>JAHUUD020000007.1:0-1455000 GCA_020010945.3 Muscidifurax raptorellus
GAGTGAGAGGGGGGGGGGGGGGGAGGGAGAGCGAATATAGATGAACGGTCTCATGGCGGTTCAACAGTCGCGCGCATTGTTCGACTGATTGACGTCTGTCTGTGACACGTCAATTATCGATACGCGGTCAGGCCCTTCGCTAGGAAGCTGAGAGGACCTCAAGGAAAGTCGTCGGTAAACAATAAGTTTATATCTTGTAACTACGTGGTGTTACAAGGGGACGTGGTCCGAGAAGTATTCGAGTCGAGGCGCGCGAGTGTGTATAACTGGAGAGCGTGAATGCATGGGTGTATTTACTGCAGAGCAGTAACCTTTGTACATAGTGGCCAGATTTCTAATAAATAGTATTTTATACATAACTGAATTCGAAGAGTAATTAATCGTGTTATTCATCCTCACACCAGCGTAATATTTGGAGTTAGCCCGAGAACTCTGAGAGTTGTTTCCGACGACGGATCCCCTCATGGGAAAAATAGTCTCACCCGCGGCGCAGTGAAAAGTATTGAAAGCCCGAACTACCATTCGGCCTGGCGCCTTTTTATATAAATTCGCACAAGTTTCGGTATACTATAATCTCACAATAGACATAAATACATACGATCGATAGAGATTTGTACGACCGAAATAATATAGGAAGGCTGAACCTTCTAAATTTATCTCCGTGTACAGTAATAGTAAATTCAAGACAGGTTTCAATATACAACATATGGCAAGAGATAGCCACGAATGCAGAATATTAAAAGCCAAGATAAGGAAGTTTATTGACTTTACCGACTACACGATACAACCTATATTACCAAAATATGTCGGCATGGCTAGGGCCACGGCAGCTAAGCTAGCTGAATTAAAAGCTTCTGGCATGTCATCAACTTCAATAAACTCACTCAACTCTAGTATTTCAAGTAAAGGAAGAAACAAGAATTAATTATGGATCAGGATATTAATATTGAAGAATTAAGCAAGTCGGAGTGTGAAGCGTAAAATATCAGAGAACTCAACAAAAGCATCATGAAGAAGAAGAATTTAATTTTGTGCGGGAACATAAGAAGTCTTAATGTAAAATTTGAAAAATTAGAAACGTTAATAGAAAGATTGTCAAAAAAATCATGTGTTATAATCTGTACAGAGACATGGAACGTGCAGCATCCTCATTTCTATCAAATACATGGATACAAATTTTGTTACAATGAAAGTAAAGTTAATAAGGCTGGTTGTATCCTTATATATATATCAAAATTAATATTCATGAAAAAACTAAAGTAGATGTAATTGATAGAGTAAGTGTGGTTAGTACGAATCTTAAGCTTCAGTCAGGTGAATCATTTAGAGTTTCGGCAACATACAGGTGTGATGATGTTCCTAAAACAGAATTTTTAAATAACGTAAAAAAATTTCTTTCAAAACACATTAATATTCAAAATTATTGTATAATTGGAGATTTCAATATAGATATTTTAGAAAATAATGTACAAAATAATAATTTAGATACGATTTCAATAAGTCAGGAATTCTTAAACAATTTCTTTGAACATGAATTTATACCATACTACAGAGGAGTAACAAGGCCCACTCTAAATAACGAAAGAGGTCCTTGTATGGATAATTGTTTTGCCAAAACTAGAGAAGTTAATGTTTAGTCGTTTAAACTATGTACCTCATTTAATATCCATTATCGGCTTATAATAAGTATTGACAAACTTAAAGTACAGAACGCACAAGATAAACCAGAAACATATGTAAATTATAGACTGGAATGGAATTCCTGTTTGAACTTGCATCAAATCTTGCATCAAATGAACAAATAAATATGATACACAGTTGGGTTGGAAAAGCCACCGGTAATAAAAATGCAAAGATTAATAATCAAATACCTAGAAAAAATGTATAATTAAAGCAATACTAGTATCTTGTAAAACTAAAAAAAATTTATAAATATATGAAAAAAACCTACACAGACAACGTTAAAGCTTGTATATAAAAATTATGAAAAAATTTTGAATAAAATAATAAAAGATGCTAAACACAAATTTTAAAATAACGAAGTAAGAAGATGCGATGATAATCCGAGATAGCTGTGGAGCGTCATAAATAGTAAAATGGCCAAAAATAAGAATCAATTGAAATCACCTGAATGTTTAATGATGAATGACCAAAAGATAGTAGATAAATCGAATATTGCGAATAGAATGGATGATTATTTTAGTCAAATAGGAATAGATTTAAGTAATCAAATTAATAGTGAGTACGATGATCAACTAAAACTTCCAGCAAGAAATAGCGAGTCTCTATTTATACAGCCAGCAAGTATTAGTGAAATCCATATCTTCAAAAATGTAATGAAGAAAAAAGCTGGTGGGGCTGATAACATTAATGCAAGTGCAATCAAGTGCACATTAACCTGTGAATACAGCAGTCGATTTGGCTGGATACGCTAAAACGAGTTGATATAGTGCCAATATAGTCGTCTGGATATAGTAAATGTATTGCTAACTATCGGCCAATATCTGTAATATCTAATATAGCAAAAATCTTTGAGAAAATGATATATAACGGACTGTACAATTTTATAATGAAACATAATATTATATCTGAAAAACAATTCGGTTATGTCAGAGGCAGAGGAGCAACAGATGCATTTGATTGTCTTGCAGATGTCATATACAGGAGTCTAGATTAAAGTAAACCAATAGTAACGATATTTTTAGACCTAGTTAAAGTATTTTACACTATTGATCACAGAATATATATATAATAGTTAGTCACGAACTACTGATAGATATGCAAAAAGATATTATAATGTCTTATGCTGATGACAAGGTCATCATCTCAAATGATGACACAGCACACATTGATTCTCTTATAAAAAGAACAAGATATTTCATTTTTGTATTTGCAAAAATTAAAGGAATAATGGATAGGAAAATCTTGATGATGATTTACCATGCATTCTTCCAGGGTTTAGTCAATTATGGAATGATTGCCTGGAGTGGGGCGTACAATAATTGTATGCACTCGATACAAGGAGTACAAAAAAAGCTCTTAAAAATTATTAAGAAAAATCATTTTGAAACGCGAAATTTCCCCTTAAGCGTAAGACAATTGTTCCAATTAGAAGCAAAAACATATCATTATTTTAAACTAAGAGACATTTATAGTAAAATCACAAAAGCTACTAAGAATAAGAGCATATCGTTGCCAAAAATTAATAATATGTAAGTAAGAAAAGCAGCTACTATATAGCCGTGATACTTTATAACTTACTCTCTAAAGATCTCAAAGAACTAACAGTGAGGAAAGTCACAATAAAAAATAAATTAAAGGATTTCATACGAAATCTAATAGTATAAAACAAATAGAAATACAATTAACTTCTTTTAACTATAATATAATAAAGAAGTATTATGTAATTGTACAGGCAACTTGTTCTCTATAGGAAGCCTAATAAAGCTTATATATGTGGTTTTACTTAAAAAAATAAATAAAAATAAATAAATTACAGTTGATCTCCCTATTCCGCCTGTCGCAACTCCCTAACTTGCTCTCTCACTCGCACATTACTCCGACTTTATACTCTCTCTCCCTCTCTCACTCACGCGCTTGACCGATTCAACGAGGTCGGTAAAGCAGCGTCCCGTGCTGCCGCGCTCGGCTAATGTTCATCGCCACGTGACTCTATCGCGCCCATTCTCCCTCGGTTCTTCTTCCTCGGAAACCTGGACGTGGGCACACACTTAACACACACACTACTTGCACTTTCCGCAATAGAAAACTTTTTAAAAATAAAACAAGTCAAAAATAATGAAAATAAACTAAAACAATTTAATTTTTGACTTGTTTTATTTTTAAAGAGTTGTGAATTCATTTAAATTAAATTTCCTCTATTTATACCAAAACTAGTGCTTTTAAGAGTATGTCAAAAGATGTTTATTGGGCGGCCCGATTGGGCCGTACATTGTCCTGGAATCGTGTGGACAGTGCTTTTCGGTGTTAGATTTTTCATTAGGGTATAAAAAGACAAAAAAATTCTCAAATAAAGATAAAGTTGTGTTACGTATGTATATATAAAAAATTTCAAATCAATCCAACTTATCTGTGTGAAATTAAAAATAATTATTTTTTCGAGTTTTAAAGGTTGTGTGTCGCCTTAAAACGCGTCGTTATCAATGCGTCGAATGTCGTAGGCACGAGGATACTCACGCGAGGTATGCACCCGGACACGAGGAAGGAAACACAAAGCACATATTAGTCGCGACAAAGAACAAAGAAAAATCTCAAGAATTGCACGGCATGTCCGAACAGTCCAGAAGCTCGATGCTCAGTCCCGAGCCGCGCTCTACAACTCGAGCGCTCTCGTCCACCCGCTCCCTTTGGCCAATCAGCGCGAATCTCCCGGGCTGCGACGGAGATCGACGAGCTACGCGAGTCCGCTGGTGATCTGGCAACAGACTATTTTGCCGGAGGCTTCCCTTTCTCTGCGTGTCCCTCCATTCGTGATCTTCTGATTGGCTGCGCTATTGTTGTGTGTGTCGCGATACTCTTTCTCTCTCATTCTCTTGTACAACATACGGTCCGCTGTTGCAGCAGCGTTACATTTTCGCGCCCGCTACACTCATTCCAGGAACCCTTTTCTTCTTCCCTGTGTTTTCGAACAGCCTCGACTTCAAGTTCGCTCGCACCACAAACAAATGAATAGCGCGCATTAATAATTGCAAAACCCAATTATTATTGTCTCGGAAAAAGGCGGCCTTGCGACGGAAAACGTACCGTCGCAATTTCCCTCCGCTAGATTGGATCAACCACCGCTTGATCTAGACCTTTTCCTCTCCATACTCTGTATATATGCAAGTCACTCACCTAATCCCGAAGGACATTCCCTCTTGTTCCCTCCAATATATGCCAATATCCGGGTGTTTTGGCTTTGCCCCTCTCGATAACGGCTGTCCACTCTCCCGGCACTCTATGTTTTTCTAGCTGTCGACTTAAATTCACCCGCAATCCTCTCTTTCCATGCGTCTTCTTCTTCTGGATCTCTCTCTTCATTGCCCTCTCTCCCACTCTCCATCTGCAACTCCTTCTGGGTCTATGGATCATTTCCGTATATCTTTCCAAGAACCAGCTCCCTCGTTCTGTCTAAGACAACTTGTAAATGGTCCAGAATCATGATGGCCTCTACCACGCTATCTTCTTGCTGTCCAAGTTCCCGGGTGTAAGCCTGCACGACGCTCCTCTGCTTGTCTCAGCAACTCGGCCCCGAGAGCAGCTTCTTCGTGCTATTCCGATCTCCTTCGAAGATTTTTGGCCCAGCGCTGTTCGTCTTCTTTTCCGCTCTCCACTCTTGTTCGACTCTGGCCTTTTCTGCTCGGCGCATGGCGATTCGCGCAGCCAAGTCTTTCTGGATCGTTTCTGCCTCTCATCCCCTTCGCTCTTCCTTTTCTCTCCAACGTGCGTCCCGAATTCTCCTCTACTGTTCACTTCAATCTCGATCACCTCTTAAAGACCCTCGCCGAGAGATCTTTCTCTTCCGACTCTCTCCTCTTAGTGATGCGCCTCCTCCTCTTATTCCTCTTACTCCGCTCCGAAGCTGACTGTCTATTTCGGTCTACGATACGTCGGCCCGAACCTATCTTTTTCCTTTCTTCCATATACTGGTGGTGAGGCTCTGCGCAGCGAGGGCATTATGTGAGATTCACTCCAGGCCTGCCGCAATTGTAGCAGAAAGTCCTGCGAGCTGGTCGTGGGCAGTGACGTAGAAGATGATCCTCTGTCAACAATTAAAGCAGGACTTTAATCGGCAGTATAGGCAGAGCTGAAGCCCGGCGCTTGTACTGAGCGTAAAGCGGTATCCTTATCGCTCGTTGCTGCCTCACCGGAATCTTCTCTTCATTTCTTGTGGCCGTTAAATCAGTCTGGGAAGATCCTTCTCCCAGCTATTCATCTAAATCCTTCCTCGCTTCTTCACACTTCTTAGCCTCTTCCTTGCTGTCTTCTGGTATATTTTCCTTGTCTCCAACCTCTTGGCAAGCTGCAACTTCAGTACCTGCTGCAACTCAGCGTGAAGTCAGCAAAGTTCCCCGAATTTCTTGGGAATTGCACCTCTTGCAATCACCTCATTCATCCGGAACCAGTCTCGAAGCTTCTGCGACCTCAACCATGCTCTTCTCCGGGTTCTCGGGTAAGTCGAGAGGGTTCGCCAGCATGATCACGGAGATAATTTTTGGCAGCACCTTAACCTTTGGAGCTCCCATTATCACCGATTTCCTCTCTTCCGAGCGGAAGTACACTCTTACCTCTCCCGCAGCTTTCTCTCTCTCAAACTGCATGATGAACTCGTCTTCTTCTTCTAGATCAGCACTTGCGGGAAGCAAATCACATATATTTATCCATGAAGTATCCATCGCAGCAACTCCGGAACGTCTGCCTTCGCTACTCTGTCACTTGAGTCTTGATCTGGTCCTAGACCCAGTCGGTACACCGTCGACCCCAAAACTTCCTCTATCACATACGGCCCTTTGTACATCGACGTCCAAATCCCTCAATACATCAAGGCGCTTCATCCTATCATCCCAATCTTTCGGTTATATTAGACTGCACTGCCGTGTTGACCGCGTGTCGAAACTCGTACACATGCACGTCCCAATTACGGTGATCCTCTTTACGAAGCTAGCTATCATCGTTTAGCGTACGGTTACTTCTTTCTACCGGATTCGCTTGCGGATGATACAGCGTCGTACTCACGTGTTTAACTCCGTACTCCTTCAACACTCTCCAAATATTTATTACTAAACTCCCAGTTATCCGCGCTACTGATTTTCCGTCCGCTTTTTTAATTGGTTTAACCTCCAACTAGAGCGTAAATAAATCCTGAATAACATTCAAGTACTTATTTCGCGACTTACTCGGTGGAAATTCTATCAAATTAGCCGCTACAACTACCCACGGTCTTTCCACGATTCCGCTTTCTAACAGCCCTTCTTTTCCTGTCGGCAACACGTTATACCTCTAATATGTTTCGCACCCCCCCCCCCCCCCCCACAAAGTTAGAATACTCACGAGCTACTCTATCATACGACATAGAAAGTGTAAGTACAATGCGCTTCTTCCATAACCCTTTCGCGATGCTTCACAGGCCTGACCAATCGCCAACACTTATTTTGATCAATGATTGGATCCAGCATCGGGTCATTTCCGAATTTATACAACCTCCCATCCTCAACTCTCCAATTTGCGTATTTTCTCGGAAATTTCCACACTTCCACTAATAATTTTAATTATTTCTCGTCCTTGATTTCTCCGAAACTCACGAGTACCTCCTCTAACTCATAAGCACGCGATAGTGCGTCGGGAAATTGATTAAGCGTCCATTTTCGATACTCGATTTCGAAGTCCCACTGCTGTAACTCGAATGCCCATTTCGCTAATCGACCCGTCGGATGTCGTAAATTTTGTAACCATATCACCGCGACGTGGTTGGTAATTATGCGGAACTTATATCCCTCTATGTACGGCTGCAGTTTTTTAAAAGCCCAGATTACCGCTAGGACCTCCGTTACTGTATAATTTTTCTCGGCCGAATTTAAGAGTCGCCTAACGTATATGATCTGTTGCTCGCCTCTCTCTCCTATGTTAAAACAGCTGCAATCGAACTTGAACTCGCATCGCACTGTAAGGTAAATGGCTTGCTAAAATGCGGGCGTGCGAGTACTGGCGCCTCGGTCAACGCGCATTTAAAAGCCTTGAACGCCTCCTGCTGCTCTTCTCTCCACTGCCGCAGTTGTCCCTTTCTCAATAACTTCGTCAACGATATGTTAAGCTCTTAATCTCCCTCAATAAATCTCGAATACCACCCTACCATCCCCAGAAATCGACGCAGCTGCTTCACATTTCACGGCGCGAGAAAATTCAACACTGGCTCTACTTTCTCCGGGTCCGACCTTAGTCCATTCTTATCCATTATGTACCCTAGATATAAATTTTATCTACGCAAAACGAACACTTCTTTTTATTCACAACCTACCCTGCTTTGATCAGCTTTCTTAACGCGCACTCTACATACTCCAAATGTTCCTCAAACATTTCCGACGCAATTATGAAATCATCAAATTAGTCAAACACGAACAGCTTTTTCTGGCCCAAAGAAGAAGTCGAGCAAAGGTTCTAGGCACATTGGCGCATTGGAAAGAACGAAAGGCATTCTTTTAAATTGCCAAAGCCTCGATCCTGGTACTACGAACGCCGTATGCTTTCGATTTTTCTTTGCCACCGGAATCTGAAAATACGCTTGCCTTAAATCGATTTTCGATAAATACCTTGCTATCCTCAGTCCGTCCAAAATCGAGTCCACGTTTTTCATGGAGTACGCATGTTCACTTGTTTTTTTATTTAGTCAATTTATAATCTACGCAAAACCGAAATGTTCCATCGTCCTTAGGAGCCCACACCAGTGCACTCAAATAATCGCTCGCGGATTTTTCAATAATATCCTCGGCATACAATCGTTTAATCTCCTTGATAAATCATTCCATGACGCTGGGCGATCGTCGACGCCAGTACTCTCTGTACTCTATCTTTCTGCTCATCGTCTATCTCCGAAATCCCCGCGCACTCTGCGAAAATAACTGTATTCTTATTCTTCGTCGTCGTTACAAAACCCTGCCAAGGCCCCTCACACACACGCCACAGCTTCTTCCCGTGTCTGGTATCATCCCGAGAATCGCATCGTGATCTAGATCGGGCACTATCTTAAAATCTCGCAACAATTCTATTCCCACTTGCGAATACTCGTCTTCTGCCTACGCAGTGTAGCGATCTACGCGTGGCACCGAATCTACGAACGCGCTATTCAAATCACGTTGCCAAAGACTATGTTGCTTTAACCGTTGCCAAACCTCTAGCGGGTTTTTCGTTCTCAGAAATACATCAGCTGACAATTTTTCCTCGAGCGCTGGCTGCTCTGACTCCGACTCGGATTCAGAAAGAGAATCAACTGGTCAAACTCCCCAACTAAATCGCACTACTTTCTCTTTCGGTTCGTACCGCTCCAGTCCGACGTGTTGTTTTCTAGCATCACCTAACTTTTCAGAATTTTCCCTCTGATTGAACGCAATCGCTCACATTATCCTACTTAATCGCATAACCTCACCAATTCCCTCCTGATCATCTGCCTTCTCATCTCCCGTGTACTGCCCGATACCCCAAATCTTCAACTTTTTCACGGTCTGCAATCCATTAAATATTCGTCCTGCGGCACCAAGAGCATCCGAAAATACGTCAATTATTTGTTTTTGGTACTCCAGAGTCGATATTTCTTGTTAAAAAAAAAGATTTATTTTTGGAACGAAAGAAGTGCGACTTGATTATATTTTACATCTCGTTCTACCTAGGTCTGCGAACAAAGAGTCACAGATAAGCCTGGATTAGACGAGTCCTGCTGCACCATGAGCATCCAAAAATACCTCGCTTATTTGTTACTGGTGCTCGAGACTAGATATTTATTGTTAAAAGAAAAGAAAGATTTATTTATTGATCGAGATAAGTACGACTTGACGATTTTTTGCTACTTGTCCTACCTTGGACTGCTTACTTGCTTATTGACATATTTGATTTTTCGTCAGTTGTTTCTTTTGTAGGATCCATTTTGATTACATTATCTATCTTGTTTGTGTTGCGTTTCTTTTTCTTTGAATTTGGATTATGTTCGTCTTCATAACCTATGAATGGTATCGGGTGCATGACGTCTCCATTAACCATCAATGCATTCTTATGATAAGAAATTGCAGCTTCTTCTTTCTTTAGACAATTTCTTGATTTCTAAGTACACTGATCCTAGCGTCAATGCTATGTGATCTGTAATTCCTCCTGATTTTTTGGTATCTTCTGGGCGAATGCATGTCGTCATCTATCAAACTAATCTTTATCAAATTTACTGTGGATCCATTGTTAATCATAAATTCTATCCATGGTATTGTGGTCCCTACAGGAGGTACCAGTTTGTTGTCATTCCTTAAATTCTGTATGTAGTCCCTTAGGCGAGTATGTCGTTCATAAAAAGTTGGTATGCTACTAACAGAGATTAGTAGAGAGATCATCGATAAGAAAAAATCCAACGGCAAGCTATCGCCGTCTTGCGGATGTCTGCCCGAACTATACGCATTTAGCTCCAGCGGAAGAGAAGGAAGCAGCTGCGGTCGTACGCTTGTCGCGATGGAGAGAAAATGAGAAGTGGCGGTTACTGACTACCCGCGCTTTTGCGATCTTATGCATGTATAAAGTAGACGAACAATAAGAAATAAAATAATGTAAATATGGCCAATATGTCACTGTGAAATAATTAACAAGATCTATTACAGAATAAACTTAAAACCCCTAATGATAAAACGAGGAGCGCGCGGACGCACGTACAATTTTAGTTCTGCTGATGAATTATTTGTATTTGTTATTATAATTTTTATAATGGCTATAATAATAATGTTTTAAATTATCAAAATGGCTTGCATGCATGCTTGCAATTTTAAATGGCAATTTTAAATTCAGTTCTTCTTTTCCTTTACTGCTTCAATTCAAATTTATATATAATATAATCTAACAGTAACAAGCAAGTGATATATTAATTAAATAAAAATTTATTACTTATTGATGTTGATAGTGTAGAGTTCAATTGACATTTGAACTGTTCGAACAGCGCGATACATGTAACGGTTCAATCAAAGTAACCGTCTTTACTGTTTACAGACTACCGAGCTGTCGTCGACTCCGAGCCAAAGACGAGCAGTCACTTGTCGGTCGACCACTGTGAGGACCAGTCTTCCCCGACCTCTCTCTTATTATTAAATTCATTATCAATTATAAAACAGGGTGTTATAATTTCAAGTCTCCTCTTCCTTGAAACATATCACTTATAGAATCATAGCCAACATGGCGGGGGACGGAGGTATCCAGCCTAATCTGTTTGAAGACAGTACTATGTTAGAAGAAAAGTTTCTACGGTTTATAACGGGTTGCTACCCGTACCCACGCGGTATTCGAGGCAGGTTGAGCGAGCGACGACACAGGCAGCATTGGCTATAAGGATAGCATGCTTGCTTAGAGATCTTGGGGACGCCGGATCGATCCTCGGTCCCGGCGCTCCTTTTGTGTTTTTCGTCGCTCAGTTAAGGTCCCACCCCGTTACAGGTTATTTATGTGATATGTGAAAAAGTGGATCATGAAGCGTATTTTAAAAAGTTAAGAAAGGCAACTACGCTTTGTAGTGTTCTGGGAATTTTCCCAGAACATCCGGACCTCAACCTAACCTCAATTGAAAGTGATGAAGTGTTAAGTGAACCAGCAAGTATATAAAAGTATTCTAATACAAGCATAACATATGCTCAGGCAACTAGAAACGCAAATTCGATCAACGAACATACACCATCGGTGATTATAACAGCTAAAACACATAAAGGCAAAGAAAAAATCAACAATCTAGTAATTAAAAAATTATTAAATGACGTAATTGTACCAATAAACAAACTTTATCAAACAAAAGAAGGTTCAGTTACAATCAAGTGTGCAAATAAATATGACGTAGTGAAATTGAAATACCAACTGCCGGCCAAATCGGTTCTGATTACATGGTAAAGCAAGAAGAAATACTAAACCCAAAACTCAAAATCGTAAGAATCGACAATTATATTAAACCTAATGAACTAGAAATGGATATGAGAAAGGAACTATCTAGACAACGAATCTTATTACAGTGTCGAGCATATATTTACAAACAACAGAACCAACACAAGAACCGCTATTATAAAGGGCCCTTTTCATGCACAAAGCTGAAAGGCTGTAACGCTGAAACGGCGTGGATGTATATCCACTCTAGTTTATTTTTTGATACAGTGTGCGTAAAGTGCGATTTTACGTACTTTGCAACTTTTTAAAATCGCATTTACGCTCACTGTATTAAAAAATATTGTTCGATACATGTGCGAAAATTGATTCAAATCTCGTGAGTTTATCACCCTCGCTTCGCTCGGGCGACAAACCTCTCACTCGTGTAGAATCAACTTTTACGCACTTGTATCGAAAACTACTATTATGGTCTATGGCCAAACTAGTTTGAGTTTGGAGCGTCAACGCTCAAACTGCCGAGGTTCGACATTCTACAAAGCCTAACCCTAACCTTTAATTTTTATATTAAAATAGTTTGGTTTTTTGGAGCAATTAAATTGCAGTTGTTTGTTCGAGTTAACATGTTCAGTCAATATAATCAGAAATATTATGCATGGATGAATAATTTAATAAATATAATCGACAACGAAAATGAACGTCAAAGAAAAATAAATTCAGCAGTTTCGTTATCAATGTTAGCGATAGTGCAGGCAAAAAGGAAGAAATCGTATACTACTAAACGTGTCTGGATTGGTGAATTATTGCAGCAAAGAAAATTTCACGGATTTTATGAGTATATATTTCCTACTCTACAAATTAGAAAACCACGGTTTACTGACTATTTTCGAATGTCTGCAATGCCGTTTGAAGAGCTTTTGTCCATTATTGGTCCAAATATTTACAAACAAGAGTTTGTAAATATTTGGAATTTTCATATAAGAGATTTTGTGAGTCCTGTAGAAAGATTATGTATTACGATGAGGTAACTAAATATAATATTTTTAATAATTACAATAATATAAAATAATTATATTTTTATTGAAATTTCTTTATTTTAATTACAGATTTTTAGCATCCGGAGACATGATTAGCTCTATGCCATATCATTATTGGCGAGGTTTGACAACCATCAGTGATATTATAAAAGAAACATGTACAGCTACATGGGATTGCCTCCACAGTCATTTTCTTCCAGTGTCATTGTCAACAGAAAATTGGTTATCAATTGCAAAAGATTTTGAGGAGTTGTGGAATTTTCCTCACTGTATCGGAGCCATTGATGGCAAACACATAGTCATACAAGTGTGTATATGATGTTTATAAAAATAATGAATAAAACCTTAAATTTATTTTGTCATGCTAATAATAAACAATATTTTTAGTGTCCTCATAATTCTGGTTCATCGTTCTTCAATTACAAGGGCTCATATAGCATCGTTCTACTTGCTATCTGTGATGCTAATTATAAATTTACATTTGTTAATATAGGAGCTTTTGGGCAGAGGGAGAGACAGTAGCGTTTTTAAAAATAGTTCATTTGGGCAAAAATTTATGCAGATGAATATGAATTTGCCAAATCCAACAACCATTACAGCAGAAGGATTACCTTTACTGTATTTTCTTGTGGGAGATGAAGCTTTTCCTTTGACTGAGTATATGCTTCGACCTTATCCAGAAAGGAACATAACACCAGAATGAGAAATCTATAATTAACGACTCAGTCGAAAATATATTTGGTATACTAGCAAGTCAGTGGAGAATCTTTAGAATGGCTATCGACAGTTCAATCGACAGTTTGTTTGCATAATTTTTTAAGAACAGATATTAGTGAAAATGAATATGTGACTTCTGATATAGTCGATTGTGATTTAGAAGGCGATTGTGTACCCGGATCATGGGTACACAATGACCTCACTCACTGACCATTGGACGTTTCAAGAAATAACAAAGGCAGGAACAAACACAAGCAGTCGCACTGCTATTTCTATTCGAGATGAATTTTGTATGTTTTTTAATAGTGAAGGAGCTACAATAGTAATAATTGGTACAAATATGTATTTTGTAAACATTTTTAATAATAAATAATACAAACATTATGATATAATGGAAATTATTTTAAAATTTAAGACAGACTATAAGACATCACTATATTTTCTAAGTACTTCCATCGAATAATTCATAATATCTTGAGTAGCTTCTGATTGGTGAACTTCTGTAATTTAATTTCATTAATTTCAGGTGGCAGTGGCAAAACTATTTGCTTTGAAGAATTGGCTATAGTATTTGCCACTTTATCAAAAGATTCACTTAATATATCATTTTCTGCAGTAGATTTTTGAGACGTTTACGAGATTTTCTACCACTATATGGAGTTATCTTTGAGTACCTTATCTGACAAGTTTAAATCGTCCTCTGCTTCTGCACCTATTATAGAAGTTGATGGTGTATTAATAGTGTCAGAATTTGATACAGTTAGTTTTGGAGTTAAGTAGTCTCTCAAAAACTGCTGAACCACTAGGTTATTTTTCTGAATGTAATATTTTTTTATTACTCCATTACGGGCGCAGCCTTTCGGCCCAGCTACCGGAGGCCTTCTACTATCTCTGTGAGGAAGTTGAGCCCAATCCTATCTTCATTTATTTTTTTATCCAGTCTTATTTCTCTCTACATTTATACCTCCCTGGAAGGCATTTCCGGTAAGGACATATTTCAGCCGCGCACCTTGTTGGTTAAGCCATCACTCTCTGTCCTCAAGAGGGCATCGGGTCCGCCTTCCAGTTTAGGCCTCTCCGGAGAAGGTCTGTATTTACGGAGCCAGCTCCCTGCCAGTAAGGCCGACGTTCCCTGCCTAGTGCATCGAAGTGACCTACCTACTTTATCGACCTTTTTACATTGTCCTTACCACTGTTTCGCATTTGATCAGGTGTAAGCCTGTCAGGCAGGAAAAACCCGAAATTGCACTGACGGAAAATTCTGGGGAAAAACCTGCCTCGAAACAGCCTGTGTCCAGAGTTCTTTTCCTGTTGAAAAACACTCCGAAAAAATCCGAGTGATCTCACCGAGAATCGAACCCTCGACCCCTAGAACGACGTTTTCTGAACGTAATATATTTTTATAAGTATCTGGCAAAGATTAAAATTTCTTATATACTTCTGCTTCTTAATTCCAATGGAAGCATATGGTTCCATATAGGTTCACATTGCTGCACTTCCAAAACAAGCTGTTCCTTCTGATCCAATTTTATCTTTACAGCATCAAAGGATTTTTCTTTTGTAGTTTTAGATTTTTTCTTTGTCTCTTGTTGTTTATCAGTTGACAGATTTTCTTTATCATTTTGAATCTTGTTAATTATTTCAAGTTTATGTTCTGTCATCTCATACACAGTATCTCAAGAGGCATTAACTCTCCAAAAAAAATCCATTGAATCTTCTATAAAAAATTGTGCAAATGGTTTGAGACACTGATGTTTGTGCACTTTCATCCTCGAAGCAAGCAAGTGAACAATAACTACATGCAATAAGTAAGCTCTAAAACCATAAATATATTTACTCAATTAGAATTATTTAAAATAAGGTAATTATATTAATATTTTATAATTGTTATTAACATACACACTCACATGTATTTATATATATATATATATCTATATGGGACATTTCATGTCAAACCGATCACCCTACCTACACAAAAATTGCTTTGACCTATTTAGACGTACGTTTAAATTTCAAAATGTACGTCTGCTAAAAGACTTTCAAAAGAAAATTGGCGTTTTGAGAAATTCAATATGGCGGATCAAATATGGCGCCTACAACATTTATTCTTCATGGTAAATTTTATAAAAAACCTTAAAAAAATTTTCAAAAGTGGGGAATATATCTCTTATCCATATATTATACTGCTCGTGGGTCCCAGATTACCAATTTATCACCGGACATACGAAATTCAAAATGGTGGAACCAATATGGCGGCCAAGGAACCCTAACTATCTTTTTGCCATAAAACGATTAGAGCTCACATAAATTAATGAATTTGGATGTTTTTGGGAAGTGGGCAGAATACAAAAAGAAGTTTTAAAATTTAAAATGGCGCATCCAAACGGGCGGACATGTTTGTCAACTATCCCTCTTTTGAGGTGAAAAACCTAATCCATGACCGAAAAATTCGCCATCGATGATATGATGCTGATCATTATTATTACAGCTTTATAACTTTTGACTTCTTGTTCGGGGTATTTTCGGTGGTGAAGAGTAAGAGTCATTGAGTTCATAGCGCACCTCACTCAACGGTTTCAGAGCATTAGAGTATCGTTTGATAGTAAATGTTTCATTTGATTGTGGAATAAATGCATGTCCCGTTTGAAGTATTTCCATAAGTCCTTTTCAGGATAATTGGTGAGCGAGTCTATCGGTGCCAATTTGCATCAGCGTTTCCCAAGAGTCCTTTTCAGGATAGTTGGTGAGCTACTTTACATCAGTTTCTTTCATCGACGACCTATTCTCCAATAGTCCTTTTCAGAATAATTGGTGAGCGAGTCTATCGGTGCCAATTTCCATCAGCGTTTTCCAACAGTCCTTTTTTGGATAGTTAGTGAAGTAGTCCGTAGCTGGTTATTTTCATTAGATAATCAGTTACCTGTTATCTTTCATTCTTGTTTATCTTGATCTCTTGCGGTTATGGTTTCTCCTGCTAAAAAATATCGTACAGATAGGTGCATAAATCCATTTAATATCTGAGGACATGTAGGTTAACTTCTTTGGAAGATTCCCCAAAACATGAAAAAGGTGTTTTCTGAATTCCCAAACGCGTCAGTAGTTTGTGAATCTCGCCGAAAATTGTTTAAGGAACAATGAGGTCCTTCTTATAATAAGGAAGCAAATATAATTATTAATGAAAACGATAATATGAGTATAAGTTCTGATTACAAACCGGACGATACTGCCTTATCTTCTGCTGAGCCACTGTTAAAATTACACCAGTCGATCTTTTAGAGATTATCAATGGACTTAGAGAAAAATTCATTGCTTTGCCGAAAAAGGATCCGTTGCGTATAAGTATTCTTGCTGTTGTTCCTGAATCACTGTGTGAACTATGTTAGTGGTGGTGCAAAACAACATTTCAAAAATCGTTTCCAAATATCTAATTTAATGCACCACAGGAAAGATTTTGGTGTACATGCTGAATGGCATTTCTGGAAGGGGTAGTTGTGATGGAGTTGGAGCAATCGAAAAAGAGAAGCTGCAAGAGTTAGTTTACAAGCTCTAGGCAATGAAGCTATCTTAAATGTTAAAGCTCTATTTTCATGGGCTACTAGTAAGAGAAACTTTAGCATACAATTTTCCTTGTATACTAAAGATGATCATCAATGAGCCCACCAATTTCTCTTGAAAAGATTCAGAGATTGTCTACGTGTAACACAAATTCAAATGGGACATGCATTTATTCCACAATCGAATGAAACATTGACTATCAAACGATACTCTAATGCTTTGATACCATCGAGTGAGATGTACTATGAACTCAATGACTCCTATTCATCACCACCGAAAATACCGCGAACAAGAAGTCAAAAGTTATAAAGCTGTAATAATAATGATTAGCATCATATCATCGATGGTGAATTTTTTGGTCATGGATTAGGTTTTTCACCTGAAAGGAGGGATAGTTGACAAACATGTCCGCTCGTTTGAATCCGCCATTTTAAATTTTAAAACTTCTTTTTTTATTCCCACTTGCCAAAAACATCCAAATGCATTAATTTATGTGAGCTCTAATCGTTTGATGGCACAAAGATAGTTGGGGTTCCTTGGCCGCCATATTGGTTCCACCATTTTGAATTTCGAAACTCGTATGGCAAATTTAGTATCAGAGAAACCAATTGCTCCAGAATCGTAACCTTCAAGTGAACTGAAATAACCGGGCACGTTTCGGCCTGCAAAGTTTGGAATTTCGAAATAAAAAAATCATGTCTGATAGATCTTAATTAGCCCTTTCGATCTTCGTTAATTAATTTATAAGCCCCTTTTTCGTTTTCCCAGGAAAAATCGAAATACGATTTTCCATTTTTATGCATTTCAAATACCCATAATTCTGCCGCGCATGGGCAATGCGCAAATAATTGGCTTAGAAATACTATTACGGTTTTTTATTTTTTATATATAAATTACCGAATATTTATAATAATTGACACGCGGGCAAATTAAATTAGCTAAAGGGCAATTTTTCTAAGCTTAGTAGAGTATAATAAACCCATTTTTTAAAGAGATATGGGTATTTGAAATGCATAAAAATGAAAAATCGTATTTCGATTTTTCCTGGGAAAACGAAAAAGGGGCTTATAAACTCATTAACGTAGATCGAAAGGGCTAATTAAGATTTATCAGATATGATTTTTTTATTTCGAAATTCCAAACTTTGCAGGCTGAAACGTGCCCGGTGGCAGTTCGGTGAACCCCGAAAATAAGTTGCATATACCGTAATTTAAAAAATTGCAGTAATTGCGGAATCGTTAGCAATGTTAGTAATTGTTAGTTAAAAATTGCGGGTGCCTTAGTTTTTGTGTAAAAAATCAAAAACTGCGACCTCTGGGAAAAATGTTTGAAATGCAGTTTTTTCATTCGGTATGCAGTAAACGGGCACTTGGAAAGCGCCAGTCCATAGCAATTTAATTGCGGGTTATGGCAATATTTGCGTATTAACGCAATTCGCAATAATTAATTAATTATGAAAAAAATTATTTTTCGCCAATTTCGATTCGGATCGTAGCGTTCCGTGTTCCTCGTTCCATCTGTCTGAGGCGTTCTGCGCATGACGGAATACGCTTTCCGCCAGCTGCACAGTTTATTTTTATCAGTAGGTACTTACATAACCTGAAATTGATAACAACAATACGTGCGGATATGCCAGGATAACGAGCCACATATTTAAAAAAGAAGATTCAACATCTTGGTACTATTACGAGGGCAGGACCAAGAAACCCGTCGCTCGTAAGGTACGTGTACATTTATCGATTATAAAAGATCGGTAAGGAATTTTTCGTCTACATAACGTTATTGGTCATATATACATAATGTTTACATGACGTTAATCGATCCTTATCCTCTATCCACTAATCAAATATACATTGTCTCTTTTTCTCAAATCCACAAGTAATCAGACGCTACCGTGAGAAAACGGCCGTCGGTTCAATAATCTGGGGCTTCGAAAACGACGATGGCTCGTTCAAGGAGGAGATAATCAGCATCGACTGCGTCACCCAGCATCACCCAGCAGATCACAGTCGTTTGTAGAGCGGTTATTGAATTTTAATTTAAAAATTCTGAATTTTTCTGAATCCTATGTATTTTATTTGTTGATTCGGGATATGAGATCATAATTAATTTGCGAATTCATGTTTTTAGCATCTGTCTTGTTCTTGGCGCTCTACCTGGTTGTACGAATTGGACAGCAGCTAGTCTCGAATACAATTGGCTTCCTGTATCCTGTATCCTGCATACTGCATACTGCTCTATGAAAGCGATTGAGACCAAAGAGAAGGATGATGATACCAAGTGGCTAACATACTGGGTTGTGTTCGCTGTCTTTACCATTGTCAAGTACTTTTCTGACTCCATTGTGGGCTGGTTCCAAGTTTACTGGCTTGCCAAGGTATGCTATGACGCTTTTTTTTCAATCCACGAGAAATTTGTTGTATCATTCTAACAATATTTTGCTTGAAACTTGCAGTATCTGTTCTACATTTGGCTTATGGTCCCAACCGAGTACAATTGTTCTCTCCAAAGTGAGTTGGAGAGTTTAGAAAAGTAAGCGACTGAGTTACAAAATGACAACTGCAAACTCCAAGATGATAAGAATGATCTGATCAACGAAGTGAAGCTCTGTAAGCGAAAGATTCATGATGTAGAAGAAAAGAATGCAAGCAATGACCATATTACAGAATCCATGTTGGTTCAAATGGAAAAGAAAGATGAAGAATTGACAGAATTGAAGATGAGGTACCAAGAGCTGAGAAATAATCTGAAAGAGAAAACCATGCAGTCGAGCAATCAAAGTTTTGAAGGAGATGACAGAATGATTTGCGATACATACTTCAATCGAAGTGAAAATTTGAGTTCTGTTGTTGAAATCCAATTGCTGGACATTAAGAAAGAATTAGCTGTTTTAATAGACAACAGAGGAATAAGGAATTAACTTAAATTTTCATTCTCAGATATCTTCAAAGATCAATCGAGTAGTAGAAACAGATCAATTTGTTAATCAGTCTGTCAGACTGAAAAGAATCAAGAGATTGAAAAACAACATACCCTTTAAAATTGAAACAGAAGATTCACAAAATTTCAATAATTCTTTGGAGAATAAAGAAGACTCGGAACAGTCACAGGCATTATAGGTGTACGATGAGAATAAAAGTATTAACGTAGCTGATCATAATAACATAGTAGTGAAGTTTTGCAAGATACTTTGTAAAGGAAGTTGGGACAGTCAATTCATAAAAACAGAAGCAGAACTTGTAGACGAGAACAATGCATTACACCAAACATTCAGCATGCTCTCGGCCTACAAAGAGCCAGCTGAGATTGATGCTAATAATGAAGTTTCTCAAACTTTACTTGAAAAAATCGAAATGCAGTGCTCAAAGGATACTCAGCCCGACGAGGAATGCAGCAGACTATTGTCGTTTTACAGAAGAGAATAAGAGAGCTTGGCAATGAGTAGAATAGAAGCTCGGCAATCGAAATTCGAAAAGCAGTTCAAGCTCGTGCTGCCCAGGGGCAAGACCATTGACCTGAGCAGTATGGGCAAGAAAAAAACGCGCAGACCCGCTTACAGGAATAAATAAGATGTTTTGTAGAAGAGAGAGATTATAAGATTGGAGATTGAGACGTGCGTGTGACAGAATTTGCGATGGTTATTTTGCATGCGCCGAGAGGTGAGCTCGACAGAGGCCATTCAGAGTCTCGGTCTCGTGCCAGTCAAGAGGTCTTTCGCGGAGGAAAGGAAGATATCACCAGGGCTAGAATTGACCAAGGAATTATTGAATTTTGAGAAGGATAAATTTTCATGCATCGTAAGTATTATATGGAAATTTAATTCTCGCGTGCATATTTTGCCTAAATTTATGTAATACAATTAAAAATAATTTTCAGATAAAATGGATTGCTGCAAAGAAACATCAAGACTTTGTACAGGAGAACGCAGTGTCACTTGCAGGAACCACAGATTGCGACAATAACTCGAATAGAAATTGTACGGCTCATTGCGCTTTTTACAAAACGTTATCCTATGATGTGATGGGTAGAGAATAATTCCGTGAAACATACTTGTTATCATCAAGGTTTATTTATTTTTTTTTTTTTCAATTAAAATTAACAGAATCTGGTCAACTTCTCGCACTTGAACTCGAAAATATACTTTTATTGTGATTATAGTGCTTATATTTCAGACAATAAAATGCTATTACACTATTTATTTGGAAGATTCATAACATTACGATACCCTGCGTTATTTGAACTAATTTATCAAGCTTGTCTATCGGCAAAAATATTTTAAGGTACAAAATATTATTCGAGGCCACTTGTCAGTGTATTACAAAAATTATTATTCACGCACTTCTTGTTACATTTACATATTCAAGAATTTATGCTTGAAAATATTTCAAATAAAATTCAATTTGTCATCGCGTACAATTTTAAACCAACAACATTTTGTTCACTAAACTAGTAACATTTACATCTAATCATATTCAACATAAGCCGTAAAAAATGTATAACAATGCGTATCTTACAATGAGTACTAAATTTTAATCAGTTTCATATAAACATACTGTTAACTCTTTTTTCTAAAGAAAACTGTACTCCCTTAAAAGCCTCTTTTCAACATACAGTTCAATTCGATAGCTTAATTTAATTGTTACGGTTTTTTCTTTGTGCTGCTCACATCCCCGTTCAATTTGTCCTCCAATCACGGAGGTATAACAGATAATGGAAGACGATTGTAATTATTTTTATAAGCTTGTATGAGCGCGCAAGTTGCGCCTGGCTTTCAGACAATAAGTCAGTATTGGTAATTTCTCATATACTTTCGTAGTGTCTCATATACATCCTACCATTTCATCAAGCATCTGTAACAAAACAAATTTTTTAGTTTATTTATTATAGAAAAATACGGTAGACTAGAAGTGATATTACCTTTCTATACACATTTTGCCTCACATAAAATAATAGAGCTGGTTTGATTTTAATTGTGGTTCTAGGAGAATGTTGTATTATGATGTTTTTTAAATTATTTCTCTCTTCCCAATAACGATTCGGTAATCTGATATACGAATAGTAATGCATTAAATCTCCTTCGTTATGTGGAAGATCAAATGCGACTATCCCGATTAAATTGTAATCTTCTTCACACAAGTTCAAATGAATAGGCACGTCTTTTAAATTACATTGCATAATTCTATGTATTTGAAAATTTATCTCTAAATCGATGCAAAGATAACTTTTTATTTTGTAGCAGAATGATGCTTTATTTTTACATTGATAGCACCGTTTATTTGTTCTCTGAAAATATTCTTGCAAATAATTTTTCAATTGACTTATTGAATTGTTATCCATTCTGAAATTAGTGTTGGTACTTTGCGTTATGTAATTTTGCATGTTCCTGTAACCGCAAGAGCATGAAATGTTCTTCTGAATAGAATACGTATTCTCCATTATTGCGTGAAACAATCGAACCACATTATCTCGACAATCAACTGTAATATCATTTTTCGTTTCTGTTTGTCTGTATACATCCTTTTTGGATTTGCAATATTCCATTCGTCTTTGATAATACATGTTTCTTGATTTTTCATGACAATAATCTTTTATTATTTCAAAAACTTCATTTCTCGTGTCAGGCAATAAATTAATTTGGAAAAGTACATAGTTAAATGCTGGCGAAAAACAATAAGCTGCTGTCAATATTTCAATAATACTGTCTATTGGACACGTATTAATTAATTTTACGTTTTCTGTTTCTGTGTTGATTATTGGCAATAGTGATCCATTGCGAATCAAATTTCTCCACCAATGACAGTTATTCAATAAAAATGATATATGAGATGAAGACTCATCGGAGGAGCTTGAAGACTCTCCCAACCATCTTCTCTCAGTTTCATTTTCATCAATATTAGCTTCTGTAAAAGCATTTTCTTCTTCAATTTTGTTATTATTTTCTTCTGGAGTACATGCGACTTCAACTTCACATGAAATGTTACCTTGAAAAATCGATAGGTCGCATTCGAAATATTCTGCATCTTGAACATTATTTAAATCAGTTTCACTTTCATCAATATTAGGTTCTTAGAAGCATTTTCTTCTTCAATTTTCTTATTATTTGCTTCTGGAGTACATGCGACTTCAACTTCACATGAAATGTTATCTTGAAAAATCGATAGGTCACATTCGAAATATTCTGCATCTTGAACATTATTTAAATCATTGTCATCGGTTGAAGTTGTCAAGTTTTTTATTTTTTTATCATGATAATCTTGATTTCTACTTGTTTCGGCGGCACAGAAATAATTGTCTTCAATTGCGCCATACTTAACATAAAACAGAAGTGCAGCGTGTACATTTGAAGTTGCATTAATTTTTTCAGGTTTACAAGTTATTGTATTAATATCGTCGAGTTTACTCCAATTACCTTTAATACTTCGATGGTAGGTAATGTAGTGTGGCAAATAATTGTTACCAATAGGGAGTTCATAGCCTATTAACCCAGTTAAAATAAATGATTCTTTGGAAATGGTTAAAATCGGTATTAGTTGTTCCAACTTTATTGTTGACGTAGAATCTTTTTCTACATCAATACATAATAAGCAATGAATTGAATATCTGGACGTTATATTTCTTTTTGAGCAACTACTGCATATGTTTGTTTTGGCTATCAATTGACTATGTACAATAACTGATAAATCTTGTGAGGATATATCTTTAATCAATAGTTCTATAAGATTAAAATATTGATAATCGTTTGTCTTGCATTCGACACACTCAAATTTAACATAAATATTCGGAAACATGACACATTCGAAAAATTCCCCAATAGATTTTGTCCACATAAATTTATCGTTTTTCGATGGACATATTGCCATTATTACTTTAAGTCTCGCTGCATATAATTTCACAGCATTAAAACTTTGCACATATTCTTTAAGTAAATTTAGAAAGTTGGCTTTATTTGTTGTTAATGTTTCCGAAAATGCGTTTATTGAGTCCTGAAAATTTTTCACAGTAAAAAAAGATGCCACTAAAACTTCTAATACTGCATCAAAAAAACTTGAAGAAGTAACGAAAATTTTCTTTTTCCCTACCGTCCGAGGTTTCAATAAATTATAATTTTTTATGATTTTTTGAGATTTTGTTGTTGTTATTGGTTTCTGCTTTAGTAAGGCAATTTCCGGACATGCACGCAAATACATGCCTCTTTTTTTGTTAGTTGTAGATTGTTTTGGCTGTATAGTGTCGGTTTCAGTACTTTCATCATCCAACTTTCTATTATTTACATCAAATGGTATAAATGCAGATTCTTCATGTGACAAATCAAGACAAATAGAGTCAACTATTGATGTTATATCTAAATCGTCATGATCATTGTCTTCAATTAAGAGACTTTTGCTCGGTTCCTCATCACTTATGGAACGTTCTTCATCACCATCACTGCAGTTACTTGAGCTGTTCTCATCACTGTCATAATTATCTGAATCATCTTTATTGCGCCCCATCCAATTCTCTTTAAGAAATAAATAATCTAACTCATCGTTTTGTTTTTTTAGTTTATCATTTGTGTATCCCAAAGATTTCACATTATTCTTTGCATTTTCCAGAGAGATTTCTGCGTATTCAAGTTTTTATCAAATACATTGGAACTGTACATTGAGAATCATTTTCTTTTGATAAATAGTTTGCCAGATCATTTCGATAATTATTCAAACACTCCGTATGTGACAAGGATCTTTTTTTGCAATCACTAGAATCCATAACTTTAGTCCAAACGACGAACAATGTACAATCTTTTATAATATTTTTACTAATTTCTTCGCTGAAGAAAGCATTTCGCTGACATTCAATACCTTCAATACAAATAAATTGTTTAGCTCTGATGACAATTTCAATTATATAGTTCAATATTTGTAGGCATTCATCGTAATTGATTTCTGATATATTATCAGGCACACTATGTTTACATTGATCTTCGATGGCTCTAATGTGTTCCTTATCATAAGTTTTATCAATTTTATACTCTTTTACTTTAGACATTAAAAATTCAAAATATTCTTGCGTAAGTTTGCTTTGGTATTTGCTAAGAGATAATACAAATACTTTTTCAAGTATTATTTCAAAATTTTCCAAACTTGTTTGGAAACTGAGTAGTACTATGCAGTATATATAAAAATATTTTACGGAATTAATAGGATTATTTCGTAAATCTTCCCAATTAACCATTCTGTTTAACAAATATTTTATGTTTGTCAATATGATGCATTTTGGCGAGATATGACTTACATTTTGACTCAAGGAATCAAAACATTCATTTAAATAATGTTCAATAGAGGAGTTAACGTTAAAAACAGCATTTGTGGCTCTCAGATGATTATAATCGTGGTCAATTATTAATTTTGAAGGTATTGACGCATCACTTCTTAAAATTTCACTGAAGAACCTTTTGAAAATTGTTTCACTTCTCTCTTCGGTGGTCAATTGACAGATAGGAATAAACGTATTCATTATTATCACACCAAAACTGAAGAGATAAATGGAGTTACTTTCAGAACCATCTGGGTAGTGGAAATTGTTACAAAAATTTCCTACTCGTGCAAACACAAACTCTGCATCTTTTGTAACATTCATATTAGCAAAATCAATGGCTTCCATTGACCAGTGGAAAATGCTAAATGGAAAAGTTGCAATACTCTTAATTATTGGTTTGTATATGGCGTTGTTTTGCAACGTTAATAAATCTTTTTCTTCTTCCACTTTTTTTTCATTTTCTTTGTCAGACAAGGCAGCGTCTTTCGCTTCAAAACTACTGACGCTTTGTGATGCATCGGGTAACGAGTTTCGTAGATCAAAAAGTACATCATTTCTATTCTGGATCACATAATTTTGAATATTTCGCACCGTCATTTTTTTTTCTTTTAGATTATGCTTCTCATTAATAAAATCACACACTTCCTGCCACACTGGATCACTTTCTTTTTTAACTTTCTTCTAATCACAAAAAATGTCAAATTGTTTTAATGCTGCAACCTTGTCCTCGTGAGACAATAATGGCTTCGGCCCTCGTTTACTCATTTTAAAAACTGTTGAACAATCTCTTCATGCGTGGAGTCGTACTTTTAGAATGACGGCGAACGTTTTAAACAAGCTATGTGATTTAGCACGTTTTATGTAGATATATGTATTGTTTCTCCGTATGAAATATACCTTTGACAAGCGAACTAACGCGGCGAAGACAGCTCTCGCCTTGTATCGTATTCAATCAGTTTTGATTAACTTTTCCCAGCAGGGTAATGATCGATTCATTTGTAGGTTATGGCACGTAGTGGATAAATTCTGAAATTCGTTATCACTCACATTCAACAGCGTAGAAAGTGGCGCCACTGAAAGCGTCGTTGCCGCGTAAATGTAGGTATTGCCCGTACCGATGATATGATTGGAATTAATCTTCAAAAAGTGAATCGTTATCCTGTGTGAATCTGTTTACATTTTTTGGATAGAGAATAACCTTTAAAAAGTGAATCGTCATCCTGTGTGAATCTATTTACATTTTTTGGATAGAGAATCTATAACAATGCCCAAATCACCAGAAATTTCGTTACAATTCCTTCTTTCTGAACTGAAGAAAAGACCAGATATTTTTCAAGATAACGGATCTCTTCAGGTAGCATCAAACCAATTTTGGCGAAGTTTGCAAACATCTTTGAGGCTGCATATGCAACCTCAGTCATTGTTTCTTATGGTCTACAAAAATAAGTGGCTCATTGAAGAACTAAGATGTCATTTTCATAAAAATTGCCTCAAACCAGAAAAGTCAAAGTTGCCATCCAATCCTGATTACAGACCAAGTGGTGGGATGCAAAATCCTCACAATTGTGAAAAATTAGAATTTGATATTGAATTGTTATGTAACGATCTAATTGAATGTTGTAAAAAGAAAACGAAGGCAGAAGGATGGACTGATATAGTGCGCATGAAGATATGGGAAGTTAAATGTTTACCATGTCCTTTTGCTCTGAAAGGCTACGTTACTAACACTTCCTTTAAATTTTTTGGACAATGCAGTGATTGCAAAAGTGGTATTGTTGGTGAAGCAGCTGAGTTGCAAGAAAGACTATTAATACATGTGAAAACATTTGAAACTTATGATATCCCACACTGCAAAAAGGTTCGACTAGCAAGGACTAGAAGAAATGATATGAAGAAGATTCTACGTTATCAAACAGCAGGTGAAGTTCGTCAAGAAGAACTGAATAAAATGACAACAACGTATGAGCCTCCACACTTAAATTCAACAATAACTTTAAAAAAAGTTAGAGAAGGATTGGATGAACTCATTGGATATAGTGAATTCAAAGGGTTATCGATTACTAACCAGAAGTTCATTCATCAGTGCGGTATCAGAAAATTGTGCATCAATCCATTCTACGTGATTTACTTTTCTGATAGTCAGTTGAATTTTTGGAATCAAATTCAAAGTGAAATGTTGCCGTTGTCTTTTGATTCAACAGGAAGTTTAATTCAAAACACAGTTTTTCCTGGAATGAAATCAAAAACAATGTTTTATTATGTGTTGGTAGTTGGTATACATAATAAAGTTATACCACTTTTACAAGCCATACTGTCAATTCACCATGTGGCAGTGATTAAAGAGATTTTTGATAGATGGTTAGAAAGTGGAGCAACGGTTCCAAAGGAAATAAGAACCGATGGCCCTCTTGCATTGCAAAATGCTATAACTTTGTCTTTTAACAAAATGACATACAAAGGATGCAACAATCAATGCTTCAAAGTTCTTATGAATATAAACAACGAAGAAATTCCTGTGTCATACTATAGGCAGGACGTCGCCCCCTTACTGAAATCTGTAGCCGAATGGAAGCCTTTAAAAAAAACAAATTTAACTGTGAAAGATTTCTAACTGAGAGCAATTGGCTACCTTATACAAACTGATAACATAAATAAGTTTGTAGATGTAGCAACAGCAATAATAATTATAGCAAGTAGCCCACTGGCAGAAGAAAAAAGTAAAACTTACGTATGCATTGAGAAGCTAACAAATTTGTTTAAAACTTATAATAATCTTGAATTAAACTCATTGAGAACAGTTATTGGGAGTGACACTATAATTATAGAATTTAAAAATGCGAATCCAGATAGCATGATCAATATTAAAATATTTATTGACCATCTATTTTCTCAAGGCATGTCTAAAAGTTCTACGGAAGAGGAAGTATTGACAGATAAAGTGAACTTTTATTACTGTCCAGAATTCAACAAACTCTTCAAAGAGATTTGTTATACATTCCCATCGTGGACAAATTGTATGAGACTTTATTTTAATTCTCCCAATGAAGTGGGATCCTCAAGTAGATCAGAGACTAATTTTAAAGATTTGAAAGCACACATTGCACATCCACTCAAAATTCAAAAATTCATTTTGAAAGATTGCATCAGAAATTCAGCTAAAATTAAATTTGGTGAAACAAAACTCCAGAAAGAGAAAGCGCCCAAGAAAAATAGTTGTAGTAATTTGTTTGATTTGAATTTAACTGATCTTATCGATTACATAAAAACTCTTTATAATAAACTTAAACATATTGGTAAATATCACTTCTAGTCTACCATATTTTTCTATAATAAATAAACTAAACAATTTGTTTTGTTACAGATGCTTGATGAAATGGTAGGATGTATATGAGACACTACGAAAGTATATGAGAAATTACCAATACTGACTTATTGTCTGAAAGCCAGGCGCAACTTGCGCGCTCATACAAGCTTATAAAAATAATTACAATCGTCTTCCATTATCTGTTATACCTCCGTGATTGGAGGACAAATTGAACGGGGATGTGAGCAGCACAAAGAAAAAACCGTAACAATTAAATTAAGCTATCGAATTGAACTGTATGTTGAAAAGAGGCTTTTAAGGGAGTACAGTTTTCTTTAGAAAAAAGAGTTAACAGTATGTTTATATGAAACTGATTAAAATTTAGTACTCATTGTAAGATACGCATTGTTATACATTTTTTACGGCTTATGTTGAATATGATTAGATGTAAATGTTACTAGTTTAGTGAACAAAATGTTGTTGGTTTAAAATTGTACGCGATGACAAATTGAATTTTATTTGAAATATTTTCAAGCATAAATTCTTGAATATGTAAATGTAACAAGAAGTGCGTGAATAATAATTTTTGTAATACACTGACAAGTGGCCTCGAATAATATTTTGTACCTTAAAATATTTTTGCCGATAGACAAGCTTGATAAATTAGTTCAAATAACGCAGGGTATCGTAATGTTATGAATCTTCCAAATAAATAGTGTAATAGCATTTTATTGTCTGAAATATAAGCACTATAATCACAATAAAAGTATATTTTCGAGTTCAAGTGCGAGAAGTTGACCAGATTCTGTTAATTTTAATTGAAAAAAAAAAAAAATAAATAAACCTTGATGATAACAAGTATGTTTCACGGAATTATTCTCTACCCATCACATCATAGGATAACGTTTTGTAAAAAGCGCAATGAGCCGTACAATTTCTATTCGAGTTATTGTCGCAATCTGTGGTTCCTGCAAGTGACACTGCGTTCTCCTGTACAAAGTCTTGATGTTTCTTTGCAGCAATCCATTTTATCTGAAAATTATTTTTAATTGTATTACATAAATTTAGGCAAAATATGCACGCGAGAATTAAATTTCCATATAATACTTACGATGCATGAAAATTTATCCTTCTCAAAATTCAATAATTCCTTGGTCAATTCTAGCCCTGGTGATATCTTCCTTTCCTCCGCGAAAGACCTCTTGACTGGCACGAGACCGAGACTCTGAATGGCCTCTGTCGAGCTCACCTCTCGGCGCATGCAAAATAACCATCGCAAATTCTGTCACACGCACGTCTCAAACTCCAATCTTATAATCTCTCTCTTCTACAAAACATCTTATTTATTCCTGTAAGCGGGTCTGCGCGTTTTTTTCTTGCCCATACTGCTCAGGTCAATGGTCTTGCCCCTGGGCAGCACGAGCTTGAACTGCTTTTCGAATTTCGATTGCCGAGCTTCTATTCTACTCATTGCCAAGCTCTCTTATTCTCTTTTCAAGGTACTCATTTGATTGCTGTAGACGGACTTCATCTTCTCTTTCATCTTTTCGAGCTTCAATTCGTGCTTCTCGTGAATCTCCTGAAGGTGTAAAATGCCGATTCGCACAAAGAATGCCAAAGTGTCTGCAAATATTCCATATTGCTTCTGTAAAACGACAATAGTCTGCTGCATTCCTCGTCGGGCTGAGTATCCTTTGAGCACTGCATTTCGATTTTTTCAAGTAAAGTTTGAGAAACTTCATTATTAGCATCAATCTCAGCTGGCTCTTTGTAGGCCGAGAGCATGCTGAATGTTTGGTGTAATGCATTGTTCTCGTCTACAAGTTCTGCTTCTGTTTTTATGAATTGACTGTCCCAACTTCCTTTACAAAGTATCTTGCAAAACTTCACTACTATGTTATTATGATCAGCTACGTTAATACTTTTATTCTCATCGTACACCTATAATGCCTGTGACTGTTCCGAGTCTTCTTTATTCTCCAAAGAATTATTGAAATTTTGTGAATCTTTTGTTTCAATTTTAAAGGGTATGTTGTTTTTCAATCTCTTGATTCTTTTCAGTCTGACAGACTGATTAACAAATTGATCTGTTTCTACTACTCGATTGATCTTTGAAGATATCTGAGAATGAAAATTTAAGTTAATTCCTTATTCCTCTGTTGTCTATTAAAACAGCTAATTCTTTCTTAATGTCCAGCAATTGGATTTCAACAACAGAACTCAAATTTTCACTTCGATTGAAGTATGTATCGCAAATCATTCTGTCATCTCCTTCAAAACTTTGATTGCTCGACTGCATGGTTTTCTCTTTCAGATTATTTCTCAGCTCTTGGTACCTCATCTTCAATTCTGTCAATTCTTCATCTTTCTTTTCCATTTGAACCAACATGGATTCTGTAATATGGTCATTGCTTGCATTCTTTTCTTCTACATCATGAATCTTTCGCTTACAGAGCTTCACTTCGTTGATCAGATCATTCTTATCATCTTGGAGTTTGCAGTTGTCATTTTGTAACTCAGTCGCTTACTTTTCCAAACTCTCCAACTTACTTTGGAGAAAACAATTGTACTCGGTTGGGACCATAAGCCAAATGTAGAACAGATACTGCAGGTTTCAAGCAAAATATTGTTAGAATGATACAACAAATTTCTCGTGGATTGAAAAAAAAGCGTCATAGCATACCTTGGCAAGCCAGTAAACTGGGAACCAGCCCACAATGGAGTCAGAAAAGTACTTGACAATGGTAAAGACAGCGAACACAACCCAGTATGTTAGCCACTTGGTATCATCATCCTTCTCTTTGGTCTCAATCGCTTTCATAGAGCAGTATGCAGTATGCAGGATACAGGATACAGGAAGCCAATTGTATTCGAGACTAGCTGCTGTCCAATTCGTACAACCAGGTAGAGCGCCAAGAACAAGACAGATGCTAAAAACATGAATTCGCAAATTAATTATGATCTCATATCCCGAATCAACAAATAAAATACATAGGATTCAGAAAAATTCAGAATTTTTAAATTAAAATTCAATAACCGCTCTACAAACGACTGTGATCTGCTGGGTGATGCTGGGTGACGCAGTCGATGCTGATTATCTCCTCCTTGAACGAGCCATCGTCGTTTTCGAAGCCCCAGATTATTGAACCGACGGCCGTTTTCTCACGGTAGCGTCTGATTACTTGTGGATTTGAGAAAAAGAGACAATGTGTATTTGTACAGTGGATAGAGGATAAGGATCGATTAACGTCATGTAAACATTATGTATATATGACCAATAACGTTATGTAGACGAAAAATTCCTTACCGATCTTTTATAATCGATAAATGTACACGTACCTTACGAGCGACGGGTTTCTTGGTCCTGCCCTCGTAATAGTACCAAGATGTTGAATCTTCTTTTTTAAATATGTGGCTCGTTATCCTGGCATATCCGCACGTATTGTTGTTATCAATTTCAGGTTATGTAAGTACCTACTGATAAAAACAAACTGTGCAGCTGGCGGAAAGCGTATACCGTCATGCGCAGAACGCTTCAGACAGATGGAACGAGGAACACGGAACGCTACAATCCGAATCGAAATTGGCGAAAAATAATTTTTTTCATAATTAATTAATTATTGCGAATTGCGTTAAGACGCAAAAATTGCCGTAACCCGCAATTAAATTGCTATGGACTGGCGCTTTCCAAGTGCCCGTTTACTGCATACCGAATGAAAAAACTGTATTTCAAACATTTTTCCCAGAGGTCGCAGTTTTTGATTTTTTACACAAAAACTAAGGCACCCGCAATTTTTTAACTAACAATTACTAACATTGCTAACGATTCCGCGATTACTGCAATTTTTTAAATTACGGTATATGCAACTTATTTTCGGGGTTCACCGAGCTCCCGGTGGCCTATGGAGTTGCTTCTCCTTCTCTCTTACTCCATGACACATACATAATTTTTTTATGAAAGGGTGGAAGGGAGGATTGTAATAGAATACAAAAGCTTATATAGGAGATTTCAAAATTGTAATAAATCATATTAAAAGGAAAAACAAACATAGAAGATAATTTAAAATATTAAAGGAAACAACGTGAAGGAAAAATAAATGTGATAGTATAGAAGATTAGATACATAATCTACTATATTATACCAATTTTTTAAAGAAAATTATCCTAGTAAAGCATATCTAATTGTAAGTTTTATTTAATATGTTCATTATAACTCTTTTATTTATAAGATTATGTTTTATTTAATGAATAATTGACATATTATGTGTCCCAAAGTAAGTTGTAAACAAATACGCAATTTTTTCACCTCTGGCAATTGTTAATTGAATAAATAAACAATAAGTTTGTCTAAAAGCACTTTTCTATGTGCGCGAAAACGTAGGCGTAACCATAGTCGATGTACGCAAAAATCCTGAATAAACGAAGCAATAACAAGCAATACGAATGTATTTTGTTACTTATTTGGCATTATGATACTATAAAAACTTACATGGGTACAATAAAAAAGTGAAATTGCGGTAATTATTCATAGATTTGTTTATAATTAATTATTGCACCACTTTACCGCAAAACTCCTTACAAATTTGGTTTGACGGGATCAAATTATATTAAAAACACCTTGGTGGATCCTTGGACCTTGGTGGCCCATGGCCATATCAGTAGCTGCACCAGGACTAAGAGTTGGATTAACTTTTTGTACTTACAGTGAAAATCATTGCTTTAGCACTATAGCATCCTTGGGTAACTATGAATACCTCGGTTTTTGTTAATATTGTTTTTTTATATGATTTGTATACATTTTCTCCAAATCAATTATTTTTGCCAGTAAGTATTGGAATAATAAATATATTTCAAATGGCCGTAAATACAAGTACCATTTAGATAATTACATAAAAAGATTTATATAGGTATGCTATCTATCAACTTAACTTTTAAAAGGTGAAATAATTGAAAGTTATGAAGTTATACCATAAACCATATCCTCCATTGTGTTACTAGTACAATAAAAACCTGCTATGTGTATATGTACTATGAACCCCCAGTCTGTCTAAAGGTCGCCCTAGCAAATGAGAATCATTCACGAACAGTACATGAATAGTATACAAACAGCGGATAACTATGTGTATTTTGCTATAAGAAATTGAAAGTTCATTCAGTTTTTCGCGTGTGCAACAGGACAATGATTAGAATATGTAACCTTGGCTCAAGTTCTTTATTTTTCTTGCACTCCAGATTTTTTTTATGGCTTTACGTGCATTGAAGAACATTGTCTGTTCTTTTTTGCATGCATTAGCTTTTCTCGCGTACTCTAATGAAATAATTTTTAATATGCACAAAGTTTGCGGTTTGCTTAAGCTTTCACATTTAAACCATGTGGTTTCTACATGGATTTCATATGGTTTAACATGGGAACTACAAGGGAACTGTATGAGACGGTGCATGATTTGGATGTGGAATCCTAGTAAGAACCTATATGTTTCGCATATAAATCTTACATGGGTCTGATGTGATTAGTGGAAGGTATATTCATTTTTTATAAATGAAGATAGTAGTCCATCTAGCTATCATTTATAAAAATTTTCCTTCTAGAAATGATGGGCAGTTTTTCTCCATTCCAGGTACAGTTTCAAAAGCACTGTCTATACTAGTGAAGATATGATTTTCTTATCCATCTCACTGCTTAGGAGCTTCCAAATGAACTACTGTGCATACTACACAATTAAAAGTGCAACTGCCATGCGAAATAATAGTAAAAAGTTCAAAAGAAAGGAAAGTCAGCTATTTCAAGAGAAAGTTGTTCTATACTTTAATAATTGCTGTAATCAAATATTTTTTTCTTGAAATGTTTCCATTTAAAAAGTTCCACATGGTTTTCATGCGAAAAGCATATGTTTTCTAGGTTTACATGATATTCATGAGGTTACCACTGGACATAGGGAATACATGTAAAAACTATGTGTGATTTTGCTGTGGAATTCTAGTAGGAGACTAGACTAACCTAGACAAGCAGAGAGGATCCGACTTGCTGTACAGTCAGATTACAGTGCTGCTTCGTTCTACACAATTTGGCATTACAGCTTGGTTTTGTGGACATCAGTTGATAGTACCATAGAAACAAGGATGCCACATCTTTTACTTGATTGGCCCGGTGTTGGATCCAATCGGTATTTATTAGAAAAGATGGGTAAAACCCAGCCGACGGATTGCCGGTTTGGACTGTTATAAAAATAGAAACGCTGCGTTGCAATGGTTGAATTAGGGTGCAGAATGAGTTCTGTACAGCAAGCCATTACAGGTATATTCATAGATAGATAAGCACGTGAACTCTATTGAATGGTTTAACAGCTACCATAAAGATGCTTTTATGTTATCAATGACTTTCTTCGTCTTAGGTCTTTGTATTATATTGTATCTGGTCTTGGATACACTATTTATATAAATTTCATTCAGGTCATTATAATGATGCATAAGGCACTCGAGTGTGAACAATTATTCGATATCTAAAGGATAATGATTGACAAGAAAATAATTTTTATTGATAATCTTTAAAATTTTGGTTTAAATTTTTTATATCCTATTTAGATAGCTCTTATAGGCTCCATCCCATATTAGTATACCATAGGTTATTATACTGTGCAAAAAGGCGTGATATATCACTAACAAAGTTTTTGTATGCATTATTTTTTAAGCTTTGGAAAAATAAAAATTAAGTATTTTGTTCTATGGATAGTATACTCAAGATGTTTGTCCTGCCTCATATTATAGTCGAATATTATTTCTAAATATTTGTGACTATTTACTCTAGCCAGTTTCTTATTATGTATTACAGGGCCAACATTTTTTGGCACACTGTTACAATAATTGCCAAATGTTATGTATACTGTTTTGTTAGTATTTAAAGTTGATTTATTAAAAGTTGACTACTTAAAACTTAAAAATAATTATCCAAGTATAGTTCCTTAGGGAACTATTGCACATATTTCTTTTTCAATACTAAATTGATTTTGAATTCTTACTTTTTGTTTCCTATTGCTTAGATAGCTCTCTATTAGTTCAATTGTTTTACCCCTTATCCCATATCTTTCAAGTTTTTCTAGCAAAAGCTTATGATTAACCATATCAAAAGCCTTAGCCAGATCTAGAAAAGTTACTATTTGATTTAGTTTAAGTTCAATTTATTTGGTTCTACAAGAGTTATTGATTGCACTCATAATCCATTTTGCTCTAGGCATTAGGTTTTTATAACTTCTTTTTTTTTCGTGTCTTTTGTTTAGCATTGATTATGCAACTGATTATCTTATTTATAAGATAATGCTCTTTGATTGTTAGAATTTAATTCTATCCTATCAACTTAGCAACACCTTTACTTAAGCCCGCTGTTTAGCCATAGTTTATCGTGGATAAAACAGTACATTTTTACACTGCATTGCAGCGCCACTGACTCGTGCGTAAAAGGTAACGAGTGAGTAAAATACGTCCATAAACCACATAATATCATAGACTCTATACATGCCGTACGATAGCCCTATACTATGGTCATTATATGTACACACCAAACTAACCTAAAGTGTAGTCTTTTGTCATTGTTTTTGGGATGATGCTTAAAAAAAACTATCAAAACTTATTTTTTTAAACTATTTATAATTAAAAAATTAAATTAATTTAATTAAAATTTAATTAATAGGCTTTTCTAGAGGAATTTACCGCGATTTTTCAAACACGATATATTGGAACATAATTTTGATCAACCAGTGATACGAGATGGCGTTACACTGAAAAGTTGTCCTACAGTGTATGGTATAGTACAGTGTATTATATTATATAGTTTCAGCATGTCGGACTTCCAAACTTGGCCTGCACATACCTACCCTTTCATTCTCTCATTCACACTATTTACAATATAGGAGTCCCATAACTCACTTACAAGTAAATAATAATGATAACAAGTTTAAATTTTTATTAAAAGTTAACATTTCCTAGTATAATAAAGTCTTAGTTGTTAATGAGATCCGAAATTAATTTATTTAATTTATTTGGCTATTTCCTAATTTAATAGAATACAAGAGTTTTGAAATTCTATATTTGTATGCATTAACTTGTGTTAGTTTATCAGCTAATCTATATTGTGCTTAAGCAATCTATTTAAGCACTACATTATCACATAATTTCGAAATACACTTGCTAACACATAGTGTTTATCCCTGATCTAAACTACCCTAATCTTATTTTTACCCTGTTATTTATTCTACCAGTATCTTATTAGCATAGACCTTGCGGTTGTATAATTATCTAAAATTGCATTTTTGTCCCTAGCATAGATTAATCTCTCCATCCTATTTAGTCTGGCAGGACACGTAAGTCCCATTGCACAGGTTACTCTATAGTGAGGAAACATCTTTCTGTGTTGATGAGCAGAATCACATTTGCAATTCGATATAAAGACGATTTCATCAATTACAACTACGTCTTTATACTTTGGTTGTTTTTTGATCGACTCCATAGAGTTAGTAAAGATTTGTTTCCCTCTTATTCCCCTATCAAAATAGAAAATAGCCTTATTGGCCCCAAGGTAGTTAATATCTCCGTATGACATTCTATAATTGTAGGTTGTTGTATCCTTGGCCCAGGTGCAGAGGGCGCACTGTTTATTGCTCTTATGCTATTTTCTTCCGCCATGTTATCAATTTTTGTGAATACCATTTCAATAGGCTTGTATCTTTCAGATTTGAGATCTGATTTGTTTGTGTTTGTACTTGCAGTTTCTTTCACAAAATTCATATATTGTAAACTTGGTATGTTTTTTTTCTCTGTGTCTCGCAGCCATATATAAATTATCTCTTTAGTTATATAATCAAGTTTTATGTTAATTTTAATGTATGTAGAGATCATTTTGTTGAAATTGTATGTTGTTAATCGAAGATGCTGTCGGTTATTATGATAGTTACAGTTTCCATTAGCACAAATATATGTTCGTAAGTCCAGAATTAATTTTTCATCATCAGAATTGTGAATAGTTATGTTTGTATATTTATTTAGTTCTAGTTGACTTATTTTGATATAAACCATTTATAACTTTACTTTTGCCTTTACAAACTCATTCGCATCTACATAATTTTCGAATGAAATGGCCACTTTTTTAATTCCCACTTTATTAATACTACTCGCAGGTATATTTGCCTGCATTAATACAGATAAAAACGGAGAGTGAATATATATATATATATATATATATATTTATATATATTTATATTTAGTCAACTCAATTAATCTTTTATATATATAATTTATTTGTTTGATAGACATTTTTTTAAGAGTCATAGCATTGTGTATATATGTGGGGGTTCAGCCGCAGCAGCACCGTCGCCGGAGAAAGCAGCTTCTGCTGCCGAGACGGGAATTCGACTAGGGGAGCCCCGCTCCCGAAAATCCAAAATGTCCGCCGAGAGACGCCACTGCGTGGCGAACGGAGTGTGCACCTCCGTAGAGCAGAACGGTTCTGGCTGTCGACTCGAGCGCATGTGCGACTCCGAGTGTTATCTAAAGTTTTGAAATAAAGAGGCTATATCATTTTACTCTGTGTGCCAGATTTACTCTACCTTGTTCGGCCCAGTCCCAGGAGTCCTTCAGTAAAGTTAGTAGGAAAGTAAAGCCCATAAGGCGCGAAGATTTATAATTTCCAAATATATATATATTGTTAGATTTTACAGAACATAGCTAGGTAATATTGAAATATAGTTATGAGTTTATAGTCATACAGCAAAAGCGGAAAACCTCGGCAGTTGCCGGGCTTATTACTTAAGCTTTATTGTCCTACTACGCAGTTTTCGTTAGGACAAACAAAGCTGTATAAGCTCGAAGAAGAGACAATCCGTTTTCCCTTTGTCGCCTCCGCTGTGTACCTGGATATTAGCGTCTCTTCTCCGATCAACTGTCAAGTATACCGTTATAATGCGTCTGCGAGGTATTGTGATGCCCCCAGCGGAGGGCAGACCTCAGTTCTGTTTCGACATCGAGTGCGAGCAGTTTCAAAGCTACGCTTAGCTACAGTAACTGACTCAAATTCAAAAACTAGTATTTTCTTTTTATATAATAAATAAACTCACCTTTTTGGAAGCAAATAACTCTGGGTGATCATTTATTTATCTTACAAATAAATGATATTTTAAATATATGTATATTTCCATTAGAATATTGTACCAAGAAAATAAATTATTTTGTTGATAGAAGTATGATATTATTGTACAGAATCAATTAACTACAATAATTATATTTTAAAGTCAATTCAAACTTCCCGCGTATGTGTCAATATGATCAGAGTAGCGTCGAATTGATATCAAGGTAGTCATTTGACTTCGGAGCACGCGTTCGCTTAACTGTTTCACTTTTCGGATAACCATCCAACGGACTAGTCGTCCTTCGTCAACTTTCTTAGTCTCTCAGTACACACACACACGCAAACACAACGCACACACACACGCACAAATACGCACGCACGCCCGCACGCTACCACGCACGCACGTTCACACGCTCGCAAGGCTGCTTGCCCGCAGGCTCGCACACGCGCATGTCCACACATGCATACACACGGACTCCAATAAAATTAAAAAAAATAAATGAATAAAACCTCGGGTTGAAGTTAAAAATAACCTACTAACCCAATACCACCTCTTTACCAAGTTAAATTTGTTTTATCACCGTAGAGCTTAACCCAATATTGCGCGCGATAAATGTAATTGAGTTATTGCAGGGGTGAAAACCACCGTCCTAAATTGGCTTATTAGGTTAAATTTAACCAACTCTCATGGAAAAAACTAAAAGTAGACTTATGCGGACGTCTGCATAAGTCCACAAATGTCTCCATAAACCCCGATTCATATTTAAAAGTGTCCGGATAAGTACCAATTTATATATTTTGGGTGCGTGTGCGTGCGTGGATGCGTGTGTGTATACTTTAAGACCTTTATACTTCGTGTTTCTTTGATCTTTTCAAGAGAAGTGAATTTAAAACTACTGCACCTTCCAAATTCATTAGTAATTTGTGATGTTGCACTTTTCACGGGTGAGAGATTCACCCGAGCAACAGCCACTATACTCTAGGATACACTACGAATTTATATTCGGACTCTTCCGATCTCGATAAGAAGGGGGGGACAGGTAGGTATTTATGGACTGCCTGGCGTGGCACTTCGGGGAAAATAAATAATAACACGTCAATATTCAAATAATAATAACACAACACTTGTATATTATACGACCCGTTGACCAGATCCCCAAAATGGCGGATCGGTTACAATTCTTGAAGATCACGCGGCGACGGCGTCGCCCAAGATGGCGGCGAACTCCTCCTGGCTCGGCTCAGCTCTCCTCTGCAGATGGCGAAAGCCAGTGGCGCGACACTAATCTGAAATAATCCGAAAGGTTGACGCGGATCCGCCTCTCACTATACGACGACTGCTCCTCGTCCAGTTCCTGTAAACGAAAGCCAGAAAAATGGGGAAAAGGAAAGGACTCAGTCAGACTGTTAACCAGTCAGCATCGGCGCGATCGATTGAATTACAGTTTGCAACTCCCCGACACGGCTACTCTGGATAGATTTCACCGTGGCGCAACCTTATATCCCAGGCTCAGTTCGGCCAGGCAGGCGCGATGCTCGTTCTCGACTCTGATGGCTCCGTAGTCCATCAACCGCTAGGTTCCCGTGACACCATCACCACAAATCCCGGGTTCGTGCGTTAACTCGACGAAGTATAACGGACGCGGCCAGTTCCGCACTAACTGGCTTCCAGGCACGGCGACATTCGCGTGAAGGGCTGGATTACGGAGAGAGAAAATCCTCGAAGCACACCCGCGACGCGCGACGACCAACACCTCTTACAGTAACCCGCACGTGGTTGAGGATTGGCGCAACGCACTGGCACGACGTTCGAACCGTGGGAGTCTAATTCACGGGGAGGCGCAACACTTATAGAGTGGTGTTCCCAGAAGGAGAACCACCAAATCCCATTTACTATTCGCGAAGACTACCGCCTATGTCTCACGGGCCCATATCTCACTATGGCGGCGGCGCGACACCAAGGTAATCTACACACTTAGCTGGACGTAAGTCTACAGCGGCGCAACACTTATATGGGTCGTACCTCAGACGGACGACCCATTGGCGAATAATTACGGCGCAACCCAGCACCAGAATCGAGGGAGAAGGACGAGAATTACTCACTCTACTGGAGCTCTTCTAATGGCTTCCTCTGACTCGCCACGTGTCTTTCTCCGGGAGCTAGTGGTTGCGTCTAATTGCGCTGATGGTCCAGAACGGAATGGACGAGGAGGAAGCCGCTCCTCTGCGGGAGGCAAAGGCGTTCCGGAAGACTCGTCTAACCGCGCCCTCTATACAGGCGAGGCCACCCATGGTGTCCGACCAGGGGGCCTAGGCTGGCGCGAATTACGAATTATTGCACACGTGGCATGATGGTTGCGGCGCGCGCGCGCGCCACCACGTGTTGCGTTGACGAACCCGTGAGCGAGCGCGTAGTCGCGCCTGTACCATGCTAGAGGTGTATATCCAACCTCATGGCGGCCGTACTGGTGGTCTTTGTTCCCGCTGCGCTTGTTTCCCCTTCCTTTCGCGCCTAGTTCGCGTGTTATCTCGATTGCCGGAGCTACGCGCGCTACTCCCTCCTCTCTCGGTCTCGGTACGCGTGCTATAGCGTCACAAGGCCTGTGGGCGTCCCCTCTCGCGTCGATGCGCGGCTGGTGTGCGCGCGCGTCATTCTTGTTCGGCGCTCCGTACCCTGCACATGTCTGTATTCCTCCAGGAGTCGCCGCTACGACCCCTGGTGGATCTCCTCGACAGAGCCATCGTGGCCGTCGGTGTCGAGGAGAGCGGCGCGAGTGGCGACACGTGGCAACAGTGCGCGGCGCGTATGTCGTAACCCACACCTGGAGAGCCACCGCTGTGACAGGTCCTCGACAAGTGAGGTTACTTTCGTCGTCGGCACGTGCACGTGTATTTTCTTCCTGTGCGTCGGGCTGCATCGGAGGCGAGTTCTCATCCTCGACCTCGTCTGCGTCCGACGGCACGTCGCAAATTATGAAGTGCAAGGCATATATTGAAAAAGATAGCAACATAGTATGTGGGTAAACATCATATAAGTTTATAATTATTTTATATTTATTTTAGGTTATAAGAGATATTATGTATTATGTTTTAAATACTAATTTATTTTAAAATGATGTGTAGTGGTAGTGTTGTGATTCTATACACGTAAAAAAAATTCCTAGAGCGACTACGGGAGCGCTACGAGTCATTGCGGAAATCGTCGCGGACATAGTAGATATCGCTTTTCTACAGTGACTTGCGGTCATTGGTACACTGAGTATACACGGAGAAAAATTTCGAAGGGTCAGCAATCAATACTTTTGAAACTGCGGGAACACGAATAATATTGTACTCTGTCCCTTCTAGTTACGAATGATTAGGCTTAGAATTCGAAGTGTAGATACTGAACGATTTTCGTGCATGTATGAACGCAAAAATGGGAGAGTGGGGACTCCGAAACTCTCCGCACCGCAGGGACTCGATGCTTCGCAGTCTCAGACCTCGAAACTTGGAATGCTAGCGTGCCGACTGTCGGCTGTTCCACGCAGCTGTGTCTCGTGTTTACACTACACGAGCGAACCTGTCTCCTCTTTCTAGTCCTTTGTGTTATTCGAAGTTGGGAGTCTCAAACCTCGAAGTCGAAACGGTTGACGCTTATGCTCGTATTGCCAGAATGCCGAAACTTTCGGAATCGGGGAATGACGAAAATAGACTGTAAAACATTCAAATTCGAAGTGTGAATACTCCGTAAATTATACAATTCACAGAGTACAAGTTTCGATATAGTATAATTCCACAATAGACATAAATACATACGATCGATAGAGATCTGTACGACCAAAATAATATAGGAAAGCTGAACCTTCGAAATTTTTCTCCGTCTACCAATCTGACGTTATGGTTGCGGAAGTCAAGCGATGGATTGTTTATCCGCGTAAGGTCTTGACTCGCGCGCACGTGCTCGTTCTTCTACACCCATTTGAACGTCCCTATTGAAAAATCTCACGTGAGATCTCAGGTGAGATCTCAGGTGAAATCTCACGCCAAAATCTCATCTAACCAATTTTTTGTTCTTTACGCGTTTTAAGCCATTCGTAGTCAATTGGTGGCTTTTTTTGAAAAATTCAAACTTAGAAAATTTTTGGAAAATTGGACTTAATTTTTTTAAGTCAAAATTTGTGATAAATTTTCTAAGTTCGAATTTTTCAAAGAAAGCGACCAATCGACTAAGAATGGTTTGAAACGCCTAAAGAACAAAAAATTGGTTAGATGAGATTTTGGCGTGAGATTTCACCTGAAATCTCACCTGAGATCTCACGTGAGATTTTTCAATAGGGGTAAGTATTAAATACTTAAATGTCTGATTATTAGAGTTTAATAATACACTCCCGTGCACATGCATTTTGGCGATACTTCTAACCTGGAAATTAAGATTATCTATACCATAATCTTTATGCAGATTAAATTTCAAACACATATAAGTAACACTCAGAGTTGATCTTGATATTGAAATTGAATCTTGAGCATGCGTTAAATTAAATAATTTATACTATTTCTAACGTATAGAATTTGATTTATAGAATATCTGTGATGTTAAATCTAAAAGAAAAGAGCACGAAAAATTTTTGACGTTTATTATACAACCAATATCGCTATATGTTATTTGATATGGGCCATATACTAATCTAAAAACGTACCTTATTCTTGCAAGCTCTCAGTACGATTACACACCGATACTAATCAACGTTGAAAATTACAATTTAATAAAATAACTTATTCAATACAACCAACCCTATGTTTTTTTAATTTTTACTCTTTTTCTGTCTAAAATGGCTTAAAAAATCTTTTTATATCTTCGCCATAATTTTTAATCTATTATGCCCACTTACCGTCGGCAGTTAACAGGGACATATGGGCAATATATGTCACATCATCTGGCCACTAAACATAAAATTGAGCATATCGTGGCCATATTAGCCTCAATTTCCTAGCAGGGAATAGTTAATAATAAAGATAAAAAAGACGTCAAAGATGAAGATCTTTTTTCTAAAGTTGTAGACGAATTGAATTTTTTGCGAGAGAAAGGTTAAAAATAGTTTGTGTACTGTAAAGTTCTGGTTGGTGATGATATTATGCGATAATCTTGGTCTAAATAGCCTTTTTGGGTTTGTTGAATCCTTTTCAGTCAACTACTTTTGTAGAATATGTAGGACATTGTCTGAAGAAGCTTGTACACGGAGAAAAAAATGAATAGCGATTACTCTAAAGTTCAGTAACTGTAACCTAAATCGTTAAGTAAGAGAGTTTAAGTAAACCCAACTGAACTTGGTCAAGTAGTTGCAACTGATCTGACAGTTCAGTAGAATCTACTGAAGTCTCCCGTTGAATTAACTTGATGACTACAGCGGCAAACCTCCTCGCCCGAATAAATTTGTGAATCGTGATTTCGTCCAACAGATCATTTATTTTTATAAAATTGTAAATTATTATTTATTGTATAAGAGCTACAGTTTCACATTATTTATACTAACTAAACAATTTTTCTTAAAACAAATTAATGTATTGTATATAACATTATCTATACCAGTAATGCTATTTTAGGTTAAGCTTATGATCAAAACTTATTTTCCAATCTTTCGGCAAATCCTTCCAAATTCCACAATTGTAGCGACGAATATAAGCTCTAGTGTATACTACAGCTATAGTGTAGTATAGGTTATGTGTGTATTCAATTTTGTCCCCAGCTTCTAACGTATAAACGTTCTTCCGTATGAGTTTATATTCGTCGATTGTAGCATGGCTCGTGTGAAGGAATCCATTTATTTTTTGTTTAATGACACTCACTTATTATTTAATAGCGTTAATAAATATTTATTAACAAAACCTAGCCAGTCACTCCTGCACGTGGAAATTTTTTACTTAATTGTTCAGTGAGCACTACTCATGTTTGGTTTTGTAACCGCTACTGAATAGTTAGGTAGTTGCAACTGAACTCTACAGTAGCTCTTACTGAACAGGTGTTACTGAACTGACTTCAGTAATCGCTACTGATTCTTTTTCTCCGTGTAGAATGACAAAAGAAGATGAAACGCTATTGCGAAATCTGAAAAATTATGAAGCTGATGTGAAACTTAAGAACTTATGAACTTAGTAACTTAGGTACCAAAAGCATCGTTTGAATCAGGTAGCCCATCAGCAAAGCCGCCGAAGCGGGATCCGGCCGATACCCCGATCATCCTCACCAATCGGCTATCGTTAAGTACTAGTCAGGGTCCTTAGCCTTTAGAAAGATCAAGACACTATCCAGAATTCAAGAGAGAGCAGGGATCTGCTCAGTGCCTCTCCCCAGATCATGTCGCTTTCTGTTTCCATATTAACCACTATGACCCAGATCGATTCTGACCGATCTCTTTCGTTATTATGTTTTCAGCCCTTCTCTAATCATCGCTTTGTTCATCATCATGGGCCTCGTTCGAAGCAGCCCTTAGGTACCATCTGCGCAATTAGTTCAGGTAGTGCATCGGCAAAGCGCTTGAGCGAGACTCAGCCGATACTCCAAACGTCCTTGCCAGTTGGCTCCAATAAGCACTAGTCAACGCCCTTGACCTATGGAAGGACCAAGGCACTGTCGAGACTGCAATGAAGGGCCGTGACTTGCTCGATGTATCCTGCCGTGGACTGTAGCTTTCGGTTTATTAACCTACTAACCACTAGCTCCTTGAGGACCACGAGAGGCCACAGATTTATTTTATAGAGAGGCTTACGACTCTCCGTCCTTAACGCGGCACTTGATTCGTCTTTTGGTGCGAGTTTGGTCTTGGGTGCGTTAGTCGCTATGTGTTCGCAGACTCAAACGCTCGATGCTACGTTAGGAACGAACAAGCACACCCTTTGGTACCCTTGGTGCGCTTTCAATTCAACCCGTCTTTATTAGTCCAACCGATCCCGACGCCATTCGATATGAAGTTCTCCTGTTTCGGGGGGTTGTGTACATTTATTACTGCGAGGAGGTTAGAGAGCTTGGTGCTTGCTTAAGACCCCGGAGCATCCCTGCCCAATGGCATTTGAGTGAATCTTGACCATTAAACTTTCAATCGATAGTATCTGAACACAACGAATTATATATCAGTCTTTTTGAATATTTAAAACCAAAGTTTCATAATCTTCTACATTATCCCCGTATTTTGAATGAAAATGGACTATGTATACATTTTTTATCTAACTAACGCAGTTTCTACAAGTTACAATAAGAACTTATTAATTATAATTGCAACAAAATAAATTTTACTAATATGCTATACAAATATGAATTATAAAAAGGAAACAAATATGAATTATAAAAAGTACGATTTGCCGATTAGGTACATTTCTTGTAACTGATATGGTAGAAAGCGTAACTGATAATCAAAATTCTTAACTTTTAGACGGCCGGAATTTGGAAGATCATATCGCCCTCAGAAAACTGGTATTTGATATACCTTATATCAATGATTGATCATACACACAGTGTCGATCATGCGGTGCGTCAATATATTGATTCTCCGGTAGTCTAAAGGTTAAAGTTAACAATGCTATTTATTTTTATATGAAAATGTACGTATAACTGTCGTTTGACAATCGCTACCATGCTTATAATATTAATAGCAAGAACTTTCGTAAATTTATCTTATTCTGTTTATCAATAAAACTAAATGAGACTCTTTTTATTACGACGAGATATGCATTGTAATTTATTAATAAACTATGTAAACCATGTAAACAAATTCGAATTTTGAAAACATTTTTCTTATTGAACATTTTAGTAAAATAAAATAAAAATATAAAAATATGTTTTTATAAAATAAAAACATACATAAAAATAAAATATAAATATCTTCCGTAATTGATATATTATCGATATTGCATAAGGTTATATTATTTTTAAACTTTTGAAAAATAATAGTACATTTTGATATAGTATTTACCTCGTGTGGCGTTTTTCGCACGAGCTAAGCTAGTGAGAGAAGTTACATAAGATAGAAATCACCTTACACACCAGTATCGAACCCTATCTTATACCACAAGAACCGAATAAGCAAATTAAAGTTTTGATTTTGAGGTTAGAGTGGTATAAATATTGTTTATTTAAATAACTACCGAAGATCACCTACGAGATAATTATATTATACTTTCATTTTAATTGAATGAAATAATAAGCAAAACGCGCGGAGATCATAGAGTACTCAGTCTTTTCCTTTCACATCTAGCCGCTCTTACCGAGATTGGTAGACTGAGTGTAACAAGTTGGTCGACTTACTGTCGGATAGTTGTGAAGGCCCAGTTGTAGCAGCCGTGGCGCAGTACCACTAGGAAATTTGTTTCCGTGTAGTATGCAAGTGGACTCTATTAGTTTTAAAGGTAATGTAAGCTAAGGTATGCTCGTTGACCATATATGTGTGTTACTCATCGTGTGCATATAGTAATTCAGTCAATACAAGTACTATTTATCGTACCCGTTATAACGAGTTGATGCTCATGCCCTTGTTATTTCTCTCTCTCTCCTCAATATACATTTATATCATATATTTATTATCATATCTTATTTATTATTGTATAGCATTTACAGCTACAGTAGCAGGTAAGTGAGAGAGCGTCGTCTACAGAGAGCATAGAGAGCAGCGCGTACATGTATGTGTGTGTCGCGCTTCCTAGCGGGCTGAAGGGCCAACTTAAGTACGTGTGTAAGAACGCGCGACAGAGCCCCGAACGGCAATTAGCAGCGGTCCGTCTTACCGATCAGACGTCTTAATTTGTAGCGCGATCCTTTGCTTTGACGATTGACAGTTTTTCTTTTGTGAATATTGCGTGCGTGCGTTTTATCGCGTCTTCCTCGTGTCGGATATTGTAGACGATTCCTGTACGTGCATCTATTGCCCACTGCTGCGTAGCGTGCTGGTTATACCGCCGTCGCCTTTGTTATATACGGAGATCTACTGTTCCGAGGAAGCCACGAGGCATACTAGCGACCGAATCTTAGCAAGTGTGATTGTAAGTACTGGTTTGATATATTGCTTCTCTCTCTTTGCTATTACTGCTTCGCTCTGTCTCTCTCTCGCTTGCGCTGCAACTCTGTCAACTATCAGTCAATATATTCTGTTTTTACTCTTTATATCTTGTTCACGTTATTCGCGCCTGATTCTACCCTTTCCCTTTTGCGCTTACATTTTTCTATTCGCGTTCCATCGAAGTCAAAGCTACGTAGTATCATCCACGACGCTCTCCGCGGACCATCGTCTTCAAGGACGATCTTCACGGCATAACTGTCTACCGGGTTAGGCTTCGTAAAGCCTACAAGAAGCCCGCTTCGAGCTGCTTCAACCATTCCTCTCGATTCCCATTTACTCCTTAATTATTTAATAACGAGTGAGCATGCACACCGTTATATTGGCGCCCTAACGTTTCGGGATTTCTTTATTTAAACAATTCTTTGTACATTATTATTACGTAGTTTTCATACTCAAGAGGACTCGGTCGAGCGCGAGCATATTTCAAGCTTCTAAAAAAAAAATATATATATATATATATATATATACAAGCGCGCGACATAGTAGGCGAGCGCGTGTTTACGTTTTCAAGTATATACTATATAGTATCGTACTGTAGTACGCGCGCTAGCCCCAACGTGTTTACATTTGAGAGTCAGGCTGCGCGTCGATATCAACAAAAAGACGCTTCTAAGCATGTTAAAAATTTTTAGATTGAGTTCGATTTTAAAATTTTGTACGAGCGAATATTTGAATGATATGTATAGCATTTGCGTTTGAGCGGCTATATCGAGTAACTTATACGATATTTCCGAGTGCGTTTGGCCTTGCTAATTCACGTTTCAATATATACGAAACGTTAACGATTTTTTTTCTCGTTACTGATTTTATATTAAAAATTTGGTCGGTTGTTGCGTATATATATTTTTGCGTATTGAATTTTTTTTTATATGTAGATATATTGCGAGTACATTATATAATTATTTATTTATAATTTTTTTTTTTGTACCTGTGTACGCTTGACAGAAAAGTTTTTTTCTCTCGTGTTTATTTCTTTTTCTCGCGTTTTTTTTACGTCAGTTAATAATCAATTCATTTAATAAAAAATGGCGACGAATTGGACGCTAAAAGACATAACGATTTTTAAAGAAAATGTCGACACACGCCTCCGTAACTGGATTCAAAATTTGTCGAGCGTAGACGTAAATGACGTGCTGTGTAGCTTAGAATTGCATACGAACGGTACACTTTTCTAACGCGCAAATAGGTTATACAGAAGATTAGAGGGAAATTATACCGCTAAAGATTTTATTGCATCTCGAATACCTAGTCAAAATGAAACCGAAGAAGAAGAAGAAGTAACTAGACCTGACGATCTATGCCGTACGTTTATGTTATCAAACGCTTTCCCAAAAGATATTCGAGACGATCTTTTGACAGCAATAGTAGCAGAAGACACACTGGCTACGAGCTTCGAAGCAAATTGAACATTATATTTTTAATAAGCAAACCAAAAATTGGAACAAACGAAAAAGCATAATGAAAAATACTACGATTGGTAGATTAAATGTTGTTTCTCCAAAAGACTACGAACGGTTTGCCTTAAAATTAATATTAAATAAAGTTAGAGGGGCAAATTCATTTAAAGATTTAAAAACTTATGAAAAAGTTACTTACAATACATTTAGAGACACTGCAATAGCCATGGGTTTGTTAGAACACGATTCTCAAATTACCAATATCTTCGATGAAGCAAGCACAATTATGTTACCTATTCAATTTAGGCAATTCTTTGCTTGGTTATTACTTTCAGAAAATATTCAAGGTACTCACATATGGAATTGCTATAAAATAGTTTTACAGAAGATTTCATGGATAATAAAGAAAATTCTGCTCTTCTACACATTAATCAAATTTTAGAAATAGAGGATAAATCTTGTGAATCTTTTCATTTACCAATGCCAAAGAAAAATCTTCATACAGTTGATTTTAATAAAGAGATCTCATATTGTCAATCTATGTTTGAAACAATATCTATTCAATTAAATGATGATCAGAGAAATATTTTTAAAACTGTATGTGAGCAAAATCATAAAATGTATTTTATAGATGGTCCTGGAGGTTCTGGGAAAACCTTTTTATATAAAACTTTAATTTATTATTTTATTTCTCAAAATAAGAAAATTTTATCAATGGCATGGACTGGAATAACTTCAATATTACTTCCAAAAGGAATGACCAGTCATAGAACTTTTCGATTACCTTTAGATTTAACCAGTATTGAAATATAATTTTCAACATTCGAATCTGATAAAGAAAAATAGCGAGAAGTAGATTTAATAATTTGGGATGAAGCTTCCATGATTCCCAAAAAAGCATTAGAAATAGTTGATAAAACTCTACGTGATTTGTGTGATACAAATGTACCTTTTGGAAATAAATTAATGGTTTTAGGAGGAGACTTTCAACAGATTCTTCCAGTTTTAAAAAACAGTAGTAGAAGCATTATAATATCAGAAACTATAAAATCATCATATCTTTGGTCATATTTACATATTTTAAAATTGAATAGAAACATGCGTTCACAAAACAAAGATTTTTCAGAATTATTATTAAAAATTGGAGAAGGAAAAATCAAAACATTCATAATACCCGAAGAATGAAATACTAATGATGTATGTTCAAAAATTTTTGGTGGACATATGCATTTTTCATTAAATAGGGTAATCCTTACATCTCATAATGAGTACGCTTATTTTTTGAATAATAAAATTTTAAATCAAATGGAAGGGAAAACAAAAACATTTTAGTATAGATACTGCTACGTATAAAGGCGTCGATAAATCGGATGATAATATTTATATAAATTGTCCAATTGAAATATTAAACAATATTCGTGAAAGATTGCCACCTCATGAACTTTATTTAAAAATTGGAGCTATTGTAATGTTAATAAGAAATTTAAGTATAGCGGAAGGTTTATGTAATGGCACACGATTGAAAGTTACGTAATTATTAAAGTATAATATTGAAGCAGAAATCATAACAGGAGAAAAAATTGGAAATAGAGTATTCATTTCTAAAATTACTTTAAATACTGGTAATACTTCTTCACTACCACTTATCTTGTATAGAAAGCAATTTCATTTGACCTTAGCATTTGCTATGACCGTAAATAAATCTCAAGGTCAAAGTTTCGATAATGTAGGTTGTAACGGGGTGGTTTTTAGGCGGCCTATGTACCCCGTACAAATGCAAAGTCCTTCTGTACTTTGCTTTTGCGAGATGCTATACTCGCTCGTGTGGTCGCCTACCTGCGACGATGCCCCGGTGTTCAGTATGCACTACACTCCTGTATAGTGCCCGCGGAGGCGGCGGTATTCGGCAGTTTGAATAGGAAGAGGGATCGGGTCGACGATCAAATGAATACACTACCGATTCTAATAAAAAGGCGTTTATTCAGTTAAGCAATCCGGCGTCCGTGTTGTGCGTATTCGCGTCGCGAGAAGGCCATAAAATATACCGGAACAACGACTAGGGCCAAATGCCTCGCCAGTCGATCGCGTATAAATAAAAGGAAAATGAGATCCTACTTTATCTTATAGTGACGATCCTCGTTGTACTTTGGCCAGGGAGTCCTCTGCTCGACCTTGCCGTATTCCTGGGCCGTGGTAGCGTTGGTTGCTGCGGTTGCTGCCGTTGCTGCTGTTGCTGCACTCGTGCTGCTATTGCTCCTCACGATGCTGCTGTTGCTGCTAGGCTGCTCTCTTTGCTGCTAGGGCTGCTGTGCTGTGGTTGCTGCTAGGGCTGCTGTCTTTGCTGCTGCTGTAGCTATAACTTTTGGCGCGCGTCGTTACTACTGCTCGCGAGTGCGGTCAAAAGTTAACTGTCTCGAATTTCCCTCAAATTACGAGATCTCTACCGGCCTTCCCGCGCTTTGGCTCCCCGCGCCGACGTGCGCGTCTCGCCGCCCGTTACAACCCCCCCTCCCCCTAGAACCAAAATATCGCCCCGAATTTGGTTCGGCGACGGTGGAGCTGATTCTCTGCTGCCAGACCTCTGGCGCCTCCGCCTGGACCTACTACGGGACCGGCTGGTTCGACGCCGCTTTGTCCCTCTGGGTTGCTCCTCCCGTTGGTCCCTCGACGGTCCTCACGTCCCTGTGCGGGACCTGCTGCGCCGCACGACCGGCGTCGTTCGCTGGTTCACGGGAGGGACATGCTCCCGATTCCCAGACCGGTCACGCCGAGTAGAGCCACCGCCTGCAGAGCGCATAGGCTTCTCTGGTTGCGGTGTGCTCTCCGAACGCACATCGGTCCGGGGTCGCCTGCATGCCCCTGGCCGGACCCCTCGGCGAACTTTGCCTCTGGCCGCGTTCTTGTCGGCGAGCATCTTCCACGCCCGGACCTTCTCCAAAGCCGCCTAGGCTTCCTTAAGGGCCCGGGTTGCGCGGCTCTGCTCCTCCTGAGCACGCCGCCGTCGAGCTTCCTCGCGCGCCTGTGCGATTGCTCCGGGATGGGGCACTACCTTTGGGCCCACTTTTTGGCCCTCAGGTCTCCTATGACGTCGCGACTGATCGACTTGAGCGCCGCCTTCTCCCCCTCGATCGCTGGCCGTAGCTTGGCCCACTCCTTCTCCACCTCGCTTGAGGCAGTCTCTAGAGCAGGTGCTGATGGTGCTGGATCAATGGGCTGGGCGGACACCAACCGCGCCGAGATGGGCAGGCCTGCGAATCGCAGGCGGCGCGGCCTAGCCTCACCGTCTTCCTCCGGTGGTTGGCGGATGGTGGTACTCGGGGGCGTCGTCAGGAGCTCATCCTCCCGAGTCTCCTCTGCCCAGTCCCTTCTCGGTTGGTCCTCCTCCTCGGACAGGTGGTCTAGGTCCATGAGGACCTCCTCGTCCGTGAGAGAGTCCGCCGGTAGGCGAGCCTCCTCAAACATCTTGCTGAGGACACCGTCCCAATCTCCAGAATCTACGCTCCCAAATATTCCATAAACTGGTGGTACCATCTACGAGAACATCTCGCACCACATGTCGAAGTTCCGTTGCCTTCCCTTCCGCTGTGCATTGGAGTTCTAAAAGCAGGTCACCAGCCGCCGTCTTGCGTATTCTGTTCACGTTATCTCCTAATGTCTTCAGTTTGGGATCTGCCTTCATCTTTTTCAAAATATCAGTGTATGACTGTCCGTCAGCAGCCTTTATAATAAGGATCTCCGGTCGGATTAGTCTATTGCCACCCTTACCGCTTTCATTTTTCTTCTTTTTCTTTACCTTCTTTGTTTCCACTTTTTGCCAAGCTGTTCCTGGCGGCTTTTGATGGTACTGGGACTGGCCGTAGCCATCCTCTGGAGATATTTGTACTTCTCCACTTCTTCCTTCTTCTTAGTTAACGTATCCTGTGTAGGCGACCGTTCTTCCCCCTTCCTTGGCGTCTTTACCGATCCTATCGGGCTTCATGGCGCGCTCAACATCAGCTCAAACGTTGACTTGGTCTTCTTCGTCGACTCTCTTAGACTAACTAGTCGTTTCCAGAGTGTCATGACCCTTGTTACACCCTTCTTCACACCTTTATGCATGTTTCGGACCGGTGATGTAATCTCATTAATCTTTTCCAGATTTCCGTAGATTTTGTCCAGTAATTCTTGCTCCGTTTTTTCTGTTGTCTGGATTTTACTCTAGACATCGAATACTTTCCTGTTTTTGTCTTCATCACTGAGTATATTGTTGATTGCAGTGATTTGTAGTTCTGTTTGGACGTCCATAGCCTCCGTATTTAGCAACTTCCTTAATTGCCCATATATATGAACTGCAGCTGCCATCTGCTCTGCGTTTAGCACGCGCTCTAGACTGTTATTATTGCCTGGTATTTTCTGGGTTGGGAGCCCAGTTCGATTGACACATTTGGGGATTTCCGAAGTCCCCACGTTTTTTCCGTTGGGTGTACTTGTCAATTTATTTTTCTTCCCTTCTCTTGACATGTCTCCAACGTTCCACTCGGTTTTACCCTTGATTCCCAGCTCCGCAGTAGTGATCTAGCCTCATGCCCCAGCGCAAGTAAACCTCAACAGCCTCCGGGAAAGGATAGCGAGGCTCCCCCTCAGGTCACGATGGGGCCCTATCCGGGCGCCATCCGGCACCATCGCGGTCACTCGGATTTTCGCCGGTTGATATGGCAGCCAGGACGTGCCGGCTCAACCGTCCAGAGTCCTTGTACTATCCGGCAGCCCGGGAGTGTCAGAGCCCAGTTTTCTCGCATCCTTCCCCTTCGACAGTCGAAACAAAGTCACACTGCGGCAATTGGCTAGCATCTGCTTGGTCAAGACACTAAGAGTCCACCCTTGTTTCCCGCAGTGACTGTGTAGCATAGTGTGTAGTGTGTTGTAGTTCATTTGCTGATGTAGTAATGTAACGTGTATTTTGATTTTTTTTTCGGGGTTCCTTCCCTTATCCTGTATTCTAGAAGGAGCTCTTTAACAAGGTGCTAACATCCGGGCCAGATGCTCCTTGGTCTTTTAGCGAGGTTGATACTCCTTTCCTTCCTTCCTCCCCACCTCCTGAGTGCCAGGGCCCGGGGCTTGGGACCGGCGCATCGGAGTTGTGTGTCTGTATGTATGTGCGTGTATGTGTTTTTTTTTATTTATATGGCGTAGGCAGAGCAAGCTCGGCACAAGTGGCCCTCCGACACCGGAACCCCACCGTCACTATTGGTAGACATTACTTCGGTGGGGCCCGTTAATTAGCCTAATCGCCTTCTTCTTTGAGGTTTGACGTTTCCCTACATCCCCCATCCACCAAGGTCATTAGGGGTTCAGGATCAAACTCGTCTTCTTCTATCTGCATCGGCCGGTCGCCTGCTTCACCCGCATAAACACGAGCACACATACACACCCACACACACATGCAAATACACGCACGCACATCTATTCACACCCACTCCCATTCACCTGCCACGCACTTCTTCAAATACACATCCATTTACGCCCCCCTTTTCTTCCATTCCCCTATACCTACACTCTCCCACACGCACCCCCGCATACACACCCATGCATACAGACTGTTACTCTCTTCTTCTTCTTTCTTCCTCGTCTTTCCTGAGCTTCTTCAGAAGACAAACCTGCCTTGAATCTTAAAAAAATCGAATTTTTTTTATTTCTTATTTTTATAGGAAATTTTCCGTACAATACGATTCAAAAAGATCAAATTTTTCAAAAAGAAATTTGTTAGTAAAGTTTTAAGCAAAATTTGTATACCACCTTTTACTGAATTTCAATAAAATTTGGTTTTTCTCGATTTTATATTTCTGTTATATTTTTTTTTCTTTAAGACCAAGTGTGGAATAGATTTTGTTAAATAATATAAAAAGTAGCCATTTTTACCATTATATAGATATATGTTATTGTTTATAATGATTTATAACACAGTTGTTTATAATAATTTTATTCGATTTTAAAACATATTATGAATGTTCAAACACTGACAATTTTATGTAAACGTGTTATGACGGTCATAATACGTTTGAATGGAATAGGAATTTATTCGAAACTTGACGCTCGACGCGCCACCACTTTATCGGCGGATATTGGAACTCGCTTGCAGGTGAGATCGAAAGAGTTTTCGAACTACCTTCACGTAGCACTAATTCGACTATGTTCACACAGCTTATTGGTATGTGTAGATAAACACAGCTGATATTTACATGCTGATTATTGGTATATAAATACAGCTGATATTTACATACTGATATTGCTAAAAATTTTAAATTATACGATATTTGTTTGTTTAAAAGGTGGAAATTTTAAACAGATATGTTTTTAAAATTCATTTGTGTATTTTATTTTTTTTTCTTGACAATTTGTGTTTGTGTGTGTGTTTTTTTTTTTTCCTTATAGAGTGAGAGGTTAAGGGCAAATCCATTATGGACGATATGGCACCGACTGGTACCACCTGTGTGGGACTCTCACCCACTAAACCTTTCGTTCACCGTTAGCTTTTGAGTTCCAACAGCAACCGAATCCTCTCCGTCCTCCTTACTGACCCTAAGTAAGTTGGACCTGGCTCTTTCTCCAATAAGCCCCCCCGCGGTAACACCGTTTGAGTATTGCTTCGCGGGGGAACTTTGGGCTACCGCCCTCGCCTGTTGATGTGGTCGTCATCACGTTTTCCGCTGCCGTCTACTTCTTACCGCATCGTCTGGTCGTCTGTTTCTTGCTGCATCTCACGTCTTCTTCTTCTTTTTTCTTCGTCCTTTCGGACCTTCTTAAGGATGTCTGCAACAAAATTGTTTATTGCGCTCCATCCGTCGGCCGAAGTCATCATGGGTACCATAATAGACTCAGGCGTTACTCTGGTCTGTAGGTAGCACTCAAGTTCTTCTCGTTCCTGTTAATAGCGTGGACATTCACTGAATACATGCTCAGCGTCCTCGATTACATTCAAGCATGTCGGGCAATCCGGGCAATCCTCCAATTTAAATCGGTGCAGATACGCCCGGTAGCATCCATGTCCACTCAGAAACTGCGTTAGGTAGAAATTTACTTCCCCGTGTCTTCTTTTTGTCCAGTCTTCTACACTTTGTATGAGGCGGTGTGTCCACCGTCCCTTACTACTAGAGTCCCATCGCTTTTGCCACACCGTCATTGTTACTTTCCTAGCGGCATCCCAAATTTCTATCTTGGTTTTGCCGCTGTCTCGTCTTTTTCCTTCGTCGATTGATTTTCTCTCCCTTGCTAATAGCTCTACTGGCGGGAGACCGGCAATAACGCAGACCGCCTCGTCCGATACCGTACGGTAAGCAGACGCGACCCTAAGTGCATTTCGCCTGTGCACTGAGGAGAGCTTTCGTCCATATGCCTTCACCAGTACAGCGTCTGCCCATATCGGGGCTCCATACAACATGATTGATGTACTAACGCTTGCCAGTAGCGTTCTGCGATTGTGTGTGGGACCACCCACATTTGGCATCAGCCGCGCCAACACTGCGGTAGTTTTTGCGGCTTTCTCTCCTGCTGCTTCCAAGTGCTGTTTAAAGGTCAGCTTTGCGTCTAACGTTATACCTAAATATTTAATAGTCGGTTTAGAAGTAATTTTGTGGCCGCCTATTCTCAAGGTGATTGTCTTCGTCTTCTTTCTGCTAGATATTAGGATTGCCTCCGTTTTATGGCTTGCAAGCTCCAGATTCGCATTATTTAGCCACTTCTGTATTTTAATGATAGCTTCACTAACAATTTCAGCTACCTCTTCTTTCTCTTTTGCTACCAACACCAAAGCTATGTCGTCTGCAAATCCTACGATCATTGCTCCTTCTGGTAATTCTAGCTTGAGTACGTCATCGTACATAATGCTCCACAACGATGGGCCCAGTACAGACCCCTGTGGAACTCCCCCGGTAACCTTATAATTCACCGTGCCCTCTTCGGTCTCGTATAAGAGAGTTCTGTCCTTGAGGTAGTCAGACATTATTCTTCTTATATACGGAGGGACTCCTAGTCTCACTAGTGCTTCGTGAATTTTGCACCAATTTGCAGAGTTAAATACATTTTTAACGTCAAGTGTAACCACCGCGCAGTACTTTCTCGCCCCGCCTTTCCATCTTTTCCCGCTTATGGCTGTCCGTGCTGTATTCACCACTAAGCCGATAGCGTCTAGTGTTGAGCGGCACTTACGGAAACCATACTGGTGTTCCGCAAGCCCCTCTGGCCCCTCGGTTTTGTCTTCCATCCTAACGAAGATTATGCGCTCTAATACTTTGCCCTGTGTATCGAGCATGCCGAGTGGTCTGTATGACGACCCTTCTCCAGGTGGTTTGCTACCCTTTGGTAGCAATACAAGCCTTTCCTTTTTTTAGTTTCGTGGAAACGTTCCTTCTTTGAGACAAGTGTTGTACAAGTCTATAAACTCTGCTGGGTGAGCCTGGATGGCATGTTTCAATGCAATATTGGGTATGCCATCAAGTCCTGGAGCCTTATTGCTACCAACCCTCCTGCAGGCTGATAGTAGCTCCTCCTCCGTTATTAAGGGTATATTATCTACATCTATTTCTTCTACCATAGCACATGGAATGTCCGGCTGATTTGGGAAGAGTGTTGTTACCACCCTGCTTAGTACCTCTGGGCACTTTGGTGGGGGTATGTAACTTCCCTTGATCTTCTTCATGACAATTTTACAAGGTCGGCCACAAGGGTCTTCATTGACCTCATCTTGCAGCTCTCTTAAACATCTTTGTTTACTCTCTCTTATACACCTTTTAAGGTTGCGCTTTGCTTCTTTCATTTTTTCGTTGCAGTTCTCCACCGTATCCATTCCTCTACCGGTTCGGTAGAATTTCTTCCTTGCCCGTTGTTCCAATCTTCTAGCTCGATGGCAAACGCTGCGCGCTTGTTTGATCTTGTCATTCCACCAATATGCTGGTAGCCATCTTTGACTGGACACTTTTCTCGGCATTACCGCGTCGCACGCTTTGGTGAGCTGGCCCGTCATTTGTGCAGCCTTGTCCTCTGCTGATCCCGTCAATTGAATATTGTCAAACATCGTCAAGAATAACTCTTTGTCATACTCTTTGGTTTTCCATTCAGTTCTTGTACTACTGGGATTTGTACAGAATTTCCTATTTGGTCCGCCTAGCTCCATTATTATAGCTAGATGATCACTATTTGTGTAGTGATCATTCACAATCCATTTGCTTACCTGCCTTACGAGGCAGTTACTGACAAATGTCAAGTCTATGAATGACTCTGCATCTCCTTTTTTGAACGTGGGGGTGACGCCTTGATTCAGCAACACCAAGTCTAGTAGCGTGAATGCCTCCAGTAGCACTCGTCCCCGTTTATTGGTTCTGCTACTACCCCACTCGATCGCCCATGCGTTAAAATCTCCTGCTATTATAGCTGGTTTTTTATTCGTAGCGTCTTACACCAGCCGGTCCAGTAGTTGCTGAAACTGCTCTATTGATGCGCTAAGCGGGACGTAACAACTGTATACATGTATGCCGCCTATTTTCGCTCTTACGAAGCCATTTTCCATGTTTACCATCTTGCCCTGGAAGGTAAAGTCTTTGCATGCCCAGATTGCGGCTTTACCTGAGGCGTCAGATTCCCAGGATGGTTCATTCAAATCTTTGTACTGCTCACTGACGAGGGCGACATCGAACTTGTGTTCTCGTACAAACTGACAGAGAAGGTCTTGCGCAGTCTCACAATGGTTGAGATTTAGCTGGACTATTCTCATTACCCTTTCCTGATTTTTTTAACCGCTGCTTGGTAGGCTGGGCACAAGTAGCTACCAGTGACATGGTTCGTCGGTATGTTGTCGCCTTTTTTTCGGCACAGTAAACAACACGGTTCATTATGGCAGCTATTTGCTTTATGCCCCGTCTTACCGCATTTGTAGCAGTATTTGCTGCTATCAGTATACACTTGATAGCGACGTGGCCGAAACCGAGGCATTTATAACACCTAAGCGGCCCCTTACTGCGGTTCGATGAACGGATCCTACAGTTGACCCATCCAATTTTAATTTTCTCTAGCTTTGTGAACTTGGTCGCTATTTCTTTCGACAATTGCACAACAGCTATTTGCGTATCTCCGTACGCTTTTCTCAGCGATTTTATGGCAGTGATCTCAATCACATCTCTTTCTCCTATTTCCCTTTGCAAGGCCTCCAGTACCTCCTCTTTTGAAGTAAGTATGTCGAAGTCCCTTATTTCAAAGGTCTCTTCTTGCTGCAGTGTTTTTATGTTGGTTCCCTCCACTAGTACTGCTTTAACCGCTTCTTGGAAGTCTGCGGTTTTAACTTCTTTTGTGCGTTTGAGCTCTATGAGGAGATCTCCCGCCACCGTTTTGCGTATTTTATTTACGCTATCTCCTATGGCATTCAGTGAAGGAGCAGTTCTCAATGTTGACAAAATGTCCACGTAGCTCCTTCCTTCCGGCGCCTTAATGATAAGAGCATCCGGTCTGGTCGGTCTTGCCCGCTGTGTTTTGTCTCTACTGGTCCTACTCTGGTTGTTAACGCCAGGAGCCTTGTTGTTCTCCTTACTTGACTGTTTCTCCTTTTTTTTGCCTTTCTTGTAACGACCTCTTGCCAAGTTGCCTCTTTAGGTCTTTTACTCTCTTTCTCCTCTTTGTTACTCCTATCCTGCGGAGTAATTAAGGCCTCCCTTAATTTACCCGCCTTTTTCGGTTTCAGACTTGGTGTTGTCTGAGTTTCCTTGCCTTCCGTTCCTGGACGTTGGCACTGTAGCAGGTCATCCTCCGCGCTGCACAAACTTTTATACATGACACTAATGCTTCGTGCCATGTCCTTGATAGTTTTGTGGACGTTATTTTTGTCCCTTACAAACTCTCTTAGTTCCTGGATCTTTTCTCCTAGGCGCTCCAGCTGGTCATTTCTTCTTTCAAGGTTGTAGTCCCAGTTTGAATTACTGCCTCCTTGATTTACCTGCTCTTGTTCCGTCCGTATTGCCCTTTCAGAAATAGTCTTTATTGGACTATACTCCATGGCAATCGTTTCTCTACTGAGACTGCTGTTATCGTCCGATCTCTGGGTAGGGAACCCAGTTTCTAAGACACTTTTTGGGGTATCCGAAGACCCCAAGTTTGGTTTCTTTGATGTACTATGCATTTTTATTTTTATTTATCCTCCTCTTTCAACTTTAGTCACCTACCTTCCACTGAACTCTCTCCACGAAGCTATGCTTCACAGGTGTGAATTCTGGCCTCATGCCCCAGCGCAAGTCTTCCTCAGAAAGCCTCCGGGAAAGGGTAACGAGGCCCCCTCTCTGACCACAATAGGGCCCGTTCCGGGCGCCACCCGGCACTATTGAGATCATTGGGATTTTCGCCGGATGATAGGGCAGCTAGGGCGTGTCGGCGAAACATCCCCGGGCTCCTGTACTTTCCGGCAGCCTGGGAGTGTCAGAACCCAGTTTGTCTCGTATCTTTTCTCTTCAGCAGCCGAAGTCGAATCGGACTGCGGCAATCGGCGAGCGCCTGCTTAGTCATAACCCTAAGATCAAACCTTGTTTCCGGTAGTGACAGATCTTCAATAAGCTGCTTGGTCCGCGGGAGATATTCTATTTCTCTCCTACCCTCTGTTTGCAGCACTACGTACGTATGCGCTTACAGCGAGCGTTCCTTTATCCGCCACCCTAGGACGCGCCAAATGGGATACAGCTCCCTCTCGTGGTGTGTGTGTGTGTGTGTGTGTGTGTGTGTGTTACCATAATAGACCACAGCTACCATAATAGACTCAGGAGTTGCTCTGGTCTGGAGGTAGCGTTCAAACTCTTCACGCTCCAGCTGGTAACGCGAGCAGTAGCAAAAAACGTGCTCAGCGTCCTCGCACATGTCCAAACATGCTGGGCAGTCTGGACAGTCTTCTAAATTAAATCTACACAGGTATGCTCGATAGCATCCATGTCCCGTCAAAAATTGCGTGAGGTAGTAGTTTACTTCCCCGTGTCTTCTTTTGATCCAGTCTTCAATCTTTGGTATAAGTCGGTGCGTCCAGCGCCCTTTCAGGCTACTGTCCCATCTTCTCTGCCACTCAGCTACTGTTTGTTCTCTGGCAGCGTTTCATGGGTGGCATGCTTGCCACGACGCTTATTGCATCGTCCGATACCGTGCGGTAAGCAGATGCTACTCTTAGCGCACTCCGTCTATACACGGATAACAGGTTCCGCGCATAGGCTTTTATTGCCATTGCATCTGCCCAAATTGGTGACCCGTACAGCATAATCGATGTACTGACACTTACTAACAGCTTCTTTTTCTTCTAAAACTTTTAAAACTTTTTCCTTGCCCGTTGCTCCAGCCTTCGTGCTCGGTGGCAGGCGGAACGCGCTGATCTAATCTTCTCGTTCCACCAATATACTGGTGCCCATCTTTGATTGGGCACTTTTCTTAGCATAACTGCGTCACAGGCTCGGGTGAGCCATTTTGTCATTTGTTCAGCCTTGTGTTCTGCTGATCCCGTTAATTGGATATTTCCTAACATCATCAGAAATAGTTCCTTGTCGTACTCCTTGGCTTTCCATTCCATTTTCGTACTTATAGGGTTAGTACAGTGTACCATGTTTTGTGTGCCCAGCTCCATTATAATGGCGTGGTGATCACTATTAGTGAAGTGATCGCTTACGTTCCATTTACTCACCTCTTTTACCAGACATCTACTAACAAATGTTAAGTCGATCACTGATTCGGCGTCCACCTTTGTATAGGTTGGTACGTTACCTTCGTTCACCAGCACCAAGTCCAGAAGTGTGAATGCCTCTAGTAGGGCCTGTCCTCTTCTATTGGTTTTTCGGCTGCCCCATTCAACCGCCCATGAGTTAAAGTCCCCAGCTATAATAGCTGGTTTTTTAGCCCTGACATCTCGTACTAGCCGGTCCAAGAACTGCTGAAACTGATCTATTGGCGCACTGGGTGGGGCATAACAGCTGTATACCTGTATACCCTCAATCTTTGCGCTGGCAAGACCTGCTTCTTTGACTTTCATCCTACTTTGAAAAGTAAGGTCTCTGCACGCCCAAATAGCTGCTTTACCGGAGCCATCGGATTCCCACCTTGGCTGTTCAAGATCTCTGTACTGCTCACTGATTATAGCGACATCAATCTTCTGCTCACGAACGTACTGACAGAGAAGGTCCTGAGCTGTCTCACAGTGGTTCAGGTTTAACTGTACTATTCTCATCTTCTTTGTTTTGTGGCTTTCACTGCCGCTTGGTACGCTGGGCAATCATAGCTACCTGCGGCATGGTCGCTTTTCTCTACGTCGTCCTTTCCTCTGCAGAGAATGCAGCTGGGCTGGTTTGTGCAGTCTTTCGCTACATGTCCCGCTGAGCCACATTTGTAGCAGCAGCGGCTTCTGTCGTGCTGCTCAATGCAGCTTGCAGCAGTATGGCCGAAGCCCAAGCATTTGTAGCACCTGAGCGGGCGGGAGTCTCGCTTTATTACTCTTATTCGGCAGATAACCCACCCTATCCTTATCTTCTCATCCTTGATAAACTTCTGAGCTATCTGGGCAGGTAGTTGTACTATTGCTTTCTGCGTATCTCCATAGGCTTTACGAAGCGACTTAACCGCCGTAGGTTCGATATTATGTCCTTCCTCGTTATTTTTGCGTAGTGCGTCCACTATGTCCTCCTTAGTGGTCAGCATGTCAAGATCTTTAAGCTCGAAGGCCTCTTCATAATGCAGCGCCCTGATTGTAGCTGTTTCCACTAGTACTGCTTTCACCGCTTCCTGGAGCTCAGCTGTTTCCACCTCCTTGGAACGTCGTAGTTCGAGTAGCAGATCTATTGCTGTCGTTTTGCGTATTCTATATACGCTGTTTCCTAACTTTTCTAGTCTAGGCTCTGCCTTCATTTTCTTTAGGATTTCGGCGTAGCTTTTTCCACCCTCGGCCTTGATGACTAAGGCGTCAGGTCTAGGGGGTCTTGCTCTTGCCGTCCTACTTTTTCTGGTGCCTTTTTGGTCTTGGCCACGAGCACCAGTGTTATCCTTCCTGGTTACGCTTTTTTCTTTTTTCTTCTTTGCCTTCCTTGTCACCACCTCTTGCCACGAGTCTTTCTCCCTCTGGTGGACATTGTCGTCGGCTACTCTTCTTGCAGAGCTCGCCCCACTAACGCAGCTAGCCTGCTGTGGTTTCCCCTTGCCGACCGCTTTTGGGGTCACTTCGTTCGCCTCTGCTAGGCTAATTGCCCTTTCCAGAAGGCCAGGGGTTGTTTGGGTCACCTTGCCCTTAGTCTCTGGCCATTGGCACTGCATAAGGTTATCGTCTGCAGAGCAGAGAGCCCTGTAGCTGGTCCTTATGCTCCGGGCGAGATCCTTAATTTGCTTGTGCACATTGTGTCTGTCCCTGACATAATCGATCAGCTCATCGATTTTGCTGCCAAGGCGATCTAGGTGCACGTTTTTGGAGGTAGCGCTTTCTGCTCGCTTGTCGCCATCTGCGTCTACCTCCATAGTCTCTGCCTTCTTTCCTGTAGCATTACCATTGCCTTCCCGTGCCAGGTTACCTACAACGGGGCTGGTTGTGTTGTGCATCGAAAGCGTACTTTCGCCTCTCCCAGATCCAAGGGGTTTATCCCCAAGGAGGCGAGCGTCGACCACCGGGGCTGATACCCTATCGGAATCGACGGCAGGATTAGTAATGCCTGCCTGGGTACTCATATGTTTGAGAACGCTTTTTGATTGATTGTCCTTGCCAGGACTTTCGTGGCAGCACCGTTAGCTCCTCTACCCTAGGAAGGGGCCCTTCAACAAAGTGCTAGCATCCGGGCCAGATGCACCTTGGTTTTTTAAGCGAGGTTGTTACTCCTCCTCCTCCTCCTCCTTCCCCACCTCTTGGGTAGTGGGGCCCCGGGCTTGGGACCGGTGTAGCGGAGTTTGTGTGTGTGCGTGCGTGCGTGTGTGTGTGTGTGTGTAGTTCAGCAAAATTTGTACAAAATGTCTTCGAGGGATAAGAAGGGAAGACTTCAAGTACTCATCCTGACAGTAAGTATTCTCGATGGAGACCTAAGAAGAGACCAAGAGAATTTTTGACGAAGAATAAGAATCAATCAAAAAGACCAAGACCCTTTACCAGTGCAAAAAAACTTACAAGTGCAGCAGTGGTCAAAGACTCTATAAGTGATACAAGAAATAGAATTATTGACATCAATATTCTATTCCCTGCACTTCAGGGCATTTTAGCATGCACTAAGTGCAACGGTAAAGTGACATTTAGTGAGTCTGGTGCACAAGGCTTCGGGTTCAAAGTTGATATTGTGTGTGTAAAGTGTAAGCAGATTGCTTTAATCAATTTAAGTGAAAAAGTCGGACCAAGAGTGGCTTGCTGGTTCTCAAGATTGGTGTATATATAGCTGTGACGCGTTTCAATGATGGACGCACAGGATTTCTGAATATTATGAGGTAGTTTGACATCAGCCCAGGGTGTGCAGCAGTGGATTAGACCAATACGAGTAACAATGCCAGACTCTTTCATGCAGAAAGAAAAACATTAAGCAGTACCGTAGAGGCCCGGACTATCAGCAGAAGAATACGAGAACGAATCTCAGAGGAATCATATGCAGAAGGAGCACACTAAGGTATTTATTATAAATGTATTTATTATAAATCTTGATTTTAACTAATGATTATATTTGTATTACCACTAATTTATATTTATTATTTAATTTATTTAATAAAATAAATAAATAAATATAATTTAGTTCCTAAATTATATTTATTCCCTCTAAAATGTAAATTTTTTATTTTATTCTTTACAGAGCTGGCATGAACCGTCTCTGTCAAAAGTGACAGGTGAGGTTATGGATGTGTAGCAGACTCAATAAATGACTACAATGCTTTGTCTATGTGACAAAAAAAAGATAAGTATTATTAACTGAGTTGAGTGTGATAAGTGCAGTGTACTTAAATTTCTAATTTTTGTGTTTTTTTCTGATTTCAACTTATGCAACAACAAAAGAGCGGTTCAACCCAAGCCAACCATGGAATATTGATGCCAACTGGAGGATATGCTTGTCTAATGCATTAGAAAGAGTAGATAAGATTCTGAACATATTAGATAAGTATTAATTATAGCTAATATAATTGAAATCTTAATTGTTAAATATCACATAATATTGTTTTTCTGAATTTTAGCTCACTGTCCGTAGGATTCCAAGGGAACGCATAGTTGGATTGGGCTCAAATTTTGTGGAGATACTTGTTAGAGGAGTACTTTCAGTATGAGCGGAGGGATTTTGAATTGAACGAGTAGAATTGATTCAACACCAATAAAAGTAATATAATTATTACAAAATAAGTGTAATATTGCAATCATTTAAACAAAAATATACTTCTACTAGCTCAAATAAAAATTCCTCTGCTCATACTGAAGGTACGCGTATAAAGAGTATCTCCATAAAATTTTAGCCCAATCCAACCATGCGTACACTTTGAATCTTACGGACAGTGAAAAAAGTCATCGAAACTAGTCTGCTTTGCCAGGGAGGCATTTCAAGTTGAAATATAATAAAAATTTAGATATTTAATGTTTATTATAAGTACTTTTATAGACAAAGACTCTTTTTCAATTATATTTTAAAATTAAAATCTAATATTGAATTTTTTGTTTCAGATTTTAAATGTGGTTTGTCTTAAGGATGTCTACTGCATAGTTGCTGACTGCGCACCATCCATCCTGCGAATTCAGCATAGCCGTCATAATGGACTCGGGCGTTGCTCTGGTCTGTAGATAGCGCTCGAGTTCCTGTCGCTCCTGTTGATAACGTTGGCAGTCACAGAAGACATGCTCTGCATCCTCGTTCGCATCGAAACATACTGAGCAGTTCGGTAGGTCCTCTATTTTAAATCGGTGCAGGTACGCCCGAAAGCATCCGTGCCCGGTAAGAAACTGTGTGAGGTAGTAGTTAACTTCCCCGTAACGTCTTTCAATCAAGTCCTCTTTCTGGGATGAGGCGATGTGTCCATTGCCCCTTTTCCTTGAATCCCATCTTTGCTGCCACTCAGTCATTGTCTGTTTTCTCGCGGAGTCCCAGACTTCTGCCTGGATGACGCCGTTCAGCCGTTTCTTCGCCTCGTAAGCCTTATTTCTTTCAATGACTAGGAAGTCAATAGGCGGCATGCCTGCTATAATGCACATAGCCTCACCCAATACCGTACGGTAAGCGGGCGCCACTCTTAGTGCACTTCGCCTGTACACGGTAGATAGCTTTTGAGCATAGGTACTCTTCTTCATGGCATCTGCCCATATTGGAGCTCCATACAACATGATCGATGTGGTTACACTAACTAGAAGTAACCCCGTTTCTGTGTTGGACCACCTACATTTGTCATCAATCGTGATAGAGCAGCGCCAGCTTTTGCTGCTTTATCGCTAACTATTTCAAGGTGTTGCTTGAAGGTTGGTCCTGCATCGATGGTGATGCCCAGGTACTTAATTGTCTCCATCTTCTTCCTACTGTATGTAGGAATCTAGTGTATGTACTGGATGTAGTTCTGTCTTCTGCCTGGCTAGTTCCAAGCCTGTTTCTGTTAGCCATTCGTGTATTATACGAATTGCCTTGCCAGCTATTTTTTGAACCTCTTCTTTATATTTTGCCACAACCACTACAGCTATATCGTCCACAAATCCTATGACAGTCGCCCCCTGGAGTAGTCGTATTCTTAGTACTCCATCGTACTTGATGTTCCAAGTCGGCGGGCCAAGTACTGAACCTTGGGAGACGCCTCCTGTGACTTCATATGTTTCAGTGCCGTTCTCTGTGACGTACAGTAAGATTCTGTCCTTCAAGTAGTCGGACATCATCCTTCTTATGTACGGGGGCACATTTTGTTTTCGGAGCGCCTGATATATTTTACGCCATTTAGCTGAGTTGAATGCATTTTTTACATCTAGTGTAACAATAGCGCAGTATTCCTGCGCTGTGTATGTGTGTGTGTGTATACACACATAAACATATGCGCATATGTATGTATTTATATGCCTATTAGTCGACCACATTTTGTTCCTACTATATGTTCGGAATGCATTGCTATAATAAATAGAAATTTAGCACACGTTTCGACTATATCCTTAGAATTTATTAAATTTTGGGGACGATTAATCAACTTGTTTTAATTTTATTGATATGTCTGGTTTTGAAAATAAACATATTCCTTCTCAAATTTGATTTGGATATATTGTAACGGGGCTGTTTCGAGGCGAGTAAATGCCTATTGCCACCGTACAAATGTAAAGTGCTCCTGCACTTTGCTTCTGCGAGATGCTGATCTCGCTCGTATGGTCGCTTACCCGCGACGATGCCCCGGTGCTCAGTATGCACTACACCTCTGGGTAGTGCCCGCGGAGGCGGCGGTATTCGGCTGTTTGAATAGGAAGAAGAATCGGGACGCTAATCAAATGAACACACTACCGATTCTAATAAAAAACGTTTATTCAATAATGAACTTGTCGTCCGCGTCGCGCGAAGGCCGCCAATTATATGACCGGATCAGCGACTGGGGCCGAATGCCTCGCCAGTCCATCGCGCATAAATAAATAGAAATAAAACCCTACTTTCTTATCGCGGTGATCTACGTCGTGCTCTGGCAAGGGAGTCTCTCTCTTGACCGCGCCGTGTTGCTGTTGCGGTAGTAGCTGTGGTTGCTGCTGTCATTGCTGCTGTTGCTGCTATCGATGCTGCTGTTGCTGCTAGGACTGCTGTCTTGCTGCTGCTAATCTCGTTAAACTTTTGGCGCGCGTCTTAACAACTTAACTATTCGCGAGTGCGGTCGAAAGCTGACTGTCTCGAATTTTCCTCAAATTGCGAGTCCTCTACCGGCCTTCCCGGGCTTCGGCTATCTGCGCCGACATGGGCGTTTCGGTGCCCGTTATAATATATATATATATATATATATATATATATATATATATATATATATATATATATATATATATATATATATATATATATGGCTCTTTGTGAACACGACGACTATAAAAATTCATTTTAAAATAGTGATTGAATTACTCGTTCGTAGTAGTTAAGGAGTGGGAGAAAATAATCACCACGAGTATAAGTAAAACCTCACGTTTTGGCTGATGTTTCGCAGGCTTAATCCTCCCTTTTCTAGACCTGAGATTTCATGTTATTTTTAGTTTATCAGTAGAGCTATATCGTCAGGAGCATGGACGATTCATTTTTAAGAGAAGGTGCAAAAGAAAAGCGATTGTGTGTCATGGACCGAGGTGTTATGTGGCCAATCGATAAATGGACACTCGAGTGTCGTTCCTCGCGCAAGGCTACTCGATAGCGGCTTCGAGAGCCACACGTACGAACCAGCGAGCTCGCAGAAGCGAAGCCAGGAGAGCTATGCATTTGCAACGTGGGTTCCCTCGGATGGTAAGACTTCGTCGTCTCAATAAATATTTCACCTTAAAATCCAATATAATTTATTAAAGTACCCGGTTAGATTAATTATTAAGTAAAATCGCAACTAAATTTAGTATATATGAAAACTCATAAATTTTAATTCAAATTAATATTTAACATTAAATTATTTATCCTAAAAATGGCTCAACGTTTACTTAAGATAAATTTGAATCTAGTTTAATATTTGATTTCTTAGAGAGAATATTCATCTACTCCATTCATACTATCCCGCGGTAGTGATCGAGTATTGGTGTAGAGATATTATCACACTTTGAGACGATAAGACTTCGTCGTAGCGTGGGATACACGGTCTGGCCTGCATTTCGCAGAGTTTAAGCACAGGTAAATTGCACCCCGTTACAATACACACACCCACGCACGCACGCACACGCACATATACTAGGGAGAAGCCGACAGCTCGCCAACCCCCTTATTTTAAATGTTTATTCTTAAATCATGATAGCATAAAAAATTCGAACCCGAGCGTCTCAAAACTTTATGCATAACAACTATAACAATAGTTTCGCAGCAGTTTCACATTTACGCTGCGTTTAAATTTTTGTCACTCCGTTTTTAACTAAAAATTAAATATGTTTAAATATGCGATTTTTTTTAGTGCAAAATTAATCCCATTGTAATTACAGCTATGCTATGCTTATATAGACGACAAAAGAGCTGAAAGTATGATGAATATACGTATAACATACACGCAAACATATTTACATTTATATGAATAGCAATAAAACAAATAAATTACTTATATTTATTCTCTTATGAGTAGACAGTTCACATAACAAACGAATAATAAAATACTTAAAAGCATGACAATTATTGCTATACACACGCTATAATTCATTACCATTAAAGCTATCCTCTTCTATTTTTAATAATTAAAATTCTAAATTTACTCTATTATCGTTGGAATATGCAGTATTGATCCAATTTAAATCTAATAATAGGTTATAAAAGAGGATACAACATAATGGAACGAAAATACGGTAAATAATGTGGGAGGATTCAAAATCACATAGGGTTTGGCATAAGGGCAAATATATATATACCCAGAAAATATCGCTCGGCAAATTGCAAGCAACATACAGCCAATACGACGTTGTGCACGCCGCGTTTGCGCGGGCAAGTAGTCCCGGCTTTTTGACGTATAATGGTGGTCAATTTGATAGTCAATTTGACAAATTTATTTCTGCCATGCGTATTCGGCGAGCGTTCCTAACCTATAAATTAAAGACGCGCAAAGTAAAGATGACACAATAAGTTTCTTAAATATTTTTTTATTTAAATAAAAACTATGGTAATAATTTTACAATTACAAAAAAAGTATATAAATTTATGTATAATTATTTATCCATCGATATGAGGTTTCTTCAAGCAGTACGCAGCAAACCTGTACAACAAATAATAAATAAATATAATACTAAAATTGTTATAAGATTACCATAATTAATATATTCAATAAACATTACCTAATATATAGCAGGCTAGTACGAAAGCGGACTGCGGATGGACTGCAAAAGGAAATCCTGAAATAAATTAAGGATATATATTAAATATTTATTTTTGGGGGGGGGGGGGTGAGAAGGGCCCCGGCCTCGCTCTTCCCTGTGAGGCTCATCCTTTTTCTTAGACCCTCCAGCGCTCTCTTACAGTTTTATGTAATAACTTTAAATTTAATATAAAAATAATTTAAAAACTGTAAAAAAAGCTACTGCATTTATCTGGGAGAGAAAATATTTAGTGTATAAATAAATAAATAAATTTAACACATACAGCAAATAGTATGCATTAATTGTATAAAATAAAAACAATGAATAATAAAATTAATCATTTGCTGTATCTGTGTTGCTATTTAAATATTTGGTCAAAGTGGGGTCAGGTGTAATGTATATGTATTGTGAATTCGGTGAGTAAATTATTTTTTGTCCGTCGTATAAGTCATGTTCATTGTAAGTCGTCTGTATCCCGTAATCGTAGCCCAACTGCACTAAGTATGTGTGTATCTTCTACCACCTATATTGCTCACCTAAAATTAGACACATGTTTTAGTAAAACCACTCTACAATATAGTAATATATAAGTAAATGTGCTTGTTACACGAAATTGACAGCAAATATTGTATAACCTTAAATGCTTCAGGTCCTCATATCACTCCAAGTATTGTCTTGTCAGTGGCACTTTCCAAAAGAACACCGATGGGTAAACTAAACAAGTGAGCGATGGCAATGCCAAGATTAGCTGACAGTACCATCATGGCTATTCCCTGAACGATTCTAAAGGGATAACCACCAGTAGAGAAGAATTATGTAGCCTCGACAGATGAAAACAAAAGCCCGCAGCCATGTTAGAGCCAGATTGAGCACTCAAAGAACTTTGGGATGGGCGAATCCCAGCCTCAATGCTCTCTACGCTTGATCACATCCATTTTAAAACTTGATGATCTGTGCAAAGAAATAAATATGTATCAAACTATTATGCTAATAGGCAAACAAAGATAAAATTTATGGAGTGACTTTTGATATATATCGGCTTCTTTGCTTTATTGAAAACATAATTGGCCTTCTACGATGTTGCTACCCTTGATGATAACTTCTGCTCTTTCAGTGACTACATGAAGGTGATCCAACGATGCATAAAGTGGTTTTGATTGAAGAGGCACTGTTGAATTGAGTTCCTTTTAGAAAAAAACAATTTAAAAAATATATCAGCTGTGTAATAAAATCTATTAAATCTTTTTTTATGTCCACAAAATTATTATACTCTGTCTTTTTACACAATTGGCTCTTGTGAATGTGTTGTGCAAAAATGTTGAATACAATAACTTTCTCAATATAAAAATTTATTAGAATCCAGAAGTGTCGCAGCAAAATTGAAGCTACTTATCTAATTGTCGCTGCTGATCCTTGTTTGAATGTCCATCACTTTGTTGGCTGATGTCCAAATACAGCTTTAATCTTGTACTAATCCTCTAAAGTAAACTGTTCAGTAATGTCAGTAGATTCTACACTTAATTCAATAGTTGTAGTTGTCAATGTTAATTGTTTTAATAAATGACCCGGCTATTGGCATTGGTGGGTATGAAGTTATATTACTAGCGATGGGTACATACTTGGTGGTTGAGCATCGGCATTGCATTCTGGTTGTTTCTGTCTCTTAAGAAGTATGAATTTTGCATGGTCCAATGGTGCAGGCTCTTGGAGAGAGTCAAGAGGATAATCTCTGTTTCTTTTTACCAAAAAACTAAGACGATAGTAAACTTCTGTAACACACTCACTATGCAAGGTTAAGATTCTCATAAGTATTAGAATATTAGCAGAAACTTCACAATAATTTACAAAAGAGTATGACTGAGATTGATTGTGAGATAACGTGAAAGTATACATACTCATGGTTGTTTTTGAAAACTCTGAACTGCACAAAAATCAGAACTAAGAACTGCACTGGAATCGATAACTGCACTGCACACATATTTTTCAAACTTCCGCGATGCACACCGAAATAGCCGCATGTTCACGAACAGTGTTTGTTGCTGCTGCAAATATGATATTATTTTAACATTATATTACTGCTCCAAGCGTAGACTGCAGTATACGACGGTGCATGGCATCTTTGTTTCACTCCGAAACAGCTGGGACTTCACTGCACTAACTCACTTCAGTACACTAACTCGGCAGAAATAAAACTCGGTAGAACTGCATTAATAAAAGTACTTCGTGAACAACTAAATCATAAATAATAATAGTCGCGATATAATAATATTGTCGAACGACACAGTGTACTGATAAATTGCAGACAAATTACTGGCTCAAAATTTTCTGCAATTTTGTTATGCAACCTTATCTGCAACTTACTTGCTTTACAGTGCGCCTGACAAAAACTGACATCAAAATGACGGCTAAATGACGTCAAACGCGCCGAGCTAACATTGCGCCGATATTGCTCAGCATGCAATTTTTTCTGGGTGTGTGTATATATATAGTAATCCCGCATTTTGAGGACATGTTCTCTCTTCATTCAGAGTTCGAGATTGCTAAAAAATAACCAAACTAACCCAGTACCAAATTAGGATGTTTATAATCTCATTCTGTTAACCGCTTGGATAACCCAAGTGAGTTTTGGGGTGTTGAGGGGTGCTTCGCACCCCCAAAGCTCACGTGGGTTATCTGGTTAGCCGAAGTAACTCTTGGTTAATAGACTCTAGAAAATCCTCAAAAGATAGGGTGTCCTTTGAGGATGCATTATATATATATATATATATATATATTATAACGGGGTGAGACTGTCTTCGAGAGGAGGAAAACACAAAAGGAGACACCGGGACCGAGAATCGATCCGGCGCTCCTGAGATCTCTAGGCGCACGCTCTATCCATTGAGCCAATGCCGCCTTATTCCATCATTCTCGTTCTTGCTCCTATTACCGGTATAGCGAGGACTTGAACCTCGTTACAATATATATATATTTATTTATTTATTATAGCTTTATTGAAACCTTTTAGCAAAGGTTTATTTAGCATTACATTAAATTAAAATATTACATTTTACTTATACAGTAGATTGTTTTCGTTATCTTTACAATTGTAGATTGCAGTCTTTTAAAAATTTACAGATTATTTTACATTCTTTAATGTTAGGGTTTGCGATTATCATATCTATGTACATAGAAAGTTGGTGCTTACATTTTATAAGGCTGTCGAAAAGTTTTTCCCTCTGCTTATTATAGAGATGGCATTGCCAAAGTACATGATTTAAGTCCTCGATTTACGTGCGCTAATGATGCTGAGAGGTTGTAATGATTACATCTACTTCGATTAATTGTGACAATCATGTCTCGAGTTAGGTTTTTATTACTAAACCACGGTTTCTTCTTATTTATTATAAACTCTTTACAGGATTTAATACCCTTTGTTTTGCCATAATCATTTATTTTTCCTAGAGTATCAGATTGCATCTTCTGTTTGAACAGTTCTCTTAGATCAGAGAAAGGAGCTTGTTTATATTCTGTTGATTCAGACAAAGTAGCTTTTTTTGGCCAATGAATCAACTTCGTCATTTCCTCGAATTCCTATATGCGATGGAATCCAGATCAATTCAACTTGCGGATTGTTTGCAAAACCGTAGTTCAGTTCATTGTATTTATCTTTATTTAATGTTGTATATACATGAGTTTGTCTTAATAGTTAGTTTTGTTGATTGAAGGGATAGCAGCGCGCTTAAGGAATCCGAGAAAATTAGAAACTTATAGTCTTTGTTTTTTAGAGATAGCTACGCATTCAGCTGTATATACAGATGTTTTACAGTTCAAACTTTTTTTTCGTATATATTTAGGGCCGGGCATATGACCGCTGATCCCGTAGATTTATTACCTGTGATTTTGCTACCATCTGTATATATAGCGCAGGCTTTATTGGAACTTATAAATTTATTAAGAGATTTATTGGCATCTTTGCATTTTTTCAGTTCTTTACCCAATGTTTTATTGGGTACAATGGAGGTTGTCAGAGCCCAATAGTCTTGTCCATAAATTTCATAATTATTTTTACTTATTATGTCATTAATGTATTCATTTGAGCTTATTATACAGTTACTGAGAATACTATTATTTTTTCGTGTGTACTTAGAAATAACTGATATATGATTTTTTATCGATTTGGCTGTAAGAGAACCTTCATTGCTTAATATCTTAGAGATAAAACTGTTACATAAGTACGAGGCGCGAAATTGAATAAAATCAAGTTTAGATTCAGACATCATAATATTAACGGGAGTTGTTTTGCGATAACCTAGCGAATAGCTTGAACTGAATTTTTTCAATGTTTTCACTCAAATTTTTATTGGTTGGGAAATATATGTAGCTTTCATAATCAATAAATGATATGACGTAACTCTTATAAAATATTATAAGAGTTTCAGGGTCCGCACCCCAAGATATTTTAAAGAAAAATTTTAAGATGTTGTGAGTCTTTAAACATTTTTGGATTATTTGATTGATATGGGTAGAAAATGAATGCCTGTAATCGAAGGTTATGCCTAGGAATCGAGCTGATGGACTTGATTTTATTTTACAGCCATTGATAACTATCTCTATTACACCAGGGGCTATGTTTTTGTTGTTAAAATGTACTATTTGGGTTTTACCCGGTGCTAATTCTAGACCTATTTTCTGAAGATTTTTATCAATTCTCTTTATGCTATTGTTATGAGACTTATCACCCTTTTGCGTGATGAAAATTTGCAAAATATCGCTATGTCATCCGCGAATTGGGATATATTTACTGTTTTAGGAATGTTTATCATAATGTGAGCAACATACAGTATATATAACAGGGGGCTCAGTACTTCTCCTTGGGGTACACCCTTAAAAACCAATCTGGGCGAATTCCCCGATATGTTAGTATGACTGACACGTTCTCTTGTTAGGTGTTTTGTAAAGATAACTAGATTTCTGGAACAGCCTATAGAGGCCAGTTTTTGTAGCCGTACATCAATAATAATATTGTCAAACGCTGCTTTGACCTCCAGGAAGGCCGCTAGAAGTTCTTTTTTTTGCAACAGGGCTTCTGTGATTTGCATGTTGAGATTGACCAGGTTATTTGAGTAGGACATTCCTTTGCGGAAACTGGTCTGGCTGCTTGGGATGAAATTGTGAAATTCTGCCCACCATTGGAGTCTATTTTTGACAAGCGTTTCAAATAGTTTGCAACGGCATGATGTGAGAGAAATAGGCCGAACATTTTCTCCGTCAGGTTTATCTATGAAGTGGACAAAGACTTCTTTCCAGTTGTCTGGAAACCCCATATTTTCATACATTTCATTGTATATATCAAGCAGTAATAATTTGTATTTTAAAGGTAATTTATCAACTATGTCGAAGTCGATCCCGTCTAAACCTGGCGAAGAATTTTTGTTTTTGGCCTCGAGGGATACATTAAATTCTGTGAAATTAAAGGGGCAATTAAAGAACTCATTACTGTTCCACAACGGGAGATAGTGAGGATCCGTTTGTACCCACGGCGGGCTTATTTTATTAAGAGCTATATGGATTTTTTTAATATTTTGCAAATTTTCATGTGCATGGTGTGGTACAGTTTTGGTGAAGCGATTTTTCAGGACTTTACCTTTATTCCAGACATATCTGGGGTTTGAGCAGAAATTTAAACTCTCGGTAAATTTCTTTAAATTTCCTTTTTTTTACGTTTGAGAACCTTTTTAACTAATGCACAGAATTTTTTGTAGTCAATTAGATCTGTTGAGTCAAGTTTGTCATTTTGTCAAGTTTGTGGCTTAATTCCCATTTTTTATAGGAATCTTTTCTAAGTTTTTACTTTAGTGCAATCAGCATCCCACCACTCAACAGGATTTTGTTTGCAATGTTTATTATCATCTTTATTTTTATTTGGAGTGTATCTTTTTAAGGAGTTTGTAATAATTTGCAAAAAATAATTATATTTTTCTTTTGGTGTTAATTTATCGTATTGAGAGGTGAGAAACTGGTCATATATGAATTTAAATTCTCTGCGAATTTTTCCCAGTTTGTGCGGAGTGACTTTATTTTAAACGATTTTTTTTGTAATATGTTTTAGTAGTATTATAATATATATAAATAGGGCAGTGGTCAGAGCCCCAGGTCTCATCGCATACATGAACATCAATTTTATCCACTATGTTTGTACTTGAGATAATTAAGTTAAATTTAGATTTTATATTTTTATCGACACCAACGTAGGTATATGTATCAGTATTGTGTAGGAAGAGGTTGCAATCGCTTATACTATTCTCGAGTCTCTCGCCATTTTTATCCGTATTGTTACAGTTCCAGAGAACGTTATGTGAATTAAAGTCACCCATCACTATACAATTCTGATTTTTTGTTATATTTTGAAAAAGAGTCCCATGTTTCTTGATTGAGCGTATGACCTGGAGCTCTATATATAATGATTAAATTTAAGGAGGGATGGAGGTTGTTGAAATTCAAGCCGCATAGTTCAAGAGATTCGGATGGCGATTTTAACCTTGATAATTCCGTGTTCAAGTTTTTTCGGATAAGCAATAGGATGCCCCCGTCTCTTGAGTGTGTCCTGTCTTTCCCAAATTCTGTAAATCCAGGAAAGTGAACTTGGTTTTTTGGTAGTAGCCATGACTCCACACAGATGAAGATATCGACGTCTTTTAGGATTCTTGGGATTTCACTAATTCTCTGCTTGAAGCTCCGTGTGTTCCAGAAGATAATTCTCAAATTTATATTAGTATTATTCTTATTATCCGCCATTTTTAATTATTTAGTTTTGCCTCTAACATTATTTTTTCAATCCTTTTAATTGTTTTAGTAAACTGACTTTTTGTTACCTTATTTTCTAGTAGAGGATACAAGTCTCTCAACTGTTTTACCATTGTTTCGGGATGGATTGCATACTGTTTTATGGTTTCTAGGTTTATGGGTTGACCATACATATTATTTAAACAGTTGATGAGTTTAGAGTAGTCAAGCGAGTATTTGTCTTGATTCAAGTTGATTGTCTCTTTTATCGTTTTTTCCACTTTTTGTTTCTTTTTATTTGGCTTAGAGTCGGGAACTTTAAAATCACAGTGAGCACTCATATCTGGCACTACGTTAAAATTTTTTTCTTCTTCATCTATTTGGGTTAGAGAAACAATGCTTGAGTCGGTATCAGAAAACTCCGCATCGGTAGTAATTAGATCTTTTGTATGACAAGTGGAAAATGATGAGATAGAGTGAGGACGTTTAATGCGTTTTTCGTTCAAATTCTTGAGAGCAGGGAATCCCGTGCTGGTTTGGTCTTCTGTATTTACTATGTTGTTTTGAAGCCTACTGATATCGAACGATTCTTCTTCGGTGATCATGTCGTCGGTAATCTCATTGTTTACATCGGCGGTTAGAGGAATTTCAAGAATGTTCGAGATTTGTTGATTTCTTGTTGTGTCTGTCGGGCAGTGTTTGGCTAGGTGCCCTCTTTCTTGCAAATGAAGCAAGTTAAACCTTCGGTTGAAAGAAATATCTAGTATTGCATATTATCATAGCTGATTTGAATTGATTTAGGAATCTTTTCTATGTCCTCTTGATTGATATACACTTGCCTACGAAAGCTGAACGCGTGTTGGATAGCCAGATCTGGCATCCCTGCTTTTATGAACGATATGCCAGATTCTAGACGTATTTGTCTGTTTTTTAGCTCGTTCTCGATAATGAAATGTGGAATTTCGGGATACATATTGGAGATTATGATCCTTTTTGTTGGTAAATTTAGAGGGTTGATCTGGATGTCTGTATCTTTTACTTTTATTGACTGATGGTTCCGTATCAGTTCGTCTACTATTCGTTTGGACGGGAGGTACATGCAGACTCGTCCATTTGAAATCCTCGAAACAAATCTGATGTTTTCTGTGCTAGTTATCTTTAGTAATTCACTTACATAATCTTTAACGGTCTACCCGTTTACTGCTGTCATAACTATGGCATGGTCACGTTTTGGAAAATTTGCTGTAGCTTGTGCGTAGTTCATTCGTAACTTGATTTGAGCTGTTTCCTTCCTTGTTTCGGGTGTTTACTCCTATGCCAGGGGGGATAGTACCCCCTATGGAAGGGACACTCATATGCACTCACACAAGTCTATTCACAAGTTGCTCTTATTGTCCGAAAGAGTATTCTAAATATACGAGGAGAGAACTATAATACTCGCAGTACAAGCGCTCTGTTTATAAGAGCGTCCGATCACTACGGTGGTCTGAACAGGACTCCATATATATATTCACATGAAACAATTAATTCAGGTTCATAAATTTGCATTTTATAAATTTTATACATTCGCAAAATTGCAATTTTACGATCCCTAAAACAAATTAGTATTTGTCGTTACAACGTTTTACAATTCCACACGTGTGATTGCCCCACACATAGTTTGGCGAAATTTTATAATGGTAAATAAGTGAATTAGAAATATAATGGTTTGGGGAAAAAATCATTTCGATTGTTTTCCTATTTTTCAAGGTTTTGGTTTTTTTCCTATTTTTTAATATGAATTTTGAACACTAATCAATGACATATGTGACATTCTAATCGATGACCGTTTGTCACTTTTTTGGGAAAACTATGATTTCATCACTGTACAGCTTCTGAGGTTTCTGGGTGAAAACCTTAACCAAGTGATTTTCACAAGCCTCTTTTAAATCCAGATTTACACCATTAGGGCAAGGTCCGGGCTATAAGGTGGATGTATCAAAACTTCTCAGCAAAACTCTTTCAATTTTTGACAAGTCATTAAAGATATTGTCGGTCTAGCGTTGTCGTGATAGAAGACAACTCCTTTCCTATTGATCAATTCTGGACGTTTTTTTTCAATTGCCTGCTGCAATCGCATTAGTTGTTGACAGTAGACAGTCGAAATGATAATTTGTCTAGATTTGAGCAGCTCATGATGAAAGATATCCTTCCAATCACACCAAACACTCAACAACACCTTCCTTTGCGTCAATACGGGCTTTGCAACTATTTGTAAAACTTCTCCGGGCTTCAACCACATCTCTTTTGCACATTATTGTTGTACGTAATCCATTTTCATTGCCCGTAATCATTTGTTTCAAAAATGGCTCGGTTTCGTTTCGTTTTAGCAAGGATTCACAAATGGAAACCCGTTCCATTAAATTTTTTAACATTAATTCGTGTGGAATTCAAGTATTGAGCTTCATTTTGTATCCAGTTTTTATGTAAATGGTTCAAAACTGTTATATGGTCGATATTTAGTTAAGCGATGTCGTTGGATGAAGTATGTCGGTCTATTGTGATTTTTTCAAGAATTTCATCGATTTTTTCAACGGATAGTCGACTAGGGCGAGGCTCATCTTTAAAATAAAAGCTTTTGGAACAAAATCGAGCAAACCAATTCTGATACTGGCGTTCACTTAAGCACTCATCATCATAATCACTGCACCATTTTCGATGAGCGTGCGCTGCAGTTTTCCCTTTTCGGAAGAAGAAAAGCAAAATGTGACTAAAGTGGCCTTCTGGAATCTCCATTGTCAGAGCGCAATAATTTTTGAATCAGTAAATGAATGGCACTGCTTTGTACTCTAGAATATTCTATAGACTTTAAACTTCTAAACATGCTATAGTGTAGCTTCATTGAATAAGCTTTACTATAGATATACAACTTTAACACCATCTATTAGAAAGAACTGAAATTATATTTTTCCCAACCCAATTATAAATGATTTGTTTTGGTGATTGTCAAACGCATTAATTTGAATTGCCGATAAAGTACAATATCAATTGTCTTTTTAATATATTTATATTAAAGTGGTAGTTAATTGTATAATTGATATCCTTAAACCCTCTACAACTAATAATGTTTTAGTTTCAGCTTTAAAAATGGCAGCAACGATGCCTATTAATCCTAAACCCTTTCTAAATGGTTTAACAGGAAAACCAGTGATGGTCAAACTAAAATGGGGCCATGAATATAAAGGTTATCTAGTATCAGTTGATGGATATATGAATGTACAATTGGCTAATGCCGAAGAACATATAGATGGTAACTTAACAGGTAGTTTAGGAGAAGTTCTGATTAGATGTAATAACGTTATGTATATACGTGGTGTAGAAGAAGAAGATGAAGAAGGAGAAATGAAAGATTAATAAATTATACTACATGTTTGACATTTTTATTTTGTACTGGTATGGCCTCAATAAATATTTCACCTTAAAATCCAATATAATTTATTAAAATACCCAGTTAGTATAAACATTATATAAAATCGCAACTAGATTTAGTATATGAGAAAACTTATAAATTTTAATTCAAATTAATATTTAACATTATTCATCGTAAAAATGGCTCGAGCGTTTACCAAAGATGAAATTGAATCTAGTTTAATATAAGATTTTTTAGAGAGAATATTTATCCACTCTATTGATACTATTTCGCGGTAGTCATCGAGTATTGATGTAGAGATGTTATCACAGTTTCCTGATGAGGAGAGTTTTTACCGTCAAAACGTTGAAAAAAAACAGTTTTTAAACTCTTTATTTTTTTACTTCTTTATTTCTTTATTTTTATTATTTTTATTTCTTTATGAATGTCTCAAAGATTGATAATTTCTATATACCTTTAAATTTAAAATATCTAATGCAAATTCTCTCCCCCTCATTTAATTATTATTTAGGGACTGATTTGTATTATATTAATTTACTTACTGTAATTTGTAGATTATTCTTGTACTTACAACAAACCACGTAGTGACGCCCGTATATTATCAAGTGAGCGGCTGTTGTCAGTAGTACGGTCGGAGACCTCTCGGACAGACAGCACGGTTTTAGACGAGGACGCTAACAATCGGAGCAATAACGGACGTATTACAGATTGTAGACAAGGTAAATGACATATGCCATGGAGCTAGACCATTGGTACTTTTGGTAATATTGGACGTACGGAACGCTTTCAACTCTGCGAGGTGGGCGGATATTCTGGAGGCGTTGGAGACAATCTTTCGGGTGCCTGTCTATCTCGTACGAGTTGTGAGGGACTACTTACGGGACCAATACCTGACGTTTGAGACAACGGACGGTACACGACGGAAAAAGCTGACAGCAAGGGTCGTGCAGGGTTCGATTCTGGGCCCCGACTTCTGGAATACCTTGTATGACGAACTACTAAGACTGGACATGCCGACTGACACGTGCCTCATCGCATACGCGGACGACGTTGCGACGGAAATAACAGCACGCGACACTTATCTAGTGCAGCTAAAACTAAACCAGGTGACGGAGCGCTTAAGCACATGGATGACGGACCACGGACTGCAACTGGCACTAGAAAAGACTGAGTTGCTACTTACAAGAAAACGGATAGACGCGACTATACCAATGACTGTGGGTACGGAACAGATGACGATCACAAACGAAGCCAAGTATCTAGGGATGACTCTAGACACGAAACTGATTTTCTGGTCACACATACGTAACGCGGCGACGAAAGCAGCAGGGACGACAAAAGCCTTGAGTAGGCAACACGCGAGCTCCGATACCAAGTATACGACGCGTGTGTGTACCGGACGGTATTTAAAAACACAATTTTCGTGATAGCGGGCGTAATCCCGGTCGACCTTCTTGCACATGAGCGAAAAAGTTTGTACGCACGGAACTCGTACGCATGGAGGGCAGACGTTGCGACAGAGAAACTCATAAGGACGACTGGAGAAAGGCAGACGAGATGGACAACGGACGTACAGACTGATACCGGAGGTGGGATCCTGTAAGGATAGGAAGCACGAGGTGGTAGACTTCTACCTAACCCAATTCTTATCTGGACACGGGTACTTCCGAACGTATCTCCATAGAATGAACAAAGTAACGACGCCGAAATGTACTTACTGCGGACAAGGCTAGGACGATGCGGAACACTTCAAGTGCGACCGTTGGACCGAGCAGCAACAGAGACTAGAGACACTACTGGGTACGACGATCACCCCAGACAACGTGACGATACTGATGACTACAGAGGCTTGGACAAACATCGCGTCATACGTTCGTAGTATACTGCGAAGTAAGAAAGTGGATTGATGTCTGGATAACTGAGTGACAGAGAGAAAGAGAGAAAAAGAACATAGTATAGTATTGAATGACCGGAAGCAAGGAATGAATGTGCAAAGGAAGCACAAAGGACAGCGGCCCAGTTCGAAGTAATGTGATAAACGGTACCGGGCTGGCGTCGAGCATACAAGGAGAAATATGTTTAGTGGGTAGGGGTGGCCGCCGTCGCCGAGCCCCACACATACTGCTCTTGCAAGAGAGTACCAGTCAGTCCGTTACTTGGATTCACAGCTTCCTACAAAAAAAGTACGTAATTAGCTGTCTGCTGCAGCACAAAAAGAGAGCGCGTGCGCGTATAACAGTAGAGAGAGGGACCGCCACGGATATAAAAGGAGCGTCGCGATCTGCAGTAATATATTCGTCTACCAGTCTTTCTGACGCTTGCGAGAAGTTAAACACTCAGGTCCTTCAGGCTCCCTGTAGTACAAGAATTGCTTTTCCCAAGGAGTCTGGGATAGCCTATCCATTTTCTTTATATAAGCAAATCTTGGAATTATAATTAAAATAAAAATATATTTATTCAGTTGTCATGAGAATATATTTTACACCTCCTACATACAAAGTGGTTTATACAAATCTATTAATAGTTTGTCAGGCTTCAATTCAAGGTAGGCCGTGATAATTTTCTGTATATTACTGTTAAATGTTTTGTACATGGACGCATATCACAAATTTTTTAATCTTTTCGCGTATATCTGCTTAAAAAACTTGTCCGTTTAGCATTTTGTGTAGTTTTGCCCCCCCCCCTCCCCCCTCCCCATATGGCCGTAAATTTCGTGTACTTCCGTGACAAATGTTTTTAGCACACTTACCGGTGTATATATTTTTTATTTATCTTTCGATTTTGAATACAAAATATGTTAGATTATTTCTTATCATTTATACAATTGTTCATCTTTAATAAAACTTTATAATTCTGTAGTATATTGGTGGGGGATCCAATGAATCTACACACGTTGAATATGCCTAAATTAACTTTATTAGAACTAGATATAAGTTGCGGCTCACGTCGAGCGATCGCCATGAAGGCCCGAGCTAATCTGAGGTAGACTCTGGCTCTTACGCGTTATAAGGCTGAGAGATGGCGCTGCGTGAAGTGCATAACGCCATATATTACAACCCTCCGCTCTAGTTTTGATTTACTATCAAAATACAATCTTATAAATTTAATTGATTTGGTGCAACAATGTTACGCTTTGGTCTCTCGTTTACATTTAGCTCAATTACATCCGCTCGCTTCGGCGTCGCATTTTTGCTAGTTTGCAAATCCAGAGATCTTCTACTTTTTCCTACATTACCAATTTCGCTATTATTTTGTTTACTACTAAGATCAACGGTTTCTCCTAAATCCTTTTCTACATTTTCGGTAACTTCTTTTATATCAGTTTTTTTGCTTACACCAACCTTTTCCAATTTCTTATCTGGCTGATAATCGCACATAATCGGTAACTCAGGCACAATCAATTCTTGCGGCGTATTTGCCTGTCGTTGGATGTCTACAAACTCGGCACTCTCATTACCCTGCCAATTACCAGCTTCGACAACATTTTCGACCTTGACTTTACATATAGTTTCTACTTCTCAAGCATTCCACAATTTCAGCTTTTGCCCATTCAGTTTTGTTTACATTTCTATAGTCTCTAATCCATACAGTATCACCTATTACAAAATCTACTTTTCTTTTTCCTCCGTAGTTTCTTATTTGCCTTTCAACATGTTTTTCTTTATAATCATCTTTAATCAAATCCAATCGCGTTCTTATTTTTCTATTATACATCAGTTTCGATGGAGCTTCGCCCGTAACACTGTGTGGAGTAATTCGATATGCAAACAAATATCTATATACTAACGTCTCCATGCTTTCGCCTGCATTTTTCGAATCAGTTAACGCTTTACTTAAACCTACTTTAAAAGATCTTACAGCATTTTCTGCTGCCCCATTGGATGCTGGATGGTATGGTGCCGAGGTTACGTGCTTTATTCCATTCATTTTACAAAAGATTCTCAAACTCTTCCGACATTAATTGCCGTCTATTATCCGATATTATTTTTTCAGGTAATCTATGTCTCGAACAAAAATCTCTTAATTTGCTTACTGTATTTTCAGAATCGATTTTACCCATACAATATACTTCAGGCCATTTTGAATAAGAGTCCATTATAATTGGATATTGTTTTCCCTTAAACGGGCCTAAGAAATCCATATGTACTCTTTCTAAAACCTCCTTACATTGGTAATATTTAATCAATTCGGTTTTGTTCGGATTACAAGCTAACTTATTACATACATCACAATTTTTAGAATATTGTTCTAGTTCCTTATCGACATTTGGCCACCAAAAATATTGCCGGGCTAACGGCAATATAATATAAAAACGCCTTCATCTTACTAGATCCCATATGTGTGGCATGAATCTCATGTAACATATTCTCTCTAAATTTACTAGGGATAAATACCCTGTAACCCCACATTAGCAAATCTTGATCTATATACTACTCGTGGGATCTACTAAGATAAGGCTTAAGATCTTCCTCGACCTTGTCAGGCCATCCATCTCTAACAAACGCATAAACCTTACTCAATGTGATATCAGTTCTGACTTCCTTTCGAATTTGTTTCACATCGATGGGCAATTTATCCTCAACTAAAAAATTAAAATAGTCACATTCGACTACTTCTGATGGCTGTGCCATTAGTGGCAATCTTGATAAGCCATCTGCCCCTCCATTATTTATCCCCTTTATATACTCGATCTTATAATTGAATCCACTTAGATAATATGCCCATCGCTGGATACGCCCTGCTGCCATTGGTGGTATCCCCTTATTTTCACCAAAAATGGCTTGCAAGGGTTTATGGTCTGTCTGCAATATAAATCTAATGCCCTTTAAGTATTGGTAAAATGTTTGAACGCCCCAGTATAGCTCTCATGCTTCTCGGTGAATTACGGAGTAATTCCGTTCCGCCTTTGACAAAGTTCTCGACGCAAAACATATAGGTTTTTCCTCGCCGTTTGGAAATATATGCATCAAAACAGCACCTATACCTACATTAGAAGCATTGCACGCTAACTTAACAGGCAATTCAGGATTAAAATGCACTAAATTTCGGTCTGATATCATTTCCTTCTTTATTTTTGAAAAAGCTGCCTCGCATTCTTTTGTCCAATTAAAAGCTTTTTCCTTTTTTAATAATGCATATATGGGACTTAACATTGTCGATAAGTTCGGCACAAATTTAGCATAATAATTTACCATGCCAATAACCGACTGTATTTCAGTTACATTCGTCGACTGTGGAGCCTTAACAATCGCTTCAATCTTTTTAGGATTTCGATGCAAACCATGCTTATCGATAATGTGCCCTAAAAATTCAACTTTGGGTTGAAAAAATTTACATTTCTTAGAATTTAATTCAAGTCCATGCTGCTGCAATCTAGCCAAAACCATGTTCAAATGTTTTAGATGCTCTTGACTATTTTTTCCCGTAATTGCTATATCGTCAAAAAATACCGTACATCCCGGTACGCCCTGTAAAATTTTTTCCATAATTTCTTGAAAAATAGAGCAAGCTGGCTTAGTGCCAAATGACAAGCGATTCATAAGAAAAATACCCATATGCATTTTCCATGCAAGCAACTTTCTGGTTTCGTCATCTAATTCTAATTGATTATAAGCTTGGGCTAGATCCAGCACTGAAAATTCCTCGCCCCCTTCTAAGCTTGCAAATACAATTTCAATCCTAGGGATAGGGTGGTTATGATTTTCTAAGTATTGGTTAATAGTAAGATTATATGTTGCACATACGCGAATCTCACCGTTTGACTTTAATATGGGTACAATCGGTGTTCCCCATTCGCACGTACTCGTTTTCTCGACAACACCCTCTTTCTGCAACCTAATTAAATCCTGCTCAACTGCATTTTTAAATGCAAAAGCTATAGTGTGAGGTTTTAAAAATATTGGTTTTGCATTTTCCTTTAATGCCAAATGAATTTTATGACCGTTAAATTTACCTAGCTTTCCATCAAAAACATCAGCAAATTTACTTATTAATTCACTCACATCATCGCTTTGCCTCTGGACGTTGTTTATTCCAGCTAGTGAAATTCCTAAACTGTCCATCAGATCACGACCCATTAAGCTTGTGCGTCCATTTTCTTTTACAATTACAATGTTACTGTTTACAGACTTACCATTATATTTAACCATCACATTTATTTCTCCTTCTGGAATTAATTTATTATTATCATAGGTTCTTAATACTCGAGAAGTTTTTTCTAATTTACAAGTACTCAAATACTGTTTATATTTATCAAAAGGAATGACAGATGCACCGGCACCGCTGTCAATTTTCATTGGTAAAATTTTGTCATCTACCTGAATTTCAACTACTATCGGCGGAACAATTTTGTTACCCGACAGATCTAAACTGTACATATTCAAATAGTTGTCAACAATTTCCTCGTTATTACTCATATCGCAATTTTCAACATAATGCGTTTTAACTGACTCTTTACATACCTTGATTAAATGTCCTAATTTCTTACATTTCTTACATCTATACGATTTATATTTACAGTTACCGAAGTCATGGTTAGTACCGCCACAATGATTACAAGTTTTCTGTGAGGTCTTCTGTTGATTCGCACCGTCTCTCGATGGCTGTTTGCCTAAAGCCGCGGCCTCCCCTTTTTTCTTGGAATCGGTTGCTCGCTGCTTCTGGTAAGCCGTCATCTTGTTTACGTCCGCGCCGGTGTCGACCGTCGATACCGCCAACGAAGCTTCCTTCTTCAAAACTACCTCCAGAATCTCTCCTAATTCTTTTTTGTGGTCTTCTTCGAAAATTCGATCTAGAACTTTGCCATCTTTCATTCCCGTGATGAATTTATCCTTTATTTTGGTTTCAAGCTCTGCACGGAATTCACAATAAACTGCACCCTTTTTTTATACGTGCATACCATTGACTCACTGTTTCTCCGTTTGCCTGATGTAATTCGTAAAACTTTTTCCTTTCTTTGAAAACTGCCACTCGTGGCGAAATATGTTTTTTTAGTATTTCACTGAGTTTAGCGTACGTCTTATTTTGTGACAACGTTGGATCACATAAATCCCGTAGTGTCTTATATACGTCTGATCCGACCGCCGTGATAAAAACTGATACTTTTCTGCCTTCGTCCACAAAATTTGCATTAAAAAACTGTTCTAATCGTTCACTGTATATACTCCAGTCGCCGTTCACCTTGAACTCTTCTAAGGCGCCTATTGCACTCACATTAACAACAGCAGCTTTTTGTTCTTCTCTTAAAACTCTACCTAGATCTGCTGCATCCGGTTCGACGCCATTATGCCCAATGAACACATATTCTCCCTTAGAATTTTTAACGAACTCCTGGCCTGCTGGCGTGATATAAGTACCCATCTCTGTCTGTTTTGACCCTGTTTGATGCGGTTGTCTCTTTTGTAGAATTTTGAGCTAGCTGAAGAGACAAAAGAGTACTTGCCACTGCACTGGTAGTCTCCGATACGTTAAGGCTTTTCTGTTCTTCTAAAGTTTCGTCTAATTCTTCTGTATTGAATTTTGGCATGCTACTTTTACCTCGTCGCCAATTTGTAGTATATTGGTGGGGGATCCAATGAATTTACACACGTTGAATATGCCTAAATTAACTTTATTAGAACTAGATATAAGTTGCGGCTTATACGAGCGATCGCCATGAAGGCCCGAGCTATTCTGAGGTAGACTCTGGCTCTTACGCGTTATAAGGCTAAGAGATGGCGCTGCGTGTAGTACATAACGCCATATATTACAAATTCGATTTCATATTTTTGGTGATTCATGAAATGTTTCATGCGAACTTAAATAAATGACCCGAGAAATTCTATTTATTCGCAAAAGATTTTTGATTGTTCTAAATTTATCTCAAATTATTCTAAATTGTTCTAAATTTAATCTCAAATTATGTTGTATTAATCGGTTGTGGAATTTATTTAATTACTCCAAATGTTCATCCAAGTATCTCGATTGAGTATACGTATCTATCGCATTGTATTTTCGAGGAATTATATACACACGGGGAACAATGTATATGCTCCAATATTTATATAGACACCGAACACACGATACGCGAGTTCGGGGCCAGCCTACTTCAGAGCATCTTCTATACATATCAATAAACTGACTCCTTAGCATGTATATTGTCTATTCATTAACCCACGATAGCACACTGGCGACGAGGGTGGTAGTACTGAAACTCTAGATGTGTTAAGGAAGCGGCTGGTCGACGCAATTCGAAAGGAAAATGAAAAGACCGCAGAAAGGCAAGAAAGTATAGAGAAAAAGGAATTAGTCGAGTCAAGAATTTCGACTCGAACGCAACAACTCGGAAATGTTCGTGGAGGGAATGGAGATTTACCTGGAGGTAAAAGGAATCTCAGAGGACAAGAAGCAGGTACTAGCATTACTAACTAGATTAGACGAAGAGTCGTATGTACTGCTGAGGAATCTGTGTGCACCGGAAAAGCCGAACGTAAAACAGTTCAAGGACATCATTAAAGTGATGACAGATCACCTCAACCCAGCTCCGTCGGAGGTATTAGAAAGATGTCGTTTCAATCAAGTCAAACAAGAGGCAGCTGAAACGGTAGCCGAATTTACAGCTAAATTGAAGGAAATATCGCTGCATTGCAATTACACTGACTTGAAGACGACACTCCTGGACCAGTTCGTCGGCGGGATCAGGGACGAAGCTACGATAATGGAGTTATTTAAAACTAAGGACTTGACGTTCGATAAAGCTCTGGCAGAAGCGGCGGCAAGAGAGAGCGCAGCGAAAAACGCAGCAGGATCACTAAAAACGCTGATGGAGAATAAAAACACGCAAGAACAGCTATTCGCAATGAACTCAGGCTATTCAAAGCCAACGGACAAAATTTCAAGTAAACAAACACAAAGGCGTAGTGCGAGTCGCGAACGAGGAAAGTACCCACAGAGACTAGACAACAAGGGCTCAGCGGATTCCAAGAAGTACGTGTGCTACTGTTGTGGAAAGCCAGATCAACGAGCGAACAATTGTCGGCATAGGAGTAAAAGTTGCAATTTTTGCAAAATGAGGTGCCACTTAGAGGCAGTCTGCAGGAAGAAGTCGAGCGCCGCGGCAATGCAATATCTCCGGGACGACCACGGCAGCGAGGAAGCAGCTCCGACGAGCCAGGACGACTTCTATGCACAAAACGATTTTTATCCGTTGATAGCGGATCTAGCGGCGAAGGGTAAGATTATAGCAAATAACAAGGTTGTAAAAACCGAGCCGTTGTGCGTAAATTTCATGATAAATGGGAAGCCATTACATATGGCAGTTGATTCAGGAACGTATCATACTGTTATATCAGAGAAGACGCGCCGCGAAGCATTCACTGATTGGGTTGTTAGCGATACAGAGCTTGTTTTAAGGGGTTATTTGCACGATTCTCTGCACCTTGTAGGGGAATTGCGTGATATGCAGATAAAGATAGGCGATGAAATGAGAAAGTTGAATTGTATCGTGTTACCGGGTGCGGGACGACCACTGGTCGGTAGACAGTGGTTGGCCGCATTTGCCTTTTGGTCACTTGACCTTAAAGTAAAAGATACTTGTATAAATATTTTGTTTAAATTGGAGGCCGAAGAATTACGAGAAAAACTGCTGGGAGAATTCGCAAAATAGTTTTGTAAGGAGCCGGGATTGAAATCAATGAGGGAACCTCAACCCAACGCATCGAAACCGATTGCGTTGAAGGCGAGACATGTACCATACGCGATGAAAGATCCGTTGGAGAATGAATTGGACAGATTGATAGCGAGTGGGCAACTCCGATCGTACCGATAATAAAAAGCAACAACGAAATTAGAGTTTGCGGCAACTTTAACTTAACAATTAATCCGTATATTATTATTAATAATTATCCGTTTCCGAGGATAGAAGATATTTTTCGGGTGTTGCAAGGAGGAAAAAAAAATTCGCAGTTAGATTTGACTCACGCGTACACGCAGATTCCTGTAGCGGTAGAATCGAAACTGTTGTTGACAATAGCTACGCATAGGGGTTATCTCCATTACACTAAATCAGCTGAAGGAATAGCGTCGGGTCCGGGAAATTTTCAGAGGATTATGGAAGATTGTCTACGTGGAATTCCCGGTACGATTCCGTATTTAGACAACATATTTGTAACAGGCGCGTCGGACGAGGAGCATATAACGAACTTGAGAGCTGTTTATGAACGGTTGGAAGACAGTGGATTGCACGTAAATAAAGAGAAATGTGAATTTGTTAAACAGCGTATTGAAGTATTAGGATTTGCAATCGACGAGTGTGGATTGCACAAGGCCAAATAAAAAATAAAAGCCATGGTCGAAGCACCGAGAGCGGAAAATACTAAACAACTATTATCTTTTCTAGGTTTAATTAATTTTTATGCTAGATTTTCGTAACGTTAAAACGGAGCTGTCTTCTCCGAGTGTATTGGCGCACTACGACCCGAAAGAGAGAGTAGTCTTGGCTTGCGGTGCGTCGTCTTACGGTCTATCAGCGATCATATCACACATTTATAAGGACGAAAGCGAGCGGCTATGCGATTGCATATGCATAAAAAATAATCTCGAAAAAGGAACTAAATAGGGCAATAATCGATAAAGAAGCGAGAGCGATTGTTTTCGGTTTCAAAAGATTTCATGATTATACATATTTACGGAAAGGAAATAATATTGAGGACCGACCACAAGCCACTCGAATTTATATTGAGACCGAAAAAGGGCATCCCGTTGAATGCAGCAAGCAGATTACAAAGATGGTCGTATTTCCTTTCCGGGTAGAAATATAAAATTTAATATATTAGGTCGGAAGCAAACGGAAATCGCGACGCATTATCACGGTTACCGATAAGCGACGACATAGATGTGTTCGAAACTGATTTTACACCGTTATATTTTATAGCAGAAGGTATAAGTTGCGTAGACAGTACTACAGTCGCACTAGCAACGAAAGCGGATACTGTACTGGTAGAAATTAAAAAATGGATCATATTCGGTTGGCCGTCAAATAATACTAAGTTGAGCGCAGAAGTAAAAAAATATTTTTCTAAACGGCTGGAAATTACCCTAGACAAGGATTGTTTGTTGTGGGGTAATAGAATTATTCCAGACAACATGCGAGCGAGCGTATTGAGGGAGCTCCATCTTTCTCACATGGGCATTGTGAAAATTAAAATGTTGACAAGGTCGTATGTATGGTGGCCGGATGTCCACTGTAAAAGACGGTTAATTAATATATATATATATATATATATTCCGGATTAGGCCCGAGTTTTCCGGCCGCCGGACGCATCTTCGAAGGGAACGCATGAACCTTCTTTTCACACTCAGGGAGCAAAATACATATTTCTATGACTATTTTCAGGGAGCAAAATAGTTCTTTTTTAATTATCCCCTGAACGCTGTTTGTCACACGTACGCATCCAGTATATGTATATATATAGTACGTTACCTCGATTTGATATCCTCCCACCATCGAGATAATGAAACATCTCACTGTTTTTTTTATTTTTATGATAACATTATCAATTAACATTCTATATACTTTTACCGGAATCCAACTCTCAATATATTATAAAATTTAAAAGTTACGAAATTAATATTAATGTACTAAAATTATTTATGAATAAACTGATACATAATAAAATCAATACGTAACATAGTTTAGCCTAAAACACTAGTATTAATTTATCGGTACTCCAAACGATTAGATTCAACACTTCGAGTGATTACAATTTCTTTTCTAACTTCCTTGCCTAACCTTTTATCATATAGCTCGTGCTTCGCAGATACTTTGCTATAATTCTTAGCTGCACTCGCTTTATATTTGTTTACTACAAATTCCTAATCATTCTGTGAACTAAATTTATACTCTAAAATAATTTAAAATATATACTCTTAATCCGCCTGATCAACTCACCACTGGCAGTTCGTAAACGTATGATTCGTACTTGGCGAAATTAAATTCAGTTTTACAACTTTAAAGCAGTCTGTATGCTTGCCAAATTTGTAATATTATTCTTATTATACAATTATAATGTTTTACACAAAAAATATAAGTTACTCTAGAAAAAGTATAAAACAATATTCTAGTAAATAAGTGTGCAGTGATATAAAACTTGCCAATAATGTTGTATTTGATATCTGCAACAAAGCTTTATACAGATTTTTACAATAAACATATATACATTTGTATGTAATGATTTGTCCCATAATACCAAAACTTGACAATAATAAATATTACAGAGAAAAATAATTTAAAATTTTTTTGTTTAATTCTACCTATTTCCAGATGTTTAATGTATTTTCTCTACATACATATATATATATGTATATATATATTGTAACGCGGTGGGACCTTAAGTGAGCGACGAAAAACACAAAAGGAGCGCCGGGACCGAGGATCGATCCGGCGTCCCCGAGATCTCTAAGCAAGCATGCTATCCTTATAGCCAATGCTGCCTGTGTCGTTGCTCGCTCAACCTGCCTCGAATACCGTGTGGGTACGGGTAGCAGCAACCCGTTATAATATATACTGGCAAAGGTCACCTCGCTCGCTGACGCTCGCTCGGTTGCATTTAAATAATGACATTATTGAATATAACATTTTTAAATTAATCTTATTCGTTATTATGAAACGTAGAATTAACTTCTGAATTAATTTCAATTAAAAACATTTAAAAAGTTATTATATTCAAAAAAATAATTTAAAAAAGAAAGCGTTCGGACGAGTAAAAGTTTTTAAAGACTTATTTTGTTTTTATATTTTTTAATAATTATATTCACAATATTGAGGTTCGATGTTTGTTTGTTATTTTTTGAGAATACCATTTGAATTTTTTGGAAACATTCCTTGCAGAATCAATGATTTTAGTATCAAATTAGTGAACATTTATATAAAAAGCATAAGTTGGAAAAGTAGTTCATAAGTTTGAAATACTTTACTGAAATAAATAAATACGTTTAAAATATTTTGCTAAGATAATAAAAAAATAATAAATAAATGAGTGACTTTTCCGAACTTGAAACTCATGGCCCCACAACGTACCGTGTTGTGTTTGTAGATGAATGTTTTGGCGTTTGAAAGTTTTCAGGGTTGGTTCATTACACTTGTGTCTTTCTTAAATCCGGTGTCACAAGTAAGATTCCCATCGGATCCGAAAAATTTGGATCACGATGATGGAATTCGAATTCATGACTCCTTGGGCTGGAGGCAGGTGGTTTACCACGAAGCCATCGCCGCCCTATCAACTATCTTCAAATGATAAAAAAAACATTGTTACTTAAGGGGACTTACCCACTTTAAATTGTGAAAAAATAAAAAAATTGTATTTTATTTTTATAATTGTGCTATATTGTTTAAAAAAATGGTTTAAATAATTATGCAACTAATAACACTATAAAAAACCAAAAACAATTTTTTTATATATCATATATCAGGTACAACAAGTCTTCGAAGGCCAAAATTCATGATTTTCATTTTTACAAGTACCGCAGGATTAATTAAGATTTAGGCTTCAAAGGGCACTTTTTCTTTGGTAGAAATGCTTGAAATACATTAATTTAGGTAGTGAGTGTGGGGTTTTGGAAAAGAATTTAATTTAAAAAAGTTGTTCAAAGATTAACAAAAAAAATTAAAAAAAAAATTTTTTAAAATAGCAAAGAATATAATAATTTACAGACAACTTAATTGTCACATAGGTTTTTTCATTTAAATATAATTTCCTCACATTTATTTTTTATCTAATGCCTTTTTATTTTTAATGTTATGTTTTACTTAAAGTAACTCTTTTTATGTGGTAATCTAATTACCAATATGGAATCGTTTGTGGATTGAAGCTTTGAATTAAATGCAAAAGTCAATTCAAGCATTTCTACTCTAGTAAATAAATAATATAAAAAGTTATTTTTTAATTTTTTTAATTTTATTCAAAAAAATATAATATAAATTCAGTTATACGTAATATGTTTTAACGATATTCTTTAGGTAATGTTATATTACAAGATTTAAGCTTAATATTTTAGGAATGAAAAAATAAATAAATAAAATGGATCTTGTCACTGCAGAAGAATGACTGGATGAACAAAAACTAATTATTTGCGTTTTAAATAATAAATATTATTTATTTATATCAAATTTATCATCAAATTTTACGTAACGATTTCAGACTTCTACATTTACAATTTCACATGCATGAATGAAATTGTAAAATTTTATGTAAAGTTTTATGTATAATTTTACGTAAAGATCTTTATGTCTAATTTTACGTGAAGATCTTTATGTCTAATTTTACAGGGAATTAGACGTAAAGTTTTATTTACAATTTCATTCATGCATGTGAAATTTTACATGTAAAAGTCTGAAATCTTTACATAAAATTGTTAGGGAAAAATTTTAATTTAACCCATTAACGTCCAAAACAGAGAAATCGTAACTCTGTTTTCGACCGTAAATCTATCACATATTCCACTGATATATTCAAAGCGAACATACTTTATCTTAAGTATTTTTTTCTCTACTTTTCATTTCTGGTATCAGAATTGCGATGTTTTCACTCAAAAATCCAATATGGCGACGTTTAAAAAAAAATGCAAAATTTCGATACTTTTTTTTTAATCCAATTTCTTGTTGTGTTAACGTTGAGGACGGAACTTTATTTTTCAACTATGAGTGCATAAATGAGTTGTACTTTAAATTCAGTTTGGTCCCGAATCCAGGAATTCAATATGGCGGCTAGAAAATTGCGCTTGAAGCGCAAAATTTTGCCCAAACTTTCACGCATTTTTTTCTCGAATATAATATAATGCATTCGACGAAAAAATCAATAAGAATAAAAAGTGCTTAAAATCAATCAAGGAATATGTCTAAATTTTTTCACTGAGTTTTGAGCAACTTTTTTTATTTTTACCAATAGGCAATTTATGACAAATTGGAAAAATTCATCGAATCGTCTCGAAAAAATTCAGATATACTTCTTGGTCAATTCTAAGTATTTCTTATTCTCTAACTTTTTCTTATATAACACTTTGTTTTTGAGTAAGAAATCAAAAACCTTAAAAAATTAGAGTTATGCAACTTTTGGAATTGTTTCATAAACTATATTGAATTCTCAATCGAAAAAGTCTGAATTTAATTACTATATTCAATTTGGCGAATTTTGCCAAAAGCTTTTGTCATGTTTTTATCTGAATTTCAAAGTAGTGAATCATCATTGAATGTTCATAAATCGATTTTGAAGAATCTTTAGTTTTTTCACTCTTTGTCTACTATACTGTTAGTGTTCTAAATATTAGCGTTAATATTTTACTTGTGCATTTAGCTTTTCAAGTTTTAAAATTGTAAAGGCTCCAAAACGCCGGAGAAATGTAAGATCTCAATCAGAGTCTGAAGAAGATTATTCTGATACTCGGGCACAAATTTGAAGTAAATTTGCTCATAATTGACCAAAAAATGCATATGGAACAAAAAATTTTAATGTTTTTGATTTTTTTTTGAATTTCAAAAAATCTTAAGAATTTTAAGGTTTTTGATTTCTTACCCAAAAACAATGTGTTATATAAGAAAAAGTTAGAGAATAAAAAATACTTAGAATTGACCAAGAAGTATATCTGAATTTTTTCGAGACGATTCGATGAATTTTTCCAATTTGTCATAAATTGCCTATTGGTAAAAATAAAAAAGTTGCTCAAAACTCAGTGAAAAAATTTAGACATATTCCTTGATTGATTTTAAGCACTTTTTATTCTTATTGATTTTTTCGTCGAATGCATTATATTCGAGAAAAAAATGCGTGAAAGTTTGGGCAAAATTTTGCGCTTCAGACGCAAGTTTTCTAGCCGCCATATTGAATTTCTGGATTCGGGACCAAACTGAATTTAAAGTACAACTCATTTATGCACTCATAGTTGAAAAATAAACTTCCGTTTTCAACGTTAACACAACAAGAAATTGGATTAAAAAAAAAGTATCGAAATTTTGCATTTTTTTTTAAACGTCGCCATATTGGATTTTTGAGTGAAAACTTCGCAATTCTGATACCAGAAATGGAAAGTAGAGAAAAAAATACTTAAGAAAAAGTATGTTTGCTTTGAATATATCCGTGGAATATGTGATAGATTTACGGTCGAAAACAGAGTTACGATTTCTCTGTTTTGGACGTTAATGGGTTAAAGAATTTGTACATGCATTGTGACGCAATAAGGTTTGAGATACATTGTTTTGGTTATTTAGAATATTTTTCGTGTAGAAAGTTCTATAAGGGTTTAAAAGATTTGTTATGTGTGCTTAAAAAAATGTATATTTATAATTTTTGTAGATAATCATACTCCATATTTGGATAACGAGTTTACTTTTTATCGAACTTAAGTAATTCATAAGTATTTTTTAAGAATTTTGGAAAAGTCTGGAAAAATTCTTGAAAAATTTTGTTTTAAAGAACCGTTACGTGGATTATTGAACGTTAATTACGCTATGTATATTATGTGGTCATTTTAAAATATTTTAACACCGTAATAGTCAAATGAATCTTTTATAAAATCGATTTCAAATTAGGAGCAAATCGAATTAGAATCGATAAAAATGGAAGTTATAATCAAAGCCAAATGTAAGTATCATCGACCTGGATATTTTAATCAAGTTTGAAAAGATATATTTAGTTTCTTTAAATACACTTAGACTATATTTACTTTTTACATTTCTATTTATATTTTATTTCAAAATTTTGGCAAGATACAAATTCGGAGTAGAGACAGAAAGAGAGAGAGCGAGAGAGAGAGACAGAGAGAGAGAGAGAGAGAGAGAGAGAGAGAGAGAGAGAGAGAGAGAGAGAGAGAGAGAGAGAGAGAGAGACAGAAAGAGAGAGAGACGGATTTGCAACTTAGAAGTAAAAATTTTAAAATGAGGAAAATTAAAATCAAATTACTAGTAAAATTTCGTCATAAAATCCTGTAATACATAATAATTAGTAAATAAATTGTAATAAAAAAATCAAATACAATATCTAATTTAAATTAATTACTAATACAATTACATTAAATTACGATTGCAATAAGGCTGGAATTCCTAATTCTCTAATCTATGTGTGTATGTATATATATATATATATATTATATATATATATATATATATATATATATATATATATATATATGTGTGTGTGTGTGTGTGTGTGTGTGTGTGTAGAGAGAGAGAGAGAGAGAGAGAGAGAGAGAGAGAGACAGAGAGAGAGAGAGAGAGGGAGGGAGAGAGCGAGAGAGAAAGAGAGAAGGGGAATAGTAGATTAGCTATGTAGGTGTATAATAGATATAATTGTATCATGTCTCAGGTGCATTTTAATGTGTGTGTATGTATGTGTGTATATATATATATACCCTCCGAACATTTGTTGCCGAGCGTGTGCACCGTCCTATACTAAATGCATGGGGATAGCGCACGTGGACGGCAATTTGCGGGCCGTTTGCCCCGAAATGTTTATAGGGTATATATATGTTCCTATATTATATAGTTGTAAGCGTGATTTTTTTTAAAAAACCCCTCCACCCCCCTACACACTCCCTCCACCCCCTCCACAAAATATCGTTAAATCGTTTCAAAATTTACGTTATTTTGAGCCTCAAAATCCCCTCCACCCCCTCCACACTCCCTCCACATGCCCCTCCACACTCCCTCCACATGCCCCTCCACATGCCCCTCCACATCCCCTCCACACTCCCTCCACATTCCCTCCACAAAATATCGTAAAATCATTTCAAAATTTACGTTATTTTTTTATGATTTGCCCCTCCACATCCCCTCCACCCCCCTCCACACTCCCTCCACACTCCCTCCACCTCCCTCCACTTCCCTCCACACTCCCTCCACATGCCCCTCCACATACCCCTCCACATGTCCCTCCACACTCCCTCCACATGCCCCTCCACATGCCCCTCCACATGTCCCTCCACACTCCCTCCACACTCCCTCCACATGCCCCTCCACACTCCCTCCACATGCCCCTCCACACTCTCTCTATATACCCCTCCACACTTCCTCCACATTCCCTCTATACTCTCTCCACACTCTTTCTATACTCTCTTCATAGAGAAAAATAATTAAAATCTCTGATGTGTGATATTTTATGCCTTATATATTAAAAAATTTTGCTTGATTTAAATCGAGGAGTTCTGGGTAATGCATACTACTTAGTACTTCAATTTAAGAATGACAGTTTTCCACACCACACTAAAGGTACTGTCAGAAGTACATTGTATTAAAGTTATACAATGTGCTTCAAGCGCGTTGATTTTTGTCTTGCTTTTGTTATTTTATTGTATAAACATCACCAATAATTTCATATAATTTTATGATATGATAAAATTATATAAAATTATGGTTATTGTCAAAAATGGATTTTGATCTAAAGTTAATATACATTAGGAAATTTAATAATCATCCATTTTTACAAATAAAATTTATACACAATAAATTAAAAAAAGCCGTGGAATCATCGCCTAGAGCCATATAACTACGGGAGTCTTAGATACCACCTCCTCCCCTAAGACTCCACCTCATACCATCCTCCATCCAATAGAAACACTTTTACTTAAAAAAAGTTTTAAATGTATTAATTAACTTTATTATTATTAATTTATTTAAAAACAACTGTGTATTCATATACTTTTATAATAAACCTGTTAAAAAACATAATTTTTTAACAGGATAAAAGTTTAAACTTTTTGTAAATAAAAGTGAACAAAAAATCATATAATTTTCACGAGTTAATTAAATATTATTGCATCATGTCCTATAATAATATGAAATTAACTTACCATATTAAATGATTATTTGTTTGCCTGTTTTCTGTTTTTGTATTGTGTATCTAAAGTCTTTACAAAAAATTTAAAATATAATAAATTTGATAGTGGTTAAAAAGAGTAAATTTAAAAAGGGAAATAATTGGTCAATAAAAAAATAAGAAGAAATGACTATTATAGACTTAACCTTCGAAAATCTCACGCCATACAATATTTTCAATGTTTGATGAATCTGTTAATTCACTTTGAATAAATATCTTATCAGGATTTTTGCATCTCGATAAAGCTACGTACAACTGAACGTGAGAAAATAATGGTCGTCTAAGGAAAATCCCTAAATAATCAAAACTTTGACCTTGTGATTTGTTAATCGTTATAGCAAAAGCTAATGTGATTGGAAATTGTTTTCTATGAAGAATAAATGGAAATGAAGAAGACTCGTTAGTAGTAAGTGTTATTCGTGGAATAAAAACTTTGCTACCAATATTTTCTCCTGTAATGATTTCTGCCTCGATGTTATACTCGTATAATTTTGTTATTTTTAAACGTGTACCATTACATAGACCGTCTGTGATACTTAAATTTCGAATTAACATTACTATTGCATTAATTTTTAAATTTAATTTGTGTGGTGGGAGACCCTCTCTAATATCATTTAACATTTCAATTGGATAATTAAGATGTATATTTTCATCAGTTTGATCTACACCTTTATGTGTTGCAAAATCTACACTGTAATATGTTTTTGAATCTCCATATAACAATTTTAAAACTTTATCGTTAATTATTTTAATATCCTCATTATGAGGAGCTAAGATAACGCTATTAATGGAAATGTTTTGATTTATATTACTATAAATTTGATCACAAACATTGTTAGTCTTCCAATTTGTAGGAATCTCAAATGGATTAAGTTTACCTTCTCCTAAATCTAATAATAATGATGAAAATGCAATATCATTAGATCGAATATTTTTTTTAAGTTTCAATATTTTGAAAAGTATCCATAATTTAGAATATTTAATTGTTTCTTCAACTATTGAATTTCTGTAACCATGTTTTATTACTGGAAGAATTTGCCTAAAATCACCACCCAAAACTATTAATTTTCCTCCAAACGGTAAATTATTATAACAAACATCTTGTAATGTGCGGTCTATTATTTCTAAAGCTTTTTTAGGAATCATGGATGATTCATCCCAAATTATTAAATCGACTTCTCTTAATTTCTTTTTATCTGATTCTGATTCTAAGAATGCACTTTCTATACTACTAAGATCTAAAGGTAATCTAAAAGTCCTATGCCTTGTCATTCCTTTAGGTAATAGAATAGAAGCAATACCAGTCCAAGCCATTAATAAAACTTTCTTATTTTGCGAAATATAATAATGTATCATTGTTTTATATAAAAAAGTTTTTCCCGAACCTCCAGGACCATCAATAAAAAACATTTTAGATTCATTACTCATAATTACTGTAAAAATAGAATGTTGCTCTTTATTTAATTTATTGAACATACATTTATAAATATTAGCACTATTCATAACATCTTCTGAAGATATTTCATCATTATTATTGATAAAACTATCTGGTTCAGGTAAACTAAAATCTTTACAAGACCTTTCCTCAGATTGTAATATTTTTAAATAAAAATAAAGTTTCGCATGGTCTGTTAAATAATAACAAATAATGTTATAAATTGTATATTAAACAGTGCCGAAATAAATAAAATACTATAATTTTTTATGAATATTCATTCAAAAATTAACGTGGGGGTTGGTGAGCAGAGCGAGCAGGGGGTTACCCCCCTAGTATATATATATATATATATATATACATACATAGATACATACATACAATTATAGTTTTATTAGTTAAATTTTTTAAGTATGTCAGTGATAATTGATTAAAAGTTATAAAAATAATTATTATTATAAGTAGTAATCCCCCCACAGTGGCGAGTCAAAACAAACTAGCCGCCGCCGCCGCTGGTTGTGCTGACGCACCACTGTGGGGGGAAGGGGGGGCCTTCAGCGGGAGATAGAGAGAGAGAGAGAGAGAGAGAGAGAGAGAGAGAGAGAGAGAGAGAGAGAGAGAGAGAGAGAGAGAGAGAGAGAGAGAGAGAGAGAGAGGAGAGAGAGAGAGAGAGAGAGAGAGAGAGAGAGAGAGAGAGAGAGAGAGAGAGAGGAGAGAGAGAGAGAGAGAGAGAGAGAGAGAGAGAGAGAGAGAGAGAGAGAGAGAGAGAGAGAGAGAGAGAGAGAGAGAGAGAGAGAGAGCACGATGATCACCCGGAGAGAGTTAAACCATCACTGATGGCTGTTCTCTTCCAGAGGTGTGATACTGCGACACTTTCTTAGCCCTGAACACGTGCGATCCCACGCTACAAGCACATCTTGCTCATTCTCTTTTTGCTGATGTTTCAAAATTCACAAACAATATCTTTGACCAAGTCCCAAAACATTTGCACGTGTATTAGAGCCTGTACCGTGTATCTGCATTTTCTTACTCATGCTTTGTTTGCTATAACAGCGCAGCTGCATTATCTTATTCATACTTTTTCGCCGATTATCAAATACAGAGAAAAAGAAATTCGGTAATGAAACTGCTTGAGACCCAGGACAAAATTGACCAAAATTCACGATTTTTTTATGTCTTAATTTCGCAGGATATCAAATGTCGTAGATAAGCTCGAGCATCGTGAAGACCGAGCTCGAGCACTGTACACGAAGTCTCTTTCTTTCTTATCGCTTCTTTCCAATTTACAATTTTAAAATTTCATAAATAGTTACGAAACATACATTTACCCCTGGCTATGGGGTAAGCACCCCTACAACCGATTCTCGTAGGAGAATGAAAATTTCGTTATTTTTTCGATATCTCCAATATTTACGGAGATATTGCAATCTTTTAGCTTTTACCTGTTTAGCAAAAATTTAGTTTTCAACCTAGCGCAATGATTTTTGGACTGTATGTGTATCTTAACGCACTCTATCAATTGCCATTGAAAAAAAAATAAATTTACCAAAATTCGCGATTTTTTTATGTCTGAATTTAGCAGGATATCAAGTGTCGTCGATAAGCTCGAGCACCGTGAACGACGATCTCAAGTATTTTTTATAGCGCTCTCTGTTTCTTACCGCTTATATCAATTTACAATTTAAACATTTCTTCAATACGGATAATTGCGAATAGTGCTTAAATATCGATGTGAAGAGAAAAAAAAACAAGAACGTACTAGTGCATGTTTGCGTCTGCGCTGTGTATCAGATTGCAGTCAGTTGTTAACTTATTGCTTTCAGTTTTTTTTCATGTCAGCTCTCTCACCATGTGTGCTGTAAATATATCTTCTACTCGACATTGTTGCAAATGTCATTCTAAGAAGTCTATAACCAGCGAATACCAGAAAATATATGCACACGTGCACATGTATAGCCAGTATGATCCCCCGAGATGTATTGTCTTTTATTAGCAGTATCAGCAAAAAAAAGCGTTGCGTTTTATGCTGCATTCCCACCGTGTAGACAGAGACAATATTTAAGGAGCTACACTTGCACGTTTCGGCAGTTCCACTTTGGATAGTCAAAGCATCTCTGTCAGAATGATTAGGGCAAGTGTGGCACATTCAGCCAAAGTTATCGGTCAGGCATTGAGTATCGCGAAAAATCGAGACTCACATATTCACACAATGTGTGGCAGCGTGTAGGCCTCAGACTTACAGAACCAATCAGCAGAGGTTTTATGCAGAAAGCTGCATTTTCTCTTGCTGCATTGTAGAATAACCACGGTATATTACATGTTTACCGTCAGTTTATTCCGTAATCCAGACGTTCTGTCGATTGCTCTCCAAACAATACGACAGCGCAACGATCATGAGCACCCGCTAGCTCGTGCAATGTTTCACTGTCAATGTAAGTATCAATTACTTTTTTTCACATCTAAACTCTTAGAATATTATTATTTATTTCAATATTTTTTCATCAACATTATTTCAGTGATTAACCAGATGATGAGAGACACCGAGGGTGATTCTTTCATTATGGTGTGTGATGAGTCGATAGGAAACGAGAATAATTGTAAGTATTGAGCCAATTAAAATACAAATATTAAGTTTTCATTTTAATTAAATTATTTTAATTTTCTCAATACTTAGTTTCAGAGCCACAGTTCATATTTAAGTACGTTGTGGAAAAATTCAATCAAGATCGAGTTGTGCCATCGGCAGCTTAAATTACTTTCACATGCCTTTGAATAGTTTACCAAAAGCGTATGGATTATCCGAAATGGAGAAAGGTGCTTTTCCGCACTTATTCAATACGATGAAAAATCAGACTTACGAAGGTCCTCTACCACCTCTTGATTCATATGCACCAGACTTGATGGCCATCAAGGAGCGAGAGAAATTTTTGAAATGATACGACGAACAAGTACAAAATGGCTACGTATTCAATTTTTAACGAGAAATTGTAAAATACTGTAAGCAAGACGTGACAATTTTGAGATTAGCATGTTTAGCATTCCGCAAAACATTCATGAAATTTGGTGTGGACCCTTTCGTCGAAGCTACAACTATTGCATCATCTTGTATGCGGGTGTTTAAAAAAAAAGTCTAAAAAAGTCGCAAATCGGTATTATACCACCTCGTGTTTACAGAATGGTAGATAATCAGTCTGAAATTACCCTACACTGGCTCTCTTGGATGGAAAACCAGTTCTTCATCGCCAGATCGAGCATGCAGGACGAGGTCAGGAAAAAAGACTACTAGAGAATATCTTGGTCGATGGTTACAGTGCACCCCAAGACGGTGAGAACCACAACGGTATTGTGCTTCAGTTTCAAGGCTGTTTTTGGCACGGGTGCCCCCGATGTTACAGGATAAACAGAGATATAGATTTGAAAAGTGGTGAATCGATGGATGCCAGATACGAAAGAACATTGGCCATTAGCTATAGGCTAAAGATGGCAAATTACCAGTTGATTGAAAAATGGGAGTGTCAGTTTAAGAACGAGATCTCACAAAATGAAGAACTTTGTCATTTTGTTCGAGAAAATGTGGTGAATGTAAAAAGAAAAGTAGTTGATTCGCGTGATGCATTTTTCGGTGGACGCACAGGTAACACAGTCAAAGTGTTTGATTGTCAAGGCGAAGAGAAGATCAGGTATGTTGACGTGTGCTCACTGTATCCGTTCATTTGTAAACGTGGCAAGTATCCCATTGGTCACCCGAAAATTTATATCGGTCAAGAAGAGTGTGGACAACTGATAGGGCTGAGTAACGACATTTCACAAGTGAACGGGTTGATCGCGTGCGATATACTACCACCACAAAATCTATATCACCCATTATTGCCAGTAAAAATGCATGGTTAATTGATATTTCCTCTATGTCGGACATGCTGCGAGCAATTAATTCAAGAAGACTGCCCTCATGAAGATCCTGAAGAGCGTATACTGCGAGGAACTTGGGTTTCAGAGGAGGTGAAGGCTGCTGTCACGTTGGGATACATTGTCAAGGCTATCTATGAAATGACGCAGTACACTCAGGAAGAGCGGAATGGTGGCGTATTTGCGGGATACATCAACGAATTTTTTGCTGAAAAGGTCGCGGCGTCGGGATACCCACGACACTGTATCACAGACGAGGATAAGGATCGCTACGTGAGAGAGTTGGAACACGACGAGGGTATAAAATTGAACAAGGATGATATACGTTTCAATGCTGGGTTACGATCTGTGGCTAAACTGTGTCTAAATTCTCTATGGGGAAAGTTTGGTCAACGCGAGAATTTAACAAATACAATCGTGGTGAAGAATCCAGAGAATCTTATGAATTTACTTACCAGTGCAGAGGTTGAAGTTAACGGTATTCTACCAGTGAATAACGATACACTCTACGTCAATTGGTGCTACAGAGACGAGGCTCTGTCATCCTCAGTATCGTCATCAATGACAAACGTGGTCCTCGCTGCTTTTACAACAGCATATGCACGTCTAAAGCTGTTCCAATATCTGCATGCCTTGGGTCCACGAGTTCTCTACTACGACACTGATTCGGTATTTTACGTTAGCAGAGGTGAAATCGGTGAATGCGAGTGGCCAATCGGTTCGTCGCTGGGTAGTCTGACAAATGAACTAGCCGACAAAGGCCCTGGTGCATATATAACGACCTTTTTGTCAGGTGGTCCAAAGTTTTACGCGTATAAATGTAAAAAATCGGATGGTAAAGAGGAGTGCATATGCAAGGTTAAAGGGATTCAGTTGAACTATACGAACGGTACGAGAGGTAAAAACAGTAATAAAAAAGAAAAAGTTAATCGTGAGGGTGTTGTAGAGTGGCTCGACAGTCAAGATGCGTATAATCTACATCGACCGATCAGACATCGATTTCCGCGACGTAGTTACAATGTGCGAAATTTGGATGATGTGTGGGAGGTTGATCTCATGGATTTGAGATCCTTGAAAACTTACAACGAGGGCTACAGTTATATTTTGACTGTCATCGATGTTATCAGCAAATATAACTGGTTGGAAGCGATCAAGCAAAAAACCTACAGGAATGTCGCTGAGGCTTTCTTGCGTGTACTGTCGAGAAGCAATGGACGTAAACCAAAGTATCTCCAGACAGACAAGGGTAAAGAATTCCTTGGTCGTGAGACGCAGCAAGTTTTGCGCGACAATGACATCAATCACAGAGTGGGACGCAATCCGGATATAAAGGCTGCCATCGCGGAGAGACTTATACGAACTATTAAGGAGCGAATTTGGCGATATTTCACTCACAAAAATACACGGAGGTACATCGATGTGTTGCAGAATATTATAGAGGCATACAATCACAGTATACATTCAGCGATAAAGATGACACCTGCATCTGTGACCTTGTACAACGTTGGAAAAGTACGGGAAAATTTACAGCGTCGCTATAATAATAACAATGGGTGTAATTTACCCAAGTTCAAAGTCGGTAAGTTGGTTTGCGTCAGTCGTGCCCGATCCGTCTTTAACAAAGGATACGAGAGCGGCTGGACACTAGAGTTATTTAAAATTGTCCGAATTTCTCTGACACGTCCACCACCTGTCTACCATTTGCAAGATCTCTCAGGCGAGGACATAGATGGTGGTTTTTACGCGGCAGAATTGAGCAGAGTTCGAAAAGATCTGGTCACGGAATCGTTTAAAATAGAAAAAATTTTACGCAGTAGATGTAAGGGTCGCTCAAAGGAGTATTTCGTCAGCTGGAAAGGCTATCCAGAAAAGTTCAACTCCTGGGTCAAGGCTAATCAACTTTCGCAAATATGAGGGATCAATTTTACATTATTCTGCCTAGCAACAGGAGTATGAATTATTTCGCGGAAAACACTACAACGCATTATGTTACACAGTTGCTACAACAGATCCGATTACAAGGTTCATGGCTGGTCGCGCTCACAGAAATTCAAATTCCGCTAACGTTCCAACACGTGTCAGTCGACAAAGAAGAAAGAAAATTTTCCCTGAAACGAACTCCCCCCTACAATCGCAGAATCGCTGATTCGTCCAGGAAATTACAAAGACACTCACACTCTCGTTGAAGAGATAAATAACTTATGTTACGTCCTGACTATTAGTTTTAATAATAATCAGCACGTAGTGATAGGTGTAGTGGCAGGCTCTAATATTTAAAACACGGGTTAGTCGCGCCTAACACTCTCACTATGTTAGTTAATAAATGTATGAACCTTACCTTGTATAAATGAGAAGCAACAACTGTAAATGTCCCAAAGGGTGTTTGAGAATAATTAAATAAACACTGATTTTAACTTAAATAAGTAAATAACCTTTTTATTCGAATGAGATTTAAGAAGGTATCTTTTTTTTTAAGATGAAACTGTAGTACGACACCAATTGTCGGACTGGCGCGCGGTACGGAGTTACATTAAAAACTGCTGGTAACTGCGAATGCAAGAGTTTATATAACTGTGCATTAACGCAGGATATTTTCAAACATTTCAAACACTGTATACAATATTTTCTTAAAACTAGCAGAGTCAATCAACAACGGAAAGTAGCGCTTGCTCACTACGTCATAATGTGCTGAGTATGAGCTTTGTTGCTCAACGCTTGCCGACCTACATATACATTGAAAATTCTTTAGTTTGGATTTCTGATCCTCGTTACCTAAATGCATGATCTCAATTAAAAAAAACTAGAAAGTTTAGGTCACACGACGTAACACTTAGAATGTATTAGTGGTCATTTGCGGCTTATAGATGAACGTGGTGGTTATGTGACAGTCAGCAGAGTCTGTGGAAAGGATAGCTGCTCTCAGTTCAGTCACGAGCTTTGCTTATCGGAGAAAATGCGAAAAATTCTCGGATTCGAGAAGGATAGGCAGATTCTTTTTGTTGACGATCAATACACCATAGAGGCTGATAGACCTGCTCGAGTTTCCAATGGTCTACCAGCCATGTTTATGATCTACAGCGACATCTGTGAACCGTATATGACAGGTGATCTTCAATCAAGGTTGTTACGCGCTGTATCGATAAATACCGATAATTACGAATACGGTACTACCAGAATCAAAAGTTTCTCTCCGCCAATGTACGCACCATTGTTATTCAGCTCATTTCAGACCATTGAAATAGATATAAGAGACGAATGCGGACAATCGATACCATTCGATTATGGGATAGTGACCGTGACACTTCATTTCAAGAAAGTCGACTAGATGAATCGCTACGAAGATTACTTCAGTTGCCAAATTGGCAATGGCTACCGTGGGGTAGAAGGAGGAGGTAGGAATCCGTACACCGGAGGAATTGGCCATATTTACATCGGCTCTCCATACCAAAGAGGTCACGGTGGTATCGGCTCCTTTCTAGCCGGTATATTTCGTCGAGTTCTCCCGCTTCTTAGTCGGGGGGCCAAAGCTGTGGGTAAGGAGGCTGTACATACGGGTTTCAACATTGTGTCCGACGTTACGGCACGCAACACACCAGTTAAGGAGTCCTTTCGCAACCGTGTGAGAGAATCTGGTGAAGTTCTGAAAAGAAAGGCGGAAGAAAAATTGGACAGACTGATGGAGGGGTCGGGATATAAAATGGCACGCTACGGGAATCCAGCTCAGTTACAGTTGCTCGGTGAACCCGTCACAGTGCGCAAGAGAAAGAGGGGTGTCGGTAGGAAAAAACGTAAAATTGACAGTAGTATAAAACGCAAGTCGAGAAGTGGTGTGAAAAAGACGAGAAAGAAGAAGAAGAAGAAGCAGACAGCTCGAAAGAAGAGCTCCAAGAGGAGGGTCAAAAGAAGCAGAACGGCTAGAGATATTTTTGACAGTTAAACAAAAAAATAAATAAAACAAAAAAAAATGGCATTCCTACACACTCATTCGTGCGAGTGTTTGAAGTCCGAGCTGCTATTGTTCGACATTCCACCAACCCAAACCACAATCGAGGGATCGCATTGAGTTCAATACAAACCGATATCATCTTTGACCGATGACTCACCTATAGAATTTGTGATCCCTGGCAATAGTGATGAATACCTCGATCTGGCTCATACAATGCTCAGTCTTTGGGTAAATTTGAGATCTACCACATCCGACGAAAATATATCTGAGGCAAATCGACCAGCTTTTAGACTTTTACAAGCCCGAGTAGGACCAATCAATAATTTGATGCATTCACTGTTCAATCAAGTAGATGTGTCTTTCAATCAGAAGCCCGTGTCACCACCTACCAACGCCTATGCCTACAGATCGTACATCGAAACATTGCTGAATTACGGACCTACCGCAAAATCCTCCCACTTGTCGACTGTCTTGTGGTGTGAGGATACGGCTGGAAAAATGAACGACACAGAAAATCAGAACCAGGGATTAGTTGAGAGACGAAAATTGCTTACTGCGGATAAATCGGTTTATCTTATTGGCCACTTTCACGCTGATGTGTTTAATCAGGAGAAGCTGCTGATCAATGGAGTTGAAGTGAGAGTACGCTTAATGAAATCTCGCGATAACTTTTGCCTGATGGATCCTGCAGGCTCTTATTCCATACACATCGAGGAGGCGAACCTTCTAGTCAAACGTGTAAAAATGTAGCACACGCTCAATCACTCTCGAAAACAACGGCTAAATACCCTTTGACGAGGGTGGAAGTCAAAGCAATGACTATGCACAGTGGTATACACGGTGAAATATTGGACAATATCATATTGGGTCAGCTGCCGAAGAGAATTATCCTGGGTTTTGTCAATAATAAAGCTTTTAATGGCGATCGGCTGCTCAATCCCTTTAATTTTGAGCATTTTAATATAAACTTTCTATGTTTGTACGTTGACGGGGTACAGGTGCCTTCGAAACCACTGCAACCAGACTTTGGAGCGAGAAATCTATATGTGGACGCATATCACACACTATTCTCCGGTACAGGCATACACTTTCTCAACGAGGGCAACCAAATAGCGCGCGAATCATACCCCCACGGATACTGTCTATTTGCCTTTGATTTGACTCCAGATTTATCGGCAAATGACTGCAGTCATTGGAATTTGATCAAACACGGTAGCGTTAGATTAGAAGTACGTTTCAGTGCGGCTCTAACAGAAACAGTCAATTGTATTATATACGCAGAGTATGATAATATTTTGGAAATTGATGCCTCACGTCAAGTCATTGTCGATTTTAGCAGTTAAAACGTTCACCTCAAAGATGTCGCTACTCTCTACTACTGTACATATATACATCTAGCGAGTTACTTTGCAAATTCAGTCTCTCTCTAACACTGTTCTTATACACTTCATCCAAGCATGGACGTGATCATTGACATTCAGTTCTTCAAAGGCACCAGGCATCGAAATCTACCAAAAGAAGTAGCCGTAGTGGCTGTGAACAGTAATTTTAGTAGTCATTGGCTGGTAACACCGGCAATAGCGCTTGGTCATCTGAATGAAGATATACGGAGTCAGAACGATTGGCTCATCCAGTACCATCACGGGCTCGACTACTTTGACGGTGAGGTGAAAATATACGTTAGGGGAAATGATAAATGGCTAGTGTTACATAAAATAGTACCTCGTCAAATTTGTAATCTCGAGTACGATCAGGATTGCCCGTCTTTCGATAAATTATCGTCCGATGTATACTGCATGCATCACGCTGTCAAACCTTGCGACAAAAATTATCGTTGTGCACTAAATCAGGTTTGTAGACTAAAATCGTGGCTACTCACAGGTACGATTAAAAATTCGAGCAGTGCTTTTGAAGACATTTGTAATGATGGTCAGTCTTCAAATATTGAAAAACCTGTCGAAAATCCGCTCGCACACTGTCGGTGTATTCGCAGCCGATCAGATACCGAAGGTGTGGACGAAACCGACAGCGTTCATTGTAAACACGGATGATCATACGAAATCGGGTATGCATTGGGTTGCCCTGTACGCTGACAAATCTTGCAGCGCATTTTATTTTGATAGTTTTGGTCTCCCTCCATTCATACCCGATCATATAAATCGGTTGCGAAAAAATTGTAAACAATTTCGCTGGATATTCGACTACAAAGCGACTCTTCCAAAGTGTGCGGTCAGTATTATATTATGTTTCTGCATTAAATGAGCGCGGGTCTGGGTTACAATAAATTTCTTGAGAGTTTCTCTGATAATCTGCGAAAAAACGATGATGTAGTCCGGCAGTATGTAGACTGTAAAGAAAGAAAAAACGCTGACAAAAATTTTATCGGAAGCAGTGGTTGCATTGTTAGATACTTGCAAAGCTGCAGTTCTAAGATGTCATTGTTGTAGCGCCAGATGATACTGTGAGAGACAGCGTTTTTTTTTCTTCGAATGTTTGCTGCTCAATCAGTGTTAATGCACTCTCTTTGTTCCCCCTCCGATGAGTGTCGCATACGTGGCGGTTACCACCTCCACAGCCACCATCTCCACCATTGCCTATACTACATACCAAGCGCTCGGAGTAGTTTAGTCGTTTCAAAGTGGTGGTAGAGGTGACAGCAACGACATGGCACACCAAAAGGAAGACCGGTTTCAGCTGCTGAATACTCTATACACTTTAGACAAGTCGTACGCAACGGAGATCATTGTCGGCCTGGAATACACCAGCTTCAGAGACGAGTACTACGAGCCTGTGGTACGCCTATTGGGCGACGACTCCAATGGAATCGCTTTTACCTACGATGGATGGCTGCAATTCAGAGACTGCTTCAACGAATTTTTCAAGTATCTTTGTGGACACAGCAGCGAAGATATGACGGGTCAACAGATTTGCGGTATAGGATGGATAGAAAAATTCACCCATAGTGGGAAAGACAGGGGTATCGAAATTGAGGATAATACTCCTCCTAGGACACTTGGAGTTCTCAACAAACGCTATTGTGCAACTATTATTATGAATAAAGTTAAGTTTCTTCGTTTGAATGAGTATATTGTGAAATGTATTGATGCACGCCTAGAATATCTTAAGCTTGTAGCGGGCAGTGTAAGTTGTGTTGCCAGAGAGACTGTAGAATACATTAAGAGTGTTGATCTAGACAATATACCACTCATGAATACTAGTGTATATACAACGACTTTTGTCAAACAAATTATTAATCTGTTTGATGATAAATGGTTCGATATTATTACAGCCAGTGTGCAAACGCGGGCGAGAAAATTGAAAGACCAAATTCCGTTTACTCGAAATGATATTGTCGATATATTTTATCAGCTTGCGTCACAGCACCTCGGTGTAATTGTCGACTTACTAAACAGTCACATCGAGTGAAATAATGTTTTTTTTGTTTTTTAAATTTTTGATATAACCAATTTTATATATATATATATATCTTAATACCGTATATCGCAATGAATTTGTAGAAATATCGATAATTGAATAAATAATTGATTATTAGTGAATATAAAAATACTTACCTTCTTTTTATTTATATCCTTACCATTTATCCATTTCCATGGTGCATTCTGTATACATTTTATACAATCTTTTATTCAAACTTAAGCGTAAAAAAAAGAGCGAAAAGAATAAAGAAAGACAGAAAGAAAAAAATAATATAAAAGGTGGAAGAAGGGGAAGGGGGGGGCTGTTACCCCACCCCCGCCGCCGGAGCAGTCTCTCCTCCCGCGCGCTGTTTCATTACCGAATTTCTTTTTCTCTGTATTTGATAATCAGCGAAAAAGTATGAATAAGATAATGCAGCTGCGCTGTTATAGCAAACAAAGCGTGAGTAAGAAAATGCAGCTGCACGGTACAGGCTCTAATACACGTGCAAATGTTTTGGTAGTTGGTCAAAGATATTGTTTGTGAATTTTGAAACATCAGCAAAAAGAGAATGAGCAAGATGTGCTTGTAGCGTGGGATCGCACGTGTTCAGGGCTAAGAAAGTGTCGCAGTATCACACCTCTGGAAGAGAGCAGCCATCAGTGATGGTTTAACTCTCTCCGGGTGATTATCGTGCTCTCTCTCTCTCTCTCTCTCTCTCTCTCTCTCCCGCTGAAGGCATCCCCCCTTCCCCCCCACAGTGGTGCGTCAGCACAACCAGCGGCGGCGGCGGCTGGTTTGTTTTGACTCGCCACTGTTGGGGGATTACTACTATTATAGTTCTAGAGTGTTTTATGAAATGTATTATTGATTGGAACTATACTCTATTTACATATTTACATGACACTCCCTGTAGATGATGTCCAGGTGTCAGGGTGATCCTGGACTCCTAAGTCGTCGGCATGCCATCTTCAGAAATGTGTACCTGGTGTACCATCGATCTACCGTGAGCACCTGGACACTCCCTGTAGATGATGTCCAAGTGTCAGGGTGATCCTGAACTCCTAGGTCGTCGGGATACTATCTCCGGGGATGTGCACCTGGTGTACCATCGATCTACCGTCAACACCTGGACACTCCCTGTAGATGATGTCCAGGTGTCAGGGTGACCCGGACCCCCCCTCCACCCCGCCCACTGGTCAACGTTACATCATCTACAAGGATAATCACCTGGTGAACTTTTGATGATCGGTTTTCATAAAAAAGTCGTTATTCTTACATAAAAAATGTGAACCGACGATGACCGGAGAACCGGAGAACCGGAAACCAAAACTGGAAGCACTTTAATATAATATAAGATAAGATAAGATCTTCCTATAATATACAGGGTGTCCCATTTTAATTTACCACCCCCTAAAACTGGTTAATAATTTGCTCTGAAAAAAAAATGTTTCAAATAAAATTTGTTGGGTTCGAAGGGGGGCATCTTTTGGCTATTTTAGCTGCGACCTTGAACATGACCTTCAAGGTCATTTGAAAGTCAAGACCAAATTTTCATATGAAATATGCATATTTTTATGGCGGATTCGGATTCTACTAAAAAAGAGGAACACTTTTTGTTCGAATCATTTTTTGAAAAAATCCCAAATTTTTGTTGTAAACGGCTTTAAAAAAGTTGAAAAAATTACTAATATCTCTAATTGCCCCACCCTTTAAAAGAAGTTAAAAATTTGCTCTGAGAAAAAAATGTTTCAAATAAAATTCGTTGGGTTGGAAGGGGGGCATCTTTTGGCTATTCCAGCTGTGGCCTTGAACATGATCTTCAAGGTCATTTGAATAAGATTTATCACAGATTCGGGTTCTACTAAAAAAGTAACACTTTTTGTCTTAACCATTTTTTGATCATCAATAGGTAGCTCTCCCTTTAACTGAAAAGAGAATTTGTTCTAGAAATAAGCTATTTTAGATGAATGTTACTAGCTTCAAACAAAGACAGAGGTATCCTTTGGATCACTTAAATCAAGACCTTCACGTCCAGCCACTTAAGGCAAGACCCCGTCCAACCACTTAAGGCAAGACCCTATCCAGCCACTTAAGGCAAGACCTTAACGTCCAGCCACTGAAGGCAAGACCCCGTCCAACCACTTAAGGCAAGACCCTATCCAGCCACTTAAGGCCAGACCTTCACGTCCAGCCAAGGCAAGACCCCTTCGTTCAGCTAGTCACGGAAATTTCAACGTCTCAAGTGCTCTATCAATTGCCCATTTTGTTGAATGCACATTTGTATTCTCTGCCGAAAACTTCTTTGGACATCTATTAATGTTTGTGGGGTGAACGCCCGGAATGCTGCAACAATTCTCTCCATCATATTTTGTGCCGTCGTCGGGGCTTCCGCGTAAACTCTCTGCTTCACGGCCCCCCACAGAAAGAAGTCCAATGGGGTCAAATCTGGCGATCGCGCAGGGAATTCACAGATTGGACTACCAATTCCAATCCAACTATTTGGGTATGTCGCGTTCAGAAATCTCCTGACAAGTAGTCTACGATGAGCGGGAGCACCATCTTGCTGGAACCACATGTCTCGCCTTATTTCTAGCGGACTGTTTTCTAGAAGAGGTGGAATTTGGTTCTCGAGAATATCTAAATAAAGCTCGCCGTTTAAATTACGGTCATAAAAAATTGGACCCACAACGTATTCCCCAACTATGCCCGCCCAAACATTAATTGACCACCGTCTTTGTGTACGGTGATCTCGCTGCCAATGTGGATTTTCTTCTGCATAATAATGAGCGTTATGAAGATTAACTCCTCCCATATTGTCGAACTTTGCCTCGTCTGTAAGGAGAGTCCGATCAAAGAAAAATGGATCTATGCGCATTCGTGTTTCCGCCCATTGACAGAATCTAAGTCGCCTGGCAGGATCACCAGGCTCAATGGCATGTGTAAGGTGCAAGTGATATGGATGAAATCTAAAATGACGCAATACACGGGAAACTGTTGATCTGGGTACTCCATGCATTCGCTGAACTTGTCGCGTCGAAATATGAGGATCCTCGGCAATTACAGCACGAACCCCAAGCGCAATATGCTCTCTTGGGCCCGTCCGTCGCCTCTTCCTTCTTAAGTTACCTCCTTGAGCTCTTATCGTTAGAAGTTTAATATTCCTCCCACTGGGATGACGAGCGTCCGGATACCTTTCAGCGTACAGCCTCGCTGCAGCCTTGTAATTGTCGTGACATTCTCCCAGAATCTTGATCATGTTGACTATCTCTACTGGCGTGTAGTCAGCTATTATCTGTTGTAGGTAGATTTTTTAGGGAATATTTAATCTTACTAGAAATAATTTATTATAAGTATTTTTCTGCTCTGAAATTCAGAAAGTCAATGAAAACCTAATGATGAGAAGCTTTGAGGAGCTGTAGGAATTTACAAGCTTTACCAATAGAACGATAACGAAGCAAAAAAATGTCTTTTAGCGAGAAATAAAGCATTTACGAGAAAAATATTTCTTAAAAAGATGCGTACTTTATCAGAGAATCTGAATATGATTTAAAATATGTACAATTTTACTTTATCAGAGAATCTGAATATGATTTAAAATATGTACAATTTTCATTAAAAAAACTAGGCTTGATTTTGATTCTCAGTTGAAAACATGCCCATTACTGCTCAAACTTGCCCCAGATGATCTCAAACTTGTCCCAGTTGTGACCGTAAACTTGCCCCAGAGAATGTCAAACATACCCCGGAGATTGCAAACTTGCCCCAGAGAATGTCAAACATACACCGAAGATTGCAAACTTCCCCCATGTGATAAAAAATGAGATTAGCGTTCTAATGAACTTCGGTTCTGTTGATAAATTTTTTGGTAATTTCATTTCTTTGAAAAAGAGAGTATTTTCCATTAAAGTGATGGTTCTTTCTTAAAATGAATTTAAGGTTCGAGGTCAAGGTCATAGCCAAGCTTCAATTGCCGGAATAAAAATCGAGGATTACCGTTAAATAAATTGACTGACCTTCGAATGACCTTGTTGGTTAATGACAAGTTCATGGCTAAGGTCATACTTGGACTTAAATTTGTAAAATTGTGTACGTTTCTAATTCCTCGGATAAAATGTAAAATTTTTAACTTCTTTTAAAGGGTGGAGCAATAAGAGATATCTAGTGATTTTTTCAACTTTTTTAAAGCCGTTTACAACAAAAATTTGGGATTTTTTCAAAAAATGATTCGAACAAAAAGTGTTTCTCTTTTTTAGTAGAATCCGAATCCGCCATAAAAATATGCATATTTCATATGAAAATTTGGTCTTGACTTTCAAATGACCTTGAAGGTCATGTTCAAGGTCGCAGCTAAAATAGCCAAAAGATGCGCCCCTTCGAACCCAACAAATTTTATTTGAAACATTTTTTTTTCAGAGCAAATTATTAACCAGTTTTAGGGGGTGGTAAATTAAAATGGGACACCCTGTATAGTTGTAAGCATGATTCTAACTTGAAATCCCCTCCACCCCCCTCCACTTCCCCTCCACCTAATAATGTTAAATTGTTTCAAAATCTACGTTATTTTTTTCATGATTTGCCCCCCACCCCCCTCCACTCCCCGCCACCTACCCCTCCACTTGCCCCTCCACCCTCCTCCACTTTCGTCCAACTCCTTTCCACTTCCCCCTTCACTTCCCTCCACCCCCCTCCACTTCCCCTCGACTTCCCCTCGACTTCCCCCTGCACATCCCTCCACCCCCTCCACCAAAAATAATAAATAATAATACAATTTTTCATAATTTTAATTAATAAATTGAAATAATATGGTCTAAAAAATGTCAGAAGTTGTGAGGATATTTCAGTAATCGATTGTAATAATACTTTAATGGAAATTAAAGTGCACTTAATCGAAACAAAAAAGAACTTTATAAGATGATTGATGATATTTATTAAGTTTAAGGCGAATGAGTGAATTAATGAATTCTGACAGTTTTCCACACCACCCAAGGGGTACTGTCAGAAGGACATCATTAGAATTATGTAATAATAATAATGTACTTCAGGTGCGTTGATTTTCCTTTTTTTTTATTTTATTGTATAAAAATTACCGACGATTTCGTATAATTTCATAACATGATGAAATTATATAAAATTAGGTTTAAAAATTAATTTTTCTAATGTTTTTTATAATGCACTTAAAAATGAAATTATTAAAACTGATTTATTTTTATTAATTAAAATTATTGTACAATAATCTAAAAAAAATGTGGAATCATCGCCTAGAGCCATATAACCACAGTAATTTAATTACTGAATTTATACCATTTCCTCCTTCCGTAAAACTACACATTATACGAGTACTATCCTCCATCCGGACAGAAACACTTTTTTACTTGAAAAAAGTTTTCAGGTGTTCTATTATTAATTTACCAATATACATATATATTTATGAATGATTAACCCGTTCAAAATATAATTTTTAAACACGATAATATCTATTAATTTAACACAAATTAACACAAATTAACAACAAATTAATTTGTTTTATTATAACTTAATGATTATTTGTACTTTGTTCTGTCTGTTTCTGTTTTTTATTGTGTCCAATAAATTTCTTTAAAAAATTCAAAAAGAAAAACTTATAGTAACTTAAATTTTATTGAATAAAAAATAATAAATAATAATACAATTTTTTATAATTTTAATTAATAAATTGAAATAATATGGTGTAACGGGGCGTTTTATGCCGTTGCGACGGCTCCAACGCTGCGCCGGAGGCTCGACTCCGGCGAGAAGATTCTCTTCTTCCCGTTCAACGGAGAGATACTCTCCTTGATGCGACGGCGATTGCCTGCGCCATCGCTTGTGCAGCCTACCGCTGCTGTGCCGCTGTGACACGCTGCTCGGCTAGTCAGTGATTCTGTAAATCGCGAAGCACGCGATTTACCCGCGGAGGCTGTCGGGGTACTCGGGAATATAAGGACGTTAGGAGCGAACGAAAAGTAAACACTTAGATACAAGAGAATGCCTGTTTATTCAAGTTCGAATTACACGAGCTAACAACCGTGATATATGTTGCATACGCGCGACGCGAGAAGGCAGATACGCACGCCGGTAATAACTCGCTCGCGGCGAGTTCGATCGCAATAACAATTGACGCGCGACAAAAGATAATTGTACTTACAATTTCGCTAAGCGCCGCTCCTGCGTGGTGCGGCGCGCGCAAAAATGGCGGGAGCGTCCTCCCTCAGTTACGCTGCGTGGACGGCGAGTCGGTGGCGTACCGACAGGTTCGTCGATGCTCGCTAGATCACTCCACTCGCACGCTCGCCTTCACTTGCTACTCCACAGGTACACACGCGCACAGCGGAGGCACAGTAGGTCGCGTTCGCGCAGTATCGCAAGGTCGATAAAATCCGAGCACGTGTTGCTGCTCTCGAGGCCGGAAGCTATCTCTCAATCGCGCACGCGTCGCATCGCGAGCGCCACGCGCGGCGTCTGCGCGCTGAACCGCGGCGACTCTGCGCATGACCTTGCGCGCGCGATTCAAATCGCTGGATCGCTTACAACCCCCCCCTAGAATCGGCTAATCGTCCCGATGTCGATTCTACTCATGGCGTCGCCGCGTATCGTTCGTGGGGATGGGTGTGGGCTTCGGGTCTGTTATCGAATACGCGTGGGTATTTTTCTTTACCTTTTTATTACCAAAATAAACTATTTCCTAAGGGTAACAAAAGAAAACGGCTACTTCCTGTAGCGCCAGTGTTCCTGCGCGCGGGGGCACTTGTTCGACCTGGAGACCCCCGGCAGTCCGCAGAGGAAACAACTCCTCTGCGACTCTCCATGCGGGCTGTGAGGGTTCTCCTGTCCCTTCTTGATCGCCCCTGTGGCGGTGCGCGGGCGTGACGCGCTTCTCGCGCGTGGTGGTCTAGCTGTCTCGCCAGGGATTGCGCCGCGCATCCGTGCGCGCGCCTTGGCGCGTTCGAGCGCTTCCTGTGCCCGACGTACTTCCAGGAGGGCCTCCTCCCTCTTCCTTTCTTCTTCGGCGGCCTTTTGTTCGGCGCGCTGCCGCCGGGTCCTCTCGTCCTGGCGTGCGCGCTCTGCCGCGCGGAGTGCTGCACGCTCCTCCGAAAGCAGTCTCTCCCATTCTCCCGCGCGCCGGCGGTATTCCTCGCCGTGCGCCTTGATCCCGGCGCTGTAGCGTTTACACGCGCGCGCACGGCGCTTGTCGCGTGGAGCGATATCTCGATCGCGTCCATGATGAAGGCGCGATCTCGCTTCCACGCGGTGTCAGCGTTCTCTTCAGGCGTCTGGGTTTCAGCTTTCGACGCGGTGCCCGACGTATCCGACCAGGAAACTGTGTGTGCCGCCTTGGCACTCTTCTCGGCGTTTTCCTGGGCGTGTTGTGGGTTGTCCCCTGTCACCTCTTCTTGCGGCGCCTGCACCGTTGCAGGCGGCGCGTGGGGGCGTCTTAGCGCGATGGTGCTTCGCGCCTCGCCTCGACCGGTTTCGGGTGTTGGGGTTGTTCGGGGGACCAGGGCCTCCGCACCCTCGGCGCTCGGCGGCGCCAGATCTTCGGGCTCGTCCGCCCACGGGTCTTCTCCCTCTATAACCTCGCGGATCAGCGCCGAGGAGGTTCCCTCCTCTTGGCGCAGCCGCGCGATACACGCGAGGATCATTGCCTCGAATGTCTGCGGATCCATCTGTAGGGGAGACATAAGAATAGGCATTACTCCGCGTTCGCTTTTTTCGTTCCGCGCGTTCGCAACGGGGATGTCGAAGTCGGCGCGGGGTTCGTTTTCGGCCTATTCTTCGAGCCTTTCGGGCGACCGCGTTTTCTTTTTTCGGGGCACGCCTGAGCGGGCGTCGGTGCATTGCTCGCTGCCCTTGTACGCCTAACCGTGTACACCGCTTTTCGTGGGCGTCCTCGCTTCTTCGCGGGTTTGGGGTCGGGAGGGATTACGCGGCTCGCGTTACGCGTGTCTACGCCGGCGTCTATCGTCGATGCATGCTGTCCGCTGACAGTGTTTCGCTCGCGTGGAGTAGTGTCGCGTACTACTCCGCCGTCGCTCGCATCCCTCGGTGGTTGAGCGCTGTCGTCTTCTTCTTCGCCTTCTTCGCCTTCCTGACGCGACGTGTGGAAGGGCTTCAGTTGCGTGGCGGAGACCAGGTCTACTTCTTGCCCCAGTTCGTCGACTAAGCGGTAGGTGTTGGTCCCTCGCTCCTCTATAATCTTATATGGGCCAACATAAGGCGGCGCTAGCTTTGCAGATCGTTGCTCAGCGCCGGAGGACAACACGTGATTCCTCTTCATCACGAGGTCTCCTACCTTATACGACGCAGGCCTATGGCGCTTGTCGTAGCGCAGCGCTTGGGCCTTCTGCGCCTCCCTACTGCTCTCGTATGCTCCGTCACGCAGGCGTTGCAGGTCGGCCATACGATCCTGCCAGTCGCTCAGCGCCTGCTCTTGTAGCGCCTCCTCGGCGGCGAGCTCTTGCTCGCGTCGCGCTGCGAGGGGCGGCCTTGGCTGATTCCCATACATCAGCAAGGCTGGGCTTCGACCCGTGGACGCGTGTGGCACGGTGTTGTATCCAAACACGACCTCGTTCAGCTTATCGTCCCATTCCGTGTGCTTCTCCTCGATAAGCGAACGGATCATCACCGTGAGCGTACGGTTCACCCTCTCGACGGGGTTGGCCTGAGGGTGATACGGCGGCGTGACTTCGTGCCGTACACCGCGCCTCGCGAGGTATTCGTCAACGGCCTGATTCTTGAATTCAGTCCCGTTGTCGGAGAGGAATACCTCTGGCGCGCCATAGCGCAAGAATATGCGCTCCTGCAGGTACTTGAGGATCGTCTTGGCGTTCGCTTTCTTAATAGCGACACACTCTATTCACCGAGTGAAGAGATCCTCGAATACTAGGATGTATTCGTTGCCATGGCCGCTCTTGGGCTTCGGACCCATTATGTCAGCGGCGACGACTTGCCACGGGCGCGTGATGATGCGCCGCCCCATCAGTCCAGTCGGAGGGCGTTGTTCGACTTTGCATTGCTGACAGACGAAGCATTGTCGAACGTACCTCTCAACGTCGGCGTACATTCCGGGCCAATAATATAGCGCAGCGACGCGGGCGTAGGTCTTTTCACGCCCTAAATGACCGGCTGTGGAGGCGTCGTGACACTCCTGCAGTATTCCCTCTTTCTTCTCGCGAGGAACTACCAGCTTCCAGGCGTCGTCATGCTGCATCGCTGGCGGCAGTTCCTCGTCTGGGCGATAATAGTACAGATTACCCCCAACGTACTTAAATGAGGGATGGTTGGCGGGGTTCTTCTGTACTTCCCGGACCTTCTTCATGTACCACTCGTCGTTAGTGCCCTCTGTCCACCCCAGGGCACTGACTGGCGCTTCCTCGTCCTCGTACATGCGAGAAAGCGCGTCGGGAACGGCGTTTAGCGCGCCTTTCCGGTGCTCGACGGTGTACTGGTGGCCTTGCATTTCTAACGCCCATCTTGCTAGGCGTCCGGTCGGGTTATGCAAGTTGCAAAGCCACCGCAGGCTACTGTGGTCCGTGACTACTTTAAATTGGTAGCCCTCAATGTACGGACGGAACTTCCGTATCGCCCAGATAACAGCTAAGCACTCGCGTTCGGTGACACTATAATTGCGTTCAGCCTGCGTCATCGTGCGGCTGGCGAACTCGAGCACGCGTTCCTCGCCGTTCACTATTTGATAGAGAACGGCGCCGAGCCCTGTGTCACTGGCGTCAGTCTGTAGCACGAACTGCGCCTCGCGATCTGGGCGATGGAGGATGGGCGCCGACGCCATCAGCGCTTTGACCTGTTCAAAGGCCAGCTGCTGCTCCTCCTTCCACTCATATTTGCGACCCTTCTTGGTCAGCTGGTGGAGTGGTTCGGCGATCGTGGCGAATTCTTGGAGGAATTTCCGATACCACGATGCCATGCCCAGAAATCGTCGTAGCTGTTTTAAATTCTTCGGCGCTGGATATGCCATTATAGGCGCTATCTTCGCCGGGTCTGGCCTAAATCCGTCATGATTAACCAGGACGCCGAGATATTTAACTTCTTCGCTGCAGAAGACGCTTTTCTCCCGGTTAATCGTCAACCCTGCCTCGTTGATGCGCGCCAGCACGCGGCCCAAGTACTCGACGTGCTCTTCAAACGTCTCCGTTGCGACGATAACGTCGTCTAGGTAGGAGTAGGCATAGGGTTGCAGTTCAGGGCCGATGACTTCATCAATCATGCGCTGGAACGTAGCGCCTGCGTATGCCAACCCAAATGGCATACGCTTGAACTGAAACAGTCCAAGTCCCGGCACCGTGAACGCTGTCAGCGGCCTGGCTTCAGGCTTCAGCGGGATTTGGTGATAGGCGCTGCTGAGATCTAGCGTAGAGATATACTTCGCCTTCCGGAGTTTGCGAAGGATATCGTCCATGTTGGGCAGTGGATACGCGTCTGATCTCGACAGCGCGTTGACTCGGCGGAAGTCGACGCAAAAGCGGTATTGGCCGTTCGCTTTGCGCACCATCACCACTGGGCTTGACCAGCCACTGTGTGAGTACTCGATCACACCGGCCTCGAGTAACTCACGCACCTGTCGGTGCATCTCCTCTTCTATCTTCTGGGAAACCGGAAAATACTTCTGTTTGACCGGCCTCGCGGATCCTACATCGATCCCGTGCTCGATCAAGTGGGTGCAGCCGATCTTCTTGTTGGATTTCGGTATCATCTGATCGAGGAGTTGCCGAATGCGCGCGTGTTCTGCCTCGCCGACACGCGCTAATCCAACTGCGGCTATATCTAAGACTCCTGAAGCGCTGATCGATGCGACTTGCAAAGGCACTATCTTGCGCTCCTTCTTGAGATATAGCAAATTTTCGTTCGGGTCGTGGATTGCGTTGAACAACCGACCGAAATTTGTGCCCACTAGGCACTCGTTCAACGCGTCGGGCATAATAGCCACGGTGACTTCGCGTCGCACTCCTGCGACGTCGACCGGGAGATCCACGTACCCGACGATCGGCGACGTCTGGCCGTTGGCGCACTGGGCCTTTCGCCCGTTGCACGGCCGCATCGAGCGACCACAAGCGCTGGCAATCTGTAGCCCCAGTGAACCCATCACTGTCAGGGCAGCGCCTGGGTCGTAGAGTGCTCGCACTCTAAATCCCCCGATGCCTAGTTGCACCCACCACCGCGACTCGTCGTCGTTAGGTGGCGTCTCTGGAGGCTTTGGTGGCGTCTCTAAAATGGCGATCATCTGATCGAAGTCATTGGGTGAGGTCGCGCGCGGTATAGGGTCTTCGCGCGCCGCTTCTAGAGGGGTAGCGACCTCACCTACGCCCCGGTCCTCCCGTTTCCCTGGCCATTAGGGCAATTAGCAGCGAAATGCCCTAACTGCTGGCAATTAAAGCATTGCGCCTCCGGATACCCGACCGGAGGGTTGCTTGGTCTCGGCTGTTGCTGCTGCTGCGGCGGCTGATACTGCTGCCGCTGCTGTCGTGGGTATCGCTGCTGTTGTGGCGGACGCTGTGATTGCTGTTGCAACTGCTGTTGCTGCTGTGGCGGCTGATTACCTCCACTCTGCTGGGGGTAGCCGCGATTCTGGCCGCCGCCGCGTCCGCCGCGCCGTCCCCGGAAGGCATGACCGCCTCCTCGGTTCGACGCTTGACCTTGCTGGCCGTCCCCTTGGCGTCCTCCTCCATTCTGTGCGGGGTTGCTTTTCTTCCCCGCGCCGAAGTCTTTTGTGACGTAGGCCAGTTTGCTGTCTATCAGCTTCCCTATCGCAGCCAGAGATAGGGGTTCTTCGGCTGGCGCCGTCTCTACTGCGGCGATCTTCGCTGCTGGCGCCGAACTCTTCCCCTTATACGCCAGTTCGGGGAGCATGGAGGATGCGGGCGCTGGGGGTGCCCGATACGAGGCTTCGCACTCGATGGCGGCCTCGATACCTGCGGCGGCGTCAAGGAGTTCCTCGACCGTTTTAAACTCCGGCCGCTTCAGGACTCGCTTGATCGATGGGAGCATGTTATGATATAACATGTCCAACTGCTGGCTTATGTCGAGCCTAGGAGTCATACGCCGCAGGATTCCCTGCAGGCTGTTAATGTACTCCCGCACTGGCTCGTCTGGGCCTTGTGTACGGGCGTGGGCCTCCGCCTGGAGCCGCTGCTGGTAACCCTGCGTCTTGCCGTACCAGCGTTTCAAGCATTCCTTGAAATCGGTCCAGCTGTTCCAGTCGCCTTGGTCTGTAAGGCGATTCTGCAGCCATTCATAGGCGTTTCCCTCGAGCACTTCTTGCAGCGCGGCTAACATCTCCTCATCGGTGAGATTATCGAGTCTGCGCCTGCCTTCCATCCTCTGGATGAAGTGCTCGACACTTACGGAGCCATCGCCCTTGAACTTTATGCCCCATTTATTGACCGTACTCCCGACGGACCGATTGGCCCGACGGTTCATCGAACCATCGCTGGCGCTCACGCCACTGGGCTCGAGGTTGCGAGGGCCGCTACCCCCCCCAGCGCCAGCGTATGGTGGAAACGATTGCGCCGTGTGATTGGGTATTACTTGCTCACTGCGGCGTGCGTTCGATGCGACATCCTCTGCGAAGCTGCTGTGCGTCAGCTGCTGGATGTCGATGTGGTCCTGGAAATTTACTTGCGTCTCTCGTCGCGGATTGACGCTTCTCCCCAGGTCCATTCTGGTGCTCGACGCCATCGTTCCTGGCCATTGGTGAAGGAGCATTTCGATCTTCTGCGTGAGTGCTTTGATCGCCTCAGAGTTCTCCTTCGCCTGCGCTCTCAGCTCCGCGACGTACGTCGGCTGAGGCGCTTGCATTGCCGTATTCGCTTGGCATTGTGGCGTGGTAATCCATCCTTGCGCCATCATGCCTGGATTCGCAAGTGGTGCGTTGAATCCCTGGGACTCGGCTCTCCCCGTCAGTCCACTCCACGGCGTCTGTATTGGCGCTGAATGCGACGCCGTCGCGTGCGTGCCAAATACAGCGTTTGCCTGTCCTGCAACCTGCGCCTGTGTAGGCGGTGGCTCATACCGTATTGTCGGTATGCTCTGCTGTCTGAATGTGGAGGAGGCTGGGGCGCGAAAGTGGCTTCTCTGCCCTGTCGCGTCTTGCGGCGCTCTCATATGCGCCGTGCTAGGCGTTGCGCCTTCTTGCTGTATGCCGAGCGTGTTTCCGAATTGCCACGTCGGCTGCATTGCCGGCGTTGTCGATACCGTCGTGGTTGTCGTGGTCGTCGTCGAAGTTACTGGCAATATAATGGCTTCGCCGTTGTCGGTGAGTGGCGTTTGCACCTCTAACTGTGCCTCTGCCTGCGCTTCTACCTGCGCCTCTACCTGCGCCTCTCCTTCGTATTCGACGGCCGAGGCGTCGTGTTGCTGTCGCATGTCCATTGTGGCCTGGAGTAGCAACTTCAATGGGTGCGGTGCTGACGTGTCGTAGTCAGGATCTGCCAGCGTTCGTGACGACACATTTTCTGCCGTCATGTCGAGGTAGGACGTCCTGCGTCCTTCTCGCTTTATTCTCACTACCCTCGGATCTTCTCCGACGCTCTGCTCGAAATCTGCTTCGGAGTATTCTCCGAAGAGCCATTTCTGCAGCCGGTAGACCTTTTCTAAGCGTCTACCGTCTTTGCGCAGCTCGAGGTGTTCTAGGGCCTCCTGGAGTTCTTCTCCGTCGATCCCTACACACCAATCCTCGACGGCTTTCTCCAATTCGGGATTCATCGCGGTCTATGTGTATGTATGCCTCGCGAGTGGTCTCAATACAATTCGAGTGCGGGCAGCAGCAGTATCTTTTCACACGCCGAGATAGCTGAAGTTCGCGTATCCGTGCTTCAACGTAAGCCTGCGGATGCGCGGACTTTTCGCACTCACTCTCCACTCCTATCGGCGGATCGGCTTGCGGTGCGTCTTTAGACGTGAAAGGGTGGGTCGCGCCGGCGCGAGCGTCTTTTCCGGCGATTGCTGTAGCGAAAATCCCCGTGTACCGAAAATCGCGGTTCGCGTTCTCTCACACACTCGCGCTTACACACGTCGCACCTCTTCTTCTTCTGGAGATACTGCTCTCAGTCTCAAGACCGTATGTGCACGCGCTGCGTGCTGCTGCCCTCGCTGCGCTGTACTTAATCTCTACGCGCGCGTTGACAGCTGTGCGAAAGCTTAAGTTCACTATCCTCGTCAGACGCCTACAAAGTCCCAACGTGGACGTGACGAGGGTAAGTTTCTCCCGGTCAACTCGACACAGAAAAAAAATAATTTTCTTGTCTCGGAGAGCGTGTCTACTATTGCTGTCAGCTCGCAATGCAGCCGCTCCGAGACAATCCGAATCGACTTCGGATAGCACGATCCGCGCCGCTACTCTCCGGCAGGGGTACGCGGCGCTAACCGCACTATCAACTTTCGCACTGCTCGTTCGAATGTATAATATTTTTCTTCAATGTAAACAGTGAGACCGCTGTTTACACTGGTCGCCGCTGCCTTCTCGCTCCTTCGAGCTTTCGCTGCTCGCGCTGCTACGTCCTAAACCGTTGCGATACGCGGTGTTTATTTTGACGGCGCGCTTTAAACCGACTCTTGTTTATTCGGGGCGTCGGTTCGTGTCCTCTGGTTGCGCCTGTTGCGGCAATTCTAAATTTCTTCTATAAAACTTCTTAGACGCAATCCTCCCGAAATAACACCACGATATTGGGCGCCAGTTGTAACGGGGCGTTTTATGCCGTTGCGACGGCTCCAACGCTGCGCCGGAGGCTCGACTCCGGCGAGAAGATTCTCTTCTTCCCGTTCAACGGAGAGATACTCTCCTTGATGCGACGGCGATTGCCTGCGCCGTCGCTTGTGCAGCCTACCGCTGCTGTGCCGCTGTGACACGCTGCTCGGCTAGTCAGTGATTCTGTAAATCGCGAAGCACGCGATTTACCCGCGGAGGCTGTCGGGGTACTCGGGAATATAAGGACGTTAGGAGCGAACGAAAAGTAAACACTTAGATACAAGAGAATGCCTGTTTATTCAAGTTCGAATTACACGAGCTAACAACCGTGATATATGTTGCATACGCGCGACGCGAGAAGGCAGATACGCACGCCGGTAATAACTCGCTCGCGGCGAGTTCGATCGCAATAACAATTGACGCGCGACAAAAGATAATTGTACTTACAATTTCGCTAAGCGCCGCTCCTGCGTGGTGCGGCGCGCGCAAAAATGGCGGGAGCGTCCTCCCTCAGTTACGCTGCGTGGACGGCGAGTCGGTGGCGTACCGACAGGTTCGTCGATGCTCGCTAGATCACTCCACTCGCACGCTCGCCTTCACTTGCTACTCCACAGGTACACACGCGCACAGCGGAGGCACAGTAGGTCGCGTTCGCGCAGTATCGCAAGGTCGATAAAATCCGAGCACGTGTTGCTGCTCTCGAGGCCGGAAGCTATCTCTCAATCGCGCACGCGTCGCATCGCGAGCGCCACGCGCGGCGTCTGCGCGCTGAACCGCGGCGACTCTGCGCATGACCTTGCGCGCGCGATTCAAATCGCTGGATCGCTTACAATGGTGAAATAATAAATATCTAAAAAAAATATAGTTATAATAAATTTGCATATATTTTAAATTTGATCTTTAAAAACCTCACTCTACACAATATTATCGATTTTTGAAGAATCTTCTAATTCATCTTGAAAAAATATTTTATTAGGATTTCTGCATCTAGATAAAGCTACATACACTTGACATTGGAAAAATAAGGGCCGTCTGAGAAAAATTACTAAAGAATCAAAACTTAGTCCTTGAGATTTATTTATTGTTATTACGAAAGCTAAATTTATCGGAAATTGTTTTCTATTGCAACGAGACGTCAGTCTCGTACAGAACACACGCAAAACAGTCACACACATGGGCGAGCGAATAGCGAACCCGCACGAAAACAAAGCGAGCACAAGCCGAATGCTCATGTATACCAACACGTGCTCGAGCACCATGAATACAGCCGCGGGTAAAATCGACGACGGGAGCAAATCGTCGCGCGCATACTAACGAAGGGAATATACAAAGCGCTACATGGATACACACACACTACACTACTCACTCACCTCCAGCGGGCGTTGGCGCCAGCGACTGGGGCTATATAAGCCCAGCCGCGACAGCACAGCGGGCAGTTCAGCTAGAGCTTCCTATACAAGCATTGCCGTGTGCACACGACACCGTTGGGAGAGCGCTAGTAGAGCCACCGACATCTGGCTGTTTCGTGCGCACACGTGACGGCGCAGATATCCGAATCACCGTACCGCTATCACTGTGAGCACACAGGGTAATCCAGAGTCGCTGAGTACCTGGAGGAGCACCTTCGTGAGCACACGTGGGGCGATTACAGGTACAAAAGCCACCGTCAATGACCGTTCCACCGTTTCCTCGTTCCTATTACCGCTGTTAGCACACAGGGTAATAGGAACCAGATAACCGACTGCAGAGACTTGCAGAGTCGTGCGCACACGTCTCTGTCAGACTCTGCACATCCGCTGCACACACACCTCCACCGTTCCGCCGTTCCGCTTGCCGCTGTGCCGCACACAGGGCAAGAGAAACTGCGAAAGAAAGCCACAACATCAGGTTGAGTCGTGCGCACACGTCTCAACCAGATCCTGTGGGACACAGACAAAAACACCATTCCGACGTTCCCCCGTTCCGCCTGCGCTGTGCGCACACAGGGTAGAAGGAAGCGGAGAACGAGCACAGAGACCGCGCAAGATCGTGCGCACACGTTCTTGTGAGGACTCTGTGACTACAAGCCCACATTCCGTTATCCCGCCGTTCCTACTATCACTGTGCGCACACAGGACAGTAGGAACAACCGAACAACCGCACTCGGTGACTTCAAAGCCGTGCGCACACGACTTCGTTGTAACCGAATGAAGTAAATCGTAAACAAGCCACACTGTACCGTACCGTTACCGATCCGTGCCGTATAGAGTATAAGAACAAATTGTAAAGACTAGTATTTCTAAGTAGCGTATTCTTGTTTGGTTTTGTTATAGGTGGCGAATGACAGCGCGCCATATTCATAAATAAATATAAACCACTCAAACCAAATCAGAACGTAGTTTTTTCTAACCTACTTCCCTCTCCGAATCCTGATCCCGACTGACAATATCCGGCTCGAGGGAAACGCAACCGTTACACTATTAAGAGTAAACGGGAATGAAGCGTTCTCTCTAGTAATTAAGGTGATTCTCGGTATAAAGACTTTATTTCCAATATTCTCTCCTGTAATTATTTCTGCTTCAATATTGTATTGATATAATTTACTGATTTTTAAACGAGTTCCATTGCATAGAACATCTATTATACTCAAATTTCGAATTAGCATAACTATTGCATTTATTTTTAAGTCCAATTTATGACGTGGAAGACCTTCTCTGATTTCATTTAACATTTCAATTGGATAATTTAGATGAATATTTTCGTCTGTTTGATCTACACCCTTATGTGTTGCGTAATCTATGCTATAATATGTCCATGAATCACCATATAACATTTTTAATACTTTATCATTAATGATTTTAATATCTTCATTATGAGGAGCTAGAATTCCAGAATTTATAGAAATGTTTTGATTAATATTGCTATAATTTTTGTCACAAACATTATCAGTTTTCCAAAGTTGAGGTATTTTGAATGGATTAATTTTACCTTCTCCTAAATCTAATAATAATGATGAGAATTCTTTATCATTAGATCGAATATTTTTTAATTTTAAAACTTAAAAAAGAGGCCATAATTTGGAATATTTAATTGTTTCCTCAACAATCGAATTTCTATAACCATCTTTCATTACTGGATAAATTTGTCTAAAATCACCTTCTAATACAATTGGTTTTCCTCCAAAAGGTATTTTATTACAGCATACATCTTGCAAGGTTTGATCTATAATTTCTAAAGCTTTCTTTGGAATCATAGATGCTTCATCCCAAATAATTAAATCAGCCAACCTTAATTTTTTTTATCTGATTCTAATTTTAAAAAAGCAGTATCTACATTATCTAAATCCAAAGGTAATGTAAAAGTTCTAGGACTTGTCATTCCTTTTGGCAATAATATAGAAACAATACCAGTCCAAGCCATTGATAAGATTTGTTTGTTTAATGAAATATAATAATGTATAAAAGTTTTATGTAAGAAAGTTTTTCATGAATCTCCAGTATCATCAATAAAATAAATTTGTGTTTTGCTGTTAATGAGTCCTGTGAAAATAGAGTGTTGATCTTCATTTAATTGATTTACCATTTGTTTAAAAATAGTGGCACAATGCAATAGATTTTCAGAAGACATGTCATCATTAACAATAAGATTATCAGTTTATGGTAAACTAAAATCCGTACAACATCTTTCTTCTGTTTCTAATATACTTTGAATGTGAGATAAAGCATTATTTTCTTTATTTTCTATAAAATCTTCAGTAAAAAAATTTTTAAACTTATTCCAAATTGTATTTTTTTGAATGTTTTTTGCTAATATAACCTAAGCGAAACATTTACGTAATTGATAAAGCAACATTATTTAGCAGGCCTCTTGAAAAATATTATAAACACAAGAGTCATCAGCTACTAAACCCATAGAAAGTGCTGCTTCTTTATAATTTTGATGCAGTGTATTATCATAAGTTCGTAAATCTTCAAAAGAAGTAGCACCTTTCATTCGGTTTAGAATCAACTTTAGAAAAAACCTTTCACTATCTTTTGGAGATACAACATTTAATCGTCCGATGGCACTATATTTATAATTACGCGATCGTTTTATCCAAGATTTTGTTTTTTGATCAAATCTGTAATATTGCGGAATTTGAACATATTTAATATTTTTTGCAAAATCATCCATTTTATTGAATTTAAACCATGATGTTAAAGTTGTTTCCGTGTTGCGTAATCCTTCTGACTCTTTATGTTCTTCAAAAATAATTTTTTGTTGATCTTTAGTATGAACTACTAAACATGTAACAGTATGGCTTCTACCACAAAATGGAAATTCTTGTAGTCGCCAAGCTGCTTCCATTCCGCACAAATACCTTCCATCAATAAAATGAGTAATTTCATCATGAATTATAGCACCTGTTTCATCATTTTCTTTATTCTCTATTTCTCGAATTTTGCATAATGCTCGATCTCCACTAGGGTTGCGCTTATTTCTCAAAGTGCTTGAATACTGGCTTCCGTTTCGGGAATCACTTGCATTTACCCAAAAACGATGAATTCAGCAATAAAATGTGATTTAGCAAGTGCTTAACCCGTTTCACTTTTCAAAAAACATGATTTTTTCGCTGCTACGTATTTAATGCTGTAGCATTCAAGGATAGTCAAACGTCAATTTCCAATATGTAAGATATGTTTTCGATGTATTTTTTTCACGTAGAATACGATGGCGCTGTTGCTTTTATCATAAAAGATAAGCTAAAAACGCTAGGCGCATAAAATTGTGTTCTTTAGTATATTTCAGTGATTTTTGGTTATGTTTTACGATAAAATTAATAGCGTCATCGTATTCTACGCGAAAAAATACATCAAAAACATGTATTACATATTTGGAAATAAACGTAGTTGCCCTTGAATTCGAAATAAAAGAAAATATATCGAATATGATGTTAGTCTGAGAGTAGACTGACGCAAAGTGTCGCGAGCATCATTTTGTATATTCAATTCAATTTTTAACGGCAAGGAAATTTTATTTCCAAATATGTGATACATGTTTTCGATGTATTTTTCACGTAGAATACGATGGTGCTATTAATTTTATCATAAAACATAACCTTAAAGCAGTACGGGCCAGAAATCACTGAAAAACACTAAGAAACATAATTTTATGCGCCTAGCATTTTTAGCTTATCTTTTATGATAAAAGCAACAGCGCCATCGTATTCTACGTGAAAAAATACATCGAAAACATATCTTACATATTGGAAATTGACGTTTGACTATCCTTGAATGCTACAGCATTAAATACATAGCAATGAAAAAATCGTGTTTTTTGAAAAGTGAAACGGGTTATGCTTTTATTGCTGAATTCATCGTTTTTGGGTAAATGCAAGTGATTCCCGAAACGGAAGCCGGTATTCAAGCACTTTGGGAAATAAATGTCTCCCTAATCTCCACCCTCATGTATGTAATTAAATATATATTTAATACTTAGAATTGATGCACAATATTCTACATTTATGTGACATTTATACTTTTGCAGTAGAAAGCTATCGTAAGGAACCACCATACGGTTATCAACTGGAATAATTTCTTTATACTTTTTGTGGAATACGTATGATTTTCAGATGTATAATCTAAGATCTAATTAAAGAAAATTTTTCTGACAAGTTGTGCTGATGCAAAATTTTTTGCGAAAATTTTTATCACAAGTAGTTTTGGTTTCACTATTTTTTTTAAACAAGGAGATGTATTTGTGTGTGGTCCATTTAACATGTGTTTAATTACTAATTTTTGTAAATCTTTATTAGAATTATTTGGAATCCCAGCAGAAATGAATTTATTCATTGATTCAGGTGTCATGATCTTCTAATTAGTATGTAATGTCACAACGATATGAGCATGTGGTAATCCTCTTTTTTGAAATGCTATAGTATATACGTAAGCGAGTACTTCTCCAAAAGTTTTATTTTTTAAAATATCATTTAATAACGAATTAAATTTTGCATAAAATAATCAAACAGTAATATTTGGAATATCGTTTGGAGTAGTGCCACTAGGAAAATTTTTTAGAACCATTTTTAATTCTTTCTATTTAGGATTACAAGTCATGGTAATCAATAAATCTGGTCTCGCTTCAGCTCTCGTTATGGCCATTGCATCTTGATAATGTTGCTGCATATATCGTGGACTTCCTATGTATGCAGTCGGTAGTATGAACAAATTACCCAATCTTTCTTTTTTTTCAAAATTTTGTGAAATATTTGAAGCAGAATTATAAACATGATCGAATAAACCTTGATAACATTCAATTCTTAATTCTCTTTGATTATTTCTAAAGAAATTCATTCTATTATTCTCTACCATAACAAGTGCATGTATAAAATATCGTTGAGTCTACCACCAAATAATAAAGGAGAGAAACTTTTTATTTTTGGTCTATATGATAGGCAGTTCACATCGAACCCCATGGCGATGAGCGTGGGTCCCTGGGGCGTGGAAATTTACCCATAGGTGTTTATATTAAATTCAAAACTATATCAGTTAAGGAAAAAACAATTTAACTCATTTTTTCAACATGTCAAAATAAAAGTTCATGTAAAATTTCAGCGCACTAGCTGTGATACTTTTTAAATGAGAGCAAAAACAACATACTTAGTTATTACTTGTTTTACGATTACTGATGTTTCACAACTTTGATTTGGCTCTCATTAAAAAACTTTTATACCTAGTGAGCTGAAATTTTAGATGAACATTTGTGTTGACATGTTGAAACAATATCTTAAATTGGTTTTTCCTTAACTGATATAGTTTTGATTTTCATATAAACACCTATGGGTAAAAGTCCACGTTCCAGCCCTGGGGTTCGATGCGAACTGTCCAACCAAGGCAGATAAGTAAATAATTAAAAAAGTATCACGGCTAGTGAGCTGAAACTGATATATATATATATATATATATATATATATATATTGTAACGGGGTGGTTTCTAGGCGGCTAACTGCCTATGTACCCTGTACAAATGCAAAGTTCTCCTGCACTTTGCTTTTGCACTGAACTCGCTCGTGTAGTCGCTTACCTGCGGCGATGCTCCGGTGCTCAGTATGCACTACATTCCTGTGTAGTGCCCGCGGAGGCGGCGGTATTCGGCGGTTTGAATAGGAAAAGGAATCAGGACGCTAATCAAATAAGTAGTCGACCGATTCAGATGTAGAATAGTGTTTATTCAGTAAAAGTGCTGCCGCGTGTTTCGCGATTTCGCGTCGCGAGAAGGCCACAAAATACACGACCGGATCAGTGACTAGGGCCAAATGCCTAGCCAATCGATCGCGTATAAATAAATAGAAATTGAATCCTACTTTATCGTTGCGGTGATCTTCGTCGTCCTCGGGCTAGGGAGTCTCCTTCTCGACCTCGCCGTGTTGCTGTTGCGGTGATAGATGAGGAGCAGTGGTTTCTGCGGTTGCTGCTGTGCTGTAGTTGCTGCTGTTGCTGCCTCTCCTGCTGTTGATGCTTTCGTGGTTGCTGTTGCTACTATGGCTACTCGGGCTGCTGTTGTTGTTGCTGTTGCTCTCGCGCGCGTAACTCACTGCGTATGCGGTCAAAAGCTAACTGACTCGAGTTTGCCTCAAATCGCGAGTCCTCTACCGGCCTTCCCGCGTTTGGCTATCCGCACCGACGTGCGCGTCTCACCGCCCGTTATAATATACACCCATGTTTTTATGTTTTTTGTCATTTTAAACTTAAAAGTTAAAGTGAGGGGTCGGCGAGCGGAGCGAGCAGGGGGGGAACCCCCCTAGTATATATATATATATATATATATATATATATATATATATATATATATATATAAATAAATATATATATATATATATTTATTTATTCATTTATTTATTTATTTATCCACAGATATATACCTTAAAAGGTACCCTATAGAGGCAAACATTTTGCCTGTACATAGGAGTGGAATACAAAAGTAGCTTAATACTAAAAAAACTTACATACTAAAGCAGATAACATGATCATAAAATTTATATTTATAAATGTTTACGTGCGTTTGATGATTTAAATATCATGCCTTGCTACAATTGTGGCCGAATTGGACATAGTGAAAAAAAGTGCAATAATAGAAGTCGGTAAATTACGGACCAAATGTGCAAACTGTTGTTTCGGCAAGGAAAAGTTTAAGGACGATCGTAATGTTGATCACATTGCGACCGACACTGAAAGGTGTACGTACCTAAAAATAATGATCAGAAAAAAATAAGTAATACTGATTATCCCATCAAACCTGCAATCCAAAAATTTTTTGGATACAATGGAAAATCAGATGACCATGCAATGGAAAAAAAGAATACAAACAGACTGAATTCAAACGAAGTAAAAAATGTGAAATCAGCAAACTCAACGGCAACAGACTTGGAAGATGGTTGAACCAGATTACAGCTGTGTCATCGGAAGCGAGCTTGAAATACAAGAGATTCTTTCTTTGAACAGTGTGATTAGTCATAGTGACTTGATTATACTATACGTAAATGTGAGAGGTTTGAAAACAAACTTTAATAACCTTGAAGTGTTTATTTCCAAGCTTAGTTTTAGACCCAAATTCATAGTTTGCTCCGAATCATGGTATTTAAATTTTTTTGAATACTACCACTTGCCTAACTATAAAATATATTACAATCACAGCTACATTAACAAAGCAGATGGTGTAGTTTTTTATATTAATAGCAGTCTGACTGAGACTACAAAAATTGAAAGAATAAATAAAGTCACACTCTTGAATACGAAGCTAACTAGAAAAGATGGTAAAGACTTAAACATAACTTCCCTATATAGGTGTCATGATATAGAAAAGATCAATTTTGTCAACTCAGTTAACAGCTATATAAAAGAGAAAAACAAAATAAAAAATCACTTGGTTATTGGTGATTTTAATATAGATTTAAAAAGCAATGACATAGAAACCGATCAGTTCTTAAATAATTTTTTAGAATCTGGTTTTGTGCCGCTTTTTACTGGCGTAACAAGACCAAGCACGAATAATTTCAATTTAGGCAGTTGTATTGACAATGTTTTTGTTATGTGACAACTTTACGATATTCACATTCGAACAATTATTTCGAATGTGAAATCGAGAAAGTTCCGCACATAAAAAGTACAGCGAGACTCAAGGCCACAAAAGTATCAGGTAGCCAAGAATCTCGCTGACCTAAACAGTTTCCCCTCCACTGCGCAAGACCGCACGTGCGAAGCCACGCTGCAGTCTTGAACTTTGCACCATCGACAGGTCCCGTAAGGCCTAATGAGTGCGACGAGTGCAGACGCACTGACGTCAAGATGGGGAAGTGGAGCTTGGAGACGCGTGGGAGGTCCGGATATACTTCCGAAGCGTCCCCAAGCCACGCCACCTCAGGCACTCCGATTCGAGCCGAGCTGCCGAACGGACGACTGTTTTTCAGTAGTTTTTTTCAAATTGTTTAACATATTTCCTATTTCTCGATTTTTCTCAACTGTTCATTAGAATCAGTCGCGTTATTTAAAATTAACCTGCGGCGGCGATTCCTTTTTCTTCGGATATATATATATATATATATATATATATATATATATATATATATATATATATATATATATATATATATATATATATATATATATATACAGATATAAGGAAAAATCATAATTGTGTACAAAGGAACAAATAAAGCCAAGTTTATTTCTGAAGTCACGTTTGTGTTCATCCTTGTTGTCCAAACCATATATAAATAGGCTGGATAATTTCCTTGGTCCAAGACCAATAAAGAGAGGAACAGATCATCAAATAAGAACAGAAATAGTAAAAGGTAAGAAACTTTATCACATACAAGTCCGCGTTTCAAATAGAGAGAAGGATCTAGCTGACAGCCAGGAGAGACTCGAGGAGTGGAGTCCCTCCCGTAGCTGTATAGTTGCGTGCGCGAGATCAACTCGTATAATAATTAAATTAATATTGCTAGGTGACTCATAATAACCTAACAAAAATTGGAGGTCCCACCGAGATCTCGCGCATAACTGTCTGCTCATTTTTCTCTCTCGTTGCATGCCAGTAAAAGTAGTAGTATCTAGAAAAAAACAAAAGAAGATTATACATACTAAAAAGATTAAACAAATTAAATAAAATATAATAAAAAGTGCGCGAATAAATATATAAATATCCATGCGAAAAAAATTAATAAATATTCGAAAGAGAAGTACAAAAGCATAAAAAAAAGGAGTATCGTATTACCTAGCCGCGTGCTATCGGCAATAGCAGACGCATCGAGAGCATAGCGTGGCGTCGTGCGGTGATGTCACAACCACGCGTTTGATACAAAGACCCAGGATTTAATATCTGAAAAATACAAGGAGAGTTTAAATTGTTTTAGCCCTCTCAAATTAAATAAATGGTCAATACGTAAGTTTTTTTTGTATGATGCAGTAAAATTATAATAATGATTGCTATAAAGAGAGTTTTTACAAACAAATTCCAAGTCATCCAAAAAAAAAATACTTATCTGACTAGAAGCAACAGGTTGCACAGCGTATAACATACTGGGTCGGGTCCTTGAACACTTTCAGTCACAACTTTGGTCCTAATCAACTCAACAAACCAAAACACACGCACACGAGTAGAGGAGACACTCGCGAATCGACAGATTATGGGTTTCGGCAATGAATAACGCGTTTTACGCAAAATACTTCGGTGAGAAAAATACGCAACGCGCGCGGAGGTTAAACGCGCATTACATAGCGTGTAGCAGCCGACGCTTCGTGTTTGTTCAGAGCAAAGACCAGCGCAGGCGTGGAACTAGACGCGACACTAGGGAGACTATAGTGGTGTAGGCCTAGTAACTCGGCACCTCTACAGCGGCCATTTTGGAACAGTATAAAACGCGCGCGAAATTCAAAGTACAGTTCATGTAAAATTCACGTATTAATGATGTTTAACAATAGGAATTAACAAATTATTATAAATAAATTATCAGAGTGTCAATTTAGATAAATAAATAATTTTTTTTTTGACAATAAAATTAACTTGGGGCATTTTACAATTTTAATTGTTTTAGCTTATTACAAAGAGGGTTTATTGCATGTTGTTAAAATAAAAGTCGGTGTTTTAAATAATAAATTCGCTCTTTTGACCATTCTTGCTTAATTGAATTATTTCAATTTGAAAGTGCAAAATTTTCATTTGTTTCAAACCAGGAGCGTAGCAGTGATTTTCATTGAAGTTTTTTTTCTTAAGCATTTGTTAAGATAATTTTAGACTCATATACTTTACAAAGAATTCTTCATTGGCTGACGAATTTTCTACCTTTTTCCTTTAGTTTGCTTACAAAAGCGACTATTCATCATAAACCTCATAAGTCTGCTTGACAGCGGCTTTTCCTTGGATCTGCTCAACAGCGGTCACTCTATATCCTAAGGTTTGCTCAGTAGCAACCTGATCCTTTGGTCTGCTTAGTAGCGACTACTCTTGTGAATCCTGAGTCAGCTGAGTAGCGGCTCTCCTTGGACCAGCTTAACAGCGGTCATTGTATCCAATAAGATACAACCCATGAAGGGAGAAAATTTTTCAGGCAAAGAAAAATTATTTAACAAGAGAAGATCAGGAAAAAAATATTTCTTGCAAAAATTATTGTTTGAAAAGAAAGCATTAGAAAAAAGGCTCCATGAAATAAATAATCAATTGCACAATTATTACCGGGAAAATAATAGAATAAACACTAATCATAATAAAGTTTTTGAGAATAATTTAAATTTTCAATCTGAAGTAAGCAAAAAGTTTAATGAACTTTTGGAGTTTGCTTTGAAAGAAACGAATAAACATAAAGCCAATTAATTTTTTTTTGACACTAGACCACATTTAGTCGTCCTTGAACCAGTTTGAGGTATTTCCTGGTGACCTTGCACCCACACTTTAGCGACCCATAACCCGATTGAATGGACAATCCCAACATCTAAACCCATTATAAATCATTTCCTTTTGAAAGAAGAAAAAGGTGACGGAGATCAGATTTTGCTCATTCAGAATTTTCATATAAATTTACAAGAAGAGCATTCAAAATGAATCTCGGCGACGAAACAAATGCCAGAGGTGCTAGAGCAACAAATGCAAATGCATCCGATTCCAATTTCATACTAATGAATAGCATGGCAAATACCTTTGCGCTCATGAATTGCATAAGCGGCATTCCAACTTTTGATGGCAAGAGAAGCCTCAGAGAATAAATTCAGGACTTAAGAAATGCAGCGTCTCTAGTGAGTGAGGATATACAACCACAGTTTTTACAGAATGCCTTACACAAAATCACCGGACCAGCGAAGAAGAGTTTAATCAATAAACAAATCACCACAGTAGAAGAACTCATAGCACATCTGAAGCAGAGATTTGGACCAGGAAGGAATTTTAGCTATTTTAATAACAAAATTCAGAATATTCGGATGAGAGAACATGACACCGTTGGTGATTTCTATGATGAAATCAACGTTTTGCTTGGCAGTGCAAAGACAGCACTCCAAGAAGAAAAAGGCGATAGTTATAGGAAAGAAATGATGGACCCGTTGAAATCACTTGCAGTGGATATATTCATAAAAGGCCTACCTGCCAATTTAGCGGAAAGAGTTGACTACAGCAAACCGGCAACACTACGTGAAGCCTATGAAGAAGCTGTACGCCTAGAGACGAGGATGGAGGTTAAAATAATCCCAGACTCCAGACCATACCGTGGCAGGACTTATAGCTACAACAATCCCAGATTATATAGTGAACCACGGACGGGAACGAATCACAGACATGACAGAAGATACAATGACGAAGATCAATACAGGAATACTCAGCATAGGGAACCTCAATACATCGGTTACATAGAGGAACGATACGAGTATGAAGAACCTGAATACATTGCCTACATGCAAGATCGATCGAGAAATGCACCACGTGATGGATATTCCACCAACCGCCGCCAAACAAATGGTTATCAACATAACCATTACCAGGAGAATAATTACAGAAATCCGAATTATGTAAATCGTTGCAACAATACAAATTATGGAAATGGATTTCACCAGAACCAGAACTACAACGACAATCGACAAGAGAACAATCGTTGGCGTGAAAGTAATAATCAATCCTACAGAGTGAGTCAACGAATATTCAACCCACAAACAGGAAGATATGAAAGTATGCAGAATCGACCCGATAGACGGAACACCAGCAATTGGCGCAATGAAAATCCCAGATATGACAACCAAAATGATAGGGACCATTTAAACTACCAACAGGCTCGTCACGAACCCAAGATGACGAGCCAAAATCAAAAGTACTCGAGACAAAACGATCAACAAACACCGAGGAATATGGACCAAGCAAATTATCAGAGACAGATGCAGGAATACAACCAAAATCGAGATTTGAATCCCAGAAACCAGCAAGAAAATCAGACGAAAGCCCCAGTGATGGCGATACTAACCAAATCCGAGAAATCGCGAGGATGTGTTCCACGAACTGTAAAGGACCTGAAAACTATAATTGGGAAGATGGAGAGGCAACAGCAGTAAGAATAAGGATACCCGAAGGGACACATCGACCGTATTTGGACTTCATGATAGACAACGGCGCAACTGTTAACCTAGTAAAAATCGGAGCTCTGCACGACGACTTACCAATAAGCATTGAAGATGCCAGAGAATTAGGAGGCATCACCGACCAAACAGTGTGGACGGCAGGATCAGTGTACCTGGACATAAGAGGGACCCCAGTGAAATTTCAAATAATACAGGATGATTTTCCCATTAAACAAGATGGCATGTTAGGAAGGAATCACCTAAAGAAGGAAGAAGCAGTAATCTTCTAACATAAGAATGCTCTCATGGTAAGTGGTGATGTGATGCATCCCATACCATTCATAGGACATGAAGAAGAACATAACCCAAGGAATCTAAGAAGAGGTTATATATGCAAACAAGCAAATGAAGTGCTGGAAGTGGGAACGAAAATTGATGACGAGAGCAAATGTATGGAACAAAATATGGAGAACCAAGAAAATGTTACCACGGACAAAGCAAAATACATGATAAAAGCTAGAACTAGACAAGTAGTCCAAATTAACCTAATCAAAAGTGACTTGAAGGAAGGCTATATTCCTAGGATAGATGTGGGAAATGACAATGTATTTCTAGGTGAAGGCGTAGTCTATAATGCAAACAATACCTGCAAAATGATGGCCATAAATACAAGTGAACAAGACGTAATGATAGAGGTAGATCCAAAAGAATTAATACCTTTCGATACTGGACCAGACTTTCTACAAGAAACAGACAGTGATTTTGATGGAGATGCAATTGTCGACCAAATTAAAAGATTAGAACGAGTGAAGGCATCAATCAGAAGAAACCATTTGAATAAAGAGGAATTAGAAATTGTGGACCACATAATAGAAGATTTTCCGGATCGATTTCTATTGCCAGGAGACAGACTCCCGTGCACCGATATGATCGAACATCATATACATTTAGAAAATAGTGTACCCATAAACACCAAACAATACCGACATCCTCCTCAACACAAACAAGTTCTAAGAGAAAGCGTAGCCAAAAAACTCAAAGACAGAATTATAAGAGAATCCAATTCTCCCTGCAATTCACCCATCTGGATAGTACCCAAGAAACCAGATAGTCATGGGAACCCAAGATGGCGCATGGTAATTGACTTTAGAGAGCTAAATAAGAAAACCATCAGAGATGCATACCCGTTACCCAACATTGCGGACATAATGGATCAACTGGGAGGAGCAACCTATTTTTCGATATTTGACTTAGCCAGTGGTTTCCAACAAATACCGATGGCTCCTGAAGATTGTTTTAAAACAGCATTCACAACGATAAATGGACACTATGAGTACACAATAATGCCTGAAGGACTGAAGATGTCTCATGGAAAAGGTTCTCAGAGGACTACAAAATATTGAAATGTTAGTATACTTGGATGACATCATAGTGTACAGTAAAAATTTAAAAGACCATGAAAGGAGAATACGAAATTTTATGGAAAGGTTGAGAGAAGCAAAGTTAGTCTTGCAACCTGACAAGATTGAATTCTTTAGAAAAGAAGTTGGATTTTTAGGACACATAATTAGCGCAAAAGGAGTTGAACCCAACCCGGAAAAGGTTTCGGCAATAGCCAAACTAGCCACACCCAAGAGTGCCAAGAATATAAGAGAAGTGCTAGGGATGTTTGGATATTACCGAAAGTATATCAAAGACTTTGCTAAAATAGCGAAACCATTGAATGACCTATTAAAGAAAAACGTGAAGTTTGAATGGACCCCTCAATGTGACGAGATCTTTCAAAAACTCAAGCAATGCCTGATGGAAGAACCCATCTTACAATTCCCGGATTTTGATAAGGAATTCACCCTAACCACAGATGCATCCGACTACGCGATTGGAGCAGTCCTGAGTCAAGAAAAGGATGGATTTGATCATCCAGTCCAATACTTGTCTAGAGCTTTAAATAAAGCTGAAAGGAATTACTCCACCACTGAAAAGGAGTGCTTAGCGGTACTATATGCTCTACATCAGTTTAGACCATACTTACTGTGTCGCAAGTTCACTTTAGTGTCTGACCACGAACCATTAAATTGGATACATAGCAGAAAAGACCCTGGACAAAGGTTAATGAGATGGATGTTTAGGTTCACAGGCTATGAATATACCTTCAAATACAAACCAGGAAAACTAAACAAAAATGCTGATGCGCTTTCAAGGAACCCTCCAGAAACCACCGAAGAGGAAATAAACAAAAATTTACCTAGGATCAAAGTGATGATAATAGAAGAAAAGGCGAAACAAGAACAAGAAAAGGCTAAAAGCAAAATAACATCACAGAAGACTAGTTTTCGCAACAGAGCACACTCAGCATCGGAGAAGACTACAGTACCCAGAAGCAGAGGTAGACCCATAGGAGCGAAAACAAATAAAGAAGCGCCCAAACTGGAACATAGTGTGGTAGCGCAGAGGACAAGAGCAAAACGTGCTCAGGTAGAAAGCCCAGTAGGACAATACATCAAACAAGTAGGACCAAGCAAAACGTCCAAACCCATTGGCACAAAGAAAACTACGCATACAGCGACGCCAACAAAAACTGAAATAGCAATAACAGAGACAACTTCCATCAAACCACGAGAAGTGCCAGGAAGTTCGTCTGATACAGATTCGGATGTTTCAATGACAGTCAATCCATCCAGGAGATCATGGCTATCGTCAACGGCTAATGAAGACAGCGATCTAGATAAACCACCCATACCAGACCCTAGATACAGCGGATTACGACAACCAGACTCAGAAACCACAGAAGATGAAACCCAAGAAGTACCCGAGGACGAGACATCTTCTTCAGAAGATAGTCAGAATAAAACTATAAGCAATATCGCAATAGACATGACTGCAGTAGAAGCTTCTCAAAATGAAGATAATGTAGATGAAGAATCTATAGAAAATCTATCAGTCAGAACCACCCTAACGAAACAAGAAGTAGAAGAAGCTAGCAGGAAGTTTGAAGAAAGTATGAGAAAATATGAAATGGATAAACAAGTTGATATCAATGAGTCAACAACTGAAGCAGATACACAACTGGATATACCCTCACACTTCTCTGACGATGACAATGTACCTGATGATGTGCGTGAAGCAATCTACACATCTGATCCAAGATTTGAGAAAGAAATCGACGTAGACAAAGTCTGGAGAAAAAGTGTGCAAACCCTTATAAAACGAGCACGACAGAAACTACAAGAAGCATCTGGTCAAGAGGACACAGGAAATGAGTCAGATGTCGAAAGCGTAACTAACATAATACTGCCACCAGTGAGAAAAACATTATCAGTCACACCTACAATAAAAAGTGACAGCCCTACCGCCAACAGTACGCCCAGAAATAAGTCAAAGAGTCACAAGAAGTTAGGGATATTGAGCGAAATAGAAGCCGAAGAAGGTTCCATCATAGATATAAGATTTTCGAAACCACCAGAACCCACAATGCCTTTTCTCCTACCCACCCCACCAGGTTTAGAGCCCCTAAATAAAGGTCATAACACACGAGAAAGCGAGCAAAAATCCAAAAGCAATTTAACTCGTACCACTGAAAAGACCATGCGAATCCCCAACAACATGATTACCGTGAGAGAATGCCTCACACACAAGCGGGACAATATTGTGCATTTCCTATCAGCGGATTGTGACAATACGTGGTCCGTTACAAGACTACTCGAAGAAATAGGAGCCATTGATCTAATGAAAATAAAGAACAAAAGACCAAAACCAGGACAAGTCTTAGTTACTCCCTTCAAGAAACATCAAATATTCACTGTAATAGTGAAACACAAGTACTTCAACACAATAAAAATGGAGAATGTACACAAAGGACTCAAGAACCTAAAAGAAATATTACTCAATAGAAATATCAAGAGCTTCAGAGTAGCACGAAAAGGAGACATTCTGGACCAAATGGGCTCCCCAACCATCATTGAAATACTCCATGAACATTTCCACAAAAGTGAAATAAAAGTAACAATGTGTTACGGAAAAGCAGAAGTACCCGCTGAAAAGGACAGAAAAGAAATAATCGGACACCTTCATGACAGCCCGACAGGAGGACACAAAGGAATCAACCAAACATACCAGAAACTAAGGGAACGATACTATTGGCCAGGAATGAGAAACGACGTTTAAAATTACGTCAGACGATGTGCAAACTGTCAAGAACAGAAAATAGAACGGTTCAAGACGAGAGAACCAATGATCATCACAGACACGCCAATAGAAGCTTTTGATAAAGTATCAATTGACACAGTGGGAAAATTGAGGATGACACCAAGAGGGAACTGTCATCTCTTAACGATGCAGTGTAACTTAACCAAATACCTAATAGCAATACCCATCAAAAACCTCAATGCAACGACAATAGCTGACGCACTGGCGAAATATCTCATTTCCCAATTTGGAGCTCCGAAAGCCATACTCTCAGACCGAGGGACCAGTTTCTTATCAAGTATAGTAGAATCACTACTGAAGCTATTCAAGATAAATCATCTAACAACTTCAGGCTATAGACCTCAAACAAATGGGTCATTGGAGAGAAGTCACGCTCCACTCATAGAGTTCATCCGAATATACTCTGAAAGATACGATGATTGGGACCACCTAACCCCCTTTGCAACCTTTACATATAATACCAGTGTACACGTAGCCACGAACTTTACACCCTTTGAATTGGTTTATGGAAAGATAGCACGTTTCCCTTTGAGAATACCCTCCGATGAAAAATTAAAAACATATAGCGTTTATATGCGAGACCTAGTACTAAGACTAGAAGAAATGAAACTTTTAGCAGGAGAAACTCAAATAACCAACAAAATTAGGACTAAAGAAAGGTATGACAAAAAGGTCAGAACTTTCAAGGGAAAAGTCGGCGGATATGCTAGATTAATTAAAGAACCCCGCGTCCATAAGTTCGATTCATATAGAAATAAACCACTAAGAATTATAGAATTCGTAGGTCGGAAATACGTAATTCTAGAATACCCCAACGGAAAGAGGGTCAGAAAGCACATTGACAAACTAAGAGACGTCGAGATGGATTCTGACCTGAATTCTGACTAAATCACATAAATAAAAAGAATAATAAAAGGGACAATATCATTTATAAATGTAAACTAATCACTATTTTTTTTTAGGACAGGACAGACTCAATCATAAATATTTCAATAATTTTAAAGTATAGATATGGAAATCCAATGTGGACCCTTACACCTATGGACAGAAAAAAAAAAAAAAAAGTACCCGCACCATAAAATATTAAAGAAAAAGACAGGCGCCAACATCAGATCCAAAGTGCGTACCGTAACTAATACGAAGCACAAGGACCCCAAAACCATATATCATACCCATATATCATACCATCATATATTTTTTTTTTTTATATATCATACCCTAGTAATCGTTACATGACCACTGATGATGAAGATGGGATATCAACGCGGAAAAGGACTGTGACGAAATCTCCAAGGCATGGTCGAAGCTCCGGTCCTGACACCATGCACGAACAGACAAGGTTTAGGCCCAACTGTAGAAACTCAATTCACACAGGAGACGCAACTACAATTTATACAACAATGTACCCACTCAGAAGAGAATGACACAAAACACATGACGCCACAAATCACACATTTTAAAAAACTAAACAACAAAACAATGACAATTACAGTAATAGGACCCACGCACGATCTATTGGCAAATCTAAAAGAATTTGGACCAGTGTGGATAGAGCTGGTTTACACGAACAAAGACGGAAAAACAAAAATATTAGCCACATACGAAGACGCCAAAGATAATGAGAGTGCCACACATTTTATAACAGAAAATCAAGAACGAATTTCATCAACACTGGAACCAGAGAAAGCAGGAGAAGACACATCAGACACAGGGGTGCCAATGAAACCCAGTCAGATGCCAGTGCCCAAACCCAGCATCATAACCGGACGTTTAGACGACACTGCAGGACTAAGATTCTGCGCCCAAGTACCCTTAGCCATGGACCACGAAGAGTTCGTACTTTTGTATTCGCAACATTTGCACCAGTGGACCACATTAAATTTTTACTACAGAAACATCAAGATGAGGAAAAACCTCATAAGAAATATCTAGCTTTTGTACAGTATTTCAACCTCAGTGATGCTCAGAAAGCTATGGACCATCGTAACCATCTCTACAGACAGATATGGGCCACCCCAAAACATCTTGCGAGAGACCAACAGTCATACAGAAGGGTACATCCGGTCTGTCATCGATTGGTTGATACGAGGATGAAAAGAGAACATCAAATGGTCTGCAAGATCCAAAATGGAAATGCAAAGCTGCTGCACAGAGCATGTGACCAAATAATACTGTATAAAAATTGGGACCAACATCTAAAAGAATGCAATGGCTGCATCACCAACAACATGGACAAAATAGAAACTAATAGAGACCCCGCCAAACACACACCATGGACAAGCAGAGCCGAAAACATCTTGAGCGAGAAAACGGAACAGGAGGCATGCTCAATCAACCCAATCTCATTACTGGACCAGAGCATTGACGGTGACCTGATGCTCGATGAACCATTGGTACCAATCAAAGAAGACAGGGTAGACGCCGAGGATGAAGACCTGCTGGATCGTTTTGAGACGTTAAGCCTCATCAGTTATGGAACTCCAACACAATAGCCCATCCTGGACCTACTGATGGATATCTCACCTACTTTATCGTCGACAGAAACCAATTTACTTATAAGATTCATTGATATAATAAAGGAAACCATATTTTTGTACTTTTATAATAAAACCCGGACCTTTCAACTCTAAACCCCACCAACCATATCACAAAATAAAATATATTGTCAAATTTTAAGCTAAGATATAACACCCTTAGGAATAAGTACTAACAAATGACAATATTCAAACAAAATTTTAATACATATACAATTTGTACAATAGAAAATAAGCAATACATTAAGCATAGGAAACTAACAATACTAATGAAACAAAAACTAAGATAGATTGTAAAGGACCCTAGGACCAAATAATCCAGCAACAAGTAAGTGGCAACCGCCAGAATTAAGTTCAATAAGCTTTCTTCACCTTCTTTTTATTCAACACCAAATCAAGGACTTGAAAGAAATAACCTATCCAACAAACCCATCCCATCGTGCAAATAAAAGAATGAGATTCATTCGAAAGGTCACACGCCGCGCACATGATAAACATCACATAGATCATGTGCGGGACACACTGTGCCAAACTGAGCAAAGGACCAATGAACGTAAAGCACATGTAGAAGGGAAAACGCATAAACTAACAAGATAAAAAACATATAGATCTTGTGTAGGGTATGACGGCAGCACCCAAACTAAACAAATGATTGGTAGAACCATCACGCTTACGTGTCATAAAAACTTGCTCCATATCTGCAGAAGCAAAATGCACACTAACACATCATCCATGTAACACGTTCGCCCTTGTCCTTGATTTGAGATTTTAGTTTTTTTCATTAACTGATACATTCACACCTTTGAACCTTACTTGTCATGGACCACCAACTGAACCACACTACCCTTAGGACCCGCGAAGTTTGTCGGGGACGACAAACGTTTTCAAGGGGGGGAGGATGTTATGTGACAACTTTACGATATTCACATTCGAACAATTATTTCGAATGTGAAATCGAGAAAGTTCCGCACATAAAAAGTACAGCGAGACTCAAGGCCACAAAAGTATCAGGTAGCCAAGAATCTCGCTGACCTAAATAGTTTCCCCTCCACTGCGCAAGACCGCACGTGCGAAGCCACGCTGCAGTCTTGAACTTTGCACCATCGACAGGTCCCGTAAGGCCTAATGAGTGCGACGAGTGCAGACGCACTGACGTCAAGATGGGGAAGTGGAGCTTGGAGACGCGTGGGAGGTCCGGATATACTTCCGAAGCGTCCCCAAGCCACGCCACCTCAGGCACTCCGATTCGAGCCGAGCTGCCGAACGGACGACTGTTTTTCAGTAGTTTTTTTCAAATTGTTTAACATATTTCCTATTTCTCGATTTTTCTCAACTGTTCATTAGAATCAGTCGCGTTATTTAAAATTAACCTGCGGCGGCGATTCCTTTTTCTTCGGATATATATATATATATATATATATATATATATATATATATATACAGATATAAGGAAAAATCATAATTGTGTACAAAGGAACAAATAAAGCCAAGTTTATTTCTGAAGTCACGTTTGTGTTCATCCTTGTTGTCCAAACCATATATAAATAGGCTGGATAATTTCCTTGGTCCAAGACCAATAAAGAGAGGAACAGATCATCAAATAAGAACAGAAATAGTAAAAGGTAAGAAACTTTATCACATACAAGTCCGCGTTTCAAATAGAGAGAAGGATCTAGCTGACAGCCAGGAGAGACTCGAGGAGTGGAGTCCCTCCCGTAGCTGTATAGTTGCGTGCGCGAGATCAACTCGTATAATAATTAAATTAATATTGCTAGGTGACTCATAATAACCTAACAGTTTTTTTCAAAACTCATGACATAAAAGCCAAAGCATATAAACTTATGAGTTGCTTCACTGATCATTATCCACTCTTTGTCTCATTATCAATGGAAAAACACAATAACAATCAAAATTTAAATAATACATATGTTGACTACAAGACAGTAAAAACCAAAAGCAGTAAATTGGATTGGTATCAGTGTAGCAATCTTAAGGAACCTGAGCAAGCTATAAAATTACTAGTTGAAAACATTAAAAAAATTATATCAATGGCAACAAAATCACAAAAAAATAAAAATAAAAAGAAATCTCCCAGAAACCCTTGGATTACGAGTGGCATCATTCAATCATGTTTAAATAAGGAATATTTGTATAATAAAGCTAAAAAAAATACAAATGACAGAGAGTTACAAACAAGGTACAAAGATTATGTAAAACAGCTAAATAAAGTAATAGCTCGTGCAAAATATTTATATGAAATAAATGAAGTACAAAAAATTCAAAACGACAGTAAAAAACTATGGCAGTATGTTAAAAACAAACTTAATAGAAATACTACAGTAAAAACTAATCATATTGATTGCATCGAGGACAATGGAGTAAAAATATCGAATACTTTAAGCATAGCTAATTCTCTTAACAAATTTTGTATTAATATAGGTACCGAACTAGCTTGCAAAATCCGAAAACCAAAAATATTGAATCCCAAAAATATATAACCAAATGAACGTACTATATTTTTAAAACCAACAAATGCAGATGAGATAGAAAAAATTGTTATGGGAATGAGTAATAAAGCAGGCGGAGTAGACGGAATTAGCACAAAAGTGCTTAAAACTATTATTGAGTATGTTAAGTACCCATTGGAACATATTTTTAATCTGTGCATTGAAAAGGGAAGTTGGCCAAAGTGTTTAAAGGTGGCTGAAGTGGTACCGTTGTTTAAATCACGTAGCAAACACCTCGCAACCAATTATAGACCTATTTCTTTGATATCTAACATAGCCAAAGTACTGGAAAAAATTATTCATATCAGATTGATAAACTTTTTGGATGAATGCAAAATTCTATCGAAATATCAATTTGGTTTTAGAAAAAATCGAGGTACCAAAGATGCATTAGCACTTATTTCAAATGTTATATATAATAACCTTAACAATGGATTACCTACTGTTGCAACTTTTCTTGACTTGGCCAAGGCTTTCGATACGGTTAATCGTAGCATTCTTCTTGACAAATTAGAAAAATATGGTATTAGAGGCATAACGCATAGTCTACTGCATGATTATCTTAACGAAAGAAAACAATTAGTTAAAATTTCAAATTGTAAAAGTGAGAATATGTCAATTGGTATAGGCGTCCCACAAGGAACAATACTAGGCCCATTATTATTCACTGTATACATAAATGATTTACTAAGTATGTTGCCTGAAAATTGTATTGTATCATATGCTGATGATACAGTAATTCTAAGTTCTGATGAAAATTGGCAAAAAGCAGAAGAAAAAATGAACAGGTACCTACTCGATGTGAATACCTGGCTCGCACTAAATGAACTATCTTTAAATGCAGCTAAAACCGTATACATGACTTATGATATTTATAGCAACAGCGTTTCGGATAGTATGCGAATTTTTATTAACGATACTGAAATTGAAAGAGTCAACCATGCCAAATATCTAGGTGTAATTTTTGATTATCAAATGAATTGGAAAAATCATATAGCATACATCGTTAAAAAAACGAAATACTTACTGTTTATTTTTAATAAATTAGCAAAAGTTATGAATAAGAAGTCGCTACTAGCTGTTTACTACGCTTTTTTCCACATCATTGCTAGCTATGGTAAAATCGCTTGGGGTGGTGCTTATAATAATGTGATAAAGATAGTAGAATCTGTACAATGTAGATTATTGAAAATAATCCTAAATAACGATAAAGAACTGTCTAGACCACTTAATATAAAAGATGTATTCGAAGTGGAATGCTTGATGCATTTTTATAGTGACCTAAGTATGAAGTATGAGAACTCTAAAAGTATTACGAGAAATAAAAATATTATTTTGCCTAAAGTAAATAAAACCATTGTTTTAAAAATTGTGAACTGATTGCAATAAAAGTATTCAATTTGTTGCCAAATGAGCTAAAAGCTCTAAAATTAAGTAAAAAAACAATTTTATTTATTTATTTATTTATTTACCAGAGTATATATACAATACAAGTATGATTATATTAATATTGCACATTAATTACGTTACAAAATAGTAACCCAGCAGAGGGAAAATCCCTGTTCGCTGGTCTGGCTCGATATAAACTAAAAATTAAAATTACCAAAAATACTTATATCTAAAACTTAAAAACTAAATAAAAAACATTAAAACTACAAGTATGTGTGTAATCCGCCATCCCGACTCAGTACCTGGTAACATCGTTACCAGGTTAGAATCAGAAATAGTAAGATCACATACACAGTAAATTCTTGTGCTCTTCTATCGCCAATATCTGATCAACATTGAACTAGCTTCAGTAAATGTTTCAGTTGGTGTGTTCTTTTTCCTCTTGTATGCTTCTTTTTCGTAACTGTTCATTTTAGCTGGATATGTTAGGCCTACCGCGCACATAACACTATAATGCGGAAACATTTCTCGACGTTGATGAGAGGAGTCACATTTGCAGTCAGCACTAAAAACAATTCCGTCCAGTACAATCAGATCCTTGTATTTCGGATGTTTGGAAATTGGAAGCATTGAGTTAGTGAAAGTTTGTGTTCCTCGTATTCCTCTGTCAAAATAGAGTAAAGCTTTGTTATTTCCGAGGTAGTTAATGTCACCATACGGCATTCTTAGTTCATTTTTTTGTAGTAAAGTTTTCCCGGGTGTTTTTGGACATTTTTTGGCTAAAGCTTTTTCCATATTTTTGGTAGCCTTTTGATCGATTTGAGTGAAAACTTCTTCAATCTGTATGTACGGGGTTTCTGTAAAGTTGTTCTTCTTAATAACTTGCTTACTCCTGACAAAGTGCGTATGTCTCAATTCCTTCAATTTTGGGTTCAGACAGTACACACATCCAAATACTTTTGTTTGTTCCTTTTTTTCCTGGTGATGTTAAACTTCCGATTAGTTTAGTTGCTAGATTCTTTATTTTTATTAAATTAATTTTCTTCTTTTGCATTTTTTTCCAGTTGTATTCCGATATCCGGCGATGAGAGCGTTTGTGTTGTAGTTGGCATAAGCCATTTGTACAAAAGTATGTTCTTAAGTCTAGCACCATACTGTCTGTGATAATAGACACCCCCTCATGGACTTCCGATGTAGAGGGATCCTTCTCACTCAGCATGCTATCTAGACTTCTCCTATGTATGAGGTTTTCTAGCAGATGTTTAATGTTTTTACAATTTATTCTGTTATTTATTGTGTGCGTCTTAATAGCTTTCCTTCAGCCATTTTTTGAGTTTTGATTTCCTGCTGTGAATCATAACTATCGTTTTATATTCATTAGGCAATCTATTGAAGTAATAAATTGCCCTTATGAGGCTGTTTTTATTACTCACTCTTTTATTAGTTTTTGGTAGAATTATGTTCTTGTTTCTTGTTACTAAGCTAGAGTTGCTAAATTTCTCCATCAAATATTCATAATGATACAGAAGAGACTCACAAGTAAACAGCTGATCAATATTAAGGGGTTGTTTGTCAACAATGAAATTATTTTTGTTTATTATCTTGAGTATCCTGTTTTGTAGATTTTGCAGAGTTCTTATGCAGCTTATAAAAGCTCCTCCCCATGCAATAATTCCATAGGACAATGTACCATGGAAAAATGCATAGTAGAGCATTCTTAAGGTATCAGTTGTCATGATTCTTGATAATTTGTAAACACAAAAATCAAGTATTTGGTCTTGTTGTAAACGCTCATCACATGTTCTTCTCATTTCATGTTACTGTCGAAAATAACACCCAGATACCTTGTCCTATTCACTCTTTATATATTTTTACCTTTTATCGTTATGTTCATTGTTTTCGGTGTACTATTGCAATTATTTCCAAATTCTAGGTAAATTGTTTTATCTGTATTGAGTGACAACTTATTAGAAACTATACTTAGAAAGGCATTCATTTTTGTTTCAACTTCCGTCCAATTATTACCTTCTATTATCGCAGCCGTGTCGTCAGCATACGATATAATCGAGTTTTCTGGTAATACTTCTAACATATCATTTATATAAATGATGAAAAGTAGAGGTCCTAGAATCGTTCCTTGCGGGACTCCGGTATTAACTGTTTTATATGAACTTGCTTTATTGTTGACTTTTACTCTTTGCTTTCGATTTGTTAGGTAACTTGTTAGAAGTTGATGTGCATTACCTCTGATTCCTATATTGTATAGCTTCTTTAACAATATTTGATGGTTTACTGTATCGAAGGCCTTGGCTAAATCAAGAAAAGTGACTGCAAATGGTTTACTGTTGTCCAGCTGATTGTAAATCAGATTAGTGATTAAGTTTAACGCATCTTTTGTACTCTTTCCTTTTCTAAAACCGAATTGTTTGTCGGAGATAATTTTGTGCTTGTTAATAAAACTTATTAGACGGTTGTACAGAATTTTTTAAAAAATTTTTGCTGTATTAGAGATTAAGGAAATTGGTCTGTAGTTATTTATGAGAAATTTTTCTTTTGCCTTGTGAATTGGTATGATTTCTGCTTTTTTAAGTTCATCTGGCCAGGTTCCTTTCTCAATGCAACTGTTTATAATAGTCGCTATTGGGTCGCTGATATAGTCTGTTATTTTTTTTAGAGAAGCTGCATTTATGGCATCTATGCCTCCATTTTTGTTTTTTAAGCTTTTTATAGTTTTATGAACTTCGATATTATTAGTTGGAAAGATAAAGATATTTTTATTATTGGCTGGTGGTAAAGGAATTGCTTCGTTTGACTTAATCTGTTCACTCAATTTTATACCTACGTTGGTGAAAAAATCATTCATATATTCTGCTATTAAATCTGAGTCAGTTATTTTAGAATCTTCATTTTTTATGTATTTGACAATCTCACTTTTTTTATTGCTTTTACCTAGTTTATTATTGATAATCTTCCATAGTTTCTTTTGATCACCTTGACTAGCCTCTATGGTTTTTTTGTCATAATTTTCCTTGGCTTTATTAATAACTTGATTTAATGATTTCACATAATCTTGATAATTTTTTCTTTTTCCTGTATTCGTAGGATCTTGCTTCCAAATTTTATATAGCTGTTCTTTTCTGTTGCATGAAGTCATTATTGTACTGGTTATCCATGATTTTCTAGGTCTCGTGTTTCTTTGTTTACGTTTTTTAGTGCTGCACTCTGCATCTTTCATGCATTTTTGTATCATTTGTATTAGCCTGTCTATAGCTTTATTTGGGTCTTCTGTTTCAGCAACATCAGACCATTTCTGCAAGCTTGCAATTCTGTGTAGCTTTTGTTTATTTATGTGTGTATTGTCTGTATTTTTATTTTTATTTTTGCTACTCTTGATGGTCATGAAAATAGGGTAGTGATCATTAAAAGGTATTGTCAAAGCATATGTTTTGTGTTCAATGTTGTTAGACTTTATGTAGAAATTATCAATACAACTTCCCCTGTTACAATCAGTAATAGCGGGTCTAGTAATATCTTTAATTCCAGGATAGTAGCCATTTTCTAGCATAATCTGCAAAAATTCTTGGTCTATTGTTTCGCTACTATTTATGTCAACATTAAAGTCACCTACTATAATGTTATTTTTGTTTGATTTGTTACCTTCTAGTAGAGCTTTTATATCTAAGACAAATTCTGATTTCGTGAGACTGTGACTTCTATACAGAGATGAGATGGTAATTTCATCATTGTTTTGTAAGGTGATTTTTGTACTTAAAATTTTTAAATTATTTATTTGTAAGATTTCAGTTGCTTCATTAATACTTTCATGAATATAAATTACAACTCCATCATTTTGATTTATATGGCTGTTATTATAATAGCTTTTGTATTCATCTAGATGGAACATATCATGCTATTTTAAATTCCACGTCTCAGTACAGACAATAATACTTGGTTTTGTTTGGAGACTGTTAAGAAAAATAACTAATTTATTGAAATTTTGATTTAAGCTTCTAATATTTACGCATAGTAAAAATTCTTTATTCTCTAGATTTTTTATCTAATTCTTTGATATTATCTAATCTAATTTCACTACTTTCAAATTCTTCCATTTTTGATATAAATTACTTATGCAGTGCACTTTCGGTGTCTGATATATTGTTTTGATTGATCCTCTGCACACGCGAGTGTACAGTTGTAGTTACCTTTCTTACCGTCTGTCTCGCTGTTGTGTTTCTATCGAAGCTGCTTTCTACTTTCCCGAAGTATCTCTGGTAAGTAGGTTGCAGGGGATAGTCAGTGAATTCGATGAATTTCATTATTTTAATTTTGAGAATTTCGCACATTTGGCTGTCTATGGCACTATGATTTGTATTATATTTGGTCTTGTATTTATTATTGTGAAAATCACAATTTGGACATTTCAGCTGGTCACTTTTGCACTCTGACGCTATATGATCGCCAGCGCATTTCTGACACGTTGCGTTATTTTCGCAATTCTTGCCACCGTGTCCGAATCTCGCGCATTTGTTGCATGGACTTGTATTTATGATATCAAATACTTTACAGTTTTGATATGCGATGAACATTTTACTTCTGTTTTCTTTTATTGTTTTATATATGTCAGATGACACCTCAATAATAGCACCCAATTGTATTTTTTTGCACTATTGAAACTATGTAGAACTTTACATTTATCTTCCATGTTGCTAAAATTTCTTTGGTTAATATCATTTTCGACTTCTTCTTTGTTTTTAAACACATCGTCTATTCCTATCACTTTCATTATTGGTTTTTTAATTTGTTCTGTTTCAATTTTGCAACTGTTTTTTAATTTGTCTGTTAGAGCACTTTCAATCTTTTGCACACTAGATTCATGCAGTTTATTATTAACAGATCGTTGTTTTTATTTGTAACTTTTTTTGTTTGTATTGTTTTGTCCTTTGTAATGCAGTTATACACTGTTTTACTTACGTTAGTATTGTCATTGTTATCTGTTTTCTTTATAATTAGTCTTGGCACTTTTTTGTCTCTAGGTTTAGCAGGTATTTATTTGACACTATCAGCGTATGACACTTTTTTGACAAAATTAGCACTGTTATTGCTTGCTTTTTCTTTTGTTAACAAGTCGTTTAATAACTTATTTTTATCTTGCACTTCTCTCAGTAGTTGTTTAAGAAGGCTGTTCTCCACTTTTAGTTAACTTCATTTCAATCTTCACACTTTTTTCAACTTCATTTAAATCTTCAAAAACAGTATCATTTAGTCCTTTGGTTTTATTTAAACCGATTTCCTCGATTTCCGAGAGCAATTCTTGTTTTGTCGCTTCTCTGTCAACACTTTTCAGCTGGGCAATGAACTCAGCTGTTTCTGCTGACAGCTTACCATATGGCAGCTTCGAAGTCAAAGCCAGGTTAGAATGTTCTTGACAAATAACAAACGAGTTATTCAGGAACCTTACAGGAACTCCAGCATTATATTTTGCTACAAATTCGTTTGTATATACTACCGATCCTACTTTAGTACTAGGATGACATTTGTAATATTTTTCTAGCGGAGCATCAGGAGGCCGACTGCCCCCGATGCCATTTTGATACGTATTCAATTAAAAAGAAGAATTAATCAATGGTTGCGGAAATAATCATGTTAGATTATTTCAGTTTTATGAAAAGATTACTAAGTACAATTATTAAAATTAGCTATATAGGGTTAGTTGTAATTTTTAGTTTGTAAGTTAGTTTTAGATTTCATTCCAGACCTATGTACAGGTAACTGTGATTACCTCTATAGGATGCTGGTTTTATCAGTTATATATTTGTATAATATGATGTAAACCTGCGTGTTTTGTACGATGGATTAAATAAATAAATAAATAAATAAATAAATAAAATCAGAGTCTTAGACTATACTTATTTAAACAACATTTCCTCTTATAAAAATTTTTAGCTTTCTCTTAATCGTAATTTTACTCAGTTCTAAGGTTTTGAGATCTTTGGATAACAAATTATAAATATAAATAGCTACGTAATAACTATTTTTTTTTTACTTATTGTCTTCATTATTTTTGGTAATTGTAAACTTTTGTTCCCCGTGTTACTGATACTATCAACGAACAACTCTTTTAGCGTCGTATAATGATAACTAACAGCCTCTAATTGGAATAACTGCTTTATTGTTAACCATTGATCATTGGCTACAAAATGGTTTTTGTTTATTATTTTTAGAATTTTGCTTTGAATTCTTTCAATTAAATCACTATAACTACTATAGGCTCCACCCCAGGCCATGATTCCATAGTTAACCAAGCTTTGAAAAAATGCATATTAAATCATTAGTAGAGTTTTTCTATCCAAGAATTTCTTGATTTTAGCAAATATATAAATCAGGTATTTTGTCTTTTTGACTAAACCTTCAATATCTTTATCCCATCGCATGTTATAATCGAAAATTAAACCTAGGTATTTGTAACTTTCTACTCTTTTAATATGATAATTGCCAATCAGAACATGTACGTTATCAGACACACTGTTACAATAATTACCAAACGTGATAAATACTGTCTTACTTAAGAGTGCTCTACAATCCTGAACGACCAATGAGAACACGGGATTTTTCTCGACAAATTACGGCTTTATTTAATAACAAAGTATAAATGCGTTCATTGCAAAATATTCTTTAGATTTTTCTATAGGTGCGATGTTACCGAAATTTTGTAGAATAATACTTCGACGCGTTGAAATAAACAATGCAAAATTACACCGACACGTCGTCTGCTCATGCAGTATGAGCACAAATATTTGGCTCGCGAAAGATATATAATGGGTTGGAAAACCCCCCGACAAGTGAACGTCCCACACTCAAGTGTCCATAAATGATATTGCAATTGCTTTCCGGTACCTCAACAATAAATAATAAAGCCGTAGTTTGATGAGCAAAAACATGTACCACGGCGCATAAATGCTGCTACAGTTTCTGCCTTCTGTGTCGATAAGAGTGGTAAGAGTGAGAGAAGTCATGCGTTCGCGCGTGCCCGATAGAGGCTCTGTACGCTTGATCTTCTCAAAAAATACCGCGAAGTTTGAAATCGAAACATAAATGAATCTAATAAGATGTATTTTTTGTGCGAATTTAAAAGACAGTATTCAATAAGAACCCACTGTAACATTGCGTAGTTCAGTAATTATTTAATAATTCTACAAAGAAGCGTCAAAATGAAAAAACCCTGTTGTCAGCTAAATATTTTTTTTAATGTTTTTAGTCAATAGGACTTTGTTGTGATTTCTGGATATATCGACATTTTTTATGATTTCGCGGTTGATTATATATAATTTAGCTATATACAATAACAAATAATTTTTTTTTCAATTTCTATTATGCAAGACAATAATGGGATGATTTTCGTACGTTATTATAATTGTTCGCAGCACATAACATTACATAAAAAGCAAATGTAATACATGAAATATTCCTAATTTACGAATTTCAACACCAAATATCCTCTACACATCAATGAACATATGCGACCTTCGATCCCAATGTATCGACGATATCCGTGGCCGAGTGGACTACGTATATGCATTTGTGAAGATAGTTTTGCTTCGTCCTAGATGAAGCTTTGTAATAGTAAAATTTTCAGTTTCGTCAATACTTGTATAAAATACGTTTTGGTGTGTTAGAAGTTCCAATCAAGTGTTTTTAGAAAATGTCGGTATGGATGTGTGTGTGTGTATATGTATACCGCGTATCTCCGAAACTGTACAGACGACGTTATTGAAATTTTGCATGAAGTTTTGGTTTTTGATTCTGAATTGGGGGAACGTAACATTATTTCCATCAACGTGTTTTAGTTTTATAGTAAACTTTCAAATTTCGAAAATTTTTTTTAAATTTTTTTCTATTATAAAATAAATTTTTTCAAATGCGATCAAACGTTACTGATAGCATATATAAAATGTTTTTCCATGTGAAATACCCCTCCCCCCTCTGTGAATGACCCTTTCCCTATTTTAACTATTTCGATCAGATCTTTCTAATTACCATAGTCTTTTGATAAGAATTTTTTTTTTCAATACAGCAAAATAATTAAGATAGAAAATATTTAAAAAAGCATTTACATATTGTATATTTAAACAATATTTTATCTATTGGAACTATAAATTTAGTTGGAGGAAGCTACGTGCCAATGAATTGGCAGCCGTTTTTTCTTCTATGAATCTCTTGAATCTAATTTAATGTTTGACCTATAATAATAGGTAAGACGGAAATTTTAGTACAAATACTATTTTTCATAATTAATAAAATTTCCATGCATCATTTAACGTAATACTTGATTATTACTGGGTATGCAGATTATTAGCCGAGAAAAAAGCGCGAAAATGAGGATTTCAAAAGTAATTGTTTAACAATTTATTCTGTTATTTAAAATTTATTTAGAAAAGGTAAAAGTACAATAATGAAACAATACAACATTATTACATAATTAAAACAATGACAGAATTCCAATCGAGAAAATGTACCTGATATAAATATCAAAAGATCTTTAAAAGAAACATACATTTTTCAATTATTTGGCATGTATTATCATCAGAACCTCGTTTGTCGTAACGGGTTCCACCACTTGACGGTGAGGTTGATGTTTGGATTAGAGAGGCTATTTATGATAAAACAATTGTAATATTTCGACCTAATATTACAGATACGTGCTTAATGTGACGCTCTATATTTACAAAATAATAATAACACGGTATGAATCTGTTGTCTTTACAACAGATATGCATTAAATTGTTACAGTATTTTTTGTTGTAGTATTTGTTTTAATAAAAAAATATTTTTCATAATTTCAAGTATGTTATCCAGTGTTTATTCAAAATCTAAGTAATTTTAGGTATTGTTAAAATAGTAATATAATATTGTTTTTAATTAAACGTTCTATTATTATACTACTACTCTAATAATACTTAAAATTACTTATATTTTGTATAACCTTCGCGATAAATTACTTGAAATTTGCAATATATATTGAAGAAAATATTACAATTGTTTCATTTCGATTACTTGTGATAATCGGAAACGCATCATAATCCATAGAAACCCTTTCTTTGCACGATTATTCAACGCAAGAATAATTTAATCACTGCATTTGCGCGATGATTCAACGCAAGAATGAATTAATCACTGCCTTTGCGCAATAGTTCTACGCAAGAATAAATTAATCCCTGCCTTTGCGCGATAGTTCTAAGCAAGAATAGATTAATCACTGCCTTTGCGCGATAATTCTACGCAAGAATAAATTAATCACTGCCTTAGTGCGAGAGTTCTACGCAAGAATAAATTAATCACTGTCTTTGCGCGATAGTTCTACGCAAGAAATGTATGTAAATTATAGTACGTAATTTAATACATCACTTCATATTCAGTATCATCGAATTTGCCACAGAGGTCAATATTACTCATAGATCCTTCTTCCTCATTGATTAAAAATGAATTTTCAACATTATCATCAATGTCTTCGCATTCTGATTTATTATCTATGAACAATTGACCTTGAGAACTATCAGATTCTATGCATTTCTCGATATTGTCACTTTGTTGGCCATTAGTTTTCTTCAACTCCTTAGCGTTTCCTAATTGTTTCTGTTTGGAACTTGACTTTGCTTGTAAAATATATTCTGGTTCACGAAGAGGCATACGTCTTAATTTTCGACTGTCAACGATTCCGGGAAGTAGACAATATTCGTAGAATTTTATCACACTGTTAAGCATTTCTCAATGAATGTATTATCCCTCTCGACAGTTATAATGAACATATCTTGCAAAGTGCATACCACAAAACAGCAGTAACTTCTACCTGTAACTCTCATTTGCCATTGAATTTGGTAGTAATAGTCATGCTTGAGATTTATCATTAATTGATTGTCCTGGTTGAAGAGAAAAGCTTCGGCTATGTAAAGATTTTTATTTCTAACAGCATCATTTGCGCACATATCTCGAGCTGTAAAAGGGCATTTTATTTCAACCGTTTTATCATGGTCCAACAAACTATTTGATGAAGCAGCTATTCCTGGCACTTCTGCGTCGAGAACTAATCCACAAAATTGGACGTTATACCCTTCATCTTGTAACTTACGTTTCGCTACGATTTCCATAGCAATTCCGTAGTTTATTGCTTCATTACCTGTTATCGAACGAGAGTATAGAATGTCGCAAACTAAATTGGCAGAAGCCGTTGTCGTTCGTCTCTTGCATATTTTTCCAATCTTAGAAGCTGTAATGAGCCATTTTCGCATACTTCTCCACTTAGCCGAGTCACTTTGCTCTCTAGTTTCTGCTTCAATGATAGCTCTTTCAAGTTTCCATTTGTTCAAGAGTTAATAGTGCTCATGAACTGCAGCTAAATATGCTTCAGGATTAGCATCTGGTTGAGTAGCATTGGGTCGATAATTGGCGTCGGGAGGAGCGTACCTCGTTTTTTTCTTATTATTACCATATTCTGCTACTCGACCTCTTCTCGCAGCATTTTTAGCAGCTCGTTTCTCTTGCAACTTTGCACCAGTAGCTGGAGAATTTACCTTTAAAGCAGTACAAATCGGAGCATATATTACATCATTGTTATATTTTATTACAGCAACATGACACCGACTATCGTAACCGTCCCTTTTGGCCAAATGAAAACGCTTTGCTCCGATAGCTTTTGCAATTAAATTATGGTGGCTTTCTACATCGTTTATTGTCAATTGGTATAGTAAGCTATGTACATTATTTTTAGCTCTAAATACAGCTTGTTGAACATCTACGAATAAATTAGCTGCTTCGATTACTGGTACCATATTTGTTTTTGGTAATTTTTCACACGTGTAGTAGATATCAGTGCAGAGTGAGTGATCTCCCAGAAAGTGATTAGCTAATTTTCTGATGTCATTCCTCAATGCTCTACATTTCATTTCCCATGTCCAGACGTTCTTGCTGTTAATCACGTCTACACTTTCCGTAATACATTTTATGTACAAAGATGCACTGTTTTCAATAGCTTTCCTTATAGCCGTCCCATATTTTCCTTTCTTCTTAGATACTAATTTTAAATGTGTAGAGATGTGCACCGTATGGATTTGCATTTAAAATACTTGAGTGATTGCTACTGTCACCATCCGAGATAAGTATTTTATAAATCAAGCCATTCTTGCTTATGCTACGGTTAAAAGCTGTTACAATGGCTGGACTTTCCATAAGCGTAGATGCTTTAGGGAAGTCGAAATAGCATAATCACAAATGCTACAAGTCTTTTGTAGAACTACGATATCAATAACTTTTCTTGTGTATCGACCGATTAACACTAGACAACACGCTGGTGAATCGTATCTGCCGTTTGGATAAGATCTCTTCATGTACGACGCGTCTGCATCAACCATGGTCCATAGAATGCCGTTGATAACATGACCTCTTTTGAATGCCAAACTTCGTTCTTCAGCTGCAGCTTGTGCCATTTGCGCTTCAGAAACTTCCTTAACTGCTTTAAGTACGGTGCCATGCGTCATTTTCCATTTGTAATAATTCAGATATTGTTGATTCGTAGCACCTTGTAACTCCTGAAGTTGAGATAAACCTATTCCAACGTTCTGGCATCCCATTACAGAAACTTTATTTAGGTTAATGTCGTTCTCTCCATCTGACACAGCGCAAATTTTTGAGTTTTTGCGACATTTCGTACATTTAAAGGTTACGTATTGAATCGAACCATCAAACGTTATAGATATTATTTTGCTTGTACTGCCAGGACAGTAAACTGAAATTGGCCATCGACTACGTGTCCTACATTTCGTGGAAAAATAGACTGTAGATGATCATGTAATTTTGTATGATCACGTTTCATAATAGCGCAAGCAGTTCCATCACTTGTTGGTTCACTATGCTGTCCCCTAGAATAAGGATCAAAATAGCCTATCGCACAATCGATCTTAAATAATGCTATAGAAATTCCATTGCACGTGAAAATACCAATATCTTCTGTGGACTTCATATTCTGTACAAGTGATCTCAAGCTAGGAAGATTCATTTCAGTGAAATCATTATTCATGTGTCCGTAAATAATTTCTCGAATGAATATCTTAAATCTCCGATCAGCAAGAGTTACTTCTGATGGTAACTCTTCAGCAGTCAGATAAAGAGGATTCTCTTCTCCATCTGGATTGCTTGTGCGTGCATCCAAACTCTCGTTGAACAAGTTGTCACCGCAATGCAACATTGCATCAATGTCTGAAGTTGTCCATTTTTTTTGGATCCTTTATTTAACTCATGATGAATGCTGCTGCTGACATTGCAGTACACTGCATTCCTCTCGATGTTATTGAAAACCGTTGATCTCCTTGGTGGGTTGACCCACGAATTATGCAATCAGTTTCTACTGTATCGCAGTCTACAGCGCAACTTTCATTGGCTATTTCATATCCTGTAGAATACACAATTGACTCTGCAGGTTCTCTCAGAACATCTGTAATCGATCCATCCTTACGAACGTCTATTTCGATATTTGATTATTGTGATTCATCTGGAGTCATCGAAACGATAAAAGATTCAATCGTATCTTGTTTCTTCTTTCTTCTGAAATATTAGACGTACGAAAAGTCAGACCAAAAATAGTGGAAGCGTTTTTACACCACATTTGCAGATTTTACAAGATTACTTTTTTCCATTAAATGTATTAAATATCGGTTCTTAAACAATAATTATTATCATCAGAGTTATAATAATGAAGTGTTTAAATTATATGTTTACATTTAATATGTGTCACACTGTATGAGAGACGCACGAGGGGGATATGAAAAAATTTGACATCAATAAAGGCGCTGTTTCTCAATTAAACTGTAATACATTTTTAGTGATTGCTTTATCTTATAAAAAATTACATGATATAATTAATAATTATGTGCTCCGTCGATCGATAATTAAATGATTTAATTATTAATTATTAGGCTTTATAAATGTTACTGCACATAGCGGAAAACGTCGTTTCCGCCTTTGCCGCTTTGCATCTCCAAAATGTGACACGGTAGCGAATTTTTGGTGGAAAAGTTCTCTTTTATTCAAAATTTAGATGCGTGCAGCGATATGTATGTAATATGATATTACATATCTTTATTATTAGATACTATGACAATCTAAAATCAATACATTCCTCTTCAGAAAGCAATGTAGGAAAATACTTACACAAATTCCGATCAGGCTAAAAACAATTAGTAGCAAAAACAGCTACATTAAAGCAATAGAATTATTCAACAACCTATAAAATACTTTAAAAAACTTAACAACGAAAAGCAGGAAAAAGAATTAAAGGAATGAATTAGATGAAATAATTAGAAAAATTCAAAATAACTGTAAAATTATTATTATGAAGATATTTTCAATTTGCAATAATAAACTAACGTTACTTAATCTTAAAAGATTAGGTCCCTTAGTTTTAATTTTTAGATTTAAGATGCCAATCAGCCCCGCTAACAGATAACTTTGTTTATCTCGGCGGGTATGTAACTTGCATTGCTATAATGTAATTTATGAAACTTTACTGATCAGATAAATAAATAAATACCATTAACATTTGTTATTTGATAGGACTTTTTTATCTATGACGAACAATCGTATCTATTTTCAAACAGTTTCTTTGCGGATTGTAAGACACGCCTCCGTTGCATATAGTATACGGGAATTCTCAGTCTGTGGGTTGAAAAGTGGGCGGAGCTTCGTTGAAGACAGGTTCATCATGTTGACGCTTGTTCGATTGCACAGCTTATATTTTTTGGGGTTCAACAATTTTGTGATTTCACAGAATCTAACCATTCGATTTTCATGATTGTTTTCAAGGTATCTAAAACATAACCTTGGGATATTCCCAAAGAAAAAACACCGCCACCCTGCGTAATATCTTAAACAGACAATTTCACAAATTTTTTTTGAAAAGACAGAACATTTTATAACTTATTTTATGCTGTTTCAGATGCATGATCGTCAAGTTTATTGCATGAATGATAACGTGTAAAATATTACGTTTCATTTTAAGATTAAATTTTATTCTAAAGTGTATTCTAAACCCAAGAAGTGATGCATAAATTCAGCACATGTATTTATATTTTTTGAATTCAAAGAAATGAAAAATTACAATCTTTCGCTACTAATATCATGTAATATATATCGTATTTAAAATTGTTACCAATGAAAGCTTTTTATGAATTTGAATCTCTGTACTTGTAGCTTAAAAACTTAAATATGTAAAAACTAAAGATTGTGTTAATATAGAAACTGTTGAAAGTAAAGTCGATTATAATATTCGTTTTAAGACAGTTTATAGGGTTGTAAGTACATCGGTTGTAATCATAGTAGTACATTATGATACTGTTGTGGGAGATGGCTGTGCTATAAATTTGGTTCCGATGCTCGTCACTTAGATAACATTTCTGCAGGGAGTAATAAGGACTTTCGCTACCGTTAGGTCATAATCTCACGCCTTGCAAAAAAGTTCGTTATACGTAGCGTAATGTACATATTATTTATAATATTTTATAGCACAGTGTGGCTAAAATTCGCATTTAAGTCTGTCTGTCACTTAAGTAGTCCTTTTTTGCACAGTATCTATCGCACTAGCTACGCTCGGGTGCTAACTACGCGCCGTGTAAAAAAGAACCATTTAAGTCACCCGTAACTAATATACTATAATCAATTTTTTTATTAAAATGTAGCTTCTAATTTTAAAAAATTATTAGCTTTACATCACTTGAACGGGAGGGGGGAAAAACATTCATTTCCGAAAACAAATATTAATATATAAGTAATTAAGTTAAGATGTACAGTAGAAATGATTGTGAAGTTATTCTATACGTCACCCTACTGAAAAAATTCGCTCGAGTAATTGCGCGAGTATTCACGTGAGTACTATAGCGTGATTACTCGTGCAATTTTTATAACATCGCGCGAAAAATCTAGTAAGTTTATTGACCAATAAGTCGCGCGATTTATCATAAAAAAAATTTCAAATAAAAACAAATTGTTTACAATGCAAAATTAATAAAGAAGGTGGCCAGTTGAGGTGTTACCATCCGGATGATAACTCCCAAATAATTATTATGGCAACCTTGTTTATTAATTTTGCGTTGTAAACAATTTTTTTTATTTGAAAAATTTTTTTTAATAAATCGCGCGATTAGTTGCGTGAGTGAACGCGCGATTATTTACGCGGTTTTTGGCGCGAGTAATCAAGTGAGTACTCACGTGAATACTCGCGCGAATTTTTTCAGTAGGGTCCTATCAAAAGTTTTGAAAGACAATTGTAGGGAGAGCGTGACACTTGTGGGGGTGGGGTAACAGTTACAAGAATGGGGTGACTAAAACGATAGGTATAAAAAGAGTGCATCTTGCATGGGCGAATGGGCTCTTTGCTACCGGATGGAGAAATAAATCCTAATCACTTTGATAAATAGTAGGCAATGCTCTATAAGATGCAATTAGTTTCGATTTATTGTATGGGCGCCATCATATTAAACAACGCAAAAAATTTTTTCAAAAACCAAAAAATATCATTAATTAAAAAAAACGGGATGACAACTCATCGTTCACCAAGAAAAAAAGGAATTACCTTTGTTGCATTCAATTCGCTAAGTAGAAGCTGAGATATGCCATACATTAATGAACATATACATGCACACACCGATCCGTAGGGGCGTTTTCTAAAAACACGTAAAGCGAACTTCAATCTGACTGTACTATGGAAGAGGTCTCGAAGTCAATTTAAATCGTAAATCAATTAAAACGTACGACACTTGCATCGTATTGTAATATTTACGAAATAATCCACACGCGCGCACACACATATATCCTTAGAACACAATAAACAATCTCACCAACTGAGAGCAGCTTTCCGAAGATTCTTCCTTCTACTACTGAGCCGATATCTTTTATACTTAGAATCAGCAACACCTTTTCTTAAACGACTATCTGTTTTCACTCCTGAAAATTTATTCATGACTGAAGAGCTCATAAATTATACTGAAAAGTACTACTTATGAACTTAATGATTCACTAATAATGCAAAATGGAAAACGTTTTCACGAAGCTGATATGGATCAATCTATAACAGCCAGCAGTAAAAACTGTAGTAAAATGACAAGCTATAAGTAATTGTATGGTATAGTCCCGCCCCCAAAAAACACAAGACAAACGACAGAAAGTTAATTCTTATTGGCAAGGTGGCGCGCATGTAGTCGCATACCATCGCAAATGTTATAATCGTGCAGACGAGACGACAGGACCAAGTGACAGGTACCATCACGCAGTCAAAAAAAAAGTTAGTAATGGTCTTTATACTATATTACATAGCAGTATACATAATGTTTATAACAATTCGCTTTTAACATAGATAATGGTGTCCAGAAGATGCCGCAGTGGAGGCGTGACGAGGAAGGCTCGAGAGGCGGGCTTTGCAGCCGCGAAGCATACAGTGCAGCACGTGGGAGAGGTAAGCCATACTTTCGGCACGTCGCGCGCTACGCTTGAACACGCGTGCGATGAAGAACAAAGAGAGGGGCGGGGGGAGAGTATAGGCCGTATGCCTTGACTCCTTGCAAATAAATAACATTTTCGCTCAACAGATCAATCACAAGACCGACTTGAGAGTCAAGTTAATTAATGAACGTCTGAGAAGAATTAAGGAAAGAGCGAAGAGAAGAGAGATAAGAAAAGAGATAGAAGAGCGAGAAAAAATGAGAACGATTAAGGAAAAAGAGAGAAGAAGAGAAATACAATATAGAGAAAGAAGAAAAGAGCAAAAAAAAGAAAAGAATCATGATAATGGAAAATTAATTTTTAATAATTGCCCTTTTAAATTTTCAAAATAAATTTTAAATAAAATAATTTGTTAAACAATTTTTATTTTTTTAATCCTCAATTTTGCGCTTTTTTCTGTGCCAATGATCTGCATACCTAGTGATAATCAAGTATCACATTAAATGAGATATACAAATTTTAATAATTACAAAAATTATATATTTTATTTAAAAAATTGCCGTCTTACATATTTTTATAGGTACACCATTAAATTAAATTGAAGAAATTCATTACAAAAAATTACCTTCACTTTAGCATACAGATACGTAGTCCACCTTGTAGTCCTTCTTTGTAGAATTATTAAATAATTACTGAACTACGCAATGTTACAGTGGGTTCTTATTGAATACTAGTCTATTAACCGACAAAAACTTTGCCTTCATTTTCTTTAATGTATTTGTATATTTCTGCTGTCCCTTCAATAATAGCAATTAATTTGTTTGTTTTTTCATTATTATATGTATGTAGTACGGTACATTTTGATTCGAGATTCGTTAAATTTCTTTCATTTATATCATGTTCTAGACTTGATGCATCCATTTTCTGATTGTTATCCACACCGACCAATTTTATTTTCGGTTTAAGTAACTACTCTCTTGAAATAGTAAAGTGATTTGATATTTTCTTTTTCAATACTTTCTCAGCATCATCGACACTATCATCGTTCATACAAGTAATTGTTAATTCATCTTTTTCTTTGTTTATACTGATGTTTTTAGTAAGGATGCTTTTTTGTTTCGTTAGATAGTGAGTGACATACTCTTTAATATTTGCTGAATCCTGTTTGTTGGTCTTTTTCACCACCAGGTTTGGTATTCTTTTTGGTTTTGGTTTTGGCAACTGTACCATTTGCGAGAAGGTAATTTTATTGTCTAATTTATTAACACTATTTTTTTTAATAAATCCTTTGAAAGTGCATTTTTATCAGATAATTCAACATTGAGTTGTCTTAATAAATTACTTTCAATTTTGAATGTTTATAATCATTAGTTTCATCAAAGGTTTTATATAATTTATCTGCACTTCCTTCAGCGATATCACTCAGAATTTCTTTTCTTACACTGTCTTTACTTGCCGAGTTCACTGCCGCAATGATCAATCTTGTTTCGTCACTGAGCATGTCACGATTAATTTTTGAGGTTGGATTAAGATGCACGTGTTCATCGCAAATACCCAGGTATCTGCTTATGAAACGAGCACCCTGTAACTCACTAAATTCGTCTATGTGTAAAGCACTGTCGCACAGAATACAAATCACTGTTGAAGCTCTTTGTCTAGGATGACACTTGTAAAACTTATTACTGGCCTTGTCAGGCGGCTGCTTACCGCCTGACGCCATTTTGCGATGATGTTCCCCGTTACAATAAATATATATATATATATATATATATATATAATGACGAGGAACGTTATTAACTCGTCATAACTCTTCCCGCATACAATCATTATTATATTATTTAATGTAAACAAGTTACATGTTATAGGTAAGCAGCGGCAGAGCAGTAGGAGAGAGCACGCTGGGACGGCGAATGGGGGGGAGAGCGAGGGCTTCGTGTGCGACACTTGGAACGCGATCGTGAGTAACGAGTGTGTTCCACACGGGCCAAAGGCTGTTTGCGAGATCTCCTGGTGCGACACCGCCGAAAAGCCACCCGATCAGCGAGTACGCCGACTCACCTGCGAAGGAGGTGCCCTGGGCTCAAGCCTTTTGAAGAACGAGCAAGAACTATTCCCTGTAAGTGTCAGCTCTCTGATTCTCTCTCTCTCTCTCTCTCATTGGCTCTTTCCCGATCTCTGGTTGTGTTGCCCACCTGCGTCTCGTAGACCCGCGTGTGTGCTCGTGTATCACATCTTGATTACCGATAATATATTCGTTTCTTTCTTAAGTGTAACTTTTGAGTTCGAAGTTATTTCTGCGGATCCGCTTCCCGTCTCCTCTAAACTCCGTTCCCTGCCGCCTCCGCGGGCACTCGTATCGCTTCACGATACCTGTGCATGTAAGCTGTAGCTAGCCAAACCCGACCTTGCCTCGATTATTTCGAGGCGATTCCCACGACAGCAGTTACATTGCACGCAGCTAACTGCCGCACGATTACTGTCGAAAGTGTCACCCCGTTATAATATATATATATATATATATATATATATATATATATATATATATATATATATATATATATATATATATATATATATTAGGGTGACGCTTATTTCCCAAAGTGCTTGAATTCCGGCTCCCGTTTCGGGAATCACTTGCATTTACCAAAAAACGATGAATTCAGCAATAAAATGTGATTTAGCAAGTGTTTAACCCGTTTCACTTTTCAAAAAACATGATTTTTTCGCTCCTACGTATTTAATACTGTAGCATTCAAGGATATTCAAACGTCAATTTCCAATATGTAAGATATGTTTTCGATGTATTTTTTCACGTAGAATACGATGGTGCTGTTGCTTTTATCATAAAAAATAAGCTAAAAACGCTAGGCGCATAAAATTATGTTTCTTAGTGTTTTTCAGTGATTTTTGGCCCGTACTGCTTAAAGGTTATGTTTTATGATAAAATTAATAGCGTCATCGTATTCTATACGAAAAAGTACATCAAAAACATGTATTGTATGTTTGTTGTCTAATTTTAAGGTAAAATTACGCCTGGTTTCTAAATCAACATAAACACCTTGGCACTCTCCTAAAATCATAATCATGTCTACAATTTCATTTGGGGGGTAATCAGCCATTTTATATTTTTACAAAATTAACTACTGTATAAAGATAAATGGTGTTCTCGCTATTTTAGATACTTATGCGTTAGTCCGTCGCTCAGTAGGGCCGTCTTTGTAGTGGGATCTTGCGAGTGATAATCACCGTGAAGTGTTCTCTTCGAGTAAGGCATGCACATTGCGATTCGTTAACAAATCTATTGCTGCGGCAACAAATATTAAATCAAGGACTTGTAAATGAAAGGAAGAAAAAATTTTCTACGTACACCAATATAAAACAATATTCGAATATTTTCTTTCGACATCCGATGAGAGTATTGCTACTTTCATTGTTGCGCATCTAAGTACCACCTGTGCAAATATTACTATCTGTGTTAGAGATCGTGCTTGAGCGACGGGCTAACGGATAAGTATCCGAAATAGCGAGAACACCATTTATCTTTATACAGTAGTTAATTTTGTAAAAATATAAGATGGCTGATTACCCCCCAAATGAAATTATAGACATGATTATGATTTTAGGAAAGTGCCAAGGTGTTCATATTCGTGCAGCTGCACTTTACTCTGAACGTTATCCAAATAGGCGACATCCAACTAACATTACCATTCGAGATCTAGCCACTAGAGCACGAGAAGGTCGATTACATCGTGAACGTCGTCGCCACGAGTATGGAGAAAATAACAATCGTGTTTTAACAGTTCTTGCAGTCATTCACCTCAATCCCCACATTAGTTCTCGAGAAATAGGAAGACAACATGGAATACCAAAATCAACATTTCTTAGGATTTTGGAAGCCCAAAGGTATCATGCTTACCACATTACTTTAACTCAAGAACTAATGCTTCGGCATTTTGCACAGCGTCTTCAGTTTTGTAAATGGGCATTAGAGCATCCAGAGTTGTTCACATTTGTTATGTTTTCAGATGAAGCAACTTTTAAAAACACTGGGGAAGTAAACAGATATAACTGCCATTACTGGTCAGATGTCAATCCACATTGGCACAGAAAAGTTGATAATCAACATCGTTGGAGTTTAAACGTTTGGTGTGGTATTGTAAATGGATATTGATTAGTCCTTATTTTTTTAACGGTAATGTCAACCAACACAATTTTTTAGAATTCTTAAGAGACCATTTACCTGGCTTTCTTGAAGATGTTGATTTAGAGACCAGGCGAAGAATGTGGGTGCAATTGGATGGTGCACCACTACATTTTGCACGAATTTTAAGAACATTTCTCAACGAACGGTACCCAAACCAATGGATTGGACGTGGAAGTCCAGTTGCATGGCCTCCTAACTCGCCTGACCTGACTTCACCTGACTTTTACCTATGGGGATATTTAAAAAACACTTGTTACGAGTAGCAACCAACGACACGAGAAGACATGATGGAACGCATACGAACATCTTGTGTAGCAATTCCAAGAAATATCTTGCTTTCCACGGTAGGACATTTTTTGAGAAGAATTCAACTGTGTATCGACGCAAACGGTCGGCATTTTGAGCACATACTCAACAGTTAATTTCAAAACGACAAGTAAGAGGCAAGGGGACTCACGTTAAACAATCACCCCAGTGAGAGGCAAGGGGACTCACCTTAAACAAGCACCCTATTACGACCAGGTCGTTGTTTCTGGTTACTGCTAAAAATAGAAAGTAAATGACTTTGAAAAAGTCATAGGTACTTGGCTGATTTTCTATCTTTAAAAAATGTTAAATACCAAGTAAGAAAGATTAGTCTTAAAAAAATAAATGGATTTCATGTAATTTTTTTGATATATTAGACTAAATTTACCTTAAAATTAGACAAATTCTTAAGGTCTTTGATGTCTTATAACCTTCAAATATTTATTTTTAACTTTTGAAGTGCACAGTAAAATGGCCTTGACACGACCTTACCATGGACATGACCTTACCATTAAACTTTTGCATTTTATAATATCACGCGTTTACGCATTTTATTCCGTTGATTATATCATGTGGACGCCTGAGGAGAGTAACGTCCTATTTCGAAATCCGCTTTAAGAAGACCATATCTTGGAGCGAGTTTATTTTTAAGACTTTTCTATGCCACTTCTGCTTCAGACGCGATTGATTGATAAGGCGTTCTTGAACTGGTTCCAGAGATATGACGTTCTCGAACCGGGTCCTGAGATATGGCGTTATACTTCACAGACGTCAATATAGAGTTATTATTGAGAAATTGTTTCTGATCATAATATTTTTGTTACAGATATATTATTCTAGTAAATGAAGCATTTAGCATATTAATATGAAGCATTTCTATGAGCAGATAGCATTATTTTCATTTTTTACATCGCTTTTAACAAATCTATTATTCAGTCAATTAACCTTCTATTTCGTTGGTTACTGCTATATACCAACATTTCAGACCTATTGGATTCAATTAATAACTTATGGCACTTCAATTAAAATTATCAAACTTATATATTGCTCACCATTGTATGAGGTAAGTATTTAAAATGTTTTATTTTTCAAAGAAATACGCGCTTCCAATTACGCGCTGGCATGGTGTACGCTGATTTTATGACTGCCAAAGCGTGCACGTGAGCAACGTGTTAATTGCGTCACTAGGAACACAATCTTAGTCTCTTTATTTAGACACTTTGCTTTGAACAACTGTCAATAGCAGACTCTACATAAACAATCACATTCATGACTTCGATGATTTTGTCACGGGGGTTACTATGGTCAATTTTGATGTTCGATGCGCAATGTTTGATTTTCACCACACCATGGCTCCATTCTTTCCAGATTATTATCCGGACAATCTAAAATAAATCACCAATCTTCTTCTTATTCTAATGATGACTTCCGGGATCACACCAACGTCCTCTACATCAGTACCGAGCAGAGCTTCCAAGTGTAGACTCCAATCGTTATTCCAGAAATAAAAAACACATCTAGGATGGATCTTTCGTCTTTGTTGGTACATATCATCATAAGTCATTTTTATTCACCCTCCTCCATCGAATGTGCACGACTTATCCCGCGTACTTTCGTTCTATATTATAAAACTTTATGACTTTCGTAAGACAGTGAACTGTTTTGTTAATGCATATTTAAGAAATTCAGGTATTTAATATTCGGCATAGCAGCCCTTTCTTTTCCTGCAATAAATTTAGTATTATACAGTTGTTCCCGCAGATTCATAGTAGTTAAATTCGCTTTTCTTAATATTAATGTTTTACGCCTTTCTAATATTTCTTTCTGTTTATTCATGTCTAAATGTTCAATTAATCATACGTGTACATCATATTTTTGTTTTTTCGTCAACATTTTAATCCGAGTTCTCATTTTCGTCTATGATGTGTAACATTTAAGAGGCCGTAATTCTGATTACAAGAAATCAGTAAAATATTCAAAACGTCTTTGAGTGCTAAGTTTATAATCTCAACGCAATTTTTTATTTCTAGACACTTACAAATCACTGACAATTCTTTCGTATTCTTTAAAGCGTTTACCTATTTCGCTGAAAATAATTGAATTTACATTTGCAATATCAAGATTACTGCCTGGGTTCGACCATTTTACATCTGAATCATTTACGTTTCTTTGGATCTTTTGGGAATGTTAGATAGAGATTTCGTTTAAATACCGATCATTGTTGCTACTCGTTGGTCTGGTTCCCATACGCTACACAACTCTCGGCGAGTTAGGATTAGCAGACCATCCATTTCTTTAAATTTTCTTTCAATTTCCTCATTTGCTTTTCCTTCTTTTTCTTACAATCCGTATCTTTTATACTCCAATATTGTGCAAATTAAGAAATCATTATTTTTCTTTTGCTTGGCAAATTCACTTTGCCTGGAAATATGTTACTTTTGCCTCTATTTTCAAATGCAAAAAGTAGCCTTTCAATCTGGTTGTGGTATAAAGGCATATTTTATATTACTGCAAATAAATCTATTGTTTCTGACGTTCGAGTCTGTATATAATCGCCTATAACTTCAGGTCATAGGTGAACAAAATATCAGCTAAACACTGGAACCCCTATATGCTACGATCATATATAAGCCTCGGTACATTAATTCTCGCGAGAAATTAAAACCGGGCAGAAAATAGACATACATCAGTCTCTCTCTCTCTCTCCCTCTCTCTCTCTCTCTCTCTCTCTCTATCTCTCTCATGTCAACAGGACCATGTCCTTCATCCCAATTGTTCCGGACATATCCGGGAATGGTACAATTTCAAAACAAACTCCTGGCGTTTTCTGTTGCATGACGATCCTTGATGTAATGGCTAGGAGATCGACTGGTGAGAGGCGCTTGTGTGAGTGCATATATTTGTAGCTGTAGCGGAAAAGAGCGTTTAAACTGTTTCGAGTCCCTTCGGTAATTTTCGGGAAAGAGCTTTGTTTTTAGTGGGCCTTAGATTTCGGCGGCTTGATACTCTCGGGGCTGGAGAGAGCGAGCGTTCGGGATGGGACACTCCTACTTCGTTCTTCGTTATAGCCAATCGTTTCAGCTATTTCGGTGATTAGTTTAAGTGTTGATTAAAGTGTTGCTTCTCTGAGTTTATTATTTGAGTGAATTTTCTGCAAGTCTTGTCCCAAACACCCATTTCTTAGAGCTATTTGAGCTCATCATCAACCTATCGTCAGAATTCCACATGCGATGACGTCTAACGGAAACGGAATCACAGATTCCTGGCATCTTAAGGGGACAAACCACCTTTAAAATCTGAAACGAAAAATTCAATATTAGATTTTAATTTTAAAATATAATTGAAAAAGAGTCTTTTCCTATAGAAATACTTACAGTAAACATTAAATATCTAAATTTTTATTATATTTCAACTTGATATGCCTCTCTGGCAAAGCAGACTAGTTTCGATGACTTTTTTCACTGTCCGTAAGATTCAAAGTGTACGCATGGTTGGATTGGGCTAAAATTTTGTGGAGATACTCTTTATACATGTACTTTCAGTATGAATGGAGGAATTTTTATTTGAGCTAGTAGAAGTATATTTTTGTTTAAATAATTGCAATATTACGCCTATTTTGCAATAATTTTATCACTTTTATTGGTGTTGAATCAATTCTACTCGTTCAATTCAAAATCCCTCCGCTCATACTGAAAGTACTCCTCTAACAAGTATCTCCACAAAATTTGAGCCCAATCCAACCATGCGTTCCCTTGGAATCCTACGGACAGTGAACTGAAATTCAAAAAAACAATATTATGAGATATTTAACAATTAAGATTTCAATTATATTAGTTATAATTAATACTTACCTAATATGTTCAGGATCTTATCTCCTCTTTCTAATGCATTAGATAAGCGTATCCTCCAGTTGCCTCCAATATTCCACGGTTGGCTTGGGTTGAACCGCTCTTTTGTTGTTGCATGAGCTGAACTCAGAAAAAAAACACAAAAATTAGAAATTTAAGTACACTGCACTTATCACACTTAACTCAGTTAATAATAGTTATCTTTTTTTTGTCACATAGACAAAGCATTGTAGTCATTTATTGAGTCTTCTACACATCCATAACCTCACCTGTCACTTTTGACAGAGACGGCTCATGCCAGCTCTGCAAAGAATAAAATAAAAAATTTACATTTTAGAGGAAATAAATATAATTTAGGAACTAAATTATATTTATTTATTTAATTAAATAAATTAAATAATAAATACAAATTAGTGGCAATAAAAATATAATCATTAGGATAGGATTCCCCTAGGATTCTTTCTGCATGAAAGAGTCTGACATCGTTGCTCGTATTGGTCTAATCCACTGCTGCACATCCTGAGCTGATGTCAAACTTCCTCATAATATTCAGAAATCCTGTGCGTCCATCATTGAAACAGGTCACAGCTACATATACACCAATCTTGAGAACCAGCAAGCCACTCTTGGTCCAACTTTTTCACTTAAATTGATTGAAGCAATCTGCTTACACTTGACACACACAATATCAACTTTGAACCCGAAGCCTTGTACACCAGACTCACTAAATGTCACTTTACCGTTGCACTTATTGCATGCTAAAATGTCCTGAAGGTGCAGGGAATAGAATATTGATGTCAATAATTCTATTTCTTGTATCACTAATAGAGTCTTTGACCACTGTTGCCCATTTAAGTTTTTTTTGCACTGGTAGAGGGTCTTGGTCTTTTTGATTGATTTTCATTCTTCGTCAACAATTCTCTTATCCTCTTCTTAGGTCTCCCTCGAGAATACTTACTGTCAGGATGAGTACTTTGAAGTTTTCCCTTCTTATCCCTCGAAGACATTTTGCACAAATTTTGCTGCACTACACACACACACAAACACAAATTATCAAGAAAAAAATACACAAATAAATTTTAAAAACGGATTTGTTTAAAATTGTCATCTTTAGAACAAACAAATATCGTATAATTTAAAATTTTTAGCAATATCAGTATGTAAATATCAGCTGTGTTTATATACCAATAATCAGCATGTAAATATCAGCTGTGTTTATCAACACATACCAATAAGCTGTGTGAACATAGTCGAATTTGAGCTACGTGAAGGTAGTTCGAAAACTCTTTCGATCTCACCTGCAAGCGAGTTCCAATATCCGCCGATAAAGTGGTAGCGCGTTGAGCGTCAAGTTTCGAATCAATTCCTATTCCATTCAAACATATTATGACCGTCATAACACGTTTACATAAAATTGTCAGTGTTTGAACATTCATAATATGTTCTAAAATCGAATAAAATTATATATAAACAGCTGTGTTATAAATCATTATAAATGGCTACTTTTTATATTATTTAACAAAATTTATTTCACACCTGGTCTTAAGAAAGAAAAAAATATAACAGAAATATAAAATCGAAAAAAAACAAATTTTATTGATATTCAGTAAAAAAGGTGGTACACAAATTTTGCTTAAAACTTTACCAACAAATTTTTTTTTTGAAAAATTTGACTTCAGAATCGTATTCTACGAAAATTTCCTATAAAAATAAGAAATAAAAAAAAAATTCGATTTTTTGAAGATTCAAAGGTGGTTTGTCCCCTTAATGCTTGGGGCCCCCGCCTGTGTTTTCCGTTCATTTTAATATACAGAGTGATTCAAAAAGACCGGGACACCAGCGTAACTCCAAAAAAACGTTTTTTACAAAAAAATGCTTCAAATAAAAGTTGTAGTGTTTAAAAAGATGCACCTAACGGTGACCTCGCGTTTGACCTTGAGGTCGAATTTCAAGCTCATTTGAAGGTCAACTTAGTTTTTTTAAATGGAAACCCTATTTTTTGACAGCGGGATTAGAAAGAGCATAAAATTCTACGTTCAGATATACCCAAACGGGTATATTCTACGTACAAATATAGGGGTACTATATTGTGGGGGCAGAGTGACCCCAAAGGTCATACGATTGTTTTCAACATTATCTTGCGCTGTGAATGCGTATCTGCGCCCTCACATCATTACGTCGCAACTTATTTTTCAATGTGTACTTTAGGTTTTGAAATAATAAAACAAAATACAGTACGAACTTTTAAAGAATTTTATTAATTTTTTAACAAAAACATTTTTACAATCGCATATTGTCGAACGTAGAACTAATTTAATTGTGATATCGGATATAAATTTGCAAAATAAGTAAGTTTCGTAAGTCCAATACAAAAAAACATTATTACAACAAATGCTCGAAATGTGCACCATTAACTGTTTGACAGTGAGCTAGTCTATCATAAAAACTATCTACGGCATTTTGAATCATTTGACAAACCCACAAACTATCGAAGAACTTCGGCAGAGAATTTTAGATGCAGCTGCATAGATTCCAGCAGATATGATTCAAAATGCCGTAGATAGTTTTTATGATAGACTAGCTCACTGTCAAACAGTTAATGGTGCACATTTCGAGCATTTGTTGTAATAATGTTTTTTTGTATTGGACTTACGAAACTTACTTATTTTGCAAATTTATATCCGATATCACAATTAAATTAGTTCTACGTTCGACAATATGCGATTGTAAAAATGTTTTTGTTAAAAAATTAATAAAATTCTTTAAAAGTTCGTACTGTATTTTGTTTTATTATTTCAAAACCTAAAGTACACATTGAAAAATAAGTTGCGACGTAATGATGTGAGGGCGCAGATACGCATTCACAGCGCAAGATAATGTTGAAAACAATCGTATGACCTTTGGGGTCACTCTGCCCCCACAATATAGGGGTATATTTGAACGTAGAATTTTATGCTCTTTCTAATTCCGCTGTCAAAAAATAGGGTTTCCATTTAAAAAAACTAAGTTGACCTTCAAATGAGCTTGAAATTCGACCTCAAGGTCAAACGCGAGGTCACCGTTAGGTGTATCTTTTTAAACACTACAACTTTTATTTGAAGCATTTTTTTGTAAAAAACGTTTTTTTGGAGTTACGCTGGTGTCCCGGTCTTTTTGAATCACCCTGTATACAAGTCGGAGGCTTGTGCTGGCCTTCATGACATCAAGTACAACAGCGACAATTACGTGACCTTGTAGCAATAGCCATATGGTAGCAGGCTACAAGTATACTATTATCTAAATAGTTAGTAACGTGGCACCAATGGTAACAGGTGGTAGCAGACTACAGGTATACTATATCCTAAATAGTTAGTAACGTGGCACCAACGCAGTAGCAAGAGCACCGAGGTAATATGAGCTATGATGCAAAAAATGAAGACTATGATAGCGATGTGCTTTACCAACATAGCATCAAGCACGAGCGTGGAACCACAGGGCTCGCAAGGTAATGCGCAGAACGTGCGCAGAATATAATGCACAAGATGGATTCTATGCCAGGGACGAGGCAGTAACTGGATAGACTATACCATAACCTGTTACCATGTACCTGTTCATCAACCGCAGGTTCTAGAGGAAGGAACTCAAGACCGTTACTCGCAAAAAAAAGAACGCAAGTTACTCGACGCGACCACTGAACGAGAAATGGCAATAGCCGGTGATTCCACATAGAAAGTTTCACATTCTCCAAAGATATCCTTCCTTTCCAAGTGCACATATAAGGATAACAGCGCGGCCTAGGCTAAGAAAACCAAAATTGCTGCAGTTAGCATTGTTAAAGGGCCGAGGATAACGTAAACCTCGATGCCATTGAGAGATCACACAGGGCAGCCAGGCGACCTTAGGCCAAAAGGGAAAGGAGGGCAGAAACTCCCACCAACGGGGCCAAGGTTGTGACAAACCCGTAGTGGAGTGTTACAAATGCTATGGGAAGGGCCACTATACCCGCCAGTGCCCTACGGCGCCAGAAAACAGCCAAAAGGAGACGTAGGAGCGGTCACTATAACTTGAATAAAAAACCTCAAGATCCAACCAGAGGTGGTCAAATACGGTTCTAGGGACGCGTTACAACACTCGCGTCCAACCTCAGGGGATGATTACGAGAGCATGGTCGACCAGCTGGCCGCTATTTCTAGTAAACCAGCAATATCCTCGACTGAAGCTGAATCTCACTCGTGAGTACAAGTAGGATTTAGCGGGTTCTGAGTGAGAGCGTTGTATGTATGGTGGGGTCGCTAGTACTCCAAATCGCCGTGGATTACGTTGACTTACCCTTCGACGTTCAGGAAGTGCAATGAGAAGTGATTGTGGCGATAATGTCTGATGCAACAAATGATTGCCTCGTCGGCACAAATTTTGGCATGATATTCGTCGCAGTACACGACTCTAATGAAAACACTTTGTACTTCAATAAGAAGCGTAAAATTGGACGGATGCAACTGATTGAACACGAGGTTAACGTCGTCTCCGCCAGTTTTGCACGATAGAGAAGGGATGTACCGACAAGTTCGAGAACTACTCGCAGCTGGCGTTATCGAACCCTAAAATAGTGCTTTTCGTTTATTTCGAGAAGGTAAATGCGTTTACTAACGCTGACGCTTAGCCACTACCCAACATGGACGATATACTTCGTAAACTGCAGAAAGCGAAGTACATATCAACGTTAAATCTTAATAGCATATACCACCAGATACCATTAGCCGGAGGCTAGATCCATAACCGCCTTGACAGTACCTGGGCTAGAGCTATTCCAATGTACATATATGTCCTTCGGTTTAGCCGGGTGTAGAAGGTCTTCTGCCGAGAGAAGGTTAACTACCTCGGGGCCATGCTTGATTAGGATGGATTTCGTCGAAATCCGGACAAAATTGCGTCCATAATGGCGTATCTCGCACCGAAGAATCTCAAGCAGCTGAGACGTTTCTTGGGCATGGCGTCTTGGTACCACAAGTTCTTGCGAGATTTTGCGATCATCGGTGTAACTTTTCATCGCCTGATGAAGAAGGGTAAGACGTATGAGTGGAGAGAGGAACAGCAGGAACCTTGCCTGCAGGTGAAAGTGCTGATAGCGTATGTGCCTATTCTCTACCGCCCAGATTTTACGACGCAGTTCGTCATGCAGACGGAAGTGAGTGACACTGGCGTCGGCGCAGTACCTTTCCAAGTGATCAATAGAGGAGACCGAGTATTGAAATTTACTAGCAAAACCACGTTACAAGCCGAGCAAAAGTACAGTGTCATCGAGAGGAAATGTCCCGCTGTGGTATAGGCGATAAGGAAGTTTTATACATTCCATAAAAGGCTATTAATTATTAAAGGCTATTAATAGTATGAGCTCGAGATGCAGAGCGATGTCTACGGCGTAGATAGGAAGACCAGCTCAACGCCGTACATAACGCGCTGTCGCGGATGTACGAAGAGAGGTTAACGCAATATGATACCGTGATATTAAAGACAAATTAAACGAGAACCTTTGTAAAAAGTTTACAGGGGGCATTTGTACTTAAATAAAAAAAAATGTTATCGCCCGAACGAGGAGTTGCAACTGTCCATATGAAAGGACGATGTGTGAAAAATGTTTATATGGGACCCTATAAGATTCTAGAAGTTCCACACTGACCGGATGATCGACGAAGATGGTAATCAACTCGATTTAATGCCAGTCACGCAGCTGAAAACATTCTATTCGTCCGCGACAATGGAATAGTCTCCGAAGAGCGAAGAAGATGACACTCGACCGCTGAAGAATTATTTGATTGAATTTTTTATTATTGCGCCTTTGGGATAGAATCCCATTGGTAAGAAATACAGTTGTACATCATGCAGCAGAAAATCGTAAAAATAAACACGTTGTGTATATAACAATAGTAGGTGTATAGGAACGCAGTAAGTAAAGCTGATCAAGAGAAAAAAGTTAGCCAACGACTTAACAGATAGTAGCTTAAACCTAGTATTTATAAAGATTGTAGAATTTACATAGAGTCCGTAACAGAAACTTCGCAAAGGTACGAAAGGAACTCAAGCCGATAGTTATAGCACGAACGGTTGGCCCTATGGCCAACCGTTCGTGAACTACACGAGTTTCCCAGTCCGCTCCATAAATGAAGCAACAACATGCTTGTAAATCCGACATTAGGAACATATATATGTACTTACTTCGCGAAATCCTTCCTCGTAAGTGCAAAAAACTTGGTAACGTAAGTGCAAATAACTCGGAATTTATTCCACATAGCTATTATTAGAATGCGGTTGAATATACAAGTGCTGATTAATCTTATATTTTTGCATAAGATTTTTAACAGTATTGTAGAATTCTTTGTATCCATCCGTGTGGACATTTTTCGATACTCGATCTTGATTCAATACGAACTTCATCACAGCATCAACTCCTTTTTGAGTTTTCTTTTTCAGAAGACTACCCAAGCATACTTTGAAAATATATCCATTATAGTGAGTATGTAATTACAGACTTTGTTCTGCTTGGAGTAAGGAAGCGATTCTACGAAATTAGCCTGCCATGTTTCATCCAATCCTGATACGATAAACTCATGACGAGTATAGTTATGTCCAGCAGGTTTGTGAAGTTTATCTACAAGTCTTTTATATTCCAATAAGGGAGTAAGCCCCCCTGCGCGCTCCGCGCGCCAATCCCTACCCATGAACGTTTTTAATGTGTATTTTTTCTACTGGGGCGGGTATAAAATAAGTATGCAAACGTTTTCTTACTCTTGTTTTTATTTTTATATATATTCCAAAAATTTAAATTTTCCATATTATTTAAATATATTACAGATATAAATGAACTGCCAATTTGCCAACCGAATGGGATCTTCCACAAACCATTAATATCTTAATTGTTAATTTTGTAACCGAATGAGATCTTCCATTTTGAGTCACATTTAATTCCTTATTCTGGGATGCTTTTTTCATTGTATTCCAATATATCTACAATCAATATTTCATGGTATATTTATATATTAATGAGATGGGATTCTTTCACTCATTTTCATTAGGGTCAGTTTAGTATGTTTTATGATGGACCAGGAAGGGTTAGTAAGAAAATATTGAGATTCGTGTAGAATTCGAGACCCGAATGTTAGTCAGAGCGGGAGATGCAGTCTAAGTCGCATCCAGTATCATCCATTCACATACTAGATGTTCCTGGGTCGGCCCTACCCTCAATAGTAAGATTCCAATCCAAGCTCAATTTCAATTTATGGACGCTGCTCGTGTGTATCGAGATGTCGGTGAAGGGAGATCTACTCATCAGCATCCACACACTTAGGTGAACCATCACGCACCCACCAATCAGGTGTGTGGGGATCCACAATCTCACATCCTATCTAGATGGAGGGACGTTTCCTAAGAGGAGGGATCGTGTATCATGCCTGTTGCAAACGACTCCAGTTGTAGGGAGAGGTGGAAAAGATATACCGTGGTAAAAGTATAAAAAATATATTTGATCTTTACTGTAAGACATGAACTTCATATGCAGAGTGTCACTCTATCGGAAAATGCAGAGAGGGATAGCCCTGCCGGGATACTCTTCAAGAGCGCTGTGCTCATCGCATACTTGGTACCCCAGGTAGCCGTGCACTAGGTGAGATCATGAATTCACCTAGTGGAGTTGTAGTTAGTGGTACACGCCCTCTGCCTGCGCTTAGGCATAACATTATATGGTTAACAGATATAAATTATATGGTTAACAAAATGTTATTAGGCATAACATAGCGCCACTTAGTTGGTAACTTACCGATGTCGGTAAGTTATCCATTGCTGCTCTCTCACCCACCGAGTGTGGCCGCCATCTCAGTTTTCGCTATGCTGATTTCGCTAATTTATGCTGATTTATCTCCGTTGTTGACTTTTGTATTCACGAAATGTGTATCCGTCATGGGCAGTCCTTCAACCTTTTCTTCTTATGATGATTGTTTCGCCATTTCAAAACTTTATAAGTATGACAAATTTTTTACATGAAAATATGAGATTAACCGCTTTTGAAACTCTTCTGTAAGTTTAGAAGTGGAGAAGTATAAAAGTGGCGTAAGTATTAAATGAACTAATATTTCAAGAATATACATATAATTATATTAATAAAAATTGTTTGATAAAAAGGATGAAATGGATGAGAACATTGAAAGCGATTTTTATTAATTGTCCCGATACGATCCAGCAAGAGTCGTAAGGCTGAACTATCACGAGGAGAATTGGGACGATCCACCAAGGATTTGCGCATTTTGTGGGAGCCCAACAGATTCCTTGTCAAATGTCTTATACTCTAATAAAAGTATCCAATATTGCTACAATATTTTTCGTCGATTTATGCTTTAATTAAAGGTATTCGGCTGATTATAATGATATTGATTAAATGAACTACTACTACTATTGATATCTACTATTATACTACTACATATACACTATCCAGATTTTGAAGGATTTTTGTAATAAATAAATATAAAAAATAAATAATAAATATATTGCATTTTGCATTTTTTATGTAGCTTTGAAGACGAGCAAAGAGAGTCCAGTGCCAGCAATTATCTTTCTCTTTTTTATTTATTTCACGACGTTGATTGAAGTTGAGATTAAAGAATACGCCACTGAAAATAATTTAATAGATTGTATATAAGTTAAACCTACTAACGAAATTTTGAATTATACAAGATATAATGAAGAGCGTAACGCAAAAATAATTGAGGACGATAATGTGAAATGAAATTTAGATAACAAAAGTGATGTACGTTTGTCAAATGCGACTTGTCATGAACACGTAAATAACGCGAATAATTTACTACAAGTTTATGTTAGTAAAGACAGTAACAGAATTATAACTTCTATGGAGCAAAAGCAGGACAATTTGGACCAAATAGAAGAGTCAGTAGAAATTAAAATAATGTTGGAGAATACATTTTTCGATGTCGTGAGAACAGTCTTGAATATAATAACTAAATAATACAAAAAAAGCAATGATACTCAGGCAGAATTAATAAACGAAAATGGCAAAGATGAAAACAAGCCAGAAAATCTTAGGGAATTTTTGGTAACTTTAATAAAAATATAGAAAATTTTATATATAATATTAATATAGGCTTTCAAGAGCAAAACTCAAAAGAAATAGATACAAAAGTAAAAGAATGTGATTTTAAGGACATATTAACAACAATGAAGGAAACTGGGGAAAAATTTTCAAAATCTGAAGAAAAATTGATGTTTGATGAAAACGAATACCAATATATATTATTTGATATTGACTAAGTATGAGAGGGAGCTTAGGAGATGGACTAGGAATAAACTAAAGTCTGATAGTAAATATCGAAGGTTTTCATTTATTAAATAAAAATCAGCAAGACAAGTCTAAAGGACAGGTAGGGCTCTGTTAAAAATATCCAAGTACACTGAACCCCGTAATCTCAAATCATAGGAGTGTGTGTGCGTGTGAGGGTACGTTCATGTGTTTGCGTGTGCGTAGGCGTGCGTGCGTGTGAGGCGAGCATATGAGTGTGCGTATGTGCATGCGTGTGCGTGTACGCGCGTTCGTGGGCTACACATCAATTATTTGGATTCCAAGTCTGAGAGGCTGTTTGGGTAACAACATTCAATCGCAAACAAGCTGGTTCGGCATCTATTCAAACTATTTTATCGATAATTGATCGATTACAGTTAAGGCATATTCTAGAATTTCTAACTAGAGCTAGCGGTGGATGATTAAACTCATCTTGTCTAGTGATTGCTATATAAAGTTTGTTAGCATTCTGATCACCAGTCATAAATGCTAGCTGTTGCCTATTGACTTGCCTATTACATACGTAACAAGGCATTTTTTCAAATATTTTTAGAAATACTAAAACTTTTTGGATGTTAGTAGAAACCGATGGCACCATGCGCCAACTACTTAAAGTGAGATGAAAAGATCTGTTTAGAAGTGAAGCTTTTTACTACGAGTAAGCTCACCAATTATACTAAAAAGGACTATTGGATCAGCCAAAGTTCGAAATGCAAGTGACCGATGGATCTCCATTCGACTATCCTAAGAAGGACCTTCGAATGAATACCTTGCACCTATTGTACCTATATGTATATATAGAAGTTTTAAGCCCATGTTCCGGGACTTTTGTAAAAATCGATCCCTTTTTCAAGAGTTGAACTCGTAAGTACAGTGCTAAAACAATTATACCTCTGTGAATGATCTCTAGTTTGGTCCCTAAATCGGTCTTAAACATATAGGGGATCCGGGACGGTCCTGGAAATTACCAATAGTCCTGGAATGTTGACTTACGCATATAGAATGTCCCGGAACATTGACTTATACGTACTTATATGTATATGTATGTATATAATCATAAGTCACTATACATATGTGGATGTCCATTCAACTACCGTTGCACTAAAGCAATCATCACTCTGTTTATAAGTCACGTTCCATGTATGGAAAAATGCCGTTAACTTATGCGCTAGTCTGCATAAGTCCGCAAAAGTTTACATAAGTACCGATTCATATATGAAATTGTCCGAATAAGTATATATATATATATATATATATATATATATATATATATATATATATATGTATGTATATATATATATATATATATATATATATATATATATATATATATATATATATACACATATATGCAGAGCTGTCTTTAACAAGAACATCATAACTTCGTACAAGCCATACAGTGCATGGGCATGATAAAACTTCAACTTCGAAGAGCTGTATCTGTTAAACTATTGACATTTGGACTTTGGGCCCATGAACATTTTTGATCTACTAGTTCAGAACTATTATTTCCCGAAATTACACAAAATTTGGCTGAAAGCCAGTTTCCATAAGGAAATTGCGGGGTCCTTTAACGACCAATAAACCTATTTATGTAAAGCAATTTCGATTAGACTTCATAAAAGAAGACATCACCATTAGTGAAACGAAGAAATTAATTATGAATAAAGCAATTAGAAATATAAAAAGCCCATTTAATGCACCGGCATTAGTTGTGCCGAAGATAGATCTTATTACAGGGGGAAAGAGATACAGGTTGGTTATTGAGTATAGAGCTCTAAATGAAGTTACTATATCAGACCTTTATTTACTTTCAGATATTAACAAAATCCTAGATCTCATCGAGAAAAATAAGCATTTTGATGTTTTAGACTTAAAATCAGGGTAACATCAAGTAAAAAATAAGACCTTTAGGTGTAGACAAAACTGCCTTTACTGTACAGCCATTCAGCCGATTTGAATTTCTGTTTTTACCATTTGGTCTCAAAACTCTGCCCGTACATTTCAGCGGGGCATAAGTAGGGTTCTAGCCGAATATATCAATAAAATATGCTACAATAATATCGATGATATTATTATTTTTGGAGATTCAATTGAGGAATTAGATGAAAAAATTAATTTAATAGCAGAAGCATTAATAACAGCAGGATTAAAACTAGAACCAGAAAAATATGAGTTTGGTAGAACGGAAGTTTGTTCTTTAGGACATATTATTAGTTAGGCGGGAACAAGGCCAGATGATAAGAAAATAGAAGCTGTAAAAAAATTCCCGATAACTAAAAATGTAAAGAGTGTAAGATAATTTTTAGGATTTACTATCTATTATAGACGATTTATAAAAAATCTTGCAGGTATTACGAAGCCATTAACAATATTATTACAAAGGATAGACCTTTTATTTGAAAAGAAGAACAAGAAACAGCTTTTGATAAACTGGTAAAGATGTTATGTTCTGCACCAATGTTACAATATCCACAATTTGAGAAACGTTTTATAATAACGAGTAATCCAAGTCAATATGTCTTAGGATGTGTGTTCTCAAGGTCAAAAGGCAAAGATAGGCCTATAGCTTATGCATCTAAAGTATTGTAACCAGCTGAAATAAAATATGCGACATACGAGGAAGCAGCTTTGGGTATTATGTATGCCGTAAAACTTTCAAGAATTATATTTATGGTAATACATTTGTAATTGTAACACATCATAAGCCATTGGTGTGGTTAAAATCTACAATAAGAATGCGAGAGTACAAAGCTGGAAATCAAAATTGTTGGACTACGAATATCATATATATTGTAACGGTAGACCCAGCGTACGGTAACGCTGGGTTTTATTCCACTCATTACCAATGAACTCTCCGTCTCCTACTATTGCTTCGATACATACAAGACGGCGGGCCGCCTCGGCCCTGGGCGCCAGACACCGGAGTGCCAGGGATCCCGCGATCCCCTTACCTTGAGACGCCGCCTCGTGTCGAAACATCATCTTCGTGCACCTGCTCGGCTAGTCAGTATATGCAATTATTCACAGAGGGAATGAGACAATCACACAAGGTCGTGGGCTTCAGTACGAAATTAATGAACCATATCAATTTAAATTCGTTCTATATTTTACTCAGTAGTCTTCTACTTAATTCATTTACAATAGGCGATCTCCGACCGCGCGCTTACAACTACGACATTCCCGTCGAATCACACACATACCCACTCTGTGGCTCGCATGCCACCACGCCAATGTTCGGGCGAGGAAGTACCGGCGCACGCCCTGGGCGCGTATCCGGTCGTCTCGAATTCCCAATCAACGCTCCGGCGCCGAATTCGCTCGTGCCCGCCGGTGTAACCTCCTAGCCGCGGCGTGTTCGTCAACGCGCCGCCGGACGGTTTACCCGACGCGGACGGTGCAGCTGCCTCGCCCTTCCGGTCGCCTACCGGTGCCGACGACCGTAGCGTCCGTCGCAGCCTGCCCTCACGAGATTATGAATTCGCGTCCCGACAATAACCAACCTCTCCCGACGTACGCGAGTCCCCAGGCGTACCCGCCTTTGCCGCGCCGGTGACGTCGCCCGAACCTCGACGCGAATACTCACTACCTCACAGCACTCCAACTCGAGCCAAGCTCTAGTTCGGTTGACCATTTTTAGTTTAATTTTTCTGGATTAATTTCATTTGTTTGTACATCAATTGTAAAATCTAAATTAGTTTCATTGCTTTAATTTGAATGATTTGTGAATAAAATATTTACGTCAAGATATTGAAGTATTTTAAATTGGTTCAAAAATATTAAGTTTCTTACTCTAATAATATATGTGACTTTAGTGTGAGAAACATTGCTTTATTTCCTGATGAAACTGGTAGCTGTATATAACAATATTCACTATGAAAAATTTTATTTCTACTGGCGTGCATTTAATTATGTGTACGGCCTCACCTGTTAATCTGGCAATATATCCAGGATTTTGCATAATGTTGTAGGCAAATTCATCAAGTGAAAGGGATGAGAGAGATAGGGGATTCTGAATCACTTTTCGTTCCACTTTACGATTTTCCTTTCAAATATTTAGATATAAATTTTTAATTTGATCCCTAATATGTTTTAAAAAAAAAAGATCAAAATTAACTATAGATATTTTATTATTTAAACAACCTACAAAGTTTATATTAGTCTCCTTAAAAATATCTTATAAATTTCTTCAATTTTATCCCAACTGATATTTGTTATTTTTATATGTTTCGATATACTAAATATTACATAGTTCTGTTGCAAACATATGGTCTTTAATAATTTAAATAAATTAATAAGATTTATTTTAACTTTCTTTTTAAGATTTCTTTTTAAGATTTGTTTTATTTGTTATTGCTGATTCAGCGGTATTCAAACATAATACAAAAATCCTCTGTCTATTATTTCAAACACTTTATTATATAAATTTATATCCCAAAAAACATTTTTGTTCTCTAATAACTATGAATTATCTTCTAATGATTCACCAGTATCGTTAATTAAATAGATAATATTATCTTTACGAAACTTAATTGCATTTTTAGAGTATACTAAATTTTTTTTTTGAACTTATTTTTGTTTTTTATTTATTAACAATCTTACTTTACCTTCATTGGTTAATTCTTGTCGAATCTTCTCTTCTTCTTGCTTTTTCTGAGCTCTAATTGTATTTCTGTCACTGGATTTCGTGATAACGCATCTGCATTCATATTTTGCATTCCAGTTTTATATATATCATATTCGTAGTCCAACAATTTTGATTTCCAGCTTTGTACTCTCGCATTCTTATTGTAGATTTTAACCGCACCAATGGCTTATGATGTGTTACAATTACAAATGTATTACCATAAATATAATTCTTGAAAGTTTTACGGCATGCATAATACCTAAAGCTGCTTTCTCGTATGTCGCTTATTTTATTTCAGCTGGTTACAACACTTTAGATGCATAAGCTATAAGCCTATCTTTGCCTTTTGACCTTGAGAACACACATCCTAAGACATATTGACTTGGATTACTCGTTATTATAAAACGTTTCTCAAATTGTGGATATTGTAACATTGGTGCAGAACATAACATCTTTACCAGTTTGTCTAAAGCTGTTTCTTGTTCTTCTTTCCAAATAAAATGTCTATCCTTTTGTAATAATATTGTTAATGACTTCGTAATACCTGCAAGATTTTTTATAAATCCTCTATAATAGATAGTAAATACTAAAAATTATTTTACACTCTTTACATTTTTAGTTATCGGGAATTTTTTTACAGCTTCTATTTTCTTATCATCTGGCCTTGTTCCCGCCTAACTAATAATATGTCCTAAAGAACAAACTTCCGTTCTACCAAACTCATATTTTTCTGGTTCTAGTTTTAATCCTGCCGTTATTAATGCTTCTGCTATTAAATTAATTTTTTCATCTAATTCCTCAATTGAATCTCCAAAAATAATAATATCATCGATATTATTGTAGCATATTTTATTGATATATTCGGCTAGAACCCTATTTATGCCCCGCTGAAATGTACGGGCAGAGTTTTGAGACCAAATGGTAAAAACAGAAATTCAAATCATCTCAATGGCTGTACAGCAAAGGCATTTTTGTCTACACCTGAAGGTCTCATTTTTTACTTGATGATACCCTGAGTTTAAGTCTAAAACATCAAAATACTTATTTTTTTCGATGAGATCTAGGATTTTGTTAATATCTAAAAGTAAATAAAGGACTGATATAGTAACTTCATTTAGAGCTCTATACTCAATAACCAACCTGTATCTCTTCCCCCCTGTAATAAGATCTATCTTCGGCACAACTAATGCCGGTGCATTAAATGGGCTTTTTATATTTCTAATTGCTTTATTCATAATTAATTTCTTCGTTTCACTAATGGTGATGTCTTCTTTTATGAAGTCTAATCGAAATTGCTTTACATAAATAGGTTTATTGGTCGTTAAAGGACCCCGCAATTTCCTTATGGAAACTGGCTTTCAGCCAAATTTTTTGTATTTTCGGGAAATAATAGTCCCGAACTAGTAGATCAAAAATGTTCATGGGCCAAAAGTCCAAATGTCAATAGTTTAAGAGATACAGCTCTTCGAATTTGAAGTTTTATAATGCCCATGCACTGTATGGCTTGTACGAAGTTATGATGTTCTTGTTAAAGACAGCTCTGCATACATGTGTGTATATATATATATATATATATATATATATATATATATATATATATATATATATATATATATGTATATATATATATATATATTGTAACGGTGGACCCAGCGTACGGTAACACTGGATTTTTTTTCAGTGCGTTGCCGATGCAATCCTTCGTCTCCTACTCCCGCTTCAATACATACGAGGCGGCGGGCCGCCTCGGCCCTGGGCGCCAGGCACCGGAGTGCCAGGGATCCCGTGATCCCCTTACCTTGAGACGCCGCCTCGTGTCGAAACATCACTCCATCCACCTGCTCGGCTAGCCAGTATACGAATTAATACACAGAGAAAATGAACAATATTAACTTTGATTCGTTTTGTATTTCACTTAACAATCTCCTCCGTAATTCATTTACATACAGGCGATCTCCGACCGCGCGCTTTACTAACCACGACATTCCCGTCGATTCGCACACATACTCACTCTGTGACTCGCATGTCACCACGCCGATGTTCGAGCGAGGAAATACCGACGCACGCCCCGGGCGCGTATCCGGTCGTCTCGAAATCCTATTCACTGATCCGGCGCCGAACTCGCTCGTGCCCGCCGCTGTAACCTCCTAGCCGCGGCGTGTACGTCAACACGCCGCCGGACGGCTTACCCGACGTGGACGGTGCAGCTGCCTCGCCCTTCCGATTGCCTTCCGGTGCCGACAATCGTAGCGTCCGTCGCAGCCTGCCCTCACGAGGCCATGAATTCTCGCCCCGACGATAACCATTCTCTCCCGATGTACGCAAGTCCCCAGGCGTACCCACCTTTGCCGCGCCGGTGACTTCGCCCGAACTTCGACGCGAACATTCACTCACTCCATACAATTATATTTAACTTAACGGGACCGCTACCCCAACTACTATCTACTTATATTACACTCGGTTATTAATTTTATCTAATACTAAATCTTAAGCTAATGCGAGTTAACGCGCGGGCTAGAACTAGCGAAAGTCGTGTCCTTGTGTCGTCGTGTAGGTCATGGTTGCGTCGCATACGAGAACTTGGACGATAGCGTGTCAGTGTAGCTGTAGTCTTTGTCTTTATCGTGAAAAAGTCAGTGTAATAACGATAGTCGTGGTCTAAATGGTAGCGTCGGTGTAATAACGATAATTAGTGTAACGATAGCGTCAGTGTAATAATCATAGTCAGTGTAAACGATAGCGTCAGCGTGAAAACGATAGCCATGGTGTAAACGATAGCGTCGGTGTAATAGTAGTAGTCATCGTGTAAACGATAGCGTCAGTGCGATAACGTTGGCCATAGTGTAAACGATAGCGTCAGTGTATTAGTTGTAGTCATAGTGTAAACGATAGCGTCAGTGTGTTAGTGGTAGTCATAGTGTAAACGATAGCGTCAGTACAATAATTGTCGTCAATGTGTAAACGATAGCGTCAGTACAATAATTGTCGTTAATGTGTAAATGATAGCGTCAGTACGATAATTGTCATGTCAGTCAGGTGTTCAGTAATTATAGTTTGCGGTAAATCAGTCGAGGCGTAATGTTCGCTTAATACGCCGAACGACTCAGCGCTGTTAGTCGACGAAGTATGCTATAGCCGCACTCATGCTTCGCCGCACTCCGGCCGCCATGTTGGCCACGTGGCGAGTTAATTATCGCGAGCCCGCGCTACTCCGCAATCGGCACACTAATTCCCGCGAGCATCACTGAATACAATATACACTCTACTCACGGTTACGCAACAGTCCGTCGCACAATACTCCTTTATTAAAGCAACACGTCGTCCACGTGGTCCGATGCTCGAACAGGAAGAAAATAGCGGAGAGTCAGCGGCCAGAGTACCTGTTGCTACGGCAGTCAGAACGAAAAAGGGAAGAGATGATGACCAGCGCTCGCGTCGACCCCTCTCACCGTCGACGTTAGATTGGGTCGCTCGCCTACCTACTCTCGCTCTCGTGCACTCGGGCCTAGCCGATGCCGGCCGAGGCTCCGCGAATACGGCCGAACGCGCGCTCGTCGACTCGTGCCGCGGCGCTGCCGTGCTCTGCGCGGCCGCTTGTAACTGGCAGTGAACTATCATGTTACAATATATATATATATATATATATATATATTGTAGCGGGGTGGTTTCTAGGCGGCTAACTACCTATGTACTCCGTACAAATGCAAAGTTCTCCTGCACTTTGCTTTTGCGAGCTGCTGTACTCGCTCGTGTGGTCGCCTACCTGCGACGATGCTCCGGTGCTTAGTATGCACTACACTCCTGTGTAGTGCCCGCGGAGGCGGCGGTATTCGGCGGTTTGAATAGGAAGAAGGATCGGGACGACAATCAAATGAACACACTACCGATTCTACTAAAAAGGCGTTTATTCAGTAAGAAATCCGTCGTCCGTGTTGCGCGTATTCGCGTCGCGAGAAGGCCGCAAAATCTACCGGATCAACGACTGGGGCCAAATGCCTCGCCGGTCGATCGCGCATAAATAAAATAGAGATTAATTCCGACTTTACCTTATCGCGTCGATCCTCGTTGTACTCTGGCCAGGGAGTCTCCTGCTCTACCTTGCCGTGCTTCGGTTGCGGTGATTCACCAGTGGCAGTGGTTATTGCGGCTACTGCTGTGCTGCAGTTGCTGCTGTTGCTGCCTTCCCTGGTGGCTTTGGCTGCTCCCGATGGTGCTGTCGCCTTCGATGCTGCTGTTGCTACTTCCTTGTTGCTGTTGCTCCTGCTTAACACTTCGGATCTTTTGCGCGCGTAAACTCTGACTTCGCCCGTTACAATATATATATACACATATATAAATAGGTCCTCAATATGATAAAAGTTGATAACTGTATTTTTGTTATGTTTGTAAAATGAAACTTTTTTTTATTTTCAAAATAAAATGTTTTGTTTCATTTTCCTAAAAAAGTGTATCATTTGGGATTTCAAATCAAGTTCATTTTTATTGTATATGTCATGAGGAATAAAACTGCGCAAAATTTCGCGGGGTGGGAGGCCAATTTATTTCAACTGACTAAAGAACACCGTGAATGCGTAAGAAAAATTCTATTAGGTAAATCATGTAAAATATCGATTAAAATGAATAGACATGTATTTTATCTCAAGTAAATGAATATTCATTTATTTGAGAAATACGCGTGGATTGATTTTTTTCGATATTTTATACGATGGATTTAATACACTTTTTCTTATAAGTTTCCTATTTATATTTTGTCGAGAGAGAGAGAGAAAGAGAGAGGGAGAGGCAGAGGGAGAGGGGGAGAGGGAGAGGGAGAGCGAGAGAGAGATTTAGATTTTTTAGATTTTAAGATGTTTATTGCTGTACATTATATTATACAATACTTACATATTTCATAGTTCTTAGATATTTAGGTGAAATTGATGGGTGTGAGATGAGATGGAATGTAGTGACTGTGGTGGAATGTAATGAGATGTGATCGATTTAAGTACGTATGTAATGAGAAGATTGCATGAGATTAACCCCTTAAGCCCGAGAATGCCCCTTCCGGTACACCGCTTTTTCGGCAATTATAACTCATGCAATTCAACGTATAAAAAATTGAAAGATACACTATTTTGAAGCTTAAGATCTCTCCTTTCCAATGATGTGCAGAAAAATGCGAGAAAAAGTTGTTAATTATTCAAAAATATTGTTTAAATGAAAAAAAACATGATTTTAAAAAAATTTTTTTTTTATAAAATCGAGATTTTTGAATGGTTCTCGGTTTGCAATCCACTCGGAACCTTAATTACTGGTGGCATAAATATCTAAGCTTTCGAAATATATAGTTTTCAGATCGACTTTTCATCTTCGTGTGTTCAAAATGGCGTGTTAATGACTATATTTTTGCCAAGACATCCATGAATTTTTTTCTTGAAAAGTTTGGACTTTTCGAGAAACTCATAAAGAAGAAAAAGTTCTTAGAATGATTCATAGAATACATCTGAATTTTTTCAACAAGTTTCGAGCGATTTTTTTGATTTTGCTAATTGTCAAATTTTGAAAAATTAAAAAATTGCTCGGAATATTCTGAAAAAATTCAGGTGAATTCTTTGCTCGATTCTAAGACTTCTTTTTATACCTGATAATTTCCCGTTTTAGTTCATTGTTCTCAAGGGAAAAATTCTCAAATGTCAAAATAATTGCCGGACATATAATTTATATACATCCGCAGATCAATCGCCTGTCCGCCGCAAACGGAGTTTACGTTGCCCGACTATCACCAACGTGGAGGCCGACGAATATAGATAGTCTTTCTTCATTTTTTTTTTTATATTTTTTTTATTTTTATATTGTTGTTTTAGTACTTTTTTTATTTTTATTTTTTTTACTTTTGATTCATTTGGAATTGAAAATAATTCATTCTCCTACTTTTTCTGCGTGTAATTGTGAAAAACAGTGTACACAGTAATATTTTTCGCAATCAATGCAGTATCTAGTAGTCCTAAGACGACATCCTTCGTTTGTACATTTGTTCCTTATTTTAGAATCGTACCTGTGAGATTTGAAATCACGTATTCTTGATTGCGACAAATATCTCGCACTCACTTGTTTACACATTTCACTCGTTTTCATTATTTTTTCATTTTCTTTTTTGCAAATATTTCTGATTATTACAGCGTTTGTTATTGACATTTCAATAATCCGTAAAAAAATCTTGAATGGCCACTTCTTTGAAGTTATACTTGAAGAAGCTTTCTTGCATCGAAAATCGTGCAGATCCACTCCTCCCATGTACTTGTTGTACAAAGAAAAAGCATAAGGATACTCTAATTTTGTTCTCCTCCCAGCAGTCCTCGAATATCTTTCCATTGGCATAAAGGGAGTGACGCCAGCTGCCGTAGAAAGAACGGAAACTTCTTTTGAGTCAATCACACTGATTAAATTCATCCCACTGTTACGATCATAACTCACTTTATTTGTACCTCGGGGTGCTTTTTTTTCAAAATCATGTTTTTGTTTCACTCTATCTTTACGGACAGTTCCTGTAGATCGTAAACCACATTTGCTCAAATGAATGACTAAATCAGGACTAGTGAAATAATTATCGAAATAAATATGATAATCAGACAATTTTCTTTTTGAAAGCAATACAATTTGATTTGTAATACAACTCTGGAGCCAAGCGCACACGCAGATAAATTTATCCCAACCCTTGTGTCGTTTTTATCACAATAAATATCGACATTGAATTTATATCCATTTGCTCCACACAAGGCCCAGAGTTTGATCCCGTACCGATCAGGTTTAGAAGGCAAATATTGTCTTAGGCATGTGCGACCAAAAAATCGGACCATCATTTCGTCAATGGAAAGAGCAGTCGAAAAAAATCCGAATTGTTGAATATTTTTCCTGAATAATTCCAAGATATGACGAACTTTCCAAGCTTTATCATTATCATTCTTATCAGTCGGTTTTGAATACTTTATTTTAGATTTTATTTCACTAAACCTATCACGCGTCATCGCTGATGAAACAGCAGAGCAGTTCACGAGAAGATCAGTTTCCCAATACTCTTTTTGGTTACTTCGAATGTTGTAAGATGATAATAGCAATATATCTATGAATATGTTGAGTTCTTTTACAGATAACTTCAAATCATTTTCGTCACTTGCTTCAATGATATAATTTTTTATTCCTTCAGAGAAAAAAAGTTCGAAAAGTTCCACATGTGACATTGAAGATATTTTTCGCTTTACAGCATCAGTCAGTAATAATTGATCCGTCAAACCCGCAGGGTAAACTTTTTCTCCTTCACACCACAAAAATGTATGATTTGGCTCCAACAGTTTTTGTTTTTCAGTATAACTATCGAAAATAGATCGATATGAAACATTTGGTAAACAAATTTCTGATTAAGAATTGTTATCATCAGATAAACCAGAACTGTCACTATTTGACGAACTTTCTGTATCAGAGCCAGAGTCATCTGGATTAGGTATTACAATATGCTCTTCACTTTCATTCGAATCTGATTATTCATCAGTCAATTCACAATACCTCTTTTTTATGGCCCTCCTTTTCGACATTTTTTTCAACGTAATGAAAAAAATCCAATTTCAATCAAACGTTCCGAAGTTATAAAGCCTATATCTGGCAACCAGACTATTGTTCGTGATAATTTATGATGTTTTGTTTCAATTGATGAGATTTACTACTCAATGATTTGAAAAAGTAAAAATCCAATATTTTTCAAGAATCAATTATTCAATGGAATGAATGTTGCAAAATTTGGATTGTCAGGCCATTTATGAATGAATGACAAGTTTCTTAGACACGATCGACTATTCAGGATTTCAATCCCGTATAAATCCCATGATAACTGGATATTACCTTCTGGTATTTTTATCAACTTATGTCCTCACAAAAACCCGTCTTTTTCCAGAGTTTTTTCAATAGTATACAGACACACCAATCGGAGCGCGGATACATATGATTTTACATATTCGGCAATTATTTTGACATTTGAGAATTTTTCCCTTGAGAACAATGAACTAAAACGGAAAATTATCAAGTATAAAAAGGTCTTAGAATTGAACAAAGAATTCACCTGAATTTTTTCAGAATATTCCGAGCAATTTTTTAATTTTTCAAAATTTGACAATTTGCAAAATCAAAAAAATTGCTCGAAACTTGTTGAAAAAATTCAGATGTATTCTATGAATCATTCTAAGAACTTTTTCTTCTTTATGAGTTTCTCGAAAAGTCCAAACTTTTCAAGAAAAAAATTCATGGATGTCTTGGCAAAAATATAGTCATTAACACGCCATTTTGAACACACGAAGATGAAAAATCGATCTGAAAACTATATATTTCGAAAGCTTAGACATTTATGCCACCAGTTATTAAGGTTCCGAGTGGATTGCAAACCAAGAACCATTCGGGAATCTCGATTTTATAAAAAAAAATTTTTTTTAAATCATGTTTTTTTTTATTTAAACAATATTTTTGAATGATTAACAACTTTTTATCGCATTTTTCTGCACATCATTGGAAAGGAGAGATCTTAAGCTTCAAAATAGTATATCTTTCATTTTTTTATACGTTGAATTGCATGAGTTGTAATTGCCGAAAAAGCGGTGTACCGGGAGGGGCATTATCGGGCTTAACGGGTTAAGCTTGCGCTATGGTTTTTCTTGAGCCAGGAAATGTTGTTTAGCTAGTGATTTGAATAGTGATACTGATGTGGTGTTTCTTAAATGAGATGGTAGATAATTCCATAGATATGAGGCGCTGATATGAAATGATTTACTCAGTGTCTCAGTGGCGAAGGGGGGTATGTCTAAGGGGATCACCTCCCCCCTCACAGGCCTGAGTGCGACGTGGAAGTCAAAGTACGCCAAGATGTAAGATGGAGCGACGTTATTAAAAAGCTTTCTTAAGAAGCAGGCCATGAAGTACCTCCTATGCCCGGCGGTGGTGAGCCATTGCAGCTCGTGCCTGTAAGGGGAGATGTGTTGTCCTCTTTAACCGTTGCTGTTGTTGTTGTTGCAGCTGACTGGTGGCCTCAGTGCTAAAAAATCATCCTCTCTGGATCCTCTGCGGACCTGATGTAGATGGTCCCGCCTCGGACGTAGAAGCTGCATCCGCTTCTCTTCCTCGCCTCCTGCCTGGCCCTGACGCGAAGTTTGTGTACCTCTGGTGTCAGCAGCTCGTTTACGTTAATGAGCCCCTCCTGGCGAGGGGCCCTAACTTCCTCCAAGATGTTCGCGTCGAGCTCGGTAGTGTGGAGTTTGACCTTCCTGATTTTGGCTCTGATGGTAAAGCGTGCAAGGGCATGGGAAGAGAGAGTGACAGCAATTGGTGGTAGTCTGCTGTCAGCGGTCTGGATGTCGTCGGCCGCGGTCAATCTCCCCATGACCCTCGCACCGGCTATGTCCCTTCTGAGGACTGTAGGGTCGACGGTAGAAACCACTTAGTAGGCCAGCAGATCGACGGATGTTTCCCTCCAATAGCGCAGTCCCGTTAGTACGACAGCGTTGTTGTTAGTGTTCCCCTGCTGCTGCTTGATCTTTAGCAGCTCCCTTCGGAGATTGATAGAGAGAGAGAGATAGAGAGAGAGAGAGAGAGGGGGGGGAGAGCGAGATCTTTTAATAGCACTTTCAGCAGGTTCGGATTGTATACGCGTTTGAAACAAAAAAAAACATCAGGTGTAACGGAATTTGCGCTTTATCTCACTACGCAACTCACTGACTGACAAACATGTGTCTATATACATGGTATATATTCGCGGGCCATTAATGTCAGCATCGTATGGCATCTTCTAGAAGATTCCATACGTAAAGATGTTGATGCCGCAGCTTGACATTGAGCAACCTCGTGGACAAGGATCGTTGCCAGGAGTAAGCTGCCCGGAGTATACGGCCAGTAGTAGACTTTCCCCCACTGCACAATTTCTGTCGCAGCCCCTCTGCACCCGGACCTGCATAGGTCGAGTGATAGGGAGGCGCAGCTCTGCTCTCAACTGCACAGGTGAGTCGAAGGTTCGAGTGGTGGGAGGGGAGAGTGGTGTAGATACCGCTTATATAGGCTACTATTTTACTATACGAGATCGATCATCGTATAATCTAACATTTGTATCATGTAACGTCAAATATTCTCTTCAATTGCAAACAATTGAAATAGCTAAATGTCATGTCGTCGTATGACTTCACTTGGCGACTTCAATATATACCTATATTTGAGAGATCTTACAAAACTTTCATAATCTACTAACTTACTATATTTGTTTGGGATTCTCAAATTTCGTCATTGGTTTCATCTTATTTTTTAAGTCTCACTTATTAATGTAATTAGGAATCGATACTGTTAATGCTGCTATATTTTACTGTTTACGTATAAAAGTATGACAGTCTCAAACCCAATAGCGCAGAGAAGTTTTGATTCCATTGAAAAAAATCGACTCTAAAGAGAAGTTGAACGACCTTACGAAAAATATCGAATATCTTGAAATATCAAAGTTGTTGCATATTCTAGCATATACCAATCATTGTATGATGTAACATTCCTCAGTCCCCTCATCGTATCCCTCCTTCGGCCCTGCTTCCCCTTCCTTATTTCGTCATCCTACTTTTGCTAATCTTATCCTTATTTTTCTATTTTTATGATAGTTTTATCATTATAACCAAGCTTGCTTCACTCGGTTATTGCTTCATTGTGCACGTCAATTAAAATAAACTAAATAATAATTAATTATAAAATTTTTTAGGTCCCAAATTGAAAGTCTAAAGTAATAAATCCTTATAACTATGCTTTTAATATAGCAATGATAAAGATAAACAAACGAAAAACTAAAATGAAATATAATAATACACTACAATATAAATATATAAATAATTATGTAAACATTATTCAATAGTGATAATGATTTAGAGTATCATTAATTTTTCAATTTGATTGTATCATATCAGTATTAACTTAATGCGGTTAACTCAAAAGGTCATATCTCATTATTGTAGTCAGAACCTTATTAAAGAACTTTATTAAAACAATTATTTATTACAATAGAAAGACTTCAAATGCAATTTTGAAATTCTTGGACTACACTATAGTACCAGACTCTTTTTACTTTTGTCATTGGATTTTATAATAAGTTTCTTCCAAAAATTTCTTTTAAAAATTTCTCAGTTATTTCTGGTGTTACCTCATTTGTGATCTCTTTGTTAACAAAAAAGAAGTATATTAAATACTTACCATTATTTAAACATTTTTACCGCATGTTTATCATAAAATTACATCTTTTATGAAACAAAACTGTAGCAGAGTCTGCAGATTTCGCATGTGCTGGACATATGTTTCTATTCTGTATATTCCGTAGCTTTGTATGCATATTTTTGTATGCATATTTTTGTATGCATATGTCTTGTAGTCATTTTTGTAGACTTTCTGTATGTTTTACATGTATACATTATGCAAACGTTTCTTAGTCGTTAACCCCAATTTTTCATGTTACTATTAGGTAATAACACTTATACAGCTACTTATTTTTTAAATTTTTAAATATTTAACGGTATAAGAATAGATTCTAAATTTGTTCTGGGAGTATTGAATAGTATGCTGCAACTCTGTACAATTGGCTGCACGACGGTTTGCACACTACAAAATTGGCTGTAAGACAGTATGCAAAAAAATATACATACAAAGTTATGCATAAAATATATAAAAAAGATGCATACATCTTGCAGCTACAGTTGCAGATTCTGTTACAGTATTTGTTTATAAGGGACAGTACTGCTTAAAGTTTTAGAACGTGTCACTGTGTATTTTGTGAGATGTTCACCTTGAAAGTTATGATTGTGATTTGATGATAATCGTATAAGCCCTATGCTAAGTAATAAATAATGATGTACTTTCAGTTATAAAACTAAAAAATAATCACATTACCGAAGCGTTCGAGAATTAGAGCTATACCAAATGTTTATTCAATGTTATCACTATATCTACATAGTGGCACAATCTAAATCCAAAGCATGCGGTAAGTTATGATTTTATCATATTTTTGTAGTTTTTAATACTTAATATTTTATAGTAACATAATCCTTATTAAAATGAAATACAACAATATTTTGTATATATATATTTGTGATTCTTTATACAATTTTTTATTTAACAAATATATGTTTTTGACAATAATAAACGAAATAACAAACGATTCTTTAACAAAATGTTGCTATTTATCTTCTATATTTTCTTCAAATTCAGTCGTCAAAAACATTTCAGCTCCGGCAATCAGGTTTTCTAATTCCATTTTTTCATTCAAAATTTTCAATTAACGAAATTTCTAACCTATAGAATGTAACTCTCACCTAAAATAGAAAAAAAAGGCTTAGGTTGTTTTTTATTATTATGTCACATATTATTAATTTTTGATTAAAGTATACTTTTTTTATATATATCTCCAATTATTTCAAGCTTTGATCCTTTTTCAATATTTATACAATTTTCATCTTTGTATAAAAGCACTTCTAACTTGAAACGACCATCTGTAATAGCGGCAAACAGTTCATTTTCTTTATTTTTGTTCTTTTGAACAAAACAGTTTCTCAAGAATCCTTGAATATGTATAAATAATAATATACACATGGTTAACGTACATACATTTATCTGATGGTGTATATGTCCAGAAACTAATTTCGTGAAATGGAATTTTTACAAGCTTCAAACTTTTTGACTGAAATTCTCCTAAATTTGTAATGGTTGTGTAATATATGTTAGTTTAACATATATGTTGAATTAACAACTCTTTATTTAACATATATGTTGAACGTTTAGCTCATAAGAAACATTTCCGTTTGTGTATCTTTCAGCTTTAGATACTGTTACGGTCTACTAATAAAATTTCCTAAATTTAGGTATTACATAATATACAGAGTGTCCCAGAATTAAATATCTAAACTTTGGGAGCATATTTTGGGCTCATAATATACCAAAAGTTCTTAAGAAGTTTTCCACCCTATTCGATTCTGAAAGAGATAATCAAAAATTTAATTTTGAAACGGTATTTTCAAGTACATTTGTTTTGAATGAATGGTTCTTATTATTGACATTAATTTTACAACATAATTATTAATAATAATAATTTATAAACAAACCAAGTAGCATTAATAAACAATCAAAAAGATTAACAATTAATACAATGTAATAATTTAGGAAGAAACAAATAAAACCGTTTTTTTAATTAATGAAGATGTTTGAAGTGCTCACCGCCCACGGCAACGTAGATATAGCACAGTGCCATGACAGCTCGTGTTGCTGTCAAGCAGTGTTCTGGGATAATTCGCTGAGCTGCAGCCGTGATTTTCTGCCTAAGATGCTTTTCTGTAGTTATTGGTACCGAATAAACTTCCTCTTTTAATGTACCCCATGCCAAGAAGTCCAGCGGTGTAAGGTCAGGTGAGTCTCAACCAATTCAGCAACCGGGATAATTTCCATTCAACCATTCACGAGTAACTCTACCATAATGAGCTGGACATCCATCTAATTGGATTCTCATGTTCAGTCGTTCCTGTAATGTTAACTCCTCAAGATAACCCGGGAGGTCATTCTCTAGGAAAGCCGTGAATGTCTGTGCGTTCAATCTTAATAGTAAAAAATGTGATCCTATGAGACGATTATTGTGAATATCCATCCAAACATTAACGGAAAACTCATATTGGTAATTGGTGCCCCTAATTGCTCGTGGATTACGATGAGCCCAGATGTGAAAATTACGTTGATTGAGAATTCCTCTTTTGTGAATGTAGCTTCGTCTGTCCATAAGATACTCGAGAGAAATTGATTATCATTCCCACACCTCTGCAGAAATCCATTACAAAAATTTACTCGATTCTGGAAATCTTGACATAATAATTCGTGGATTCTTCAGATATGATATGCATGAAGACTATCGCCTCTTAAAGTATGCCAGACCATTCGCCGTGATATCTGTAACGCGGATGATGCCCTCCGAATGCTGGTGTCAGGGCGATCATCAAAATGACGCAGGATACGATTGCTTGCTATATGATCTCTCCTTCAAGCTGCCTGAAATTCATATCGCCTTCTAGGCGAAGGCTGACTGATCCGGTCTCACGGAGTCTACGAAAAGTTTGAATAAATACCTGGCAATGTGATACTCTCCTACCTGGAAATCGATTTGTATACTCTCGTACGGCTGTACGTGCGTTACCATTGCAAAAACCATACACTAATACAATATCAGCGCATTCTTGATGAGAAAATATGCAGGGCATTATTGTAAGGTACTCACTCAAAACAAATTAATCACTGACTTATCTATGAATTATCGAATACAAGGGTTACATAATAGAATAAATATAACAAGAAATAACTATAATATAAATAAAATAAAAAAATATTAAACTATAAATAAATAATAAAATATAATAAGAAATAACTTCCTGCTTAAGTTTTGTTTATGTATTACGTACGCCTGTAATGCCACGACAAGTCAACATTTTGAATAATATTTATTCAAAACTACTGTACTCGATTTTATCTTTTAAAATGATATATTCGACCTCCGGTAAGTTCAGCATCACTTACTATCTGCTCTAGCTAATTACCATATATTAATTGGTATTTAACTTCTTTCGAGCGATCTCGCACTGCGGTAAAGGTCCTCTATATGGCTCTTACGCTCTCCAGCAAAAAGACAGTGTATTTTTACGCTGTTTTATGAGCCATGAGAGGATAAAGGATAAAGAGATTGCTACTCTAAAGGCCAAAGTTAATAATACTGTTAATAATACTGTCAATAATAATAATACTGTTAATAGAAATAATACTGTTGGTAATAATGATAATAATGGTAATAATACTGTGTTGGACAAACTTAAAGATACTGATAATGCGGCGGGTCATACTGGAGACAATACTGAGAGAGAAATTAATGTGGGGGTGATTAATAGTAATAATAATGATAATACTGTCAATAATACTGTTTATTGTAAAACTAATACTGTGCATAACGATACTACGAACTTGGAGGCGTCGATTAGGAATGACATGGCGGCGTCAACACCGAATAATTGCACCAATAAGATTTTCGGTGATAAGAAGTGCTCTACATTGAATTCTTCGGTCGAGTTGAGTGCGCTTCGTTATTGTACACTGCCGGCATCTATGCTCTCTCTGTTCAGGAACCAGTTCGACCTTCTGGAGAGTTCGGTTAGCGATCTTCGGTCGCTTTTTGTGAGTAGGCTCGATGCTGTCGCCCGGATATCGAACACTGCCCCGGCGGGGCAGGGGGAGTTTGAAGGTCTGCTGGGTCGGGTTTCCTCGCTAGAGAGCGTAATTGAGAAGCAAAATGCTATGCTTTTGGAGGCGCAAAAAGACCGCGCTCTACTCGTGCAGGAAAATCTAAATCTGCAAAACAAATTGACCGAGCTCTCCGGTCTCATGCTAAATGTGCAGTCGCTGGTTTCTGGTCAGCGGGCTGGGCGTGGTGCTACTGGTAGTCCTGAGACGGTAAAGACTGACTGTAATGAGTCTCAGGTCCTCGTTTCACTCAGAGACATTGAGACTCCAGCTCCGGCTGACAGAACCATAGATTTAGGTTTAGAAATAACTAGATGTAAGATTAGCAATAAGGACGAGAACAACAACGCGGAAAACAATGTAATGAAAGCCTGTGATGTTAAGCATGCCTCCGAAGGGTTTCAGACACAACGTAGGCGGCGTCGATCCCGTGGTCTCCACCCCGGAAGGGCTACTGCTTCGGGACTGAGTGGGGGCACTTCCCGTGAGGAGGGGACGCGTCGCGGTGGGGATTTGGCTGAAGTGATTATTTCTAATGTTTGTGATGGATCTGATGCCATGAGCTCAGACGTAGTACTTGCCATCCTCGCTGCGATTGACCCATCCTTTACGAAAGATGACATTGTGTCGGTGCGTCTTCTCGGGCCAGGGGCTGGGCCTGACAATGGGGGGACTCGTTCGGGTGCAGCGCAACGCCGTTCGCCGTGGGTGGTCCAACTCTCTCACCGCGATACGTTAAACAAGATCATGCGTTTGAAGGGCAGACTAACAGCGTTCAACACAAGGCATATTGACGTAACTCTACTTACTGAGGAAACGCGTGAAAGCATGGTTCAGAGTAAGATATTTATTAATGAATATCTAAGTAAAGAGGTTTTCGCTCGTTATAACAATCTTAAACAGATTGCGCGCGGTTTAGACTTTAAATACGTTTGGCATAGATGCGGGCGATTCCTTACTAAGTGGAGAGACGGCAGTAAAGCGCATGAGTTTTCTTCAGCGGAGGACCTACATGCGTTGGCAGCTTCTTATAAGAAGAATAGCTGCAGTGAGAATGAGGACGACGGGTGTGTGGTCGAGGCTGGTGCGGTGGCCGAGCTGAGTGTGGGTCCCGGCGCGGGTCCTACAGCTGTGACAGCTGGCCGCGCCTGACTAGGCCAGGATAATGATAGAGTGGCGGATGGGGATGTGCTGAGAGCGGGTTTCCTGAATGCAACCTCGCTCTATGCACACATGGGGATGTTCCGTCAGTACCTGGAGGGTGCTCGGCCCTCGTATCACCTGTTTGACGTGGCGGAGACGCGTTTCGGTCACGAGGTCGACGATGTGTTCGCTCAGGTCGAGGGTTTTTCTGTCCTGCGTCAGGATAGGAATAAGCGTGGAGGTGGTGTAGCCCTGTACATCCGGAATGACTTCAAAGCTTCTTTATTATGTTCGTCGCCCTCACAGGTGGAGGGGAAGCCAGGCATTCCGGAATATTTAATGTGTAGCGTGCAGCAGGGTTCCTCGCCAGCGGTGTTCGTTGCCTTGATCTACCGTCCACCGGGAATTCGCGTCTCGGGCGACTCTGATCTGGTCAACGACCTTCGCAAACATTCCGTGGATTTCACGTTTAGAATTATCATGGGTGACCTGAATGCTAAAATGTTGTCGACCTCACAGGACGCAGAATTTTTCCGTGAGCTCGCTTGCGAGCTAAACTTCAAATTAGCAGATCACGGCGCGACGCATCATGTAGGGGATTCTCACACGTGGATTGATGTGATCTTTACGGACGACGACAATGTAGTGCTGAATGCGGGTAATTCACTGGCGACTTTCCCAAGCAGACACAATATTATAGACGTTGAGATTGACTTTCGTACAGAAAAACCTCCGGCTCTCAACGGTTTTGTTTATAGGGATTATAAATCGATCAAAACGGAGGAACTTCTAATCCTTTTAGCTGCTTGTGATTGGTCGCCGGTCAGTTGTCCGAGCAGTGGAGCAGACCTTCGGCTGGAACACCTCAGCCAGAACATCATGAACGTCATTGATCAACTCGCCCCTCTGAAAGAGTTTAAGCCGAGGAAACGAGGGCATCCTCCTTGGGTGGACGAGGACATTAAAGACTTGTACAGAAGACGAGACGCTATACACAAACGATACAAACGTACGAAACGGACGGACCTGTGGACGGAGTATCAGTCTCTAGCAGACGATGCTGAGGAACGTACTGCCCGAGCGCGGGATGCCTTCATTAACGACAGAGTTTTCGACGCCCTCAGTAGTAATAAGAACGTTTGGAATGAGCTTCGCAATCTCGGTCTTGTCCCAAGGGCCAAGAACGACCTGCATGGTTTTACCCCAAACGAGTTGAATAATCATTTTACCGGGGTTTCCGTCTCCGACCTTGAGTGCGAGGCAGACTTGGATGATGTCGTGTCGATGGCTGGCGAGGGTGGCTTCTCCTTTCGTGAGGTCACCTTCGCTGACGTCGTGCTCGCGGTCGCTCATTTCTCATCTCAAGCAAGGGGCGAGGATGGAATACCTCAAAACATCGTTGCAAAATCGTTACCGATAATTGGCCATCATCTTGTAGCGCTATTTAACTCTTTATTATCGAGCGGGGTCTTTCCGGCGGCCTGGAAGAGAGCGCACTTGGTGCCACTCAAAAAGACGGCAGTTCCATCGTCCGTCTCGGACTTTCGTCCAATTGCCCTTTTGTGCTTTCTTTCTAAGGTACTGGAGAAGTTGGCGCATGATCAGATTGTAGAGTTTCTGGGGGCGCTGGAGACTCTGGATCCTTTCCAGACTGGTTTCCGAAGGCATAACTCAACACAGACAGCACTACTGAAACTAACGGAGGACATAAGGGCGGGTATAGACAGTAGCGGGCGCCTTATGACGATCTTGCTGTTATTTGACTTCAGTAAGGCATTTGATACGATTTCTCCTTCCAAATTGCTTCGTAAGCTGATCAGAATGGGCTTCTCTAGGTCGGTAGTACTGTGGGTCAGATCTTTTGTGACTGGACGTAACCAGAGAGTGGTTACAAATAATAACGGTGATTCTGATTGGCTAAAGACCAATCTTGGCGTCCCGCAGGGCTCGATACTGGGGCCTCTTCTGTTCAGCTTGTATATAAATGATATACAGGAAGTCTTTTCAAAGTTTAAGGGTATGGAGGGGAAATTGACTGATAGTGTTGCGCATTTGCTTTACGCGGACGATCTGCAAGCCTACACTCAGGTCACGAGGGACGATCTGTGTGGGGGTGTGGGGCGAATGTCGGCTGTGGCGCATGCTGTGTCGGCTTGGGCGTTCGAGAATGCCTTGAGACTCAACACTGGCAAGACCAAGGCAATAATTTTTGGTTCGGAGCATAGTATTAACTACTTGCAAAATTTGGACTTGCCTGGTGTTGAGATTCAAAATGGTGTTTTCGTGCCCTTTGTCGAGGAGGTGACCAATCTTGGAGTGATAATGGACTCCAGGCTTACATGGAAACCGCAGGTAGATGCAGTTAGCCGAAAGGTTAACAGAGCCCTTTATGGCCTGAGATCTTTTCGATCCGGTACCTCGGAAGTACTGCGGAAGCAGCTGGCAGGCGCTCTCGCTATCTCTCACTTGGACTATTGTTCCGTAGTGTATCTTGATGTGACGGGTGAGCAGCAGACTAGACTGCAACGATTGCAGAATTCATGTGTGAGATATGTAACGGGCGCTGGGAGGGCCGAGCACATTACTCCTTACAGGGGGACAGTGGGCTGGTTGGATGTTAAAAACAGACGTGCCTATTTCGCGGCGGTCTTGATATACAAGGCACTTAATATGGGTCAGCCGCCGTACATTTCGGCCCTTTTCGAGAAGAACCAGTGCAGGACCTCTGGTAGGGTGCCCAGGGATTTGGCGGTTCCGGGAGCGAGGACCGACGCGGGTCTGAACTCCTTTCGAGTTTATGGGGCGCGCCTGTGGAACTCCATTCCGCAGGAGATCCGCACTTTGGCCTCGCTATCGAGGTTTAAGGTGGCGTTGCGTTGCCACCTATTAAATAATAATTAACTGTGATATTTTAATAAGACTGAAAACGCCCTGATATTAGTATGTAGTACTCCGCGTTGTTGTTCAATTGACGCGATAGGATAAGATTTATGCGAAATTGTATTTAACTATTTTGTCTTGACAAATAAATTTCTATTCTATTCTATTCTATTCTAAAAATTTTATTTTATCTCCTTAAGAAATGGTAATGGTGAAAATTTTTTTATAAACTTTTTACTTATTGTTATCCCAAAATTTGGTCCCAAAGTTTGGTCATTTAGTTCTGGGTCACCCTGTATTATAAAATTTAAAAATTGTATATTTAAGAAATGTTTTTGGAATAATAAAAAAAAACTGTGATAAAATGTATAAATATATTCCAGTCTTATGTGCAATGTTTTATATCTTATAGAGTCATACTTAGATCTTTTAATTTTATTTGGGAAAAGAATGTTGGAATATTATCATCGTAGATATTACATTGCACTATTACTCCGTCGTTTTTGTATACAACATATTTAAAAATATTGAAATTAGTTCTCTTTAATTTGTTTGGGAAAGTTCCTGTTCCAAAAATTTATATTATTACTGTTATTAAAATAAAGAAAAAATTATAGAAAGATAATAGCTTACGCAGATTTTTCACCGGCTTTTAGCTTTGATTTAAATATTCACTGCTTCATAGTGAAATTTTTCTTTCTCTTACTGGAATTATTTATTTCATCGTCAGTGGATTTCAAACAATAATAATTAGCAAAATAATCAAATTTTACAAAATTGACTTTAATTTATATTTTTTTAAATTGGCTGCCAAGCAAATTTGTACAATGTGCAAACATTGTACAAAATATTTTCAAAATATATTTAGAGGAGCTAGACAAACATTTGGAGTGTTCAAAAAAGATATATGGATTAATTTAGGCGGATAATCCATGCAAATATCCACGTTGAATAAACATGGAAATATATCAGCATGAATATCCTTGGAGATTATCAGCATTGAATCAGCATTGAATCAATGTCAATATACATGGATATTTATGTGGATAATCCACATTGATATCCACCTGGCTATTTTCAAAAGGGAGGACTTGATTTTTTTATATAAGTAAAATTCTGGCAATTTGTATGCTATATTGACAATAACAGTGCTTAAAGAAATTAAATTCATCTAGAAACAAATTAATTAATTAATGAAATATATATATATATAAATTAAAAAAGAAACATGACTTGCAAAAAAATTCAATTTAACTTTTTGTTGTGTACATAAAATAGCACACATTTAACGATAGTTGTTATCTTTGAAAATTGAAATAGGATACACGTAAATTATAGAGTAAACCTATAAACATAGTATATGTAGTATAAAACCTATAAACGTAGTATAAAACCTATTCTTTATCTCGTTAATGTTACTTCGTATTTTCTAGTTAATGTTAATAGTGGATTCTTGGTAAATACCTCAGATTTAATTTTCTTTAGGTTAGTTTTCTCTGCTTCCTTTGCCATTGATTGTTCCATGCGGTTTTTATTTCTCTCTGAATTATTTTTTTTCCATTTTCTTTACTATATTTGCAAATTTCCTGTCTGTGTTCCAATTTACTGGCTAGTTTAGCTATAGGTTGTTCATTTCTTTTTCAATGTTTGTTGATGTGGTTGAACGAATAATAGCTATTTTATTGTCTTGATTGTGAACGTGGTTATTAATTATATGTGTGTAAGAGCTGTGTTGTTTGTTGATTTTTAAATTGATTAATTGTAGGGATTGGACGTGTATAATCTTTTTTTCTGTGGTGTTTATTTGTTCTACTCTAACTAGAATTAATGTGTATAGTGCTGACAGTGTACCATATCAGTTTGGAATTTTTAATAATAGGTTTTCGCCATTGGGGAAACGAGCTACAGCTCCAATATATTGTGGGTTTTCAGCTACAGACGTATATATATATGGTGATACTCTGTGTGTTCTTGTAAAAGTAGCTCGAAATAACTTTCTACTGTTTCGATATTGTTTGTCTCTTCTGTGTTTCTCCAGTAGCACGGTTTGTATAATGTGTGTTGGTAGCAGTTTTCAGGTGATATGTCGTATGACTTTAAATGCGGTAGAGCGTGCTTGTAGAATGGCATTTTTGCTTCGGATTTGTAGTTATATCCGATATATTATTGTTGGTTAATAGGGTATGCCCTTGGTTTTTCGTGTTATGTAGTAGTTTGATGGCGTAGCTACGTGTCAGCTGTTTTCTTCTTAAGTGGAGGGGGATCATTTCGCCTTCGCTTAGTCGACTAGATCAGGAGCTAGTTCTGTATACTCTTAGCGCGATTCTCATGCTTGAGTTGAGGATTACTTTAAGTGTTTTTAGTACGCTTTTGTTAGCCGAATTATATACTACACATCTGTAATCGAGTTTGGATTGTAGTAGAGATTTGTACGTGTTAATTAGTACTTTCATATTTGAGCCCGTGTTTTAGGCTGACATAACTTTTAGGATATTTTGCCTACGAAGACATTGGTTCTTCAAGTTTTCTATGTGAGGTTTCTATGTTAACCTTTTATCGAAAATGAGGCCGAAAATGTTAACTGCAGCACGATTTTAATGGTCTTGTTGTTAATGTATAATTTTAATTCGTGAGAAAATAATCTCTACGAGTAGTCTCTTCGTTGATTTGGCCGACGTTTCGGAGGCTTAATCCTCCTTCTTCAAGGCTACTAAAATTTATTGATAAAATATTTACAAAAAGCACACTGTTATACACGGACTTGATTTAAAAACTTACGTTGCATATATCAATATAGATAATAAAGGTTGTAATTGTCAATTAGTAAAAGTTGTGATTGTGAAGTTAAGTAAAATATCCAGAGAAGGTTTTTATTGTCAGCTCTGATGTTGTTGAGCTGACAGGAGATGTGATACTGAAGGGATTTTGGTACTATTGCGAAATGGATAGAGTGTGTGATTGTATGTGGTGTGTGGTGTGTATGGTTGTAGGGAAGTAGTGGGGGGGGGGGGGGGGTAGAAGCGGCGAGTGGGTATCAGTATGGCAGGAGAATCGAGAAGGTGGCATGGTTTTGTGTACCAGTAGGCAAGTAGACGCGCCGGGGGGGTGGGGGTCTCTCAGCGCGCCCACTCGTCCCTGAGATTTGCCGCTCTGGACAGAGGCACGGCCCACAGCCAGCAACCGAGAGGGGGGACCTCTCATTGCGTAGCAACCGTGTCTATATTTTTACCAGTAGCGGCTGTGCGCCACCTCCTTAGCTCCCCTATTCGCCTGATCCCATCGTAGCGCTCTGGCCCGTACTCGAGTCCATATTTATTGTATTATTGCGGTATTTTTTATTTTTGGAGTGTGATTTGATGATGTTAATTGAGTCTTTGTATGTGTTGAGGAGGAAGTTTGTATCTTGTGCTCTATTGATTGTGCGGTTGTATAGGTGTATGTATAGCATTTCTGTGAAGCGTTGTGTGTAATAGTTGCTTGTTTTGTCTAGTATGTGTGCGTCTATTATATTGAAGGTGTGACCTGTGTCTATGTTGTGTGTTGCAAGAGGAGATTTTTCATCTTTGTTTTTTATAGATAGTACGTGTTCTCTTTTTCTATGTTTTAATTTTCTTGTTGTCATTCCTATGTACGTAGCTTCGCAGTCATTACAGTCTATTTTGTACATTACGTTGTGTGTGTCATTGGCGTCTAGTTGATCTTTTCCGAGTTTGATGTATTTGTTGAATTTATAGTCTTGTTTGTCAATGAGATCCCGTTTTGATGTAATATGCCTTTGATTTTAGGGTTGGTGTATTTATTGAGAGGTAAGACTATGGAGTTATATTGGTTGTGTTGTATGTCTGGGGTTATGTTATTATTATTGTTGTTGTTATGTATGTGGGCAATTCTTTTTTTAATATATTTATTTATAAAGTCAAATGGATAGTCATTGGTAGAAAGGAAAAGTTTAATTCTTCGCACATTAGAGTGCTGGAACCTCTTGTCTGACAGTTTCATCGCCTTGTCTATCAGATTATAAATAATGGCTATTTTTTGTGAAGTTGGATGGTGTGAATGGAAATTTATGGATAGTCCTGATGCTGTATTTTTTTGATACCAGTTCATTATTGGAGTGTCATTGTCTCATCCGATTATGGTCATATCTAAGAAATATATGGTATTGTTTTTTTTTCCGTTTCATGAGTGAATTGTAGGTGTTGGTTATAATGATTGAAGATGTTAAGTGTTTGTTCTATGTTGTTTTTATTTAAGATTATAAAACAGTTGTCGACATAGCGGAAATATAAGATATTATCATTAATTGAGTTAAAGCAAGAGTGCGCCTAGTAATTGTTTATAATATTTGTTATTATACTGTAAATAGATGGAGTCTAATAAAACGGATATTCCTGTTAAAAAATCTGATTTAGTTATGGGTAGACAAGGACTAAGATATCTCCACTTTTTAGCGACTGCCTCCAAAATTAAATCTCTAGGGATATTGCTCAATAATGAAATGACGTCAAATAATGCTAATGAGTAGTTGTCCGGGATCTTAGTGTTTACTAATATGTTTTTTAGTTCCTGACTATTTCTAATTGATGATGAAGGTTTAGGGATGTGTCTGTTAAAACGAGTGCAAATGCTTTTATCGAAAATGTATGTGGGACTATTGATGGCTGAGACTATTATACTTATTGGAAAATATTATTTATGTATTTTTATGAGAGCTATAGGGGCTGTTGTATTATCCAACTTACTACTGTCATCTTTGAAGGCAATATAACACTCATACTCTGAAATCCTCCGATTCCTTGATAAGCTTTATCATTTTTCGTTTTATACCGTTAAGAGGATTCACCTTGAGTGGATTGTAATATTTGTTATCTGACAGGGCTTCTTCAACTTTATTGGTGCATTTTTCTCTGTCGTTTATTACTGTGGTATTGGTTCTTGTCCTATATATTGTCCTTGTCAGCTTTATTAAAAAGGATATCTTGTTTTCTTTGATCAATTTCTTCCTTTTATTGATGTTGTGTTCTATATCTTTGTCTATTGCAGATATGTGTGGAGTGTTTTTTTACGTGAATTAATCGATTTTGTGATGTCTCTGATTGATAGATACTTTTGTTTATAAAAGTACATAAGTGATTCAATGTTTTTAAAAAATTCAAAGGCTTGCTTGTGATCAAACTGTACAGCAAAATTAGACCTATCACCCGGGGATAGAGTATTTTTTACGTACTCTGGAATGTTTTTATCGCTGAGGTTAACTACCCATTTGACTCGAAGTTTATTAATTTCTGTTGGTGTGTGTGTTGGAATATTGTGTATATGGTTGTTATTTTTGTCATTACTATTGTATTGTTGATTTGCTGCTCTGTTTTGTTGGTATGTGTTTTGGCCTGTTTTTTTGGTTATGAATTCTGTCTCTTGTTTTCTCTGCACCTTTAAATCTGTCTATTGTGTATGTTATGGGAAGTGCAACGGTGGGTGTATCTATTTTTGTTCCAAGTATGTCTTTTAATTTATTTCTATTGTTTTCTAGGGTTTTTATCTGTCCATGGATGTCCTTAATCTCTAATTTTAATAGTCGTTTTTGTGTGTCTTTTACTATTTGGTTGTATCACGTCTTGCAAGTGAGATTGTGTAATGTGATGTGTTTGATTGTAGTTAATAACTGTTTGGGAAGGATATCTTGGTTTCTGCATGTGAACTGGAATTTACGTTTGGATTTGGCTATGGCTAGTTTTTCTTGTATTCTGAGTAATTCTATTACTGTTTGTCAGATAATAAAGGTCAGATAATAGAGGTTGTAATTGTCAATTAGTAAAAGTTGTGATTGTCAAGTTAAGTAAAATATTCAGAGAAGGTTTTTATTGTCAGCTCTGATGTTGTTGAGCTGACAGGAGATGTGATACTGAAGGGATTTTGGTACTATTGCGAAATGGATAGAGTGTGTGATTGTGTGTGGTTAGAGTGTGTGATTGTGCGTCGTGTATGACTGCGTGTGGTTGTAGGGAGGTAATGTTTCGCGAGATAGGGCGAGAGCGCTACGATGGGATCAGGCGAATAGGGGAGCTGAGGAGGTAGCGCATAGCCGCTACTGGTGAAAACATAGACACGGTTGCTACGCAATGGGAGGTCCCCCCACTCGGTTGCTGGATGTGGGCCGTGCCTCTCTTTAGTATAGTCTAGTACACGAAACCATGCCACCTTCTCGATTGTCCTGCCATACTGATATCTACTCGCCGCTCTCTCGCCTTCCTCGCGAAACACTACCTCCCTACGACCACACACAATCACACAGTACACACACTCTATCCATTTCGCGATAGTACCAAAATCCCTTCAGTATCATATCTCCTGTCAGCTCAACAACATCAGAGCTGACAATAAAAACCTTCTCTAGATATTTTACTTAAATTGACAATCACAACTTTTACTAATTTACAATTACAATCTTTATTATCTGATATATGCAAAGTGTTACGGATGGATGGATGGATGGTTGATTGGTTGGCGGGTGGGTCCTGCCTTGTGAGCAGGGCAAGAAGCCACAAGGTGGATTGCGAGGAGATCCCTTTATTCGTGTTGGTCAGAGCTCTGCTCAGTCTGGTGGTCGCCGGAGATCTGCCGCTCTGCCGCCGCTGCGACGAGGAGGTGGCGAGCGTCTCCACGTGCAGAAGTGCAAGCATTGCACCTCTGTGCGTGAGAACTGCAGGCAACGGCGTTCCCTGCTGACGACGCATCCGGCGTCGTCGGTAGCGGCCATCCGGGATGCCACGGAGAACCTAACGCTTCTCCGTGACACTTCCTCGGGGCGCGCGGGTGCCGTCCTCGGCGCCCAAAAAAAAACAGGGTCATCGGCGAAGCCGTGCGTGCAGTGCAAGAGTGTAAAGCGTCGGGGCGCGCTGAAGTGTGTATGAGTTTACGTTTATTTGAGAAAAATATGTTAGTGGGATGCCAGTGCTTTGTGCACATACGCGCGAGGTGCGCGCATTGGATTCTGATCCAATTTTGCCCTCGACTCCGTAAATGTCGAGTTAAGTACAGGAAAAAACATTTGTTTTATGCAATATTAATTGTGTGTGAAGGTGTTGATGTATAGGCGCGGGTGTTGTCCTTGACAGCCGCTGCTGCCTTACATTTTGGGCTGGCAGAGCTCTTAAATACAAAATACCTTACACCTAACTACGAAATTTATCTGAAAAATATATATATATAATTATTCATGGTTGAATTTATGCTCCTGCACACGAGTACTTTTCTTTTGTGTACCGTGGCCTGTCCGAGCCTGTATTATTACAAAGTATGTGGTTATTGCGTGAAAATACGTTTGTAAGGCTCAGAACAATTTGCTGCAACTGGTGAGCATGATATATGCATATAAATGGAGAGAAAAAAAATATATGTATAACTGCGACGTATATACAAAATTATACTAACCCTTTAGTGTATGTATATAAATGATTATTATAATATAATTGTAATCTGGCTGAAATACTAAAAAAAAAACCCAATAACCCATTGATACGTAGGTGATCATAATGCACCTATTTATTATTAAAGTTTGATATTATTATGAATATTTCTAGAAAGTTAATGTTTTTCTCGCCGTTGAACAGCCTGGCTTATGGCAGTGAGGCCCTTGAACCACGAGAATAATTACTCGTAGCGCGAGAATGAGTCGGCCTATTCATTTTCCATTGAAATAATTGAATTTGATAACCGGCTTGTTCATGCAACATGACTCGCGGCGATGTTTCTACGGCCGTGGCGGCGAGGAAGCGTCGAACTTGAGCTGCATTTTTAGTTTGCCAAGTTCGCTCTGCTGCGGCTAATTTCCCGAATCGATTCGAGCTGCAGCATTCCGCGCTGTTGTCGCATAAGGTCGCGCATTGGTTTATTGGCGCGGTAGCGCATATAGCACCATATTACAAGAATCGCTGCTGCGATTAGACCGAGCGAAGACCACGAGACCCGGCTGAGCAGGCTAGTGGTGTAGCTTAAGTCTTTTAATTCGAAGGCCGACGATCTTCTCTGTGCGATCTCGCGAGCTTTAGTCGCGATTTTGCGCAGATTGGCCCCGCTCTTTAGGTTCTCAGTTCCGGAGCCATGAGCGGCGTCAGCCCAATGTTCGGCCAGATTCGAGATAGCCTGGTGCAGATCCATGGCGGAAGTGGCTGATTCACTTAGCCGTGCCATGATTTTTGATACGTTGCTGAGGTTTGGACGTAATTGGGATGGCTCTAGCCATGGGACGTTCTTGTTTTCTTTTGCGGCGTAGCCCGTCCGGGGACGCGCAAAAAAACAGTAAAAAAAACGTCTCAACCCACTGGGTCCAAATCCGAGGCCTCTGCGTCTCTTGCTAGCTCGCTCGGACGCTCAATTTTGTTTACGAACACGACCTTTGTTGATTCGTCGTTTTGCAGCGTTACATTATTTGTTTCGCGGTTAATCGTGATAATTTCATACGGTCCGCGGTATTCTCGCGCGAACTTTCCCTTCTTCGGCTCGTTAATTAAAAAGACGATTTCGCCTTCACGGAAATGTTTTGAATTTAATTTCCGGTCATAGTAGTGCTTGGACCGATACTTTGACTGTACCAGGTTCATTGCAGCTACTGTCTGTAGGACCGTCAGATTATTTGACACATTTGTTAAATAATCGTTGTATGATAAGTCGTCGCTGCTTCGGGGAAAACTTGACGGTGTTCTTGGCTTAAAGCCGAAGAGCAGCTCGTGCGGCGAGTACCGGGTACTTTCATGTTCGGTACAATTATATGCATGTTGACAAATGGCGGTCCATTTGTCCCACCTGTCAATATGCTTTACATATTTCCTGAGATACTCAGTCAATGTGTGATGCATTCGCTCGATTGACCCGTTCGCTTGTGGGTGATAAGCGGTCGTGCAGAATTTATTTATATTAAAAATTTTGGCAAGCTCTTCAAGTACCCTATTCTGGAAATGAGAGCCTTGATCTGTGACAATAGCAGCGGGAGGACCGAAAATGCAGATTATTCTGTCGGTCAACACACGCGCTACTTCATCTGCGTTTGCATGCTTTGTTGGCGTTAAAATTGTATATTTTGTGAGCATGTCTTGTGCTGACAAAATATACCTATTGCCGTGTCTGGTTTGCTCTAACGGGCCATAAAAGTCCAAAGCGAGATGTGCGAAAGGTGTTGCAGGTGTATTGCTGATAAGCATTGGAAGCCGGGTTTTAACGCGAACCAATTTGTTGCTTTGGCACACCGCGCATCGGGCGACAAATTGTTTTACATCGGGGCGCATATTCCGCCAGTAGAAATCATTAGCAATTTTGCTATATGTTTTCGACATACCCCGATGTCCGCCCATCGCTGCCTCATGATACTCTTTAATTAACTTGAAGCGATCAGAGGCTGGAGGGATTGGCAAATTATTCTTGTACAGAATTGCGTGCAATGCTATTCCGCCAAAAATATTGTCGAAAATGTCGACAAAGTTTGCCCATTCAGGAAGCGTAAGCATCGCTAGATCTTTTATTACAGCGATGCTGCGCACCTTCTCTTTGACTATTACTTTCTTTAGAGTTTTCAGACATCTTCGAAGATCGACACGAAGCGGGCGATCTTCGAAGTGAGCCTTAATGTAGACTCCGAAAAGCTTAAATCTACCACAAGCCGTGACATTCACTTCGCCCAATTTGAATTGACTATTAGTCAAATCATGTGGGTTCAAATATCCTCGTTCAATCAAGGCTTCTTGTACTTCGGTCGATATAAAATTATCGGCCGAAATTAAGTACACAAGATTTTCCTTGATTCGAAAGGGATGCTCGTCATATGCCCGCAGGTGGTTAAAAGCTGGAGGCTCTTGATCTTCCGGAATTGCCCACGGCGGTTTTTCACGGGGCGGCCTCGCTTTTGTTGTGACGTAGCGTTTTAGCTTGTCATTGTCGAGTGCTGCTTTAACTCCAGCTGTAATTCTTTCGCCGTCAGACGACACCTCGTTATCAGTGCTTGCGCTGCCTTTATTTATCGGCGCAGCTGCACTGGCATGAGACTGTGACGAGCCGAGCTGCATAGCGGCGTTGCCAGACTTTTCACTGCTTTGGTCTGCGCCGATACTCTGCCGAGCGCTGTCGTGCGCCTCTGCCCGATCATGCAGCGGAGGGTCGTTTCCAATCGACTCAGCTTCTGGCAAAAATTCCAAATTTGCCTGTGGAGTTACTTCTAAGTTTGGTTGCATTGGCCAATTTTCTGGAGCATGCGACTCTGCAAACGCTACCGGCTGGCTCGGTGCTGGCTTCTGCAGCTCAGGCGGAGAGATATGTTCCGCGCCTGCCGCCAGCTGATCGCCAATGTCGCTAGCTGCGAATTTATTATTGGCGCTCGAATGCGTAACAGTACGAGCAGTTTTATGTTTGAGACGCTTTTTTCGCCCAAATATTGGCGATTTATTTCGCTCATTCTCGCTTTCACTTGATGGGGATCGCTCACGCCCGGGTTTGACCGGTTTGGCGGTGTCCTTTGGGGCGCTTACGCGTAAGTACGGCGTAAAATGCTGTCCCGTCAAGTTTAAATGTATAGTGTCAGCAGCATTGGCTACTAACACATGGCAATAGACCCGCGAGTCCCCAGGGGGATCGTAGTGTACGCAAACGTTCACTTTAAACTCATGGGCAAAAATAAACACGCAGTCTATAGTGCCATAATCTGAGGAAGATTTTAAAATCTTTTCTGTTTCGGCCGGTTCACCGCATGATCTGAGCCAAGGGGAGGCCAACAGCTGACGTCTCAATTTCGTCGCTGAAATTTTGAGCTTCATGATTTTCATGAGGGAATAAAACAGGCAATTTCCCGGAGGGCTACTGGGAATATTTCCTGAGCGCCGTAATTTTTCGTGCGGCTCTGCGCAATATTTTTTGCGAATATATGTATGAACACAGGCATCGCCAGAGCTTGCAGACGAATTCTCGTCCAATGACAATGGCTTGCGTTCGTAATTTAGAGGAATACCGGAGAAACTTTCGAAAGGGCCATCGATAGCGGGAGGGGAAAGCGTTCGCGCCTCAAGCGCTCTTTCCACGATTGGTTCCAGCAGCGACGCACCTGGGGGTGTCGGCTTTTGCCTGGAAGTCGTTTCTCCGAGGTTCAAGTTGCGATTTTGCGCATTGGAGCCATTTTTTCCGCTGAAAGCACTCGTGTTGCATGCATCAGCCATTTCATTTATGCTGACCATGATTTGAGCAGCTTCTGGAACCTCTAGAGCATCTTCTCTTATCAAGGGCGGCTCATGTGTGCGCGTGTGTCGTGGGATATTTTCGACGGCCAACGGTGCTCCTTTATTTAGCGACGCGGCGGTTGAATTTGAATATTCACCCTTAGCTTTTTCTTGGCCTGGTTGCCAGACCACGACCAGATCATTGCCGATTGGGGCTCTGACGCCTTGGCTGGCGAGCTCTCGACGCCTGGAATATTTTGTTCTTCAGGCGGCGAGGCAGTTTCCGTAATAATCGGCATATGAAATTCGGGGGCCGTGGGCCGCAGGACTTTGCTCGGTGAGGACGGGTTCAAGGAGTCGTGCGGTTGCGAAATTTGCGGCAGACTCGAATTTTGCGGCAATAAATTTCGCGGGAAACTAAATATCTGCGGAGCATCGATTGCGTTGGCGATTTTTCCCGACGGGGGGATCCGTATACTCTCCTGATCGTTACTCGAGTTGCTGGACTCGTGAATTTTCTGCGGGGCCGTGACTCGAGCATTTTGCGAGCCGCAAGTTTCGCGATCGGATGGCGCTACGTATTTTATGTACGGCCGTACTTCGGAGGGAATTATTGAATCACCCGATGAGCAAGAAACTGCCGAAATTACTGATGGCATGGATTCATCGGAATCTGAGGATTCTGCGAGCTCGGCAGACAGCTTAGGTGGTTCTGGAGCGGGAGGATTGGCTCGAAATTCGATTGATTCGCGCAGAATTGCCTCTATACGTGTGCGTTCCCCGGCGCTTAATGCATAGTGGTTTTTATCTATGCGCTTCAAGAATGTGTTTGTTAAAATACAATCGAACCAGACCGCGTCGCGGTAATCCGGTGCGTACACGTGTTTTCGATTTTTCTTTTCCGTAAACCACTGAATTTTAACTTTTTCGTCTCCGTGATAAACGTCGTGAAGTGCGCGGCAGATAAAGTAGCCGTCGAACTCATTTCTCACCGCGAGAACCTCGTCGCGTTTATAAATCAGCGCGTTATCTTCCCTGGGCTTTTTACTTATGGCGCGATTTGATGAGTTTTCGGAACTCGAGGCCGATATTCGAAGCTTCTCTCCGGAGGCCTGACCTCGCTTTTTCGTAGCGCGCGCACGGAAGATTCTTCCTGGTGGAGCGCCTGCTTCTTCGTCCGGCGAGTCTAGCACCTGCTGATCGGCGAGCTCGTAAAGCTCGTGGAGCGGCAGGTCCAGATTTACCTCGCCCTCCGCTAGCACTGGATTGCGAGAGAGCGCGTCAGCGTTCGCGTTTTTGATTCCCGGGCGATATACGATGTCGAATTTGTAGCCTGTTAGCGCGGCCTTTAGCCTATTAAAGCGCAAATCCGGCTTTTTTGTCGTATGAAAATGTTTAAGAGCTTCGTGGTCGGTAACGATTGTGAACTTTCTTCCAAATAAATAACATTGAAATTGTTCTTTTGCAAACACGACCGCGAGGAGCTCTTTGTCGTATGTCGGGTACCGCAATTCGCTGCCCTTCAGACACCGCGACGCGTACGCGCACGGCTGATCTGAGCCTATCTTGCCTTGGCTTAAAATAGCGCCAAGTGCAAAGTCGCTTGCGTTTGTCGTTACGATAAACGGCTGCGAAAGGTCCGGAGCCTTTAGGACTGGCTCTTCCGACATAAGCTTTCGAAGAGTTTCAAACGCATTTTTCTCGGCATCGCCCCATTCAAATTTTACTCCTTTTTGCAGACGCCTGAATAATGGATAAGCGATTTTTGAAAAATCGGGGATAAATCGCCGATAATAGCTGAACAATCCAATTGCTTGTTTCAGCTTCTTTGCGTCTATTGGCGTCGGATAGTTGGCCATGGCGCGAACTTTCGCCGGGTCTGTCTTAATTAGACCGCCGCCAACTATATGACCGAGCACCTGTGCCTCCCTTTTCAAGAATTGGCACTTTCTTGGTTCGATAGTCATATTGGCCTCTAAGAGTCTTTTTAATACACGACGCAGGCGTTTATTGTGTTCGTCGAGAGTCTCGCCGAACACCATGAGGTCGTCGAGATAAATTTCGACCTCATCGCCTTGCAAACCCTTCATGGCCAGCGACATTGCACGTGTAAACGTGATTGTCGCTTCCTTTAGGCCCATAGCCATTCTGTTAAATTGCAGAAGCTGATTGCCATGGTTGCCGTCAGGGGCATAAAATGCCGTTAAGTGTGCCGAGTCGGGATGCATTTCAATTTGATCGTACCCCGACTTGAGGTCCATGACGGTTATATAGTTAGCCGACGCGAGATGCTCGAGGATATCGCTAGTAAATGGAAGCGGATGGCAGCTTCCCTCTGTTTCTTCGTTCAGGCCCCGAAAATCGGTGACTAGGCGGAACCGTTTGTTACCGTCAGCGTCCGGCTTTTTCGGAACAATCCAGAGGGAAGACGAGTAGTTTGAGTTGGAGGGCACGACGATGTTTTGCTCTCGCAACTTAGCTAACTCGCGTAGCATGTGGTCTTTGATAGCGGGTGGGAATCGAAAGCGGTGGTTCCGTATAGGCCTGTTTAATTTTAACACGATTCTGTGTTGCAGCAGGTGGGTCGCGGGTAGAGGTTCCCCGTCGAGCCCAAACACACCAGCGAATTCGTCAACGATTTCGCGAATAAGGTTTTTCTCTTCCTCGTTGCACCCTTCAAGATCCGCTAGCTTCATAATTTTTTCGACTCGATCGTGTCTTTTTTGAGCATCTTCTTGTAAGTCGCGATTCAGGTTGAAAACTTTGCGATATTTTTCTTGTTTTTCTGCGTCGAACATGCGTCACAAATTAGCAGTGAACTTAGCAACATTTTCAGCAGAGCCGTCCTCGTCGGCTTGAAACAGCGGGTTTGCGATAATTTCGCATTCTTGCAGCTCGACCATCGGGGCAGATATGGTGACTTCTGAGTCACTGACGTTGATGCACTCCGCGTAAACACGGCCGTTTACGTTATCGGAGATAAAATTGCCGAATAGCAAATCGGGATGTAGGTCATTTAGTGGGACCCATCCGACTTCAACGTCATTGTTAATTAACGGCGCACTAATAGTCATTTTGACTCGTGGGGGAATAGTGACTTGCTCGCCAGCGTCGAACGGAAGGTGCGTGTTACCGAGCTTGAGACTCTTGCTCAAAGCATCGACGCAGCCACCGTGAGAATCGATAATATCCCAGCCAATGATTCCGGAATTTCCTATCGGGAAATCATTTGATACGGCTTGGAGATAGCAGCGTAGTCCACCCAGTTGGACTTCCGCTTGGCCGAGCGTACAGGCTGTGCCCTCTGTCACTCCCTGAATTTTAATAATTTTTTGTACGTCGATAGGATAACCGGGGGCCAATTCCCCGATTTTTACAATCGAAATATCTGCTCCCGAGTCAGCGTAGAATTTGCCTATGCGCTTACGCAATTGCGGGCATTCTACGGACACAATCGGAGGCTGTCTACCCGTAGTGATAAACTTGATTTTTGCTGAATTAATTTGTTGCTTTGTTTCCAGCTGCTTATTTTTTCGACGCTCGCCGCTTGAGGAACGTGGCGAACGTGCGTCTAGTTTAAAGCAGCCGCTGCTTCGCTGCTTCTCGAGTTACGGCTGATACTTTCGTTCGAGCGATCACGTTTGCCTTTATAGTTATAATTTTTTCGGGAGTTCCATCGATGCTTTTTGTTGTAATTACGATTATCGCCATTATTGCGATTATCGTTATTGTTTCCAGAATTACAGTCGTCGCCGTCATTACGGTTACTATTACCGTTATTCTGGCCATTGCCATTATTGCGGTTATTACCATTATTATTGCCCGCACCGTTTTTGTTTTTTCGATTCCCGTTGTTATTCGGGAACGGATTTTTAAGTAAATGCTGAGATGCATGCCGAACTAAAATCTTGCAGCGATCGACAGCATGACCGTGCTGGTTGCAGTAGCTGCAATGCGACTTTGCGAATTTTTCGCGCCGTCCTGCTCGCTATTACCCGGCTGGGCTTCCTCTGCCGTTACTCTGCGCACTTGCGAGGTTTTTCCAAGTGTCGGCGTGGCATTATCAAAATTTCGGCCGCTTTGCTTGCCTTCGAATTCTATGGCTGCGGTTATAGCTGCATTCAGATCCCTCGGGAATCTGCAGCGCACTTGGTGATCAAGTGGGGCTTTCAATCCGAACAAAAATTGATCTAAAACGTCGGTACGCGCCTGACGTCTCCGAGCCCGTCTGTCTGAGTCAGATAAACCGGGGGCTGACTCGGTGATCGTCATGAAGCGGTTGAATAGCTTTTCAACGCGCAGGCCGTAGTCGCCTACCGACTCATGTGCGCCTTGCTTAATCGCGCGAAGTTGGGCAAAAACTTGATCGGCGATTCCGACATTCGCGTAGTGCAGCGTCAAGTCGTGAAGGAGCTTATCTACGGATGAATAATTGGCAATGCGCGCGCGATAATTTTCGGTCTTTTTGGTTTTTAACTTGCTAGCGATGTGCAAGAGCAAGAATTGTCCGTGGGCTGGGTGTGATTTTAGCACATCCAGTACTCCTTTCCGAAAAAGCCCGAGGTTATCCGGATCTCCGTTAAACTCCGGGATACATGCGACGGCTTGATGAAACGGCAATTTCGGCGAGCGTTCTTTTTTGCTGCTCGCTCGTGAGCTGTTATCACTATGTTTTACTGGCTCACTACGAGGTTTTGGAGGCCAATCCTCGTCATCGTCGTCATAGTCGTCGTCGTCGCCATCGTCCGACGGATCAGACTCCGGATCGTCGTCCGGCGGGGAGCGATCGTCTCTATGAGGCGGCCTGCGACGTGTGGATTTTTTGTCGGGAGCCGGGCGTTTGCGATTGTCCGATTTATCAGTGCGCTTGCGCTTACTTTCACCGTCGGACGGATCCGAGTCTGGATCATCGTCCGAGGGGAAGCGATCGCCGCCTCTTGGTTGCTGTCGACTTGTCGGCCTTTTACTCGGGGTCGACTTTACACGCCTATCCGAGTTATCAAAATTTTTGTAATTATTATCGCCGTCGGATGGATCCGAGTCCGAGAGGTCATCTTCGTTCGAAATTCGGCGCTGTATTAATTTTTCACGAGATGCAGCACGGTTCTGCCTGACAGAGCGGTCGACCGATTTATTTAACGGCGCGGTGGACCGAGTATGAGTATTTGACGATGTCTCGGCTTCTTTGCGAGTATCGCGACGAGTTTTAGCGCTTTGCACGGCTTCCTCTTCTGACTCAGCGTATAGGACCGCGAAGGATTCAGCTGCGGACACGTCTCCAATTTCTTTGTCGGCGAGAGTGTTTCTGCGCGCGTTATTGCTCGCGCTTTTCGACTTTTGACGCGGAGGCTTTGTATTTACCGAACTTTGATGCTGCGGCCGCTGGCTCGCGGGCTCTCGGCACAGCGGCTCTCGGCGCGCTGGCTCTTGGCACCGCGAGTTTTGGCGCGCTGGTACCTGGTCCGATAGTCCTGAAGTCGCGAGATTGTACCATGCAGGATTTCCACCGTTCTCGTGAACGAGTTGCACGATAGCAGCGCGCATTTTCTCGTTTTGGGTATTTTGCACGCTAGTGGACATCTGGTGCTCCATCCTAGATGCATCGCTTACTTCTGTAGAAAGCTTTATCACCTCGGCCTTTAGCCTGGCGTTTTCAGCTTCCACCGCATTTATGCGCTTTTCTAGCGCCGCAAAATTTGCGTCGCATAGGCTGCTTCCGACGCAGCTGCTGTTTGAGCCGTCGGCCGCGTTGCTTACTAAGCTCTCGGCGGGTGACCTTGGGCGCTCGATTTTTCCTCGCATTTTCGGCGGCTGTGTTACGGCTGTTTCTAGCGCGTTGCCCTGTGCACTCGCGACGCGTACGCGCTCTGTGCGCTTTAAGCGAACTTTATTTTCATTGCCCCCATTTTTAAACGCTTTGGTCGTCTTGATAAAATATTTCGCCATTTCCGTCATCGGACCTTCTGCGGCGGATGCTTTGGCCGACCTGGGATTTATATCCCCTGGCCTTGGCGTAGGGAGGCGCGGTGCTGTGACGGTATGACCGGCAGCGGCTCTGACGCGCGATTCGGTGCGCAAATTCCAGCCGATTAGCTTTTCTTCGAGTCTTTTTAGATCAAAAGGATCGAGTGGCTTTGGTTTTGAAAAACTGAGCGGGCATGCTCCGTCTACTGAATTTACGGGGCTTGGCGCGGGTGGGCGGATGTGATCTACACTTTCGTCTTCGGTCCGGCTTGGAAAGTCGTTAGCGCCCGACTGTCTGTAACTACCCGACAACGCGTTAGCCGGCAAGTAATCTTGACATTCTTTAGCACGGTTGTCATGATTTATTTCGTCCGCAGAATCTGAAGCTGAAAATTCGCGATTTGCTGTACGAATAAAAGATTTACGCACGATTCGCGGATTTTTCAAATACAGGTCCGCAATTTTATTTACCCGATTTACCACCTTCGCGTCGATTTTTTCCGGGTCGCTGCAGGTACCGCGGCTCCTCGATCGCGTTTTCAACCCGCGGTTTTTTGTTCTGAACAGGCCGGAAACCATTATATTAATTGACGGCTACAAATTTAGTTTAAAACCGAATGTAACGCGAAGGTCCGTTCACTCCCGAAAGCCAAGGTGCTCGTAATAATAAAAAAACGGCGAGAAAAACTTACAGTAGTAGACTAAGTTGACGCATTATGGCTGCTCTGCGATGCTGCTGCTGAGCTGGAGGCAGCGAAGCTGCTCGCGCGTGTCGGCGGCTGGTCCGCGCCGACAACTGCACTGCCCGTGGAGGCTGCAACTGATGATTTCTTGCTGGAGCCCGTCGGCGGCTGGTCCGCGTCGACGGCTGTAAAGCGGCTGTTCGTTGGCCCAGATGGGCTTTGAGGGCCAAATCGACTTTGTGGGCCCAGGCGGGCTTGATGAAAATGCAAAGCACGTCGGCGTTTGCTCGATTACCGGCCGTCACACTTGCTCCACAGTGACAGAGTGGGCTTTGCAGTGAGATCTTGACGGCCTTGATTTTTTTTTTTTTTTGAAAGCTCGGATATTAATCTTGAGCCTCGGCGACCACTTGTATGCTTATTCTGAGGCACACGTGTTGACGAGTCCTTTTACTGCAGGAAGCTTCTTGGCCCACATAGCTAAGTCACAGAGTTGCGTCGTACTTGTCTTGGCTGCGAAGCACTGATTGCTGACAAGCCGACTTATACGTAGATGTCAAAACTTAAGACAAAATTTGGCAATTCTTGGGCCAGTGACCTCTCCTTGTGTTGCTCCAAAAATTCTGCTACACAAGACCCGCTTGGGATGCCAGATGTTACGGATGGATGGATGGATGGTTGATTGGTTGGCGGGTGGGTCCTGCCTTGTGAGCAGAGCAAGAAGCCACAAGGTAGATTGCGAGGAGATCCCTTTATTCGTGTTGGTCAGAGCTCTGCTCAGTCTGGTGGTCGCCGGAGATCTGCCGCTCTGCCGCCGCTGCGACGAGGAGGTGGCGAGCGTCTCCACGTGCAGAAGTGCAAGCATTGCACCTCTGTGCGTGAGAACTGCAGGCAACGGCGTTCCCTGCTGACGACGCATCCGGCGTCGTCGGTAGCGGCCATCAGAGATGCCACGGAGAACCTAACGCTTCTCCGTGACAAAAGTAAATTTTTAAATCAAGTTCGTATATAACAGTGTGCTTTTTGTAAATATTTTATCAATTAATTTTAGTGGCCATGAAGAGGGCGGATTAAGCCTCCGAAACATCGGCCGAATCAACGAAGACACTACTCGTAGAGATTATTTTGCCATCTCAATTTAAACCAACAACAAGTAATAGAATCAGAATTCAAAACTAATTAATTTGTGGGGCTTGTTTCTTTTCTTATCGAAAACTATTGCTTGTAATTTATTTGGTGAGAATTTAAACCCTGTTTCCTTTGCATATTCGGTTAGGTTATTTAAGGTATTTTGAACAGTGTAACATCATCAGCGAAGATCGTTGATAAAACTGGAGAAGTTATACGGTTTCAAATATTGTTTATGACCAATAGAAATAGTGTAACGCTAATTACTGATCCTTGATGTACGCCATTTGCTATGCAAGCGGAGTCAGAATATGTATCGTTAACTCTGACTTTAATCAGTCTGTGACTCAAGAAATTTTTGATAAAATGGTAACAATTACCTGTAATGTTCAGATCCTGTAGTATTTCGAGAATTTTTACGTCTCCATAAGAGGTCATACGCTTTCTCCATATGCAGGCCCACTGTCAGCATATGTTGGTAATCTTCAAATGCGTCGCAGATGTGAGACTCGAGAGTAACCAAATAATCTGTTGTTCTACAGTTGTTTCAAAACCCGCTTTGTGCTATATTTAGAATATTGTTTGTTTCCAGAAACCATCTAAGCCGTTTATTTATAACTTTTTCCAAAATTTTGTACAGACAGCATGTCAGTCCGATCGGTTTGTAGCTGTTTTTGTCGTATTTGTTTTTATTTGGTTTTAGTATCGGTATGATCCTAGCTTCTTTCCATCTATCGGGAAATACCTTATATTTCCAAATTATATTGTATACATCCAATAAACACTGGCGAGCTAATTTTAGTAATTGCTTTAGGAATATGTTCAGGATTGAGTCGGGACCTGGGCTTGTGTTTTTACTTGATTCCAGTACTTCGTCTAGCTCGTTTATGGTTAATTCGTTGTTTACAGGGTTGGCGATGTGTTCTTCCGGTGGGTCGTAGAGTTGTACTTTTGAGTTATTAAAACTCTGGAACTCTTATGGGAAGTTGTTGTCACGTGAATTTTTGGCAAAGAATTCCCCTAATATGTTGGATATTTCCTTTTGTTCGCATATAATTTGGTCGTTTTCTTTTAATACTGGGATGTTGTTCGGGGGTCTTCTTTCGATGGCTTTTATTTTTTCCCATACCTCTTTAGTGGGTGTTTGGTAGGTTATAGTTCCGAGATATTTTAGCCAAGAGTTTATTTTACTGTCTTTAACTGTTCTTTTCAGTATTGCCATAAGTCTTTTGTATTCGATTTTATTGTCGTCAGTATTATGTTTTTTGAATTTATTTAAAGCTGTTTTCGCATTTTTAATAGTTAATTTGCATTCTGAGCTGTGGGAGAGACTGGACTTACTTACATTAGTCTCACCTGACTGAGAATACCGACTACTTTTCTCTCTTTCTCTTTTTTATAAAAAAAAGATAAACTTCTCTTACCTTTGTCGTGAGAGTAGTAGGTGAATGGAAATATTCTTTTTCACCTTTTTTCTTTGGAGCTATCCTTCTGGTCCTCTAGTGAACGTCTCGCTCGGAATCAATTTAAAAATCCCCACGATATTCTTTTCCACAACAATTTTATTTACTCAATTATTCAATTTGAAATAAAGAACTCAATTTATATTACAATGGAGTGACCAAAATTAGAATATGAAAAGTACAAAGATGAAAATTAAATTAGAAAAAATGAATTAAAAATATGGGTCCGCTCGGCAGCTTGGCTCAAGTCGGATTGCTGTGAGGTAGCGTGGCTTCGGGATGCTCGGAAGTATTTCCTCACCTCCCACTCGTCTCCAAGCTCTACTTCCCCACGCTGACGTCACTGCATCGACAATTGTCGCACTCATTAGGCCTTACGGGATCTGGTAACTGTGCAAGTGTCTAAACTGCAGCGTGGCTTTGCCCGTGCGCTCTTACGCAGCGGAGGGGAAATTGTTTAGATCAGCGAGATTCTTGGCCACCTGATACTTTTGTGCCCTTGAGTCTCGCTGTACCTTTTATGTGTAGGACTTTCCCGATTTTATATTCGAAACAATTCTTTGTTTCGAATTTATTCTTCTTCTCAAGTTTATTACCAAATTATTATTTCAACAATAATATTGCAAATATTTTTTTCATATTTTTTATTATAATTGGATATCAACATTTTAACTTCTTGCATTACTGGTATTTATAAAAAAGTTTTTGAGTATCCAGTATATAATAAACATAATAAGTAATTGTTTATATTTGAGGTTTGATACGAAAAATGTTGAATTTTAATTATGTATTATATCATTTTTATAAACAACAATTATTTTTTAAATGCAGTTCGAATATATTCAAATAACAAATTTCAGAGTAAAGTTGTGATTATATACACCTACTTTTTATATATGCTGAAAGTTACTGCTACATAACACCATGAATAAAATGAAACGGGCCTGGCAAGTTACCTAGTAAGTTTATCATAACAGTTGTTTGTAATTGATCAATTTATTACTTAAGTTTTTATTTACTAATCTTAGATCAATCTTTAGTTTTGTAATCAACCATTCGAATTCAGCCCAGAATTGAATACAACCCTTTTGTTTGCAATATTATTGTTGAAATAATAATTTGGTAATAAACTTGACTTTTTTATTGATTCTTTTTTATCCGCAATTTCGTTGTCAAATTTTTATTTATTGTTAACATAATTATTTGTAATGAAATTATATCTACGGTTATTACATTTTTATTTGGTAACAATGATTTTGTGATGATTATAACATATAAATGGGTCAGCCAACCATATTATTGAGATGCATAATAATGTGCGGAATAGATGAAACTCGCCTAACGTTTTACTTTCGTTAAAAGTTTTTTTTTAGCAATTTCATTTCTTTTTGAGCAAACTTATTGAGCACCTTAAATTTGTTCTAAAAATAAAATATAAACATTTTTAGCACCTTTAGGCCATTGTTTCTTAGTAACATTGTTATCACGAATATGATTTAATTTAATTTCATCACTTTTGTTTATTTATTTTAGTAGAGGAATCTTCTTGTTGGACGTCACGATGTTATAAGTATGTTGAGCAAAGATTTCTGATCTGACACGACGGCCTGCATGCACTGATGCGATGTATAAAATCTGTGCGGCCAATTTCACGGTCCTATCACTTTTCGGATAAAAAGCCAACTTCACGGTCCTACCACACTGGAGAAAAAGTTAAAGAAACTGTTCTGAGCATTCGTGATATATACACTCGTTTATTATTTAACAAAACGGCTTATTTACAAATATTTTCGTAGGAAATCATAGTTCAACTCAGAAAAGACACTAATAAACCAAAAATATAGAAGTAAATAGTGTCACGGGCGCCGCGGCTTCGTCTGCTTCTCAAACGCGCCATCGTGGCCCTACCGCGCCTGTTGATATAATTTAATGAATAATAAATTATATAAAATATAATTTATTATTCATTAAATGAGAAAAAAACCGCTGTCAATTCATTGGCACGTAGCTCCCTCCAAACAAATCTATTGTTCCTTTTTCGTATGTATCGTTCAAGTATATTAATTTAATAATGCATTTCTTTTTCTCCGGATCTTCTTAATAAAATGAATTGCAATTTATATCATAAATAGATCTCATAACCTCATAAAACCATGAATTTTGTCAAAATATTCTGAGTTTTCGTTAGCGAGTTATAAGATTTAACAAAAATAATTATTTTCACTTATACAGGGTGAGAGACAAAGAATTTGTATTTTAATATCTTTTCAACTAATCGTTTTCATAGAAGATCTATCTTTTCCCAAAATTTCAAGTTAATTAAAGCTTTTTTACTCCCGTAACCGTGCGACATTAAAGACCGATTTTTTTAGGTTTTCGAGGTCTTTTTCTCGGAAACTAATCACCAAAATGACTTAAAATTTTTACAACATGTAGACATATCTTTGTTATCATGAATTTTTTCAAAACATTAGACTGTTTAATTCGAAGATAAAAAGAAGATAATAGGATGAATTAAAAAAAACACCTTTTTTGTCATAACAATTGAACAAAACAGTCAATTTAGAAAATCTTGCGGGAAAAAATAGGAAATTTTATACTCTTTCAAAAACACTATTACGCAATTTTTCGTATTAATTTTTATCATTTAAAAAAACACAAAAAATTTTCAAAAATCAAAAAATGGCCAATAATGGCCACAATTGTCAAAATTAAAAAAAATTTTTTTCCTGAATTCAGAATTAAAAACAGATATGCATGTCAAATTTTATTATTATAGACCACGTAGTTCCAGAAATATGACGGTATACATACATGCACTCACACGCACACACACAGCCATCCGCACGGACATTTTCTAAAAACACATGATTCAAACTCCAAACATCTCAAAAGATGTTTCTATGAAGTTTTAGGGAAACTGAAAATTTTAATATTACAAAGATTCCTCTAGGAGGAAGCAATATTCATTTTTACGCTACTGTTATGCTCTGATTCGATAGTAGATGAGTTTTGTGTACACATATAATTGTTTGCAGCGTAATATTTATTTGCATATAATTTTTAGCGTGCCTTTCGCGTATTATGTGCTCAAGAGCGATTGTAACGAGATCTATTTAAGCAATCAAAAGTACTGTAATAAGTTATACAATATAAACTATCTTCATTTTTTTAGTATTATTATCTAGTTTGTATTATGTATTTATACATGGGTTTCTATTATTTGTATAACTGTTCATCAATACAAGGCAGATACTAATAAATCATTTTCATATTATATGCTTATGAATAAGTCAATCATTAACCTTCCTATAGGCTGGGTGCACGACGGTAGCGCCACTTCAAAACGGAAAAATGTTGCACTTTGCTGTCCCCAAAATTTCCATATTCGCGATAGATATACATAGAAAGTGTATCTGTTTTGAATTTGTTTATTCAATTAACACAATGATAACTTGCCTTGTACGTTCCTACGGCTGTAATAATGGATATTGTAATCAAAACTGGTTTCGAGAAAGTGACTCACTCCATTTCATCCAATCACGAAGGCATAAAGAAAGTTAAGCAGTTGTGTGCGAGTAATCACGTCTGCTACGTTAAAGAATACCGAAGCAAAGGAATCAGTCATCTTATTCAAGGTTATGTTATTAGACAAACGTCTGTGTCGTCAGGACCATATAAAGTACAATTGCATGTAAGTGATGAATTTATAACAATTTAATATAGGGAAGAATTATATGAAATTAGTCGAAAATTTAAAATTTTTCAGTAAATACGTGTTTTTATTTTTGCAGCTGAATCAAAATCGTCATATCAATGATGTGTCATGTAAGTGTGTTGCCAATAAAAGTGGTAAATGTAAATACGTTAGTGCTCTAATACACTTCATCAATTCTTCAGAAAGTCTTACCAAGATAAGTTTTGAGCAAGTTTTGGGAAAACCAACGCCAAGACAGTTAGGAATTGAGAAGTATGCCAAAGGAAGTTTTTTCTATCAGATGTTTCCACCAAAGAATAAAATGCAAGTTGAAGCTTTCGAATTTACCTTAGACCATCTACTAGATCCTTGTGCTTACCGTTCAGTATTGCTAGAAGAAAAGAAAGACAAAGTTCACTGCTACATCAAAAATATGTTACCAACATTGTCTGATAATATGTTCATTAGTTGCGATGTAAGTATTTGTCACCTGTGCCTGGAAAGTTTATGGATTTTCAAAGAAGTGAAATGTATCAGTGCAAAGTGATGAATATTAGCTTTTTAGATGATAGTTTGAAATAATTTTTCAATTAAAACATTGTACTGAGTAAAAATCAAATTATAAATTTGTGTACAAAAACTTTATCCCAGTCCAAATCCGCAAAGTGGTTCCGTGGAAGAAAAATGAGGCTCTCTGCAAGTAAAAATGTACGTAGTGTCAAGTCATTAAAAATTAAGAGTGTAAAAAATTTAGCGCTTGAGATATCAAATCCAAAGAATGTCAATACACCAGAAATGAAGTACGGGCAAAAATATGAAAAAGTAGCTTTAAGGGGTAACACCACTCTAGAGGCCGAAAAAAATGTGTAATTTTGCGGATTTTTCATGGGATTATAGGAAAAGGGATTGTATTGACATTTACAGGGTTTATTTAACATATATTAAAGTATAAAAAAAAAATTTTATTATCGATTTTGTGCAAAATGGCGGCGCCACAGTGGATCTCCGATACAAGGTTTTTTTGAAGACGCTCCGCGGGCATACCCATTCCTCGGCAACCGTGAGAGCTGGAACAAAAATCTTTTTTTGAAACTACATACTAATAGCTATCGAAGTACGTAGGATTTTTCTTTTTTTTTCAATTTTTGTAGAAACTGTGCATATCTGAACAAAAAGTATGAATTTTCGACTAAAAAGGAGCAGTAAATTGTTAATAAAACAAGTAATTTTCAAAATATCAAAAAACGGCTACGTACTTCGGAGGAGAATATATATATATATATATATGTATATATATATATATATATATATATATATATATATATATATATATATATGAAGCTACTGTAAAAAATTGAAGTCGATCCATGCAATAGTTTTGAAGCTATGAGTACAACCGATTTGAAAAAAACAGTTACGAGAAAAACGCGTTTAAAGTTTTCGTAACATTGAAACCGTTGAAATTTTTGTTTACCTCTAGTCTGCGCCGTACATCTGGCCGTCTCTGTTGATGTCGGACTCTTTCTCTTCCTTCCTTGCAGATTCATTGTAGCAATTCGGTCCGATAGTTAAATCCGGGTGTTCCATCAGCTTCAATACACTGGACAATCCATCGTTGTAGATACTTGCAGCAATATATACTGCAGTATCAAGCACATGTTGGCCACTGGAAAATGTTTTTGGAGCCATGGACCAGACCGTTACATTAGAACTTTCGTTGCTATTTTGCGTGAAGCCGCCTAAGCAACGAATAAGCAATTCATCTCGGCTGAGTTCTTCGTACAATGGCAAAATCGCTTCATAAACGTCTTGAGAAAGAGCTGGCTTATGCGTCAAGTCCTGCCCAGTCGCTTGAGGCCTTTGCCAAACGCACCATGAATTCTCTCCGGGCGGGCATCTTTCGTGCCTCGGTTGATTGCCGGTCGATAATTTATGGTCCAGCGTTGCGTAGATTTCATTTCGCATTTTTTCTACAGAATCGTGATTCCTACGAATTGCTAATCCGTAGTAAATTACCAACTCGTCTATGAACTTACCAGTAAGCTTGCCTTTTCCTCCAAGTCCGTTTGTTTGCTTCTTTAAATTACGGAGACGAGAGCCCATCCGCGCACACGCACACAGACGCACTTCTATAAGGCGTTAGTACACCCTGGTGGACTTCACATAAACCACTATGACTTCTCATAAACCACTGATTCAGCTGTCGGCGCGCGCTCCAAGGCGTTGCCTCAGATTTAAGAATTAGACCCCTTCCACATTGAATTTCAATATAAAACCAATTGGATATGTTTTTTAAAGGCCTTAAATATACTTTGAACAAAAAAAGATCGAATTTCCGAAAATTCTAGAGTGGTGTTACCCCTTAAGTGAATATGCGAATTTGCATAACGTTGTTGTTGTAGAAACAGGTGTTCTCATTAGTTTTAGTTAACCTTGGCTATGTGCAAGCCTTGATGGCATTGTTATTGACAATGATTGCACACTGAGTCGGCTGTTCTGCTGCTCCTTACGCTGTTCACCTTGATTCCTGTGTATAATGGGCAAGTGATAATTTCTTTCTTACGTATGCAGTATATTTGAGACGTTTGGCAAAGCTATACTCGCGTTGTACCTCTGAATCGCTGCAAGCAAATGAGAATAGTTGGCTTGCGAGTCGTACTGCTATAGTAGTCGTATATGTTGGGGTCTCCTTTGATGCCTGAACAATTCATGACTCTTATAAGCAACGAAGAGATCAACGAAATAATCTAGAGCTCGGACAGCGTTAAACAGCGGTAGACAGCATTCCATTGAAGTGTTCAGTACAGTAAGGAACAGTGCGATGAAATTCTAAATGATCTATTTTTCTTGACTTGAAAATCAAATAGTATGGGTAGTCTTGCCAGATCAGACTACTTTATTACTATATTGTGTTCATGTTACATCTGTATATATAATTAATTCTACAATGTTTTGCGTCTTGCAGGAAGAACAAGTCGTTTCGTCCATGAGAGCGAGGTAAGAAGGACTGAAGAACCTGCAGACAGTGAAGACCTTAGTGGGCAGAACGCACAGCTATGGCCCCAGATCAGGCAAGGCACGCAAGCAACCCATGATAGTCTCCATGCAGTTCCAGCAAAGTCTGCATAGTCTCATGGACACCCTCAATGAGGCCAATCCTTTCTTCGTCATGTGTATCAAGAGTAACGGTACCAAGGTGCCACATGAGTTCGACGAACAGACTGTCCAGCAACAACTTCTAGAGGAGTCGAAGTATAGACAGTTCATCAACCGGCTTCAGCGATGGAGAAACAGACGAAGAAACTCTGACTACAGTACACAGTCACCAGTTGTCCACGCGATATCAAATATCATCAGACAAGCTTGAACCTCATGCACAGTCCAAACTCCAAAGTTTGGTGTAAGATGCCCGATTTCAATGATACTGAGTATCTGTTACAAATACTGCAAAAGCCCACGATCACAAGGTTGCAAAATGTTAGTCAGCACAGAAATCTGTTTGAATCCTTAATGGGTCAAGATAGCCTGAGTACATTGGAAAGGTTAACATACGAGTCCATAACGAAAACTACGACTACGATATTTTATGGCACAACGTGCGTAAACCGAAATTTAGCGAGTGCATTTTTGCACGAGCGTGCGTAAAATTGAGGTTTACGCACAGCGTATCATAAATATATTTTGAAAGCTCGCGAGAGTAGTAGGGATGGATAGCTTGATGTGCTCGCGGGAGTAGTGGGGATGAATAGCTTGCTGTGCTCGCGGAAGTGGTAGGGATGGCCAGTTCGCTGTGTTCGCTGTTTTCGCTGTGCTGCCGCATCAGCTCTCGTAATGCTGTTTCACGTTTATTTCTCTCTCTCTCTCTCTCTCTCTCTCTCTCTGTATTTTATCGAGTCATTAGTATATTACGCAACAAAAATGAACAATAGCATATACACCCGAGCCTTCGGCTCGGGTGGCAAACGCGAGGTCTGAGCTGTTAATTTTTGATCCCGTAGGTGCGTATACTATTATCACTACGACTGCGACAAAAATTTTAATTTCCTCCAGTGCATTGAGAGGAAATTTGGACTTTCGGGGCAACAGTCAATATTTTTTTCATAAAAATATATTCTTCTTAATTTCAGAAAAATCTTTAATTTACTTCAAAATTTTTCTAAAATTAAATTTTGAGCCAGACTCCTTCTTGAATTAAGAGCAATCCATGTAAATCAAAATAAATTCTTTTACTTTAACATGACTTTCCTTTTTAATCATAATTTTAGATTGATTCTTTTTGTTCCAAGGGAACATTTTCCTATGTGTATACAGATCATTAAATTATCTCACTTTATAGATTTTGACTATACAACTTAAAATCTTTTACAACAGTAGTTTTTATAACAAGATGTTTCTAAAAATTTATTTACAAACATTGTTCTTTGATTATTTCTTTTTTTTATTATTTTGGAATTAAAAATATTTTCACTAAAACAAAGTTATGAGAAGTTAAAAGTACAGTAGGCCATGAGGTTGCATCCCGTCAAATTTATCGGCTTCGACGCTTAATTTCTTCTTGTAATTTTCGAAAGCTCGCGCTTCCAACTGCTTCATTTAGAGGCGGAACGATCTGATGCGCGGAATAACTTTGCGCAAAATTTTGAAACTGTATCAGTTTGAAATATAGTGATGAAAATTTTGAAATACAATTTTATATGACGCAACTTTTTAGCGTCAACGTCAAAAGTATGGTATATTTATTAAAAACTTTTATAAATTTCGATTAATTAATTTGATACATAAATCATCTACTTCTGTTTAAACAAATTATGTAAAAACAAAAAATAAGATAATATTGATGCCGGATTGTTGTGAATAATCTCAGCCCTGGTGAATTTCTTCGAAAAAAATTAGCGTCAATGATTTATAATATTTTTGTTTATAACTAAATTTGTTTCTACAGAAGTAGATGATTAAATATCTTGAAGGTCCGAATTCATACAGCTAGTTATTCCCTATTAGTTTTAACCAAAAATTATTGAGCAGCGAGTAGCGAATATTTAATAAAACAATATTATAGCATTTAATATCGAATTTTACTGGTCGCACGAAACCCAATAACTTAATAATTTATAATAAAAAATGTATTCTAAATTATTTACAAGTAATCTATTATGTTTCATTTCAGCGCTATTTATTAAAGTTTATTAATTATAACAAAAAATTTTCCGTCAAACTACACTTACTCACTACTCGCTGCGAATTATTCGCTGCAAGAAAGCGCAGTTTCACTCGCGCAGTTCGCAGAGCTAACCTACAATAACCGGAGAGAAGTCTACACTCTGAAAGAGATAGGCTACCGTCGCTTACGAGCACCGGCAACTTCGATCGTCGTATAGCCGTATATACTGGATCGTTTTGCTGCGTGCACGCACTGGAAGACAATACAGACGCGCACGCCATCTAGCGAAGCTCCTCTTGTTTTTCAGTGCGTGCACGATACCAGTTCGGCTATACGCCGTGCAAGTCTGTCGGTCTGCTCGGCTTGCTGCCTGCATGCTTGCTCATGCGAGGGGCGACGGCAATTCGCGAAAGATAAAAGCGACGGTAAATTTGCAAGTTCGTTGTGCTAGCCGTCCTCCACTGAAGAATTAGTAGTGCAGTGAGGTTATTGTGCATTTGACGGACAATCTTCGTGCGGCCGTATTTTGGCGTGGGGCACATCCGCATCTCCGAGTTTTTTTCGAGGTTAGGTCTGTTAGTTTATCAGCCCTAACAACTGTAGTTGCAGTGTGGAGCAGGATCCTGCAAGTTACTTTTGTGTAGTTTTTAATATGTTCGTTGTCAATCGCAGACGTGTTGTGTCGTGTAGTGTGCCGCTTATGGCTTATCGTTCTTGATGTCAACAAAGTTTATCCTGATGTTTGAGAGACACATAGCTTGGCCTGTATCCATTAAGCCCTGAAGTCGTTTGTGGCCTGTCGTTGTCGTCGATAGATCTGTCATGTCGCCCACAATGTTTGTGTGGCTGCACAAATCAAATGCACCATTAATTTTGTGATACATCGCGAGAAGTCTCGGCGACAACAGCAGGCCACAAGCAACTACAGACTTAGCGGATATGAGCCCTTGCAGGATCCGGCCCCTGTGGTTTCCTCACATATCCATGTGTTTTCAGAAGTACACCTCCTTTCTTCTGTGTAGTTGTCGATGGCATACCATTAATCTGCACTGGAAAGGATCACTGGTAAAGGTGCTGGTAATGTCAGCTTCGAGGTGTCAAGGTTTAATGGTTGACTTTTCTTTATGATCGCACAATTGAGAATCTAGCTGAGCTTTTTCTAACACGTAAGCTTCTTTACAAATATTTTACACATTTCTGTTTAAAACGTGATTTATCTCATAAATACTTAAATTAACAACAGAGCTTTTGGACGGATCTGAAGCATTGTTATCAACGGCTGTAAATATTTCTGATTTGCCAGAGCCTCTGCAGAAGGAATTTTTTAGCAAAGTAAACCTTACGTGGAGTTACATTAAGAAGATTCTGTATGAAAACTACGTTTACAGTGACCCTTTGATACAAAATAATATGCCTCCCTTTATTGAACAGGTAATTTTTCTTTTTTGCAATTCAATCACATCTGAATGGTATTATAACTTTTCTTCATTAAAATAAATATTAAATTTCACTGTTAAGAAAACATTTGCCACTAAAGGGTTCAGAGTACCATTACCTTGTTCATCGTTACCTCGCATTTGATGATGAATTACTTGAATGAATTAATGATTACAAAAATTGAAACGCTGTGGCCATAAATTTAACAAGTAATTGATAAGTATAAGTAAGTTATTTAAATGATTTATTTATTTGATTAATTTAGACGTTATTTAATGAAAAATTATCTTTCAATGCACAACAAGTGACTGGTTCCATAACTGGTTCTGTAATGAAGAAACTCTGAGAAGATTTTGACCAGAAATTAAAGCTTGGGCAACTGATGTCCAGAATTGATTCAAGTATCAAAATAGCAGTGGCAAAGGAAATAGATGACGTATGTTATTTTTTTAATTTACACAATAAAAGTATTCCTATTAAAAAATAATTGATCTTTAATTTATTTTTAGTAGCAATGTTGTACAAACTGAAGAAGTTCCTGAACAAGTTGTGGAACCAGATTCTAGATTTCATGTACATTCTATTCCTAATGCCGTTGAAATACAAAGGATGTTTAGCGACTGGAAAAAATCTAGAAAAGGTTAGCAGATTTAGTGGAAGCTTTAACGCTATCGCCTCCTGTGGAGGAAGTTGAAAAGTCTATGGATAATACTGTTGTAGAAAAGCAATGTTATTCTTCATGTTTGGATAAGACAGTAAAAGAAGGCATTAATAAGTCGTTAAATGTAAGTTTTTTTACACATAATTCAGATTTACTGAATTATTCAATTAATGGAATGGAATTAAGGCTCTGGAATAAAGACTCAATTTATATTACAATGGAGTGACCAAAATTAGAAAATGAAAAGTACAAAGATGAAAATTAAATTGGAAAAACTGAATTAAAAATATGGATCCGCTCGGCAGCTTGGCTCAAGTCGGAGTGCTGTGAGGTAGCGTGGCTCCGGGACGCTAGGAAGTATTTCCTCACCTCCCACGCGTCTCCAAGTTCTACTTCCCCACGCTGACGCCACTGCATCGACACTTGTCGCACTCATTAGGCCTTACGGGACGTGGCAACTGTGCAAGTGTCTAAACTGCAGCGTGACTTTGCACGTGCGGTCTTACGCAACGGAGGGGAATTGTTTAGATCAGCGAGATTCTTGGCCACCTGATACTTTTGTGGCCTTGAGTCTCGCTGTACCTTTTATGTATTGAACTTTTCCAATTTTATATTCGAAATAATTCTTCGAATATAATTACAGGAAAGTTGCACATAACAGGATGCATTTGTTTGCGGGTTCTGTGTTAATATTATTGAATTTGTTGATTATGCGGTTAATATCTATGTCTTTGTTTGTGACGGACTCAGTAATATGTTCTCTTAGTTGTTCTATTTTTGAGTCGATTGTATCTTGATATTCATTCCAATTTGCCTTGTGTAATTTCCATCTCGGCACATATACATTATTATTGTTTTCATATTCCTGGTTAATTGATATTATTATTGGGTAGTGATCGTTACCGTATAAATAATCGAGTATTTGCCGGTCTAGATAGGTTGTGATTTCGCTATTACAAAGTGTTAAATCAATTGAGCTTGGTTCCCTGGAGCTGCGTTGAGATACGTTCTCTATGAGTTTACCTCTTTTGTCAACTTTATATGATCCCATAATGTACTATGGCTGTTCATGTCACCTAGGACAATGTATGGCTGAGGTAATTGGGTTACAAGATTATTTAGTTCGTCGATATTCAGTTCATGTCTGTTGCTTAGGTAGACGTTACATACCGTTATAGTTTTGCTTTTAATCATTATTTTTACGGCAATTGCTTCTAGTTAGGTATTGAGTTTAAATTCTTGACTGTTCATATCATTTTTCACCAGTATACTCGTACATCCACTAGCTGCTCGGCAGTCATCGCGAATTTTGTTATAGCAGTTATAGTTTTTGATAAGGATCGTTTGATTTATTTTAAGGTTTCTTTCTTGAAGACAGATAATGTCTAGCTTTTCTTTTATAATACGATATTGTAACTGTTCATATTGGCTCTTTAAAAGGACACACCATTTTTAAAACTGGTAAAAATAATTTTTTTTAATTTGTTAGATAACGTTTTCATACATACGTAACACAATTTTAGCTTTATTTGAGAATTGTTTTAATGTATTTGGCATATTAGCGGGGACAATTGGAGAAAATTATCTGTTTGTTTTAGGAAATCAAGGGTCTGATTGTTACCTTTACTTGTCCTATTTGGATGTATTCATGGAGATTCGTACTGTTGTCGACTAATTCCTTGTTGGCTAGGTAGAGGCACACATGGTTGTTGGAAATTTTTGAAGCAAATAGCACATTTTTTGGATTTATAATATCTCCCACTGAATATGTATACTTCGTTAGGCTTAGATCCCCAGCGCAGTCCAGTATTAGGCCTTGGACTCTTTTAGAGAACACTAATTTTTTGACTGTCGCTGTATAACTCGTGTTGGCGTTGTTAACTGTGTAGGTGGGTATTACTTTGGTTGGTGGTTGACCTGATAATGTTGACTGCATCTTGATTGCGCTTGTGAGAAACTCACCGCACTGGGTTTTGCAGGGCCAGGCCCCTCACTTGTGTCGATGTGTGTAGTATTTACTCGAGAGCGGAGCGTTAGGTAAATACGTCTGGTCGTACGGAAATCACATCGTTGACTGGTAAATATTCTTATAGAATCACATCACAACTTGTAACCGACACATAGAGATCGCCTGTTCTTTGTAATATTATATACAGGTGTACTTATTAGAATAGCAATCAGTAAGTCCTGTATCTGTTTATATGTATCATAACCTCGATTATAACCTCTTATAAACTTAGTGACAGTTCCCCGCCACCTCAAATGTTTGGCGCTGATGTTATCTTTAAAACTTAACCGGAAGTGTTAATGCAAACTTTTTATTTAATCATTTATTATTTTAATATTATAAACTAACACATCTATTGACCAATAATGATCCAAAAAATTTTTATGTTATAACTATAGCAAAATTTCATATATATATTGTAAATATTGAAATTATTGTAATAGCGTTCCAAACGAAATACGAATAAAAATCAATGGTAGAACATTAAATAGAGTTCAAGATGCAAAGTATTTAGGGATAATCTTTGATTATAATATGAAATGGTTAAATCATATAGAGTATATAATTAATAAGACCAAATACCTAGTGTTTGTCATGAGAAAAACATCTAAATTTATGGATATAAAAACATTAAGAATGATATATTATACGCTATTCCACAGTATTATTAGTTATGGTATAATAGCGTGGGGAGGAGCATATTCGAATAATTTTAATCTATTGCAATCTTTACAAAACAAAATTTTGAAAATTGTAAACAAAAAGCAGTTTGTACTCGCAGATAGTCCTATGAATCTGAGACAAATGTTTGCATATGAATCGCTGATATATTACTATGAAGTCTTAAAGCAGGAATACATCAATTCTAACAGTAAAACTAGAAAAAAAAGCTTACAAATTCCGCAAAGACAAAAAACTATAAGTAATAAAAATAGCTATGTAAAAGCTATCGGTACGTTTAATGACTTGCCAAATGAATTAAAGAATATTAATACAAAGAATTATAAATCAATACTAAAAAAATCGATTAGAAATAACTCATAGGAAATGGGAATTTAACTCAAAATTATAATGAGTATATGTAAATATATGTTTGGTTGTAATCTTTCTAGAGTGTAAGTAATTATAGAATATTATATTTTGATTATACAAAACGTATGAGGTTGATTAGTTTGTAAGTCACTTTAATATATAAGGTTATGCTGGTGTCGCGAACAGATAACTACGTTTATCTCTGTGACAGTTTACTGTTATGTAATATAATATGTAAATTTTTACTGGTAATAAATAAAATAAATAAAATACAATAAATAAAATAAATAATTCAAGTTTAGACTCGTAATTTTTAAATCGAAAATGAAAAATCAATCGACCCTATAACGGGATGAACGCGTTGTTAGTTACGCGGCGGTCGCGCAGTCATTAGCTGCGTGCAATGCGACCGACGATCCTCGTTATAATCGAGTAGCCGACGGGCGTACTCATTTGCTCGCGAAGACGAGCGGTTTGGTATCTCTGCACCTGGTTCTGCAGAGGCGACGGCTAGTCAGTTCGCACGCACTTCGAGAAGTAAAATGCGTGCCCGCGGAGGCGGCTGGGTCGCTAAAATACGCGAAGCGGCAAGTAAGATGATAATGCATACAAAATACGGAAAATAAGCCAAGGCGATAGTTGACGTTACAACACACAATTTATTCAGTAAAGAAGGAGATTTACAGCATCGTCGCAGCGTATAAGCTACATGAAAAGCGTGTAAGCCGTGCGGAAAAGCGTATGCTCGTGACGAGCTCGAGCGAGGTCAGCGAGAGCGCGAAAGCATTGGTGAGTGAGCAAGCGAGAGAAAGAGAGCAGGTACTTACAAATAGTAATCGCAGTAAAGGCACAAACGGGCACGTATAGCAGGCAGGAAACACTGGCTGCAGTTCTCGCTTTGGTCTCTCGAAATCGTACACACTATTATCTCTAGACCCAATATCCAAGGAGTTGGTTCAACTGTAGTCGAAACGTATCTGTTTCGCTAATCGCGTCGCGTTGCTCTCTCTCTCTCTCACTACCCTACTCACCTCTGGCTCGTCTCCGCTGTCTCTCCTGTACACACATATATATAACTTAGCCTATAGGAGCATGCTGGGCTAGACAAGGGCTATTGCTCTCGTCACACCCCCCTCCCAGACGCTGGGTAGTCGAAAGGCGTACCAGCTCTCCATCAAACTCATCTCACCAGCATGCATGTTCAAAAAAAAACAAAAATAAAAAAAAAATTTCTGGAAAGGAAGATGGGGAAATTACTTCAGTCATATTGATTTTATTCATTTATTTCCCTTTTTTTATTTTTATTATTTTTCTCTTTCTGTATAACAGTACAGGAAGGAGGTGGGGAAAAAGTACAGGGCGATACCCTATTTTGCGGTGTCGCTCTTTCCCTTGCCCGTGATCCACTCCCTCCAGTCCACAGACGAATCAAGCGGGTATTGCTTGCCCGAGGATGCGCGCCCGCGTAACGCGTGCTACCCGCAGCTCCTCTAGCACGATGTTGGGTACCCCGGGACCCACAGCCCGGTAATTTTCGTAGTCAGTCACCGCATTGTCGAGGTTGAGCTGCGCCTCCTCGCGCATCCTCTCTTGTTCCGCCCGCTCTCTCCGTCGGCGGCGATCGGCCGTCCTCTGGGCGACATACGCGTCGCGGCGTCGCTGTACTTCCCGGGCGTCCTCCACCAAGCAGGGGTAATTGCCCGCGAGGGCTACCGCTCGCTCTCCAAAGGTGGCCAGGAAGCCGTCTAGGGGCGCAAACGCTTCCCGTTCTATGCGGAGCGACTCTCGGCGGTGTTCGCGGGCCTGTCGGAGCAGTTGCTCCACGCCTTCCCAGACCTGGCCAGCCGAGGGGGCCGCCGGGCCTATGGGCCTCTCGACGACAGTCACTACGCTGCTGTTGCTGTCGTCGGAGTCCCCGTCGTCTTCGCGGTTTCGCTGAAGCGGAGTCGCCATAATCCCCTAGTAAGTGGTAGGAAGGGTGAGGAGATGGTTATTACTTATAGATTCGGATAGTGTCTGAAAAACTCGACAAGATTTTATTTTGAACATAGAGAATTTACGATCGCGTTATCGCTGAACTCGTGCGACGGGGAGACAGACTAATCCGCGGCGCGCTTTTATTTTTGGAACCTTTCGGTCGACCGCGTCGGGGCCCATCAGCCTTTTTGACGGCATTTTCCGTGTCTGGCGGTAGATCCGCAGACTTCTTCGCTCGCGTGATTTTAATCGCGGCGCGGTTTACAATAACTCGCGTTTTGCGCGGCCTACCTCGTTTACGCGGCGGTATAACTTGATTTTCTTGCGGCTCGCTTGCCTCTTCTACCCCTTTAACAGCACGTTCTTCTTGCTCGTTCTCGTCTTCTTGATCTGAGGCGGGTTCATCTTCGTTCTTCTTATACGGTTTGAGGTCGACTACGTGGATTTTCCACAAATTATATAAATAAATAAATAAATAAATATTCTAACAAATATACGTTCTGTCCCAGCTTCTCAATAATCTTATATGGGCCATTAAATTTTGGGGCCAATTTTGCATTTATTCCTTGGATAGTGGATGACAAAATGCGATTCCGCTTCCAAACAAGGTCATTTACTTTGAATTCGACCTAACGGCGCCTCGCATTATAATACTTGGCTTGTCGCTCACTGGCGCGTTGCACTCTTTCAGCCGTTCTAAGTTGTAGGTCGAGCAGCTTACGCATGCGTTCTTCCCAAGAGCTTCTATTTCTAAATCTTGTCTGGTGACGACGTCTTCAGCTCTTCTAGTATTATGTGGTAATCATCGTCTTGACTGTGCGGTTCACTCGCTCTACAGGGTTGGCCTGTGCATGATACGGCGGGATGGTATTATGCTCTACGCCATGCTCAGTAAAGAACTTGTCCAGCAATTTATTTCTGAACTCGGTGCCATTATCAGATAGAAAAACCTCTGGCACTCCGAAACGTAGAAAAATTCGTTCCTTAAGCTCCCTGCGAATGGTCGCTCCGTCTGCCTTCCGAATTGGAATGATCTCGATGCAACGGGTAAAAGTATCCATGAAAATGAGGATGTGCATATAGCCGTGTGTAGAGCGGGGAAACGGTCCCATAATGTCACCAGCGACTACTTCCCACGGACCCGCGACCTTGCGCTTGCCCATCAAACCAGCAGGAAGCATCTGCTCTACTTTCGTCTGTTGACACACGGTGCACTCTCGTACATATTTACTGATATCTTTGTGCATGTTCTTCCAGTAAAAATATCTTGCGATACGCTCATGAGTCTTTCGTCGACCTAGGTGACCGGCCGTAGGCTCATCATGCGATTCGCGCAGCACTTCTTTAATTTTCTCGGACGGCAGCACCAATTTCCATTCTTCGCGGTCTTCTAAGATGTCCTCTAAAAGTGGATCAGCGCGCAGGTGATACAGCCTATTTCCGACCACTTTCCAATAGGGATGGTGAGTTGGGTCCTGTAACACCTGAGCTTTCGTTTGATTATACCACGCATCTTGGGAAGTGTCTTCTTTATCATCTAATGAAGCTATTTGCGTTTCGCTCTCTTCGTCCTCGTACATACGGGATAGGGCATCTGGTACACAGTGCACTGAGCCCTTCCTGTGCACGATTTCAAAATCATAAGTTGGCAGCTCTAAGGCCCACCGAGCTAACCGGCCGTTCGTATTTCGCAGGTTACAAAGCCACTTAAGACTGCTGTGGTCAGTAATTACCTGGAAGCTATATCCTTCTACGTAGGCTCTAAAACGTTGAATGGCCCACACCACAGCGAGGCATTCGCGCTCAGTGACGGAGTAATTCCTTTCGGCTTTCGTAAGAGTGCGGCTCGCAAAGTTGAGTACGCGCTCTTCGCCGTCAATAGTCTGAGTGAGCACTGCTCCAATCCCAGTGTCACTTGCATCTGTCTGTATCGCGAATGGTTGGTCAAACGCCGGACTCTGCAAGACCGGAGCAGAGGCAAGCAATGCCTTTACCTGCTCGAAAGCGATTTGCTGCGGCTCCTCCCAGCGATACTTGACATCTTTCCTAGTTAATTGAACCAATGGCTCATCGGTAGTCGCGAAGTTGTCCAAGAATTTCCGGTACCAAGAAGCCATACCTAAGAAGCGGCGTAATTGCTTTAAGTTCTTAGGAGCCGGATAGTTCATTATCGGAGCTATTTTATTCGGGTCAGGGCGATAACCGCCGCGATTTACTACGACACCCAGATATTTGACTTCGCTACAGCAGAACTTGCTCTTCTCGCGATTGATAGTCAGTCCAGCCTCGCATATCCGCTTCAAGACCACTTCTAGCCAGTGCAGGTGATCTTCAAATGTGCTGGTTGTAATAATTATATCGTCTAAATATGAGAAGGCATGAGGTTCCAACTATAATTTTGTCACTGAGTTGTTGAAACGTGCTTGGACCTCCGACTACGCCATACGGAATCGAGTAAATTCGAACAGTCCTAGGCCAGGCACGGTGAAAGCAGTCAAGTGCATGTCCTCTTAGCGTTCGGGATCTGGTGATACGCGCTGCTGAGATCGATTGTCGATATATATTTAGCGTTCTGCAGCTTTTTAAGGATCGAATCCATATATGGAAGCGGGTACGCACTGGCCTTTAAGACAGCGTAGAGTTTGCGATAATCTACACAGAATCTGTAGGTCCCATTTGCCTTACGCACCATCACGACAGGGCTTGACCATTCGCTGTCCTTAGCACGGCGTATTCCTGCCTCTAACATTTTATAGACTTGAGCGTGCATTTCTTCTTCAATTTTCCGGGAAACTGGGTAATGGCGTTGCTTGATGGGCCGCGCACTCCCTACCTCGATGGCGTGCTTAATAAGCGTTGTGCAACCAAGGGGTTTCTCGTTACTGGGGAGCAAACGATCTAAAACTTCTTCTAAATGATTTCGTTAAACTTGCGTAACATCCGCTAAACCTACAGCGGCAAGCGCGTTCGCCACTCCCTCTGTCAGAGCTGACAATTCTAATGGAATGGGCTCAGACTCACCCTCTATGCGAAGGCTGTTTTCTCTGGGCATTAGCACTGCGTTAAATGCACGCAGGAAATCTGTACCAAGTATGCACTCAGAGTCTAGATTCCTCATAATCATAACCTTCAAGTGTCGTCGACGACCGAGTACTTCGAACGGGAGATCTACGTAGCCATATATCGGCACGAGTTGACCGTTCGCGAGTTTTGCACCAGGGCTTTTATACGGCGTGATCGATTGACCACATGCGGAAGCAATCTGGGTACCGATTGGCCCAATCGCTGAGGGTGCCGCTCCTGAGTCACATAGAGCTCGAAGGCGAAAACCACCAATTCCAACTTGTAGCCACCACCGACTACAATCAATCTTGGACGTATCATCCTCGTCATTCAGTGGCATAATATTATTTGTTGCTGGCGGTTTCGCAAGAAGATTCGAGGCCTTCGGAGCATCGGGAGAAATAACGGCCTGCTTTATTTCCTCCCTGCCTCTTTTCCCGATTTCTTCGAGCATTCTGGGCACGTCTTTGTAATATAACCGGGCCAGCTGCAACCGTAGCACTTCACTGGATTAGGCAGTTTCCCTCTAGCCTCCTGGTGCTGATTATGGTCGCTGGCCGGTGTGCGAGTCGGAGGTTTCGCATCATCCGCCTGAGTTGGCGTATCTATCGACGCGGTTCCCTTCGGTTTCGGTTTGGCCTTGGACTTGCCATTTCCGCTGGAGCCATTCGGTTTCGTCAGCTGATTGCTTGAAGGTTTAGCCTGCGGTGTAACACTCAGTTGTGCAATCGCTTCCTTAAGTGCGTCCGCGAACAGAGTGCAAAGGGCGGTAGGCTCATTAACTTTCGCTAAGCCAGGAGAAGTCTGCGTGACGCTTTTCTTCTTGGCTTCGACCGCCTCTTTATAGGCCAATTACGGCAATAAACATCTATCAGGTGGCGGCGGCGATTTATAGTTGTCTCGATCGTGAATAAGTCTTTCTGCGGCTCTCGCCTTCGTAATTAAGGCCTCAAGGCTTACGATTTCACTTCGCGGCACTAGCATTCTAATATCGGCGAGCATATTATCGTAGATCATTCTGAGTTGAGCTTCTAGCGGCGGCGGTTCATCTAATCTACTGAGGATCGCTAATACAGCAAAGATATGTTCTTGCACGGGCTCCTTTTTGCCCTGCGTCCTCGCTTGTGCTTCTGCCAACAGTTGCATCTGTACATCTTGATCCGTGCCATAGCTTTGCCTTGCAGCTCTACAGAAATCTGTCCAGCTAACCCACGTATGTCTTAGCTGTCGACACCAGACCAGGGCTGGTCCCGTGAGGACGTGCAACATCGCATTGAGGGAGTCTGTGTCATCTAGGTGGGATGACCTCCTGCATTCATTAACCCTCTGTAAAAATTCTTCGATGCAGTGTTCTTGACTTCCATCAAACTTGATGTTCCATTCTCGAGCAATTTTCTGAATATCTCTTCTCGATGAAGAACTCCACGAGGGGATTTGCGTAGCGCTATACGGATTGCCGTTTATCGCATTCGAAGGATTAGGGTGCGTGTCATAGAATGGGTTTGGCCCTTCCGGCCAGTAAGGGTTTGCGCCACTCATATGATCCGTCGTTTCTTGACCCAAGAAAGGGTTAGTATTATTATTACCGCCAGGTAATCCGCCCCTCTCCCTAAACTGATGGTAAGGTTGGGAAATCTGTTGCCCCCTGAAAGGGTTTCCTGGTTGTTGTCTAACTGCTTGAATCGCTGGATCAACTATCCACGGGTTGTTTGTGGCGTTTCGCGTACTATGAGCATCAGGCTCAGGAGGTACTATATGAATAGTATCCTGAAAACGAACTGCTCTACTATTTGCAGCAGGGGCCTGCAGTCATGCAGTTGGCTCCTCTCTCGCACTTATGTCCGTCAATTCCAATATTAACCATTCGAGATATTCAATTTGTTTCCTGAGTGTCTTTTCTGCTAAGTCATTCACGCGATCTCGCAGTAGTTGTTCATACAACCCTGTTTGATTGTCTCGTGGATTTTGCCGGTAGTTCGACGAGTATGTCACTTGCGTATCTGCCTGTGTTGCCGATGTAGTAATCGTGCTTGTTACAGCCCTTGTTGTAACCATGCTGCTGATAGGTGGAGAATTAAATCTGTCGTCCACACTGGCAGTCGTATTCGTCGTCGTTGTCGCTGTTTTAGATGTTGACCGTTGATTTCGTCGTTCCTGAGGCGTCTGCAATCTAAAATCCAGCCTCTCTATATTCGCTCCTGCGTTCCGCGATTCTGGCCTTGTCTCTCTTGGCCTTGAGAAAAAAAAATTTTTAGATAAAAAAAAAATTTTTTAGAAAAAGAAGAAAAAAAGAAAAAGGAAAAAAAAGAATTTTTTTTCTTTGTTTAAACTTTTAAAAGTTAATAATCCTTGTCTCTTCGTTGACAATTATTCCTCGTCGTCGCCCTGTATTATTAGGCTAGTGATATCAATCACGCGAATTCGCCGCAATCACTTTACAACACTATTTATGGAACTGCCCATATAGCTTGGCCGCAGCTCTTTATATATATATATATATATATATGTATATACGCGTGTATGCTCCTACTGGTGACTACACTGTTTTCGCGTGCTAGGGGGAATTCAAATTCCTTATCCTAGCGTAACGCAATTTATAATAATATAATCAATATACCGTATACTCGTGTCGCTTTCTATTTGTTAATAATTTTAACTAATCGTTGACACAAAAAGAAAGCGAGCAGACTCTCCTTAATCACTCGTTATGTCTGAGTGCCAAGACAAACGCATACGCGTATCGACACGAGTATATTGTGTTATACACACGTTGAGATAAGTTTCGATTTTTCAAAATACCGAAGAGGAAAATAAACTGAGAAACTCAGCGGCATACGCACCAGTTGGCCGAACCGAGCTACAACAGTGTATACTTCGGCGTATATACGGCACGAGTCCTCAAGTCCAGCAGCGGTTAATGCTGTCGATATAAACAAACCGTGTATGTCGCCGCTCGCTGTTATTCTCGACTTTTCGCCGCTGTCGTGTTATTGCGTATCGTCTCGCTATTATTTAAATTATTACGTTTAATCTCACGACTGGCAATATAAACAACAACGCGACGCGCTGAGCAAAGTGTCTCCTCACTATGCGTGTACACGCCTGTACGCTCTTCGTCGCACTAAAATCTTTTATATGTGAGCGTTTAAATTCGCTGTATAATTTTTAAATTAAACCGCTTTTCCTTTCTAATTTTTCCAAACGTTTGGGCGCCAATATAACGGGATGAACGCGTTGTTAGTTACGCGGCGGTCGCGCAGTCATTAGCTGCGTGCAATGCGACCGACGATCCTCGTTATAATCGAGTAGCCGACGGGCGTACTCATTTGCTCGCGAAGACGAGCGGTTTGGTATCTCTGCACCTGGTTCTGCAGAGGCGACGGCTAGTCAGTTCGCACGCACTTCGAGAAGTAAAATGCGTGCCCGCGGAGGCGGCTGGGTCGCTAAAATACGCGAAGCGGCAAGTAAGATGATAATGCATACAAAATACGGAAAATAAGCCAAGGCGATAGTTGACGTTACAACACACAATTTATTCAGTAAAGAAGGAGATTTACAGCATCGTCGCAGCGTATAAGCTACGTGAAAAGCGTGTAAGCCGTGCGGAAAAGCGTATGCTCGTGACGAGCTCGAGCGAGGTCAGCGAGAGCGCGAAAGCATTGGTGAGTGAGCAAGCGAGAGAAAGAGAGCAGGTACTTACAAATAGTAATCGCAGTAAAGGCACAAACGGGCACGTATAGCAGGCAGGAAACACTGGCTGCAGTTCTCGCTTTGGTCTCTCGAAATCGTACACACTATTATCTCTAGACCCAATATCCAAGGAGTTGGTTCAACGGTAGTCGAAACGTATCTGTTTTGCTAATCGCGTCGCGTTGCTCTCTCTCTCCCTACCCTACTCACCTCTGGCTCGTCTCCGCTGTCTCTCCTGTACACACATATATATAACTTAGCCTACAGGAGCATGCTGGGCTAGACGAGGGCTATTGCTCTCGTCACAACCCACACATTCTCGCTCTAAAAGCTTCACAACATCCCGCCATCTCTTTAAGAGTAGATCGCACAAAGTATATTATTAAGTATTGCAGAAAGTGCCACAAAAAGTATGACAAAAGATAGACAAGATATCGCAAAAAAACTCAATAAACGTCAAGAGAAAGTTAATGGACAGAATCGCCAAGTATCTTCCAAAATATAGTATAATGAACCGCATAAAGTCTTAATAAACAAAATAAACGAATAAAATATAAGTTAAAAATTATTTTCAAGATTAAAAATGATATATAATAGATATTAATTTATGAAATTCATTGATAATAAGGAATTAAAAATCGAACTTTTGAATTTTTGGAGAATATTTTGTGATCGTGATTATCTCTATTATTCTGTTTCTACATTCTTATTGTATAGTTCCTGTTCCATAGTCTATATGCTGCGCAGATATATAGTACTGAGAATACTGAACATCTTATATGTGTAAACAAATGCAGCTATTATCAACTTCTTGTCATGAATAAGCATAATTTTGTGTAAAAATTATTAATTTAAAGTTTTTGTGTTTCAGTGCAGGGAGAAGCATCTAAACTTCAACAAGAGTTTTTATAAGTATCCGGGTGCGACAGTTTGCTGCAAAAAGGTATATTTTAATAGATAAAAGGGATTAGATTAATAAAAAATATACAGGATAAGTTTTTTTTTCATCATGTATAATTATTACAAGTGAAATCTTTAATGCGGATTTTCTCTAAATTATATTTTTTTCAATTGCAGATGCTTAATCGTCAAATTACAAAGGAACGGGTGGACCAAATAAGCTAAAATTTGAGGAAATTGCTTAAAAGTACATTAGTTTTGGAGTTAATACAGAGATTTGATTTTGAATACGTGGAAAAAAGTTACATACTAATTAGGTTAAAATAAATAAGAAATTAATTACAAAATCAAAAATATGCTTATAAAAATTTGCATTGCATGTAGATCAGTTTTAGTATGTATATATTTTACAAAAAAATGTATCTACATATTTTTAGCAAAAATGCAAAAAGTGTTTTTATGGTCAACTTTGGCCCTCTAAGGGCACAAATGACCTCGTCTCCACTCTGTCTCTTAAAAAATATTGATAAAAAAATCTGAAAATTCAGGGATGTCTTTGGGAATCTGTAGAACTTATTCCAAGAGTTATAGCTTTATTCATTTATTAAGTAGTCGAGTACACAGAGAACCACCAATATACATAAATTCTAGGCAGACTCGTTATTTTTTTAGACAATCTGAACTTCTGGGAATTCTAGGTATTTACTTGAACTTAATAATTAATTTTATTTCAAGGCATATAGTATTTATAATGATGATTCTATCTCTCCAATCTTATTTTTTTTAATTTTGTTTATCAAACGGGCTATCAGCCTTTAGATAAAAGTACAATAAGAAATAATATTAGATGAGTGGTTCATTACAGGCCCACACTGAGTGTATTAGAACAGGGTATCAGAACAAACCGTGACTAGATTCCCCCTAATTCCCGAGGACATCTAGGAGAGCTGCTAGGTAGAGCTAGAAAATCTCGTGACAAACAGGTAGATAACATGTTCGAATTGATTTAAACTAGGGACGTCTTTCATGCCACAAGGTAGAGCATTCTAAAATCTTCAAAGCCTGTTTAGGGTGGAGAAGAAATCATGATTCGTTTTTCTACATTTCCTCATTTGAGGGCATCGTCATCATGGAAGTTGCTGAAGCACCTCCAGCACCTCTAACTGCCGATGCCACATCTCTCGTAGTCCCCATAACTACAGGCAAAGCTGTTTCTCTTCACAAGCCCGTTTTTGTTTACTAGTGAGTCGTCCATCGTCCAGACCTCCACGTAGAGCTTCCACACACTTCTCAAGGTACCTCCAGGAGTCAATCAGACCGGGCAAGTAAGATACGTCTGCGCCAGGCTGAGTGAGAAAGATGGAAAGACATCAGCCGGCAAGCTCCAGCAGCACTCTACGACTACACCGCGCAGGCAGTTCACAGCCGGGCAAATTATTATGATATACCTGAGTTCTATTCCTTAATTATCTTAAATAAGAGTCCATGTGTATATATATTTTTTCTTTTATTATTATTTTTTTTCTCTCTTTCGGTTACTGATTATTATTCAATATTTTTAGTTCTAACTACTAGGCTGGATGTATGATATTCGCACTTGATTCATATGTACTACTTCAAATTTATTTGGTTTTATCTCTATTTTGATATTTCTATTACATACAATATCTACTACTAAATAAGGGCCTTCATATTGATCTTTCAGCTTATGAATTTTTCCGATATTAATAGTCATATATAGTCACCGAATTAAAATTTTGTAGATTTGCACTGCGATCATAATAATATTTCGCTCGCTATTAATTTTTTGTGAACAATTTCTTGAATATTATTCAACTGTGTAGTAAGGTCAATAATATAATCAGAATATGTCGGAAGTTTATCGGCAGCCTCAAGAGTGTCGCTTGACGGAGTGCGGATTAACCTTCCGAAAACTAATTCATACGGGATGTGCTGAGTAGCCTCGTGTAGTGACGTATTATACGTGACGCTGCCGTTTTTAACCATTCATCCCATTGTTCGTACTGCGTAATAAATTGTTTTAAATATTCGCTAAGAATGTTTGTTTGGCTAGTTCATAAATTAACAGTATATTTTGCATTTCAGTTTACCAGCTCTTAAAAATATGTAATATGTCTATTTTTACAGGAAATTTTCTGTAGAATATGTTTCTTACACCCCTTTTTTTCATAAAATAATTTACTTGCACGGTTATAAATAAATTAAATAATAATGATTTTTCGTAAATAAATAACGATTTTTCGTATATTATAATCATATACATTATAATCATAAGGTGATTTCTCTTGAAAGAACCGTTAGATTGTGAGTGAAAGGGTGTAGTTTTGAATTCTGTAATTCGAAATTTTTTATTACACGTTTCATTAGGCTACTCAAGAAGTTTGAGCCTTGATCAATCAGGACTGGTATTTGAGCACCGAAAGTGCAAATGAAACGCTTTATAATAGCGTCTGTGACTCATCGCGCGTTCGCGTCCTTGATTGCGGTTACGAGAGAATACTTAGTTAGACAGCGCTGTACAATCAGTATATTGTCGTGTCAATCTTCGGTCCTTGTAAATGACCCAAGGATATCCATTCGTTCATCTATCTCCATATTTTCCCAAAAGAAATTTTGTTCTTTTCAGGACTTAACTATAACATCTGCCTTATTCTCTGAAAATCGGGCCTAAAGTAGCTTATTATTTGCTCATATATTCTTTTTCTGCATTTGCAAGAATAAAGTAGGTAGAAATGTTTAAAACATAAAAAAGAAATTAATTTAAAAAATGTTTAAAAAATGAAAAAAGATTTAAATTAAAAAAATATTAAAGTAATGTAAATTATAGAAACTTTTAAAAACGTTGAAAATTTCATTTGTATTGATGTCTTACATTTCTTGTACACAGATTTTTGTAGACAGTTGAGTGACATGGTTGCATTATAATAATTTTAGTATGTCTTTTCCATCTTATTGGATCCGCCAACTTGTATTTTTCAATTTTGATAGGAGATTCGGATTCAGCGGCCATCAAAATCATCGTATACTGAATTATTTGACAGAAAAATATTAAAAAGTAGAGTCTGAAATTAATTTCTCCGAAAAAAGGCGATTTTTCATAATTTGTTTATCTATAAAACAGAAACAATCAGTATTTAATCTTAATAGACTTATTATGTTGCTGAATGTCTAAAATACCTAAAATATTGTAATGTGGTGAAATTTCGCCACGTAACAAGTTTCAATCTGGGTGGCCAGGACAGAGCGTCCTAAGGTTGTGTAAATGATTTGAATTCGTGATATAAATAGCGTTTGTTTGGTTTCGAGCTATCAGCGCTAAATAAGAGTCGCTCATGGAAAAAAACACAGCGACCGTTGTTAACTCCCGCAAGGACACAGAGAGAGACGACAAAGGACGACGGTCAAGTTAGGCGCAGCGACCAGGGATCAAGCACTGGACAGTGCATATAAGGAACGACACGTGCGTCGTAAGGCGTCGGATGCGGACGACGTAGCCCTGTTGGAGCCTGCCATCGCTAGACTGGAAGCAACCAGTCAGCGATGCAGTTCATCCGCAGGACATCGAGGGACACTAACAGCTGCGTATCGGGCTCAAGATCTACAAGTGTAGATTTAAGTCAAGGGCCCTGACCTCGGTGACATTTTGTTGTCTTGGGTCCCGTAACACAGAGTGCAAACTCTAAGTTATCTGCGAGTCGTGGCTGCCTGTTATACGCGCGTCTGAATTTCGCGGGTATCGAAGCCAACGGTTATATGCAAGAATAGTAGTATAGCCTATGCGTTGCCCAATGGAAAATACACTGCCCGGCGGTGCAGGGAGAGGCAGCAGGCTTTGATGGTTGCCTCCGAGTGCCCGCCCGTCACTCTCCAGCCTTGGCTGATCCCGAATGGACATTATCACAGACGCACACGTCTGCAACGCGAGCAGCGAGACGAGTCAGCGATAAGACTGCGCCGAGCCGTACTACGATGCATAGTGTCCGAATGCATCGTAGACGTTAGCTCAGTGGTTAGAGCACAGTGGTTAGAGTACTTTTTTCGCCTTTCCACTCTGTCTCGTCTCTGTTAGTAACAACATGTTTGCAAGTTTCCCGCTGTGACCATCTTGGCAGAGCATCCTTCTAACGTGGTCATCTTCACAGGGTTTTTCTTCACGGAAATAAAGGTTGGTGGTTTTCGTATTATGATTTTCTCCCGTTGAGGTTTTCTCGCGAGTGCGTAGCTCCACTTTCGGGTTTTGGACCATAAATATCCTTAGGTTATAGAATAATCAATTCAACCATTCTGGGACGTATATAGACACTTTTATAATCAAAAGAGCTATGCGAATGCGGTAGAACCTGTTGAGAAACCCTTCAACAAATCACAACTGCACGAATTTAACACACACATGCACGACTCACTGCTGGACACGCCGATGCTGACGGGTTGCCCGCCCGTCCTGGGGCGCTCGGGGGGGGGGGGGGGGGGCGGCGACCAAAGGAAAAGGTGGCAATTGAGTGAAACCGGGAGATACCTCCACCAGAGACTCCCTGGGGGGCCAGCAAAAGGCAACTTTCCGAAAGCTCTACCCCGAGAGTTATAAAGAGACCAGCTGCGGATGCGCCGAGTTGTTACAGTAGGGTGATGACCACCGACCTAAAGGTGGCCGTTTTTCCGGTAACATACCCGGAGGTGTGCCTCAGTTAGGAGCAAGACCAGGAGGTCCTGACGACTATGGAGAGGGAGATCGACGACGCCCCTTGGATAATTGGTTCCATTTAATTAGGGACAACGCTAGTAGATGGACGTGTGGGGAAGGCACCCAGCTCAAGGCCATTGAAATGGGAGACCTCCAGGAGTTGATCAGAACTCTAATCTATATCCCGGGGGTGCACACCGCCGAGGTCATAGCGAAGAGACTAGGGAGGCAGAACGCCACACTGAAGACAGACTCCTGGGTGGTCACCGAAACCAAAAAGGTGACAGTGGGCCCAGAGAGCAACAGGAAGGAGGAGACTGTGCTCAGAGTTTTGCTGGAGGGTCCGAAACTTGAGGCGCTAAAGGCCCCCGACCTTTCTGCGAGGGCGGATGTGGTCCCCTATAAAGAAAAGGATTCAGGAGAGAAGGGACCCAAGGAATCAGCAGGGATGGAAGTGGACGCTGATTCCAGAGCCAACAAAAAGAAGAGAATAGAAAGGATCCACTAAGATGCATAATCTCGGGAGGCATAATGACGTGAATATCACTAATAACTGGTTCTCTATACCAGGCACCACAATTGATTTCACGCAGATCAATTTGCACCATAGTAAAAGCGCTTCTGCAGTTTTAGCAAGGCGCATGAATAAGATGCGCACAGGCATATCCAAGAACCTTGGATCCATAAAGGCAGCATAGCAGGTTTAATCGGATCGGCATCCTTATCAGTGGCGGTACGGGGACGGTGAGGACCTGCCTCATAGTGAAGGGACTCTATGTTGAGTCCGTGCCAGGACACTTCTCTAGGCACCTTTGCACAGCTAGGGTCTCCTATAAAAGGAAGAACGGAGAAAATAAGAAATTGACAGTTGCGTCAGCGTACTTCGCCTAGGATGCGGCTGCCTGTCCACCAGAGGGGGTCGTAGCGCTGACGCGGGAATGCGAGAACAAAGGCTCCGAGCTAGTCATGAACACCATCATGCACACCATACCGTATGGAGCAGCACAAACTGCAACCCCAGAGGGTAATAATTGCTGGAGGTTTTGGCCTCGACAAACTTGGGCATTCTAAATGAAGGAAGCAGGCCAATTTTCCAGAATGCAATAAGGGAGAAGGTCATTGCCATCACCCTAGTATCTAAAGGAGTATAGTCGGAGGTAACGGATTGGAGAATGTCGGATGAGATCTCTATGTCGGATCACAATTATATCGACTTCCGACTTGGAGGTTACAGCACGGTAGACGTTCTTAAAAGGGACCCTAGGATAACAAACTAGGAGGGGTACAGGGAGGAACTCAATGCAAGGATCGAGCTCCTTCCGACCACCTACGGGGCGGCCGAGGTCCTTCGAAAGCAATTGCGAGTTGAGGAAGAAAAAAGATGTAAAGGGGGCTCCCTGGTGGAACCATTCACTAGAGAAGCAGAGGAGAAAGGTCAGACGTATCAGAAACCGCTTACGACACTCAAAGAGAGATCTGGACAAGCGACTTTTTGATTCGGAGCAAAAACAATACAAAAGGGCGATTTAGAAAGCTAAGGTAGAGGGCTGGAGAAAATGAGAAGAGGCGCGGCTCTGCAAGAGCAGGAGCCTTTGTCTTCCTCACAACGTAGCAAAGAAGGGGTCCGCTATCTGTATACTTGCCATTCATGATTGTAAAATTACCTATTAAATTAATTGAATTTTGTAATAAAATAACGCGTTTTTTCACTACGTTTTAATGCGAAATTCAATTAATTTAATAGGTAACCACACCCACGGCCGTGTTAGATCTTCCCCCAATAGACAGGGTAGTTAGGGTGCACGCCTGCAGTACGCGATGCAGAATTGCAGGCAGCTCAGCAGACGCGCGCTATGAGGATGAAGGACTACGAGGTAACATACTACGCCTGATAAAAAACAGGGGTTGTGATACAAGGTTATCCTCCCGGATAGAGAGGAATGGAAGAAGGGGACACATCCCTTACTCGAGGGGAGCATTGTCTGGTTTACGTACGGCTCCAAAGACGAAAATAGTGTTGGAGCCGCAGCATGGAAAAGAGGGGGAACAGGTGAGATCGTTTGCTCACTCGATCAACATGCCACAGTTTTCCAAGCGGAAGTATGGGCTATAACGGAAGCGGCAAAGAAGCTGCTGTGCAGAGGAACAAGCTGCCGGGCAGTCACCTTCTGCTCGGATAGCAGAGCCGCTCTGTTGGCCGTAAACAGTATTAGCATCACATCTAAGGAAGTTCTCGGCTGCCGACAAGAACTCACGTCCCTATCGCTGAGAAATAAAGTACACCTTCTACGGATACCAGCGCACTCTGGAGTTTGAGGAAATGAGAAAGCGAACAGACTAGCAGGAAGAGGAGCGAAACGGCTCCGAGCCAAGGATTGCCACGTGATAGCTTCCTGCGAGGTCAAGAAGGCAATTAGAGACTGGCTCAAGAAAGAGCTGGATGGTAAGTGGCGAAGCGCCACTGGACTTAGACAAGCCAAGGACATTATAGGGGAGGACCTACCAGAGGAGTGGCGAACGACCATAGGGAGCCTGGGCAGAAACAAGCTCAGGCTGGCAGTGGGATGGTCGACAGGACACTGGAGAGTTGGGTACTATCTGTGCGAGATGGGACTCCGGGATTCAGGCAGCTGCAGGTGGTGTGGAGCGACCAGGGAGACGATCTCTCACCTACTGTGTAAATGCCCGGTTTTGTCAGGACGAGGCAGAGGATATAAGGGACACTTTTGGTCGATAAGGAGTTTGTAAGTTGGCAAGACTGGCGAACATCTGCAGGGTCGCCGATACCATCAACAAAAGATTGGATTAAAGAAGAGGTCTTGAGACCGGAGGAAACAGATAGGCCAGCAGGCGTAAGCCTGAGTGCCTGACTTGCATGTCCCCGAGCAGGGGCCGCAACGGCCCACCCCCGCCAAACCAAACTAAACTAAACTAAACTAGTACTTATAATAGTTATAACTAATAAATACATATATTTCTACAAAATTATGAAATAAGCTATAATATATTGCTATAAATAAAGTTCAGCAGTCTCCATTTCTCTGAAAAAATCCACAAAATTCTTCAACGCAACTTATATATATCTCTATAGAACTGCCCTATGTCAACCAATTAAAGATGATTTAATTGGGTTTGAAACAAATTTTACAGTATTCTATAGAAAATTTATATACTTAAATACTTCTATTATGCCTAAAAAAATTATTCAAGTTTGCGACAATAGTAAACAAATCTTAAACCTTAAGTTTTTATATGGCTATGACTTTGCAATGAAGGCACTTTGAGGTCTGACATGTTTTATGTTCTTTTAAGGGTATATTAAACTAGGAAAAAAAATTTGGCCGCGATTTGACAAATTTCGCCACGGGTTGACGTGGAATGTCCCATATCCCATATCCGGTCGCACTTCAGCCGATCGTGGAAGTTAAGCACCGTTGAGCGTGGTTGTTACTTGGATAAGTAACAAGTCACGGCCATTGATTTGCAGGATCCTGGCGATAGCTTAGGTGTTATTTCACACTCAAAAAAGTGAGCGGGAGGTGGGAAATGTTCGAATTCGGTGTCTAAGCCTACGAAATGTGACGGAAATAGACATCTTATTAGAACAAACTAAATGACCAGGATTTATCCCATTGGGTTTACCTACAGGATTTTCTCTGCTCTCTCGTGCGAATGCCGGATAAGTGGGACATGGCATTCAGATAAAAAAATGGAAAGAAATTAATAAAAGTCTGGAAATATACTATAAAGCTTATACACAGCAGAAGTGAAAATCCCAAAAATATTTTCATATGTAGAATCATTGATGACATAAATAGTACAAATAAACGTTAGCTAGCACGCGATTCTTGCTATTATATATTTATAAGGGCTCGGATTAGCACTTGGTTTGACTAGAATATAATTTTGAACATCCACGTGGTCACTTGTAATAGGAGTTTTTGCGACGTATAGCTCTTGTTATTGTTTGCAATTAACATAATTTAGTAATTTTAAGTAATATTGTGCAAAATTATTATTTTGCTTAATATTCAGAATAGCAGAATTTTATGATTCTATTCGCATGTGGAATGTACAAAATTGATCCACCAAATTTTCTAGTAGACTATATTTACTTGCCTTAAGAATAACTATAGACTTTTTTTATTATAAGATGTATTTGGTTATTTGATTATAAGATACATTTTACATTTATTTACAGATATCAAGCAGAGCAAATTTTCTGGGATTTTGTTTATGTTTAGGAGGTCTTATCGGCAATAGTTCTACATATTTATGGAAGACGTTTGGCATTTATGTTACAGTATTGTCAACATTCCATTTTACAGAATTCTTAGCAATAGCCTTTACCAATCCTAGAAGTTTATCCTATGATTCATTTGTTATAAATCACAGCTCAGCTTATACATTAGCAGCAATTGCTAGTTGGACTGAATTTGTAATCGAATGCTACTTCTTTCCACGCATTAAACACAATTTCTCTTTCTTAATAATTGGTGTTATCCTTTGTGTAACTGGAGAAATACTCAGAAAAACAGCTATATTTACAGCTAAAAAAAATTTTAATCATATTGTCCAAATTAAAAAATCTAATCATCATAGTTTAATAACACATGGAGTTTATAATATTTGTCGACATCCAAGCTATGTTGGGTGGTTTTATTGGTCCATTGGTACTCAGGTATTACATATATTTTATATATTTTTTTTATAGATAAATATAAATTTAAATATATATATGCTTATAATGTTACCCGGAAACAAAATATCTCAGCTAATTCATTAGTAAAAACTTTCCTCAACTAAATTTGTACTTAGAATACATATGAATTCTTTTTTAATATAGAGCATGTCTATTATAACAATTGTATTATAAATCTTTTTTCTTTTTAATTTTTCTTAGAATGCAACAAAAACTTACGTAATGACGTTCGTTATCATTGGGATGGTTGGGCATACATTAAGAACTAAAAATAACTTACATTACAGAACGGTTGATATATATATATATATATATATATATATATATATATATATATATATATATATATCACCTTGGCGACGACCACCGCGTTACGATTACCACACTGCTCTTGGGTAAGAAAAGAATCAGCGGCGAGACGATTGGGAATAGTAAAGAGAATTGAGGGAGAGGGAAAAGGTGAGAAGATCTCAGCACGTACCTGCGAGCGCCGAAACATCCGAAAAAGTGTGGCGCTCGAACCGCTCGAGCACCTAGTTGAGCAACAGTAAAGCCTTCAGTCGCCAGGCGATAGAACAGTCGCTGCGACGGAACACGCAACCAGATTGTAACGAGGCAAGAAATTTCCACCGAGCCATCGCAGGCGGGAAGGAAGGCGTAGGCATTGGCTTAGGAAGCTGGCTGGCAGGTAGCAGCTACATTATTAGGCGAAACCCAGAAGGCAGGCGAAGCAAGCGGCGAGCCCGCATAGTTACGACAGCTTGGCCCAGAGAAGAGGGGGCCGCCATCTTGGCCAACGCCAACGAAGCGGCAGACATTATTATGCGGCAGAGCAGCACCCAGGTGTTCAATCTCGAAAGAAGAGAGAGGGCAGAATCAAAGCAGCGTACATCGAGCCTCACCAGCAGCAGCATTGCACCACCGCGACGTCAAGGAGGCGCGTCGATAGGAGCCCGCAGTCCAATCCCAAATAGGTTGACTTGTTCCTTATTTTGCTACTATTGGAGTTTGCTGCCACTCGATGTCTGACCTCAGCGCTCGTTGGCTATTGCCACTCTTATTACCATACTGGTGCATTACCTAAATAATCCTTAGTTTGTAATTCTTTTATCTCAACATTCGCAATTTAATTGCCGCGAGTTAGATAGACGTGCATATTTTTTTTTTAAACTTACACTTCAACGCCTATATCACCAGACATATATACGAATGTTGATTCACTTTGTAATTGCACAGTTACTACCGACTACAGACACTGCTTGGCCAAGGAAACTGCTTCAGTTGAAAGAATTCCTCCTGTTACAAACTCGTTGCTTCGCTGACCAGCCAACCTGCAGCTCGCATACTAGAGACCAAGATACGGAGCCATCTCATCGCTGGTTGTCATAGTGGCACCAGGAGTGGACAAGTTGAATCGATAATCTTCAGCAGGTCGCAGTTAGACTTTTTTGTTTCTTCGTCTGACTACAGTGATTGTCGATAACGGTCTAGTTGATAGTTTGGTTTATAACTTGTTCTTCTTTATTTGTCATTACTCATTGAGTGATTTGCATAGCTTTCACACCTACTTTGTTGCATTTTTTTACATAGATTGGCTGCGCATCATCTGGTCATCAGAGACAACTTTGCTGAGATGATAGTAAAAAACGCTAGTCTCCCGTCAGTGTATAAGATACACTACCTGAAAAGCGCTTTGAAGGGAGAAGCTTTGGAGCTACTGCAGGAGATTCTTGTAGCTAAGGATAGTTTTGAAAATGCCTGGAAGGCAGTATAGTGCGGTAGGTCACTAAGGTCATAGGACAATATTCCTGACTACAAGCAGGCTTTCTCCATCCATTCAGCGCAAATGGATAAAAGCGGTACCGCGGGGTGAAAATTCCCAAAACATACCTGTATTGATGCACTAGATAAGTTCTTAGCAAACGATAGGTTAGCACTGGTCCAACTGAAGAGTGCCAAGGAGGCGTCGTCCTTTGGAGAGTCTTCGAAAGTTTTTTAAAACCCATTCCCAAAAATAGTAATTCGAGATCCATTTACTTCACTGAGGAAAGTAAAAGCAAGGGTTGTTCATAGTTACTGTGCAAGGACGCGCGTTTCATCTTAAACTGCAAAAGTTTCCAGGCCAAGACTGCACACGAAAGAAAGCAAGTAATGATGGGAAAACAATTATGTTTTAACTATCTCAGAAAGCATCTAGTGTACGATTGCAAAGGAACGAAACGCTGCCAACAATGCGCTGCCAAGTACCTCACAATGCTTCACTTCCCAGCAAAAGACACACGGAAGGATATACTAGAGGACAAGCTCATCGACAAGACTACGGACGCTCTGAATACTAAGCTCACACCAGGGAAATCTACTAGTCACCACGCAGAAGGGCTACCTGACACAAAAATGCGATAAATCACGAAGGCACACATGGAGCGAGTGACATATTATTAGCCACAGCGTGCATCCAAGTACAAGGCGCTGGTGGGCGACATATGCTGGTTCGATCGCTGATCGAACAAGAAGCGCAGTCCACGTTCATCAATAAAGAAGTTTGTCAGAGATTACGACTCCCAAGGACGCCTATGAGAATTACATTCACAAGCGTGAGAGATAACAAGACTGTGGATTGCAAAAGTCCCTTGAATGTTATGATAAAACCGTAAAGCTAGTATCAGTAGGCTAGGATACATCTTATACAACTTGATCGCGAATAGATCGAAATTCGTCGTTTAGTAAATTGATTAGAATTATGTCATGCGATTCACTAGTTGATCGCTAGAAGCAATATCATTCTTCAAGAAAATGTCCCCGATTTTGCAAAATTTTCCACTCCCAACTACATTTGCTATCCGAGGAGAGGAAGTTCAACATACTACACTGATATGGAGCCGGCTGATGCAGCGTCAGCATCTCACAACAGAAATCGAAGTTCTTCAGAAGGAGCTCGCTAGATCGCACTGTCTCAAAAGCTTAAACCCTGAGTTCAAGGATGGACTGGTCAGGGTGGGCGGTCGGTTAAGGAAATCAATGCTTCAAGAGGATGAAAAGTATCTCGTGATTCTACCTGCCGCCATCGTCCTTGCAGCTGATTATAACTTATTGACACTTATGTTAGCTTCCATACGCAGAATGTTGAGAATAGCAAAAGGTAAATGCGTTTTTTAGGAACTACACAACCTGCAAACGATTCTCTACGATTAAGTCCAAGTGGGGTGATCTACCGGCGGATCGAGTGCGTCTAGCAAGACCGTTTTCATGGTCTGGCGTCGATTATGCTGGCCCGTTTACTTTACGCACATCTCAACACCGAGGTCACAAATCATACAAAGGATATTTTGTTGTCTTCATTTGCTTATGCACAAAAGCAGTGCATTTGGAAGCAGTCTCAGGTTGTGACACCGAGTCTTTCTAGCAGCTTAGAAACTACCAAATGACCCTTAGTAAGAGTTATCGCGACGCATCCCGGAGATGATGGTCGAGTGAGAGTAGTTCCTTTATGCACTACCACGACAACGCTTCGCTGACCGATTATCAAGGTCGTCAAGCTACTGGAGGCTGAGGTTAAGTATCAAGTAAACAAAGGTTAAGAAGATGTCTAGAGAAAAGCTTCATTATTTAAAGTTATTAGTTCGAGTAATCTTTTTGCAAAAATACGTATTTTTTTTAATTATTATTCAAGTTAGTTTTTTGCATTTTTAATATTGATGTTTGATATTTCTTACGCTCATCGAAAATAACTGTACCGCGTCATTGGTAAAGTTTAGACATTATCGAATAGGATACAATTATTTTATTTGATCTTATTGTTCATATTATCGTTTATAAATACACGGGGTGGGCGCAATACTTACGCGATACCTAAACTATTCAAATATAGCGCCACGGAATCCGGTTGGTCAACCTGGCAATCACCGTCGTGCTTCGATTTCGACACTGCTATCGGGCAAGACTTTCGATCTCTGTCACTCGCCTAGCGGATCTCCTTCTGCGCACGCCGTACTATCTCGCTACGCGTATAACATTACAAGTAAATAAAATAAACTTATACTTCAACCACTGTGTTCTCATTTACCCTGATCCTAATAATATATATAGTTATATTGACCCGAGAGCATATTTTTTCCCATCCCCTAATTCCCCTCCTCATTTTTCTTTTTTCTTATAATTCAGTTCATCATACAATTACGTAAGTAATTATGTGTACAATCATACTATATGCTTTTCTCTATATTCAGCAAGCTCTAAAAGCAGTCATAAGCGCTGCAAGAGAAGCTGCAGAAATTTTTTGGTATGATTCTTTAGAAGATTTTGTAGAAGATTTTGCAAAAAATATGCATGTCTGTCTGCAGCTGTAGATTTTGCTTTCTCCCAGAGGAAGCTTTGTAATAGTAAAACTTTCAGTTTCGCTAAAACTTCATAGAAACGTGTTTTGAGGTGTTTGGAGTTTGGTCATGTGTTTTTAGAAAATGTCCGTGCGGATGGCTGTGTGTGTATGTATGTATACCGTTCTCTTTCTGGAACTACGTGGTCTATAATAATAAAATTTGACATGCATATCTGTTTTTTGTCTCTGAATTCAAGGAAAAAAATTTTTTGATTTTGGAAATTGTGGCAACTATTTTGGTCATTTTTTGATTTTTGTAAATTTGTTTTGTTTTTTTAAATGATAAAAATTAATACGAAAAATTGGGTAATAGTGTTTTTCAAAGAGTATAAAATTTCCTACTTTTTCCCGCAAGATTTTCTAAATTGACAGTTTCATTCAAATGTTTTGACAAAAAAGGTGTTTTCTTTTAAATTCATATCTTCCAAATTAAACGGTCTAATGTTTTGAAAAAATTTATGATAACATAGAATAATAATGTCTACATATTGTAAAAATAAGTCATTTTGGTGATTAGTTTTTGAGAAAAAAATCTGTTTTCTATGTCACACGATTAAGGGAGTAAGGAACAACACAGGGTCGTGGGTTTGAAGGATCACTCTGAGCTAATCACATGAGTGCAATTTCGTTACCAATGCTTACTAGTCATTTACTCTTTTCTCTGTTTTTACAATTCTTTGCCCGACATTACTTTGCGACTTAAAAACTACGCGACGACGCACCTGTCGTACTCTCGTTTGGGACCACGGCGACCTCAATCGTTTATCGGGAAGCAGCGCATTCGGCGCCTTCTCATTGAGGTTATCCTCCATTCTCTCAACCCTCAGAGTGCTTCCTCGTGCCTACCGACGTGGCCCCCTGCCGCGATTGGCTCGTCAACGGACTACCAAGGGTCCACTCGGTGCGGATCGAGATCGACCTTGCCTCTCCGATGCCGGCAGGCCTCGGCACTCCGATGCGCCTACTGCCGCACGTCCCCACGAAGTCTGAGCACTCCGGCAACCTAATCGTCACCATGTCGCCCGATTCTGCGTGTACTTGGCTCCCCTTCGGTCGCCGGGTCACCGGCCCGAAGCCGTAGTCCCGAGCCTACTAATTCTCTAACCGATTTTAACCTAAATTCTAATTTATTCTAATTGAGAAACGGAAAAACTTATCCTAAAATTAACCTAAGACTAAGCCGAAGAATTACGATAGCGCGCGAACACCCACGAGGGTAAATACCGGTCCACCGATGTGGACACCAGTTCTCTTGTCGCGTGTAAATACGGGAGCTTGATAGGAAATCGGTAGCGAATTTCGGTAACGTCTACGTGGGTAAACCCCGATGCAATTTTGAGAACCCCAGTTCTCGGCGCGCGCGAACCATCGTCTCTCTCACTAAGTAGCGAATAATATCAGGAAAAGTGAACCGTTCCCTTCACCTTTCCAGCGGTAGCTGATTTTTCACGGGCGCGAGGTCCGGCCTCATGTCTTTTCTAGCGCCGCGATACGATCCGATTTATTGGAACAAAAGAAGACAACAACGAACTCGCGACTCTCCGGTGCACGCACTGACCAACTTTATATTTCGCCGCTGTATCACCTCGTGGCGTCGCTCGTCAGGCACGAATGTTGACCTCCTCGGATTTTCGCTGGCGCTGACCCAATCTCTGCTCTGCTGTCTCGCTCGCTGTATCACCTCGTGGCGTCGCTCGTCAGGCACGGATGTTGACCTCCTCGGCTTTTCGCTGGCGCTGAAGCAATCTCGGCTCTGCTGTCTCGCTCGAGCGCCACTGGTGGCACGATCGCCGGCAGCGCCGCGCGGTAGGTTGCCCGACGAAAGCCGAACCGTGCCGATGGTAGCCGAACGTCTCGGGCGGCGTTGCCGCACCCGAGGTTTGTATCGTGCGGCAAAGCCGTTACGTTACAACTCTCTTCTCCCCAGATCTCCCGGGGAGGCGCATACTTACAACTAACATACAAAAATAACAATGCAGCGGTTGATGTAGAAATCCAGGATGCCATCGCTTGGCCTGTACTTTATGATCTCGGCAAGGACCTGTCCTGAGTAACAAAAGGTGAAGCGGAGTACAAGAAGACCAGGGAACCCGAGAATACCCATTTGTAGTGACCGCGAAATGAAAAGCAGCAGAATTTCCAATGAGTGGGGCTTGGTGAGAGGAAGTTCAGGAACAAGCAGGGAAAAATGCTCTCTCTCTCTCTCTCTCTCTCTCTCTCTCTCTCTCTCTCTCTCTCTCTCTCTCTCTCTCCCTCTCCCTCTCCCTCTTCCTCTCTCTCTCTCTTTCTCTGTAAGTGTAACCAGACGTACTTTGCATTGCTCCTCTAACGAACAATTGTTTGACCGTTTTTTGCACTTCTCGTGAGTTGTCTCTGCTTTCAGACTTTCTGGACTCCTGGTGGCTTTACCTCGGCGAGCAATTTCGGCACGGCTCGCGATTTTTTGAGCCAGGGAGTCCAGTTTTGTCTGGCATTCCACATTTGAGGTTAGTTTTGGCAGTCATTCTCTTCATCATCACGGTATGGCAGGTCAGTGACACTCAGTGAGGCGGTTTTCAAGTTGGTGACACTGCTCAACTTCCACGCTCGTCGCGCACGTTTTGGCGCATGCGCACTTTGACTCGCCGATCGACGCGGGATATTCAAGGAGTTAGATTGCCACTGCTACGTCAATCTTGGTGCTGCTGCCCGTCTTCCACGTATGTATAACGGGTCGCCTGTTAGTCAGGGGCCCATTGATTTGAGTCGGTGTTCATAGGATTGCAGTAGTGCAGGAGGCCACGTCAACACTGCAGAGCACTACGACAGAGAGGAGAAGGCGCTTTCTCGATTTCTGGCTACAATTTAGTTAAGTCTAGTTAATTATGCTATTTTTAAGTGATTAGTGTAAGTAATGTATAAGGTATGAGTGAGCGTGTGTGTCCCGCATGTAGCGAATATGTTAAGCGCGGTTCGAAATCGTACAAAAAGTGTAAGCTGTGTGGAAGCGTTTTTTATACCGGTTGTCTTAAGGGCTTGTGGTTGTGGAACACATTTAACCACTACTGTGCCGCGTGTTCTAGGAACCAGTCCCCATTTACGTCTGTTGCTGCCTCACCCACAGTGTGTCGTACTGATTCAGAGGGTGCCTCCGCTTCTTCTCGTGATTCTTTGTCGCGAACTCCAACCACCTTCGGTACGGCTACTGCGCACCCCCGTAAACGTCTTGCTGACACTCGTTCGCCACCATCACCCGGCTCGTCGCAACCTGCAAAACTTGCTTGTGACAAAATATCTCAGCTTTCAGTTATGGGTGACGCGTCGATGCCGGCTTGGTTTGCGTCTTGGTTGAAGGTCATGTTTGAGCCTTTTGTGGCTTCGGTGGACAAGAAGCTGGACGATCTCGCAGGTCGCATTGAACAGCTGGAGACTTCGCGTGCGGAGGATCGCAAGATTCTGGATGATCTGCAAACAGCGCACAAGGCCCGCGAGACTAGAGACCTTTTAATCGACTCGTGTGAGATACGCATTGGGGGCATCCCGAAAGACTTCGCTGACAATCATGCTGATGCCATTCAGCGAGTATTTGCGGCAACCAACAATGCTCCGAATCTGAAATTCGTCTTGTCGTTCAGACTCTTACCATCTTCTCGGGCAGGTATTTCTGACGTTGCCGGTCGAAGTGACGAGTTCATTTCTGTAGTTGTCAAGGTTGTTTCTCCTGTGGTCCGCAACACGATTGTTTCTCAGGCTAGACTGATGAAAGGGAAATCGGGTCAGTCCATATTTGGCAGTGGCGGTGACAAGCAGGTTTTTATGCGGCCCATGTAGCCCCAACCGGTCTTCGACCTGTTTCGATTAGCCCTTGTGAGAGCCAGAGAGCTCAATTATCAGAGACCGGTGGTTAGAAACCTCATTGTCTGCATGCGTGCTCACCAGAAGGCTGAATTTGTGAGGATAAACTCGGCAGCTGATTTAGCCTCACTTAGCCCTTACGTCTCACAACGCTCTTCTTCTCAATGAGATATCGTAGCTCAACCGGTAAAATCGGGTTTTTCGTCAAGGGTTTTTTTTAGAGTCTGCCACAGTAACATTGACCACATCTCCGCTAACTTCAACAAACTCGAATGTTTCCTGTCGTCCAACGCTGAATATGATGCTATTGCTCTCACAGAAACTTTTTTGTCTCCTGGAGTCCCAGATCTGCCGTATGTGCTAGATGGATACAGCTTCTTGCGGCAGGATAGGATTGGTAAAGAGGGCGGAGGGGTTGCCCTTTACATTCGTGACTGCTACAAGGCTAAGATTTTGGCCAGCTCCAACCATCAGTTCGACAATAAGCCCGAGTACCTTATTGTTGAGATTAAGCATAGTTCAGCTAAGATGCTTCTTGTCGTCGTCTACCGCCGACCTCATGCAGCATATCCAGTCGAGCTTTTTGAGTTGCTGGCGGAGTTGCGGACAAGCTATACTGATGTTATTATTACGGGTGATTTTAACTTTCCAATGCACCGTATTCATGCAGACTCTACGTACTTCAACAACCTTCTTTCGGAACAGAACCTAACTCTAGTCCAGTCTGAACCAACGCATCATATTTTTAGGGATGACGGTACCTGTTGTAGTACCTGGCTGGACCTCTTTATTGTTCCATCCAGTGATGTAGTGCGTTCATATTTTAAGACCGACACGCCACTTGCGGCCGGTCATGATCTGATCTCATTAGAGTAGAATTTCCCATCGCTGGCTACTAGAAATAAGGAGATACATATTCGTAATCTCAAACGACTCGACCTTGGTTGTTTTCTTGACGATTGTGCCTCTAGGTTTAAGGATGTCTTTCCGGTTGAGCCGTTTGTTGATGAAAGTACTCAATCCACACAGGATCTTTCATCACAGGCTGCATCCCTCGCACAGAGGCTTAGTGCAGCCTATGACCTTCACGCCCCATATCACAGAGTGATTCTTCGCACGCGTAACAAACCGTGGATCTCGCATGACATCCGCATGCTCATGGATGCCAAACGTGCGGCTTACCGTAGAGCTTGTTCCACTGGGATTCGTGCTGATAGAGTAAACTACGTTGCTTTAAGATCTCGGGTGAGCAACACTATTGACTCTGAAAAGAACCGCTATTACTCGACTTTGCTCGAGTCCAACCCGGACCCCAGTGCGGCGTGGAAGGTACTAAAGCGGATGAATATTTCAGCATCGAAACCTCCCTCACCATTAAAGTATTTTAGTCCAGATGAGCTGAATCTGCATTATGCAAATGTTTCGCGCACGACGCCCCCCCCCCCTACAACCATCAGACATTACTGACACAACTAATCGCCCACTTCGGAGTGACCTACCCAGCTTGTTTGAGTTCTCTGCTATTACTGGAGCGGATGTTGACCGGGCCTTTGCGAAGTTGTCGAAGAATTGCACAGGTCCTGACTCCATATCAACGGATATGCTACGTATCGCTTCTCCGGCGCTACGCCCTTACCTGGTAGAGATGTTCAACCGTTCGATTGAGCAGGGAATCTTTCCGGACTGCTGGAAGCAGGCGTCGATTACTCCTCAATCCAAAGTGCACCCGCCAAGTTCTCCGTCTGATACAAGACCAGTTGCTCTTCTCCCGGAGATTTCTAAGCTTCTCGAACGGTTGGTCCATGAGCAGCTATTCGAGTACTTGAACTTGCACGATCTTCTTGATGCGCAACAGTCTGGCTTCAGACCGTATCACTCTACACAGACCGCGCTTCTGTGGTTTACAGAGGAGGTGAGGATAGCGATGGGGAAGCGGAAACTTACCCTGCTAATTCTATTTGATTTTTCTAAAGCTTTTGACACTGTTTCCCACAAGCTTATTCTTCAAAAGCTTCAAGCCCTGAACTGCTCTGATCGTGTGATCAAGTGGTTTGCGAGCTATCTGATAGGCAGATCTCAGGTTGTCAGGGGAGATGATATGTCAAAATCTGCCCCAATAGAGACATTTGCAGGTGTTCCACAGGGTAGCGTTCTTGGACCGCTTCTCTTTTCGATCTTTATTAATGATCTCTCGTCTTCACTTCACTTTGCCAAACATGGCATTTACGCTGACGATACGCGCATTTACTTGCACTGTTCGCCCAACGAGCTAGATGCACACATTGGCATGTTAGCGGGCGATGCATCACGGGTCTTGGAATGGGCGCGGAAGAATATGATTTGCAGACATTTCCAGACTTGATTTGGCTTCTCTGCCAGTGATAAAGATTGATGGTGTTGATATTGAATATTCTGGCCATGTTAAGGATCTGGGTGTCCAATTGACGTCAACACTAAACTGGACTCGTCATGTCTCTCAGATCTCTAGCAGGGTGAATGGGGCGCTTTATTCTATCAGATTTCACAGGCATGCGCTGTCTCGTAGTCTCAGGCAGCGGCTTGTGGAGTCCCTTATATTTCCTCATTTTGACTACGCGTGTGTAGTTTACAACGACCTGCCGAAGGAACTAAATCTAAAACTTCATAGATTGCTCAATCAGTGTGTCCGTTTTGTTTATGGATTCATTCCTTGGAGGGCTGCCATGACGCCCTATAGACTAGCGATTGGCTGGTTAACGGTTGACGATAGGCGTCTTTTATTCATGGCCACCCTTACTCGCTCGGTGCTCATATCTGGTCGGCCAATGTACCTGGCAAATCTGTTTAGGTTAACATCTGATGCTGTAGACAGACGTGCTATAGCTCGACGACCTCTAGCGCCTCTCATTATCCCTCTAGCAAACTCGGGTGCAATTGAGGGCTCCTTTCATTATGCTGCCTCAAGTTTTCTCAATGTATTGAGCAGTCACAGTATAGTGTTTACTGAGTACTCACTAGCTAGTTTTAAGAATTCCGTTCGCAAGTTCCTAATGCGCCAAGAAGTTGAGCAGTGGCTCTCCAGGGTTGATTGTGATGCGAGCCTTGCTCTAAACCCGCTTCCACACGGCAGCGTGCCATATAATGTACTTAACGATCTCGTGAATATGCCTTAATTAATGCGTGAGTTTCTGTTATTATTACTGCGTTATTTGTTATACTATTATTGGTACAGACTCTACACAGAAACTGCGCAGACGCTAGTCAAGGGCTAGTCACTTAATCCAGCTAAGATCTATGCGTTGATTGTAAGCATTGACTTAATTAATATTGAGAGAAATTATTGTTTGTTAAGGCGAATTTTTACGCTTATCTGTTATGAAGAAAAAAAAAATTATTTTGTTACTTTTGTATATTGCACTCAGGGCTGTATAGGGTTATACCCAGTGGCCTTAACAATAAATCTAATCTAATCTAATCTAATCTCTCTCTCTCTCTCTCTTACGTGGAGACATCTTACGAGACAACGGAACATCATCATAACACGGTCTCTCACAGGTCGGTGTGCTCCTTCTCTATTCTCTATAGCTCATTTGCTTTGTGGGTAACTCTACATCATAGGGTCACCCCCCTCTACTCCACATTATCGACTGCCAGCAAGTTACCGGCAAAAATGAGTATTAGTGGAGAATACAGAATCCTTTACTACCATCTGCAAGGCCTGTGACAAACCCATCCAAACAAAAGACCCCAAAAAGTGTGAAATCTGCAACAACTATTTCCACACGAGATGCATAACATTCAGGTCCGTGATGGTGAGAACCGTTGCTACACTCGCGTGTTCTGCCTGCGCAGATGCTCACATAAGAAAGCGGCTGGAGTCTTCTTTCAACGGCAGTACTATATTATCAAAAGTCATTAACAACAACAGCAAGAAGAAGATCCAGTGTGCACCACCATCCACTAACCCATCGCGCAGCCAATCTCCTACTCGCCCTGCAGTCATCGCAGCATCAACTCCGCCCATCACCATGGAGTGCACTCTGCAGAATATTCTTGCTACACTGGCGGACATCCGTGCTAAGGAGGATGAAGCGCTGAAAGCACAGAGAGACACCTCAGAGAGGATCTCCGGGCTGGAGGCTAGACTAGGCCCCATAGAACAGCGCCTCAAGGCTCTTGATGTCCTGCCTCAGCTACAATCTCGCATAACAACTGCCGAGACATCCATCTCCGAGCTGAAGGTGTAGGTTCAGGAGCTAACATCAGGCCGCCTCAACCCACAGCCTGCTCACAGCAGCAAGAGCATCGTCGATCAACCTTCCCCTGCTGCCATAGTTCCCTCAGAGATCGCCAGTCGTCGTAGGGAGCTCGAGGCCATAAAACATCCGCAGGAGGTTTCGAACAACAATGTTGTAGTGATAACTGGGCTGCATTACACTCAGGGGAGCTCTCTTCATGTGCTCGCCTACTCAGTACTCTCTGCCCTTGGCCCTACTGTCCTAAGGAGGAGCTGCCACAAGGGTCATGGGAGGACTTAATGCAACCACCAACACCTCGGCCGCAGACAGCAAGCTTCCACCGATTGCTGTCACCCTGGTAGCTAAAATAAAAAAGGGTAAGCTGCATTCTTCTGAACTCAGCACAGACCTACTGCAGGAAGCCAAGGTCCTAGCCCCAGACCACCAGTGTCTTATCAACATCAACGAGCTGCTTCCTCCAGATGTGCATATATGCTTATAAGCTACGAGTAAGGGCCAGACAGTAGGCTAGGCGGGCGCAGGGCTGTAGGACCTACGCGAGGGACGGGAGGATTGTCATCCCTGCTGCTGAGGACGAGGGAAAGGCCACTATAACCACCACTGAAGAGGATATACAGAATTTTTTGCCAAAAGACCTCCGTGCAACAGCAACAACGACCGCTAAAATCTGTTCGCATCATACCACCCTCACCACCATCATCATCCACATCACCATTGCCTACATCTTCAACCATTTCTAAGGTAACTCTGTCCGAGGGTTTAAGGGGCTGTGACTTCAATGCTAACTGCCTCACGGGTCACATTGAGGCGGTGAGGCTCTTCTTGTCCACTCGTCCTCTCTTTCACGTAATAGCAGAAACTGAAACCTGGCTGGACGACAAGGTAAAAACCATTCCCTTACTTGACAACTACACACTACTTATACGGGACAGAAACAGAAATGGTGGAGGTGTGGCCCTCTATATTCATCATTCACTCTCATCCACAGTTCTGACATCATCTGACGGTATCTGGTCGGGCAGGCCAGGGAAGCCGGAGTATCTTCTCTGTGAAATCTCTGCAAGAGGTCTCTCACCCATCTTTGTTGGTGTTGTGTATCGTCCACCTCATGCCCTATTCATTCAAGGCAAAGACTTTATCGAAAAACTCACTACACACATGCACAACGACTCCACAAAGATAATCATGGGTGACTTCAATGCAGACCAACTATCCCGATCTGAAGATGCCAAGTTCATCAAGGCTTTCATCGAAGAGAACTCCCTTCAGTCGGTTTCCTATGGTGCTAAACATCATAAACCGGAATCAGACACCTGGCTTGGCCTCTGCTTAATCGGCGAGCAGGATCGGCTGCTGTCGCACTGGAAGACTGATACACCTTTCATTAATGGACATGACCTCATTACGATCACTCTCGACCTACAGATACCACGCTACGAACCCAAAACGTTTACTTACCGTAACTACAAAGGAATCTGCTCCTTGACTCCCAGGCCAGGGGCAGTGACGGCATCCCACAGGTTGTCATTTATAAAGCACTGCCGGTACTCGTTCCATTTCTATGCCGTATTTTCAACCTTTCCTTGAGCGAGCCATGCTTACCCTCGGACTGGAAGAAGTCACTAGTGCACGCACTGAATAAAGTCAGTTCTCCAACAACTCTGACTGACTATCGTTCGATCTCCCTCCTATGCTTCTTGTCCAAGGCGCTGGAGTGGCTAGTGCACAGGCAAACCTCTGAATATCTAGAATCAAGACTTTTCCTCGATGACCTACAGACTGGTTTCCGCACTGGCCACAGCACACAGTCCGGCCTGATCAGGTTGACTGATGATGTCAGGCTTGGCATGGACAAAAAGAAGGTAACACTTCTACTTCTCTTTGACTTTAGTAAGGCGTTTGATACTGTGTGTCACGTCAGGCTACTCAGAAAGCTAACCTCTTTCGGCTTCTCTAAGTAGGATATCCGCTGGTTCGCCTCTTACCTCACTGGTAGAACGCAGGCTGTCATTGGTGACAGCAGTGAACTCTCCACCTTTCTACCATTAAACATGGGAGTACCACAGGGGTCTGTTCTAGGCCCACTGTTGTTCTCACTATACATCAGCGATATCAGCCTTTGTCTAGACATTGACGTATCACATCTTATTTATGCGGATGACTTGCAAATCTACAGCCAATGCCACCTTGAGGAGCTCGATTCCTGTTCCGTGAGTGCTAATGCCGAGAGCATTATGGGCTGGGCTGCACAGAATGATCTTAAATTAAATGTCCTCAAAACGCAGGCGATCGTCCTTGGCTCCTCCTATTATATTAATGCTTTACCTTCTACAGCCAAAACCTACATAGGAGGAGCCAGGGTCGAATATCAGTCGTCTGTGCGTAGTCTGGGACTGGTGCTTGACTCTAAACTTACTTGGAAGGAGCTCGTTACTTAACTTTGTAAGCGCGCACATTCGCTTATGTATAGACTATACTATTTTAGAAAGAGCACCTGTTTTGAGCTACGCAAGCATCTTGTACAAGCTCTATTGTTCCCCATCATCGACTATTGCTCATTAGTTTACTGTGACCTGATGCAAGAACTGGACATAAAACTACATAGACTGGTAAGCACAGGAATTCGTTACATCTATGGTGTAAGGAGAGACGAGCACAGCGTGAGTTGCAATGGCTCAGCACCGCCGGACGTAGGTAGTACTTCAAGGGCTGTTTCCTTAGGAAACTTTTTAACACCGCTACTCCATCTTATATCATGGCCTTTTTTGACTTCCATGTCGCACTCCGCCCTGGGGTGAGGTGCTGAATTCTTTGCCCTTTCATATTCGAAACGATAGAACACTATCATCTTTCAAACATCAGGCAAAGCTGTACTTTTTTAATCTTGAGAATATCTAAGAACTGCGCAATCACTTTCATCTCACAATCTCATCATTCATTACTTTCATTCACTCATACTGTCTCATTACCCATTCATTTATCTACAAAACTCAATATACTCTATTATTATTCTAGTACTCTATTATTGTATTACTTTTAATGTTTTTTTTTGTACAGAAATAAAAATTATCTAATCTAATCTAATCTAATCTCTCTCTCTCCCTCTCTCTTTCAGGGTCACCTAGTTTTCCAGGCATACATCCTCTTTCTGACTTCACAAGATACTACCAACGTATATTGTGATGTATGTCCAAGCATCAGCGCTGGTTGTCATTAGTGTCGTCACGTTGTGTATTGTGATCCTCGTACTCAGTACGGTATCCTATCTCTGTCGTTGCACGGTTCAACGGTGGCACACGAAGAACGTGTGCTCCGCATTGTCTCAAGCTTGTCTACTATAAGTATATTCCGGTGCTCTCACTCTGTTCATCTTGTGGAGATACTTTCAGAAGTACCCGTGTTCAGACAAGAATTGAGTAAAGAAGTCCACCTCGCCGTGTTTTCTGTCCTTCCAGGGTCCGGTATCAGTCTGTGCGTCCAGCGTCTTTATGCGTCCGTCGTCTATCTCGTCTGCCATTCTTGAAGTGTCTTTGCTATTTCTGTATTGTACTGACCATGAGCTTACTCAGGGCCTTAGTTGTGTTTGCCTCTTTGGTTATCGCTTTACGTATGAGTTCAGAAAGTCAGGTTCATATCTAAAGTCACCACAAGATATTAGACTTCGTTTCTGTTAGACACCTGTTCCGTTCCCACTATTATCAAAATAATTATACAATTCAGTCTTCTGTGCTGCTACTTCAGCAAGTGAGTGTCTCGTGCTATTATTATAGCCGCCACGTCACGTGCGTATGCTATGAGGCACATGTCTGTTGCCATGACGAGTCTTATTAGGCTGTCGTACAGTACGTTTTAGTCGACTTCGTCGGGTTCTGTCAGCTGCCTCGTAAGTCAAGTGGCGGCCATATAAGCAGTCTCTGACTCTCATGAGGTATTCAGGTACCGAGAAGATGGTCTCTAACGCCCTTAATATATTCGTCCACCTCGCAGAATTGCAAGCATTCAATACGTCCAGAGTAGCTATGAGTACCACAATCTGTAGTACGTCTGCTATTGTTCCGATTATTGAGTGTCATCGTCAAAAAGGGTGCAATCGATCCGAAAGGCTTCCAGCGGCTTCCACCGTTTACAACAATCTCGGTCGCAGCAATAGCTCGTAGAATTTGCCTGGTATATCCCTGTTTATACATCCAGTGTCCCATTGTGTGGTCCGTCTGCTCTGTTTTTACCTTACCACAGTGTCATTGGTCAAGCTGAAGACAATCTACTGGTGATCACTGGCCGTATAATCTTCGATCACTTTTCACCCCCTCAGTCTTGTCAACATACTTTTCGTGGCCAGGGTAATATCTGGTATAGAATGCAGATGTCAGATGATAGAATGCATGGCGTCTTGCAGATCTTCCAACTTTACTCGCGAGCACTATTGTTCGGAAATATCTAGAGACTGACGATGGTGACAGTACCCACCATTACTCAAACAATGTCTTCCTCGTACCCACTGTTTGTGATCGCGGTGCATTTAACCCTCGGAGCCATACCGCCGCTGTTCGAGCTGCTAGTGATCTACGTCGGTTCGGAAAGATTTCTCGTACTCCTCGCTTATCACGAGCACGTCCGCATCTATTTCCACCGCGATTTGAGGAAGCAGGGCATGAGTCACACTGCTCCTGCTCAAATTACATTGGAGTATTATCTAATCCCTTTCGCCTGTTTCGTTTTGCAATTAGTTAGCGCCGCATTTAATACAGCATACGAAATTTGGCAGACACATGAGCCAGGTTTTGATCAACTCGCTCCCTCCAGATGAAGCAGGAAGTTGCGTTTATGCACGCCTTGCCTAAGTGCCCCCCCCCCTTCATATTTCCAGAAGCAATCGCGTCTCTCCGATGATCTGCAGTCCATCCTTACGTGACCGTAATTGAGACATCTGTAGCATATCGTCATGCGTAGCCTGGGACGAATCCGCGAGTTTATCCCCCGGATTTTTACCCGGCCTTTTTTTAGTAAGTCCGTCGCCTCCTGTGGGTCAAACTCGAAGGCCAATAAGGCCTGTCTATGATTAAATGCTGCAAAGACGTATATGTTTCGTTCAATCTCGGCCCCTAATTTCTTAATGATCGCGTCCGCAACGTGCTGTGCTGTTATAACGCAGTCTAGAACTATGAATTCAAATGTTACTTTAGAAGTCATGTCGTTCACTGTTGCTTTCTGTTATAGTGCGTTCTGTAGAATTTGTTAAAAACCCCGCGCTCTTAGTCTTGGTCAAGCTGTAGGGGTATCGATTCGTCTTTTGTCTTTCGAATGGCTCTGGCGTTTACTTTATTTTCCGTAGGATTTACGTTTGTCGTAGAGACCGTATGATGTCCGCGTATGATATGATGACCGACAAGATAATAGCAAATGTAACAAAAATTAAAATAATACTAATTGATCTAATTAGGGAGGTAGTTATGATTCAAGAAACAATAATGATCATCGACGAGACAATTGTAGGAAGCAACCAGGCTATTCTTTAAACTACCAAGATGATTGGTACCAGTCGGGAGTATCGGGTAACTAATAAATAGCAATCAGCAAAAATTGGAAGCGGCAGAGAAATATGACGATAAAAAGCAGAAAAAAACAAGAAAACGCAAAGAAACAAATAAAGGAGATAGAAGCGCAATTCAATAAGCCGAAAGACGAAAAAGTACTAGAGAGGGGAGGCAACGTGCAGAAAAAGAAGGAGAATAAAATCATACTATAAGGTTTGCGACAGCAGGACGCCACCCATCAATTGTAGAACTTACGAGTGAAAAATTAGAAGGGAGGAGGGCAAGATTCCATGCGGACAGCGGTGCGCATGTAACCTTACTCAAGGCGAGTAACATCACGAAGAGGACGTCAGTTGATAAACAATATATTATAGCAATTAATGGAGTTACGGCAGGAGAATTCCCAAGTTGAGGTAAAACAGAGATGAGCTGAAAATGACTAGAGTGCGACGACACGTAATTTCTGACGAATTTTCCATAGATACAGATGGTATTTTAGGATGCGACGTACTTATACAATTTGGTGGAAAGGTTAATCATAAACGCATGTATATGTATAGAATTTGATCAAACCACAATAACTTTTATTCAAGATAACAATTTATTATACCTGCATGAATGAGACAATTAATTTATGCAAGAGCCAGCGACAAAGGGGAGGAAGTAGAGTTTGCCCCTCTACAGAATTTAGGGGAGGGAATAATTTTTGGTTTTGGTCCTGTTACGGACGGCGAGTGGTCGAGGGTACTCTCCGGACACGGAGAAAGAATAGGCCAAGAGATGCTGTTCGAGGTTTATTCGAAGTTCGAGCTCCTCTCTTAGTCGTGGTCGCCGGTGGACTGCCCGCTGCACCGCTGCCGCGATTCGGGCAACGGTGAGCGGTCCCACGTTCAGAAGTGCATACGCTGCACTTCTGAGCGTGAGAAACGCAGGCGACGGCGTTCCCTGCTGACGATGCAGGAGCATCGTCGGCTGCCGCCACCGGAGAAGCCTAGAGCTCCTCCGTTACACGCCCTTGGGCGCGCTGGCGACGTCCTCGGCGCCCTTAAAAAAACAGGGTCGCCGGCGGAGCCGTGCGTGCGTTGCTCGAGTGTACGATGCGACGGGGCGCGCTGTTGCGCGCTCCGCGCTTGAACGTGTGTGTGTGCTTACATTTTGTCAATTTCCATAATTTTGTTTTGAATTTTCTGTTTACCTTTTCGACTTTTTTTTTCCTTTTTACTTGGGATGCCAGTGCTTTAGCACAGCGCATTAGATGCGCATTGGATTCTTTCCGGTTGCTGACTTCCGTAATAGTCAGTTTCTTTTTTTTTCTTTACTTCCCTTTTTGTTACTATGAAAATAAAAATTACTTGACGAATGTATGAGTGTGAGTGTGTTTGTGCGAGTTGGCGCGGATGTTGTACTTGACAGCCGCCGCTGTCTTACATATTTCTAGAGACAGAGCTCGAAATACAAACTTTCTCTTAAATCTAGGTATGGAAGAATATATGTATAAAAAAAGAAAAATTATGGCGAGCCACGCACTTTCTTTTGCGTGCGGGCGTCGCGTATTTCTACGTTATCTGTTTATACAGGGTGTCCCATTTTAATTTACCACCCCCTAAAACTGGTTAATAATTTGCTCTGAAAAAAAAATGTTTCAAATAAAATTTGTTGGGTTCGAAGGGGGGCATCTTTTGGCTATTTTAGCTGCGACCTTGAACATGACCTTCAAGGTCATTTGAAAGTCAAGACCAAATTTTCATATGAAATATGCATATTTTTATGGCGGATTCGGATTCTACTAAAAAAGAGGAACACTTTTTGTTCGAATCATTTTTTGAAAAAATCCCAAATTTTTGTTGTAAACGGCTTTAAAAAAGTTGAAAAAATTACTAATATCTCTAATTGCCCCACCCTTTAAAAGAAGTTAAAAATTTGCTCTGAGAAAAAAATGTTTCAAATAAAATTCGTTGGGTTGGAATGGGGGCATCTTTTGGCTATTCCAGCTGTGGCCTTGAACATGATCTTCAAGGTCATTTGAATAAGATTTATCACAGATTCGGGTTCTACTAAAAAAGTAACACTTTTTGTCTTAACCATTTTTTGATCATCAATAGGTAGCTCTCCCTTTAACTGAAAAGAGAATTTGTTCTAGAAATAAGCTATTTTAGATGAATGTTACTAGCTTCAAACAAAGACAGAGGTATCCTTTGGATCACTTAAATCAAGACCTTCACGTCCAGCCACTTAAGGCAAGACCCCGTCCAACCACTTAAGGCAAGACCCTATCCAGCCACTTAAGGCAAGACCTTAACGTCCAGCCACTGAAGGCAAGACCCCGTCCAACCACTTAAGGCAAGACCCTATCCAGCCACTTAAGGCCAGACCTTCACGTCCAGCCAAGGCAAGACCCCTTCGTTCAGCTAGTCACGGAAATTTCAACGTCTCAAGTGCTCTATCAATTGCCCATTTTGTTGAATGCACATTTGTATTCTCTGCCGAAAACTTCTTTGGACATCTATTAATGTTTATGGGGTGAACGCCCGGAATGCTGCAACAATTCTCTCCATCATATTTTGTGCCGTCGTCGGGGCTTCCGCGTAAACTCTCTGCTTCACGGCCCCCCACAGAAAGAAGTCCAATGGGGTCAAATCTGGCGATCGCGCAGGGAATTCACAGATTGGACTACCAATTCCAATCCAACTATTTGGGTATGTCGCGTTCAGAAATCTCCTGACAAGTAGTCTACGATGAGCGGGAGCACCATCTTGCTGGAACCACATGTCTCGCCTTATTTCTAGCGGACTGTTTTCTAGAAGAGGTGGAATTTGGTTCTCGAGAATATCTAAATAAAGCTCGCCGTTTAAATTACGGTCATAAAAAATTGGACCCACAACGTATTCCCCAACTATGCCCGCCCAAACATTAATTGACCACCGTCTTTGTGTACGGTGATCTCGCTGCCAATGTGGATTTTCTTCTGCATAATAATGCGCGTTATGAAGATTAACTCCTCCCATATTGTCGAACTTTGCCTCGTCTGTAAGGAGAGTCCGATCAAAGAAAAATGGATCTATGCGCATTCGTGTTTCCGCCCATTGACAGAATCTAAGTCGCCTGGCAGGATCACCAGGCTCAATGGCATGTGTAAGGTGCAAGTGATATGGATGAAATCTAAAATGACGCAATACACGGGAAACTGTTGATCTGGGTACTCCATGCATTCGCTGAACTTGTCGCGTCGAAATATGAGGATCCTCGGCAATTACAGCACGAACCCCAAGCGCAATATGCTCTCTTGGGCCCGTCCGTCGCCTCTTCCTTCTTAAGTTACCTCCTTGAGCTCTTATCGTTAGAAGTTTAATATTGCTCCCACTGGGATGACGAGCGTCCGGATACCTTTCAGCGTACAGCCTCGCTGCAGCCTTGTAATTGTCGTGACATTCTCCCAGAATCTTGATCATGTTGACTATCTCTACTGGCGTGTAGTCAGCTATTATCTGTTGTAGGTAGATTTTTTAGGGAATATTTAATCTTACTAGAAATAATTTATTATAAGTATTTTTCTGCTCTGAAATTCAGAAAGTCAATGAAAACCTAATGATGAGAAGCTTTGAGGAGCTGTAGGAATTTACAAGCTTTACCAATAGAACGATAACGAAGCAAAAAAACGTCTTTTAGCGAGAAATAAAGCATTTACGAGAAAAATATTTCTTAAAAAGATGCGTACTTTATCAGAGAATCTGAATATGATTTAAAATATGTACAATTTTACTTTATCAGAGAATCTGAATATGATTTAAAATATGTACAATTTTCATTAAAAAAACTAGGCTTGATTTTGATTCTCAGTTGAAAACATGCCCATTACTGCTCAAACTTGCCCCAGATGATCTCAAACTTGTCCCAGTTGTGACCGTAAACTTGCCCCAGAGAATGTCAAACATACCCCGGAGATTGCAAACTTGCCCCAGAGAATGTCAAACATACACCGAAGATTGCAAACTTCCCCCATGTGATAAAAAATGAATCAGATTAGCGTTCTAATGAACTTTGGTTCTGTTGATAAATTTTTTGGTAATTTCATTTCTTTGAAAAAGAGAGTATTTTCCATTAAAGTGATGGTTCTTTCTTAAAATGAATTTAAGGTTCGAGGTCAAGGTCATAGCCAAGCTTCAATTGCCGGAATAAAAATCGAGGATTACCGTTAAATAAATTGACTGACCTTCGAATGACCTTGTTGGTTAATGACAAGTTCATGGCTAAGGTCATACTTGGACTTAAATTTGTAAAATTGTGTACGTTTCTAATTCCTCGGATAAAATGTAAAATTTTTAACTTCTTTTAAAGGGTGGGGCAATAAGAGATATCTAGTGATTTTTTCAACTTTTTTAAAGCCGTTTACAACAAAAATTTGGGATTTTTTCAAAAAATGATTCGAACAAAAAGTGTTTCTCTTTTTTAGTAGAATCCGAATCCGCCATAAAAATATGCATATTTCATATGAAAATTTGGTCTTGACTTTCAAATGACCTTGAAGGTCATGTTCAAGGTCGCAGCTAAAATAGCCAAAAGATGCGCCCCTTCGAACCCAACAAATTTTATTTGAAACATTTTTTTTTCAGAGCAAATTATTAACCAGTTTTAGGGGGTGGTAAATTAAAATGGGACACCCTGTATATCTATGTGCGCAGACGCAACCAAAATTGCGTAGGCACTGAGCTTACATTTTTATACCGAGTGAACAAGAATATGCGGGTTATAATAGTATTAACTATTATAACCTCTATTACATTATACATTTTTTTTTTTTTTTTTTTAATTTTTAGTATACTGGAAATAGTTGAGAGATATTTTTGTTGTGAGCCATGCACATTCTTTTGCGTGCAGGCTTCATATATATGTTTATAGTGTTTCGTTATTATTTTACATTTGTATATGTATCCCAATTAATAATAAGCGTAAAACTAAATCGTTTTTCCTGCCATTGAGGCAGCTTGGCTATCACGGCGCTAAAGTAATTATACGTGAAGTTGCTAAATCGATACTTTGTAGCTCATTATTGCACGCACGAACCGTTTTTGTTATAAAATATGATAAATACAATGGGTTTCTACTTTTAATAAAAATAAAACGGAACTCCTGTATTTAATATTCATTCCTTTTGGTGTAGAGTTGCATCTATTTCCCTGCGCTTTGTTTACCTTCCCGGCCGCGAGATTGCTTCAGCGGACGCGTGCTGCTGGTGGAACGCAGCACACGAGGTAGGCCAAATTAAATTTGTTGTCTGCATGGAATGCGAGGAGCGCGTCTCTGTCCTTGGCCGAAGCGTGAACACTTTATCCGCGGCCTTGAAGGGGGCAAGCCTAGGGCTTTAGTGCACATTCGCAGCCTCTGCGGTTCTGCAGCTTGCTGACAGCTCAGCGAAGCTGCGCGCGGTCTCCAGTTGCATGAGATTGCGCTGCTGGCGTGCGAGGTCGCGCATGGGTTGCTGCGCGCGATAGCGCATAAAGCACCACACTGCGATGACGCAGGTGAGAACGATGCTCAAAGAAGACCAGGATACCCAGCTTAGAATGCCGGTGTAACCGCTCAGGTCTTTGAGTTCGAATTCGGTTTTCCTTCTATTGGCGATGTCGCGAGCTCTCGCCGAGATTTCACGCAAACTCTCGCCTGCTTTCAAGTTGTCGAGGTCCGAGCCGTGCGCGTTATCGGCGCGGTGCTCGGTGCCAATAGCTATGGCTTGCATGAGCTCTGCCGCTGCGGCGGAAGACTCGTTCACATGGGCCCAAATCTTGGACATATTAAATTGCAAAGCGCCCAGAGATAACGTCTCTAACTGTTTCGTGATCGTATGCGACGCGATCAAGCGGGCGCTTGCTGTGTGCGCGGTGCATCCTTCGCGAAGCTCAAGGATCCCTGCGCCGCATATTTGTGTGGTAACGAGTTCCTCCTTAGCGCACTGGATATACAACTTTTCCTGCTCTTTGGCAGAGTATACCCATGTGTTTGCACGGTGTAGACGCAGCCAGAATGATTCGCGCAGCTTTTTCATACGGATATCGCATTCTTCCGGGTCTTTCGCCTTAAGACCCGCGGCGATTTTGATCTCGCAAGCCACGCTATCGCTAATTTCGCGCACTGGTTCCGGGTTGACCGCAATCAGTGTGTCTTGAAGTTTGCGCAATTTATGCACTTCTCCTCCGGGGATCGGTAGATAAGTGCGATTCGAGGTGCTTACTGCGAAGTAAGAGTGAACTGGCCATACATACGCGGCCGTGAACGTGCTATTCAATATTTTCTGCACCGTTGGTACAGGTGAGACCTTGAAAAGGTTGAACTTTTCGGTGTCTACCAGAGGTATTGCGATGCGGTAAATTAAGTGGCCGTTCGAGAATAGGATCGCTATTCTCGATATTTCCATTATCGAAATGGCGGAAAACTCGCCTGGTGATAGTGGGAATTTCGCGTGGGATAGCGATTCTTCGACCGATTTTGCTGCCTGGGCAATCGTATCCGGTGCTAGGACCTTCGGGTGGATCAGGCCCTTGACAGCGAATAAAATTGCGGTATTGATCAGCTCGGTGTCGGCCTTGAACTGCAACAATGTTGTTTTGATGTTCATCTCGACGTCGAGGCTGTCAATCTTGGCAAGGTTTTTGGCTGTATTATTTGCTACGACGGCGGCGAATGATTCGAGCTTGCGCATCCGCTCTTTCAAGTGAGGTAGCTCGTGTTCGACTAAATCAGTCTGGTTTGCCAATAGGGCAGCTGTTAAACGAGTATCCCTCGCGATGGCTTTTACTGCTGCCTGAATTTCGGCTTCGTCGGCTTCTGTCAGTGTGCCGTACAGCCATTTGTGCAGCGAGCCAATGAAGGGTAACACGGCACGGCGCTCACGAGGGCCCCGGTGCCCGCTACTACCAGTTTGGATTAACCTTATAACGCGTTCGGCTTGCGCGGCAGCGGATTCGGCTTCTTCGATCAGCCCGGTGGCATCGCAACGCGGATGGCAAGCTCGGGCGGCGGTTGAAACGCGATTGACTAAAACTTTGCTTGCCTGGAAGAAGGCGTTTAGATCAATTTTTTCGATTAGTTTCCAGTTCGTACTGGACGTCGCGAGAGGCGCAATTTTTTCGGTGATCAGCCCTAGGTTCTGCTTCAATTGCTGAATGAATTGGCCTGGGTTGTGGACCTGAAGCACTTCCTCACTACCTAGCGCGCACACTGCGCAAAGCCTGGAATCATAATGAGGAGGAGAGGTGAGTTATAGATTGCGATTCTCCGTCGCTAAAATGAGCAGCTGGCTATTGAGTGCTCGGATTGTTTTATATTTTGAGGTTAGGACGTTGTTTTTTTTTGCGCTACGCCCGGGGGCGCGCAAAAAAAACAGGGAAAAAAAACGTCCTAACTCGCATGGTTGGAATCCGAGGAGTCCGCGTTTCTTGCTAGCTCGCTCGGCCGTTCTATTTTGTTGACGTGCACGACTTTAGTAACTTCGTCGTTTTGCAACGTCACGTTGTTGGTTTCGCGATTGATCGCAATTATTTCGAAGGGCCCGCGGTATTCTTTGGAGTATTTATTTTTCTTGGGCTCGTTGACCAAGAAGACTATTTTGCCTTCGAAATTTGGGGGAAGCTGGAAGGCGTCCTTGGCTTGAAGCCGAAGAGCAGTTCGTGCGGCGAGTATCGAGTACTCTCGTGCTCGGTGCAGTTGTATGCGTGCTGGCATACGGCCGTCCATTCATCCCAAGTATCAGCCCGTTTAACATACTTCCGCAGGTATTCGGTCAGCGTATGGTGCATGCGCTCGATCGATCCGTTTGCCTGCGGGTGATATGCCGTAGTGCAAAACTTGTTTATTTTGAAGATTCTGGCGAACTCTTCAAGGACTTTATTTTGGAAGTGGCTGCCCTGATCTGAGAGCAAAGCAGCCGGTGGTCCAAAAACGCAGATGATTTTTTCAGTGAGAATCCGCGCGACTTCGTCTGCATTCGCGTGCCTTGCCGGCGTTAGAATTATGTATTTTGTGAGCATATCCTGCACCGACAAAATATATCTGTTCCCGTGTTTAGAACGTTCCAACGGCCCATAGAAATCTATGGCGATATGAGCAAACGGCATCGATGGCGTGTTGCTGATAAGCATGGGTAGCCGAGTTTTTATTCGGACCAGTTTATTGCTTTGGCACGTTGGGCAGCGAGCGACAAATTGCCTTACATCGGGGCGCATATTTCGCCAATAAAAATCATTGGCGATTTTGCTGTATGTTTTATTTTTGCCCCGATGCCCTCCCATTGTTGCCTCGTGATACTCTTTAATAAGCTTAAAGCGCTCAGAGACTGGGGGGACTGGCAGATTATTTTTGTACAGAATTGCAACTAATGCAACTCCGGCAAAAATACTGTCGAATAACTCGACGAAGTTTGTCCACTCGGATACCGTGAGCATCGCCAGATCTCTAATCAGAGCTACGCTGCGGATATTTTCCTTTAATATAACGTTTTTTAAGGTTTTTAGACATTTCCGCAAGTCGGCGCGAAGCGGCCGATCTTCGAAGTGATTCTTGATATATACCCCGAACAGCTTAAAATTCCCGCAGGCCGTAACATTTACCTCGCCCAATTTGAACTCGTTTTCAGTCAAATCGAGTGGGTTTATATATCCTCTTCCGCATAAAGCTTCCTGAATTTCGGTGGACAAAACTCCGTCGGCCGAAACCAGGTAAACTAGGTTTTCCTTGAAGCGAAAGGGATGTTCGTTGTAACTCTGCAAGTGGACGAAAGCTGGGGGCTCTTGACCGTCCGGTTATGCCCACGGCGGCTTTTCGCGAGGAGGTCTCGCTTTTGCTACTATGTAGCGCTTTGATTTGTCATTTTTAACAGCAGCTTCTCTAGCAGCTGCAGTGCGCTCGTCGTCGGACGATGCTGCATTATTGCTGCTGGCGCTGCAGCTATTTATCGCTGATGCTGCCATGCTATGTGTTCGCGGTGTGGCATGCAGCGACTCATTGCCATCGGCGCTAGCCCTGCTCTGACCTTCGGTGGCGCTCAGCTGGGTGCCGTCTGGCGCTGCCGGCTCGTGCAGTGGCGGGCTGTTTCCGAACGGTGCAGCTGCCGATGGAAAATCCGGGTACCCGTGCGACATTTGGTCTGCTTTCGACTGTGCTGCACGATTTTCCTGCGCAGCAAGCTCCACGGTTGATGCTGCTTGGTCCGGAACGACCGGGGGCACCGCTGCGGGCGACGTAATTGCCGAGCTTGCGACCTGCTGGCTGCCGAACTTGCCGGTGTTACTATGCTCGGCTGCCGGTGGTGAAGTGGCACGCCGATTTTCCTTCTTCGAGCGCTTTTTCAACCCGAGAACTGGCGATTTTGCTCGCCCATCCTCGCTTTCGCTAGACGGCGATCGGCTTCGCCTTGGACTTAGGTATTTCCTTTGCACCTCGGGGTTTTTTTTGCGAATATAGGGCGTGAAGTGCTGCCCTAAGAGATTTAAATGGATAGTGTCGGTTGCGCCTGGCACTAGGACGTGACAAAATATTCGCTTGCCCCCAGGGAGGTTGTAGTGTATGCAAGCATTCACTTTGAATTCGTTCGCGAATATGAATACGCAATCTATATTGCCGTATTCAGAGCGAGAGTTCAGGATTTCGTGTGCCAAAGACGGCTCTCCGTATGATCCGAGCCATGGGGAGTCTAGCAGCATGCGCCTCAGCTCCGTAGCCGATATACTCAGCTTCATAATTTTTATGAGCGAGTAAAACAAACAATTTCCTGGCGGAGTACTAGGAATTTTGTCTGAGCGTCGCAGTTGCGCGAGAGGCTCGGCGCAGCGCTTTTTGCGAATATATACGCATATGCACGCGTTGCCCGAACTTGCTGACGAATTTTCGTCTGACGGCTGCGGGTTGCGCTCGTAATTCCGCCGTATTCCCGCAAAATCCTCGTGTGGACCCACTGATGAGGGAGGGGACGGAATCATTGCCGGGTGTGTGATGCGCGCGGCTGATTCTGGCAGTGATATGACGGCTGGCGTAAGATTGCCCATCTCGGGTGCTTTACCGCCATTCTCATTGCAACCGTTCTTGGAGCTGTTTTTTCCGCCAGGCGCACTCGAGTTACACGCCGCAGTCTCTTTTTCTGAGCTGACTGGGCTTTTGTTCATCACCATGGCGTTTTCTTTCTTTGCGGGCAGCTCGCGCGCGCGTGTACGCTGCTGGGAGTTTTCCACTCGCGAAGGTGTTATATTATCCCGTGGCGCGACGGTTGAGCTTACTTCCCAACATTCGATGCGCATGCCGTCTTTTCCATCGAAGTCTTTCCCTTCGATGTTTACCCTTAGTTTTCTCTTGGTTTTATTACCTGACCATGGCCACGTTGAGCCTGACTTAGGTCCCGGCGGCTCAGCTAGTGCCCTCTCAACACGCGGCACGTTGCTGCTATCGGGCGGTTGGTTGGCTTGAGTGAACGCCGGCATTTGAAACTCGGCAGCCGTAGGACGCAAAGGGCTTTTAGTCACTACGGGTGGTTCAGGCGTGACACGCGTCTGTGGGCCCTGCGGAAGGCTCGGGCTTTGCGAAAAAACCCTTTGAGGGAAAGAGAAGGTCTGCGGCTCGTCGATCACGTTTGCGATTTTTCCCGACGGCGAGATCCTTATGTTTTCCTTGCTGCTTGAATTGCCTGATTCGCGCGATTTTCGCGATGCTGTCATTTTTGTTTTTCCCGACCCGCGAGTTTTTTGCACGGAGGGCCACACATATCTTGCAACCGAGCGCACTTCCGGAGGGAGTAACGAAAATCCCGAAGAGCTGGAAATCGCTGACGCTACCGACCTCATTGATTGGTCGGAATCCGAAAACAAAATATGATCGGCTGCAGCTGCCGAAATTTTCGGAGGCGACGGAGCTGGTGCGCTAGCGATAAATTCAATGGCTTCGCGCAAGATTGCGTCTATGCGCGTACTTTCCGCGGCGCCCAGCAGATAATGATTTTTGTCCAGACGTTTCAAGGATGCGCTGGTTAATATGCACTCAAACCAAACCGCGTCGCGGTAATCCGGTGTGTACACGTGTTTTTGATTTTTGGTTTCCGTGAACCATTGAACCGCGATTTTTTCGTCGCCTTGGTGAACATCGTGTAACGCGCGACAGATGTAATATCCGTTGAACTCGTTTCTAACCGCCAAGCACTCGTTGCGCTTGTAAATTAGTGCGTTATCTTGCCGAGGTTTTTTGCTTAAACCGCGATTTGATGCGTCGCTAGAGCTTGATTCAGACACGCGCTCTTTCTCTCCCGCCTTTTGCTTTTGCTTCTTTACGGCGCGCGCACGGAAGACTCTTCCCGGGGGAGCACCTGCTTCTTCGTCAGGGTTTTCCTTTACCTGCTGTTCAGCGAGCTCGTAAAGCTCGTAGCGCGGCAAATCCGGATTTACTTCGCCTTCTGCTAGTACCGGATTGCGAGAGAGCGCGTCGGCGTTCGAATTTTTAATGCCCGGCCGATACACGACGTCGAAGTTATAGCCGTTTAGTGCAGCCTTGAGCCTATTAAAGCGTAGGTCTGGCTTTTTGGACGTATGAAAATGCTTCAATGGTTCGTGGTCCGTTACCAAGGTCCATCTTCTGCCATATAAATAAGGCTTAAACTGTTCTTTAGCAAAAACAACGGCGAGAAGCTCTTTGTCGTAGGTCGGATATCGTAGCTCGCTGCCCTTTAAGCAGCGCGATGCGTACGCGCACGGGTGGTCCGCGCTTATTTTTCCTTGGCTTAAAATTGCGCTAAGGGCGTAGTCGCTCGCATCCGTCGTAACGATAAAAGGTTCTGATAAGACTGGTGCTTTCAAAACCGGCTCCTCCGCCATTAATTTTCGGAGATTTTCGAATGCATCTTTATCTGCTTTCCCCCATTCGAATCTTATATCCTTTTGTAGGAGTTTGAATAGGGGGTATGCGATTTTTGAAAAACCGGGTATGAATCCCCTGTAGTAGCTAAACAAGCCAAGAGCTTGCTTTAGCTTTTTGGCGTCGGTTGGCGTCGGGTAATTGGCCATGGCGTGAGTTTTCGCCGGGTCTGTTTTGATCAGACCGCCCCCGACTATATGCCCAAGCACTTGAGCCTCTTTCTTCAGAAACTGGCATTTCTTTGGCTCGACAGTCATATTTGCATCGAGTAGCCGCTTGAGCACTCGTCGCGGACGCTTATTGTGCTCGTCGAATGTCCCGCGAATACCATGAGGTCATCAAAGTATATTTCGACTTCGTCGCCCTGTAAGTCCTTCATTGCTAATGCCATGGCGCGAGTAAACGTTATCGTTGCTTCCTTCAGGCCCATCGCCATCCTGTTGAATTGCAACAGCTGGTTTCCATGGTTGCCGTCGGGAGCGTAAAACGCTGTAAGGTGCGCCGAGTCGGGATGCATCTCGATTTGGTGGTACCCTTGTTTGAGGTCCATGACGGTTATAAAATTAGCCGTCGCGAGATGCTCCAAAATGTCGCTTGTGAAGGGGAGAGGGTGGCAGCTTCCCTCTGTTTCCTCGTTGAGTCCTCGAAAATCGGTTACTAGCCGGAATCGTTTGTTTCCGCTAGCATCTGGTTTTTTCGGGACTATCCACAGCGACGACGAGTAGTTAGAGTTAGACGGCACCACGATGTTTTGCTCGCGTAGCTTTGCTAGCTCGCGAATTATGTGCTCCTTTATAGCAGGCGGGAAGCGAAAGCGGTGGTTCCTTATAGGCCTGTTTGATTTGAGCACTATTTTGTGCTGTAACAGGTAGGTCGCGGGAAGAGGTTCCCCTTCGAGTCCGAACACGCCTGCGAATTCGTCCACGATTTCGCGGATTACGTTTTTCTCCGTTTCGCTGCATCCCTTGAGGTCTGCTAAACTCATAATTTTGTCGACTCTTGCGCGCCGTTTTTCGGCGTTCGACTGCATCTCGCAGTTGAGGTTAAATACCTCGCGATATTTTTCATCTGGTTTTTCTGTGCCGAATAGGCGTCTTAAGCTGGCAGTGAATGTGGCGACCTTTTCGGCTGAGCCGTCCTCATCGGCCTGGTACAGCGGGTTAGCGATTTCTTCGCATTCCAGTAACTCGACCATCGGGGCGGATATCGTTATTTCAGCGTCGCTGACGTTTATGCAGTCACCGTGCACACGGCCGTTCCGATTTTCGGAAACGAAATTGCCGAATAGTAGGTCGGGGTGAAGGTCGTACAGTGGGACCCACCCGACTTTTACGTCGTGATTTTTTAGAGGTGCGCTGATGGCCATTTTGACACGCGGAGGGATTGTGATTTTTTCGCCAGCCTCGAAAGGTAGGTGGGTCGCACCTAGCTTGAGGCTTTTGCTGAGCGCATCGACGCATCCGTTGTGCTTGTCGATTACGTCCCAGCCGATGATTCCTGCGTTTTCTATCGGGAAATCATTTTTCACCACTTGTACACTGCAGGGTAATCCATTTATTTGGATTTCTGCTTGGCCAAGTGTGAAGGCCGTGCCTTCAGTCACTCCCTGAATTTTCACTATCTTATCAGTGTCGATAGGATAGCCCGGTGCCAATTCCTCGCTTTTTATAACTGAGATATCCGCTCCCGAATCGGCGTAGAATTTGCCTCTGCGTTTTAACATTTGCGGGCAATCTACAGCTACGATCGGCGGTTGCGTACCCGTGACGATAAATTTTATGCTAGCAGCCGCTGTCAGCTGATGTTCGCCCTTCATTTGCTCGGCGTTTTTACGCTCGCCACTTGAGGATCGTAGCGAACGTGTTTTTAGTTTAAATTATTTTTGTCGGCTTGCTCTCCGCTCTCTTGGTTACGACCATTGCTGTCGCTAGAGCGGACACGCTTGCCTTTTTTGTTGTTATTTTGGGAGTCTTTTTTATTATAATTGCGGTTATTTCCGCCTCCCCTATTATTGTTGTTATTACCACGATTATTAGAGCCGTTATTGCGATTATTGTCGCCGCCTTGGTCATAATCGTTGCTATAATTCGGGTTTTTGATTAATTGCAACTCGATGTGCCGGACCAGAGTTCTGCATTCGCTGAGCGAATGGTTATTCCGGTTGCAGTAAGCGCAATAATTTTCGGGATTATCACCCGAGGCTGGTCGCGGGTTCGGCGAGCTATTTGCAGCGCCTCGCGCATCATTGCTTGGCTGGGTTTGTTCAGCCGTCGCTCGTCGCACGTGCGCCTGCCCTTTTTCGGGGCCCGGCGAGGTGCAGCCTGCGCCTCGACCGCTTTGCTTGGCCTCGAAGCCGATTGCCGTGGTTGTCGCGGCCTTCAGGCTGGTTGGATTTTTACCGCGCACCAGGTGGTCTAGTGGTGCTTTGAGACCGAGCAAAAATTGCTCTAAGGCGTCTTCTTGAGCTAATCGCTCGCGCAGCCGTCTTTCTGCTTTAGACAGGTCTGGTGCCGATTCGATGATCGTCGAATACCTGTTAATAAGTCTCTCGACGCGCAGCCCGTAGTCGCCGGCCGGCTCGGCACTGCCTTGCTTCACCGCGCGAATCTCTGCCATGATCTTGTCCGCTACACCCACATTTGCGAAGTGTAGGGTCAAATCGAGCAGTAGAGCTTCCACGGAAGCGTAACTTCCGATACGCGTGCGGTAGCCCTTGGTTTTTTTCACCCGTGAGCTTTTTCGCGACGTACATTAAGATGTAATCCTCGTGCGCCGGGTGTGATTTTAGCACATTCCGTACTGCTCGGCTAAACAGGCTGAGATTGTCTGGGTCGCCGTCAAAATCGGGCAGACTTCCAATCGCCTGGTTAAACGACACTTTTGGAGGGTGCGCGTTTTTCTCGCCCCTCCTAGTACCGCTGCCGGTTTTCTTTTTAATTTTTTGGAAGCGCGGGGGCTCGGGATACTGGTCATCGTCATCGCCGTCGCTCTCGTCGCTGTCGTCCGGCGGATCATCATCCGACGGGTCGAAGCCGCCGGCGAATGCGTGATTTGTTTTTCTGTTTTGTCCAGCTGCGCCGCTTAATACCTCGTGCCTTGCGGCTCGGGCTGCCGCTTCGGCTTTAGCCAGCACTCGCTGTGCTGGTTTTTTATTTGCGAGCTTCTTGGCGCGCGTACCGCCGTTCTTCCGGATTTTCGTTACCGCTTCGATGTCAGACTCGGTGTCTGCCGCGCTGTCGCTACTCGAGGATTCTGCGAGTTCAATGAGCTGCGCGGTTTTGGGGACTCGATTTTTCGTCGGCCGCCTGTCGAGACCTGCCGATTCTTTGCGCGCCGGTGTTTTGCTCGAGGAATTCAGGTGTACGGGCTCTTGGCACAGCGGCTCCTGGCTCGTTGGCTCACGGCGCCGTGGCGCCTGACTCGTCGGCTTTCGACTTGGCGGCGTTTGAATCGGCATGGTGCTCGCTAAGCTTGATTCGCGAATTTCGCGAAGAATGTCCCCGACGCTCTTTCCGACTTCCTCGCTTATCATATCGCGCACGTCGGGATTTTTCGCATGGTTGCGCCCATATCTGGTGGCACTCAAATTTCCGATTGCCGTATTCGCCACGCTAGCGGCCCGCGAATTTGGGCGCTCGAATGCGCTGGCAGGTACCCATGCCTGCTCTGCGGCGGGAGCTGAGCCGTTTGCTCCGGTGCTCTTTACTGGTTGCGCCGGCGCGTCCCTTTGCCATCCGCTCGCGAACCTATTTGTGCTTATATTTAACTGTCCCATCGTATTTGGGACCGCTGCGACCGGAAACGCGAACGGGGGAATCGGGTTTATTGTGCTGGCAAGGTTATGCTGGTTAGCGCCGGTCCGCGGGAATCGCGCAAAAGCTCCTCGCTTACTGCGCTCGAATTTTCCGCCGTTCGGATTGCCCGGCATAGGCAACAAACTTCTCTGCGGTTTCCGCTTAAATCCGTCACTTGGATCGATGGGGAGCGGCGTGCCCGCGTTAGGGGCGCTCATCGGGCGCGCATCGGTTCCTAGGTTCCATGCCGACAACTTTTGATTCAACTCGGTCCAATCGAGACCTGAGTTAGTCACGCCGCCGGTTGGGTTTCTTTGTACCGTCGGGAACGCGTGTGCTCCGTCCGCTGAGTCTGCGGGGCTGGGCGCGAATTGACGCTCGAATTCGCCGCTTTCGCCCTCTGTGCGACTGGTAAAAACGCACTCTTGCGGTTGCCGGTATTCCCCGGTCAGCAAGTCCGCTGGTTGGTTTAGGGCGGGCGCGATCGCCTCGTTGGACGAGAGAGCGTCGCGGCTGAGTGTGCGTGCGAGAGCTTTACGCGTCGCCCGCTGATTACCCGTGTGTAGATCAATAATTTTGTTTACCGCTTTATGATCTTAGTATTCTCGCGGTCCAAGCTTTCGCGGCTCGCTGGGCGAGATCTCGTCTTAAATGTTTTCCTTTTGGTCAACATTTTGACTTTTTTTTTTGAACGTGGCTGCGAGTTACGGCGGTTGCGAGAGAATGTATGCTACCCGACGGAAGACGAAGAGAAAATCGCGTCGCGTACTCCCGTTTAGCCAAGCTGCTCACTTATTTAAATAATGGCAGGAAAAACTTACAGGAGGATGACGCTCGCGTTCATTGTGGAATTCCCGCTGCGATGTGCTGCTGCTGGACGGAGAGCTGTGCTGGCAGGGCTGGCTTGTAGAGCTGAGCTGCTGCTCGCGCGCACCGACGGCTGTTCCGCGCCGGTGTCTGGCTGCGCGTGCTGTCTGTCTCCCGCGGCTGCTTCGCACGTCAGCGTATGGTCCGCGCTGACGGCTATCGTTGGCCCAGGCGGACTTAGTTGGCCGAAGGTCGGCTTTGAGGCGCACGACGTGCGTCGATTTTTTTGTGTGTGTAGCAGCGCTTGTTTTTATGCTGCTGCCACAGCTGATTCACCGATGCACCTGAAGCCGATTGCGAAGCGGCGGTGATGGCTCGCCGCGTTTTCTGGCTTTCTCGGTGTTAATGCGATCGGCGAACTGTAGGCCGAAGAGGATATAGTTGCCCTGTTGCTTTGCAGGATTTTATTAACTTCCTGGGCAACTGCCTGCTGGATCTGCGGGCTTCTCATCGGTGCACAAGAATTTATTCTGCCGCCGTCTATTTATTAGACGGGGTCCTGCGGCTGGCTCGATGGCCTAGAAGGTTTTTAGCCCGGAAACGATTTAGTTCCGAGCCTCGGCGACCGAACAGAATTTTTTTTTTTTACACAAAGCTTATTTGCACTATTCTCATTCGTGTTCTCCACACTTCGCTTATAATGTGTCGGAGACCCGCGAGGGATGCCAGAATGTTACGGACGGCGAGTGGTCGAGGGTACTCTCCGGACACGGAGAAAGAATAGGCCAAGAGATGCTGTTCGAGGTTTATTCGAAGTTCGAGCTCCTCTCTTAGTCGTGGTCGCCGGTGGACTGCCCGCTGCACCGCTGCCGCGATTCGGGCAACGGTGAGCGGTCCCACGTTCAGAAGTGCATACGCTGCACTTCTGAGCGTAAGAAACGCAGGCGGCGTTCCCTGCTGACGATGCAGGAGCATCGTCGGCTGCCGCCACCGGAGGGGCCTACAGCTCCTCCGTTACAGTCCGTTATGTGTCAATACAGTGGAGAAGGAAATAGAGATGAACCCACCATAGGTAACACTGGAATTATGCGAAGTAATAAGAGGAGGCGGAGAAGATATTAATTTAGAGAAAGAGGAATCCAACGAGACAGTCAACATTGCACAATATTTTTAAACAAAAACAAGGATAAGACTCAGAAAATTTTTGAAGTCTTTGATCCGGAAACATTAAAGCACGTAACGAAGGAGAAAATTGGTCACATTAAAGAGATAATTTATAAAAGATCTCATGTTTTTGGGTTGCTCGGCGAGAAACTCAAAGCGACAACCCCCGTGTCTCATAAGATACCCACCAATACGGATACCCCAGTCCACACTAATGCATACAGATCGAGTCAAGAAGAAAGGGAGGAATTAGTGCGCAAAATAAAAGAATTGCTGAAGGACGACTTAATCAAACCAGCGGATTTGCCGTACATGTCTTTTACATATGTAATATCCAAAAAGCCCGCGGCGCACGGGGAAAAACAGATGGCGATTGGTAACAGATAATAGAAAACTAAACAAACTAACAGTGGAAAACAGCTACCCAATACTCAATACCACGGATATAATCGACAGCGTCGCTTCAGTCAGATACATCACGGACCTAATGTCCGTACAATGGATCCAGCGGATGCGTACAAAACGGCCATCACGGTGTACTTCGGCCATTACTACTACCAACGACTAGGCATGGGCCTCAAGGCAGCTGCCTTGACGTTCCAGTCCCCCATAAACTTGGCTGTTGCGGGTCTACACGGGACAGAGTTGTAGATCTACCTCGACGATAAAATTGTTTTTACAAGTGACCTCGAGGAACAAGGCAAAAGTTTCGTCGCCTAATGAAACAGTTAGATGATTCTAACTTTACAATTGAACCTCTGAAATAATATGATCAATAAATAGGTAGAAGTATACTTAAACGGAAATGAAACCCAATAAATAACAATAAGAATAAATAAGGAATTAATAATAAGACCAAGAAAATAAAGCGAAAGTTTCAAACCAAATTCGCAACTAGGGACCTTGCAACGGTACACATAGAGTAGAATGAGAGATAATAATAATTAATAATAAACGGAGATGGCCATTCGCTATATAAACAGATCGGGTAGTACAATGAAAATAGACGAATTGCGTAGAGTGAAAAAGTACAGCATTAAGTATAACAATGATTGAAGCAAAGCAGATGCGCAAGTCAGTATGGAACGCAATAACAGAACATCGAACAGCGAAAATAATAATAGTGAAAGATTTTCGTCAGTCAAGCGAACGGGGAAACGTAATAAGAACCCCATCATCCTACTACAGCCGTAACGTCGAACTAGAGAAGGAGGCATTAACCGAATCAGCAACATTGGTTCATGGGAAGATTACGTATTCAACGATCATATAAGCACATGCTACTCTCAAGGACACCGAACGATTTAGAATAAATCAAAATGGTAAGTAACCAAAATATTTCCATGTTGAGAGACTTAATCGAAAGAGAAGGAATCATTGTAACGGTTGCGTTTCCTCTGTGCCGAATGTCTCAGTCGGAACCAGGATTTGGAATGGGAAAATGGAAAATTATAAGGCTTATCTCTAGTAAATGATCGTATATTTATAGAACTTATTTTACATATAGCGTTTAGATGTTCTCTCCGACCTGAAACAGATAAACCAATGTAATTGGTTTAGAAAGATTCCGTTTAGAATATGGTTACAGAGTCTCGGTACGAAATAGCATTACAATATTGTCGGTAGTGTACGGTGCGGTGCGAGTGTGTGTGTGTGTGTGTGTGTTTTTTTTTATTGGAGAAAGAGGCTGGAGGGAAAAATCTTAATAGACCATGACATGGTCTGAGCCACCGTGTGTTGGATTCTCACCAACTAAAACCCTTCGTTTTGCGACCGAATATAGAATCCAATTGCAACCCGAATCCTCTTCGCTCTCCTTACCGATTTGTCGGTGAGGAGGGCCAAGCTCCGTCTTCAGTGCTTTTTTTACCCCGCGGTACCACGGTCAAGTATTACTTCGCGGGGGGCATAGGGACATTGCCCTTGTCTCCTTGATGTGATTGTCATTCCTTATGCGTCCATATCTAGTAAATCTACTATCGTACCTTCTGCATTATAGGCGTGTTATGTGTTTTTTTTTTTTTTTTTTTTATTGGAGAAAGAGGTTGGAGGGAAAAATCTTAATAGACCATGACATGGCCTGAGCCACCGTGTGTTGGATTCTCACCAACTAAAACCCTTCGTTTTGTGACCGAATATAGAATCCAATTGCAACCCGAATCCTCTTCGCTCTCCTTACCGATTTGTCGGTGAGGAGGGCCAAGCTCCGTCTTCAGTGCTTTTTTTACCCCGCGGTACCACGGTCAAGTATTACTTCGCGGGGGGCATAGGGACATTGCCCTTGTCTCCTTGATGTGATTGTCATTCCTTATGCGTCCATATCTAGTAAATCTACTATCGTACCTTCTGCATTATAGGCGTGTTATGTGTTTTTTTTTTTTTTTTTTTTTTATTGGAGAAAGAGGTTGGAGGGAAAAATCTTAATAGACCATGACATGGCCTGAGCCACCGTGTGTTGGATTCTCACCAACTAAAACCCTTCGTTTTGTGACCGAATATAGAATCCAATTGCAACCCGAATCCTCTTCGCTCTCCTTACCGATTTGTCGGTGAGGAGGGCCAAGCTCCGTCTTCAGTGCCTTTTTCCCCCGCGGTACCACGGTCAAGTATTACTTCGCGGGGGGGCATAGCGACATTGCCCTTGTCTCCTTGATGTGATTGTCATTCCTTATGCGTCCATATCTAGTAAATCTACTATCGTACCTTCTTCATTATAGGCTGCCGTCTACTTCTTACCGCATCGTCCGGTCGTCAGCTTCTTGCAGCATCTCTCGTCTTCTTCTCTCTTCGTCGCCCCTTACTTTCTTGAGGATGACCGCGGCGTAGTTACTAACCACGTGCCAGCCCTCAGCGGTGGCGAACATAGCTACCATAATAGACTCAGGAGTTGCTCTGGTCTGGAGGTAGCGTTCAAACTCTTCACGCTCCTGCTGGTAACGCGAGCAGTAGCAAAAAACGTGCTCAGTGTCCTCGCACATGTCCAAACATGCTGGGCAGTCTGGACAGTCTTCTAAATTAAATCTACACAGGTATGCTCGATAGCATCCATGTCCCGTCAAAAATTGCGTGAGGTAGTAGTTTACTTCCCCGTGTCTTCTTGTGATCCAGTCTTCAATCTTTGGTATAAGTCGGTGCGTCCAGCGCCCTTTCAGGCTACTGTCCCATCTTCTCTGCCACTCAGCTACTGTTTGTTCTCTGACAGCGTTCCAAATTTCTGCCTTCGTTCTATCGCTCTTCTCCTGTTTTGCCATGTATATGGCCTTCCTCTCTAGTGCTAAGAGGTCGATGGGTGGCATGCTTGCCACGACGCTTATTGCATCGTCCGATACCGCGCGGTAAGCAGACGCTACTCTTAGCGCACTCCGTCTAAACACGGATGACAGGTTCCGCGCATAGGCTTTTATTGCCATTGCATCTGCCCAAATTGGTGCCCCGTACAGCATAATCGATGTACTGACACTTGTTAACAGCTTCTTTTTCTTCTCAGTAGCTCCACCGACATTCGGCATGAGCCGAGAAAGAGCAGCAGTCGTTCTTGACGCTTTTTTACCTGCTAATTCAAGGTGCTGTTTAAACGTCAACTTTTCGTCTATAGTGACGCCCAAATACTTGATAGTCGATTTAGAGGTTATCTCATGGCCGTCTATCATTAGGGCGATTGTCTCCATTTTCTTCCTGCTAGATATCAGGATCGCCTCGGTCTTGTGTCCAGCGAGTTCAAGTCCCGTTTCTCTCAGCCACCTCTGGATGGTGGTGATCGCTTCATTGGTGATTTCAGCGACGTCTTCTTTTTCCTTCCCTACTACTACAAGAGCTATGTCGTCTGCGAATCCTACTACCATAGCCTCCCGCGGGAGTTGTAGTCTCAGCACTCCGTCATACATAATGTTCCACAATGGCGGGCCCAGTACTGATCCCTGTGGAACACCTGCCGTGACCTTGTAGGTTTCAGTGCCGCAATCCGTTTCGTACAGTAAAGTTCTGTCCTTCAGATAGTCGGCCATCATCCTCCTGATGTATGTGGGCACCTCCAGCTTTTCAAGCGCTTCATGTATCTTCGTCCAATTTGCAGAGTTGAATGCGTTTTTGACATCCAAAGTAATAACTGCACAGTACTTCTTTGTTCCGCCCTTCCACCGTTTTCCACTGATGGCTGCTCGGGCTGTGTTTACCACTAGGCCGATCGCGTCCAAAGTAGATCGGCACTTCCGAAAGCCATATTGGTGCTCGGCAAGCCCCTTGGTCTCTTCGATTATGCACTCCATCCTGCTGCTGATAATGCGCTCCAGTATTTTTCCTTGAGTGTCCATCATACATAATGGTCTGTACGATGTCTCTCCTCCGGCCGCTTTGTTACCCTTAGGTAACAACACAAGTCGCTGCTTTTTCCAGTTCATCGAAAATCTTCCTTCTGCCAGGCATGCATTGTAGAGGCCAACAAATTCTTCAGGTTTAGCCTCGATGGCATGCTTCAGCGCTACATTTGGTATGCCGTCAGGACCGGGAGCCTTATTGTTTCCTACCCTCTTGCTTGCTACGAGTAGCTCCTCAATTGTAATTGGAGGTATATTTTCTTCCCACACTTCCTCTGCTATAGCATATGGTGCGTCCGGCTGACTTGGAAAAAGTGTTGTCACTACCCTCTTTAGTACCTCTGGGCACTTTGGTGGGGGTATATAGCTTCCTTTGAGTGTCTTCATAACTGTTTTGTAGGGCCTGCCCCATGGATCTTTATTGACCTCTTCTAGCAGCTCCTTATGACATCTCTGCTTGCTTTCACTGATGCACTTCTTGAGGGTGCACTTGGCTTCTTTCATTCTTCTACTGCATTCTTCTACAGCTTCGCTTCCAATACCTGTTCGGTAAAACTTTTTCCTTGCCCGTTGCTCAAGCCTTCGTGCTCGGTGGCAAGCGGAGCGCGCTGATCTAATCTTCTCGTTCCACCAATATACTGGTGCCCATCTTTGATTGGGCACTTTTCTTGGCATAACTGCGTCACAGGCTCGGGTGAGCCATTTTGTCATTTGTTCAGCCTTATGTTCTGCTGATCCCGTCAATTGGATATTTCCTAACATCATCAGAAATAGTTTCTTGTCGTACTCCTTGGCTTTCCATTCCATTTTCTTACTTATAGGGTTAGTAGTACAGTGCACCATGTTTTGTGTGCCCAGCTCCATTATAATGGCGTGGTGATCACTATTAGTGAAGTGATCGCTTACGGTCCATTTACTCACCTCTTTTACCAGAGATCTACTAACAAATGTTAAGTCGATCACTGATTCAGCGTCCACCTTTTTATAGGTTGGTACGTTGCCTTCGTTCACCAGCACCATGTCCAGAAGTGTGAATGCCTCTAGTAGGGCCTGTCCTCTTCTATTAGTTTTTCGGCTGCCCCATTCAACCGCCCATGAGTTAAAGTCCCCAGCTATAATAGCTGGTTTTTTAGCCCTGACATCTCGTACTAGCCGGTCCAAGAACTGCTGAAACTGATCTATTGGCGTACTGGGTGGGGCATAACAGCTGTATACCTGTATACCCTCAATCTTTGCGCTGGCAAAACCTGCTTCTTTGACTTTCATCCTACTTTGAAAGGTAAGGTCTCTGCACGCCCAAATAGCTGCTTTACCGGAGCCATCTGATTCCCACCTTGGCTGTTCAAAATCTCTGTACTGCTCACTGATTATAGCAACATCAATCTTCTGCTCATGGACGTACTGACAGAGAAGGTCCTGTGCTATCTCACAGTGGTTCAGGTTTAACTGTACTATTCTCATCTTCTTTGTTTTGTGGCTTTCACTGCCGCTTGGTACGCTGGGCAATTATAGCTACCTGCGGCATGGTCGCTTCTCTCTACGTCGTTCTTTCCTCTGCAGAGAATGCAGCTGGGCTGGTTTGTGCAGTCTTTCGCTACATGTCCCGCTGAGCCACATTTGTAGCAGCAGCGGCTTCTATCGTGCTGCTCAATGCAGCTTGCAGCAGTATGGCCGAAGCCCAAGCATTTATAGCACCTGAGCGGGCGGGTGTCTCGCTTTATTGCCCTTATTCGGCAGATAACCCACCCTATCTTTATCTTCTCACCCTTGATAAACTTCTGGGCTATCTGGGCAGGTAGCTGTACTATTGCTTTCTGCGTATCTCCATAAGCTTTACGAAGCGACTTAACCGCCGTAGGTTCGAAATTATGTCCTTCCTCGTTATTTTTGCGTAGTGCGTCCACTATGTCCTCCTTAGTGGTCAGCATGTCAAGATCCTTAATCTCGAAGGCCTCTTCATGATGCAGCGCCCTGATTGTAGCAGTTTCCACTAGTACTGCTTTCACCGCTTCCTGGAGCTCAGCTGTTTCCACCTCCTTGGAACGTCGTAGTTCGAGTAGCAGATTTCCTGCTGTTGTTTTGCGTATTCTATGTACGCTGTCTCCTAACTTTTCTAGGCTAGGCTCTGCCTTCATTTTCTTTAGGATTTCGGCGTAGCTTTTTCCACCCTCGGCCTTGATGACTAAGGCGTCAGGTCTAGGGGGTCTTGCTCTTGCCGTCCTACTTTTTCTGGTGCCTTTTTGGTCTTGGCCACGAGCACCAGTGTTGTCCTTCCTGTTCACGCTTTTTTCTTTTTTCTTCTTTGCCTTCCTTGTCACAACCTCTTGCCACGAGTCTTTCTCCCTCTGGTGGACATTGTCGTCGGCTACTCTTCTTGCAGAGCTCGCCCCACTAACGCGGCTAGCCTGCTGTGGTTTCCCCTTGCCGACCGGCTTAGGGGTCACTTCATTCGCCTCTGCTAGGCTAATTGCCCTTTCCAGAAGGCCAGGGTTTGTTTGGGTCACCTTGCCCTTAGTCCCTGGCCGTTGGCACTGCATAAGGTTATCGTCTGCAGAGCAGAGAGCCCTGTAGCTGGCCCTTATGCTCCGGGCGAGATCCTTAATTTGTTTGTGCACATTGTGTCTGTCCCTGACATAATCGATCAGCTCATCGATTTTGCTGCCAAGGCGATCTAAGTGCACGTTTTTGGAGGTCGCGCTTTCTGCTCGCTTGTCGCCATCTGCGTCTACCTCCATATTCTCTGCCTTCTTTCCTGTAGCATTACCATTGCCTTCCCGTGCCAGGTTACCTACAACGGGGCTGGTTGTGTTGTGCATCGAAAGCGTACTTTCGCCTCTCCCAGATCCAAGGGGTTTATCCCCAAGGAGGCGAGCGTCGACCACCGGGGCTGATACCCGATCGGAATCGACGGCAGGATTAGTAATGCCTGCCTGGGTACTCATATGTTTGAGAACGCTTCTTGATTGATTGTCCTTGCCACCCTAAATACCTGATGTTTCGGTAATTCTAAACAGTGCTGGGGTGCCGAGGACTTTCGTGGCAGCACCGTTAGCTCCTGTACCCTAGGAAGGGGCCTTTTAACAAAGTTCTAGCATCCGGGCCAGATGCACCTTGGTTTTTTAAGCGAGGTTGTTACTCCTCCCCCTCCTCCTTCCCCACCTCTTGGGTAGTGGGGCCCCGGGCTTGGGACCGGTGTAGCGGAGTTTGTGTGTGTGTGTGTGTTTGTGTGCGATAGTTTAGCGTTTTATCTGTCAGCGGCGTAGGCGTGTGCGCATGGCTATGCAGCTTCTAGATGCCTTCGGTGCTATGGTTCCGGACCACCCTGTGTGCGCACAGTGGTGGCTGGTACGGTAGGCGGTGATTGTGTGTTGTCGGTTGGTGTGGAGACGTCTGCTCATGACTACACACCCCTTATTTCTGGTGGGCTGCATATTCCCTTTGTCCTGTATGCGCACGGTGAGAACAGAGACTACGGGGCTTACGGTGTAGTGTGAGTGGCGGTGTCTCACCAAGACGTGTACGCACCACTTGGTGCAACTTCTAGCCTCCTTGACTCGCAGTCTTCCTTACCCTGTGTGCTCACAGAGGCAAGGCAAACTACGGTCCGGTATAGTGCTACGTACGGTCGGTGAGATCTAGAGACGGCGTCCACGTCTGCTCACGAGGTAGTAATCAGGAGTACGGGCGGTCGCCGTAGGATCACCGTCATGTGTGCTCACGAGACGGTAGGTCTGCGGTTCGTTCTTGCTGGGTTACTCTCTGCAGTGTCGTGTGCGCACGGCTTTGCCCAGATTGCAAGCTCGAGCTAAACTGTCTTCCTAGTTCGGTGGCTGGTCTTATATAGCCAGCCGCAGTGCGTTAGTGTATATGGGACTGTTGTCTGTGCGTCGCTGTGTAAGTCTCTGTACGCGCGCGCTCACTCCGCTTCGTGTGGATTCGCCTTTCCGTTCGTGCCTGTCCGCCTTTCTGTTTGTTATGTTCGGCCCTGTATCGGTGTACGCGCGGCTGAGCTTTTATGTGTATTTGCACGAAACGGCTGTCTCATTGCATCATCAAAACCAGAAACGAAGCAAGAAGTCTAGAGGAAAAGTTAAACTAGCTGCTCAGCACACCAGCGAGATGTACGCAGATAGAAACTTATAAGCACGCAACGATTGGTCCAGAATCGGCTGCGGGAAACAAAGAAGCTAATCTACTAGTTTAGATAGGAATACGCGCATCGAATTAGCATTATAAATTAATATTGCCCTTAACCAGATTGCACCCAAATTTAAATAAAAGAGGAAAAAAAATATAAATAAATAAGTTAACAAAAAAAGTGAAATAGTATAGAGCATATCAATAAACGCTGAAGAATTGGTTGAAGTTCAATGAATGGAAAACGCTTTGCGCGCAACGGCAGCAAAATTCCATCTACAAATAATTACTAGAGCATGATGGCTATACTCGCTCTGCTAAAATGGAAAAAGTAAAAGAACCACAAAATATGAGAGAAACAAACGTAAAGGTGCACATCCTCAGATTGTATCAAATCCTCGAACTCATCGATATTTAAATATTATTAAATCAAGAAATTCAGTAACAAAACATTTAGTATATCTACGATGACTTTAGATTAGGAATTCTAGAATTAAATTAGCCAGCTGAAATCCTACCCGTTTTGTCTGAAGGAACTTGGTGGTGACCACAAGAACTTTATGGAAATGCAGCGCCTGAAGGCACCCCTGCCATCACGAAACATCATCCTTACCGAGAGTCCTAAGTCATTTTGAAGCGAGCCAACCGCTTGAAAGACAGCAAATAATGATTCAATAAGGCCGAATAGAAAAAGCGAATTATAAAAATAATTTTTTTAAGAATTATCCTTATATACATAATATCAAAAATGAATATTTTGGGAAATTTGATATTAAATTCCTATTTCGTACATAAACGATTTTTTTGGAATTAGCCATATAAAGCTATATTTAAAATTTGTGACATATTCTTTCGATTTCTTGAAAACATTAAATGTAGCATCCGTACGGGCTTGTGCAATAAAAGGGAATTTTTTTTTTATATAAATGAAAAAATAAAATACCTCAACAACATACAACTTTCCGGAGCAGAATAAACTAAGAATCAATGGAATGGGTGAATCAGGAAACGGGTAATTAGTCCTCCAAGATACTAGGGACAAGCCTCCAAGGAACGCTCATTACAAATCATGATACATACATGATACACTATGATACTATACATGCATATACTGTAGTAGACGCCGTAGAAGATGCTCTAGAGAGAGAGAGAGAGAGAGAGAGAGATTTAGATTAGATTAGATTTATTTTTATTTCTGTATATTTTGTTGTACAAAAAGAGCATTGAAGTAATACAATAAAGAATACATAAAATTGAAGTAAAATATATTTGCGAGAGTGATAAAATGAAAGATGTTGTGATAATAATGAAATATGGTGTGTACAATAGATAAATTGATAGATGGTGCTGATGGGTTTTCCAAGTTGGTGAAATGTTGTTTGACTTGACGCTTGAAATGTGGTATTGATTTAATGTCACGAATATGGGTGGGCAATGAGTTCCAGAGTTATGAGGCGCTATATGGAATGAATTCTTCAGCGTCTCTGTGGCGATGGTGAGAATGTCCAGAGGGGTTACCTCACCCCTCATAAGGCGGAGCGCGACGTGGAAGTCCAAAAAGGCCATGATGTAAGATGGAACAACGGTGTTAACACGTTTTCTTATGAAGCAGGCCATAAAGTAACTCCTACGTCCGACGGTAGTAAGCCATAGTAACAATAGCCTGTAGGAGGTAATGTGCTCATCCCTCCTTACATCATAGATGTAACGAACTCCTATATTCACCAGTCTCTGTAGCTTAGTGTCCAGTTATTCTGTTAGGTCACAGTAAACTAATGAGCAGTAGTCAATGATTGAAAAAAATAGGGCATGCATAAGATGTTTGCGCAGTTCAAACCTGGTGCTCTTTCTAAAGAAATATAATTTATACATAAGTGTGTGAGCACGCTTAACGTGTTCTTTCCAAGTCACCTTAGAATCAAGCACCCAGTCCCAGACTACGGACAGACGAGTGATATTCAACCCGGGCTCCTCCTATGTTGATGAAGGTATTAGCCATAGAAGGTAATATATAATAGGAGTGACCCAGGACGATCGCCTGCGCTATGAGAACATTTAGTTTAAGGTTATTTTGCGGGGCCCAGCCCATAATTCTTTCGGCGTTAACCCTCATCCTCACGGAACAGGAATCGAGCTCCTCAAGGTGGCTTTGACTAAATATTTGTAAGTCATCCACATAGATGAGATGGGATACGTCGATGTCATTGATGTACAATGCGAACAACAGGGGGCCTATACAGATTCCTGTGGTACTCCCATGTTTAGCGGTTGAAAATTGGAGAGTTCATTGCAGTCTCCTACAACAGCCTGCTTTCTACCCGTGAGGTAGGTGGCGAACCAGCGGATAACCTGCTTAGAAAAGCCGAAAAAAGTTAGTTTTCTGAGTAGCCTGATGTGACACACCGTGTCAAACGCCTCCATAAATCAAAGAGAAGTAGAAGAGTTACTTTCTTCTTGTTTATGCCAAGCCTACCATCATCAATCAATTTGATTAAGCCGGACTGTGTGCTGTGGCCAATGCGGAAACCAGTTTGTAGGTCGTCAAGGAAGAGCCACTCCACCTCCATGGACAGGAAACATAGAAGAGAGATCGGACGATAGTCAGTTAAAGTTGTTGGTGTACTGACTTTATTCAGTGCATGCACTAGTGACTTTTTCCAGTCTGAGGGGAAACGTGACTCGCTCAAGGATAGGTTGAAAATACGACATGGAAATGGAGCAAGTACCGGTAGGGGTTTGTAAATGACAACTTGTGGGATGCCGTCACTGTCTCTGGCCTGGGAGTCAAAGTGCATTATTGCAGCTAAATCGTCTGATTCCCTTATCTCCCTGAAATTGAAATGTTCTGAGATGTTCAGACTCTCCAGGGTGTGCAGATATTCCTGCACGGTAGGAGCCAGCGGGTCGTTGGAGATTCCGCTGAAATACGCCTTAAGGTCTTCAATGGAGAAGCGAGAAGAAAGGTTTTTCTTTGGAGCTGGTAATTCCAAGTCTCTCAAGCTCTCTCCAGATCTCACCGACATCAGTCAGGGAGGGCAGGCGTGAGTGATAAAAGTTCAGCCTAGCATCCTTGATCTGTCTATGAGCATCGTCCCTTGCTAGTCTATAAAAGTACAGATCCAGCGGGAGACGTGATCTGCGAAATCGTCTGTAGAGTCTGCTCCGTTCTTTCAAAAGGTCATGAACAGCCGCAGTAAACCGCGAGTGACACTTTTGACCAGAAGTGACTGTACGTAATGGAGCGACATGGTTGATGGCGTTAGTCAAGTTAGAGTTGAATACCGCGATGCAATCATCAATTGTTCAGGTGTCGAGCAATGACCAGTCACATGAACTGAGATAAACTCAGTCTGTCTGCACACATTCCTTTAGGGTAGTTATATTAGTAAGGTAGGGTAGTTAACATTGACGTGGCAGGTCCTTAACCCTGTCTTTTCTTGGCCGCTTGTCTCGTCCTTACGCGGACCTTATGCACCTCTGGTGGGAGCAGGTTATTGATATTAATGAGTCCTTGGTGGTCTGAGGTTAGGACCTTGGCTTCCTCCAGAAGGTCAGTGCTGAGCGCAGAGGTGAGCAGCTTATTCTTCTTAGGGTGCGTTCACAGTGGCAGAATACCCGTGGCTGCTCTGGCGTCGATGAATTTTATCCGCGTACGCATGTTTCGTATAACTCGTATAGTCATGTGTATCCAATAATACATTGGATTTATGGTCGTATGACTGTCAGAGACGAGGATATGTGACACGGTGTCCGCAGTGACCGCAGTCCTCGGTGTATCCTCGGAACGATATTTCTTTTACACTGAGGCAGGCAGAACGTCGCATACACCAACGATGAAAATGTCCCTAGCCCATGGGCAACTAACTTCAGCCGCGTGTTGGCCGCGGTCTCAACGCGGGCCGCGGACTGTATGTTAGACCACGATCTCACCGCGGCCTACATAAGTATTACTCCTCGGTCTTACCGCGGCTTGATCGAGAATCGACCGCGATGAGCCCGAGGTCTGACCGCGGGATCAGATGGAGATCAGACCGAGGTTACTCCGAGGCTCCCCTGACGTTCACCCTGGACGTTACTCCCTGATACCCTAATGAGAATGAAAGTCGCCCGAAGTTGATTGGCGACTTCTTTGAGTGGTATATCCCCCCCCCCTCCCGCCCCACCCAACAGATGGCGCCAGTACGTCTGCAGGTTATGTACTTCGTACACAGAACGACGGAATGCGGCCAATTGCAGACGCTCCTTGCCAATATAGTTTCGTGAGCAGTATAAGATGGTATATATACCTAATGTAAACATAAAACTTTGAATCGCCCACGTGCGCGTTTTGCCCGCATACATCAAGAAAATTCTACTTTCTTTAACTGATACTTGTTTACAGGTTGGGTCGGAATTTAGTCAGAGCTCTTGCGAATCTTGAATTAAAAGTATCCTCACAGAAGTTATCCTCTCTACCTTTAGTACCTATAACTTATAACCTATAACTAACTAAAACAAAAAGCAATATAATAATTTACTCTGACACATTATTTATTGCAAAATTACATATTCCAAATGTCGTGCCAAACATTGTGGGAAATAATTATGTATTGTCAAGCGTTTATGGTCGAGAAGTTTGCTTATTTCATCAAATAGGCAGTCGAAACCTGAAGTGAAATCTGATGAAGGTGTTCACTTGCTTACTCCAGTTGGAGGTGGTACTTGTACACAGTTGGATATAATAGACAGTTCCTTATTCGATGTTGGTCCTGTTCAGCTAAAGAACACAGTTTCAAATAAATGAATTTTAGATTATGGGCATTCCAATTATGTGAAAATTACTTGGTTGGTATAAGAATTATTCAGTGTTTTAGTGCTTCAAACATTATTATTCAGTGTTCACTATTCAGTGTTAATTATTCAGTGTTAACAGTGCTTCAAACTTTAAAAAATATTCTTCCTCGTGATCTTGGAATGCAGCTCTTGGTAAAATGGTATGTTGCTAAAAATGCTGCTGGACCTGAAGACTTGACCATTAATCAAGAATGGAATTTATTTTTAAACATATTTTTTACACACTTTGGATACGACGTCAACAAGTTGCACATAAACATGAATAATGACTTAGATGTTGCTTCTGAACATTATAGTCCAATCATCCTTTCAAAAAAGCAAAAGACCATTAACAACGGCTCCAGCAATGATGATTGGTCTTATCTGGTATCTTCAAAAGTCACCCGTCATGTTCAAACTTTTCTATAAGATGCAATTGGATTACATAAATGCAAGCAAAAAGAAAACAACGATACTGCTGATACAGATAATCTTATTCTTTGATAGCAGGCTTAGCGTTGGGATTAGTTGTGTTGTCCTCTGGAGGAGGCTCGGACTTGGCTAGTATTTCCTGACACTCTTCACTATTATATGGTAGGAGGCAATACAAGACCTAACTTCAGCGGAGCTCAAAAAGACAAATATAAATAAAATATACAATTTTTATATACTGTACATTTATCAATTTATCTTTTTTAACATGATTATTTTTTAGCTATCGAATACGGGAAGGAGATTCTATTAATATTGACGTTACAAGTCCGGGTGCAACAATCGCACTAGGTTTAATGTATAACAAAACGAATAACCATGTTGTCGCTGAATGGATGGCTGCTCCAAATACGCAATATCTTTTGGATTTTGTCAGGTCAGATGTTTTACTGCTTCGCATTTTGGCAAAGTCGTTTTGATTCTTTGGGATGAGATTGTACCCTTCAAGACGTGGATGTCGAGTCACGTTCCTGACATTGTACCCAGATACAAGTTACAGAAACCCACCTCTAATATATCTGAACCGATCGATTTAGAAACTATAAAGTGAGAATACATTTACATCTTGAGGAACAAAATTACAATCCATACAAATGACATATTTTCATTTTTTTTTCAGCCAATTTTTTATGGCAGTACACGAGATAAATAAAGGCAGAAGGGATCACAGCGAATATCATCGGCTGTTCCCATTGTTAAAACAACACGATGACAAATTTCAAAAATATATGCATATGAAAATTGCTACGTTTGAGTACATATTATTAAATGTGCACGACTCATTGGTGCAACTTTCATATACAATCGATCTTACCAGAGGAAAAATTAGTTATTACAATAAGGTACATATTCATTATTTTACTATTATAATGTCTTCAAATTCACGACTAATGTTAACTACTTTTATAGACATTTAGCCACTGGTGCCTCTTTCACTGATTTGTCTTTTGCATTCCTTATGGGGAAATCGACTATCAGTAATTTGATTACAGAGGTATGTACAGCTTTGTGGAACAACCTTCGTCATTTACATATGTCGCAGCCAACATCAGATTCTTTAATGGACATTGCACAAGAATATTATTTAATGAGGGATGTTCCACACTGCGTGGGATCAATCGATGTGCGACACATAAGGATAAAACAGCCACGTGGCACAGGTTCTTTATACTATAACTATAAGAACTTTTTTTCTATAACATTACAAGCACTTGTGGATACTCATTATAGATTTGTTTCCATCGATGTTGGCGGCTATGGGCATCAGCATGATGCTACTACGTTCAGACATAGTTCACTATACAAGGCTTTAAAATCGAAAAAAAATTAAATTTCCAGAAGATGATGAACTATATAATAGTCGCATTATTTTACCATATTTTTTTATTGGCGATGGAGCCTCTCCATTGAGTAAAAATTTAATGAAGCCCTATCCAGGCAAAGGTTTATTGAGACATGAAAGATTATTTAATAAAAGGATATCGAGAGCAAGAATGGCCGTTGAATGTAGTTTTGGGCGATTATGCCAAAAATTTCGAATTTTCTACAAACCTATGGAGTACGAACCAGATAAAGCCAAATTAATAGTAAGAGGAGCTTGCATTCTACACAACGTAATAATAGATCGTGAGAAGCCAGTTACTACTGTAACACCTCAGTTAATTGATGAATCATCGATTCTCAAAGGTGATGAAAGGGAAACAGATGATGTTTTGACTGGGGATAGTCAAATTGTAAGGAAGCAACTCTTGCGATTTTTTTTGCAAAATCCCATATTACAAAAATAGAATAATTTCCAAAAATCACGGGTATTCTGCCACTGTGAACGCACCCTTAATTATTGCTGCCAGGGTGGAGTGAACAAGGGCATGGGAAGACAGAGTTACAGCAATCGGTAATAATCTGCTGTCTGCAGTCGAGGTGTTGGCAGATGCATTCAGTCTTCCCATAATTCTAGTGGCAGCTATCCTCCTAAAGACAGTGGGGTCATTAACAGAGAGAACAGAGAGAGCAAGGAGATGAAGAGAGCTCTCCTGAGTGTAATGCTGACTGGATCTTCTGGCGCCTCTATGTGACATGTTGCTGTCGTTAAGAGAAGACTCCAATCTTTTTCTGATGTGAACATCAGCACAGGCTGAGCAAGCCAACGTAATAACGGCTCTCACCATCACAGACTTAAAGGAGAAGCATCTTGTGTGAAAGTAATTGTTGCAGAACTAGCATTTTTTAGGGTCCTTTATCTGAATGGCTTTATCACAGGCCTTGCAGATGGTCGTATAGGCTTCCGCGCACTTCTCTCCACTAATACTCATTTTTTACCAGGAACTTATTGGCAGTCGATAAAGTCGAGTACGTGGGAGGTTACCTGTGATGTTGAGTTACCGACCGAGCAATGATCTTATTGAGCTCGTTGCCAGATGGTACCAGTATTAAGTGTCGAATGGAGCGCACCGACCTGTGAATGACTAAGCGAAGATGATGTTCCGTCGTCTCGAGAAATGTCGCCACGGGGTTCTACAGAGGAGAAGTTTTAAGTGTAGAAAAGCAGTAAAGCAAGAAGCAGCCTCCAGCGGAAGTATATGTCAGCTTAAAGGTTGCATTAAGGAGCGTACGACAAACTGTAAACAAAGGTGCCCGGAGGCAGAATACGACAGAAAAAGTGCACGGAGAAACATTTTGAACTGCCAGCGTTCGATACTTTCGGAACTATGGGAACACGAATTTTCGTGAATGTATGGATGCGAGAATGGTAGTATTAGGGGTCGAATTGGGAGAGTGGGGACGTCGAAACTCTCCGCATCGAGGAACTCGACGCTTCGCAGTCTCAGATCTCGAAACTTGGAATGCTAGCGTTCCGACTGTCGGCCGTTCCACGCGGCTGTGTTTCGTGAAATCGCGCCCCTCTTCTCTTTTTAGTCCTTCGCAGAACCCGAAGGACTAAAAAGAGGGGAGGGGTATAGATAGGTTCAATGCTCGAGCGCGATTTCACGAAACACAGCCGCGTAGAACAGCCGACAGTCGGCACGCTAGCATTCAAAATTTCGAGGTCTGAAACTGCGAAGCGTCGAGTCCCTCGGTGCAAAGAGTTTCGAAGTCTAATACTACCATTCTCACATCCATACATGCACGAAAATTCGTGTTCCCGTAGTTCCGAAAGTATCGAACGCTGGCAGTTCAAAATTTTTCTCCATGTGGTTTAAAGCAGGAGCGTGTAATTAGGCAGCTCATGTATTTACGTGAAGGCGGCAAGAGAGAGAGAGAGAGAGAGAGAGAGAGAGAGAGAGAGAGAGACGGGGAGGGAACAAAAGAGAAACACAAGGGAACGTGAGTCCAAAAATCCTCTGGAGCATGGATCAGACCTTGTTATTTCAATAATCTTACATGTTAATGCGATATTTCAGAAAGTTACAGTCAGAAAGGGAAAATTTTGGCAGCCCTGTATGGGGCATACGCAGCAGTTAATAAATCACGAAAATAACCACTCTATGGTTTAAGCAAATATAGATGTTAAAAACAATTGCGCGAAAGTTTGCAATTAAAGGAACGAAAACGGCACACACATATAGAGTGTGATTAACGGTTAATAAGGCAAGAAAATAATCATTCAAATGTTTAAACAATTTTAGATGTTTAATGAATTACTTGTAAAATTAAAAGAGGAGAAAAAGTGTTTTAATATTTAACAATCAAGTGCCTGTCCTTATCGCCAGACCCTGAAACAAGAGATAAGCGAGAAAAGAAGAGAGCAAATAAGAAACCGTTATGACAACGCGGACTAGGTGCTGGAGGCCAGGAGTTCCGCGTTTTTTATCTCCGCCGTCTCGTCCTAACAACCATTTAGTACCCGTTGCGGTAGTTCGCGTGTTAGATATTTTGTGTAGTTTTTATTTTTCTTTCGAATTTTGTATTTTTTAAATTTTTATGTTTTTAGGTTTTTATTTATTAACGCTATATTTTTTATTCTACAAGAAGGGACAAAAGGATAGGGAAATTGAGGGGTAACCACCAATGGCCGGGAAGCCTTATCAGTCCAGGAGACTGGTCTAACAGCCGATGGCAGTCGCGGCATGGACCCGAGGCCTTCGAAGCCATCTTGTCATTCTTATGACATGGAAACCATATCCCCTTAGGAATCGCGGACATCATCTCATGCAGGGAACAACTGTAGAAGCTGCAAATCACCTGGAAAGACAGCAATAGAGAAAAAAACATTGTTTATAAAAAACGTAAATAAATAAACAAGAAGGGATAGAAAAAAGTGCTCTCAATGACCCCGTAGGACTGCTGTTGCACCCTGATGTAGGAGGGCGCTCCGGAGATTGGTGGCAATAGACGCATCTGCCGCCGATGAGGAAGATGAACCCCGCCACTCCGTGGCTCGAATAAACACCACCCACGTGCTCGAAAGGCTCCTCGCACCTCTCATAGTCGGAAAACGCCTAGAACTATCAAGAAAAGAAAGAAGATTAATAAGAAATTACGAAGAAAGCTGTTGACAAAAATTTAACTCTTGCAAAAAAAACCCATCGAACCGGGCGACGGAGAACGAAAAGTGCAGAGACCGCACCTCGGCTCCTAAGCGGAGATAGCGTACCGAAAGCTGCAAATGACGTCGAATAAAGCGACAAAAAATTTTGCTACAGACTAGCGCGCGAATATATTATCAAAAAATATCCCCAGCAAAAGGAAGCAATGAGAACCTCACGGCGAGGCCATCGTACTTATAGGTCTAGCCCTACAAAATCGCTTGCCTAGCCCTAGTGAAGGCCCATAACCACACAAAAAATCAATCTAATAAAGAGATAAAGAAATAAATATAAATAAGCTGCACGTTATCGCAGACATAAATACTCGAAATCGATCAAGTGCTAACAAAAACATTAAAATAACAGCTGAACACAGGAATAATGAACATTGCTGCCACCGAGGCGCTCCCATACCACTTAAGAAAAGGCAATTATAGGACACCACTCTTACAGGCGCGCCATATACAAGGAAACCGATGGGGGAATCGACGTGAAAGTCAGCGAGCGTAATCCAGGATTATCGATCGAAAAATTAAACTCACTGGCAATCTCTAACGCAACATGGAAAATGTTACAGCGAATAAATCTCGAGACATTTTTCTCAAGATAGCCAATTTTATTAGGAAATTGGAAAAAATTAAAAACATTTTGCATTAAAGAAAATACAGCGTGCCCGTACGAGAAGCAGCTAACCAGAATATGTCAGCAAATTGAAGAGACATCGAGGAACGCTGATAAGGTAAAGGAACTACTGCAAGGTTAGGAAACGACGCAAAAACCAAGAGCGAAACGAGTATGGTCTTCTGCAATAGGGAAAATTAGCCGTACAATATTCGGTATCCTAGATGAGGAATCGTAAGAAGAAATCAGGAAAATTTTCAGTACCACAGCGAAAGATAACAGGTAATTAGAAAAATTACTAGCAAACCAGACATAGCCTATACATACAGACTCCGGTGTACTGTACGACAAGGCCGTCGAATTAGAAAATGTCATGAATAATCTACAAGCCAAACAAACAAGTCTACGGAAGCAAGAAGAAATGGCTGAAGCCCTAAATCTGTTAGAAGATTACTTATTACAATACAAGTCAGACACGGAGATCTTGACAGAGGCTGTGCTATTTGTTACTCAACGAATAGTACACCCAAGGTTCGTCACGCCGGAACAAATAGAAAAGACAGAAGCCTTCGATTAAGATATCGGATGTTTCAATCCTGTTTCAAGAAATGCATTTGGCAAGTGCATTGCCGATTATGAAAAAATTCTTGAACGTTTCAGATACGTTCGCCTACATTTGGCCAGCGATGCAATATTTCGCTCTAGATCAAAAGCTAATCACATACATATCTATGACTTTAGATGCAGTAAACAAGTGCAAAAAACTTAACAATCTATACATATGCAAGGATCCAGAGCCGGTTCGTTAAATTGATGATCACGCAACTTTAAATAGAGGTAAAATTCCTAGTAACATAGTAGAGTATAAAATCAAACTTATAAAATTGCTCGTACAACCTGTGCAAAAAAATTTTAACCACTTGACCAAGCTTAGCAATATTTTACTTAATCGGAGAAAACGCGTATTACTTTAGAAATGATTTCTCTCGTGTCACGGATGGATGGTAGGTTAGCCCTGCTCTATAAGCGGGAGGAAGCAAGGCTAGGAGATAGCTTAGTGCCCAGTTAATTTACCAAAGCTGGAGCTCTGCTCAGTTTGGTAGTCGCCGGTGATCTGCCCGCTCCGCCGTTGACGTGACTCGTCGATGGCGAGCGGCTCCGTGCGTAGGAGTGCGTACGCTGCACTCCTACCCGAGGAGGGCACTGACACTGTCATCGGAGATGCTACCAGAGAGCCCCTGGCTCCTTAATAAGCAATATGGTAAACATAGAGATTAATAATAGGAGGAATGATTCATAAGAGGAGATCTCAATTTTTTTCGGGTGCGGAAGTCTATTTCATAGTTATGTTTACGAGCAAGGACGCCCAGTAGCGAGGTCACAAGTGATGAAGGTCACACGTATATAGCGTTGCTAGTTACAGCGCAATTGAGCATGAGTCGTCAAATACGCGCCCAGCAACAGCGCGGACTCATCCGGTAGCCCAATTCTCTCTACTCAGCGCGACACCCCTTCCACGATTCCGGACAACCGTGCGACTAATTGTAAGAGCAACGTCACCGATTGTGAATATAAATGGGGATCCATGCAGGGACTCGGCCGCTGACCCTTTGCTCGACTCGCCGATTAGTGACCACGGAATTCACGATCCAGCACGGAGCAGGTACTTTAGATTCGGAGACGACATAGATTAGGATCATGAAGCTAGAAACGTGATTACTCCAAGTTTACTTAAACACGCGTTTCTCTCTTTCATAAGTTATTTATTCAATGTCAACTACGAGTAATAAATCAAGCATGCATCGACAATCTATTGTCTTTATTCTTCTCAGAATGACTGTTACTATTCGTAGAATGACTTCCGGAGCGACGTGCCTGCTCCTTTGAACAGTTTTTCTTTTATTTGCTTATCTGCCAACTCGAATAGCTCTAAGCGTGGCAAAGTTCTGTTTTCCCCGTCTTTCAGGGCCAGTTTGCGTGAAAGCGCGTCAGCATTTGCGTTTTTGATACCAGATCGATATACGATGCCAAAATCGGAACTAAAAACGCGGCTTTAAGCCGATTAAAACGCATATCCGGTTTCTCTGTCGATTGGAAATGCTCGAGATTTTCATGATTCGTCACTGTTATAAAGTGTCTCCCGTATAGGTAATAATGAAATTTTTATCATAACTTGGGGTCTCAAAACTCGCTTCCCTTCAAGCATCGCTACGCGCACGTACACATCTGATCTGAGCTCAAGTATCGTATTTTTTATAATTTGCCTTTGTCCTGGCCTTTTTAGCACTAATTCTTCAGACATGAGCTTCCACAACGTTTCCAACGCGATTTTCTTAGGCTCGCTCCACACAAATTGTACATCCTTTGACAGTAACTGTAATAGCGGGAAGCAACTTTTGAAATATTCGGTATGAAGTGGCGGTAATAATTGAATAAACCTAGGGCTTGATTCAGCTTTCTAGCAATTATAGATGTGCGATAGTTAGCTATGGCGTAAAATTTGGACGGGTCGATTTTTATTTACCCGCTACCCACTATGTGCCCGAGCACCTTTTAATCTTTCATAGTAATGTTCGTGATCAACAGGCGGTCCAATACCTGACGAATGCGCTCGTTGTGCTCGACAAGATTTTCGCCAAAAACCCTAATGTCGTCAAGATAAATGTCGACTTCGTAGCCCTGTAAATCAGCTGTAAATTCACTAAGATATCGCGCGCGTGAAAGTTATAGTAGATTATTTTAGGTCTATGGCGATCCTGTTGAATTGCAGAATCTGGTTTCCATGTTCATTACCATCAGGTGCGCAAAATGCCGTCAATTGAGCAGAATCCGGGTGCATCTTTGTTTGGTGGTACACTTGCTTGAGATCTATTACACTTATTTATTTTTAATCTTACAAACGAAATATATTTAAAGCCTCAATTAGGCGTATTAACTTATAGGTTATCTGTACGTATATACTGTAAATTAATAATTTTTCAAAAAAAAAATATATCATGAATTCCAAAAGCTATGTAAACTGCTTTTATTATATTAAGAGATAATTCATTTAATGCTAGCCAAGTATTTACTTTATATAAGTACTTGTTCATTTTTTCTTCATATTTTTGCCATGAAGTATCACGACACACTGCAATTTCCAGGCGCTAAACTTAAAAGATCAATAATGTAAACAATAAATAATACCGGACACAGGATAGTACCTTATGGAACGCCAGTAGATTCTCCCGAGTTATTGCAATTGCTTAACTGATCACAATTTACTCTTTTACACTGAGCGTTGATTTGTTTTGATCGATATATGTATTATTTGCTTTTTGATTTTCACGATGTTCTTCTACAGATAATGACACCAAGACTGGGTAGTGATCAGTGAAGCAACTCAATAGTTTGTCTGCCTTTGTTTCCAAATCATTAGATCTCAAAAATAAATTATCAATACAAGTATCTAGCGTTTGCATATTGTGACTAGGTCTTGTAAAGCCAGTAAACAACGGTAAAAATCCTGATTGGAGAAAGTTATTTAAAAATATATTTGATACTAGAGAGAGCTAGTTACGAGCTCGAATCCCCAAACTGGAAGTAATATGACTAAGTATTTCTCAGTTGACCTATCACGGCTCTATTAGAGCTAGATACTAAAAGAATATTTCAAATTAACCACTCCTAATATGGAGTGGTTAATTTATGATTGCAAGCTTCAGTTTTTAAAAAGTAACCGTTCATTACGCTGCCCGTCGCCAGATTAGAAATCATCCTAGACACAAGAGTTAGTCACGATCAGGAAGGAAACGAAAGTGTGTCGCATCCCGTGAAGATACAAGTGTCTACGTTTATGGCGACGCATCGCCCTCTCGTCTCTGAAGGACGACCAACACATCCAGGCGCCTATCTGGCTGCACCAGATTGTCATAAAGAAGGGAAATACATACGAGGTACTTTTCTCTTTTAACCAAAATAAAACAACAGTAATTATTCTAATCCTAACCCCGTGTTCAGTTAAGTGATCTCGCTATTTGACTCCCTTTCTCGGAAGTCAGTGACCGCGTCTGCGGTAGCGAAAAGGGATTTCCTTTATTCATTTCAAATATAATAACGATCACAAAAATTAAAGAGGAACTCTACAACCAGTAAGTATATTGGTGGGTTGTGCTCATTCGGACATAACAGTGGCCAGAAGCAGCATCTCGTGATTTGAGCCTATCGGCTCGCTAGAACGCGAGGCTCAATGGCCCGCGCGGTCCGCGAACCAATCAGTGCAGCTCTTACATGAGCCGGCCCGCGAGATCGACTTGAGCATGTCATACGACAGCTCGCAAGAGCCCGAGATATTGGTCAGTTCTCGTGCTGGCCTCGTCGACATAACGTCGACGAAACAAGAGTGCCCGTCACGCGAGTGATTGCGAAAGTGAAAGTGTGCGATCAGTGCATCGGCGTTGACACCTTGTATCACCGCCACCACCTAGACTACATCCTTGTCCCGTTAGCGGGCGCATCGCCAACGGCCTTCAAGGCATCCGCGAGGAGAGAGAGAGAGGACGACCAGGACCAGTCGGGATTTACGGAAAGCGGAAGCTTCCGTGTCCCCGCCAGCCCAGGCGCCAGAAGGAGAGAGAGGGAGAGAGGGCAGAGCATCTGGGAAGCCAGCAGACCTAACGGCGGCGGGGCTTCCTGAGCTTCGAGAGAGAGAGAGAGAGGGGAACCTGGGGCTCGCCCCTCCCCTCCCCGTGAGGTAAGTGTCTTTCTTCACTTACGCAAAATCTCCGACGAGAGCACGCCTGCCGTTAGGGACTCGAGTGTGTGTGCGAGAGAGAGATAGAGAGAACTCGCAGATTAGGTGCTCACGCACCGGGAGAGCGCCGAGTCTGCGGAATAAAAGACAGAGCGAGTAGACCCTGCGTGGGAGGTTTGTTTAGCCACCACGTTGCAGAGAGGGGCTGGGACAAAATATAGCATTGTTTCCCTTAAATTTTGTTGTTGTTATTCTACCTCCTTTTTCCCAGCTCTCTCAAGTGAATGCGATCGCGTTGAATCCCTCCACGTAAATAAAAATCGAGCGCATTAGAGGCGCAAGAGTTGCGTGCGCGCTGCTGGGAGGCAGCGCGTCGCATTTTATTGATAGTTATATAGCTATCAACTGCATTTACAAAGTTCATTTTGCCAATGTCATGATACCTATACAGGGAAGTTATATTCACATTTTTTCCATCTTTAGAGGTAAGGTCTGTAATCAGAAATTTTACGTTATTTACCGATTCAGTTTTTGTTGTTTCTGTTAAATCTCTATTAATGTATATAACAACACCAACTGCCTTGTTAATGTAACTGGGATTATAATAAATTCTGTAGTTTCGTAAAATATAAAATTTAAAAAATTCTGGCTACCACGATTCGGAATTTACAATAATGTCAGGACTGGTAGTAAGCATTTCAGTAAATACTTCCAGGTGTTTGAAATAAGTTTAAACCCCATACATTAATATACAAAATATTTAAATCTTTGCAGCAATTAATGCTATTTGAAGAGTGAATGTCCTACATTTCAGATTCGCTATCGATGACGTAGCTGTAGTCCGGTTTACACATGGTCGACATCTGATAGTTTTTATGCAGCTTGAGTATTCTTCTTCTGTTTTGAAATCTGTTGATTAGCAGTTTCCTTAGTATAATAATTATTATTATAAAAACTATTACCTTTGCTTGATTAAAAGGCTTTCCACTATATCCAAGAAAATGTTAAATTGGAGGTTTACTTGGGTAGTTGGTATTATTAATTTTTTTCTTGATCAGATATTTCAAATAATTGCACTTTTCTGTATCTATCATCTTTGTATTTTTCTTTGCCAGAATAGCAGTTGGTATATTTGGCTTTTTACCATCACAGTCTTTTGTCATATGATTTGCCACACATCTTAGACATACAGCTTCATTTTTGCATTTTGATCCACTAAATTTTGTAATTATTTTCTCGTATATAGTCATGCGTGTCACCTGGCATGCTGATAATAGCAGTGGTCTTGCTATTAATAAATATATGTTCAACATTACAAAAATAATCAGTTTCACCAAAATTTCTTTCATTGATATCTGCTTCGAGCTCTTCGATAGTCATTCTATTATATATATCTACGATTTTGAGTCTTAGATTAAGTAGTTCTTCATGCTTTACAATAAAGTATCTTTCTAACTTATCACCCACCTGTTCTTCTAATTTCACCATGTCATCTTCGCTTGCATACTTGATTTTAACCGACCCGACTTGTTGGTTATGCACTTTTTTATAGGACCACTAATATCGTTTAATGAACTATTTCTTACTGTTCTACTAGTTTTAAAGAGAAGTCTTTATTTGCTTTGGGTATTACACAAACACTAGGAATATGATTGTTTTAATTTGAGTTCACCAATATATTTTTATTTTAATTGAGTTCTGCGATAGTTTGATTTTTTTCCTCTACGAGCTCTTTCAGGAGTCTTCTTAACTTGAGTTTCATTCATGTGTTGGCAAAGTAAAAATATTCAGCTTCTTTTTTTCCCACTATCGTCATATGATTCCTGTCAAAGTTATGTTGTCCTACGTGCAGTGAAATATTTAAAATTTCCTCTTGTGCTTTTTCCTTTTCCAATAATTGTACTTGAGCAATTATTCTTCTTGAAGGAATAGTTAGCGCATATATCGCATCTTTCGAGGTTATGTCAAGCTCTGGATGTTCTGATCAAATCCCTAGCACTTTACTTATTCTTTAAGCTTCTTTTAACTTGTCAAAATATGAGTCATGATACACATTTTCACAGACCACAAATATAACCGCTGATACTTATCTTCATTTATCGTCAAATAAAACTTGTTTTCAGACAGAACAGGCGGGGTACCTATGTCTTCCGCCATCTCTAACCACTGGGCCTGACGATTTTTCATCGCAAGGTGGCAACACCATCGTCCATAATTCATGGAGCAACAGCCTACCTACCATCCTCCATGCTAAACCTGTTTGGTAATAGGTTTGCTTTGTTGGAGAATACGATTACTGGTCTCTAAGCTCTTCTCGTGGGCAATTTAGAGGCCGCTAGTGTAAATACGGTGCCTTCCACAGATTTGGAGAAGTCGATCAATTGTCAGGACATTAACCTTTAGACGGCTTGAAAACCAATATATTGGCGCAGCCCCTGATCGACACTTTCTCTATGATCATTCAGTGATATAAGATACCGTTTTTACTGGTTTTCTATGAGCGATATGCCACCTCAAATCGCAGCCATCTAAAGGTTAAAAGCTGTATATCCAAAATAACATCTATCGTTGATAGCAATGTTGCGGATAACTCGTAAATCTTTGTTTCTCTCAGATACCACTATAGTTGTATTACCGATCACGGCAGATATTAATAAAAATAGTAGTGCTAGTTTAATTGGCGGTAATAATTGACCTTAATTGGTCTCCATTGCGGCATAAGCGGCGTCCGATCCGGGTATTAAAATATAACTCTGCTAGATAGTGTATGAACATGAGCGACTAAACTGACTGATTTTTTTGGATTTGCAAGTACCGTAAAAAAAATATTCCAAATATAACTATTTTTTTAGAAAAAACTATAATGCATAGAGATATAGAATTTGACATCGTATTTCTAATACTTGAGTACTATATTTTTCTAAAATATGATTAAAAAATATTAATTTTTGTAAAAGTTATAAACAATTTTCAATTTTCAGAAATTCAGCGCTCTTTTGTAATTTGCAAAGAAAGTATAATAGTTAGAAATGTGTCCGCGCTGACTTTTTTATATAAAATTTAATAACGAATAACTTTTCGTTAAACCTTTTTACTCTAAAGTCAATACTTTTCAAGATACCTAGCAAAATAAGAAAAAAGTGCAGAAATCCGACTTCAATTGTTAATTGTTTAGAAAGCTCACGCTATCCACTGAAGAGTTCCGAAGAGTTTTTTCGAGAAATCGCGCGAGCGTTAAATCTCAATTTGTCGATCATGGCGCAACACATCATGTAGGAAATTCTCACATCTGGATTGATGTGATCTTTACTGACAAAGACAATACGGTACTAAATGCGAGCAAATCACTGGCGACCTTTTCATGTAGGTATAATGTAATTGATGTTGAAATTGGCTATCACACTTTTAAACTGCCAACCGTTCATCGTTTTGAATACAAAGATTTCAAAGGTAATTAATACGGAGGAACTTCTATTCTTATTGGCTGCTTGCGATTGGTCGCCAGTTGGAGACACTGGAAGTGGAGTTGATACACAACTACAACATCTTAGTCATATTATGATGGGTGTCATTTACCAACTTGCTCCACTCATTCAATTTAGACCAAGAGGAAAAACGTATAATCGAAGAGATGCAATGCATAGACGGTACAAATGGACAAAACGGACGCGCTTATGGATGTAATATCAGATGCTAGCACGGAAGGTTGAGAAATGTACTGCGATCCCGCGTAGAATATCCATTTTATTTCTCTTCAAGGCCTTGGAAAGTTGGTGCCTGATCAGATTATTGAGTTCTTGGAAGCGTAGAAGGTTCTTGATCCTTGCCAAACCAGTTTGCGACGCAACAATTCAACGCAATCAGCATTCCTTAAACTCACTGAAGACATAGGATGGTTATTGACAGTGATATGCGCGTCCTGACAATTTTGCTATTGTTTGATTTCAGTAAAGCCTTTGATACAATTTCACCATCTAAACTCCTTCTCAAGCTGATTAGAATGTGTTTCTCTAGGTTGACGGTCATGTGGGTTCGATCATTCTTGACAGGACGTAGTCAAAGAGTGGTTACCGGAAGAGACGGGGAATTTGATAGGTTAACAACCAACCTTGGTACTCCGCAGTGCTTGATACTGGAGCCTATTCTCTTCAGCTTGTACATCAATGATTTAAGATATGTTTTGTATAAATTTAAAAGCTCACGGGGTGTTTGTATGAGGGTGTCACTTATTTGCTCTAAACGGATGACCTGCAGGTATATATTTAGGGGGGATTTCACGACGGCTGTGGCGCGCTCTGTATCAGCGTGGGCATCTGAGAATGCGCTGCACCTCAACACGAAGAAAATCCAGGCAATAATTTTCGATTCCGAGTATAATATAAATCAGCTTCAGAGGTTGAACCTACAGGATATTGAGGTTCAGGATGGTGTTTTCGTGCCCTTAATCGATGTGGTAAAGAACTTGGGTTTGGTCACAAACTCTAAACTTACATGGCACCACAGGTGGATGCTGTTAGCCGCAAGGTTAACAGATCCCTTTATGGGCTGAGATCTTTTAGGTCCTACACTACTGAGTACTGCGGAAGTAGAGACCACCATAGCTGGACAGTTGTTTCTCACTTGAACTATTGCTCGGTGATTTATCTGGATGTGTCATAAGAGCTTCAGATGGGACTACAGAGGTTACGGAATTCATGAGTGAGATATATTAAAGGCGATTAACGGAGAGCCTATTTCCAAGAGCCATTTTCCTCTGATAAAAAACAGTGTTGGTCCTCAGGAAAGATTTCCAGGGAACTGGCGTTACCGAGATCACGCACGAAGGTGGGCCTAAATTTGTTTCGAGTCTTTGGGCGAGGCTGTGGAATTTGCTGACCGGCGGTATCAAAACTATAGCCTCGCTCTCGAGATTCAATTTGACTTCGCGTAGCCATCTGTTAAATATTAGCGAAAACCGGGCCTGAGGACGAATCTGTGCATCAGATTGCATTCGTGCACAGATTTTTGTATAAATATAGTGATAAAAACGTATTTACATTTTACAGTGGTCTACACTTCCTTCCCCATAGTAATGGTAGGGATTATCGGAATAATAACGACAATGGATACAACAATAGCGGGGATGACTACAAGTATAACAATAACCGACACGACAATAGGGGCTATGATAACCGACGTGATGACCGGGGATTTGACGGGGTCGGCGTAATGATCACGACTTCGATAACTTTCGCAATGGTTGGGGATATGATAACCGATGCGATGATGACAGATATAACAACGACAATAATAATAATAATAATGGATCTAATGGGGGAAGTACGTATGGTTCAAGAAACAATAATAACAATCGTCGACAAGACAACGGTAATTACAGAAACCAATCAAGCAGTTCTTTAAACTACCAGAATGCTCGGTACCAGTTGGGAATATAGGGCAACTAATAAATAGAAATCAGCGAAAATCGGAACCAACGGAGAATCGAGAAAAAAAGGCAGAGGAGCAAGGTGATAAAAGGCAGGAGGAACAAGAAAACGCAAAGAAACAAATAAAGGAGATAGCAGCGCAATTCAATAAATTGGAGGTGCAAAAAGTACTAGAGGGGCGAGGCGACGTGAATGAGAAAAACGAGAATGAAAAGCATACGATAACTTTTGCGACAACAGGCCGCAAGCCACCAATTGTACAGCTTACGAGTGAAAAGAAGAAGGGAGAAGGGCGAAATTCTATGCGGATAGCGGTACGGATGTGACCTTAATCAAGGCGAGTAACGTCACGAAGACATCGTCAATTGATTAACAGTATATTATAACAATTAATGGAGTTATGGCAGGAGAATGCCTAAATTTAGGTAACAGAGATGGGCTTCGAGAGACTAGAGTACGACGTAGTTCCTGACGAATTTCCCATAGATACAGATTATATTTTAGGATGGGATGTATTTACGAAATATGGTGGAAAGGTCAATGCCGCAGACAGATTGTATAGAATTTGGCCAAACCATAACACTTTTTACTCAAGATGAACGATTAATCGTACCCGCACGAACAAGATAAGTAATTTTTGCAAGAGCCAGCGAGAAATTAGAGGAAGTAGGATTTGCCCCTCTACAGAATTTAGGAGAAAAAATATATTTTAGAAATTTTATTAACACGGGAATTATGCGAATTGACTTAAAGAGAAAGCTGAACCTAGCGAAATAGTCAACATGGTCCGCGTTGGTCGACGAAGAGGCTTCCTTAGGTGGTGCCTCGTCCGTGTTGGACCGTCTTCCCACCTGTCTGCGGGCGGCGTTTAGGAGGTCAGCCACAAAATCCCCCGCTGGTCTTCTCTTGTCGTCTTCCATCGCCGTTGACAGACGTCTAAATGGTGACAAAGGAAAATGTATAAGTTTTAGAGGACAGGAAGATATTGAAGGAGTAGGGAAGATTTTCGAAAGTTATTCGCGTGATTTTAATCGTCAACGTAGCTGCCGCCTTTTGCGCTTGCATTTTTCTCGGAGAGAGATTAACTGGTTCATCGCGCGGTTTGCTCTTTGAACCTTTTGGCCTACCACGTTTTAATTTATCGGTTCGACGCCCGCAGTAGTTATCGGTTTGACTTATCACGCTTTTTCGGTCGTTCGCTCTTTGCATCAAACGTTTGTAACACCTAACGATGCTACCGCACTTATTTACTAACTACACCTTTAGCCTGCACTTATGTGTAAAGCTGGGTGCTTTGATTGCTTGAATTTATATTAAGAATGAAAAGGAAATGAAAATAATCTAATACAATGACCCGGTTTAAATCGGTTCAAACTATTAGATTTAAAGTAAAAGGGGATAATCAAACCGGCGTTAATCGTTTCGATTACCCAAGCGATAGTTGTAGAAACGTTTGAGAGATAGAAAAATAGGATAGCAAAGAAAATTTTTACTTACTTTTTAGTTTTATCTTTGAATAGTTATTCACTCCTTCACTTATATTTATATATATATATATATATATATATATATATATATATATATATATTTTATTTATTTTTTTTTATTTTATTTTATTGACCATATACATATGCTTATCAAAAGCATCCTATAGAGACAAACTTAGTTGCCTGTACGTAGGTATGGTACAGATAATCTTAGAATCTATAACTTAATCTAAAAAATAACAAAAAGATGATACAGCATCTTTTTGATAATCTTTTTAATAAATTCCTGTGTAAGTTAAGTAACGATGCATACAATTTTAAATAACGCTATCTATAATTTTCTCTTATAAACTTTTTTAGTCTTTTCTTAATTGCGATTTTGTTACCTCCTAAAGTTTTAAGATCATTCGTTAAAGTGTTGTACACTTTTACAGCTACGAAATAGCTGTTTTTTCTGTTCACAGCTTTCTTATTTTTTGGTAATTGTATACTCTTATTCCTAGTATTGCTAGAACTTGTGCTATATTTTTCTCTTAAACTATAGTAATGATATGTAATAGCCTCCAATTGGAAAAGTTGCCTTACAGTAAGAGGTGGGTCTTGTATTTGAAACTGATCCCTATTTATAATTTTTAATAGTTTCTTCTGTATTCCTTGTATCAAATTTAAACAATTATTGTACGCTCCTCCCCAGGCTATTATGCCGTAGCTAGTTAAACTTTGGAAAAAAGCATAATACATCATCATTAATGTTTTGTTATCCATTCTTTTTCTTATTTTCGCAAAAATAAAAATTAAATATTTTGTTTTTTTTACTATATAATCAACATGTTTATCCCATTTCATGTTATAATCAAAAATTAATCCCAAATATTTATGGCTTTCTACTCTTTCTATTTTAGTATTTCCTATCTCTATATTTAGACTGTCCGGGACACTATCACAGTAGCAGCCATAGGCAATATAAACCGTTTTTTTAACATTTAGAGATAATTTATTTACAGTAAGCCACTTTGCTACATCGCTAAGATATTTGTTCATTTTGTCCTGGGCAGAAGACCACGTGCTATCACTAGCAATGATAACAGTGTCATCGGCATAAGACACAATTGTATCATTCTGCATATCCCTCAGTAGGTCGTTAACATAAAGTATGAAAAATAATGGTCCTAATATGGTCCCTTGCAGGACACCAATAGTTATATCTTTATATTCACTTTTACAGTCTTGGATTTTAACACATTGTTTTCTACCTGAGAGATAGCTATTTATTAAGTCAAAAGCACTACCTCTTATTCCATACCTATCTAATTTATCTAAAAGTTTCTTGTGATCTACTGTGTCAAAAGCTTTTGCTAAATCCAAGAATGTAGTTATTATCGGAGTACTTTTGTCTATATTATTATATATAATGTTTGAGATGTAATTTAAAGCATCCGTAGTTTCTCTATTTTTAACAAAGCCAAATTGTTTATCAGATATAATATTACATTCCGTTAGGAAATTAAACAATCTATTATATAATACTTTTTCAATGGTTCCGCAATATAATTTGCAATTGTCTAGTTTTCATAATCTCAAAATTGTTAGTAGGGTAGATGAAAATTGATTTATTATTTTTATCTGGGGGTTTTAGTTCTGTATCTAAATTTTGAATCTTATTACTTAAATCAATACCTATTTTACAAAAATAATTATTCATGTGATTAGCTAAAGTATATTTGTCTTCAACCTTTTGACCATTTACGATTAGGTAATCAAGTGACTTGTTTTTTTGAGATTTTTTGCCAATCTTTGTGTTGATAATACTCCACAACTGTCTTGGATTGCCAATATTTTTTTTTATTTCACTATTCTCAAATTTGTATTTCGCATCTTTTATAACTTTATTCAAAATTTTTTCGTAATTTTTGTATTCATTTTTTAAAACTAAGTTAGTTGGGTTCATTTTCCATAGATTATACATATTTTCTTTAGTACCGCATGACACTTGGATAGCTTTAGTTATCCAGTTTTTTCTCGGCAGTGTACCTTTATTTTTTCTATTGTTTTTTTTGCAACATGTAGCATTTTCAAGACAGTTATGTGACATCTGTATCATAATATCCACTGCTTCATTGGGATCTTGTTTGGTCAGCAATGATTGCCAATCCAGTTTTTCAGCATACTTTTTTAGTTTCCTGTAATTTATGTATTTGTTATCCTTTTCGCCATCTTTCTGTAGTGTGTTCTCATTAACACTTATGACTAATGGATAGTGATCGTTAAACGGATTATTCAATTTAAAAGAATCAATATTTATGGTTTTAGTTTTAGCGAAACAGTTGTCAATGCACGTGCCATTTTCATTATTTACTGAGGGTCGTGTAATTCCTCTAAAGTATGGTATATATTCAAGTTCTAGATAATTCATTAAAAATTCCTGACTAATTATTTTTTCACTCATTTCATTATTTACCATATTATTTTCTAATATATCTATATTAAAATCTCCAAAAATGTAGTGGTTATTAATATTTCTATTTTTTGCTAAAAACTTTTTGACACTATTTACAAATTCAGACTTTGGTATATCATGGCACCTATATATGGCAGATATTCTTATTGCCTCTCCGGACATAAGTTTAATGTCAGTACTTACAACACTCAATCTATCAACAACATCTATTCTAGTATTATAATAAATATTATTTTTTATATATATCATGACGCCGTCCGCCTTATTTATATAACTTTCATTGTAACAACTTTCATAACCTTGCAGTTGATAGTATTGAGAATGTTGCAATTTCCAAGTTTCCGTACATACAATTATACATGGTTTTCTTACTAAACATTCAATGAAAACTTCCAGCTTTTCAAAATTTGCATTCAAACTCCTTATATTCACACACAACATTACGTTCTTTTTTTTCATTATTGCTTTATTAAGTTTTTTGATATCGTCTATTTCCAATTCAAACTTGCTTATCTCTTCAAAATTGATGTCTTGATCCATCACTATTGCTTCTTGCTACTTAGTCTTGCTGCTATATTCACGTTGATTGATTGGAGTGACGTTGACGATATTCCAGAAGTTTTAGCCACGACACCTTTGTCCGATGATCTCACTGCATTGCCGATATATCTTGGTAATGCAGGCTGCGTCGTATAATCGGTAAAGTCAATGAACTTTCTGATCTTAGATTGCAGAATTTCGCATTCGTGGCTATCTGTTGCCATATGTTCAACTCTGAAATTTGTTTTATATCGCTCATTGCTATAATCACAATTTGCACATTTTAATTTATTTACTTGACAATCTTTAGTTTTATGATCACCAGCACACCTTAGGCATATAGAATTATTTTTACATTTGCTGCCACTGAGTCCATACCTGCCACAATTAAAGCATGGTTTAATGTTACAGTAATCATACACTCTGCAGCTTTGATAACCTACAAATATTCTATTACTGTTCTCTCTGATGTGTTGGTATGTTTCGGCCGGCATTTCTAGAATCACTGTTTGCAGATTCGTTTTGTTATTCTTGTAGGAAGTCAGAACAACACATTTCTTTTTAAAATTTCCAAAGTTCCTTTCATTGATGTCATTTTCCATATTTTTATCATCCATATTTTCCAAATTGTTTATTCTTACAACTTTTACTTTAGGATTATTAACCTGTTCCTTATTGACATCACATAATTTTGACAGCTTACTTTGTAGTAATTTATGAGCTTTGCCTACACTTTCCTCATTTAAACAGTTTATAATTATTTCATCTTTTTTCTTGACTACTTTTTTAGTTTGAATTGATTTGTCTTTTATCAAGTAATGCGATACCAATTGATTTATATCGTCAATGGTTTCCTCTTCAGATTTATTATTTATTATAATACTAGGTATACGTTTAGGCTTACTATTATTTTTATTATTTGAGATAACATCAGCAAACGTTTTACTTTTAACCATCGGCAGTTCATTTCTTTCTTTGTCTAGTAATTGTTTCAATAAATCATTTTTTTCTTTTAATTCTTTATTCAATTCTCTCAGTAAAGCATTTTCACGTTTGATGTTGTCTCCTATTAGTTCTTGCTCACCTTCGTTAAGTAGATTATTATCGAATTCTTCTAGTATTTGCTTTCTTATTTTTTGTTTTTCAAAGGCCTTGACTCTTGCGATTATGAGCCTCGCATCATTACTTAGCGTTTTTGTATTGTCTTTTGAGGTTAGGTCGAGTTCCTCATGTTCAGGACAGATTCCTAGCGCTGCACTTAATCTTAAGGTTTTTTCTATTTTTTCAAAATCACTAGTTTGATACACCTTATCACACACTATACACACCACTGACTTAACTTTTTGTTTGTAATTAATTTTAAGCACATTTTATATACACATTTTATATATATATTGTAACGGGCGGCGAGACGCGCACGTCGGCGCGGGGAGCCAAAACGCGGTAAGGCCGGTAGAGATCTCGCAATTCGAGGGAAATTCGAGACAGTTAACTTTTGACCGCACTCGCGAGTAGTACTGACGACGCGCGCCAAAAGTGATAGATACAGCAGCAGCAAAGACAGCAGCCCTAGCAACGCTTTGGCTCCCCGCGCCGACGTGCGCATCTCGCCGCCCGTTACAATATATATATATATATATATATATATATATATATATATATATATATATATATATATATATATATTTGAAATAAAACTCTGAGTTACATACAAATTTTATCACTATTTATTCAAAAATAAATTTTAAGGAACTCGAATAACTATAGAAGTACTCTTAATAAATTTAAAATTTGCGTGCGAAGCGCAGATATATAATTGAGCTACTCAGGCTCGTATTCAGAGGTGAACTGAACTGTTGCTGAGAAGTGCGTCCGCTCGTAGGGACAAGACTCATCCCTCCTCGATGTACTTGGGGGTAGTTCCGCCTAGACGCCGAAAATTAGCCAGTGAGGAAAGCCGTTACATCCGAGTTTTCCCTCACTTACGCCGAATTTTCGCGTCTCTCCTCCTCCGCAGGTCCGGTCATGCCCTTCGGTCCTCCCACTCTCTCTCCCCTCTGACTGTAGTTCGTTTACACGCCGCTTCTGATACGCACGCCAATTAGTATAGAATTTCCCAAGTATTTAATTTATTATTAATAAAATTTGTATATGACATTAAATAAATATTTCAATATTATAATTTCAATACTTGTGAAATCCTATTCAAATCGATACCAAACAACTATAGCCAGAAGTTAATAATAAAACCCTTCTGCGCTTTAATTTAAGAAAGTATTATAAATAAATAAATTTACTAATGAAATGTATGTTTCATTTGTTTGCAGCGTCAAAATTTATTTTAAATTTAAACACAAAAAATTAGCAATGCATTGTTATAATAACCGTAGCTTCACACCGACCGATTATCACAACAAAGTATATAATAAAAATTGAAAATAAACAAATAGACATTTGATCCATTCATAAATTATGCATAAAAAGCGAACTGTATAGATCGAAAAATATACAGTTTAGTGCCAAATAATTAATGAATAAATCGCGTTATTAGTTTATATAGCTATAATAATAGTATTAGCCTCGTAGGCTATATAATTTACAGTCGCTTAAGACACTGCCGATATCTTTGGCAAACGCAGCTATTTGTCATAAAACTGAGCTTGGTCTGTCACGCCGAAAACTTTCTAGTATCAAAAAAAAAATGAGCAGAAAAACTTTACTATCTTTATTATAATGCATCCGCGGATGCTTCTCGTCGATGCGCGCAGCTCAAGAGATTTATGATAGGACTATTTGTCCCTCGCTTTCTCTCTTCAGGCCCGCATCTCCGAATTTCTATTTTTTTTTTTGAAAAGCGTCACCTACGCATTTATCTAAATATTTAAAGTTTTAAAAATCTCCTAAATATGCAGGACGTGACACGTTTTCGCTTTTTCTTTTCTTTCTTCCTTTTTTTAATTTCGACGGACGAAGTCTCGTTGTCATCTACTTTTTTCAGTAACCTCAGTATCTATTGACTGCGATTGGTCCATCGACTGTCCCATTTTGGTCAACTAGTTCTTATCTTAAAGGATCAATCTAAGTAGGTGCTAGCTTTGCAATACTCCTTCAGTTGCCGACGACAGTACTCGGTTTTTCTTTCAAACCTCATCACCCACTAAATAGTCGACGTTTCTATGTCGGCTGTTAAAATATTTGGACTGACGAACTTGAGCTTCCTGGGCGTTGTAGTTGGCTGAATCCTGGAGTCTTTTCAACTTCTCGATCCATGCCTTCCATTCGGATATGGCTGTCTGATCCTTAGAGATCGCTTAGATTTCTTTTTGTCGAAATAAAGATTTCGGACGGCTCGGCTGTCTGCCAAAGTTTAGTGTAACTGGTGAAGTTTGAAGCGACTCCTGAGTTGCCGCATTCATACTGAATGCAAACTCTGCAATGTGTTCATCTCAGTTTTTATGGTGACCTTCTATATACTCTCTTATAATGGTTTTAATTGTGCGGTTCGCACGTTCTACGGTGTTCGACTAAGGATGGTAGGGTGGTGCGTACGTATGGTATACTTCCCGTTCCTCTAAAAATGTATTCATCGTCTTATTCCGAAATTCAGTTTCATTATCGGAAAACAAAACCTTTGGTGTTCCGAACTGTAGAAAAACTTATTCGTTCAAGTGTTTAGTGATGGTCTGGGCGTTTTCGTTGCGTATGGGTATACATTCAACCCAAATGGCAACCTTTGACGTACGGACGAAATTTTTATATTCCCCAAAAGACTGCTAGATACTCACGTTCGCTAGCTGAATAATTCCTTTCCGCAGGAGACATGGTACGACTGGCGAACGATAGTCCGCGTTCCTCTCCATCTATCGTCTGCGTTAGGACAGCGCCAAGGCCTGTGCCGGATGCGTCATACCGTAAGCAGAAAGTTTCGTTAAGATCGGGTCGGTAAAGGACTGGTGCCGATACAATCAACATCTTAGCTTGTTTAAACGAACATTGTTGGTCCTCGCCCCAATTATAACTCGTTCTTTTCTTCAGCAGCCGATTCATAGGTTCGACTATTTTTGCGAAGTCTTTAAGGAATTTACGGACCAGGACGACATTCACAAAAACCTGCGCAATTGTTTTAAATTCTTGGGAGTCGAGTACTCTATTTGTTCCGGACGAAATGGTTTATTTATTGAGAGTGTAGAAATAAGTGTGACACGCGTTTTTTATGTATGTATGTTTGTTTACCAGCGTTCTTCCGCTGTCTTGGTCCTCATTGCGCGAATCGGCAGTGCGATTCGTGGCTTCAGCTCATACGGTTAGGGGTGGTTTTTTAATCACTCCTAGACTGCCTTAGACCTCGGGTGGGAGTTCGCTCCATGGTACGTGAAGGTCGACCTCCTGTGCAGAGAAGCTGAAAGGCTAATCTTTGACTGCATGGCACGAGGACCGAGTGGTGGGAGGCGTTTAGATGAAAAACTGTAGTGGAAAAGCGCGCTTGTACTGTTTCGAGTCCTCTCGGTAATTATCAGCTTGGGCCTCGGGTCTCAGCGGCGTTGAGATTTCGGCGGCGAGGCCAGCGCAGGGGTGGCGAGAGACCGTGGTGTCGGGTGGTGACACTTCACTCTAGCCCCTCGTGTTAGTTAGTTCGCGAGTTTTAAATTCACTTTGCTTTAATATTAATCTTTTCTTACTTAGCCTTAGTCATTATACTTAATAAATTAGTTGCGTGTGTGATTTTATTTTTATTTATCTTTTATATTCTATTTTATTATAATATATTTATTCAAACAAAATTTTTATTTGTGTGTATCATTTTTTTAACCTTTTCCCTTGCTTTATCCACGAACACTATTATCGGAGCGATTTTGTCCGGATCCGGATAAAAAACATCCTTGTTGACGAGTGCACCCAGATACTGCACTTCTGACTGACAGAAATGGCTCTTTGTTCGATTTATTGTCAGCTGTACCTTGGCTAATTTCGTCAGAACGATCTCTAAGACTCTTAAATGGTCTTCGAACGTTTCTGTGCAGACGATAATGTCGTCCAGATAACTGTAACAGTTTGGTTCGAGATCGGGTGTTATTAAGGAGTCGATCATCTGCTGAAAGCAGGTAGAAGCTCCGGCTAAGCCGAATGGGGGACGTTTTCCGTGGATAAGACCCATTCCTGTAACTTTGAAGGCTGTATATGGTTGACATTCCTTCTTTATCTTAATCTGATGGTAAGCACTGCCTAAGTTTATCGTAGAAATATAACGAGTACATTGTAACTTACTCAAAATCGTATCCATAAAAGGCAGGAGGTAGTCGCTAACCTTCGAAACTTTGTTCACGCCGCGAAAGTCGATGCACATCCGGCATTGTTCAACATCCCCTTTCTTTACCATCACGACTGGGCTAGTCCAATCGCCGTAAGAAGGCTTGATGTTACTGGCAGTTAGGTGTTCTCGTACTTGAGAGTGCAGCATCTCTTGGAGCTTCTTCGATACTGGATAATACTTTTGGTTGATTGGACGACATGTCTCTACCTCTAGATCGAACTCTATCAAGTTCGTAAAGCCGAGCGGCCCATTATCCTTTGGAATTAACCGATAAGTAATTCTTCCAGCATACATTTTTGGCCTTCATGAAGTTCTTGGAGACCAATTGAAGCTAAGACCAGACAAGCGTCCCCATCTGTCGCTGCTTTACAGGCATTAATGACTTCGGTCGAGTTTTCGTCCGTCAGGGTTCGTTCGCGAGGATTAAGCCTAGCGTCGAACTACAGGACGAAGTCTGCACCTAAGTTGCATCCTTTACGTAGGTCTGGCACTATCAAGGTCTTTAGTGTCCTGGTTTGACCGTCAATCTTGAAAGGTAAGTCAACTGTTCCGGTCACCATGAAGGTGTTACCGTCAGCCATACAGGCTACTATTCCATCTCATGGTTTTACTGCAGCATTACAAGCGTTGGCGTTGGCGTTTTACTACAGCATTACAAGCGTTGGCGTTGTACGAAGGTAGTCCCGATCCATGACTGAGTGTCTCCAGCATCGTAAAGGGCACTGATCCTATATTCACCTACTTGCACCTAAGCCACTAGCGTTGATCCGATCAAATAGCATTACTGCTAGTTGCTACACAATATGCGGCAGCAGTTGGTTTCGGCTGATCAGTCGACTATGTCGTCGAGATTCTTGAGGGATCCTCGGGGTCAGTACGGATATCATTTACTTTTCCTCTTTCCCTTTTCCCGGGCAAGTGAAACAAGTTCTCTTGTTGTAGCCAGGCTTTTCTCAGGTCCAGCAGATTAGTTCTTGCCTTACTCTTGAATTCATTAAGAGTCGTGAACTTTTTCTGGCCAAAAATGACCTTTACTTCTGGATCCATATTCTGATATAAAATATCTAGCTGTTGTCGAATCAGTAGAGCTTCAGTGAGCATGTTCACGTAGTAATCATTTGCATCCTCTGGGGGCCCTTGCGTACGCGAACTAGCTTCTACAGTTAGTCGAGAGCCTTCTTCGACCCCCATTCCGTACGTCTCTCTGACTTCTTTGCAAAAGTCCTCCTACGTATTCCACTTCGGACGTTCGACTCCAGCCAATTTTAATGCTCTTCTAGATAATAAGAAGGTTATGGGCGCTCATGCGTCCAGTTTTCCGTCGGATATTCATGGACGTGGTGCGAGCTTCCTGAAACCTTCCGCCAACCGGATAAACTCTTCTACGTCTTCCGTAGCTCTACCTCCGAATTGTATATTCTATTTTCGAATTTTATCATCGATGTCAGCAAAGCTCTCCTTTCCGTTGCCCGATCAATGTAACCAGTAATTTCTGGACGCGTTCGTCTGTTGGTTACTTGACCCTAGTTCTGTCCCCAGACGATTCGGATGTATCAGCTGGTCCCCAAACATTTCCAAACAAGCTTCCAAACATTTTCAGAGTTCTGTTGGGGACCATCATCGTACTGTGTCATGTTAAAGTATTGTTTTTGCCTACTGTGAGAGCATTTGCACGTTTGTTCATCCTGATCGTCGCCATAATTTTGGTTATGAGGTTGTGAACGCAGTGAAAATATTCCTCTCTAAACTCGACTTAGGTATTAGATTCTGAAATTGGTTCGGCCGTTGCTGGCCATGCTGTTGTCCAAACGTGTGGTTGTATAGTGTTGGTTGTGACAGTTGTTGAATCATTCTTTGTTGAGGTTGTTGGTGTTGCTTATCACGTAATAGAAGATTAGGGTTAGAGTTCTGCATTACTGGTTCAAAATAATGTGTGGTTCACATGTTTATTGCTCGTGTTCGTTGGTTGTAGCGTCTATTCATTCGGACGTGTAAACTCGGACGTTCCTATACGTGTACTACTCGCTGGAGATTCTCTCTGCCTCTTGTTGATCATGGTCAATTTCGTCGTCCTTCTTTTTCATATCATCAACAATTCTTGCCAGTAATCTATAGATAAGGCTTGCGTTCTATGGTAAATTTGAATTCTCCGGCTTCCGCGGTTGGATCACCAAACGGTCCCGGGGGAGGTGGAAAGTACTCTTCCGATTCTGCGTGTACCGAACTCTCTTCCATAAAGCTGCTACTATCATTACTGTTATCGTCTTCAGCATAACCTCCAAATATTGTAACCAGCGACTGTCGAACTTCTTCTCCGTGCAAGGATTGACCAACCCCTGTTGTTACTGGATTTAACCAACTGAATTCATTTTCGATTCCATTATCGGATGCTGCAATCCACCGGTTGATAGACCTGTTGTTCCATAGTGGGATAGACAGGATTGTTAACCGCGTTATTGTTTTGATGCAGTATTCTTAAATTGATTAGATCGCATTTTGTTGTTCTTCATCTATTACGCCACTAATATCGCGCAAGAGATAATTACTTATATACGACGCACGTCGAGCCGACCGTCTCCTATACAATTCGTCTTGACGTATATTAACTAAAGATGGACGAAAGTCTTCTAAAACATAGTCGCCCGCTAAACATCTAAACAATCGACGCATATTGTCCTCTCTTGGCCCCCTATTTTGTAGCCCTAAGAAATCTAACGCATGTCCTAACTCATTCACGTTCATCGACTGGACGTGTTCTTGTAACGCCATTTGTGATCTGCTTAAGTCTGTAAATGAGCCCATTAACGACATTGTGCTCGATTTATAATGCGACATTTAGCGGCGAAAAAGAGAATAACAGAAAATGGAGATTGCAATCCTAATTAATAACCTTAACTGTAGTGAAAGAAAAAGACAAAAAAAATTCTATTTACCCAATGAACAACGTTATTCACACATATGCTTTTCGAGTTTTTATATCTCTAAAACTAAACCAATCACTGCGAAATTGATAATAATAAAACAATAGTAATAGTTGTCGATTTATAACAATTTTACAAACGCCTGGTTGAGTAAGTATTTATACGCAAGCGTCTTGTGCTTCAGAAAAAAATACCGCTGCTAATACATTGGCTCGTAGCTTCCTCCAAACAAATCTATTGTTCCTTGTTCGTATGTATCGTTCAAGTATGTTAATTTAATAATGCATTACTTTTTCTCCGGATCTTCTCAATAAAATGAATTGCAATTTATATCACAAATAGACCCCAAAACCTCATAAAACCAAGAATTTTATCAAAACATTCTGAGTTTTCGTTAGCGAGTTATAAGGTTTAACAAAAATAATAATTTTTAGTTATACAGGGTATACAGGGTGAGAGACAAAGAATTTGTATTTTAATATCTTTTCAACTAATCGTTTTCATAAGCTGCGAAAAGAACTTAACTGAGGTAATCAAAAGTTCTATCATTTCCCAAAATTTCAAGTGCAATAAAGCCTTTCTACGCCCGTAATCGAGACTCAAAAAAATCTCATTTTTATCAGTTTTCGATTTATTACTAAAAAATAAGTAGTCAAATCACTTGAAATTTTAATACAATATAGTTTGACACGTAACCCATCAACATATGTTTTTTCGTGGGGTTATGATGTTTAATTTCAGAGATATGAATTTAAAAAAAAAATCACCTTTTTCATTTTATCTGCCGAACGGAGCGGTCAATCCCGAGGACCAAACGGGGAAAATAGGTCATTACATTGTCTTTTAAATCCATTTTAGCTGAATTATTGTAACAATGAAATGATTGAAAAAAAGGAAAATAATGTTTTTTGAAAATCAAAAAATGACCATAAAAAAAGTAATCGTAAATACGTAATTCGAACTTCTAACATCTAAAAACATGTTTCTATAAAGTTTTAGCGAAACTGAAAATTTTACTATTACAAAGCTTCCTTTAGGACAAAGCAAAATTTTAGCTGAATTTCTTAAAAAAAATTTGAATAAATTATAAATAAATAATTTTGCCAAATTTTTCTTTTAATACGAAAAAGAAAATTTGTCCCATAAGTTGTAAATAAGCAATTTTACAGGATACAAAAAATTAACAATTGTCAATCGATTGTAAACAATTAATTTTACAATAATTGTTCACTAAAAGAACTAATTTAACCAGTTACTCCACAATGTCATTGTATACACTAGTACGAGACTCGAAAAGCATTTATAGCAAGCATTATACATCAGCACAGCTGTGTACCTCCTCTTTAAATAATACAATTTAAATTAAATGAATAGAGAATATATTTTAGTATATAAGCAGTACGCCATTCGCTGCTGTATGCTTTATCGAGAGAGAATGAGCCATTTTCGAACGTGAACTTTGTGCCTATGATTGCCGACCTTGCTTCGAGAAATCTTGCGGTGAGATCTATAGATGGCTTTAGCAAAAAGTCTATGCTCATACACAATTATTTATGCTTAGCAATAAATCGCAGGCCTTTTTTGAGAAGCTTTGTTATGAAACCGAAGTTGAATTACCCACACTTACTTGGCAAATATTAAAAAGAGCGCTCTATTTCGTTTCAGTACAAATTTCAAACGCTCGGTCAACTACATCTTATTGTTTAGGAATAAATTAGAAGTTAATTAAGATACATCCAGCATTTTCTCCTAAACCGAGTATTATGCTTGTAAACGTTAAACCACTGCGCGTAATCTCCGTTCATAGGTTATCAAAAACCTATGGACGCAATAATTTATCACGATAACAACATAATATTCACGATAACGACATTTTTAATCTTAAATAATTAATGGAAAACTCATCGAAATACTTGCGGATAAAGCTTAGATTCATCAAAATTGACTTTTAAACACAGAAAAAAATTCCCGAGTGTCAAGAAAAATTTTTTCGCATAAATAAGTCATCCATTATTTTTTTTGAGTTTTACGACGATGCGATGATCCTATCGGAAAGCTGGGGCCCAAAAACGCGGGAAAACTTTGTTTGGCCAAAAAAATTGTTAGCCGTTTGAGCAAAAATATATATGTACATTTTTGTATGGTCACGCTGTATAAAAGAATAACGTAATTTTTTAAACAATTTTATGTTAGTAGGGGAAATAATGCGCGCTTACGCGCGCCGATGTTTTGGTTTATTCTGTTTTTTGGTTTATTTTGTTGGTACTATGACGCTCAACTGATCGGTATGACACTATCTGATCGAGTTTCAAGATGCGATTCGATACACATTCGAGATTTTTTGCTTGCTCGATTTATATTATGGATTATGTCGAAGAGATCTGGAGGAGAAGTGGAGAAGCGTGAAGAGGATAAAAGGGTACCCTATTATATATATATATCCTATAGTTTGTACCCTATTTTGTGCAAATTTCAACGAAATCACCCACGCACGCATAATATATATATTTATATATTTTTTTTTCTTTCATTATTGCATTCAATAATATAACATAACTTATTTTTTTCAGCTTATTTTACATAACCCAATATGTTTTCTTGCATATATTATTATATCATGGAAATTTTTTGAAGATAGAATATTTATTGAAGAATCAAGTCTATTAGAGTTTTATGGTGATGCATACAAAATATATCAATTAAATGTCGGTACGGGATTACCATTTATAACTGGATTCACGGATGCCAATTAAGCGATAAAAAATGATATTCATTGTATTTAGAAAAAAGTTTGTCTGTTAAACTTTATATAATATTTTTTATGTATATTATATACACTCTTTATAACAATAATATTATTTTATAACAATTTACGGCATTTTTTAAAATAGCAATAATATTGAATACAAGTCTAAAATGTCGCACAAAATGATGAAAGTGGTGAAAGCTTCCACCCTAATCACTTAGAAACTCCCATCTATATCCAGCTCCTTTATCTATTTCATATTCCATGCTTTTATTCGTACTCCCCTTTCAGTACTTTAGTTTATTCTTTCACTGAATAATAACTTTATAATAGTAACTATAAAGATGACAAAATTCATGAATTTAAGCTCGTTTCGTTTTTATATGATTTATTCGTCGAATTTCTCGCATTATCTTGCGTCGGCATAATGGCCTGCGTATTACCAATCGCGCTTTTTCCGATCTCGTATGCTTTCCCTATGGCTCTAGCTTGCTTAAGGGGATACACCACCTTTAAAACTCGAAAAAATAATTATTTTTAATTTCACACAAATAAGTTGGATTGATTTGAAATTTTGTACACATACGTAACACAACTTTATCTTTATTTGAGAATTTTTTTGACGCATTTAATCCTAATGCACTCTAATGAAAAATCAAACACAGAAAAGCACTTTCCACACGATTCCAGGAAAATGTACGGCACAATAGATTTTTGACATACTTTTAAAACACTAGTTTTGGTATGAATGGAGGAAATTTTTTTTAAATGATTAGAAAACTTTTTAAAAATAAAACTAGTTAAAAATTTAGTTGTTTTAGCTTATTTTTTATTATTTTTGACTTATTTTAATTTTAGAAAGTTTTCTATTATGTTTAAATAACTATTAATTGTTTCGGTCGGTTTTTGCTTTCTCTCGTATATTTCGTCCTCGAAATCCTCCCACGTGCGGCATTCCTCTTTACCTGCTCTTCGCGCATTTATCGCCGGTTTGACTAATAATAATCGTAAACTTCGCAATAATTCCGCGTCTGTTAATGCTGCTGTATCGCGACATTCTTCTACTCGGAGTAAAAATTGATTAATTGTCAAGCCTGTACCGTCCCTCTAAATTTAAAATCCCATGCTGATATGGGTTTTGCTACGTCGCGTGACTTATTTTTCGGATTAGCATTTGTTGCTGGCTGCGATTGACGCATCGTATTTCATCCCGTTGCTTCGAATTGCGCCTTATTTCTATTTAACTCTTCGTTTTGGTGGCGGAGTTCTTCGTATTGTTTACTTAATTCATGCTGGCGCGCCACTAATTCATATGTATACATATGGAGGAGTCGATTAAGCGTATACGCTTAATCGACTCCTCCAAATGCCCTACTGCCGGTACTCATGTTTTTCGCTGCGTACTATTTCCTGTAGCGAAACAATTTCTTTGCTGCTCTAATAAATCTTGTATTAATAAATTCCCCTGCTCTTTTGATTCCAATTTTGTCCAAAAATTCGCAACTTCCGTCGGGATTTTAATGGTTTGACCCGTTTGCATCATTACTAGCGTGAATTTCCTCGATGATTTGGCCTGTTCGGCCATGATGATTGCAAGACCATTAGCGAGTAATGAGTCGTTCGTTACATTTCTCTCTTGCTGTTCCCAAAAATCAACTGCAACTCTCTGAATTTGCCTAGAAAATTTTGTAATGCTTTATTGGGATCTGCACACGCTTCCTCTTTAGTCGCCAGAGCTATTGTGAAATGTTCAGGTATGCATTTGCCTTGTATCCGTTTACGTAGTCCTTCCATTCTGCCTTTAGTCGACCTGTATGGGTAAAATCTAAATTCTTTTAATGTTTTTTCTAATACACCTTCGTGAATTGACGTAATATACCGTATGATTATTTAGTGAATTCATTAAGATACCAAATATAGACTTTAGTGTAAATACATATATGGTAAGATGTACAAAATTTTTGAATCTTATAATCCTTAAATATACAAACAGAACCGCTAGTACAACTATAATTTATAAAGTTAGATAATATATGTATGGTAAATGTTGAAGGCTCCTTAGTAAATATAAGCTGTAAAAATAACACTAAGGTAAGTAACAATTCCAAATATTACTAATTCTTAAATTCATGTATTTATTATATTAATAATTGATTTTTGTATTTACTTTACAAAATGGTTTAAATTATTCAATGGATTTGAATTACCTACTAACTAGTGATAGTCAATTCATTAAAAATTTTGCCGCACCAGAATGACAATATTTTAAATGAATTGAGAAAAATGAATCAACTGCTAGAAACGTTTTTAAATCATCCTCAGCAGTAGAGAGCAACAAAACGAAAAGCGTAAATAAAAATCTAATTATGTTCAAAAAACGTAAATAAAAATCTAAATATGTTCAGAAACCTAAAACTGACAATTCCCTTGAGAATTATAGGAGTACAATTTTAAAAGAAATAAAAAAAACTTTCAAAAGCAAATGTTGAACAAAGAAAATGCTAATAAATACATAAGTAAATGTTTTATTTTTATGGATGATATTTACCGCTTTATTTATAACAATAAATAATTTGTAATACAATCTTATGTTCATATTATTTATATACACATATACACCATATCTCTCTCTCTCTCTCTCTTTTCCCGCTCTCGCACACACACTCCACTTCTCTTGAACACCTATCGCTCCCTGTTTTACTATCTCTCTCACGGGTACTTGCAAAAATAAATAAATTTGTTTGATATTTAGAATGTTTAAATGAAAATTACAATACAGTATTATAAAAATTACTAGTTAACAGTTTGTGACATTGATACTTCGTTAAACTCTTCTAAACGTGTATGTATATAATCTCATTCTTCATCACCTATCTCTCGCACGTCTATATATACTGCTCTCACAGCTGAAAGTAGCTAGTAGCAGGTATCCATTTCAGAATTCTCTATAGTGAATATATTGTTGCAAATTAAATTATATAATAATTTTTAATAATGACTAATATTTGTTATAATTTAAATTTCGATATACTTATTTTTACTGGTTAAAATAGATATTTATCATAAAAATGAAGAACAGTATGGATGAATGCTTGCTACAAATTAATTCTTGGAAGAGGTAGAAAAATTATTATTTTCTACGTCTCCAGCTGATTTATCCACCATAACATGGTCGAAAAATCAATTTCATCTTTTAATAAAGACTTTTTAAAAGGTTTTAATGAATAGCAATCTGTCAACAAAAACAAACTATTGCACGTACTATAGCAAAAATAGAATGAATGCAAGCTAGACTTGAAGTTTTGTATGTATTCTGTTCTCGTGAAGGAATCTTTTATGGCTATAAGAACCTAGAGCATCCTTTCTCTGTCCAATGGTTTCGACTTTATGAAGTTTTGATCTTATAGCATACTGCTCTCGACTTTGAATACGTGAATTTTTCAAACAGCCCAAGTAGTCATTAAATTTAATGGTTTGCTTTACAAGCGAAGGTTTAATTCCCTTAATCAGTTTCATACAATCTTAATTATTCACTCGTGTACTATACATCTTACTTTATAGCCCAACAAATTCATATCTTCATAAAAATCATCATACCTAATACTATATATAAATATATCAGTATCTGTGTACAATAATTTACAATTATCTTTATACATTTACCGCATGTAATTATAATGAAAATAGTACATCAATGTTTTGGAGAGATCTTAGACTACAAGTCCAAAATAAATTGGTTTATTCATAAGAATATCAGTCTTATTTAGATGTACTAAATTTTCATTAAAAATATATTTAATATTTTAATGAGTTGTAGACCGTTTACAAGAGCTTGTTATAGATCAACATAATGAATTACGTAATTTCTTTTAGTTTCAAGCTAACAGTTTTTCTTGCTCACATCCAGAGAGTTTTGCATGTTCTGGGCAGAATGGTGAATTATTATAAGCATCATTTATTTCATGAGGATAGTCCAAATCAACCTCTAAAATATAATAATGAGAAGCATCTGATTTGATGGAAAATAGATCAAAATTTTCATAGTTATAAAACCATTGAAATTCATCGTATGGAAGACATTGTGAAGTCCAAACCCATACAAATTATTTGTATTTAAAAAAATTAAGTATTTATTTTCTCTATTTTTATTATATTTTTCAAGCATATACTTATGATTAGCAGCTGCATATCATTTTGAACACTGACTCAAACCATTTCAAATTCCTCGCTCTATTTGGAGTACCATATCAATGCCTGTTAGAAGTTTTAACTACGTACACTTGTATGTTTGAGCATTGCACCCCAGAAAAACCCTGGAGTAGTGTGATAGTAAGCTGGATCAAGGTTATAACATTACATTCTTACATCTTTTGAATAAAGTAGTTGGCGCAGTTAGTTGGCCGCCGGCACATGTGCCTGTGTCTGTACGGCTTGACTTCTTTACGGCCCATAATTTCATCAAACTCTTTATCGCGCTTCAATTCTTCTTCTGTTAAGCGCCTTTCCTCCTCTTCCTCTCGCTGCCTTTCTGCTTCGCGCTCAGCTTGAATCTCCCATTGCAGCTCGGGTTTTATTGCTTCTAGCGCCTTTGTGATTTCGGCGAATCTTTCAGCTTCTTCTTGAGCCTTTTCCTAGCGTATCAGTTGCTCTCTGTACTCTTGTTTGTATGCCTCCACCCTGTTTAGCAAACGGGCTTTGTCCTGCTCTTTTTTCCGTTGTTTCTCCTGTAGACGTTCGAGTGCTGCGGCGGCTGCGTAATTGCGGTTGTGCCACTCGCGTCTCTCTTGCAGCTGTGCTTCAGCTTCAGCTATACTAAACCTCCGCTCGTGTTCTGATACACGGCTTGAAGATTCGAGGTTCCTCCTCCTCTCCTGCTCAGCCAAATATTTCTGCTGGTTCTCTCGCAGTTCGCAGAATATTTTGCCGCGGCGACTGCTATGTTGATGTTTTGCTACGCGCGTGCCGGCGCTATTTTGCTTCGGCTGGTGGTGCTTTTTTTCTCCGTCGGGCTGGTTGCCCGTGTATGCGTTCGCTGCACTATTTACACTTTCACTTTTTTCACTGGCTTTCCGCAATTTCTTTTCACTCTTCTTCTTTGTCAGCAGCTTATGGTATTTTAATAATTGCTTGAGCACTTTTGGGTCGAATTTGCTGTCGCTGGACGTCTGACTCGTGCTGGAGCTTGCCATTGTTTTAAGATTCATCGCTGCGTCCCGTTAGAACGATTAATTGCTAATGGTGCTGTGACAGCGCTGGCACGTGTTGCTGCAGTGGGCATGGCGGTGGGGGGGGGGGGGGGGGGAAGTGCCCTGCTGCTCTCGCTATTCACCGCTCTGCTTAGGTGGTCTGCCGGGCTAGCGTATGCTAATACTCTTTCTACTCCATCAACTACTTGCGTTATCACGCTTCTTAATCCTGTGTTCGATGCATCGCAGTGCAAAATGAATTCCGCATCGGGATCTGGTCTGTGCAAGAGAGGGGCTTCGCTAAGACTTTTCTTAATAATTTCCAAAGCTTTATCGTGCTACTCTTCCCACGTAAATTTAACGTCTTTTCGGGTAAGCTTCGTGAGCGTTTTCTCATCATGACTATCGGGTTGTTCCAGGCGGCGTGTGACTTCTCGACTATTCCCGCTTCAATTAAATTATCTAATTGATTTGACAACATTTTTTTGCATCTTTTCTGATACCGGATGGTATCTATGTTTAATTGGTCTCGCGCTATGCATGAGTTTAATTTCGAGTTCTACGAGATCTGTAGTTTTCAGAACTTTATTCTGTCGTCCGTCGCGCGGCAATAATTCTTCAATCAGCTTATCTATTTGACATTGCTCGTCAGCTGTGATCTCCGATAATCCGCAGCTTGCAATGTTAATTGAATTATTGCATGTGTCGACTGACCATACATCGAATGCAATTTCTTTCTTATCTTTTCGGTCTATGAGTTTAAATGTATCACGGCGTGCATCTATTTTCACACCAAATAAACATACTATGTCTAATCCAAGGATAAAATCGGTCGGGATTCCAGGAATCACGAGAATTCGCACTCTTTTGCTTATCCTCGCTATCTCCAACGGTATGGTCATTTCCCCTTCGATTAGTTCAGGAGAGCCGTTTGCCATTACAGCATTTTTTTAAATCGTCGGTTTTATTTTCGTGCCTAACATTCGCGCTATTTCTTTTCCTTGTTTCCCTATAATCGTGCGTGCTGCCCCGAGATCGACCAAAGCTTTGAGCTCTGTATTGCCGACTCTCAATTTAAGCCAATATCTCGGATGTTTTGCTGGGTTTCCCGCGGCCGGTACTAACAGTGAATCCTGCGAATTTTTGCGGGGCTGCTCGGTATTGCTGTTTGTGACTATCTCCCTTCTCGTCTTGGAGACCTTAGACCTTTTGAACGACGTAGCGGTCTCGGGTACGCCGCTTAATTCGCGTTTCCCGCCGCGTTCTTATCAATCGAGTTGGTCGGTACGTTGCGGTTTTGACTCGAATTTTAAAATCGGTTATTCCCGCTATACCTATTACTATGCGATCATTGTTAAAATTTCCCGCATTGATTTTCCCTCTCGATCGTTGTTGCTACAATTTCTTCTATTACTTTTGTTTCTCTGTTCGCATCCCCAGTTATTCACGTCGTTGTTTTGAATATTCGAGTTATTCTGTTTCGGGTGCGAATTTGTATTTTTCGATGCCGACAATCTAATTGATTTTTGATAATTCTCTATTTAAAATTTTGCTAAACTCGTCCATTGTCGGTACTTCTACTGAGTTTACGCTCGTTTCGTTTTTATACAATTTGTTAGATAGGTTTCTCACGTTATCTTGTGTCGACGTATTCGCTTGCGTATTGTCAGATGAGCTTTTCCCGGTCTCGTATGCTTTCCCTATTGCTCTAGCTTGATTAATAAAATTGTCGAGAGTTCCGGTTTTGGAAGGTTACAGTAATGCAAAAAATTCGGGTAATTTTTTAAACAATGCGAGCATTTCGTTTAAATAATTATTCATTGTTTCGTTTGGTTTTTGTTTCCTTTGCCGTATCTCGTCCTCAAATTCTTCCGGGTAATTATCGGATCTAAATTGGTATTGCATATCTTTTCCGAAATCTTCCCATGTATGCCATTTATCTTTATATGCTCTTCGCGCATTTATCGCCGGTTCGACTAATAATAATGGTAAACTTCGCAATAATCCCGCGTCTGTTGGTGCTGCTGATTCGCGGAATCCTTCGACTCGGCGTAAAAATTGATCGATTGTTAGGCCTGATCCATCGCAGCTGAATTTAAGTTTCCATGCTGATATGGTTTTTGCAACATCGCGTGGTCTATCCTCACGCTCGTTATCTATCGGCGATTGTACTCGACGCGTAATGTCTCTACTCGTTGCTTCTAATTGTGCGTTGCGAATATTTAATAATTTGTTTTGACGGCGGAGCTCTTCGAATTTTCTTCGTGTTTTACGCGGCGTGCTATTTCCTGCAAAGCGATTAGTTTGCTGGTCTATTAAATCTTGAATTAATAAATCCTCCTGTTCTTTCGATTCTGATTTTGCCCTAAAATTTGCAACGTCTGTCGGGATTTTAATCGTCTGTCCCGTTTGTAGCGTTACCAGTGTGAATTTACTTGAGACTGCGGTTTGTTCGTTCGTGTTAGGTGCAGGGCTATTACCTAATAATGAATCGTTCGGGCTTGTTGTTGCGCTGGGTACTGTTCATTTAGTAACGTTTCTTTCTTGTTGTTCCCAAAAATCTCCTACTTCATCGAAATCGAACTCTTTGAATTTATTTAGAAAAATCTGTAATGCTTTATCGCAATTCGCGCGCGCTTCTTCGTTTGTCGTTAGAGTCATTGTAAAATCTTTCAGTATATATTGACCTTGCAATCGTATACGCAATCTTTCTATTCTTTCCTTAGTCGGTCCGTATGAGTCAAGTTTAAGTTCTTTTAATGTCTGATCTAGTACAGGTTCGTTAATTGACGTAATGAAGACGTCAAGCTTATCCTTGGCCATTATGTCTATCTCTGACATTTTGTGTCAATGTATTTTCGTAAATACGATTATTTAATAAAAAATTAATTATTCTTTCTCGTTGGCTGGCATTCGGATTAGCCGTCGCACGTTGCGGGATTTTTCATGCCGTGACCCTACTCTAACTATCGTGCTTGAGAGAGAGATACGTGTGGACTGTTTGTTGAAACTTCACAACTCACAGTAGTCGCTCGCGACGGTCGCCCCGCTGCTCCCATAGATGCTGCGTGGGCTGCCTACGCTCGCCGTGGTGCTGTCGTGCTAGTTGCCTGTATCCTCTCCTCTCAGCTTAGTCAGTATTGGCCCTCGCCTCAAAAACTTTAGCTGGTCTCTCGGGCTGTTGGTGCAGGCTAAAAAGCAATGCTCGACAGCAGTAGGTAAACAAGGATGGTACTGGTCCAGGATGATACTGTCCCAGGCCGGTACGAGGTCAGACCGATTCTGGCGCAGTAACCTAAGAGTTTATGTTTGCTACTGGCCTACCCAAGAGTCTGTCTCCCCACACCCGCCGTAGCGCCTAGATGCTATCAGCCGTGAGATGCCGCTAATACAAAAGCAGAGATATGACTGTAGATATCTGACTGCAGGATCCTGCAGCGCCATCTACTTACGGCCACGCACTCATCGCTTGATGCGTATGTTGTCCAAAGTTGGACTTTTCCGATTTTCGCATACACACAAGAGAGGGGGGGGGGGCGAGGGAGAGAAATGGAAACTGTCACCCCGTGGTGACTCCCGGTCTTCGCGAAAATTTCGGGAACTGCCAGCCGTGGTGACCTCCAATGTCATCCTTATCGAGGCGTCGTCATCGTAGTGGTCTTGATGTCTCAAGCCGCTGCTACTATCGCCTGCTGTTATCCTCCGCTGATGTGTCCCCATCGCTCGCTGTAAAGAACCAATTATGCGAAAACCGCGCCCGTTTCTCTTACGTTAAAAGTAGAGCAGCACCGAACCAATTAGAGTGTGAGGGTTTTTTTACGTTAGAAATACGCCACACAAATCAGAACGCGAGCAGTCGTTATAGAGGGGTGTCCTGATTCTTACTTGTTTGCGAGCAAACGAGTATTTTACATAAATGGAAATCGCTCGTACTAAAAGATAGATATATCAGTATTATCTTGGATCATCAAGGAAGAGCTGTCGTACCCCCTCGCCCTCCCCGGCTCTGCGTATGAGAAGAAGACGCGAATCATCAAGATGGGACACGCCATCTTCGAATACAACCTTGAGGGGTTTTTGCAACCCATGCAAGATGAGCCTGCGACCAATTTTTTCAAGTTATGGGTTTAGAAATTCAAGCTTTCGGGATGAGAAAAGAATTTACTACGACTATCCGCATGGAAATAATGAGAGATGAGATACGTGTCAGTGATGAGACGAGCTCATCTACAGAGCTGAGTTCGCGGACATAGTCCTTGACCGTATGATGGACCGTACTGGTATCATTATGAAACTTGCTATAACTTTGTTATGTAATTAGAAAAGGAAAAAGCTTTTAAAGTTGAAGTTGATATTAGAAAAAATTATTTGCTAATCAAACCTAACCTTCACATATACATTTTTCCAAAATTTCATTGAATGACAAGAATGAATGCTTTTTTCCTTTACTGAATGGATAACAAATTTGTATCTCGAGTTTCATAATGATAGCATTAATAGAAGAAAAGATATTATACTTCAACCAGAGCATACCATTACTCGTAGCGGAGCCTATTTTTTTAATAGGTATATATCAGCTTTTATTACTGCTATTGATGTGAAAATTTATATCTAACTCTGTTATACATTCAGTAAAGGAAAAATGCTTTCATTGTTGATGTTAGTTAATATTTTTACTATTCTTAAATGTACGTTTTTTTAAAAATCTCATTGATTGTCAAGTATCAATGCTTTTTTTCTTCACTGAATGCATAACAAAGCTATATTTCAAGTTTCAGATATACAGCATTAATAGAAGCTTAGATGTAATGCTATAAAGAAATAAAGATGTTATCAGTCGATGCGAAGCCTATTTCTTTAATAAACTATATCTTAGCTTCTATTAGTTCAATTAATATGAAAATGTATTTAAGATGTTTGGAGTTCGAATTACGTGTTTTAAAAAAATGTCTGTGCGGATGGCTGTGTGCATGTGTGTGTGTATGTACTTATACCGTTATAATTCTGGAACAACTCGACCGATCGTAATAATATTTGACATACTTATATGTTTTATGAATCTGGCCATTTTATGGTCATGTTATAGCAATTTTTGGATATTTGAAAAAATATTTTTGCTTTTATTTAATGATATTATCTATACAATATCGGTTCAATTTGATAAAAAGGTGATTTAAAAAAAAATTAATAGTTAAACGTTTTGAAGAAATTAGTTTTTGAGTTAAAGATCGACAACTGAAAAAAATGAATTGTCTATGTCGTATGATTACGGGAGTGAAAAGGCTTTAATTGCATTGAAATTTTTGAAAACGATTGATCGTTTGATCATTTTGACTAGATTCTTTTGGTACTTACGAAATCGTTTAGTTTAAAAGATATTAAGATTCAGATTCTTTGTCTTTCATCCAGTATACTCTATATGACTGAACATTATTATTTTTGTTAAACTTTATAAATTGCTAACTAAAGCTCAGTATTTTGAGAAGATTCATGGTCTTATGAAAATGTTCGTGCGAATGGCTGTGTGTGTACATATACCGTCATAATTTTCTTTTATGATTCTGACTATTTTATGGCCATGTTATAGCAATTTTTCGATTTAGCTTCAAGTATTATTTTACTGCACTATGTGCATTCACTTTTCAAATTTAACGCTGACACCAAGCTTGTTGGCATCCATTGCCCAAATTTAATAATAAAAATATAGTATTATTATAAGTGTTCTTAGTGAATTAATAGGTAAAAAAATATTGATTAAGAATAGCTCTTCTAACATCCATAAGATATCATCACAAGTTTTCAGGTAGACTATAACATTACTGTTTACATTTTGCTTTTAGAATTACACTATCAAACACAAATATTGGCAAACCCAACATTCGACTTCAAAGCCACAGACGGAATTCATAATTAAGGGGACAAAACAGTCCTATTTCTTGAAAAATTTTCTTGAAAAAATGATATTTGAATAGCAAATTTCACATAGATTAAGCTCCCGAAACCCGTTTTTGAAAAACAAATTTTATTTAAAAGTTATAAGCTAAATAATGAACCTATCTTTTTAACGTTTTTGCGAAAAATCACGTCTTTTTAATTTTTCACTAATAAACGAATAAATAAACAAAAAAAATTTATCACTTGCAATATATTATAATTAATACATGTAATATATAAGTCATATATATTTTTTATGTGTATTTTAATAAAAAATTACACGTGTATACGTATAAATAAATTAATTTAAGCATATATTAAAATTTTGAAAAGATCGCGCCTTTCTATACAAGGCGCACCTAACAGTTTGAAAATTGAAATTCGCATATCTGCGCGCTGCGCACCTCCTCTTAATAAATGTTTGAGCGCATGCGCGTCAGTATTGTTGGAAACTCAGGTTTTCTCTGCACATGTAACCTAACCCATCCGGCACAGGCGCTATATCTACAAGTATTTTGAAATATACTTGAAATCAATTATCTCAGTGATTCAAGCGTTTTATATATATATTTATTTATTTATTTATTTATTGACCATATAACATATGCCTTATAAAAGAGGCATCCTACAGTAGATAGGCTATACGGGTTCTGGACCCCCCCCCCCCCCCCACGACTCGCCTTTTCCATATACATACACACAATCTCACCACTACAACGATACGTTATACACGGGTTCTTATGGGCAATGCAGTGCAAATCTTTATGTGTGTATGTGTGTGACGTCATTAGCACACCTATGCAGGTGAGATTAGCACACCTGTTGGTAAAACAGAACACCAGGTGTGCTTAAGGGGCTGACACCAGGAGTCGGCGGCTTTACGGGTTCTAGACCCCCACCGCCACTCTACCCTTCGACTCACCTGTGCAGGTGAGAGAGCAGAGCTGCGCCACCACTCTAGCTGTGCAGGCTAAGGTGTAGAGGGCAGCGACGGAGGTGGTGCAGTGGAGGGAAGTCTACTCCTGACCGTATATTTCGAGCAGCTTACTCCTGGCCATGAGCCTTATCCAGGAGGCCGCTCAAGGTCAAGCTGCCAGATCACAATGTCTCTACGTATGGAATCTTCTAGATGGTTCCATGCAATAATGACGCGCAGTGAGATAGAGCGCGGATCAGGCTATACCTGATGTTTTTTTCCAATGTGTTTACAATCCGAAGCTGCTGCGTATCAACAGTCCTCTCCTCCTCTTTCTTCATTTCTCTCTTTCTCTCTCTTCCTCTCGTATACTTACTATTACAGCTGATATTTATATCTTGCGTACGATGCGGTGCTGCTATATGTATTATCGGCAGCTGTTTCTCTCTTTCTCCTTTGCTTTCTCTACCTTTTCTTTCTTTCTCTTTCTTTTTATTATATATTATACCTTGCGTTATTAATTATTTAATTTTGTGCCAATTTATATTACTCAATGTGAAAATAAAATTCATATTAATCTTCTTCTCTTACAAAATCATTACATTGATGAAGAAAATGATGAGATGAATGATAAAGATTTGGAACCTCTCAGATACCACTACGTTTGGATCAAGGATTTATCTCGTTTGGTTTCCAAAGAAATTTCCAGAACCAAAGTTCGATAATATATTTGCAATCGATGCCTACATTTTTTTCATGATCAAGAGAAATTAGCTTTGCATAAGCAAGATTGTGCTTTAATTAATAAATGTTATATAAAACTACCTACTTTAAAAAATCGATTTCTCGAATTAAAAAATTTTAGTTATAAAGAAAAAGTACCGTTTGTTATTTATGCCGATTTCGAGAGTCTTCTTAAACAAATAGACGACAACACGTCTGCTTATCAGAAACATGAGGCATTTAGCGTGGGCTACTACATAAAATGTAGTTTAATGATTCATTGTCTTATTATCGCAGCTATAGAGGTAGTGAACCTGCTAAATGGTTTATTAATGAAATATTAGATTTGACTAAACAAATTGAAGAGATTTTTAAAAATATTGTACCAATGGATAATCTTACATCAGATCAAAGGCAAGCTTTCGATGAAGCAGTCGTATGCCATATATGTGAAAAATTTCTTGGTGAAAAGCGTGTACACGATCACTGTCATTTCACTGGCAGGTAATAAAATACATTAATATTATTTTAATGTTAAAATAATATACGCATATAAAAATATATGTTAACATTGATTTCAGATATCGAGGTCCAGCGCACGAAGAGTGCAACTTAAATTACCAAGATTCACGCATTATCCCAATTATTTTTCATAATTTTACTGGATACGATTCACATTTTCTCATCAGAGATATTGCCAACATTTTTGATGGAAAAATGGAACTTTTACCGCTAAATAAGGAACGGTTTTTTTCTTTTACCAAGCATATTGATGGCTGTGATATCAAACTCAGATTTATCGATTCTTGTCGTTTTATGGCTTCATCTTTGGATAAATTATCTTCATATCTTCAAGAATTAAATATTCTCAAGCATGAATTCAATCAAGATCAACAGTATTCACCTTTTATTGATGAAAAATTTCAACTACTTCAAAGAAAAGGAATTTTCCCATATGATTATTTAGATTCTGAAGAAAAACTATATATAACAGAAATTCCCTCAAAAGATAAATTTTACAGTACCTTGCATGATAATGAAATTTCTGATTAAGATTACGAGCATGTAAAAAACGTATGGGATAAATTTAACATTTCAAATTTAGTAGAATATTCTGATTTATATTTGAAAATAGATGTATTGCTGTTATCCGAAGTTTTCGAGAATTTCCACAATAACTGTATTTCAACGTATGGCTTAAACCCTGCGCATTATTATACAGCGCCTGGATTGACATGGGATGCTATGCTCAAGTGTACAAAAATTCAGCTTGAACTGCTTACGGACATTGACATGGTGATGTTTATCGAGCGAGGTATAAGAGGTGGAATCAGTCAGTGCTCCAATCGCTATGCTCATGCAAATAATAAGTATATGTTTGAATATAATCCAGCAGAAGAATCTAAATATCTCATGTACTTTGATGCTAATAATCTTTATGGATGGGCTCTTCAACAACCATTACCTTACGCTAAACGTATCCACAGTACCTGCATAATGTACACAAAGACTTACCATTCTGTCCTGAGCACAAGAAACCACCAGGCTCGAAATTAGAAAAACTGCTGACTACCGTAGAATCAAAATCGCGATATGTGCTTCATTATCGAAATTTAAAACAAGCTATCAAAAATGGATTACGCCTTACGAAAATTCATAGAGTTTTAGAATTCAAACAGAGACCTTGGCTTAAAGAATACGTTGATCTAAACAGCAAAATGAGACAAGAAGCAAAAAATGATTTTGAGAAGAATCTTTATAAATTAATGAATAATGCCGTATTTCGAAAGACTATGGAAAACTTTCGAAAGGGGGTCAATGTTAAATTAGTAAATAAATGGGAAGGAAGATATGGGGCAGAGGTTCTCGTTTCCAAACCAGAATTTCACAGTTGGACCATCCTTGATGAAAATCTTGTACTAATTGAACTTGAAAAAACTGAAGTACCTATGAATAAGCCAATCTATGTTGGTCTTTGTGTTTTAGATTTATCGAAAACTCTAATGTACGACTTCCATTACAATTATATGAAACAAGAGTTTGGCGATAGATGTAAACTGCTATATATAGATACTGATAGTTTTTTGTATGAATTTGGCTGTGAAGATATTTACGCATTCATGAAACGAGATATTCAGAATTTTGACACTTCAGATTATCCAGCTGAAAATATTTTCGGAATGCCCCGTGTCAATAAGAAAATTGTCGGTCTAATGAAAGACGAGTGCTGTGGACAAATTATGACTCAGTTTGTGGGACTACGCAGTAAAATGTATAGTGTACGCATAAACGGAAAAGATCGTATAAAGAAGATTAAAGGTGTAAAAAGCTGTGTAGTTGATAGAACAATTAATTTTGATGATTACGTTGAGTGCTTGAAAAACCATTCTACTCAGTATCGACAACAGTGTATTATCCAATCAAGGTCACATAGAGTGCATACTGTTAGACAAACAAAATTATCATTGAGCCCCTATGACGACAAACGCTGTTTGATTCCAGGAGAAACAGATACTCTACCTTGGGGACACTATAAATTACTTAATAAAAAATAATTATTTTTCATTATGTATAAAATAAAAAGTTTTTATTTATTATAACCTTTACAAATCTGATTTATTTATCCAACTATTGTGCGTATTATCAAACCCTAACCATTTTACATAAAGCTTATTTCCTTGTTTTTTCAATACTTTCTCTACAAGATAAACATCTGGATATTTGGCTTTAAGCAATTCCTGTTCATAAATCCGCCAGCGATGGGTTAATCTTGATAGCCCTTCAGCTTGTACGTTGGCACTGGATACGTTGGCACAAGTTGACTAAAGGTAAAAATTTCTGTCGACCAGTTGGGCCTATAACCCTTTTCAAATACTTGCTTCATTCTGCTCACTCGCACCTTATCTCCAACTTTAAATTTAGTTTTCTTCTTGCTTTCTTGGTGAGAGGAACGTTTAAGGACTTTAGCTTCATTCTCTCTACTGACATCTATCGGTTTCATACCGATGGTGCGATGTATGCTGTTATTGTACTCTACCAGTAAATCAGGTAAGATATCGACCCATTTATAATTACTTCGTAAACTAAATTGCTTCCACATCTTATTTGTGAGCGTGCGATTGAAGTGCTCACAGATGGAAGCTTTTAAATTGCTATATGTTGAGTAGAGATTGATGCCATAACGTTTCACGAGACCTTCAAACGAAGAGTTGTAAAATTCTTTTCCTCGATCGGTATGCAAGTTTTTTGGCACTCGACCTTGCTCTAGAATAGATTTCATTGCTGCTGAAACTTCGTTTCCCGTTTTCTGCTTTAAAGATACGGCCCGTATCTTTAAAGGCGTACTTTGAGAATACATCGATGACTGTCAGTAGGTACTTGTAACCTCTATTTTCTTGTGTGTAAGGTAGCATCTCTACCAAATCAGCTTGCCAGGTATCATCTAAACCACGCATTATAAACCTTCGCCGCTGATAATTACGTCGAGCTGGTTTATGAAGCTCCTCTACTAATCTAGCCTTTTGATGTGTCATTATTCTGAGCAGTTTTAAACAAAATTTCATATAGTTCACTAATAGCCAAATCTATTTTTCTCTGTTTCTCCGCACTCTCATCCTTGATGATTTGTATAGCTAATTCTATACCGTCAATTGCTTTTCTCAGATTACTCGTGATTGCGTGACCAGCGTGAATCTCTGATTGAATTAAACGTTGAAGCACTGCTAAATCCACCGCATCGTTTGGTTGCTCTGGTTCTGCTATATTACACAATTTTTTGCTTCCAATGTCGAAGTGACCGTCGGCAGTGAGTTTATAGCCAACACCAGGAGGACCACGACGACCTTCGGAGCGATTTAGTTGACGTCCAAACACATCAACGCTCATCTTGTTACTGACTTGAATTTGTTGGTTATAGCAATTAATATATGATTTTGGCTTCACGCAATTCTTCGATAATGGAATGAATCTCATTTACGTGGCTATTATTACCAGCTAATCTTTTAGCCATAAGTAAACGTAAACGATCAACTAGTTCGTTAGGATCGTCCCAATAAACATAGTCTATGAGAGTACGCTTTCTTGCAATTTTATATCGAGGTAAGAGTCCACGACCATACTTTACAGGGCTTTGCAACTTAAATAGAGCGGCAATTATGGTATTATATTTATTGCTGTTTTTCTGACGTATAGGCTGATCGAAACTGTAACGTTTTCGATGTGCGTTTGTAGCTTCGAGAATTTTCTTATAATTTTGCAAATCATCAAGCTGAATCAATGACATATCTGGGTTTAGTTTAAAAAGCAGTTCTTGCAGAGTTTCAGTTTTCGCATACTTTAACAAACTCCCTTTTCTATCTAAAACGCTAACATATTTTTTGTGGATTTCTATGGGTGAATCACCGATCTTTAGTATTTTACCATCTTTACGTATTCCAAAGATATGATCAAAGTATCGTTGTTGCTTATTTATATCCTCATCAAGTTTATCATTATTATCATCACGTTCCTCATCAAGTTTATCATCAAAAAATTCTTCTTTTTGAGGTTCTAGCTTGATCTCTTGCTTTACTTTCACTAGCTTTTCCAGCGGATCTACTATAGGTTTAAAAGTTTCACCAAGAGCTTTTTCCATGCTAGCTTTACCTTGCTTTAGCAATCTATGTTTTCGTCTAATTGCTTCGCGAGCTTTTGTAATTTGTTGAAGAATGCCTTTTTTACGTCGAATGTCTGCCATGTTGACTCTTCGACTATTTACAGTCTACTGCAAATACTCAGGGTCTGCTATAGGTTATATATTTGTGGCAAAGCAATCAAAGCCTTTTCTATAACGTCCATCGTTGAGTGCTCGCTCCTTGTCGATAAAAAGAAATTCATGCTTACCATCATTCCAACATGCTGAGCATAAATCTTTGAAGTTTGTATATGTCATATCGGAATTCACATGATCATCGTATATATGTTTAAGATTTACATCATCTTGGCGAAAAACTACCAGCACATTTACGTTATCACGCACCAAATGTTTTGGAATGTGAGCGTACGACTGACAGAGATAGAAACAGTCTACGTTTTTGTGTCTCCCCATGCAAAAGAAGGCTCTAACGTTGTCCTGTCTCTCGCAGTCGACGTCGTCGAAAACCATGATTGAATCAGGGAGTACGTCGTCAGGTGCCACAACTGCATCATGCTCACTGAAAGGAAAGTACTCTATGCCGGGCAAAGGTTGTAAAAGCTGCTCGAGATACTTATACTTGGGCTGTTTCAGTGACTTTGAATAGATGTACACGTTTTCAAACTTGAGACGATTGGGATGTGTTATGAGAGCGAGCAATGTATTAGTTTTGCCACAATTTGATGGTCCACAGAATATTGCTCGAATATTGTCAGGCAGTAGTTATCCATGATCTTTTCACATTTTCTGCTGCTCTACTAGAGTATCGAAATTCGACACTGGCGACTTGATTTTTTGTTGCTGGAAATCCATGTGAACCCTTCATCAGCCTAAGGGCAACTGTCACTTTAGCTATAAAAAGCGCGTTTATATTGTATCAAGATCAGTCGAGAGCTGTCTTCTCGTGCATCATGATCGTACATAAGCAGAAACGACGCAAAGGTCGTGGTGTATTGAATACACTTATCAACAAGCTTCCAGTAGAGCTGCATCTTCTAGGATATCAGTACTGTGGACCGGGTACTAAACTAGCAAAACGACTAGCACGTGGAGATCCTGGAATCAAAGCTGTTGATAGAGCCTGTAAAGAGCACGATATTGCCTACTCACAAAATCGAGAAAACGTCGAAGCAAGAAACGCTGCAGATAAGATTTTGGCTGCAAAAGCTTGTGAGAGAGTCCGAGCGACAGACGCCGGTGTTCGAGAAAAAGCAGCTGCTCTCGCCATAGCAGGCTCCATGAAGGCATAATCCAAGTTTGGAATGGGCCTTAAAAGGCAAATAAAGAAGCAGAAGAAGAAAAAGAAGCCATCTTTATCATTGGCCAAAGTGATCAAAGCTGCTTCCACTTCTGCTATTCCAAGCAATAACTCTCACACAGTCATTCGTAGCGCTCTGAAGGCTGCTCGTCAAGCTGTAAACAAAGCTGGAGGCAAGAAGAATGTGCGCATTCCACGTGTGCTACCAGTCCCATCCAAAATTGGAGGATTCCTACCATTCCTCATTCCAATATTTGCTGGTTTGAGTGCAACAGGTGCATTAGTAGGTGGCGCTGCTGGTATCGCCAAAGCAGTGAACGATGCTAGTGCTGCTAAACGATAGCTTGAGGAGAGTCAAAGACATAACAAAACAATGGAAGCTATTGCGCTCGGCAGAGGTCTATATCTGCGACCTTACAAAGAGGGCTATGGTATGTACTTGAAAAAATATGGACAAGGCATGAGTAAAAACAAAAAAAAACTTCAAATTGCCGCAACGTGCATTAACTGACGCTGATCTGATAAAATATGCACGCATCTTGAAAATTCCATATTTTCGAGGTGTTTACATGCGAAATGCACTACTAGCGAGTGGACCACATTATCGTGAATCAGCAATCGTCAATCTCGACGATGAAAGTGGACCTGGCACGCATTGGGTCGCATATCGAAGACGAGGCAACGATGTAGTGTATTTTGATAGTTTTGGAGATTTACAACCACCTCAGGATCTTATGGAATACTGGAATGTGAACGGAGTCAAGTACAATCAGAAACATTACCAAGACTACAACACCTACAACTGCGGCCATCTTTGTCTAAAATTTCTTTTGAATGTTATATAAGTATTGGTTGGGATTCCATTTTGCTCAATGGAAGACTCACTAACCCTGAGCCTGTCTGGAACCTCTTCTGTGCTGCAAGCTCAAAATTTTCCACCGCTTGAACTGTCGCCAAGTAAAAATTACGTTCTTGGACTTGTGGAATTGCTCACATTTAATTCGATACCCAACATAGACAGAGGCAATAACAAGTTTTACGTGGGTGAGGAAGTCATTATTTTGCCTACAGGCAGCTACGAAATTGAAGACATTGAGAAGACTCTGAAAGAGGCTCTAGGGGCATACATCAATGAACATAAGGTGCACACCATACACAAATTCTTCCCAGCTGTCTCGCCAGGCTATAAGATCATCGAAGTCCCATCACTTATTATTTACCTGCCAGTCACTGTCAAGACTATAGATAACTTGCAGCTGCACCTCGTCGATCAAGACGGACATTTAGTTAATTTTCGCGGAGAAATCATAACAATTAGATTACACATCAAATCAGTCTAAGCATAATGGGAATTGTGTACCATACCAAAGTTGGTAAAGGCTATAATAATAACTTGCAATGCCGTTGAGCAATCAGTCGTCAACGATTACCGAAAGCGCTAACACGTCAAAACATACAGTTTCTAAAAAGTCTGGGTCTAAGAGTCGTAAAGAAAAATTAAGCTGTATACTATTTTGCTGTTTTCAACGAAATGAAAGAGGTGCTAAGCATACAGTCACCTGTCATGTTTGACGAATCTGTTGCGCATTACGAGATGCATGCGCATCAGCCTTATACTTTGTCAAATTTCAACAACAGCGATGAAATTCGTATAGGTATATAACATCAAGATCTATGTGTGCTGCCTTCGCGCACTTCACTACATATATGTGGAAAATTGCAAAAAGCAGATGGCACTGCCGTCGCAGGTACAACGTTCGTAAACAACGCTATATGTCATCTGTTTGAAGAAATTCGTTACGAACTCAACGCCATCGAGATTGATCGATGCAAGAATGTGGGCTTGACAAGTCTTATGAAAGGATTCGTATCGTTCAGCCCTAGTCAAAGCTCAGTGATTGAAAATGCTGGCTGGCTCGATATTGCAGAGACTCAACGGCAATTGGTAGGCAACAATAGCAACTTTGACGTATAAATTCCACTAAGTATGATCCTAGGCTTTGCTGAGGATTATCGCAAAATCGTTGTGAATGCCAAACATGAGCTCATTCTCACAAGATAAAATTCTGATGTAAATTCAGTTATACAGACGCAAATAGCAGTGGCTGGTGCACAAGTTTACGAGGATTTCAAAATCGAAATCACCAAAATTGAATGGCTGATGCCGTACGTAGTACTCTCGGATAAGCATAAAATTAAATTGCTCAACTACCTGGAAAAGGATAGACCTGTCACCATGAGTTTTCGTAGCTGGGAACTATATGAGTATCCATTGTTGCCCAGTACATCGAAACATGTGTGGACTGTAAAGACTGCTAGCCAACTGGAGAAGCCTCGCTTCGTTATTCTCGGCTTCCAGACACATCGCAGAGGACGAAAAACGGTTAATGCCAGTCGCTTTGATCATTGCAACATTAGCAACGCAACACTCTTTCTCAATTCTCAACACTATCCCTATGGAAACCTCAATCTCAATATAACGAATAATCAGTATGCTGTTCTATACATGTATGCCAATTTTAAAAATGCCTACTACAACAAAGAGGCTGAACCAATGCTGAACAAGACCGACTATCCCGAGTATGCTCCTCTTGTTGTGATTGATTGCTCGAAACAAAATGAGTCACTGAAGCAAGCTTCGGTGGATGTACATCTCGAGTTTGAGACTAGAGCAAATTTTCCACTTAATACCTCTGCATATTGTCTTATCCTACATGTTCGTATAGTTGAGTATAATCCCATGAGTGGGGATGTACGAAAACTCGTTTAAAAGGTGGTGGGGAAGATGGTATAAAATGAGCAGCAACTTGTGGTAGGCAGTTAGTCAAAATGGAATACGTGCTCGATGTACAAGGTTTCAAAAAGCCTTTAAAAGAGTTTGTCGTGAAGGAACTTGCCATAGTTCCACTCAATACATATCTCAAGCCCTTGGTGTTTTTCTTCAAACCGCCTATACCGTGGTACAGACTCACCGCCAAGTATAGGTGTGAAAATCTCTGGTTGGAGCGCAATTATCACGGATTATCCTGGAGTTCGGGGGATTTAGCCTATGAGGAGCTTGAAAATGTGTTGAAAACTGTTTTACATGACGCAAGCACAGTGTATGTAAAAGGAGCGGAGAAAAAGCAATGGCTCGAGAAATTCAATTTTCATGTGCTCGACATGGGTGAGATTAGCTTTCCTTCATTACAAAGGCTGAAATATGATATTTTGGAGCCACTCTGTCCACATCACAAATTAGCATTCAAAGCAAACTGTGCGCACAGAAACGTATTATAGCTGAAAAAATTTTATCAGGACAATACGCCATCTCTCGAGGGATCAATCAAACAATTTTATCGCACAGAGCACCTGTCATTTATGACTCCCACGGATATTGCTTTCTTACCGAGAGAATTTCTCATAACATTTGCAGCAAATAGTATCGAGCAAGCTTGGAATAAACTGCCAGAACATTTGAAGCTGGACTCTGAAATTTTGGAGTGTCTACGTTGTTATGAGCACAACAGCATCGAGAATGGGACTCCACCTTTGAGAAGAGATTGCGTACAGTGTAAATTTAATGTTATTAATAAATGGCAGCATGGATAAGCGGATTCGTTTCCAAGAAAAGCCTACTGTTCATTTAATGTACACATGGACGTATGCACATAAACGTGCGCGATGTGGAGAGTGGGAGCAAGCAGCCCGAGATCGAGAGCGTTTTAGGTGTAGAATTAAAAGAATAGGCAAAATTATTGTACCAGTACTTGAGAAAAAACTAAATGAGCTGTGTATAAAGTAATATTGAATAAATGTATTATTCATTTTAATTGTGACTACTGCATTTTAATCCTTTATCCCTATGGATACAGTAAAATAAATATCGTTTGAGTAGCGCAATTCATACCATTCTCACTTTGGACGTCAACGAAGATGGATCAAAATACGATTAATATTAAATATAAGCCTCTTCCTCCGTGTACGAACGAGGAGAAGAAAAAAGAAACATCGCACTGGAAATCATTTACCGAGAAATATTCGACAAATACAAAATCTTTTCCTGAACGCGATAAGTATAAGAAATTTTAATATCTGAATTGAATCAGGAGTATACGGAGGCCACCCTCCCCTTATACTCCCACCACGCCAAATTTTACAACTATAAAAGAGCAGGGAACGCCTTAACTTCAGTCAGTTTTCATAGATCATTCGTTGCTTGAATCATTTGTACAGAGCAAGAATATGGATTTAACTCAGATAAACCATATTGGACGCACGGATTTTCTTCCGACGGAGAGTCTACGCAGTCTTGAACTAGAGAAAAAATATCAAGTTACTAGTATGAGAGAAGTCAAGACAAAGTATGGGAACAAAGTCTTCATTGTACTGGAGAATGTTTTTGGCGTCTTCTTACCCTCAAGAATGAGTAAAATAATAACGGATGATTGTTTTAAGCAATTGTGCTGAGAATGTATAACAAAAAATTATATATGCAGTATTTTGGAACTAGAATGAATAAGATAGAATTTGGTTATTTCGATGAATAGTCAAATAAAAGATGTTTCTCTTTTTCTTATTGTACATGCGACTAATATTATTTAACCTTTTTTCCTAATTCCTATGCATGCAGTCATATACACTATACATTCGTAGAAGTTAACGAATAACAGCAAACACTGTATATTACGCGATGTAATAAGCTGCTCATCAGCCGCTGACGTAATCGCGCTGCAGCCAATCTGGGCTAGTCATCGACAGCCAAAAAGTCGTACGCAGTGCAAATCATACTGCATGCAGTTAGGAATGAAGATGTAACCTAATACATCTTACGCTAGCTCGTAGGTATTGCCAGCCCCTTAAGCACACCTGGTGTTCTATTTTACCAACAGGTGTGCTAATCTCACCTGCATAGGTATGCTAATGACGTCACACTCATACACATGTAACGGTTGCGTTCCCCCTGCCCCGGATTTTGTCAGTCGGGATTCAGGATTCGGAAAGGGGGTGAGGTTAGAAATAACTCCGTTTGGTTGAACTTTAATAATTATATATATATTTAATATCTCCTACAGTGCGTCATCATTCGCCATCTGTAACCAAACAAAGTACGCTTTTAAGAAGACTTATCTCTTACAGTTATTTCTTATAATCTAGGCGGTAATCGCGGTACTTATAAATTAACGGTACGGTCCTTAATTCTACGGTATTACGCTTGACACTAGTCGTCGCTTACATTTATTTCGCTTAACGCTAGTTCGGTCGCCGGTATGCTTCGCCTACTTATCGACTACGCTTCGAGCACGGCGGTTCGGTTGTTACTAGGTGTGTAATTGGCTATTGCGGAGTCCTCGCGAGAACGTGTGCGCACAATCTTGTGTGGACTCTGCACTGGTTCTTAATTTCCCCTTACCCTGTGTGCGCACAGCGGTAGGTAGAACGGAGGAACGTCGGCGGGATGTTTTAGTGTACAGGTGGAGTCTCACAGGACCTGATTGAGACGTGTGCGCACGACTCAACCCAGTACGGTGGCTGTCTCTCGCAGCTTCCCTTGCCCTGTGTGCGCACAGCGGCAAGTGAAGCGGCAGAGTGGTGAGTGACTGTGTGTGTGTGAAGTCCGGTGGACCACAGGATCTGATTGAAACGTGTGCGCACGACTCAACCTGATACTGGAATCGCTTTCCGCGGTTTCTCTTACCCTGTGTGCGCACAGCGGCAAGTGAAATGGCGGAACGGTGGGGCTGTGTGTGAGCGTGCAGAGTCTGACAGAGACGTGTGCGCACGACTCTGCAAGTCTCTGCAGTCAGTTTCGTGTTCCGGTTACCCTGTGTGCGCACAGTGGTAACAGGAACGGTCGAAACGGTGTGACAGTGCAGCGGTATGTGTGTGGCGGGTGTGCAGATTCTAACAGAGACGTGTGCGCACGACTCTGCTAGTATTTGCAGCCGGTTTCGGGTTCTGATTGCCCTGTGTTCGCACAGCGGCAACAAGAACGGCAGAAACGGTGTGGCGGTGCACCGGAGTATGTATGCAGATTCTGACAGAGACGTGTGCGCACGACTCTGCCAGTATTTGCGAGTAGTTTCGTATTCCGATTGCCCTGTGTGCGCACAGCGGCAACAGGAATGGTCGAAACAATGGAACGGGGTCTAGCGGTTTAGTACGGTAGTTTCGGTATCTGTGCCGTTACATGTGCGCACGAAACGGCCAGATATCGTCAGTTCTTCTAGGGCTCTCCTAGCGGTGTCGTGTGCTCACGGCAACGCTCGGATCGGGAGCTCTGATCGAACTGCCGATGTGCTGTCGCGGCTGGGCTTATATAGCCCAAGTCGCTGGTGCCAATGCCCTCTGGTGGTGATTGGGTCGAGTGTTGTTGGTGTACTTGTGTGGTGCTTACCGTGCTCTTTTCGGTAGTGTGCGTTGTTTTGTTTGCGCCCGTCGTCGGCAGCGATGCCAGAAGTGGCACAATGAGAGCGCGAAATTTAAATATTAATGTAAAAAAAAGTCTTTGGAAAAATTCTACTTGGTATTTCATAATTCATTATAAATCAGTAGAAGAAAAGTTACAATAAAAGAATAATTTTTTTTGTTTAATTAACTTTCTAATAGCAAATTGCAATGTCGCCCCTTTTACGCTACCGTCGAGAATTACCATTTGTAAAATTACGCAAAAATGAAGAACAAAGAACATCAGATTTAAGGTTTTTGGGGTCGCTGAACACGAATCTGATGTTAGAATTGCAAAATAAATTGTTTAAACAATTTTGTTTAAATAAATTAATGCGAAACTCGATTTTTTGAAACTTTAATCCAGAAAACGTATCACATATAAGGTTTTTGGGGTCGGCAAATACAAATCTGATATCAAAATTGTAAAAAAAGATTGTTCTAATAAATTATTGCAAAAATTTCATTTGTGTTTTAAACTTTGCCCATACAATCTTAAACTCCTAAATCTAACAGCCCCACGCGCCCCGAGTTTTACGCAAAAATACGTAGGGAAATCGAAGGGAGGCGAGCTGCAGCGGGGAAAATCCAAAAATTATAATTCTAAATCTAACAGCCCCACGCGCCCCGAGTTTTACGCAAAAATACGTTGGCAAATCGGAGGGAGGCGAGCTGCAGCGAGGAAAATTCAAAACTTAAACTCCTAAATCTAACTACCCCACGCTCCCCGAGTTTTACGCTATTGGGCTGTAAATATTTTTTTACTCAACAAAAATAAAAAAAATGTAACATGGATTTGTTCCTAAAACAGCCCTCTATAATATAAAAATCGTCCCGATTCGATGTCCCGCGCAATAGTCAATTCGCAGTATATATATAAAAGGTACATTTTTTGGACTTTCTCAAGCGTCAAGTATACGCCAATATTATTCATTTTATTGATTTTGGCGCTATTATGGAATTTTCCGCTCAACTCTGCATTGTCCACTTTATTATTCTTTGTAATAGGCATTCTTTATGTCAGAAAGGAGGAAAAATAATAATTTCTACATTTTTATGAATATTCGCGTTATCCATACTGGGAAATTCTCGTTTTATCCATACTGGGAAAAATGTAAATAAAAATGTTTCAGCTCGCATTCCGCGTATCAATCGTCTAGGGAAGACCGAAACTTTGCATAAAAATTACTAGCCAGACATGAGCGCACATTGGAAAAAAGGGGCGAGCCTCGTAAAATAATTTTTGACGCTTTCGAAATCAATAATTTACTTATTTCTCATGTAACTTTTGCTGTGATAAATTTATAACACCGGCCCCAATATATGTTTAATAGATCATAAATATGCACGAAATAATCGACCCGAAGTGGCTCTACCTGTTATTGGAAGCTGGAAATATGAAATTATTCATACTGCGCGCATCTCCGCTATACGTAAAACTAATAGTACAGATACATTAAACTAGTTTTGTATACATGGCTTGGATTAATTAGTTTCTCTTTGCAGTATACTGATTTACCCACCTCCACCAGCCGCAGGAGGATTAGAAATAAAAAATCAGCACTTGATCTGTCTCACAGAGGGAAAACACTTAAATGATATTATCATAGATTTTTATTTATTATACCTCACATCACACGTTATCTCGACAATGGATAAAAACCGTACTTTTTTATTTAGTTCTTTTTTCTATAAACGACTTACATCTGCAGAAGGATCTCAAAAGAATGTAGCAATGGAGCGGTATCGTTTAGTTGAAAGGTGGACTAAAAAATGCAACATATTTGAAAAGGATTTCATTCTAATTCCAATTGCTGACAAGTAAGAATTTATAATAATTTTTTATGCACAATAGATACGTATACAAATATACGTGTGCAAAATATGTATATAACAGATTGCATTACAAATTTCAAATAAAATTATTATAAACATTTCAGTTCTCATTGGGTTTTAGCAATAGTATGTTTTATTAATAATATATTATGTGAGAAGCCGATTAATCAAACACTATGTGAGACTGAAGAGAAAAAAAGGTTTGAAAAATAATCTTCATTCAGAACAAAGTATATATAACGTTACGTACAAACATAATGTTTAAAATATAAAATTTTTTATGTACATACATAGGACATGGATTATAATATTTGATTCACTGCCAGGAGTAGTCAGAAGTGACATTGTAAATATTACACGCGATTATCTCAATTGTGAGTATGAAAAAAAAAGTGGGGAAAAAAATTTTTTTACAAATGAAAATCTTAAAGGAATTTGTCCAAAAGTATCACAGCAGTCTAACAGCTATGACTGCGGAATCTACTCGTTACAATATGCAGAAAACTTTTTTAAGGTATGATATATTTCTTATATATAAACATATTGAAATATGAATTAACAAAAATCATTGTATTCTAGTATTTTTGAAAAAACAATATTGTACTTAAAAAATTCAAGTATTTGATGTACTGTAAAAATAAAATATTTTCAGGATCCCATACAGGATTACACAACGTTGCCTATGCATAATTTAGATCAAAGATTCGCTGCAGCTCGCCTCCCTCCGATTTGCCGACGTATTTTTGCGTAAAACTCGGGGAGCGTGGGGCTGTTAGATTTAGAAGTATAATTTTTTGTTTTTTCCTCGCTGCAGCTCGCCTCCCTCCGATTTGCCGACGTATTTTTGCGTAAAACTCGGGGAGCGTGGGGCTGTTAGATTTAGAATTATAATTTTTGTTTTTTCCTCGCTGCAGCTCGCCTCCCTCCGATTTGCCGACGTATTTTTGCGTAAAACTCGGGGCGCGTGGGGCTGTTAGATTTAGGAGTTTACGATTGCATGGGCAAAGTTTAAAACACAAATGAAATTTTTGCAATAATTTATTAGAACAATCTTTTTTTACAATTTTGATATCAGATTTGTATTTGCCGACCCCAAAAACCTTATATGTGATACGTTTTCTGGATTAAAATTTCAAAAAATCGAGTTTCGTATTAATTTATTTAAACAAAATTGTTTAAACAATTTATTTTGCAATTTTAAAATTAGATTCGTGTTTAGCGACCCCAAAAACATGATTTTTTATAAGTTTTCTGGATCAACATTCAAAAAATTGATTTTTGCAATAATTTATTTAAACAAAATTGTTTAAACAATTTATTTTGCAATTCTAACATCAGACTTGTGTTTGCCGACCCCAAAAACCTTATATGTGATACGTTTTCTGGATTAAAGTTTCAAAAAATCGAGTTTCGCGTTAATTTATTTATACAAAATTGTTTAAACAATCTATTTTACAATTCTGATATCAGATTCGTGTTCAGCGACCCCAAAAACCTTAAATCTGTTGTTCTTTGTTCTTCATTTTTGCGTAATTTTGCAAATGGCAATTCTCGACTGTAGCGTAAAAGGGGCGACATTGCAATTTGCTATTAGAAAGTTAATTAAACAAAAAAAATTATTCTTTTATTGTAACTTTTCTTCTACTGATTTATACTGAATTATGAAATACCAAGTAGAATTTTTACAAACACTTTTTTTTTGCATTAATATTTAAATTTTGCGCTCTCATTGTGCCACTTCTGGCATCGCTGGTCGTCGGTTTCGTTCGCGGCTATGTTTACACTGTACGAGCACGTGTTGCTACCCATGAGCACTCGGCTTGTGCTCATGGTATTGTCGTGCGGGTCTGACTTTCGCTCGCGATGTTTGTGTGCCTACTTGTATATATTCTGCACGAGACTGATGTCTCGTTGCACACACATAAAGGTTTACACTGCATTGCCCATAAGAACCCGTGTATAACGTATCGTTGTAGTGGTGAGATTGTGTGTATGTATATGGAAAAGGCGAGTCGTGGAGGGGTCCAGAACCCGTATAGCCTATCTACTTCCTACAGAGACAAACTTATTGTCTGTACATAGGGATGGTACATACATAAAAACTTAAAGTCTAAACTTAAAAACTAAAATGAGATCCAACAAAAGGTTGAGCCATCTTATTGGAATCTATTTCAAAATTCCCGCAACAGTTAAGTAACAGTATAATATAACAATTCTCTTTAACTATATAATATAATTTTCTCTTATAAATCTTTTCAGTCTCTCCTTGATCGAGACTTTGCTAATCACTAGAGTTTTCAGATCATCTGTTAAAGTATTAAAATATTTATAGCTACAAAACAGCTGCTTTTTTTAATTATGGTTTTCTCAATAATTGAAAGCTGGATAATTTTTTTCCTAGTATTGCTTGTGCTATTCATATATGTATCTCTTAACGTAGCATAATGATAGTTTATGGCCTCTAAATGGAATAATTGCTTTACAGTAAATGGAGGGGATTGTTGGTGAAATTGATTTTTATTTATAATCTTTAATAATTTTCTTTGTATACCCTGTATTAAGTACAGACAATTACTGTACGCTCCACCCCAAGCAATCATACCATAATTAATTAGACTTTGGAAAAAAGCATAATATATCATATTTAGAGTCTTGTTGTCCATTCTATACCTAATTTTTGCAAAAATAAAAATTAAATATTTCGTTTTCTTAACTATGTAATTTACATGCTTATTCCATTTCATGTTATAATCAAAGATTAGGCCTAGATACTTATAATTTTCTACTCTCTTTAGTGTATTATTCCCTATGTCGATATTTAGCGAGTCAGGAACGCTATCACAGTAGCTGTCATACGTAACGTAAACCGATTTATTAACATTTAACGATAGTTTATTTACAGTAAGCCACATTGAAACTTCACTAAGATATGTGTTCATTTTATCCTGTGCTGACGACCACGAGTCATCACTTGCAATGATGACAGTGTCGTCTGCATAGGATACAATAGTACCCTCGTGCATACCTCTCAGTAGATCATTTACGTATAAAATAAAAAATTAAAATCCTAATATAGTCCCTTGTGGGACATCAATTGATATTTCTTTATATTCACTTTTCAAGTTCTGTATTTTGACGCATTGTTTTGTATCTGAGAGATAGCTGTTCATTAGTTTTAAGGCATTGCCTCTTATTCCATATCTCTCTAGTTTATCTAGAAGCTTTCTGTGGTCCACCGTATCAAACGCTTTTGCCAAATCCAAGAAGGCAGTTATGATTGGCTTGGATTTATCAATTTTTTTATATATAATATCTGTAATATAATTCAACGCATCTGTTGTTCCTTTGTTTTTAACAAAACCAAATTGTTTTTCCGATATAATATTACATTCAGTCAGAAACAAATACAACCTATTATATATGATTTTCTCAAATATCTTCGCAATGTTCAATATTAGTGATATCGGTCTATAGTTCGATATACAAGACTTGTCACCAGCTTTATAGATGGGAACAATGTCAGCCTGTTTAAGCGCAGTTGGCCACGAAGCCTGTTGTATACAAATATTAAAAATATGTTCCAAAGGTTCAGCTATGTAGTTTACCAATAATTTGATTGTTTTTGCATTAATATTATCAACGCCTCCAGATTTGTTTTTTAATGATTCTATAGTTTTTCGAATTTCAATACAGTTTGTAGGGTATATAAAAATTGATTTGCTATTTCTTTCTCGGAGCTTTCTAATTTGATTACTCAAGTCCATACCTATTTTGCAAAAACAATCAATCATGGAGTTTGCTATGGCAGATTTGTCTTCAATTTTTTGGTTATTTACAACTAAATAGTCAGGTGACTTGTTTTGTTGCGCGTGTTTACCAAGCTTAGCATTAATAATGTTCCATAGCTGTCTTGAATTGCTACTAAATTATTTATTTCATTATTATCAAATTTGTATTTAGCATCTTTGATGACTCTATTTAAGGTTTTTTCGTAGTTTTTATATTCATCTTTCAATTCCAAATTAGTTGGGTTCATTTTCCATATTTTATACAAATTTTCTTTAGTTTTGCAAGAGATTTGGATTGCTTTAGTTATCCAATTTTTTCTTAGCATTGATTTGTTATTTTTTTTCTTTAATTTTATGAAATATGAGGCCATCTCTAGACAGTCATGTATCAATTGTATCAATTTGTTTAAAGCATCATTCGGATCATGTATTGCAAAAACTATCTGCCAATCAATATTTCCAGCTATATTTTGTAATTTCCTATAATTAATGCATTTTTTATCTGTTTCGCTTGGCATCTGTAACTTAATCTGATCTATACTTATTAATAACGGATAATGATCGTTGAAAGGAATATTTAGCTTAATAGATTCAATTTCAATACTTGTAGTTTTAGCGAAACAGTTGTCAATGCACGTTCCCTTCTTATTATCTAAGGAGGGCCGAGTAATTCCTCTGAAATACGGTACATATTCACGCTCAAGATAGTTCATTGCAAATTCCTGACTCATTGTTTTGTCACTAGCCTCCAAATTTACTATTATTATCTAATATATCAATATTAAAATCACCAACAATACAATGATTTTTAACATTTCTATGTTTTATCAAAAATTTTTTAACGCTATTAACAAATTCAGAATTTGATATGTCATGGCACATATACATAGCAGATATTACAACTGATTCTCCTGTCATAAGTTTTATGTCAGTACTCACAACGCTCAATCTGCCAACTACATCAATTTTATTATTGCTATATATTGTAACATGGCAGTTCACTGCCCGTTACAAGCGGCCGCGCGGCTACGACTCGGCGCGAGTCGGGGAAATTATCCACACTGACACCACGGAGTCAACAGGACGACGAACAACGCCCACCGGAGTACGACCATCCCTAGGCGAACCAGCGAAGCGGTAACGGATGAACCGCACGCCTCCATCAGTCCAGGGTATCGACAGTGCCAGGCGAGCGACCCAACCTAACGTCGACGGCGAGAGGGGTCGACGCGAGCGCTGGTCATCATCTTTCCCCTTTTTCGTTCTGACTGCCGTAGCAACCGGTACTTTGGCCACTGACTCTCCGCTTTTTCTTCTTGTCGAGCACCGAACCCCGTGGGCGACGTTTGTGATAATAAAGGAGTGTTGTGCGACGGACTGCTGAGTAACCGTGAGTAGAGTGTATATTGTATTAAGTGATGCTTGCGGGAATTAGTGTGCCGATTGCGGAGTAGCGCGGACTCGCGATAGTTAACTCGCCACGTGGCCAACATGGCGGCAGGAGTGCGGCGAAGCATGAGTGCGGCTATAGCATGCTTCGCGGATTTCACAGCGCTGAATCGTTCGGCGTATTAAATGAACATTACGCCTCTACTGATTTACCGCATACTGTAACTAATGTACACTGACTGGACGAACACTCCTTATGACAATTATTATACTGACGCTATTGTTTACACTATGACTATCGTTATTACACTGACGCTATCGTTTACACTATGACTATCGTTATTACACTGACGCTATCGTTTACACTATGACTATTGTTATTACACTGACACTATCGTTTACACTATGACTATCGTTATTACACTGACTCTACCATTTACAATACGATTATCATTATTACACTGACGCTACCGTTTATCACACTATGACTGTAGACCCGACAAGATTTTACACATATACCTATCGTGAATATGACTTCCAAGCTATCGCTCACATTTTCACGACAAAGACAAAGACCACAGTTACACTAACAAGCTATCGTCCACGCTCTCGTATACAACACAATCATGACCTACACGACGGACACAAGGACTCGACTATCGCTAGTTCTAGCCCGCGCGTTAATTCACACTATATTAAGACTTAGTATTAGATTAAATTAAAAACCGAATGTAATATAAGTATATGGTAGTTGGGACAGCGGTCTCGTTAAGTTAAGCATAGTGGTATGAAGTGAGTGAATGGTCGCGTCGAAGTTCGGGCGAAGTCACCGGCGCGGCAACGGCGGGTACTCCTGGGGACCTGCGTACGTCGGGAGAGGATGCTTATCGTCGGAGCGGGGATTCATGGTCTCGTGAGGGCAGACTGCGACTGACGCGACGATCGTCGGCACCGGTAGACGAACACGCCGCGACTAGGAGGTTACACCGGCGGGCACGAGCGAGTTCGGCGCCGTATCAGTGAGCAGAATTTCGAGACGACCGGATACGCGCTCAGGGCGTGCGTCGGTATTTTCCTCGCTCAAACCTCGGCGCGGTGACATGCGAGTTACAGTGTGAGTATGTGAGTGAGATACAAGAATGTCGTAGTTTAGTAAGGCGCGCGACTGGAGATCGCCAGAATGTAAATTAATTTCGACGAAAGATTGTTAACTACTAATACAGAGATAGTCAAAGCTAATCCTGAACATTCATTCCGTATTATTACCCACGACCTTGTGTGATTGTCTCATTTTACATGTGTGTTAATTCGAATACTGGCTAGCCGAGCAAGTGGACGAAGTGATGTTTCGACACGGGGCGGCGTCTCAAGGTAAGGGGATCGCGGGATCCCTGGCACTCCGGTGCCTGGCGCCCAGGGCCGAGGCGGCTCGCCGCCTCGTATGTATTGACGCGAGAGTAGGAGACGGAGGATTTCATCGGTAACGCCACTGGAAAAAAAACCAACGTTACCATACGCTGGATCCACCATTACAATATATATATATATATATATATATACTAGGGGGGTAACCCCCTGCTCGCTCGGCTCGCCAACCCCCAAGCTTATTTTTAAATTAAATAAATATATCATTAAGACAAAATATACAAGAGAAATTGTAATAATTGTAAGTGAAGATCAACATTTTCTTTACAGAACTTGTTAATAGTAAAAACAACATTTATTTTATTGATGGTCCTGGAGGTTCAGGAAAAACTTTCTTATACAAAACTTTGATACACTATTATATTTCACTGAACAAACAAGTTTTATCAATGGCTTGTACCGGTATTGCTTCTATATTATTACCAAAAGGAATGACAAGTCATAGAACTTTTAGATTACCTTTGGATTTGGACAATATAAATACTACCTTTTTAAAATTAGAATCAGATAAATAAAATTAAGGTTGGCTGATTTACTTATTTGGGATGAAGCATCTATGATTCCTAAAAAAGCTTTAGAAATAATAGATCAAACCTTACAAGATGTATGCTATAATAATATACCTTTTGGAGGAATCACTTTAAATACTGGAGAATTTCCTTATTTTCTTTTACACTTTATAGAAAACAATTTCCAATTATGTTAGCTTTCGCAATAACAATAGATAAATCACAAGGACAAAGTTTTGACTCTATAGGAATTTTTCTTAGACGCCCACTATTTTCTCATGGTCAATTGTATGTAGCTTTATCTAGATGCAAAAATCCTAATAAAATATTTATTCAAAATGAATTGGAAGATCCCTCAATAATCGGTATTGTATGGAGTGAGATTTATTAATAATTCTATGGTAGTTCCTTATAATAGCTTTTTACTAAAAAAGTATAAATGTCATATAAATGTAGAGTATTGCGCATGAATACAAAGTATTAAATATATATTCGATTACATACATAAAGGTGGAGATAGAGCATTATGTAAAATTAAAAAAATTGATGATAAAGATAATAATGATCAACAAAGTCATGTAGTATATGATGAAATCTCTCAATATATTGATGGTAGATATTTAAGTCCAATGGAAGCAGCTTGGCGACTCCAAGAATCCCCAATATGTGGTAGCCATTGGTAGAAGCCATACGGTAACTCGTTTAGCAGTTCATACTAAATTTCAACAAAGAATAGTTTTTGAAGAAAATAAAGAGCTAGAAGCATTGCACAAAAAAGAAACTACTTTAACAGCTTGGTTTAAATTGAATAAAATAGATGATTTTGCAAAAAATATTAAGTATGTTGAAATTCCACAATACTATGTATTCAATACAAAATCACAATCCTGGGTAAAACGATCCCGTTCATATAATCATGGCGCCATTGGACGATTAAATATAGTATCACCAAAAGATAGTGAAAGATTTTTTTTTTAAATTAATACTATATCGTGTTAAAGGTGCTACATGTTTTGAAGATTTAAGAACTTATAAAGGTACAATGTATCGAACTTATAAAGAAGCAGCACTTGCAATGGGTTTAGTAGAAGATGATTCTCATGTTTTCGTTATTTTTGAAGAAGCTTGTCATATAATGTTACCATTTCAATTACGTAAATTTTTTGCTTGGTTCATATTAGCCGAAAATATTCAAGGTAATAAAATTCGGAATAAATTTAAAAGTTATTTTACTGAAGATTTCAGCGAAAATAGAGAAAATAATGCTTTATCTCACATTCAAAAAATATTACAATCTGAGGAAAGGTCTTGTAAAGATTTTAGTTTACCTGAACCAGATAGTTTTATCAATAATAATGATGAAATATCTTCAGAAGATGTGATGAATAGTGCTAATATTTATAAATGTATGTTCAATAAATTAAATAAAGAGCAACATTCTATTTTTACAGAAATTATAAGTAATGAATCTAAAATGTTTTTTATTGATGGTCCTGGAGGTTCGGGAAAAACTTTTTTATATAAAACAATGATACATTATTATATTTCGCAAAATAAGAAAGTTTTATCAATGGCTTGGACTGGTATTGCTTCTATTCTATTACCCAAAGGAATGACAAGTCATAGGACTTTTAGATTACCTTTAGATCTTAGTAGTATAGAAAGTGCATTCTTAGAATTAGAATCAGATAAAAAAAAATTAAGAGAAGTCGATTTAATAATTTGGGATGAAGCATCCATGATTCCTAAAAAAGCTTTAGAAATAATAGACCGCACATTACAAGATAATAATAATAATAATAATAATAATCTTTATTGTCTTCATACATTAGTATTTTACAATGCTGTCTTTACATATATACATTTATGTGCATTAATACGCCTCTCTTTTTTTTTCTTTTTTTCCTTTTTTTTCTTCTTCTTTTCTTCTCTTTTTTATTTTATCTCTCCTCCTATTCTTCCTTCTTCCTCCTTTACTCTCTCACCTCTTCTTCACTCCTCTTTTCCTCTCTTACCCTTCTGATCCTTCCCTCCTCCTCCTTCCACTCGTACAGGATTCCGTCCACTCTCACCTTGAAGTCCCCGTTCCTTAGCAGCTCCCCATTCTTTTTCGCTTCCTCTCTTTTTCTCTCTCTTATCCCCATGGCTTCTTTCTTTGCCCTTCTCTCCTCCCAACTCATCCACTGCTCTATTCTCACCTTTCCCCCTTCATTAATTTCCTCTCTCCTCTTCCATATCTCCTCCATTTCCTCTTCTGCCGCAAAGATGATTTTTTTTGTGTCCTGGTTTGCGGTCTCCTCCAGCTCCCAACTCGTTCCCTCCAGGATCTCGTCCAGCCAGTCCTGCAGCACCTCCTTCTCATTCCAGTTTGTCCCTTTATGGATGATCACACCTCTCTCTCCTACTTTGCTCCTCCCTCCCTCCGTCCTCTTTCTCTTGTTGGTGTTCACAATCCTAACCTCACTTTTCACATTGTTCCTTTCCCTTTCAATCCCTTTTCTCTCCTGTCTCCTTACTTTTCCTTCCAATTTTTCTACCAGTCCCGTTAATTCTTTGACTGTTCTCTGCATCTTCTCCCTCTCTCTCCTTTCCTCACTCAATTTTCCTTTCAAAATTTCTACATCACCTTCTATGTCCATCATCTTTCTCTCCGCCGTTTCTCTTCTCCCTCTCTCCAATTGCAGCTTCACCCTCCACTCCTTCATCTCCTCTTTCATATCCCGCATCTCTCTCTCCACTCTTCTCTCATGCTTCGACATCTCTCCCTCCTACTTTTTTGTCGCCTTTGGTTCTTTATCATTCTTTTTCTCTCTGTTGACTTTGCACGCTCTCTCTCTCCCTGCTATAACCTCTCTACTCTCCTCACCATGTGCTCTCCTTTCTGTTCCTCTCGTTCCTCTTTCTTCTCCCTGTTCCCTCCGTCTAAATCCTCCTAGGGAATTTCCCTAGACTTCCCCGCATGCTTTGCGCGCGCTTTTCAAATCTCCTTTCTGCTTCGTCCTTTCTTTTCCTTCCTTCCTTGCCTTCCCCTCCTTTATTCTTGCTGCCTTTCTTTATTTTTCCTCTTCCATATAGTGCTATAGAGTTTCCCCACTTGCGTTCTTCTCCCTCCGACTGTTTCCTGCCACTTTTTCCCCTCTATCTTCGTCTCCACACATTCTTCGAACACATGTTTAAGCGTCTCCTCCTCACTCCCACATAGCCTGCATACCCTTTCTTCTTCCTTCTTCCAGTATTTATTCCCTCTTGTCTCACACCCTAGTCTGAACCTTGCCGTAACGTAGAGCGCTCCTCTTCTGTGTTCTCCCACTTCCATCAGGTACTCTAGTATTTCTCCCTGCTCCATCATTACCTCCCTTATTTCACCCGCATATCTGGACTCCTTTATTTCCTCTCTCCACTTCTGCCATTGTGTGTCCTTGCTTATCCTTTCTATTTCTTCCTCCACTCCCTCTTCTTCCTCCATTCTTCTCGTATAATCCTCCACCGATATCCCGCACTTCTCCAATTCCATTCTTCTCACGTCCTTCCCTCTTCCCTTCCATTCTCCCCTTTCTCCCTCTCTCTTCAGCAGCCTCCAGCATTCTCCTAGCAAAGTATTTTCTTTTGCTCTCCTCAGTTTCCTTTCAAACCTAACCGCCCTTTTCCTTGTCCTTGTCTCTAATTTAAACCTTTTCGTCTCCCAGTGAATCACATGTGCCGGCGTGGTCCTATCTAGGTGCAGCACTCATTTGATGTACCTTCTCTGTATTTTCTCTAAATCCTCCTGCCCTTTCCAACCCCATATCTCCGCCCCATATTCTATTACGCTCTGCACTAGAGCGTCGAACAGCTTCATCCTCATCTTCCAGCTGTCCTTGAACGTTGCCTGTCCTAGGCCCCACAGAGTACTTATCAGCGCATTTGCCCTTCCTTTCACCTTCTTCACCTGTTCTTCCTCTTTCCCGTTTTCTTTCATCGTGTATCCCAAGTATTCAAATGTTTTCACCACCTCTATCTCCCTTCCATCCCATTCAAATTTCTCTTCCCTCCTCCTTCTTCCTCCATTTCTAAAAATCATGATCTTCGTTTTCTCTGTGTTTAGCTCCAATCCCTTTCTTTTGATGTATCCTTTGAATCTTCTTAACATTTGTTTCAACCCGCTCGCGTTTATTGCTAGCATTACTACATCATCTGCATATGAGATTGACCATACTTTCCTTCTCCCTAATATTATTCCTCCTTCTTGCACCTTTCCCATCTCTCCTTCCAAGTCTGCCATTGCCACGTTAAACAACAGTGGACTCAGCGGGCATCCCTGTCTCACTCCCTTCTGCGTCTCAAAACTGCCTACATTCCTTTCCCCTATCCTTACTTCACACTCCGTCTTCTCATAAATTTCCTTTACCCTTTCCCTTATCCTTCTAGTCACTCCCAGCTTCCTCATCATCTTCCACACTTCTTCCCTGTTTACTTTGTCAAAGGCTGCTTTCATGTCCGCGAAGCACGCGTATACCTTCCCTCCTTTCTTCCTTAGCTCTCGCTCCACCGCCTTGTTTACCACATATATAGCGTCCGTTGTACCTCTCCCTCTTCTAAATCCCATCTGCGTGTCGCTTAACTTTTCCTCTTCTTCCAGTTTCTTCTCCAATCTTCCCTTTATCAGTTCCGCATATATTTTGTATCCTGTGTCCATTAGTGTGATTCCTCTGTAGTTCTTACACTCCCCCTTATCTCCTTTCTTATAGATTGGCGTGACTTTCCCTCTCCTCCACTCTTCTGGCAGTCCTCCTCCTTTCCAAATCTTTCCTAGTATCTCCGTTAATTCCTCCACAATCTTTCCTCCGCCCTGCTTCCAAGCCTCATTCTGGATTTCATCTTCTCCTGGTGCTTTCTTTTCCTTTAGCTTATTGATTATTTCCCTTACTTCCTCTAATTCTATCTCTCTCTCCTCTGCTTCCTCTTCTTCCCCCGACTCTTCTTCTTTATCTCTCCCTCTTTCCTGCGTTTCTCTCTCTCCCAGTTGCCCGTTAAAAAACTCTAACCAACTCTTATCTTCTATCCCTTTATCTATCTGCTCCCTTTTTCCTTTCCTTCTCCTTTTCACCATTCCCCAGAATTTTTTTCCTGACCTATTCTCCTTTGCCTCCCTTAGCTCTTTTTTCATCCCTTCCTCCTTCTTTTTCCTATACATGCTCCTTAACTCTCTTTTCGCCTGCGTGAACCTGTCTTTTCCCCACCTCCTTATCCCTTTTTTTGCCCTTTTCATTTCTGCCCTCTTCTTCCTGCAATCCTCATCCCACCATCTGCTGTCACCTCTCCTTTTTCTTCTCCCCCTCTTCGTTTGGATCGCGTTTCTTATTTTTATCTTTAAATCCCTCCACGTCTTTGCTTCTCCCCCTTTAGCTAGCCAACCTCTATACTCCCTGATGGCCTCCTCTGTCCACATCGTTCTTTTCATTTCCTCTTCCAAACCTTCCGAACTTCTCCCTGTCTCTAGTTCCAATTCCAATGCTCCATGGTCTGACTCCATTCTATCTTCTACCTTCATTGACTTTACCTTTCTCCTGCCTTCCTCATTTACTATTCCATAGTCTATTACCGAGCATCCCATTCCCCCCACGTATGTGAGTTCCCCTTCCTCATCCCCTTCTGTACTTCCATTTAGGATTGAAAGCCCCCACTCTTTTAACCTATTTAGCAGCTCTTCGCCTTCTTTGTTCACTACTCTATCCTTTGACTCCCTCCTTTCCTCCACTCCCTTTTCATCTAAAAAACCCCCCTCTTGCCCTGTTCTCGCGTTCAGGTCTCCACACCAGAGTATCTTCCCCCCCCCGCTCTTTCTACCATCTCCTCTATTTCTTCATAGTTCCTATCCTTCTCCTCCCTCATGTATGTCGAACCTATCCTTTTCGAACCACTATTCCCCCTTTATACTGCGACGTGCTGCCTCCCAGCAGCGCGCACGCAACTCTTGTGCCTCTTCTGCGCTCGATTTATTTTTCGTCGAGGGACTCGACGCGATCACTTTAGCTTGGGAGAGCTGGGAAGGAGGAAAGAAAACAATACTACAATTTTTATTTTAAAACGACTCTATATTTCGCCCCAACCCCTCCCTACAACGTGGTGGCTAGAGAAGCCTCCCACGCGTCGTACGGTCACGCAGGGCCTTCGCACTGTCCCTACTACACGTAGGCTCGGTGCTCTCCCGGTGCGTAAGCACCTGGTAAGCAGCCGGCCAACCTCTCTCGGCACACGCGCTCGCCTGCCTCGCACGACACGCGCCGGCCTAGCGCAGAGCCAGACCGTGCAGCTCGCTGTCGCCGGCAGCACTCACTCGCTCTATCTCTCTCTCTCGCACACACGACCGCGCGCCCGACTCGCGTTAGCTTCTTCCTCAGCGCAACGATGCGCTGGGTCAAAGCGCGACCGGCTAGACCGCGCACACTCACTCGCCGTCTCTCGCTTTCTCTCTCTCTCTCTCTCCAGGTACGTAAACACACGCCTGTCAAATCGCTCCGACATCGAGCTTGGTTTTCGACGGTTTTCTGACTGACTCCGTGTGAGTCTGTATATTTTTAGAAAAGCTGGCCTCCCGCAGGCTCCAGGCACAGGAGCATTAACTGCATGGCTCCTTAAAAAGAGCCAGGGAGACCGTTCAAAATTTGAAGTGTCCTGGAGAGGTTAGGAGTACAGCAAAACATCTTGGCGGGATCTCATCGCATCTCCATCCGAGCGTTGGCAGCCCTGTTCGTCTGGTGGTGACGTCAAAGGTGGCGCGAAATTTCAAACATCATCACTCAACATCTTGAAATGGACACCGCAACGACACCAGCGGTATGCTCAGTATGCGACGACGCCTCTACACCGCCAACGAGCACGTGTCCGACCTGCCGCCTTCCCTGCCATACACGATGTTCGGGCAAAAAGAAGAATGCCATGTGTGACAGGTGCCGAATAAAATCCGGCAGTAAGTCTGCGACCCCGCCAGCGATCTCTACTCTTGCCGCGGAGACGCCTGCCACCAAGACAGCCCTGCAGAGAGAAAAATCGGCGATGAGGAGGCCCTCTCCACCAGCCGGGACTCGTCAGGTGAGCGCTCGCACCGGGCTTAAGCCCGTGTCCCAAAATACATCGACAGCTCGCCGCGTCCCTCCCCACCAGCAGACGCAGCGTGCTGCGTCAACACCGCGCGCTAATGCGCAGTCAGGTGATCGCGGCAATGGCAATTCGGCGATCGGCTCCCCTCTCCGCTCCGTCGCGGATCGGGAGTGGCAAGAGGGGAGACTGCTGAACCAGAGCGCATCTGTTGGGCGGGTGGCCGACACGCAGGCGCCAGCCTCATTGGGCGCTTGTAGGCAGACCGCAGCTTCTCCATCTCCCGCATCTCGACCTGCTCTTCCATCCGGACTGGACGCCACGGACCTGCAGAGTGCTAGGACGATGGATGCACCACTCGGAGAGACTAGCCTATTGGATGTCTCAAATATCCTCATACCGATAAGCACGATGGAGCTCTTCTTCAGGCGGTTTGACATGCTCCAGGACCAGCTTGATGGGCTGAGTGCTCTCGTGAGCAGGGGTTCGGCACCGCGTGGTGTCTCCCCCGTCCCAGCGGAAGGGGGCACCACTGCCGGTGCGGAGGAATGGAATACCCGTATCTCTGCGCTCGAGACTCAGCTGGCCGAAAACATCAGTGCGTCTAAGAATTTGCTCGACGCGAACAAGCTGCTTCTGGACGAAAATAATAAACTAAAAGACGAGTTGCTACAAACGCAACAATTGCTTGGGAACTTCCGTCGTGCTCGTCGGGATCCCGATCCAGACTCCGGCTCAGGGGGCTCCACTCCACGGTTAGAAACCACATGCGGCGGTTTAGGACTGAATGGGGACGCTGCTGAGGGGTGCGAAGTTATTATTCACGGACTAATAAAGGAACGAAACAAAATCAACGAGAATATCTCGGACAAAGCTGCCTTCGCACTACTCAGCACCGTCCTCCCCAGCCTGCAAAAGAGCGACATCGTCGACACTCGAGTGCTGCGCCTTCGTAGACAGGATGGGGAAAATTTAAAGATGCGTGGGGGCGTGCTGCCCTCTCTCGTAGCTCGGCTTGCCAGGCCGGGTCTGGTCAAGGAAATTATGCGAGCGAAGAGTGCGTTAGCCAACAACTACCTAACCACTAATGATATCAGGCCCGACGTGCTTGACCCGGAGGCTGCTACCTGCTTGACTGGACATAAGGTTTATTTAAATGAAATGTTGTCCCAAGATAAATTCCAACTGTTTAAAAACTTGAGGCCCATTGCACAGGGACTGGGTTTCAAATATGTCTGGCATGCGGGTGGTAGATTCCTGGCTAGGCGTAGGGGGGGTGAGCGTGCGCATGTCTTTGCGTCTGCTGCCGACTTACAAGCCATTCTCACGGCGTGTCAGACCGTCTCGATTAAACCACGACGGCCGAACACACACGTGACTGTCACAGACACGGACGAGAATGTTGACACCACTCCACGAGACGGACGAGAGTCGGGTCTGACAAGTGATTCGGTAGCAACACCCTCATCTTCATCTTCATCGACATCTGCATCATCTACATCCTCATCCTCACACCAACAACCATTGCCATCGTCACCCTCACCATTAATCGCTTCCTCCTCGTGACTGGCGAGGTCCCACGACAATGGGCCTGGGGTTAGGAGTAGCCTGAGAGCGGGCTTTGTTAACATCAACTCGATCAGGGCTCGCATGGAGACCATTCGTGCCTTCCTGATTGAGCGCCCCTCGTACGACATCTTTGGCTTCGCAGAAACATGGCTGGGTCCGATTGTGGATGACAGCCTCATTAGCATCGGAGGATACTCCGTGATTAGGCAGGATCGCAATGTGAATGGGGGTGGCGTCGCCCTCTTTGTACGCAACGGATTGAAGGTCAAGAGGATCGTCTCCTCTGACACTATAGGTTTAGGAAAACCCGGCTTACCGGAGTATCTATTTTGCAGCGTGCAAAGGGACGACTCCCCTCCTATACTGGTCGGAGTAATATACCGGCCACCTAAAATTCCCATGCAAAGGGACTCCGACCTTTTTGGCACCCTACGGGATCTATGCGGCGAATACAGCCATAAAATCATTATGGGCGATCTGAATGCAGACTTACTGTCTGCCTCAGATGACGCTACCACCATCAGGCGTCTATCTGACGAGTTATCCCTTCAGATCATCCGTCACGGTCCCACGCATCACACTGCATCATCTCACACATGGATTGATCTTATCATGACTGACGAAAACGACACGATCCTGGACTCTAGGAGTGAGTGGCTGCCCAGTTTCGGTAGGCATTGTGTCATTGATGTCTCCCTTGACATCTACTCTCCCGCTCCTGTGAGAGACTCCTTCTCGTATCGTGACTATAAGAGCATTGACTCTTCTTCTCTTGTCGACCTCTTGTCTTGTTGTGACTGGACAGCCATGAACTCCATTGAAGCCGATCTGGAAGCGGCGTTAAATGCCCTCAATAACAATCTTAAACTTGCAATCGATGAATTGGCACCGCTGAAAACGGTTTGCCCGCGAAAGAAATGTGCTCCTTGGTCTGGACCGGAGTTGAGGCTCTTAATCGACAAACGCAATGCTACACTCAGGCGTTATGAACGCACGGGTAGAGCGGAGCTTTTCGATGAAGTCCTTCGGCTCACTAGTGAGGTCGACATGCGTTCTGCTCAAGAGCGTGATTCCTTCCTTCGTCAACAACTCTCGGACGCTCTTGATGAAAACAAAAATGTATGGAAGGTAATGCGTCATCTCGGCCTCATGCCTGGGCGTAAGGAGGAGGAGTTTTTTGGCTTCACGCCGGATGAGCTGAATGGGCACTTCGCGGGAATATCGGCATCACCCCTCGAAAACATAGACGATGCAATGGACTCTATTTTATCAACAAGCGAGGAAGGGTTTTCGTTTAGCCCTGTCAGTATGAGTGACGTCGTCCTTGCCATTTCACATTTTTCCTCGCAAGCGAGGGGTGTTGACGGTGTTCCCTGCGGAGTGGTCGTCAAGGCTCTCCCAATTATTGGCGAATATATTTTAAATTTATTTAACTGCTCCTTCGCTCAGGGCATATTTCCGAGTATCTGGAAGCAGGCACAGCTAATTGCGCTAAGGAAGACTAATGCTCCAACTGATGTCACCGACTTTCGTCCAATTGCACTGCTTTGTTTCCTCTCAAGAGGTACTCGAGAAGATCGCCCACACCCAGATTACGGAGTATCTTAGTAAAAACCAGATTTTGGATCCCTTCCAGGCCGGTTTCCGAAAACACCACAGTACACAAACAGCGTTACTAAAACTGACCGACGACATACGCATGGCCATAGACAAAAAGAAGGTGACCCTCCTGCTGCTGTTTGACTTCAGCAAAGCCTTCGACATCATCTCACCTTCTAAACTACTAACTAAACTGCGACAGCTGGGGTTCTCTCGGACGTCTCTCCTGTGGATTAAATCTTATTTACAGGGGCGATCTCAGATGGTAATTTCCAACAAGAATGGAAACTCGGAACGGCTTGCAACCAACCTGGGAATTCCACAGGGTTCCGTCCTGGGTCCCCTGCTGTTCAGTCTCTATGTCAATGACCTTCAGTACATACTCGACGGCACTACAATCAAACATCTTTTTTACGCGGACGACCTTCAGATTTATCTGCACACCAACAAGGATAACCTTATCGAAGGCGTGTCTCGGCTGGCAGAAGCGGCACGGCTGGTTTCTGACTGGGCGGGGAGCTCCGGCCTGCGGCTCAACTCCGGCAAAACCAAGTCCATATTCTTCGGTTCCATGCGAAACGTCAATGATATCAAATCATGGAACCTGCCAGGAGTTCCGTTGCCGGACGGAGTGAGCGTCCCTTTCAGTGATACGGTCGTAAGTCTCGGTGTTGTACTTGACAGTAAACTTACTTGGAAACCGCAAGTAGATGCAATCACTAAAAAAGTCAACAAAGCCCTGTATAGCTTGCGGTTCATCAGGGGCTGTACCACCGAGACTCTCCGTAGAAGGCTTGTTGAGACATTGATACAACCACACTTAGACTACTGTACTGTTACCATCCTGGACGCGTCGAACGAACAACGAATACGGCTACAGAGACTGAGCAATTCATGTGTGAGATACATATTTGGAGTTAGAAGGGATGAGCATATCAGCCCCTACCGGAGGCGTCTTGAGTGGCTACGCACCGATACCAGAAGGCTCTACTTTGAAGCCATTCTCTTATACAAAGCAACTCGGATCGGTGAACCTATGTATTTGGCTTCATTTTTTAATAAATTCAAGCCAAGACAGTCCGGTAGGGGAATTCCTCCGGAACTGATCATACCCACAGCGAGTACTGAAACTGGAGCTAGAGCTTTTCATATCCAGGGTGCTCGTTTCTGGAATTCTCTTCCTTCTTCTCTGCGTCATCTACCATCACTCGCCTCATTTAAAACAGCATTGCGTCGCTATTTACTAGCTATCGATTCATGACTGCTCTGAGCCCACAGGCACTGCATCTCACCCCTCTCTGACTAGGCCTTATGGCCGTTACATTTATCTTGTGCGTAATATTTATAATGTGTAATTTTTAGTAGCTTCTAGTGCAATGTAGATAGGTCTATGACCAAACCCTACACCTAGTACAAAAATGAATGGTTTATATGTGATATAATACTGTGATTTTATATGACTGATTCTACGTGTTTTTATGTGATCTCTAGTGACCATAAGTATTATTTTTTTTACTAGCATACGACAAGCAATCGCCATTCTACATGCCATATTTATTTTATGTATTCTATGTTTATTTTATGTTTTTTTTCTTATGCAACACAGTTGCACATCTGTGATATTTGTATATACTCTTGTATTATATTTTGTATTATATTTTGCTGTGAGCAAATAAAGATCTATCTATCTATCTATCTATCTCTCTCTCTCACTCTCGCGAGCCCCGCACTGCTCGCTCACGTTCTCGTGCGCCCGGCACCGCACGCGAAAACTCACGGTACTCTCTCTCTCTCTCTCGCACGCTCTCTCTCTCTCACATGCACACACGGGTCTCCGACGGCACGCTTGCTCGCGCCGGAGATTTCGCGTAAAACGTTAAGGCTTACCTCTCGAGGGGGGGGGGGGGACGAGCCCCTGGTTCCCTCCTCTCCCACGAAGCGCCGGAAGCCCCGCTGCCGTCAGGCCCGCTGGCTACCCGGGTGCCCGGGGTCTCTCTCTCTCTTCTCTCGGCGCCTGGCTGGCGAGGAGGCTGAAGCACCCCGAGCTTGTAGCTCCTGGCTGGCCCCGGACGTCCCCTCGTTCTCCCCGCCGCTGATGCCTGCTAGCCGCTGGCGACACACTCGCCAACGGGAACAGGTGAATAGTCCTGGGGACGGCGTTGACACTAAGTGTCTCCGCCGTGGTTTTCACTCTGTTTCTCTCTCTCACTCTCACTGCGCACAACACCACTCGCGTGAGGCGGCACTTGTAATCGTCGACTTGCGTCGACGATGTCAGCACGAGAACTGACCCGATTTGCGCGCGCTCTCGCGAACTGCCGCGCCACATGCTTAACGCATATCGCGGGCCTGCTCATGTAAGAGCCGCGCTGATTGGCTCACGGTCCGCGCGAGCCGTTGAGCCTCGCGTTGCAGTCAGCCGATAGGCTGAAAACCGCGAGACGCTGGCTCTGGCTTCGCGCGCTATCCCGCGCTCGTGTCTCTGCTTGCTGCGCCGATTTCTCAGAAATCGCGCGGCAGGCTCGACAACAAGCTGGCCCGGCGCCGCTTCACCGTAAACAGTCTGGCTCTCGCATGTTTACGTGCAGGCTTAGACTCGCCGAATCGGTCGGAAATTTCCCGACTCGACTCGGCTGCGACGTACAACGTCGTAATCCTTCCCCCTTAACCTTGCTAGCCAGGCTGAGGAAATTCCCTGAACCATATTGGTTCCAGGAATTTGGAAAACCGCTCAGCTACCCTGTTAGTGTTGGGTTTGAACTGGGCGGGGGCGCCACCCTTCATCCACCCACTCGCCCCGGGGTCACACAATTGACGATGCAACCCCGTATTCTTCACCTCTGGCCTGGCTATTCTCTAGCTCTCCTCCGCTGGCTACTCTGGCTCACTGCCGAGGCTCGTCTCGCAGTCGTCCGTAAACTTCACGGAGGACTAGCTCTCGAGTCTCGGCAGAAACCCCTTCCAGGCCCCGCAGGATCTGCAGGATCTGCTCTACCGGTTGAAATCGGTAGGCATCTCCCACTGCCTGCTGGCGCTGGTTTGGGCGTTCCTCCACCCGCTTGGGCTTCTCTCCTCTCTCTCCGAGGACTGACCACCCTGGCTGCGTTGCTCGACCCCCTGTGCTCTCGATATGCAGCTGCACAACGCGGGCAGCCAGCCATAAGCACCCCGTGCCTTCCGCAATTGTAGCAGAAGTCCCGGGTCACCTCACGAGGGCACTCGTGAACGCCATGGCCAAACTGCCAGCAGTTGAAACAGCTGTACGGAGCTGGATCTACCGACGGATCGGTCGGGATCGGGGTCAGTCTGCCGAACCACACGCCCCTGTGCTTTACGGCCAGGGTCCTGCGGGCGGCGGATCTACTCCGAACCCTTACCCGACCCGACGGGCGATCCAAGGCTTGCTGCTCCTCGCGACGCGACCTCTCGGGTCCTTCCCTGGGCCGTTGTCGCTGCTCTCTGTCTCTCTCTCTCTCTGACGCGGCTCCTCCACCTCTGGCTGCGCCTCTCCCTCTCTTCTTACTCTCCTCGCTTCCCGCCGGCGGGCAGCCCTGGCCGCATTGCGGCGGGCGTTCCGCGAAGTGGTCTGCGCGGTCTGCGGCATCTCCTCTGGGGCAGGAGTGGCTGGACGATGGTCGTCCCCAGGCCTCTGCTCGATGTTGCGAGCCGCCTGCGCCGCCAGTTCTTCTCGGCGACGGTCCGCTGCCGCCGTCTCTCTTCGGCCGCTCTTGCCGCCCTCTCGGCACGACGGCGTCTCTCCTCCTCCTCTTCCGGCCTCACCTCCTGCTGGCCTTCTCGGGGGGCATCGGCTGGACTCGGGTTCTCCCTCGCCGGCCCAGGCAGCTCGTTGGCAACGGCCTCCGAGTCGTCCGTTCGGTCGGTAGGGGCCCAGTTGGTCCAGTCGATCTCCGCTGTTCCTGGATACACCCCTCCGAAGAAACCTCGCAGAGGCGCGCCAGCTTCGCCCTCCGATGACTGGCCATCCTCGTTGTGGGCGTGGTGGTCAGCCAGCGTTAGCTGCCGTACGCCACCCTTCTTCTTCTTCTTGCTCTTCTTCTTCTTCTTCTTTTCCTCCGCTGGCTGCCAGTCCATCGGCTCTTCCCGCGGTCTCTTCGGCGGGCTAGGAGTCGGGTCTCGCCGTTGGCATGCAGGGGAGCCGGCGACGTATCGCTCCAGCTCCTTCTGCGCTTCCCGGCTTTCCACGGCCTCCTCGCTCGCCTCCTCCGCCTCTGCTACGGATGGCGCTCGCCTCTCCGTGCAGGTCTCAGCTGGCGCCGCAGGTGTCGCCACGACAGCTGGCACCGTTGGCGTCGCAGCTACTGCGGAGACTCCGGCTCCTGCGCTGATGGCGTCGCGAATAGCGCCCAGCACCTTGCGCCACCGCCTTGCTCAGGCTCTCTATTGCCGCCGTCCTCAGCTGCTCCTCCTCCTCCTCCACTGGCTCCAGCCTTGGCTTGCCCGTCGGTTGTCTCGCGGGTCTAAGCCTGGATAAACCAGTTCAGGCCTGGCGTCGTCTCTGAACGACGAGGCCGATCCTCAAACTGGTCATCCTCCCCCCTTGACCACGCAGGGGACTCGACGGTGGTGTCGTCCTTGGCGTGGCTGGTCTCGGGAATGCACCCGGCTGAGGCCATGCTCCGCCAGCCATCTGCGCGTATGTCGCGCGCGGTGGCGTGCGGCTCCCTCGTGGCTGGCTCGGCGACGGCGGTTTAGCCGCGCCCTCCTCCTTCCTCTGCTCCATCCTCCCTAGAACAAAAAGAAAACATATATTAATTTTTCTCTACTCTCGTACCTCGCGGCGGAATCCAGCGCTTAAGTTCGTTGACTTGGTCGTAAGCTTTGGTCAACCGCCGCGACCTTCCGTCACCGTAGCCCAGTATGTAAACAATCGGGGATTTTACCTCGACTATCTCATACGGGCCCTCCCAGTGCGGAGCCAACTTTCTCGACACCTTACTCGCCGCATCAGATAGGACATGGGTTTTTCGCATAACCCTATCTCCCATCTGGAAACGCGTGTCCTTTCTCCCCTTATTATAAACTTTCTCCTGCCTCTCCGTGGCTTTGCTCGCGAATTTCGCCACCAAATCCCTCAACGCATCTAATCGCTTTATTCTCTCCTCCCACTCCCCTGGCTCCCGCCTCTCAATTGGCTTGTCCGCCTCGATTTCGCGGCGTAAACTCAACACAGGGCGGGGGTGGCGCCCGTAGTTAAGAAAAGCCGGCGAAACTCGAGTGGACGCTTGTGTGGCCGTATTGATGGCGTGGCGAAACTCATGCAGGTGCACATCCCAGTCACGATGATCGTTCTTCACGAACGTCGCTATCATCGTCTTCAGCGTTCGATTCGTACGCTCCACTGGGTTAGCCTGCGGATGATAAGGCGGAGTTGTGATGTGTTTTACACCATAGATTTCCAACACCTTACGGAGATGTTGGTTATCAAACTCCTTGCCATTATCCGATAGAAAATATTCAGGGGTCTCCCACCTGAATAAGATCAGCTCCTCGAATGCTCTGGCCACAGACTTAGCATCTGCCTTTCTCAACGGTTTTACCTCTATCCATCGTGTAAACAAATCTTGGAACACGACAAGATATTTAAACCTGTTTTTACTCGGCGGGAACTCCATGAGATCAGCTGCTACGATGGCCCAGGGCCTCTCGACAACACGCCGTCCCATGAGTCCTTTCGCGCCACTCTGAACCGTTTTATATTTCTGGCATTCCTCGCAAGATTGCACAAAGCGGTACACATCATGGTACTCTCCTCGCCAGTAATATTCTCGAGCCACTCGGTCATATGTTTTCTCAATTCCCAAGTGACCCGAGGAGGGTGTGCAGTGCGCATCTCTCATCACTCTCTCTTTGTGCTCCTCAGGCACTACCGACCTCCACGCCTCCTCTCGGTGTGTAATCGGGTCAAGTAATGGATCATTGCGCCAACGATATAACACACCGTCTTCGATGCGCCAGCCTGGATACTTTCCCGGAAAATTTTCAACTTGCTCTCGCAGTATCAAATATTCTGGGTCGGTAATCTCTTCGAAAGCGGCCACGGCATCTTCGCCGTTGTCCTCGCTTCGAGACAGCGCATCAGGAAAGTGATTCAATTCACCTTTCCTATAAATAATCTCAAAGTCCCACTGTTGCAGCTCAATCGCCCATCTCGCTAGGCGGCCGCTGGGATCTTTCAAATTCCTCAGCCACTGCAGGCTCTTGTGATCGGTTATTACACTGAAGCTGTACCCCTCAATGTACGGCCTCAGCTTTTTAATAGCCCAGATCACAGCCAAGCACTCTTTCTCTGTCGGCGTATAATTCCTCTCGGCCGACGTCAGCACTCGGCTAATGTACACTATGGGGTGTTCGCCATCTTCCCCCTCTTGGGTTAAGACAGCCCCAATAGCCACGCCACTGGCGTCACACTGCACTTTAAACGGCTTCGAAAAATCGGGCCGTGCGAGCACAGGGGCCACAGTGAGCGCGTACCGTAGTGCTTCAAACGCCTCTTGCTGCTCTTCACCCCACTCCCACTTTTGGTCTTTCCTCAGCAGACGTACTAGCGGGACTTTGAGCTCGGACTGACCCTTTATAAAGCGCGAATACCAGCCCAACATGCCCAGAAAGCGTCTCAGCTGTTTCACCGTTCTCGGCGCCGGAAAGTTTCGCACAGGCTCTACTCTGTCAGGATCGGGGCGTAAACCCTCGCTATCCAGTAGAAAACCTAAATACGAAATCCGAGAGCAACAAAACTCACACTTCTCTCGATTTACGACCAACCCCGCCTCGGTGAGTCGCTTCAGGACAAACTCGAGCCATTTTAAATGCTCTTCGAACGTCTCCGTGGCGATCACCAGGTCGTCGAGGTAAGCGAATACCGCTGGCTCACACGCAGGACCAAAGAGGGCATCAACTAGCCGCTGCTGGGTCCTAGGCGCGTTGCACAATCCGAACGGCATTCTTTTAAACTGCCACAGGCCTGAGCCTGGAACAGAGAAAGCCGTATACTTTCGACTCTCCTTCGAAAGCGGAATCTGGTAATACGCTTGTTTCAAATAGACTTTTGTGAGGTAACGAGCATTGCGCAGCCTGTCTGTAATCGAGTCCATACTCGGAATCGGATATTCGTCCTTTTTGGTAACTCGATTCAGATCTCGGTAATCGACACAGAACCTCCACGTTCCATCCGATTTCCGAATCATGACAGGAGCACTCGTGTAATCACTGGCTGACCTCTCGATTATTCCCTCATTGAATAATCGCTCTACCTCCTCGACTGCAGCTCTCTGCTCCGCTGAGTGCACTGTCTCGAGGTGTGGCCCTTCAGTCTGCACCGGAAGCAGACGATATCAGGACACTCTGAAGCGCGGTGTCCTACTCTGTGGCACGTAAAACATGCCCCCAGAAACTCACCCTCTCTCACGTTAGTCGCCCTCATCGGCGACTGGGCCGCCCCCGCACCTGAACTCCCAGGGCGTGGCTGAAACCCAGCGCCTCTTTGACCACGTGCCGAGTTCTGGCTTGGCGAAGCACTCTTACCCTGCGAGTTGCCTCTGCCAGGGTTAGCCTGCATGCTTGCACTCGCAGCCCTCTCTGACTCGGAGGTAGAGGGCGAGACCGTGGCTTTCTTCGCCTTGGCCTTCTTTCCCTTTTTAGAAGCTCTCTCGGGCTCCTCTACCTCCTTATCGCACGCCGCTGCTGCTACGACTTTCGGTCGAGCAGCACCACCGTTGTATGCCGCGCCGGGAACGTGCATTTTCTCGGCTGGCGGGGGTGGTGTGTAGCGGCTATCCAGGTCTCGCTGTTTCTCCCAGCGACGACCATAACGCTCCAAATCCTCCATACTATCGATGAGCTTATCACCGATAGCCTTGCGGTATTCGGGGAGGATGTTACGGTACGCTATCCGCAACACCTCTCGATCCGACGGAGGCCGATGGAAACGCGACACAATATACTCGAATTTGCTAATGAACTTCGCAATCTTCTCTCCCTTGTGTTGCGTCCTCCGCCTCAGATCCTCCATCAGATCTTCCCGGTTATATTCTGGCACATAACATCGACGGAAGGCCAGACAGAATTCACTCCACGTTTGAATCCTGTCTCGCTTCGCTCGGAACCAACGTCCAGCATCTCCCTTGAAAATACAAGGCAGAACACTGAGCCACTCCGCGTCAGTTCCTTTAGCCTCCCGTCGGCAATTGCTCAGCCGATCGATAAACTCCTCGGCATCCTCACTCCGGCCTTCCCCTGTGAACTTGAAGTCCCAGTCCTTAAGCCTCTTCGTGATACGGGCCGTATTATCATGGCCATCACGGCGAGAGTGTGCAGAGCTCGCCTTGCTGGACGCGCGGCTCGAGACACGCTCGAACTCCCTGTCACTGCTCAGGAGGCTCACGCTTTCTCTCGGGCTTCTACCACGCGAGACCTTCACGTCCACATCCCTCTTCACTTTCTCTCCTGCCCTCTTTGCGCGACGCTTACTCGCGTGAGGGACTTCCCACTCGCTCTCTGACTCCTCAGAAACCTGCCTCGCACGGCTGGACCTGCGGCCTTTCGCCAGGTCCGCCGGAGCTGGCAGATCTCTCCTCTATGTAGCGCTACCCCCAGAGGAATATAGTGGCAGTCCCACTCCTCTCGCAGAGGTAAGCCGTTGGCTTTTCAGCCTCAGCTCATCCTCTCCGCGAAGGATGGACTGCCCAACCTCTGTGCGCGCTACGCGTTGAGCTCTTTCTCTAGCAGCCGCTCGCACCTGCTCTAGGCGATGCTGCTGCTCTCTCTCGGCCTCTCGCTCTTCGCGCTCTACGCGAAGTTCCTCGAGCGTCTCATTATATACACGCTCGCCCTCGGAAGAGAGTTCTTCGTTAAAAACTCTCTCCCTAGCTTGCTCGTAGGTCATTCCGCTCGCGCGGAATTCTCCTATACGAGCTGCGCGTGCGGCGAACAACTCGTTCGTCGCACTGTGACGCTCAGCCTCGTTTCGAGTGCTCTCAGCTGAGCTCTCGCCGCTTTGGCGGCTCCTGCGCCGAAGCCGCCGATCTACGCCTGCAATATTCGCTGCAGGCGTATAGTAGCGGTCATTCCTCGCATCGAACGCATCCTCACTACCAGAGCTCTCTACTCTGGCATCGCGTCTGGCAGGACCCGCTGGGGGCTGCCTATATCCCCTCACCACCCTCGCTGAGATATACTCCCAGTTAGCAGTATGATTGCTAACCAGGTAACCCGGCAGCCCCCTCGCCGGTGTCGCCGACAGCTGGTCTAAATCGCCGACTGCAGCTGTTGCAATCGGGCGACCTGACAACGACGCTGTCGTCGTCACCACTGCTCTGATTGCCTGCGATGTTACCACTGACTGCGCTGTCGTGGTTGCAATCGCAGGCCCCACTACCGCCACCTCATTTTCATGAGTATTGAGGGGTAAGTCGCCGCCTTTCTCGCTTTCGCTAGAATGTGGTCTGACTTCCCTCGCTGTACTCTTAGGCTTGGCTACCCGTCGCCTAAGCCCGGGTAGTACTTAGCTTAGTACTACCCTCTCTATCTCGTTTTCGGAACGCGTGAGATCCTCGCCCGCATTATCCCACCCGTACCACGGCACGTCATGCCCCTTCTCCACAAAACACGCGCGCAAAACCCGGTCCCGCTTCACCTCGACCGAGCCACGCACACTACACCCCTAGTGGCGAGCTCTGCATCGAGTTCAGCCTCGACCAGACGACTGACGTCATACTTTAACGTCCGCGCCTCTCGCGATTTGAGCAGCTTCCTCATCGCCGCGGCATGTACCGTCGCGGCGGAGGTCTGTTGCGCGGCCGTCGCTGGCCTTCTCTCCCTACCTGACGCGCTATCTCGCTGCATCGCGGCCTCTCACACACACTCACACACTCAACCGTGACAGCTCTTCCCTCCTCCTCCCCGGTGATCACGTAGAATCCCCACAAGGGATGCCAATTGCGACGTGCTGCCTCCCAGCAGCGCGCACGCAACTCTTGCGCCTCTTCTGCGCTCGATTTATTTTTCGTCGAGGGACTCGACGCGATCACTTTAGCTTGGGAGAACTGGGAAGGAGGAAAGAAAACAATACTACAATTTTTATTTTAAAACGACTCTATAATTCGCCCCAACCCCTCCCTACAACGTGGTGGCTAGAGAAGCCTCCCACGCTTCGTACGGCCACGCAAGGCCTTCGCACTGTCCCTACTACACGTAGGCTCGGTGCTCTCCCGGTGCGTAAGCACCTGGTAAGCAGCCGGCCAACCTCTCTCGTCACACGCGCTCGCCTGCCTCGCACAACACGCGCCGGCCTAGCGCAGAGCCAGACCGTGCAGCTCGCTGTCGCCGGCAGCACTCACTCGCTCTATCTCTCTCTCTCGCACACACGACCGCGCGCCCGACTCGCGTTAGCTTCTTCCTCAGCGCAACGATGCGCTGGGTCAAAGCGCGACCGGCTAGACCGCGCACACTCACTCGCCGTCTCTCGCTTTCTCTCTCTCTCTCTCTCTCTCTCACTCTCGCGAGCCCCGCACTGCTCGCTCACGTTCTCGTGCGCCTGGCACCGCACGCGAAAACTCACGGTACTCTCTCTCTCTCTCGCACGCTCTCTCTCTCTTCTCTCGGCGCCTGGCTGGCGAGGAGGCTGAAGCTCCCCGAGCTTGTAGCTCCTGGCTGGCCCCGGACGTCCTCTCGTTCTCCCCGCCGCTGATGCCTGCTAGCCGCTGGCGACACACTCGCCAACGGGAACAGGTGAATAGTCCTGGGGACGGCGTTGACACTAAGTGTCTCCGCCGTGGTTTTCACTCTGTTTCTCTCTCTCACTCTCACTGCGCACAACACCACTCGCGTGAGGCGGCACTTGTAATCGTCGACTTGCGTCGACGATGTCAGCACGAGAACTGACCCGATTTGCGCGCGCTCTCGCGAACTGCCGCGCCACATGCTTAACGCATATCGCGGGCCTGCTCATGTAAGAGCCGCGCTGATTGGCTCACGGTCCGCGCGAGCCGTTGAGCCTCGCGTTGCAGTCAGCCGATAGGCTGAAAACCGCGAGACGCTGGCTCTGGCTTCGCGCGCTACATGGAGGAAGAGAGAAGGAGACCAAACTCTGTACTACGAAAATGTCCCACTTTCCCCGGTCAAGATCGCCAGGTCCACCGAGCGGATTGCCGAGACCTAGCGAGTAACAGCTCCCTCTGTTGGCGAAAAATCCTAATATAGCTCTGAATGATTTTAGGATTTTTAGGAATCAAGTTCAAGACCACTTTGGATTTTTTTTTTTTTTTTTCAATCAAAAACGTTGTATAATGATTCATTAATAATAAATATTATTAATAAATCATTATGCAATCAACTATGTTTAACAATTTCAACAAACTAAACGAGAGAAAGAGAGAGAGAGCGTGTCGGGAAATACGCTATCTCTCTGTAGTCGTATACGATAAAAGAGATACTTTTATACTCAGACAAGATTAAACTTAAAACTTAAGCTTAAACTTAAACTTAAACACAACTCAAACCCCAACAGGGGGGCGATGATCATATGCTGCTTTCAATTTTAGATTCAATGTGTGATTAACAGCTGTGATCGTTAAGGCGTAGGTCCAGTGATTTTTTGATCAGGGTTCAAGCCCGATGTCAAATTTTTTTTTTTTAACGTATTCATAGGTAAATGTCATTTCTCCTTTTTGTATCTATAAATAATGATATAGCAATAACTATAAAAAAATATAGAAATTAAGCGGTTTTATAAATAATTAATTTGTAGCAGTATAAATAACAATTATTTTGTATTAACTTTAAGAATAGGTAAATAACATTACATTACTCTTCTTTGCAACTGTTATATTTATAATAATTATTGTTATTTATACTGCTACAAATTAATTATTTATAAAACCGCTTAATTTCTATATTTTTTTATAGTTATTGCTATATCATTATTTATAGATACAAAAAGGAGAAATGACATTTACCTATGAATACGTTGAAAAAAAAAAAAAATTTGACATCGGGCTTGAACCCTGATCAAAAAATCACTGGACCTACGCCTTAACGATCACAGCTGTTAATCACATATTGAATCTAAAATTGAAAGCAGCATATGATCATCGCCCCCCTGTTGGGGTTTGAGTTGTGTTTAAGTTTAAGTTTAAGCTTAAGTTTTAAGTTTAATCTTGTCTGAGTATAAAAGTATCTCTTTTATCGTATACGACTACAGAGAGATAGCGTATTTCCCGACACGCTCTCTCTCTCTTTCTCTCGTTTAGTTTGTTGAAATTGTTAAACATAGTTGATTGCATAATGATTTATTAATAATATTTATTATTAATGAATCATTATACAACGTTTTTGATTGAAAAAAAAAAAAAAAAAATCCGAAGTGGTCTTGAACTTGATTCCTAAAATCATTCAGAGCTATATTAGGATTTTTCGCCAACAGAGGGAGCTGTTACTCGCTAGGTCTCGGTAATCCGCTCGGCGGACCTGGCGATCTTGACCGGGGAAAGTGGGTCAGTTTTGCCTCCCGAGCTCATAGGAGTTTGGTCTCCTTCTCTCTTCCTCCATGGCGCGCTATCCCGCGCTCGTGTCTCTGCTTGCTGCGCCGATTTCTCAGAAATCGCGCGGCAGGCTCGACAACAAGCTGGCCCGGCGCCGCTTCACCGTAAACAGTCTGGCTCTCGCATGTTTACGTGCAGGCTTAGACTCGCCGAATCGGTCGGAAATTTCCCGACTCGACTCGGCTGCGACGTACAACGTCGCAATACTGCATTTGCCACCTATGACTTCTCCTGATCTTCCTCTCAACCATTCAACTTTGTCCTCTTTCCTATCTTTCCTAACTGCCATTACCATTCCTCCCTTTAATCTCCCTCTGCTCCCCCCTTTTTCGTCTCTCTTACCTCTGTTTCGAAGCCCTTCATTCTCCTCCTTATTCTTTCCTCCTCACCGCTCTCTGCCCACGTTTCCTGTAGACATATGACGTCAAATCCTAATATGTATCTCCATCCTTCCTCTTCTATTCCTTTCAGTACTGCCACATTCCAGCTCAACACCTTCAGATTCTCCTTTCTTTTCCCTTTTCCCCTTTCTTCCCTTTTCTCCTTCTCATCTCCATCTTGCCTCCCCCTCTCGAAAAAGCCTATCCCCTCTTTCGTTCCAGAAGTACGTCATGTCTCCTACCGTTAACTTGTTTCTTCCTACTTTCACTGGTTTTCCTTCGATTCTCCATTCTCTTGCGAGCCCGTTCAACCTTTTTCTATTTCTCCTCTCTCGCCACTTGCCAATGGCTTCGACACACCTCCTCTCTCGGGGGATCTGACGAAGCCATTGGCAGGGTCAGACGTGTAGTAAGGGGGTGTGCATAATACGCAGCTTTTTTTACATTACAAGATGTTTGTTATAATAATTTACCGTTTGGAGGAAAATTAATAGTTTTGGGTGGTGATTTTAGGCAAATTCTTCCAGTAATAAAACATGGTTACAGAAATTCAATAGTTGAAGAAACAATTAAATATTCTAAATTATGGATACTTTTCAAAATATTGAAACTTAAAAAAAATATTCGATCTAATGATATTGCATTTTCATCATTATTATTAGATTTAGGAGAAGGTAAACTTAATCCATTTGAGATTCCTACAAATTGGAAGACTAACAATATTTGTGATCAAATTTATAGTAATATAAATCAAAACATTTCCATTAATAGTGTTATCTTAGCTTCTCATAATGAGGATATTAAAATAATTAACGATAAAGTTTTAAAATTGTTATATGGAGATTCAAAAACATATTACAGTGTAGATTTTGCAATACATAAAGGTGTAGATCAAACTGATGAAAATATACATCTTAATTATCCAATTGAAATGTTAAATGATATTAGAGAGGGTCTCCCACCACACAAATTAAATTTAAATATTAATGCAATAGTAATGTTAATTCGAAATTTAAGTATCACAGACGGTCTATGTAATGGTACACGTTTAAAAATAACAAAATTATACGAGTATAACATCGAGGCAGAAATCATTACAGGAGAAAATATTGGTAGCAAAGTTTTTATTCCACGAATAACACTTACTACTAACGAGTCTTCTTCATTTCCATTTATTCTTCATAGAAAACAATTTCCAATCACATTAGCTTTTGCTATAACGATTAACAAATCACAAGGTCAAAGTTTTGATTCTTTAGGGATTTTCCTTAGACGACCATTATTTTCTCACGGTCAGTTGTACGTAGCTTTATCGAGATGCAAAAATCCTGATAAGATATTTATTCAAAGTGAATTAACAGATTCATCAAACATTGAAAATATTGTATGGCGTGAGATTTTCGAAGGTTAAGTCTATAATAGTCATTTCTTCTTATTTTTTTATTGACCAATTATTTCCCTTTTTAAATTTACTCTTTTTAACCACTATCAAATTTATTATATTTTAAATTTTTTGTAAAGACTTTAGATACACAATACAAAAACAGAAAACAGGCAAACAAATAATCATTTAATATGGTAAGTTAATTTCATATTATTGTAGGACATGATGCAATAATATTTAATTAACTCGTGAAAATTATATGATTTTTTGTTCATTTTTATTTAAAAAAAGTTTAAACTTTTATCCTGTTAAAAAATTATGTTTTTTAACAGGTTTATTATAAAAGTATATGAATACACAGTTGTTTTTAAATAAATTAATAATAATAAAGTTAATTAATACATTTAAAACTTTTTTTAAGTAAAAGTGTTTCTATTGGATGGAGGATGGTATGAGGTGGAGTCTTAGGGGAGGAGGTGGTATCTAAGACTCCCGTGGTTATATGGCTCTAGGCGATGATTCCACGGCTTTTTTTAATTTATTGTGTATAAATTTTATTTGTAAAAATGGATGATTATTAAATTTCCTAATATATTATATGAAATTATTGGTGATTTTTATACAATAAAATAACAAAAGCAAAACAAAAATCAACGCGCTTGAAGCACATTGTATAACTTTATTACAATGTACTTCTGACAGTACCTCTAGGGTGGTGTAGAAAACTGTCATTCTTAAATTTAAGTACTAAGTAGTATGCATTACCCAGAACTCCTCGATTTAAATCAAGCAAAATTTTTTAATATATAAGGTATAAAATATCACACATCAGAGATTTTAATTATTTTTCTCTATGAAGAGAGTATAGAAAGAGTGTGGAGAGAGTATAGACGGAATGTGGAGGAAGTGTGGAGGGGTATATAGAGAGAGTGTGGAGGGGCATGTGGAGGGGCATGTGGAGGGAGTGTGGAGGGACATGTGGAGGGGTATGTGGAGGGGCATGTGGAGGGGCATGTGGAGGGAGTGTGGAGGGAAGTGGAGGGAGGTGGAGGGAGGTGGAGGCGGGTGGAGGGAGTGTGGAGGGAGTGTGGAGGGAGTGTGGAGGGGGTGGAGGGGAGTGGAGGGGATGTGGAGGGGCAAATCATAAAAAAATAACGTAAATTTTGAAATGATTTTACGATATTTTGTGGAGGGAATGTGGAGGGAGTGTGGAGGGGATGTGGAGGGGCATGGGGAGGGGCATGTGGAGGGAGTGTGGAGGGGGTGGAGGAAGTGTGGAGGGAGTGTGGAGGGGGGTGGAAGGGGGTGGGGGGGTGGAGGGATTTTTAAAAAAAAATCACGCTTACAACTATATAATATAGGAAGATATATATATATATATTCTTTTTATGCATTTGGAGCTGCTAAATTCAATGGCACTGAAAGTTTTTGTATAAAATTTAGAACCTAATATGGTTATGAATCGATGAAAAACTCTGGAAGCAAATAGAAATAAAATATATTGCAAAACATATATTTTAAAAGTTATGTATAAATTTAAGTCGGTATATATAGCCCAGCTATATTTCTTGTAATCTATTGTGAAAAATATTATTATTTTATTTTAGTAGAAAAATTCACCTATTTTTTTATGTCATATGTAAATCTAAAAATAAGTATATGTAATGCTAAAAATCTATTTTAATGAAGTTTCTTTTAAAATTTGTATATATTACATGAATGAGAGGTGCTTTCTTTATAATTTAACATGTACTTCGAGACAAATATATATATATATACATTTACCCCGATAACACACAACGTTCTGAAAATGTTATTAAGACGTTGTATTTAGACGAAATAACGTCTTCTTCTAAGAGGAAAAATAACATTAGAAAAACGTCTTTTTAACGTTATTTTGGCCGCAAAATTTTTTTCTACGAATGGATATAGAAACGTTATAATGACATCTTTGAAACTCGATTGCTACGTGTCAACACGTCATTTATGGGAAAATCCACAGAAGTTTTAACATTTTGTGTAAGGATTTCTTCCACGTAAGTTATTGCCGTTAGTCGCTTGCCGGGCCAAGCACATAATCTAGACTGATTCAAAAACATTCAATGTAAACTAGAAAATCAACCCTGAAATTGACATAAGTGTGCAAAGCACGGCTTAATGCAAAAATGTATAACAATACCTAAAAAAGTGCTATTTTGAATTGTAAGAAAAAATGGCACTTTTTTTAGATATTCTTATGCATTTTTATATTAAACCGTACTTAGCACATATATGTCAATTTCAGGGTTGATTTTCTAGTTTACATTGAATGTTTTTGAATCAGTCTAGATTATGTGCTTTGCCCGGCAAGCGACTAACGGCAATAACTTACGTGGAAGAAATCCTTACACAAAATGTTAAAACTTCTGTGGATTTTCCCTTATACATTGTTTAAACGTTGATATGACAAAGTTCAAGACGGCTACTCAACGTCTTATACACGTATTTCATTCGTATTTAATATATAGAAATGCGGTAGACCGAAAAGTTGAAACGTTGTTCAGACGACGGAATCAGGTTTTAGTTTTGTGAAAAAAACGTTTCTAGCAACGTTAAATTAACGTTTTCCAGACGATTCATGAAAAAACCAAGTTATAATCATATAACTTTTATTCATCGGGTCACTTGGTAAACAAGGAAGTATTATTTTTGTTTATACATGAAAGGTTTTATTATAACTTTATTATATAAAATATATTATCGCACAATATTTTACATTAAAGTCTTATTATACGCTTCACTTTTCTAATTGAATGATGAATTTTTTGAAAGTGCATTAGTTGGATATATTTATGCAACATTCGAAAAGTTGCACGATTGTCGTTTTGCACGTGGGCTTCTCTGCTTTTAGCTAGCAGGTCATTAAAACTTCATGGCAACGACAGATGGCGCTAGGGTGACTACTCTCTAAGCTTCGGTGTGTTTGGGTGAGTTACTGTACGGAAAATAGTAAGCACATCGCCAGTGCTGTCTGCACGTTCAGCGGTGCTGCCAGGTAGGCTTGAGCGCACCGCCGAGCACCGCGCGCTGCATGCTTGCCACATTCTCATCTGCTGCGCGGCTCGGCGAAAAGGTGTGCCGACTTCTCTTAGTGCAGACTCGTGGAAATGACAATTAATTTTCATTAAAATTTTCATAGAAACTTGTCGATCTTTATGTAAAATTGTTTTGTAGATCACGAATTTCGCAATGAAAACGCTTTAAAACTTGAAGGAAAAAAGATATGACCGTTTTAAGGTAAAAAATACTCTCTTTTTTCAGTTTTCTTTCTGTAACACGGTTGGATTGTATTGTAGTCGAAAAAAGTAAACCTGAAAGTTGTTCGTTATAAAATTAAAACAATATTTTGTTCACAAAATTAATACGAAGTAGCTCCGTAGACTACTATTATTTATACACAAACTATTACACCTAAAAGGGTGCGTCCACTGACATTTTTATAGAGAATTTTATAACGAACAATCATCTTTACTTTTTTAGTCTGCGGCGCAATCCAACCGAGTTTCAGAAAGAAAACTGAAAAAAGACAGTATTTTTTACCTTAACCCATTAACGCCCAAGCGGCGAAAATATTTACGAACTTTTCAACGACTTTATTTCGTACATTATTCGACTAAAAAAATTTGCGTCACTACTATTTCTACGCAAAATTTAATGCTCTTTCAGAATCCGGGATCAAAATTTGGATAAGACATCAAGAAAAAAAATATGGCCAATTTAAACATAAAAAAAAAGAAAATTTTCAAAAAAAATTTTTTTTTAATTTATTTTAGGTATGTAGTAATTCATGTTCTAATCATGATCAGGGGTGATCACAATACTTGAAGTTTAACATAAAATTTTTACACAATGATTGGATTACTACATTTTACAAAATGGCGGCCAGAACGTAAAAATTGTATAAAAACTTTAACTATCTTTTTTCTCGGAATATATTGAGTTTAGCAAAAATGATCTAAGAATAAAAATGTTTTAGATTTAATCATAGAATACTCTTGAATTTTTTCAGAATTTTCAGAAATGATTTTTGTTTTTGATTAATCACAAAAAATTGAAATTTGGAAAAAAATTTTTTTTAATTCTGAAAAAATGTATGAGTATTCTATGATTAAATCTAATACATTTTTATTCTTAGATGATTTTCGCTAAACTCAATATTTTTTGAAGAAAAAAAATTGTCGAATGTAAAATTGCTCATTCCACTCTTTGTATGACCCAGGGACAACGACGTGGACGTAGTAGAATTCTGTCTCCTTTGGGGTGCTTGATTTAAGTGAGTCCCCTTGCCTCTCACTTTAACGATAATTTTTTTAATGTTTTTTTTTAAACATCCAATACAAAACATAAAATTTTTACACAATGATTGGATTACTACATTTTACAAAATGGCGGCCAGAACGTAAACATTGTATAAAAACTTTAACTATCTTTTTTCTCGGAATATATTGAGTTTAGCAAAAATTATCTAAGAATAAAAATGTCTTAGATTTAATCATAGAATACTCTTGAATTTTTACGTTCTGGCCACCATTTTGTAAAATGTAGTAATCCAATCATTGTGTAAAAATTTTATGTTAAACTTCAAGTATCGTGATCACCCCTGATCATGATTAGAACATGAATTACTTCCGACGACATACCTAAAAAAATTCAAAAAAAATTTTTTGTGAAAATTTTCTTATTTTTTATGTTTAAATCGGCCATATTTTTTTCTTGATGTCTTATCCAAATTTTGACCCCGGATTCTGAAAGAGCATTAAATTTTGCGTAGAAATAGTAATGACGCAAATTTTTTTCAGTCCAATAATGTACGAAATAAAGTCGTTGAAAAGTTCGTAAATATTTTCGCCGCTTGGGCGTTAATGGGTTAAAACGGACATAACGTTTTTCATTCAAGTTTTAAAGCATTTTCATTGCGGAATTCGTTATCTACGAACAATTTTACATAAAGATCGATAAGTTTCTATGAAAATTTTGATGAAAATTAATTGTCATTTCGACGAGTCTGCACGAAGAGAAGTCGGCACAGAAAAAGACGTTCCGGGTAGACTTTTCCCCCGTGCCGCGCAGTAGAAGAGAGTGTGGTACGCATGCAGCGCCCCCGAGTGTGCTTACTATGTATTTTACGTGTGAGCAAAATATTGGAAAAGCCGCAGCGCAATAATGTGTGAAAATCTTTGTATGTGTAGATTCTCAGTTGTCTATGTTTCTTGCTACACCAACAATAACAGGATGTTTCTACCAATACTTTTACGAGTAATTTTATCCTGATATAAGATTTGTCAATGTAAAGATCGTGCTTGTTAATAAGGACGGGCAGCGCGTGTTCTAAACAAATAATTATTTAATTATTTAGGAAATTAGCCGTTGGTGCAAAAACCTTTAGTTACTGAATTTACGTTAATAGGATTAGCAAAATAATAGTTTGTGACCTTGTTATTTGTCTGCAGACTTACGTTCTCATCAGCTGACGCGCCCGATATTATGTTTATGTTTTTATCGTATAATGCTCACAAGACGAGGTTGTCTACCTTTATTATCGCGAGTAGAATGATGCGCGCAATGAGCTGACTTTGCGCGACACACTAACAGGTGACGTGATTTTTCTGTCTGATCTATTCTTACTTATTATTAACTTTAACTAATTCCTTCTGATTCTTTATAGGATGTTATGTTGATGCATTGATGATTGGTATTTGATGTAGGTTTCTTGTATAAATAAGTTATTCCGGTTTAATAATTCGTTATTTTTATTACTAGTCGAAATATAAAGAATTCGATTTGGATTACTACAATAAAACCGTTATTTTCTACACAATGTTCTTTAGTAATTCAAAATACAAGTAATACATTTACCTTAGATTGTTGGCTTCTAGGTAACAATCCTTGTAATGGATATATATATTTTGTTTTGGTATAATAAACTATTGGTTTCTAAGCATCAGTCTATTATAAATGATTTCCGGTTTTTATTAAGCAATAAATATACTAAATTTATATAATATTTGTATAACTTACAACGTTCGTTTATGCACACTCTGGATGTAATACAACTCCTTCTTTGGTGTGTCAGATGGCGATGTTGAAGTTAATTATGCTCTACACGATTGTATCGTGGCTATAAGGAAATTTAGTTAACAACTGCGGTCTACCCACTTACGCCGGATGTAACGACGGTCCTTTAGTTGAACTTTATTGCTTAAGAATTGTCGTTCGTCAGGCAAGGGCAACACTTGACTTCTCCAAATATGATAGGAATGGATTGCTTTAACATCCACTACGCGTTACAAAAGTAGATAGACTATTCGTCTATTTCCGTAGAGATCGAAATGTAATACTTTCGACACCCTCTATGCTTACTAGATCGGTCGAGCAGCTCTGTACTCGCCGGACAAGACTCTACTCTTTACACTATTTAAGTTTACGAACAAAAGGCACTGCGTGAATCGGTTCCGCGGCTTACAAAGCCTCAGACTCGATGCAAGCAGTTTAATAATTAAAGATGTGGGGATGGCTAATAACCAATAAACTTCTGACACACCAATATGAATTACAGTAACTAGCGCACAACGTGTCGTTGTAGTACAGGTGTTTTAATTAGTACAGATTCACAGGTCAAAGCACTCTGCCGGATGATCGGCGCAAAGCGTAGTGTTGCAACCAGCTTAGGTTGCATATTTTAAATCGGTGGTATTTACGTTGTCTGTGTGAGTACATAAATGCATACACACAGTCATCGTAAGATTTTCGTCAGCAAAAACTCTTTTATGAGCAATATGTGCGAATAAAAATGTATAACTTATTGAAAGTAACGTGGGACATTACATCAACGATTTAAAGTTACAAACTTCAGCCCTAATTATTATAAAATATTACGTGTAGAATATTTGAAATATATAGGCTTGAACTTAAAGTTGAGAGTCAGTAATACTTTTCATATCTCAGTTCTTAGCTGTGAAATCTCAGCTTTAAACTTTCATGCAACCTCAAAAATGTTGAAATGTAAATAAGCTGAGACTTGACAACTGAGAGCGAAAAACTGACAAGTAATTGTAAGTACCGAGAACTGAGAATTGAATACTGAGTCTTGACTATAAATTTGAGCCGTAATAAATTAACGAATTCACGATGACAAATTTTTATGGTTTTAAAACATTTTCAACTGTTTCTCAACAAACTTATGCAATGAATTATCTGACAAAATATATTAATAGAATTAAAATATTGGACATTCTATTCTTCAGAATAAAAATTTACCGCTATGCATATTTATTAACGTTAATGTTTTTAAATATACATAAAAAAACAGTTTTTTGTGAATTTGTTGATGTACGCACGAAATTAATTCAACTAAGCAACGAAATTCTTAAAATTTAAAAATTATCCCGTACATAATAATAGTATTTTCAAAATTTTACAATAATAAAAAAAGACGTAAGTGTCTTTTTAGTTATTTATAGTTTTTAAAATGTATATGCATAATCAATTTGATTTAAAGCTTCGTTATTCAGCTATCAACCTTTTATTAAGAAGTATCTTGTGAAAATATCTATATAGATGTAGATTTGAAATATTACTACTCCAGAAATGGTTTAATAAACTTTAAAAAGGATCCTATAGGGATATCCTATAAGGATTCATTATTTCTGTTTTATGAACATTTAAAATGAAGGAGAGGGATACGCCTTAAATTGTCAAAAAATGAAAAATGACATTTTATTTTTATATTTGTCTTTAATTGCTTAAAACTGTATTAAAACGTGATACAAAACTTAAAAACAACGTAAACAACAAATAATAATTGTTATCTATGCCATATACCAGGTATGACATGCCTTCGAAGCCCAAAATCTATATTTTTCGTTTTGGATGCTAACGCAGACTTACTTTCAATCAGGACATCGGAGCCAAGTTTTTTTTGCATATCCGCTTGAAACACACATATTTAGGGCATGATTGTGGGGATTTGAAAATATTATTTACAATGTAAACATAATATTTATCACTTTATATATTTTTTATACAATTTTGCATAAAGTTATTGATAACTTTTTTAAATTGAAATTAAGCAGATCTGTACTAAAAACATGCTTTCCGACGCCCAGATTGAAAGTAAGTTTGCGGTAACAACAAAATTATTATTTGTTCTTTACGTTGTTTTTGAGCTTTGTACCACTTTTTAATACGGTTTTAAGCAATTAAAGGTAAATTACACATAAACTGTCATTTTTCATTTTTGTACAATTTAAGGCGTATCCCTCACTTTAAAAGAAAATAAGCCTAAAAATATATCTATATAAAAATACTTGAATGAAATGTTCGCGAAACAAAAATACAAAATTTTTAAAAATGAGCGCTATATGACTATATTGTCCTCTTTAATGACGGTTTAATAGTTTTTCGAATTAATAAAGCCTTGAATTAAATTTTACAACAAATAGTTTTCATTTTTAAAAGTATATAACAATATTAGCGATACCTCTAAAAATTATATAAAATTGGAATCACTTACAATATGTATGAAGCAATGGTATAACAACAAAACTATTCTCGGTTTCTAAAGGGAATTTGCATACTCTCGCGAGAATCGATTCAGCCGAGTAAGTTGTATGCTGTACTGTTTTACTTATTCGAACAATTTTGATATGTAATTTATTTGATGCATTTTCAAGATGATCTTTATAGAAATTATCTACCATTTTTAATATACTTCCAACAACTTTAAGTTCATTATTTTTGTCTTTGATAAAGTAGTGGCACTGAATGTAAATATCATTATTTAATAAAACAGTGTCATTACTTTTATTGCGACAATCTATACGAATCGATTTTTTAATAAATACTTCAATCTATTGCATAGGTTGATACCTTGATAGATCAAACTTGAAATCATTTTCGTTTGAATATACTTTACATGATTTGATTTCTGCAAGTCTTTTTCCAATTTGTACAAGGGGCTGATTGCCCTTCCTAACAAGTTGTTTAACTTTTCTTATAAGATTTAACTTTTCTTATGAGAAAACGTCTTGCGTCTGCAACAGTAGTTTATGGGCCCGGATAGCGAGACGGGGGCGTGCCCAAAGTGGGGGAGGTTGGCGCCAGAGTAGCAGTATGTCAACAGTAGCGCATATTTATGTAAACAGTAGCTAATTAGGTCAATTAACATGATTTATGACCCCTAAGTATGTCAACAAGTGGTTAATTGTTGTAAACAGTAGTTAAGTGTGTCAATTAACATGCTTAATGGTTTTTAAATGGATAAACAAGCGATAAAAAAGTGTGTCATAGCTGTATTTACGATAATGTATGACCTACTTTTAATTGTTTGTTTATATAAACAAATATGTAAAACTGTACGTGGGTGACACCGTGACCTATATGTATAAGAAGAAAGGGTTCAATAATGTAAGTGATCATAATTCAATTATGACCACTTGAAATTTTTTCTAAAATGAATATTACTCTATATCAGCCCCAGACTTACTCCCCCCTTTACGCTATACCGGTCCCAAGAGCTAGCTCGGCACAGCGTCTCCCTTTACTCCATAGCAGCCCGGAGCTCTGACGTCAGCGCGACTCTTCCCCCACTGCTTTACGCTATACCAGTCCCGCGCTGCATCTTCGAGGTTCCCTCTCCCCTTTGAGCCATACGAAGCCGGAGCTCTGACGTCAGAGCGAGTCTTCCCCCACCGCTTTTACACTATACAAGCCCGCGCTGCTTCTCTCTCCCTCTCTCTCGCACGCGACTCTTTCCCCACCACTTTACACTATCCTAGCCCACGCTGTGAGGTTCCCTCTCCCCTTTACGCCATACCAGTCCCTCTGACAGCAGCCTCGTGCGCTATAAGTTCCGCTCTCTCTCTCTCTCTCTCTCTCTCTCTCTCTCTCTCTCTCTCTCTCTCTCTCTCTCTCTCTCTCTCTCTCTCTCTCTCTCTCTCTCTCTCTCTCTCTCTCTCTCTCTCTCTCTCTCTCTCTCACTCTCTCTCTCTTTTCCTTTCTGCCTCGAGCGTATATACTATACCGTACCGAAACTGAACGCTGCCCCTCTACTTTTACTGCCCTAAAGTCAGCTCTGATCCTTTCTCTCTCTCTCTCTCTCTCTCTCTCTCTCTCTCTCTCTCTCTCTCTCTCTCTCTCTCTCTTTCTGTTTGTACATGGCCTCTTGTAGGATGATTGTCGTTGCAGGTTGAAACTGTACTATATTGAAATAATGTTCGCTTACTCTAAAAGGAAATAAAAGGTGGGCCTACTACACGGTGTCGCGAAGCCTACTCTAAATTTCGGCTTCGAGAATAGAATGAAGAACACAGTTATTAATTTTAGTATCTTATTTGTAACAACTATATTTATCAGCGTTAATATGTAATAGATACTATAAGTTAATGATATTTAAAATCGTCGTTTATGAACAAATGAAAAACGCAGTTATGTGCACACACACCCACACACATACGCACACACACACATACAGCAAACACACACACTTTTTTTTTATGCTGAAGTGTTATTTTCTATATACACCCGACACATTTGCACACACGCGTCGATCGCTGCTGGCGCAGTTGACGTATCGGTCCACGTTGAAGGGCACAAACTGTACGGCTAGAGCAGCTCTCCATTCGGCCTCTTGCTGTTTTTTTTTTTGCAATTGCACAGACACGTCCAAGAGACGCTGTTGATATTTCTCTATCTGGCCCTGTATTTTTTCTAATGCACGCTTCTTAGATTCAATACTCGCGAGAAGCGCTTCGCGTAAGGCTTCCATTTTTTCAAACTTGGACATTTTACACACGTGTATTATCCGTGAATGCTCAGAGGGAACTAACCAGCGTGGTTCCTGTCATAAACGTATGCCGTTGGCGTAAGCTGGGGAAAAAAGCCTGCAGGTGGTAGGGAGCAAACTTCTCCGCTTTTGCCTTTTAACGGAATACGGAATTGTTTACGTTATGTACTTGAGATTCAACGCTAGCGAGGGCTCATCAAAAAAAATTTGAGTCCGGATCGAGAGAAAGAAACAAGAGTCTCATTCTGCTGTGACTCTTCGAACCGGGCGGTAAACATGTGCTCGTACAACGGAGTCGATCCTCGGTTTTCATTGCCTCAACGTGTGTCAAATGTAAGCAGACTGTAGATCGCTTTATTGTTCTTAGCTAGACACACTTGAGAAAAGTATCAAACTGTTTAGACGGGGGAATTAACACGAGTCGAGGGCTTATAAAAAAAAATTTGAGTCCGGATCGAGAGAAAGAAACAAGAGTCTCATTGTGCTGGGACTTTCTTCGAACTGGACGGTAAACATGTGCTCGTACAACGGATTCGATCCTCGGTTTTTATTATCTCAACGTGTCTCAAAAGTAAGCATACTGTAGATCGCTTTATTGTTCTTAGCTAGACACTGTTTCAGAAAAGTATCGAACTGTTTAGACGGCGGATGAGGATAATTTTTTGTCGTGGGATCCGAGACATGAGATTTCCTGCAGAAAACTCTGCCATTTGTCGAGAGTTCGAATGAAGGAGGACCTTATTTTTTCATAATGTATATTTTGAAGCTAGTACTCCCTGTCTTGACCCTTTCTGCTTTTTCATTTGCCAAGAGCCAAACTGAGGAGGTACTAATTTTTTCACGTTTTGTTTTCCAAATAAGTCTCCCTCCATAGGGCCCTCTTGAAGGCTTACTAAAACTGCTCTGAGCGCCCACGCAGGCATCAGTCATCTTGAAATGCGTGTAATTGAAAGACAGGCTATTCCAGTTATCATGGAACGTTCAAGTGAAGTGCGTAATGCAGTCTTGCGTATAGCTACGGCTATTAAAAACCACTACCGAGTGGTTTATCGAAGGTGTAATCGCGAGTGGGTGAGGAGTGTTGATCGCATGAACTTTGAGCAATTGGCTCGCCAATTGCGATTTTTGCTTTCGCACTGCGGTTATCGACGGATAGCTGCTCTGCACACGGCGCTCTTTAGACACTCGGGTGTTGTCTTGAGAATAGTCGCCCACTATTTAATTGGTAGAGGTGCGTGTCAGGTGCAGTGTTTAACGGCATTGTTCGAGGACTACGGTGAGTGTTTTTTTTTTAAATTTTGATGTCATTTTGATGTCATTTTAAATATTTTCGGGGCTGCAATGTCGACATTTTTTTGCACTTATTGCAATAGAAGATTTAAAAACGTAGAGAATCACAAGTGCTCGAAAATTTGTGATCGATGTTTTGTCGCTCCGCCCTGCGAAAAAAATGAACCGGTAAACTATTGTAAAGACTGCAATAGGAATTTTTATAACAATACTGTTTCGAAAATCACAAGAAGACTGGTAGTTACAAAGCTAACAACCAAAAACTTTGTGGTTTGATACAAGTATGTCGAGTATGCTGCAAGCAGATTAACACTAGCCGTGGTGTGCACGAGTGCGGTGTTAATTGGTGCAAGCACTGCAAGACTCGACACGCTTACAACGAGTATTGCTATATTAAACCTATTGTAGTCAAAGAAGTGGCTAAAAAATATCTTTTTATTTTTTACGACTGTGAAACGCCACAAGATACGTTGTTTCGAGGTAACGATTCGGTGAACGAACACGTGCCAACCTTATGCGTCGCACAGAATGTATGCACCGATTGCATAGAGTGCGACGACATCTCGCAACGCTGCAATTCTTGTGGCGTTCGCGAGCACATCTTGTCGTTAGCTCCGGTCGAATAGCTGCTGCAATTGAGCATCCGGGAAAAATCTATATTCGACGAGATCATTGGCATTGCGCATAATGCTCGTGCATTCGACGCGCAATTCATTTTAAAAAAGCTGGCAGAACGAAAGTCGCTTGTTTCCCCAAGGGTAATATTGAATGGTCAGAATATTGTATCTTTGCAATATTCTCGAACAAAGTTTATAGATAGTCTAAGTTACTTTCAAATGAAGCTTAGTGCGTTGCCAGCGACTATCGGGCTGCCAGATAGTTTAAAAAAAGGGTTTTTTCCACACCTGTTCAACAAGGTGGAAAATCAAAATTATATAGGTCCCTTACCCGATGCCAAATATTACGCGATCGATTCGATGACTACTAGCGAGCGAGATGCCTTTTTTACATGGTACAGAGAGACTCGCGCCACCAACGATCACTTCGATTTCAGGCGAGAAATCGTAGAGTATTGTAAAATGGATGTAGAGATTTTGCGTAAAGCGTGTTTGGCTTTTAGAAAGATTTTTCTAGAGGTTGGAAACACCGATCGCGATATAATTCACGCTGAAAGAGCACGAGAATACCGCCTAACGGAGGGATTGTTGGTGGATGAGTATTTACCGTCCGAAGATCCCCGAGAAAAAGGGATTGTGTTTGAATATCAGGGTTGTTACCATCATGGTTGCCCTGAATGTTTCAAACATAATCGTGACAAAAGCATGGCTCGTGGACGCACGTTTAACGAGTTGTACGAAAGCACTCGTGCAAAAGTCGCTCGTATGAGGACGTTGGGCTATGAAGTTCGAGAAATGTGGGAGTGCACGTTTGACCGTGTGAAACGTGATAATCCCGAGATCTCAAAATTCATAGCCGAGCATCCCCTAATTTCAAAAATAACGTTGTGTCCGCGAGACGATTTTTTCGGAGGCCGAACGGAAAATATCGTGGCGAATTACGTTGCAAAAGAAGATGAGCGAATTATGTACACGGACATATGTTCGCTTTATCCATTTATATGCAAGCGAGGTCGATTTCCTCTCGGTCACCCCAAAATATATGTGGGTAACGAATGTACAGCCCTGACTGGCGGACAAAACGATTTTTCGGGTATAGAGGGGCTGGTAAAATGTAAAGTCTTACCACCGAGAAATCTTTTTTTGCCTCTCTTACCCGTCAAAATGCACAGTAAACTTTTGTTCGCCCTGTGTCGCACGTGTTGCGAGGAATCGCGAGAAGGTGCTTGCGATCACGACGATCCCCACGCTAGAGAAGTCACGGGCACGTGGGTCGCCGATGAGCTCCGGAAAGCGGTCGAGCTCGGTTATGCGATTACTGAAATATACGTAATATGGAAGTATCAAATAATCGAGTTAGATCCCACTACAGGAGAGGGTAGGCTCTTTGTCGAGTACGTGGATACCTTTCTACGACTTAAACAACAAGCTTCAGGCTTTCCAGCTTGGTGTCTCGATGAAGAGTCCAAAGAACGGTACATTCGCGAGTACCAAGAAAAAGAAGGCATCTTGCTCGATAGGAAGAAGATCGAAAAAAATGCGGGATTGCGTACGGTAGCGAAACTTTGCCTAAATTCGTTTTGGGGAAAGTTTGGTCAGAGGAGTAATCTGCGACAGACGAAAATCATAAAAAAACGCGAAGGCTTACTGAAACTTCTCGTGGCCGAAGACAGTGAAGTTTTGAGTATTTTACCGGTTCATAAGGAAATGTTATATTTAAACTGGCGATATGTAGACGAGGCGGTGACGACAACGCCGTACACAAATATCGTCATCGCTGCGTACACAACTGCTCAGGCTCGACTCAAATTATACGATCACCTGCAGAAGCTTGGCGAGCGAACGCTATATTATGATACGGATTCGTGTATTTTCCGTACGAATATACGAGATCCTCTGGAATATAGACCTAAGGGTTAGGGTCTTTACTCGGTGATATGACCGACGAATTGCAGGGGTACGGCGAGGGGACTTATATCACCCATTTTATTCCGGCGGTCCGAAATTTTATGGTTACAAAGCCCTCGTGCCTGCTACCGGTCAGGTCATCGAGAACTGTAAAGTTAAGGGTATATCATTAAATTTTTGTAATTCATTAAAAATTAATTTCAATAGTATAAGTAATATGATTGAGCGATATTTTGACGACGAGCGCGAGAATGAGAGTGATTTATTAAATAATGTTAAGCTTAATTTTAATGCCATTCGAAAAATGCCCGACCATTCAGTTGTAACGCGTAAAGAGTTTAAAACATGCACTATTGTTCTAAAAAACGTCTTTACCTATCGGAAACACTGTCGCTTCCGTATGGTTTTGTGTAACTAACAATAAGTTTTGTTTTGTTTTGGCGTGTGTGTGTATAGAATAAATTATATTTTAATTTTAGAATAAATATCACATGTAAATAATAAATATATGAAATCCAATGTACCTTTCTTTTCGTTCGTTGTCATAAGTCTTAAATATTTTATTTGTATTAGTATGTAAACATTACCATAATTTTATAACGTTTTAGGTATAAGTATACATAAGCTGACAAGTTTTTATTTTTATTATAAAATAAAACAATAAAAATAAATATTTGCAAATTAATCACCTTATCCTAAACCAAATTTTTTAAACTTAATATAAAATATTCTTTTGAGATCTGTTATAGTAAAATATTTATTCTCATTTTGAAATACATTCAATCAGACTGATTTTTAAATTCCTTAACGTACACCAGTACTATTTTGAAGCGCTTGGAATACACGGACAGAAGTCCCTCTATACGCTTATCAAGAAGCAGCGTTTATACGCGTATTCGCGGCCCCCGTGAGTATACGCGTATAGTGGCCCGCGTGAATATAAGCGTATACGTGGGCCCCCGCATGAGTATAAGCGTATACGCGGTCCGTGTAAGTATACGTGTATATGCGGCCCGCGTGACTATACGCGTATACGTCCGCCCGCCCGCCGCCGCCGCCGCCGTCCTCGGTTAAAAAAAAATATAAAAAATGCTTCTAGGTAGATTGCTGGCTCAGTTGAAAAAATGGATACGCGCTGGAAATACCCTTTCACGGCTTACATAGCAGGACCCACAGGGGCAGGTAAAAGTTGGTTTTTGAAAAAATTTCTCCAACATTTGCCACAGATGTGTGATGTTCGCTTTGACAGGGTGCTGCTCTACTATACCGAGTGGCAAGAAAGTTACCGTTCGGAATTGAAGGTAGGCGGTTCTACTGTACCGATCGAGTTCCGAGAAGGGCTTCCTCAGCGGAGCGATTACTCGGCGGATACACAGAAAAAAAAGTTGCTCATTCTGGATGATTTGATGCGCGAATCGTCCAACGATATAGTTCTCGATTTGTTTTCGCGTTCTTCGCATCATTTAAACTTATTGGTCTTTCTCGTGATGCAAAATATATTTCATCAGGGAAAGTCACAGCGCGACATCAGTTTGAATACCAAATATCTCGTGATATTTAAAAATCCACGTGACAAAGCGCAAATCCAACACCTTGCGAGACAAATCTATCCGGAAGACGTCAAGTTTTTGCAAGAAACTTACATCGACGCTACGCGTGGATCTCATTCTTATCTGTTTCTCGATATGACACAGGACGCTCTGGATGATTATCGCGTTCGCACGTGTATATTTCCGAGCGATAAAGTGCAGTACACGTACTTGTCGAAATACGGCAAATCTCGGTAAAAAAAAGTAAAAAAAGGATACAAAAAGGAACAACTATGGCGAGAACAACATCGCGAGGACGACGCGAATGTTGCATACCCGTTGGTAAGCATTTTAATAAAAAACGCGTAGCTGTTCTAAACGCTCTTTGTCACACGGACGGCCAACAGCGTACAGCTCTTTTACGTACCGCTGATAAAAAACTCGTGCGTTGCATATGCGAGTGCGCTTTGAACGTTTTGCAAGGTGTGATAAAAATCAAAGATAGCCATAAACAACGTCTCAAAAAACACAAAACGGATACTGTTACCTGCTAGTAGTGTTTGATGTACTGAGTAAACAGGCATGGGTTGAAGCTTTGCGCGACAAGACAGCCAACAACGTTACCACGGCCTTTGGGCGTATACTCAAACGCAGCGAGGGACGACTGCCGGTACTCTTGCAATCCGATAAGGGCAAAGAATTCGTCAACTCGACATTTCAGAATTTTTTGAAAAAACAAAACATCAATTTTCCTACAGCTCGAAATCCCGATATCAAGGCGGCAGTAGTCGAAAGATTGAATCGCACTATACGCGAGAGAATGTAACGATATTTTTCTCACAAAAATACAAAACGTTACATCGACGTTGTGCAAAAGATCATCGAGGCTTACAATCACACGCGACACAGCGGTACAAAGATGCGACCTTGCGACGTAAATATGTACAATGCCGTAAAAGCGCGAGAAAATTTAGAAAAAAGGGCTCGTTTGCAATCAACTTACACATATCGCGAAAAGATGGCGTCAGCTGCGATGAATAAATACACTCCCGGCTCTTACGTACGCATCAGTCGGACGAAAAATACTTTCGAGAAGGGATACGAGAAAAACTTTAGCGAGGAAGTTTTCAAGATCAAACGTATATCCAATAGACAGAATTTACCCACGTTTATTTTGGAAGATTTGAACGGTGAAGAGATAGACGGCTTTTTTTATCTCGATGAGCTGGCACACGTTGGTACGCAGCGCATGACTAGCAGCACTGAACAATTCAAAATAGAGCGCGTAATTCGTACAAAGGGACGTGGCACTAAGAAACAGCTGTTTGTCAAGTGGGTTGGTTATCCTGACAAATTCAACTCGTGGATCAAGGCGCCCGAAGTCGAAAAAATTAAAAAAAAAATGGACACCAATGATTTTTACCTAGTTTTGCCGAGCAACAGTAGCACGATGTACTACAGTGACAACGCTACCAGCTGTTTTACAACCCACCTCTCGCGCGAGGTTAGATTAAGCGGTAATTGGTCCGTTGCACTCGTTGAGATTTACGTACCCTGTACCATCACTCATATTCAAGAACGGGACGCGTTTTACACGTTCAAAGCAAATGAAAATGATAACCCTGAAATGTATTTTTTCGCGCACGGAGTTTATGAAAAGATCGATCAGCTAGCCAACGAAATAAATAAATCGAGTGCATTTCAAGATCATCTGCGTCTCGAAGAGGCACCTTTTCAAAGGGGCTATTACATGTTACTCCGTAAATGCGGATGCACGGAACCACACACTGTAACGTTCAACGAAAAAATTAGACGTATTTTTGGTTTCGAAGATTCGGAGATACGACAACAAAACGTCATTTTTGTCACGTCAAACCTTGGCAGTGTTGTCGCTTTGGCAAACAGGCCTGCATCCCTCTCTCGAGCTATACCCGATCAACTATACGTGTATACAGATGTATGCGAACCGCACACAGTAGGCGACACTCAAGCTGCTCTGTTGCGAATAGTTTCCATAGACACTGCGAAATATAAATTTGGCAGCAACGTTGTGAGAAATTTTGCACCATTACATTCCACTCATTACATTACACTCCTGCATCACAGTTTTCGTTTGATCGTCATAGATATAAGGGATCAACACGGAGTGCGAATACCATTCGAATACGGAACGTCGACGATTATGCTTCACTTTAAACGTAATCGTTAGAGAAACAAAATGACATAATGAGTCACTACATACGCTACTACGACGAACAAATAGGCGGTGGCGGTGTGAGACACGTATTCTCCGGTTCAACGTATCAGCGAGGTCGAGGTGTAGGTGCTTGGCTCGAAGACTTATTTCGCAAAATCCTTCCGTACATTGCGTCCGGCGCCAAAGCTGTGGGCAAGGAGGCTGTACGCACAGGAATCAACGTCTTGGACGACGTTGCGACCAACGGCTCGAATTTTAAGGAGGCGTTCAAATATCGCGTAAAAGAATCTGGAAAAAATTTGAAAAGAAAAGCCGGTGAAAAAATAGCCGACATGATGAAAGGCTCGGGTTATAAATCACGTGTAATACGACGAAAGCGTCAGTCGAGAAAGACACGCGGATCGAATAATATCGCTAGCAATAAACGTAAACAATCAGGAAGAAAGAAGAGAGTCAGCACTAGCGCAGCTGCGAGAAAAAAGAAAAAACCTAAAAAGAGGACTGCTCAAACTTTGAGAAGCGTTACGGATATTTTTGGACCACGCACATAGTTGTGTTCGCGTAAAATGGCTTTTTTACACTCTCACTCGTCCGAGTGCATGTCCAGTGCACTGGATCTTCTCACTTTACCAGCCACCCAAACGTCTATCGAGAGCAGTAGCTTTCTACATTATAAACCCGTCTCGTCTCTCAGCGATGACGTCGACGCACCCTTGGAGTTTGTCGTACCGAGCGGGAGCGAACATTATTTGGATCTGGCTCACACGATGCTCCATATTTAAGCAAAAATCGTACCCGTGAACGAGTCTGCCGAGAAGAGCGAAGACGTTAAATTCGGACCGATCAACAGTTTTCTGCATTCCATGTTCAATCAGATCGACGTTTTTTTCAATCAGAAAATTGTTTCACCGCCTAATAACGCATATCATTACAGAGCGTATATCGAGACGCTTCTCACCTATTCACCGACTGCTAAAGAATTTCATCTTACGGCTAGTTTGTGGTACGACGATACACTGGGTGCTTTCGATGCAGCGGCAAACGCGATGAGCTCCGCTCAGTTACCGATTCCCGTAAACAAAGGCCTGGAAAATCGTAGATACTTTACGCAAAGTCGACGCTACTTTGACATGATTGGTCACATTCATCATGATCTCTTTAATCAGGATAAGATGCTGATAAACGGAGTGGAAATGCGCGTTAGACTAGTCAGAAGCAAGGACGCATTTTGTCTAATGGACGCGACCACCGATGGAAAATTTAAAGTCAGCATCAGAGAAGCCACGCTAATAGTTCGCAGAGTGAAAATCAGTCCTGGAGTTTTACTAGCACACGCGCAAGCGTTATCGAAAACTACGGCTCAATATCCCATTACCAGAGTCGAAGTGAAGTCGTTTACTCTTCACTTGGGAATATTGGGCGATTCGATCGATAACGTTATACTCGGCCAATTACCGAAAAGAATAATTCTCGGCTTTGTGGAAAATAAAGCATTTAATGGAAATCGCTCGTTAAATCCGTTTAATTTTCAACATTTTTCGATAAATTATATCTCTCTTTACGTCGACGGCGTACAAATTCCAATCAAACCTTTGCAACCGCGTTTTACGGGCAACGATAAACTCTACCTAGATACTTTTCAAACACTTTACACTGGTACAGGCATACATTTTCTCAACGAAGGTATCGGCATTAATCGCTACAACTATTACAAGGGGAACTTTTTGACAGCTTTCGATCTCACACTCGATTTATCGGCACACTGTGCCACTCATTGGAATCTCGTGCGCTCGGGTAGCATACGCATAGAGGTGAGATTCGAGACAACGCTTCTCACAGCGATCAATTGTTTAGCTTAATAAGAGACGCACGAATAGTGTACAGTCACTCGCGAAACACAGCTTGCTAACGCATATACGTGAAAGCTCATCAGCATAATTATGGCGGACTACGTGATCGATATTCAAGGCTTCAGAGATATAAATAAAAAATTTATTCCCAAGGAAGTAGCCGCTATATCTCTACAGAGTCGCATCATTGGTCACTGGTCAGTCAGTTCGTTCACCATGCAGTTTTGCTGATTTACCTAACAACATTAAAACAACGAATAATTATTATTCTCTCGGAGTGCACGGCATAGAGTGGTACGATGGGGACATTTCACTCAAACATCTGCATCGCAATTTGTGTAACTTGGTAAAGAACGCTCGATTACTGTACGTGCGCGGAGAGAACAAAGCCCGGTATCTGGAAAAAGTGGTCGCCCGCAGAGTTATAAATTTAGAAGATTTAAACGCACCGTCGTTTGACGAACTCGGAAAGAAATTCCCGAACGTATTGGTGTGTGCCACTCACGGTCTCAAGAAATTCGAGGGTAAAAAAGATTTTTGTGCGATGCGTCGAGCCTATCAGATAAGAAGATGGATTCATTCACTTGTTAATGCTGAATTTGGACGCGACGCGTACAATATAAATAGCCAAGTTTTGTATCAAGGTTTATTAGATTACGATCGCCAACGCACGCAGTCAAAGCTATCAGCTCGCGGAAGAGACGAGGTCGACGGCATTAAACAGGAGGCAGAGAAAGAAAAAAACGATGAATCGGACGATGAACAATACGTAGATGCACCAACAGAATGAATACGCGTGAAATAATTCGTGCCATCGAAGGATTGAAGGCTGATTCAATTGGCGTGTACGCAGCCAACCACGTACCAAAATTATTATCCACACCTGCAGCCATTGTAACGAACTCGACATAGCCGATAAACCAGGTTCACACTGGGTTGCCATCTACATAGACAAAAATGTACAGGGAATTTACTTTGACAGCTATGGACTTGCACTCGTATCACCGCACTATCTCGATCGACTCAGAAGAAACTGCAAGCGATTCGCATGGAACAAAAAGCAAGTACAGAGCATCGACTCTAAAGTATGTGGCGAACATTGCATTATGTTTCTTCATCGCATGTGCCGTGGCCTGTCTCTTCGAAAATATTTACATCTTTTTATATCAGATTATAACAAAAATGACGCGTTAGTCGTTAAATTTTATCAAAGCCTCGTGAAAAGAATGAGAAATAAAACATTGCGTCATCGGCGTCGGCGAATCAACGCATTCCCACGTGCGAGCTCAACAGGCTGGGGCTTTTGTAACCAGATATGTACATCTAGAAGCGGATATTTAAGTTAGTCAAGAAGTTTATACAAACAAGTGGCCGTTAAACTCGGACGTGACCGGGAGAATTTAATTCTATGTAAAAAAAACAAAAACTCTATTGAATTCTCATTGATAAAGAATGAAACGTGCCTTTTTTTAATTTATCAAACTATAAACAACACTCGATCCCTCCTTTCTCTATGAGGCGTAAATATTACCAGATCAATTGACGCTCTTTGTTGAGTGAACTATATAAACGTTTGGAACAGAGTCTCCCAGCATCAGTGGCAACTCAACGCTTCTCGTTAAGACGTCGTGCCAGACTAGGCAGAAAGTGTCACGATGGAGTCCTCAACCATAGATACTTCAAAAATCAAGCCGATCACCTGCAATCTACTTTACTCGACAACGTACGCGCTCAACAGATCAAACTGCAAGCGTGCAATGCTCGGTCTGGAGTATTACGGAGGCTACTACAGGGCAGTTCTCAAGCTTTGTGCCAACGGATCACCCGCAAAGTATGTGACACTCGACAAACACAGTTGGGAAGTGCTCAAGGACCAGATGGAAGCAATGGATGCGTATCTCAACAACTGTTTCACATTCTACCAAGATTTTGGACATCCTACCAAGATTCTACTGCCTAACCACGATGTCACATTTACCAACTGCTTTGGAGCAAGGGCGATTGGCATCGACGAGAGACCACAGCCACCTCCATCACCACCCGAATCGACGACGACGACGACGCAAAACGCCCAGGGCGACGAGGAAACGCAGCAGCAACCAACGGAACCAACGTGCAAAAAACAAAAAAAAAATACGAGAGTCCACCGAGCATTGTAATGCATCAACAAACGTTTATAGGCATAAAATAGGTGAGCGAGTGTATAGATTTAAGATTAAAACAGCTCGAGGAGCTTTTGGGTTTTGTTAATCGTGCTATAGGTCGCATCTTGGACTATATGAAAGATGAAATGAAGATAGAAGACTCGGAAAAATGTAAAGATATATTGAAAAATGTAAATTCTTTTAAACGGTATTACGCGCTTCATAAATATACAATAAACGAATTAGTTAAGACGAGTTTAAATTTTGCTACGGTAAGTGTCGATGTATTAGATATAATTTTAATAGAAATTTATTCTTTCGGACTAACACAAATTGCCAAAGATTTGTACGACGTAATGTTTCCACTATAAGATTTTTTTATTGTATTGGTTTTAAGTTGTAAATATGTTTGTAATAACCCTATTCCTTCAAAACCCCAAAGCTGAAATTTAGAGTAGGCTTTGCGGCACCGTGTAGTAGGGATAGCGTATAAAAGTACGCAATACCTCAAATATGAGTCAGTCTACGAACAACCGCCAACGAGACAAAATAAAAAAAAATTGGTCAGGAACAGAGCAAGACACAAAGCAGCGGTTCTACATGGGAAGAAAGACAACCTCTCATAAAGTCTTCGCAGCCAAAGACGCAGAACAAACAGTCGTCGTTCTCTACCAATACTTTCTCATATCCGGAGATAACGTCTCATAGCCTGTCGAAAAAAAAAATGCTCCTCACATCAATCCTTTTCCACAAACACTTTTTCATATCCTCAAAAAGAGGGATATAATAAATTAAAAAGATAATTTTATCATCAAAAAAAAGAACAATCGACCCTTTTCAGGGCCACACATACATTTTAAACGTAACAACCAACTCTTTATACTGCGAGAAGGGAGCAGAGCTGACTTTAGGGCCATAAACGGTACAGGTATACGAGCGACAGGTAGCTGCTTGTCGTATCGCTGTAGTGCAGCTGCGAGAGGGTCTGAAGAGGTGGGGAGAAACGGCTCGCTCCTCTAATACTCGAGGCTGATATAGCGTACAGCGGCGGGAAAAGAACCACCGGTCACCTACATTCCTTTGAGAGGCTATTTACATAAACAGTAGCTATTTACATAATTATATCGGTCACCTATCATTGTTCATTTATAAAAACAGTAGCTAATTATCCCATTATAGGGGTCATAAATCATGTTAATTGACCTAATTAGCTACTGTTTACATAAACAAGTGCTACTGGTCAGTAAACCAAAATTAGGAATATTTTTTTAAATTGCTTCGCCAGTTCTTTGATAATTATCGCCAAACGAATCATTATACTGACGATTTTTCATTTTCTATTCATTTTCTATTCTTAATGTACAAATTTCTCTAGAAAAATGTACTGCACCGTCGTATTCACCTTCAATGGCACACTTTGAGCAGCTGTAATATCCAGAATGATGTTTGACGCATAGAACATATTTAGAGATTAGTCACCGGACAAGAATCTTTTCTTCTGCGCTCCTATTGGAGGCTAAGCAGGAAAAGGATAGATGCGTTTCGTCCCGGGTTACCATCGCGGACTCGTCAGTAAGGTATCCGATGGTAACCCTGCCTCAGACGCGCAGGTGTCGGTAAGGATGTTAGGTTCCTAAGATGAGATGTCTTATATAGGAACCGAGTGAGGATTGTTTCACTCACGAGAAACAGGGAGCCGGGACACGCCATTTAGTGATGTGCGGAAGTACGCGTCGCCACAGAAGCCTCCACCAGTGATGAGGTCGGAAGACGCGAGGATCGAGGTCACGATGATGGAGGATGAGTGTCCCGTGGGGCGGAGCTGACTCGACTGACATGAGAGACTCCTGCCCCCACAGCTGTGGCGGAGCAGCGGAGCCGAGCTGGTGGACGATGGACGCTAGGATTCGAGATGAGTGTCAGGAGATGTGCGAGAAGGTTGCGTGCGTGTTCATATCACGTTGGGGTCACCACTTTGGAGATTAGTCGGCGGACAAGAATCTCTTCTTCTGCGCTCCTATTGGAGTCTAAGCAGGAAAAGGATAGATGCGTTTCGTCCCGGGTTACCATCGTGGACTCGTCAGTAAGGCATCCGATGGTTAAGCCGCCTCAGACGCGCAGGTGCCGGTAAGGATGATATTTTTTTTTTTTATTTATTTACCAGAGTTACATAAACTTACATATTATAATAATATAAAATTCATGCACATTGACAAAGTCCACTTGTGTTGATTATGTAAAATAATTCACTGAAGCTGCCAATCCTGCAGAGATTTATGTTTTAAGCTCTGGTGCTATTTGCCTCTGCTATTTTTTCTATTTTGCTGAAAATTGTCTCAATCGGCTTGTATCTTTCTGTATTGACACCAGCTTCGTTTGTAGTTGTGACTCTTTCACATAGTTTGTATACTTCACTGTCGTATTTTTTATTCCCGTTTCTTGAAGCCATATATAGATTATATCATTGGTTATATTCTCTAATTTTAGATCTATTTTCATATACATAGAGATCATTTGTTGTAATTATGTTTAGTTATACGCCTATTATTATTCCTGTTTGTAGTAAATTTAAAACTATTTTCATATTTCTTGGAGCTTTTGATATATTTTCTAGATAACTCATTGATAATAACCATGTTTTAAGTTTATCACAATCTATATTAATTGTGTTATTTATTTCAGCCATTTCTTCTTACCCAATCTTTTAATTTTGGAATATTTGAGACTTTTGTAGTGTCCAGTACCTTTGGTACCACTTCCATTTGGTAAACAATTGAAAGTATTGATTGCCCTTAAATAGCTACTTTTAGTACTGATAGTTTTGGAGTATTTTGGTATTACTAATTATTTCTTTCTCGTTTTACTCGTAGAGTTGATATAATGATCTTTTAAAGTGTTGTAATGGTATGTTATACTATTATATATGAAAGATTGCTGTATGCCAAGTGGAATAATTTCTTGAAACATATTTTTATTTATTATTTTTAAAATTCTAGTCTTTATTGATTGTAGTAAATTTAGCCTATTTTGGTACGCTCCACCCCACGCAATTATTCCATAATTTATTAGACTATGGAAAAGTGCATAGTAAACCATGTTTAGAGTGTTAATTACACTCTAAACTGAGTGTAATTAACACTCTAGATAAATTGAGTTATTTTACTGACTTCAAATATTAGGTATTTGGTCTTTTTTATTAGATACTTTATATTTTCGCTCCATCTCATGTTTGAATCGAAAATAATACCCAAGTACTTTGTTTCCGTTACTCTTTCAAGGAGCTCGTTATTAATTTTTATATCTATGACTCCCGGGACACTATTTATATAATTCCCAAAAGTAATATATACTCTTTTTTGTACGTTTAGTGTTAGCTTATTTAGTACTTCGCTCCAGTTTCTTCCAGTGTCATCAGCGTATTATTGAGTTTTCCGGCATTCTGTTTAGCAAGTCATTCACGTATAGTATGAAAAGTAGGAGTCCAAGAATTGTCCCTTGAGGGACCCCAGTGCTTATTACTTTATAGTCGCTTTCACATGTTTCTAATCTTACTTTTTGCTGGCGGTTATTCAGGTAGCTTGATATTAGTTTAGGGCCTTTTCCTCTAAGACCATACGAGTAGAGTTTGTCGAACAATATCTTGTGATTAACAGTATCAAATGCTTTAGCTGAGTCAAGGAAGGTAACTGCAATTAGAATGCTTTGGTCTAGACTTTCATATATTGTTTTGGAAATAGCATTTAATGCATTTTTTGTACCTATGTTCTTGATAAATCCATATTGTCTTTTGCTCAGTATTTTGTTCTTATTTATAAAATCTAATAGTCTCTTATGTATAATCTTTTCAAATATTTTGGCAATATTAGATATCAATGATATGGATCTATAGTTGCCCATATCATCCTTCTTTCCAGATTTGAATATTGGAATTACTTTAGCTGTTTTTAATACATCCGGCCATATAGATTTTTCTATACACTGGTTAAAAATAAATGCCAGCGGTTTCGAAATTAGTGTATCCGTTGTTTTTAGTGTCTTGTTAGGTTCCTAAGATAAGATGTCTTATATAGGAACCGAGTGACGATCGTTTCACTCACGAGATCACGCTAGATTCTTTATTAGAGGCGTTTTGCAAATAATCTTTTAAATTGAATCTATATTCTGAATTTTTTCTTTTCTTTTATATGAACGAAGCATATTGTTAAATTCGACTTATTCAGTTTTTACAAGATTTTTATCAATAGTTTCATTTTGTATTTGTACTTGATTTTCAACTGCTTCGACTTTAGGACGTTGAAATTGATTTACAATTAGTTGATCAAGTGATATCCGTTTTTTAATTTCTAATGTATTCATTAAATACATAACGGAATATGCGCGCTGCATTCTGACAGACATTAACATAGTTTTGTAGTATAGGAAAAATGAATTAAGTAGATAGAAATATAATACAGGAGTCAGTTATATTTACAATATATTTTACATTCACTAAAAATACTTCAGTGGTTATTACAATAACTAAATCAGTTGGGCGCCATCTACGGTCGTAGCCTGAATATAATTCTAACTGCTCCGAGCAGTCTTTGCAGATTCAAGGTTTAACAAAGGGTCAACACGCGCGGTCGCACACAATATTTAAGTATTACTTACAATACGAGTGATGCTCTAGAGTTGGAAAATCGTGTCCACTCGCAGGATTCTCTCACAAAACTTCCTCCTTCAATACTCTTCCTGACAATCCTTAGATCTACTTTGACGTGCGACGTAAGCGGTACAATTTCTCCGGAATACACCTGGCGAGATATAACAGCAAGTATAATTTGCGAAACTTCCAAATTGCTGTTGTGCGATGCCGGAACGGAGTGGCTGAGGCCACGGAGATTCGGCAGCGACGGGGCTCGATTCTGAGTTGCTCTTACCAGCTGTCGAGGCGTTGAGAGGACCGGTCACGTGACGGGAAATGGGACTCTAGGTATGTGTGAGAGAGAGGTTATGATACTTATGCATCATGTACATATAAGTGCTCGTTTTACACCTCTGTCAGTGTTTATGTGTAGTGATTGCGTTTGTTCTAGGCTGATCTTGTGCATGCTGCTCCTCTCTTCTGCCAGGACATCCTGAGAGGCAGTGTCATTCGATGGTGGCTCCTTGAGCTGCAGAACGTACTTTTCATTTCCATAGTTTATCATAGTGACCACTTACTAATATCTTTTTCTTTATAGGAGCTGCCCAGGAGTCGTGGTAAGTAACAGTCTGTGTCGTTTCACTGTATTCTATCTATTGTATCTCTCTCTTCTGACAGGATACTAATAGGTTCTTTCTTTACAGGGAACTAGTTGGTACCGTAACTGGCCTCCCAACGACTCAGCGCCTGCCTGGGCAACCGGATTCAAGAAGGGAAGATTATAAGAGAGATGTGGGTGTAGCTTAGAGTAGCATGTGAGGGGATAAGGTAACTTAGGTAGATGTACTAGTTAGGTAGGGTTTAGTATGTGAGGGGTTAGGTATTGGGGAGGTTCACTCGTAGTGGCTGCATAGAGCCTTTTTTAAATCTATGCACTCTGTTCGCTATCTAGGTTTTCTATTAGCATGAGCAGGACTGGTGGTTGAACCATCGGATCCTCGGCTCTGCTATGTAACACACACAAAGTGTGATGTTACAATATATATATATATATATATATATATATATATATATATATATATATATATATATATGACTTTACTATTTTCATCTTAAATATTTTAAGAAATCTACCGATGAATTTAATATCATTCAATAAGAATCGTTCAATAAGAATGATTATAGATACTAAAAGAATATTATATGCAAGCAATAGAATGGCGATCCCACTGAGTATACCGGGAGAGAGAGAGCATCGACGACATTGAGTGAGAATAAACACTGAATAGCTCTGAGTTGAGAAGGTCACGAGAATAAAAGTACAAGTCAACTCGGGAAAGCACATTATACATTTTAAATACTCTAAAAGATAGGAAGCGGGGACGCTAAGAACAGGAGAGACGAAATGATCATATCCGGAATTAATATTATTAAAATAATATGTGATATAACAAATATCCAAAACGAAATACGAACAATCATACGCGAGACAACATTATTATACGAACACGTATTTCGGTAAAATACAATTAAACGAGAGTATGAATAACTAACTCAAATACGTCGTAAGATTATAATGCACGAAAGTTAAACCCAGACTGGGATTTGAGCATATCGAACGTCGCTAGAAGCAGTTTCATAGCGAGTGCAAAGATATAGCGAATGTAAAAAAATATATATAAACATCATATCCACAACGAGGGAAATCAAGAACAATTTAGGAGATGCAGACGCTAGAAACGCAATGCTCCACCTATTATCGACGGACCGCCTTACCTACGCATCGTTCATATTCACGGCAAAGTAAATCACTACTTTGATGACTACAAGAAGCCCGGAGAAGCCATACGATGCAAAGAAGCTCGACCACCTGTACAAACACAGAGCCGAGCAGGACGGAGCTATATCCGGGGGAGGGGATTTAAGATAAGCTGCAAGAAAAAGCCAGAGACGAAAAATAGTAAGAAGAGGAGTAGGGAGCTATCATAGATAACTTCATATATGAAAAAGCTAACCCCTCCTATTGGGGATTTTCGTTCAGAATATTCCAAAAAATTCGCGAGCCCGGACTATATAAGGGCCCGGACAAATGGCAGGGCCCCCACTCATTCGGACTTAATCTCTCAGTCAGGGTTAATCTCTCGAGGTTCGAACGAAAAGTTTTGTTATTTGCGATGTGATAGGGGAACCGAATTTGAATGCCAAGCTACCAAAGATGTACTTGATAAGTACGGAGCTGATTGGAAATTAGCATGTCCTAAAACACCCCAACCAACGGTGTTGCCGAGAAGTTTAATCGGACATTAGAGAATAAAGTTAGGGTAATGATGTTGGACTCAGGCTTATCACATTAATATTGGGATCTTACTGTTAAGACTGCTGTGTACATTTATAGACGTACACCACATAAGTCGAGTGACATGAAGTCACCTTTGAGTAAAATTTTATCGACTCAGTCTGAATGTGTAAGCCAAGTCAAACGTTTTGGTTGTGCTGCCTACATGAACATCGCTCGCAATACGGAGACGAAGTTTTTACCACAGGCAAAATTAGGATTTCTGGTAGGATATTTTAGCACAGGTTATGCGATATTAGTACCTAACGAGGGAAAGCTATACGATTGCAAGCATGTAAGATTTGTAGAAAATCTAACGTTCAAAGATTTTCCGAAAGAAAATGTAGAAGTCGATGAGTCTGAGTTAACTTCTGAATCAGAGATAGAGACGGATATATTTGATAAAGTAGAATTAGAATCAATAGAAGCAGTTGTTGAGAGTACTGAAGTAGTATCAGAGATTAAAAGGAAAACGGGTAGATCCAAAAAAAATCCTGAAGCTTTGTTTTTCTTAAGCGAAAATTCAGAGACACAGAATTTAGAGTTTGATCATGATTATAGTAATATTAGATATCATGCGCTTTTAGCGAGAATCCGAGGAGATCCTCAGACTTTTCGAGAAGCTGTAACCTCACCGGATAAAGAATCTTGGATAGATGCTATTAATGTTGAATTAAATGCAATTAAAGAGAAACAAGTCTATACTGCTGTAAAGCGTTCTAAAGTATCTATGCGAGATTGATATATTTTCTAGATAACTCATTGATAATAACCATGTTTTAAGTTTATCACAATCTATATTAATTGTGTTATTTATTTCAGCCATTTCTTCTTACCCAATCTTTTAATTTTGGAATATTTGAGACTTTTGTAGTGTCCAGTACCTTTGGTACCACTTCCATTTGGTAAACAATTGAAAGTATTGATTGCCCTTAAATAGCTACTTTTAGTACTGATAGTTTTGGAGTATTTTGGTATTACTAATTATTTCTTTCTCGTTTTACTCGTAGAGTTGATATAATGATCTTTTAAAGTGTTGTAATGGTATGTTATACTATTATATATGAAAGATTGCTGTATGCCAAGTGGAATAATTTCTTGAAACATATTTTTATTTATTATTTTTAAAATTCTAGTCTTTATTGATTGTAGTAAATTTAGCCTATTTTGGTACGCTCCACCCCACGCAATTATTCCATAATTTATTAGACTATGGAAAAGTGCATAGTAAACCATGTTTAGAGTGTTAATTACACTCTAAACTGAGTGTAATTAACACTCTAGATAAATTGAGTTATTTTACTGACTTCAAATATTAGGTATTTGGTCTTTTTTATTAGATACTTTATATTTTCGCTCCATCTCATGTTTGAATCGAAAATAATACCCAAGTACTTTGTTTCCGTTACTCTTTCAAGGAGCTCGTTATTAATTTTTATATCTATGACTCCCGGGACACTATTTATATAATTCCCAAAAGTAATATATACTCTTTTTTGTACGTTTAGTGTTAGCTTATTTAGTACTTCGCTCCAGTTTCTTCCAGTGTCATCAGCGTATTATTGAGTTTTCCGGCATTCTGTTTAGCAAGTCATTCACGTATAGTATGAAAAGTAGGAGTCCAAGAATTGTCCCTTGAGGGACCCCAGTGCTTATTACTTTATAGTCGCTTTCACATGTTTCTAATCTTACTTTTTGCTGGCGGTTATTCAGGTAGCTTGATATTAGTTTAGGGCCTTTTCCTCTAAGACCATACGAGTAGAGTTTGTCGAACAATATCTTGTGATTAACAGTATCAAATGCTTTAGCTGAGTCAAGGAAGGTAACTGCAATTAGAATGCTTTGGTCTAGACTTTCACTTCTGAAGCTTTGTTTTTCTTAAGCGAAAATTCAGAGACACAGAATTTAGAGTTTGATCATGATTATAGTAATATTAGATATCATGCGCTTTTAGCGAGAATCCGAGGAGATCCTCAGACTTTTCGAGAAGCTGTAACCTCACCGGATAAAGAATCTTGGATAGATGCTATTAATGTTGAATTAAATGCAATTAAAGAGAAACAAGTCTATACTGCTGTAAAGCGTTCTAAAGTATCTATGCGAGATTGTAAACCTAATATTATATATTCTAGATGGGGTTTTAAGAGAAAAGTAGATGAACTGGGCCAAACGAAATTTAGAGGGAGACTAGTTATCCGAGGGTTTAAAGACAAGAATGTCTATGACTTACGTGAGACGTATGCCCCGGTATCTAGAATGTCACTGATAAAAGCCTTCTTTTTGGTTGCAATCAAGTTTAACTACGAAATCAGACAGTTTGATGTCGAGACAGCTTTCTTATACGGCGACTTATCAGAGGACATTTACATGGAAATTCCAGGGGGCGTATCCAAAGATAGTGATACTAGAAAAAGATTCAGCAGTAATCTAGCGAATGCAACGAGACCCGATATCTCTTATGCAGGTAACGTGTTAAGATATCAGGTTAATCCTGCGGTTAACGAATAGAATATGGCGAAGCGAGTATTCCAGTACTTGAAAGGTACACGCGATTATGAATTGATTCTCGATAGAACAGATGGTAGTTTGATAGTGTATTCCGATGCAAGTTAGCGGACTGCAAAAACTCACTGACAACGTGTGGATACGTTATTAGATTGTTTGGAAACACGGTAGCGTGGAGAATGCACAAACAGCAAAGTGTAGAACTGTCTACATATCAAGCTGAGTACGTAGCCATGAGCGAGGCATGTCAAGAAGTCATGTCCTTACATAATTCGATATCAATTATGGTAGAACATAAATTGTATCCAATCATATTGTATTGTGATAATATGTCTGCCATATCATGCTCCAAGATCAATGGTAGTAATTGTTTAAGACATATGGTAGAGAGAATAGAGCATTAGTTAAAGAATGCGTTAATAAGAATTATATTAAGATAGAATGGGTTAAATCGCAATGTCAACTAGCTAAGATTTTTACTAAAGCGTTGCTCATTCAATTGCATGTAAATTTAATATATCCAATTAAGAATATGAAATAATTTATTCTTTCTTATGTTTAGATCAACCAGAAGACTTCGTCGTAGAGGAGTTTGCGAGTCAAAACTTCCCAACCGATGAGGAATCCTGTGATTCATAATTATTTGGTAATAAGGTGACTTCCAAGTGAGAGAGGAAGTGTTGGATATTAAGTATGGCCACTTGGGCCTCCTCCGTTTCTGCGCATGCGCAGGCTCGCTGCGTTAACGCGCTCTAGCCCGCACGCCAGTTTGACGCCAAGCCTCCCAGAGAGCACACGTTCGACTTCAAGCCACCAAGAGATATTTATTTAATAAAACACGTTTCACACTAGATCTTCATTGTTCTTTTTAAACTTCACTCACCTGATCCCAACAAGCACAGTAGATTGTAAAGATTTCATAATCAAATATGTAACTCGCGAGCAAAGGGAGCGTATATCCTAATATATATACATATATCCGCACTCGTATATGCGTCCATATACGTGCGCAGACATATTGCCGTAAAGTGATTTGCGTTTAACCACACACATGCATACGCATACGTATGCTCGGCATACTGATTTTTTTTTTTTTCCAGTAGATTTCGTTCGGATTTAACATTCATTACTTTCTTAGCCTTTCGAAATTATAGTATGTATATATCCATATATATACACAAGCAACGTATACTCGCGTTCACGAGTTTCGTTGCTGTCAACAATGCGCAACTCCATATACATATACATGCATATATATATATATACACGCGCTCGCATCTACCGGCCGTGCTGCGCGTTTGTTTTCGTTCTATCTCTCTACCTCTCGCACGGTCGCATGCTTCAAGCGCACGCGCTCGCTCAAGCCTGTTCCGACCGGCGCCCGATTTCCGAGAACAAAGCACGCTAGACTTTGTTTTTGACGTCCGATTTTTCAATGTCTACACTTTATGATCTTTCGATATCTTTCTACATGAATTTTTCAGCTTTCTCATTATTTCAACGTTCGATTTTTCTTTTTTTGTGACGCCATTTTAGGATTTGTTCATTTTTCGATCTTTCGTTCTCGCGCAATTGTTCTTTTCTTTCTTTCGTTGTCATGACAATGAATACGTTTCACTTTCGATTTTAATCTTTCTACCAGCGTCGAATATTGATCAACATCGAATCTATTTTACGATGAGCTTTCAGTGCTGATTGTGAGAAAACCGTCGCGTGCAAAACAAGAAACACGTGCTATATCTTTCGATCGTTTTTCTCGCGTGCTATATCTTTCGATCGTTTTTCTTTCGAAAACCTTTATATACGCGCACTCCCGAATTTACGCACTTCTTTCGATTTTTCACTTAGACGGTTTTCCACTTACTTGCTCTTCCGGACACATTCGAGATCATGTTCGTCGTCTCCTCGTTCGGACCTCCTTCAGCAACGTCCTGCGCAGCAGTGGCTTGCTGGGGCTCCATAACCTACTAAAGTTGATGGGAGGCACAGGATGACGATGAGGAGAATAAATAATAACACCAGCACTTCTAATATTAAGAAAACAATTTCGATCTTTGTTTATTATAATCTATCAGTACAACACGTCCTTGCGGTTCGGGCTACCAAAAACCAATGTGTGCGAGCGCTCACTGCCAAAATCCCACCGGATTGCTCTGTTGGCCTCCTAACCTCTCCAGAACACCTCAACTTTTTACGGTCTCCCTGGCTCTGTTTTAAGGAGCCATGCAGTAATACTCCGGTACGTGGAGCCTGCGGGAGGCCAGATTTTCTAAAAATATACAGAGTCACTCGGAGTCAGTCAGAAAACAGGCAAAAACTAGTATCGATGATGTAGCGATCTGACACGCGTGCGTGACTCACCTGAGAGAGAGAGAGAGAGAGAGAAAGAGAGTGAGAGAGGGGGGAGGGGTAGAGAGAGGAAGAGGGGGAGAGAGAGGAAGAGAGGGAGAGCGGGAGAGATGGAGGGAGAGAGAGACGCGAGGACACGGTAGGGGGATACATAATACCATCCCCGAACAGGATCAGCGGAACCAGCCCGATGAACCACTGGTTCATAGATTTTCGCGTTATGTATCGCGTAATTTATATCTAGGATTGCGCATGGCCCCTGTTTTCGGGTTTAAATTGCGCATTTTTGGTTCCTTATGGACGTAATCCATAATCTTCGATAACAGTAATAGCCAAATAGCACTGATAATTCTGATTTGTGAGCGTCCGCTGGGTCTATAGATATGTGATAAAATCCAGTCCTCAAGTCTATTACAGTTATGTATCTGGCGGATGCCACACTGTTGATTATGTTTCCTACTGCTACTGCGTTTAAGTTCCTAAAATCGATCACCAGCCGTCCTGTTTTTATTCCATCTGTGGTCGATTTCTTGTCTGATTATATCGTCCTTCAACATCTGACTAATCTAGCGTCCTAATACTTCTCTTTCTTTTCGCTTGGTCTATATCCTTTAAATTGAACTGGTTCGTTCATAATCGTAGGTAGATTGTCCGATACCAGCGTTGTCGCTCTGAGTTTTTAACTAGGTAATCCAAGAATATACAGATTTTCCCTAATGAGTTCCTTAATGTGACTGATTTCTTCCATTTCCTTATTTTCATTAGAAAATATCGTGCGTATGTTCACTGTCTCCTTAGGTTAGTTCATTTCTAAACAATGTCCTCGGTTCCTTTCTTTATGGCTTCACATAGCTCCAATGTTACTTCCGGGTTTATCTCTAATTCCCTCTTCCTAGTATTGGCACATAATGCGTGTATTTTCCCTTTTTTATTCGTGTCGATAACATTCCCAATATATATTCCTTTTCATAGGTTTGCAAAGGTGCTATTCCTACTTCCTTCAAAATGTCGCTGGTTCTTGCGTAAATTACTTGTCTCGTTCATGCCGGTATAATAAATCAGCAGATAAACAACGCGGGTTCGGGACCCCCCCACCACTCCACCCTCAGCACACCTGTGCAGGTGAGAATAGGCCCCGCCCACTTCGAATGTTCTGGAAACTTCGAGCCATGACGTCATCAGAACGCCTGTTAACTCGGTCGGTAAAGAAGGGCACTACAAACAGGTGTGCAGCTGTAAACTCGGTCGGTAAAGAAGGGCACTGCAAACAGGTGTGCATCTATGGCAGAGGCTAGCACCAGGAGTTGGCTGCTGCGCGGCGGGGAGGCGGCAGCGCTGGGAGTCGGGCAGCATACTCCCGGCGGTATACTCCGGGCAGCATACTCCGGGCGGTATACTCCGGGCAGCATACTCCGGGCGGTATACTCCGGGCGGTATACTCCGGGCGGTATACTCCAGGAAGCTGACTCAAGGTCAGAGACGGCACCAGCATCTCGGCGGGCTGCAGCGCAGTGAAGTCAGCTATCGGTACAGCCGCGGTGAGTCGCGCGTTGAGATAGCGCAGATCGGGTTACACCTGCTTGTTGTTCTTCTCTTCGCTCCTCTTTATACCTTCATATTCGTACTTTTACCGAATACGATAGCATATACGCATCTTCTTAACGCAATATAGCTGCTGCGTATTATCGGGAGCTCTCTCTTTTTCTCTTTCGTGCACGCTACAAGTATAATATGCACGGCTATCGTGCAACGTTTAGCGGTGACGTCAGCGGCATCACGTTACAATAGCCAGCATCGTTACGCGCCCGTGAAATGCATGTACTTTAATAATGCTAGCTGCGTATTTACATCAGATTTCTTAGAACTTGTTTACAGCTAAAGTAATCTTTGTTGGTCGAATTTTGTAGAGCATGCGTGTATGCATTGATGACAGCGGCAAGTATCAAGGGGTCTCTAGTTTCACGCTTGTTTTTAAGTCGATTCATTTGCGTACATTAAATACAATTGGCATACGTTCATTTCACATAGTATGAATCATTTATACATCCTCACTTATTATTATTATTTAGGACGATTCATTTTCTACGAATTATTTTTCTCAATAAGAAGTGCAGCTGCAATACCTACGAGCTAGCGTATGATGTATCAGGTTACATCTTCATTGCTAACTGCACGCAGTATGATTTGCACTGCGTACGACTTTTTGGCTGCAGCGCGATTTCGTCAGCGGCTGATGAGCAGCTTATTACATCGCGTAATATACAGTGTTTGCTGTTATTCGTTAACTTCTACGAATGTACAGTGTATATGACTGCATGCATAGGAATTAGGAAAAAAGGTTACATAATATTAGTCGCATGTACAATAAGCAAAAGAAAAACATCTTTTATTTGACTATTCATCGAAATAACCAAATTCTATCTTATTCATTCTAGTTCCAAAATACTGCATATACAATTTTTTTGTTATACATTCTGAGCACAATTGCTTAAAACAATCATCCGTTATTATTTTACTCATTCTCGAGGGTAAGAAGACGCCAAAAACATTCTCCAGTACAATGAAGACTTTGTTCCCATACTTTGTCTTGACTTCTCTCATACTAGTAACTTGATATTTTTTCTCTAGTTCAAGACTGCGTAGGCTCTCCGTCGGAAGAAAATCCGTGCGTCCAATATGGTTTATCTGAGTTAAATCCATATTCTTGCTCTGTACAAATGATTCAAGCAACGAATGATCTATGAAAACTGACTGAAGTTAAGGCGTTCGCTGCTCTTTTATAGTTGTAAATTTGGCGTGGTGGGGGTATAAGGGGAGGGTGGCCTCCGTATACTCCTAATTCAATTCAGATATTAAAATTTCTTACACTTATCGCGTTCAGGAAAAGATTTTGTATTTGTCGAATATTTCTCGGTAAACGATTTCCAGTGCGATGTTTCTTTTTTCTTCTCCTCGTTCTTACAGGGAGGAAGAGGCTTATATTTAATATTACTCGTATTTTAATCCATCTTCGTTGACGTCCAGAGTGAGAATGGTATGAATTGCGCTACTCAAACGATATTTATTTTACTGTATCCATAGGGATAAAGGATTAAAATGCAGTAGTCACAATTAAAATGAATAATACATTTATTCAATATTACTTTATACACAACTCATTTAGTTTTTTTTCAAGTACTGGTACAATAATTTTGCCTATTCTTTTAATTCTACACCTAAAACGCTCTCGATCTCGGGCTGCTTGCTCCCACTCTCCACATCGTGCACGTTTATGTGCATATGTCCATGTGTACATTGAATGAACAGTAGGCTTTTCTTGGAAACGAACCCGCTTATCCATGCTGCCATTCATTAATCACATTAAATTTACACTGTACGCAATCTCTTCTCAAAGGTGGGGTTCCATTCTCGGTGCTGCTGTGCTCATAACAACGTAGACACTCCAAAATTTCAGAGTCCAGCTTCAAATGTTCTGGCAGTTTATTCCAAGCTTGCTCGATACTATTTGCTGCAAATGTTATGAGAAATTCTTTCGGTAAGAAAGCAATATACGTGGGAGTCATAAATGACAGGTGCTCTGTGCGATAAAATTGTTTGATTGATCTCTCGAGAGATGGCGTATTATCCTGATAAAATTTTTTCAGCAATAATACGTTTCTGTGCGCACAGTTTGCTTTGAATGCTAATTTGTGATGTGGACAGAGTGGCTCCAAAATATCATATTTCAGCCGTTGTAATGAAGGAAAGCCAATCTCACCCATGTCGAGCACATGAAAATTGAATTTCTCGAGCCATTGCTTTTCCTCCGCTCCTTTTACATACACTGTGCTTGCGTCGTGTAAAACAGTTTTCAACACATTTTCAAGCTCCTCATAGGCTAAATCCCCTGAACTCCAAGATAATCTGTGATAATTGCGCTCCAACCAGAGATTTTCACACCTGTGCTTGGCGGTGAGTCTGCACCACGGTATAGGCGGTTTGAAGAAAAACACCAAGGGCTTGAGATATGTATTGAGTGGAACTATGGCAAGTTCCTTGACGACAAATTCGTTTACAGGCTTTTTGAAACCTTGTACATCGAGCACGTATTCCATTTTGACTAACTGCCTACCACAAGTTATACCATCTTCCCCACCACCCTTTAAACGAGTTTTCGTACATCCCCACTAATGGGATTATACTCAACTATACGATCATATAGGATCAGACAGTATGCAGAGGTATTAAGTGGAAAATTTGCTCTAGTCTCAAACTCGAGATGTACATCCACCGAAGCTTGCTTCAGTGACTCATTTTGTTTCGAGCAATCAATCACAACAAGAGGAGCATACTCGAGATAGTCGGTCTTGTTCAACATTGGTTCAACCTCTTTGTTGTAGTAGGCATTTTGAAAATTGGCATACATGTCGTAGAGTAGAGCATACTGATTATTCGTTATATTGAGATTGAGGTTTCCATAGGGATAGTGTTGAGAATTGAGAAATAGTGTTGCGTTGCTAATGTTGCAATGATCAAAGTGACTGGCATTAACCGTTTTTCGTCCTCTGCGATATGTCTGGAAGCCGAGAATAACGAAGCGAGGCTTCTCCAGTAGGCTAGCAGTCTTTACAGTCCACACATGTTTCGATGTACTGGGCAACAATGGATACTCATATAGTTCCCAGCTTCGAAAACTCATGGTGACAGGTCTATCCTTTTCCAGATAGTTGAGCAATTTAATTTTATCCTTATCCGAGAGTAGGACGTACGGCATCAGCCATTCAATTTTGGTGATTTCAATTTTAAAATCTTCGTAAACTTGTGCACCAGCCACTGCTATTTGCGTCTGTATAACTGAATTTACATCAGAATTCGATCTTGTGAGAATGAGCTCATGTTTGGCATTCACAACGATTTTGCGATAATCCTCAGCAAAACCTAGGATCATACTGAGTGGAATTGATACGTCAAAGTTGCCATTGTTGTCTACCAATTGCCGTTAAGTCTCTGCAATATCGAGCCAGCCAGCATTTTCAATCACTGAGCTTTGACTAGGGCTGAATGATACGAATCCTTTCATAAGACTTGTCAAGCCCACATTCTTGCATCGATCAATCTCGATGGCGTTGAGTTCGTAACGAATTTCTTCAAACAGATGACATATAGCGTTGTTTACGAACGTTGTACCTGCGATGGCAGTGCCATCTGCTTTTTGCAATTTTCCACATATATGTAGTGAACTGCGCGAAGGCAGCACACATAGATCTTGATGTTGTATACCTATACGAATTTCATCGCTGTTGTTGAAATTTGACAAAGTATAAGGCTGATGCGCATGAATCTCGTAATGCGCAACAGGTTCGTCAAACATGACAGGTGACTGTATGCTTAGCACTTCCTCCATTTAGTTGAAAACAGCAAAATAGTATACAGCTTAATTTTTTTTACGACTCTTAGACCCAGACTTTTTAGAAACCGTATGTTTTGACGTGTTAACGCTTTCGGTACTCGTTGACGACTGATTGCTCGATGGCATTGCAAGTTATTATTATAGCCTTTACCAACTTTGGTGTTGTACACAATTCCCATTATGCTTAGACTGATTTGATGTGGAATCTAATTGTTATGACTTCACCGCGAAAATTAACTAAATGTCCGTCTTGATCGACGAGGTACAGCTGCAAGTTATCTATAGTCTTGACAGTGACTGGTAGGTAAATAATAGGTGATGGGACTTCGATGATCTTATAGCCTGGTGAAACAGCTGGGAAGAATTCGTGTATGGTGTGCACCTTATGTTCATTGATGTATGCCCCAGAAGTAATATTACATTCAACGCGTAATGCGTTAACTTTCAATATGGCTACTGGCAAATCAGATTCGTGATTAATATTTGGCGGTAGTACGCGACTTGTGAAACCCAACAATTTTCCAATAGAATCTTCTGGACGGAAATCAATTGATTGGCTACACTTGACCACGCAACGAAGGGTGTTATTGTTCGGCTTGAGTTTAATTGTTATGCTTTTTGATGCTAGAGCCTCTTTCAGAGTCTTCTCAATGTCTTCAATTTCGTAGCTGCCTGTAGGCAAAATAATGACTTCCTCACCCACGTAAAACTTGTTACTGCCTCTGTCTATGTTGGGTATCGAATTAAATGTGAGCAGTTCTACAAGTCCAAGAACGTAATTTTTACTTGGCGACAGTTCAAGCGGTGGAAAATATTGAGCTTGCAGCACAGAAGATGTTCCAGATAGGCTCAGTGTTAGTGAGTCTTCCATGACTATTCGAACAATACTGAGTAAACGGGAATCCCAACCAATACTTATATAACATTCAAAAGAAATTTTAGACAAAAATGGCCGCAGTTGTAGGTGTTGTAGTCTTGGTAATGTTTCTGATTGTACTTGACTCCGTTCACATTCCAGTATTCCATAAGATCCTGAGGTGGTTGTAAATCTCCAACACTATCAAAATACACTACATCGTTGCCTCGTTTTCGATATGTGACCCAATGCGTACCAGGTCCACTTTTATCGTCGAGATTGACGATTGCTGATTCACGATAATGTGGTCCACTCGCTGGTAATGCATTTCTCATGTAAACACCTCGAAAATATGGAATTTTCAAGATGCGCGCATATTTTATCAGATCAGCGTCAGTTAATGCACGTTGCGGTAATTTGAAGTTTTTTTTTTCCTCAAGCCTTGTCCATACTTTTTCAAGTACATACCATAACCCTCTTTGTAAGGTCGCAGATATAGACCTCTGCCGAGCGCAATAGCTTCCATTGTTTTGTTATATCTTTGACTCTCCTCAAGCTGTCGTTTAGCAGCACTAGCATCGTTCACTGCTTTGGCGATACCAGCAGCGCCACCTGCTAATGCACCTGTTGCACTCAAACCAGCATATATTGGAATGAGGAATGGTAGGAATCCTCCAATTTTGGATGGGACTGGTAGCACACGTGGAATGCGGATATTCTTCTTGCCTCCAGCTTTGTTTACAGCTTGACGAGCAGCCTTCAGAGCGCTACGAATGACTGTGTGAGAGTTGTTGCTTGGAATTGCAGAAGTGGAAGCAGCTTTGATCACTTTGGCCAATGATAAAGATGGCTTCTTTTTCTTCTTCTTTATTTGCGTTTTAAGACCCATTCCAAACTTGGATTTTGCCTTCATGGTGCCTGCTATGGCGAGAGCAGCTGCTTTTTCTCCAACACCGGCGTCTGACGCCCGGACTCTCTCCCAAGCTTTTGCAGCCAAAATCTTACCTGCAGCGTTTCTTGCTTCGACGTTTTCTCGATTTTGTGAGTAGGCAATATCGTGCTCTTTATAGGCTCTATCAAAGGCATTGATTCCAGGATCTCCACGTGCTAGTCGTTTTGATAGTTTAGTACCCGGTCCACAGTACTGATATCCTGGAAGATGCAGCTCTACTGGAAGCTTGTTGATAAGTGTATTCAATACACCACGACCTTTGCGTCGTTTCTGCTTATGTACGATCATGATGCACGAGAAGATAGCTCTCGACTGATCTTGATACATTATAAACGCGCTTTTTATAGCTAAAGTGACAGTTGCCCTTAAGCTGATGAAGCGTTCACATGGATTTCCAGCAACAAAAAATCAAGTTGCCAGTGTCGAATTTCGATACTCTAGTAGAGCAGCAGAAAATGCGAAAACGTCATGGAGAACTACTGCCTGACGATATTCGAGCAATATTCTGTGGACCATCAAATTGTGGCAAAACTAATACATTGCTCGCTCTCATAACACATCCCAATGGTCTCAAGTTTGAAAACGTGTACATCTATTCAAAGTCACTGAAACAGCCCAAGTATAAGTTTCTCGAGCAGCTTTTACAGCCTTTGCCCGGCATAGAGTTCTTCCTTTCAGTGAGCATGATGCAGTTGTGGCACCTGACGACGTACTCCCTGATTCAATCATGGTTTTCGACGACGTCGCCTGCGAGAGACAGGACAACGTTAGAGCCTTCTTTTGCATGGGGAGACACAAAAACGTAGACTGTTTCTATCTCTGTCAGTCGTACGCTCACATTCCAAAACATTTGGTGCGTGATAACGTAAATGTGCTGGTAGTTTTTCGCCAAGATGATGTAAATCTTAAACATATATACGATGATCATGTGAATTCTGATATGACATAGACAAACTTCAAAGATTTATGCTCAGCATGTTGGAATGATGGTAAGCATGGATTTCTTTTTATCTACAAGGAGCGAGCATTCAACGATGGACGTTACAGAAAAGGCTTTGATTGCTTTGCCACAAATATATAACCTGCAGCAGACCCTGAGTATTGCAGTAGACTGTAAATAGTCGAAGAGTCAACATGGCAGACATTCGACGTGAAAAAGGCATTCTTCAACAAATTACAAAAGCTCGCGAAGCAATTAGACGCAAACATAGATTGCTAAAGCAAGGTAAAGCTAGCATGGAAAAAGCTCTTGGTGAAACTTTTAAACCTATAGTAGATCCGTTGGAAAAGCTAGTGAAAGTAAAACAAGAGATCAAGCTAGAACCTCAAAAAGAAGAATTTTTTGATGATAAACTTGATGAGGAGCGTGATGATGATAATAATGATAAACTTGATGAGGAACATGATGATTTCGATGATACACTACTCAATGAAACAGTTGATGCTTCATTTAAAAGTGCCAAAACTGATAGCAAGGAAGAGGATGAGAAGAATATTGATACAAATGACAAGTATATTCAGCTGTTCAAACAAAATAAGCAACAACGATACTTTGATCATATCTTTGGAATACGTAAAGATGGTGAAATACTAAAGATCGGTGATTCACCCATAGAAATCCACAAAAAATATGTTAGCGCTTTAGATAGAAAAGGGGTTTATTAAAGTATGCGAAAACTGAAGGTCTGCAAGAACTGCTTTTTAAACTAAACCCAGATATGTCATTGATTCAGCTTGATGATTTGCAAAATTATAAGAAAATTCTCGAAGCTACAAACGCACATCGAAAACGTTACAGTTTCGATCAGCCTATACGTCAGCAAAACAGCAATAAATATAATACCATAATTGCCCCTCTATTTAAGTTGCAAAGTCCTGTAAAGTATGGTCGTGGACTCTTACCTCGATATAAAATTGCAACTAAGCGTACTCTCATGGACTATGTTTATTGGGACGATCCTAACGAATTAGTTGATCGTCTACGTTTACTCATGGCTGAAAGATTAGCTGGTAATAATAGCCACGTAAATGAGATTCATGATTGTTGCATCGCCCATCCATACAAATTATTAACATCGTAATACATTAAATATTTTGTATCTTTATCACTATCATATCAGTGCCCATATAAATATTATTTGCTCGAGAATAACGGTTACAGCACTGACTTATTCCTCCTCTTATTCCACGCTCAATAAACATTACTTTGTCAATGTCGGTGAGTAGTTCTAGTTCGATTTTTGTATATTTGAGCATTGCGTCCCAAGTTAGGCCAGGAGTTGTGTAATAGTGTGCTGGATCTAATCCGTATGCTTTCAGACAGCTGATACGAAAATTTTCAAAAACTTCAGCTAGCAGCAGTACATCTGTTTTCAAATAAAGGTCTGAATATTCACCCAAGTTAGCGATTTCAAATTTATTCCAAATGTTTTGAGCATGTTTTTAATCTTCATCTGAAATGTGACAGTTGTTTAATTTATTGTAAACTGCATCTTTTGACGGTAGCTCGGAAACATTGAATTTTTCCAATGAATTCAAATAATCGTAAGGAAAAATGCCTTTTCTTCTTAGCAATTGATATTTTTCTTCGCTTAGCTGGTTATCTTTGCTAAACTCTTGCTTGAGTATATTCAGATCTTCGAGATAAGATGAGAGCTTGTCTAGTGACGATGCCATAAATCGAAAGGAGTCGATAAATTTGAAATTGACATTGCTACCATCAATGTATTTAGTGAATGATATAAATTTCTCCTTATTTATAGGTAATACGTTGACTCTGCCAGGTATACATTGAGCAATATCTCTGATTAAAAAGTGTGAATCATATCCACTCAAATTATGGAAAATCACAGGAACAGAGCGAGAATCTTGATAGTTTAGATTACACTTCTCATGAGCTGCTCCTTGATATCTGAAACATATTTAAGTATATTATACTTGACATAAGGGTGCTATCGCTCTTGTCACGTGAAGAAATTACCTTCCAGTGAGATGACAGTGATCACGTACTCTATCATGATCCAGACGTTTTTCACAAATGTGGCAAGATGTAGCTTGCTGGAAAGACTGTTCTTGCTCCCAAGTCAATGGCTCAATAGGTATCGGACACCAAAATACTGTTTAAATATTTTTAGCAAGTTGTAGAAGCTCGCCAACAAACCATTTTGCAGGATTAGATCCTCTATAGCTACGGTAATATGAGATTGAATTATTGTAACTACATTTCACGTAATATCCTATGCTAAAAGCTTCATGCTGCTGATAAGCATTTCCATCTTTTATTTCTTTAAGGATGCACTCAAAGTCAGCATAAACTGTAAATGGTACTTTTTCTTTATTCTTGAAATTTTTAAATTGCAGAATTGAGTTTCTGGAATTTGGCAAGTTTACTCGACATTTGTTTAGTTCTGAGCAGTCACGTTCATGTATCTGTAATTGCGATTCAGTTCGGAAATAATGTAAGCACCGATAACAGATGTGTAGTTTAACCTTCTGTCTTGAAAGTTGGCTAGATACTAAACGGGATAAATCTTTGATCCAAGCGTAATGATAAACTATATGTTGGTCATCAACCTCCTCTTTCTCATCTGCGTAATAATTTTGCGCAAGTAAAAGATTAACGTGAATTTCTCTTTTACATGACGTCAAGTGCGTTGGTACAACTTTAAATGATCTTCCACTTGTTTTTTTTTAAGTATAAACATTAACTGAAATACCACTTTGTTTTTCAAATTTAGGTATATGTTTTAGTAGCACAGGGTATTGTAGATCTTTGAAAATTGGATCGTTTTCATAAGCCTTATATGATGATACTCTATCAGAATGTACTTTTGCTGGATGCAATGCTGAAAGAATAGCCCATTTGAAACAGGCGTCATCGAAATTCTTCACATTGACACAAGCTTCTTTCCTTTTTATTACGTTTGGTAGTTCTACGTATGAACTACCTCTCATTGCATTATATTTATTACTGTGCACACACAGATTAAGAATTGATCGAAGTATCCAGCCTGAGTCACGTTCCTGGAATTCTTCCATATCTCGCTGGATAGGCTGTTGAACATTCGAAGTAAACCACTGTTTGAGGTTGGTATTTTGAAAAATAGGCACAGCCTTCGTGTTGAAATATTTTATTTCCGTAATTTCTTTGTCAGCTTTGGTGATGACGTATTCAGCTGCTAATACAGCATGCACTTTCACAGCAGTCTCTTTCTTAAGAGCAGTCTTGATTCGGCTTTGAAATAAAACTTGAGCATCTTCATAAATGCTACCAGATCTAACTGTTTCAAATTTGGAATCACTCCTGATCTCATACGATTATTGAATGCTGCTTCTAAATCCTGCCATTTTACTCTATCACTTCGTCGTTCACGCCGCACACCTTCACCACGTTTCAGCAAACACTTTAATTTGTCCTTGAAACCTTTGAGAAACGCGATTGTTGATAGAAACTTTTGTTTTTCGGGGGCAGTTTCAGCACTTTGAAGCAATAATCTCAAATGTCTCAAAGTTTTGTTATTAATCTTGATCCACTTATCCACTTTTTCAGGGACGTTTCTGGAACTTTGAGCTTTAAGCCCATGGGCTTTTAGCATAATATTCACAAGCTCCTTGCAATCGTACGCAGACATGATGATCACTCTCTGAATACACTAATTAGAATGAAAAACAATGAATTCGCTTCCCTTTTATAAGGACGGCAAAACATGCGCAAATCCCCTTTGATGTCTCGAAACACATACGATATTCTGGAAGGTAGTGTCTTATTTCAAGTAAATAAGGTTCACTATATACGTACTTCTTATTGAGAAAAATAATTCGTAGAAAATGAATCGTCCTACGATATTCTGGAAGGTGGGGTCTTATTTCAAGTAAATAAGTTTCACTATATACGCACTTCTTATTGAGAAAAATAATTCGTAGAAAATGAATCGTCCTAAATAATAATAATAATAAGTGAGGATGTATAAATGATTCATACTATGTGAAATGTACGTATACGAATTGTATTTAATATACGCAAATGAATCGAATTAAAAACAAGCGTGAAACTAGAGACCCCTTGATACTTGCCGCTGTGATTAATGCATACTCTACAAAATTCGACCAACAAAGATTACTTTAGCTGTAAACAAGTTCTAAGAAATCTGATGTAAATACGCAGCTAGCATTATTAAAGTGCATGCATTTCACGGGCGCGTAACGATGCTGGCTATTGTAACGTGATGCCGCTGACGTCACCGCTAAACGTTGCACGATAGCCGTGCATATTATACTTGTAGCGTGCACGAAAGAGAAAAAGAGAGAGCTCCCGATAATACGCAGCAGCTATATTGCGTTAAGAAGATGCGTATATGCTATCGTATTCGATAAAAGTACGAATATGAAGGTATAAAGAGGAGCGAAGAGAAGAACAACAAGCAGGTGCAGGAACAGCAACGTAACGATGCTGGCTATTGTAACGTGATGCCGCTGACGTCACCGCTAAACGTTGCACGATAGCCGTGCATATTATACTTGTAGCGTGCACGAAAGAGAAAAAGAGAGAGCTCCCGATAATACGCAGCAGCTATATTGCGTTAAGAAGATGCGTATATGCTATCGTATTCGATAAAAGTACGAATATGAAGGTATAAAGAGGAGCGAAGAGAAGAACAACAAGCAGGTGTAATCCGATCCGCGCTATCTCAATGCGCGACTCACCGCGGCTGTACCGGTAGCTGACTTCACTGCGCTGCAGCCCGCCGAGATGCTGGTGTCATCTCTGACCTTGAGTAAGCTTCCTGGAGTATACCGCCCGGAGTATGCTGCCCGACCCCCAGCGCTGCCGCCTCCCCGCCGCGCAGCAGCCAACTCCTAGTGCTAGCCTCTGCCATAGATGCACACCTGTTTGCAGTGCCCTTCTTTACTGACCGAGTTTACAGCTACACACCTGTTTGTAGTGCCCTTCTTTACGGACCGAGTTAACAGGTGTGCTGATGACGTCATGGCTCGAAGCTTCCAGAACATTCGAAGTGGGCGGGGCCTATTCTCACCTGCACAGGTGTGCTAAGGGTGGAGTGGTGGGGGGGTCCCGAACCCGCGTTGTTTATCTACTTAAATCGTTCATCTTGAGTAAAATACGGTTATTAAGAATACGAAATTTTATTTTCGAAAGAATTTTTAGTTAGTTAGCGATGCAAACCGAAAAAAGTTTTTACTGGTGTTAGTCATAAAGTGTATTTATGAGTTTATTTGATAATTTAATTGACTTGCGGTTAGGTGGCTGGATGATGAGTAGTTACGGATTGAAGTAATAACGTCGGAATAATCTACATTTTTATCGCGCTATTATATATAAATGCACCCGCATATTTTGCGAACGAAACCCCACATCTAGCACCAAAAAATAATACGTGTGATATTTGATAGTTTGATTCTCCGCGAGATGTTAAGCTCACGGTTGCTGAAAAAATATTAGGGCGACAAATAAAGACAATAGATTATCATTGAATACTTAGTTTAGTACTCGTAGCTGATAATAAATGAATAACTTATGAAAGAGAGCAACCCGTGTTTGAGTAGACTCGAAGTAATGACGTATATAACTCTATGAACCTAGAAGCTGTCGTCTCCGAGTCAAAACTACCTGTCTAATCCTGGATCGAGGAGTATAGATGAGTCAGCAGCCACTACGTGGCGAGTAAGCAGCCGAACCCCTCTTTGCATCCCATTTTATACTCACGCTCGGTCGCGTAGCTCTTATTATTAGTCACACGATTGTCCGGAATCGTGGAAGGGGTGTTGTACTGAGTCGATAGGATTGGGCTTCGGAGTGAGTCCGCGCTGTTGCTGTACGTGTCTTTGACAACTCATGCCCGATAGCGCTCTAAATATCAACACTATAGACGTGTGACTCATCGCACGTGACATTATACTCTATTGTTTCATTTCTTACAGCGAATTTTCGTGAAAATTTGTGTCACGATTAGTTAATTGATATCTGAAAAGTATTCAAAACTTTAACGAATATTCTACAATTACAATAATGTTACTCTATTGTTCATATATCCTATTTTACACCATAGAGATAGAGAGAGAGGGAGGGAGAAAGAGAGAAAACAAAAGAAAATATTTTCACACACTTGGTCTACTACCACGCACCCCACTATACACGCACTCCATTATCTATACAAAATACTGTCCTTACGTCATCGATATTAGATATTATATTTAGTAATTAATTATTAATGCCAAGAAGAGTGCCTAACTGCAGACGACCACCAGTATACTGGTGGGACAAACGTTGACAGGACACGTAGCAAGTGTTACCGGATGAGAAGACTAGAACAACGGGCAAGGAAGAAATACTATAAAACGTGAAGATGACAGGAAATAGTAGATGCTTGCGGACAGGAAATGAAGGGCGCTAAAAGAAACGTAAAGAAGACAATCCACGAAAACAAACGACGGTGCCTTAAAGAAATACAGAATGAGGTGGACCTAGATCTTTGGAAGCTTTGTAACCACTCCAAAATGCCCGGAACTATTGCACCGGGTAGTCAGCACACTATTCCCCAGTAAACTGGAAGAAGCAAGGGTCATTGACAGGGGAGTGAACAAAGAGGCTATTCCACTGATTACGAAGGAGGAACTGTTAGCCGCCTGGCGAAGGGTAAGAAATAACAAGGCCCTAGGGCTGGACGGTATACCCAATATTGCATTGCAGGAGTCCTTATTATACAGACCGCTCTGCATATTGGATACCTCAGACAAAATCCTGGAACGCATAATTTGTGCAAGAATGGATCAAGAATGGAACACAAATACGGCTTTCGGAATAATCGTTCAACCCTGGACACTGTTAGCCTTGCAATTCACACGGCACAAGCAGCGATAGAAGGAAAAAGATGGAAAAAAGGAAAAAAGAATTACTGCACATAGTTACATTGGATGTCAAAAATGCATTCAATTCGGCCAAATGGAATAAAATATATGAGGCACTACGGAAGCAAAATGTGCCTTTATATATAAAAAGGATGATGTCCTTCTATTTGAGGGACAGAATCCTATTATATGAAACTGAAGATGGTACCAAGACCTATGAAGCTACAGGAGGCGTCTCCCTAGGGTCAGTGTTTGGCCCACCGATTTGGAACATTATGTACGATGGTGTACTAAGACTACAATTACCTAAAGGAGCAACAGTCGTGGGATTAGCTGACGGCATTGCAGTAGTAATAGTAGCGAAGCATAAAAAAGAGGTGACAGAAATAGCTGAAGAGGCGACCCGTATAATACACGAATGGCTAACGGAGACGAGTCTGGAACTTGCCAGCTACAAAGCGGAGGTTATCCTTATTTCTAGTAGGAAGAAGATGGAAAAAATAACACTGAGAAGCATAGGTTACTATGCTAGTGCTATACTCTTAGCTAGTATAACCACATCGATTATGCTATATGGAGCCCCAATATGCGCAGAGGCGATGCGGGTGAAATCATATGCACTAAAGTTAACTACCGTATACAGACATAGTGCACTAAGAGTGGTGTCCGCCTACCGTACGGTATCGGATGACGCAGTGTGCATTATAGCAGGTATGCCACCGATTGACTTATTAGCGTTGGAGAGGAAATACATATACGTTGCAAGAAGAAGTGGAACTGGCAATACTCAGAATGAAATCTGGTATGCCACGATACGGATGACAATGGCTGTATGGCAAGCAAGATGGGATGCTAGTGACAAGGGGCGATGGACACATCGCCTTATACCAAAAATAGAGGATTGGATTGGGAGAATACATGGGAAAATAAACTACTACCTCACGCAGTTCTTAACCGGGCACGGATACTTCCGGGCTTACCTGCACCGGTTCAAACTAGACGACACTCCGAACTGCCCAGTATGTTCGGATGCAACGGAGGATGCCGAGTACGTCTTTTGCAAATGCACACGGTATGATCAGGAGCGAGAAGAACTTGAGGGCTACATACAAACCAGAGTAACCCCGGAGTCGATAGTGGAGGCAACTACACTGCGAACATCCTTAAGAAGGTCAGAAGAGACGAAGAAAAAAGAAGAAGACGAGTGATGCTGGATTAAACTGATGACCGGACGATGCGGTAAGAAGTAGACGGTAGAAGGAAAATAATTATGCTGGCTCAGATCACAGACAGCAAATGACGATTATAGAGATGACGACCACATCAATTGGAGACGGGCGGAAGCCGTGCGTCCCCCGCGAAGCATTCCTTGACGGCAGTACCGCGGGGACTGAGCATAGAAGATGGAGAACGGTGCCTTTATTAAGGGTCGGTAAAGGCACACGGGGTATACCGGAAGCGATCAGGGTCAAACCTGACATCGACTGGTGAGGTTTAGTCGGTAAGAATCCGACATCCTACTGCTATTGGGGATGGAGCCGTCATGATGACCCCCCCCCAACAATTCAGTGATATCTATACAAGATTGGCCTTAAATCCCTTTCCAACAATGAAAAAAAAAGTACTTACAGATATGTTACGTCCAGATTATAAATTTAAATTACAAAATCTAACACATTAATACAATTACATGAAATCCTACCTTAATAGTCGAACTCCACGATACGTGAAAGTGATAATAATTTAAATGATTAAATGAGTGAATGATAGGAAATCCCGTTTGGCTACCGCGGACGCGGTCACTGCCTACCGGGGAAGGGAGCCGGATACGAAGTCACTTAAACTATACATTATTTCTTTTTAAATCGACACACGTTTATTTCTAAAAAGAGAAAAGTACCTTAATGTGTGAGTGTGCGTGGTTGTTTGTGTATGTGTGTAAAGATGTTCCTGGGTGGCTGCAGCTGTCAATCCTCGGCGCCTTCCAGCCTAGGCTCGGTGGTTCAGGTTACAGCGGTGGCTAGCTGCACTTGGATGTGACGGCTCGTCCTTTCGAGGTGCGTAGAGTAGACTGCAGGGAGTCCACTGCCTCTGTTTCTTCAGCAGGGGGTGATATTCGGAAAAGATGCCGATACATACACTTCCCCGACTGTGCGACTAAGTCCGATACTCTTTATTTCGAAACGCACAAGTAGCGTATACTATGTGATGCTAGTTTTTTTATATGAGTGGTCTGGCGACGAGCAGAGTAACGTTCTGCGAGAGATTACTGACTGATCTGACTCCTCATTGCCCTTTGCTCCCGGGCTTTATATACTCGCATATCCCCTTGTTTTTCTCGGGCTAGTGATTTCCATATTGGGTCACCTTACTATTTGTATTTTCCTCTCTCAATTTTAAGGGAATCGTGGCAGGTCGAATCATAAACATCATAGTTTATGACTACCACTAAAGAATTTGTCTCTTTTAGAACTCTCCCGCGGTCTCTTTTTTTCTACTGGAGATCGCACACGTGTTTCCAATGGATTTCCAGATCGTCGAATATTGCGCTTCGGTTTCTTTCTCTCCTCGCTAGTTTTTTTCTCATAGTTGCGCTCATTTTTCCGTGCTGGTTTGTCGTCGCATTGCGTGGAAACAGCTACGTTGTTCTCGTGTTTAAAAATACGAATACGCGGTTCTTATGAAGCTATCATTGAATCTAAAATATCTCCTAGCGTTTTTATGACTTTTGAATTTATTGCTTGGTTCGTTGGAATATAGCCTATTTTCGTGAAGGTGCCGCTCGCACGTATGAGCGAATCTTTCTCTCTTTCCCGTTTTTTTCTTCTTAGGTGCCGCTTGTACGTATGAGTAGATTTTTCTCTCTCCTGGTTTTTTTTACATCCACTTCTTATGTGCCGCTTGCACTTATAAGTGAATCTCTCTCTCTTTCTCCTGGTTTTTTTTGTCAGCTCCACTTCTTGAGTGCTGCGATGACGTGCTAGTAAATAAGTGTGTGTGTCTGTGTGTGTGTAGATATGATATGTATAGCAATAGTAGTGTTTTGGATGCGTAATGGAATCGGTGATTACATTACACCTCCCGGCCCGAAAAAGAACGGACGAGTGAAACTCGACGTTCGCTAAAGATTTGTATATGTGTATTATTGTATGTATTACTTATAAACAATGATGGGTATTATCATTCTCCGCACATCATTATTTATTTACAATATGATTTATAAGGTACTTTTCGTTGCTACAATTTTTTTCGTTTATGTATTTATATATAATTTTCTTTGTTTACGATCATACATTCAGTTTTTACATACTAGATTACATATAATATTATTTAAATTTTATATTAATATCGATACAAAATGAAAGAAGCAAAAAAATTTTATCAAGAATATGTGACATGTGTATATAACCTGTGTTGAGTCGGCTGTAACATAGAATTTCTGTTAGTATATTGATAATTTTTTATTACCGATGTGTAATTTTATTCAAGCTACTTTTCTCTTTATGTCTTTTTATTCTTTATCTTTCGTGTGGGTTGTTGCCTTTTATATAAAATTCCACCCCACCTGAAAAAAAAGAATGTTGAACATGGAATTTCAACATTCTTCCTTTATAGCGAGAAGTATGTGAATATTTTTCCGTTTTGAGTTAAAAAGATTTTGTATTATTTTATTTCCCATGACCATTTCTACTTTAGGACACATGTGTTTTTTACTCCCACTTTCTTATTTTCAAGTGCCTGGGTTTCTTCAATTTCCCAGCTTGCTCTAGTGGTGCATCTCGGCAGTGCATCAGTTGATTTTGAACGTTGGTCTAGTTCAGATCTCAGCCTATTTTTATCCGGTCTCTTCGATTATCTTTTTATTAATAATTTATATATTTTTTGTCTCTTTCTTTGAAAGAAAAATGATTGGTGCTTTAGTTCTCTTGTTTTTGGAGGTGGTCTTTTGGAGGACACGTTTCGATATTGAAGAAATTTATGAGGTAAGTTTTTTTTTGTCTGTCTATTTCTTTTCTTTGCAGATGTTTTTCTTTTCTTCTCCCTTTTTTTCTTTTTTTTTGCATTAATTTTATTTAAATAAATAAATCTTTTTTCAGATTTTTGATTTTGGTGGCCCCGATGAGGAAGAAGTTATTTATGATCCCTGCCATAGGGGAGGTTTCGGCATTTGTGCCATTTGCCTCTGTCCTCGGACAGACGTATCCCGGATATCGGTATACTGGGATGCTTCCTTTAGTCCTTCTGTAAGTTACTCGTTTTAATTTGATCTCAATTTTCCTTAAATTTGTTTATATGTAGATTTATTTATTTCTTTTTCTTATTTCAGTATCGCTATCCACTGCCTCCCTTCGGGGCTAATTGCGATTGTCCCGACGAGGTGCGTGATTGTTTCGTGCCCTGTCACCAAGAGACTTGGATGTCCCCGGATTGTCTCGAGCGCTGCTCGGTGTGTCGCCATGAGCGGGGCGCTCCTCTGATTTTCATGCGCTGGCAGAATGAAGGGGTGAGTTCTTTTTATAGTATTTCCCTCATATATATATATATATATATATATATATATATATACTTTCCTATTTGTATAGTAATTTTCTTGTTGTTTTTTTTTGTTGTAGGTCTGGATTCCCATTCCTCTTCAAGGGGTAGCAATATAGGTTTTTTTTTTTTTTATTTACATTTATTAACTTGTATTGTCATGAAAAAAAAAATAATTTGTATCAATAAATTGTGTAATTTTTATTAAAAGAAATGTGTTCGATCTGTCCCTTCTCTCTCTCTCCTTTTCCCTAGTATTCCCGTAATCTTAATAACTATTTTCATCTAGGTGTCTTCCTGCTATAACGTCACATATATCCTTCCAAATCTCATTTTCCTCTTCAGGTGTTAACGTAATTCCTTCGTTTATGGCCTCTCCCAGATGATCCACAGATACTTCCTGTTGTAGTGCTTCCTCTATTTCCTTAATTAGGTCATCCTCTACATAACTCGTCCTTACTGCTTCTATCGGGTTTAATGTCAGTATTGGTGTTTCTTCTCCTTCTTGTTCTTTCAATACCTCTTCTTTAAAATTTTTTTCTTGAAATAATGGCAATTCCTGTTTTATATCGTTATTTGTTAAGGGTGTTGTTGAAGGTCGCGTACCTTCTTTGTTTAGATTTTCAGATATTCTTGCTTTAATTTTTACCGGTTCTGATATTCGCGTTTTTAAATTCGTATCTTCCTTCGGGGTGCTATATCTTTGTCTCTTCGATCTTCTCCTTACACGAGATCTCATTGCTGCTCTTCTTGTCTTCTTTGTTTTTTTTGTCTTTCCCGCATTTCTTTATCGCGACCTTGTTGGTTTTAGATTTTTGCGACGAGGATGATTTCAACGTTTGGCTCTCTCTCATCTTTCTTGTTTCTTTCCTAGCTATTTCCTCAGTTATCTGTTTTTGTACCATAATTAGTTGTGACTCTGGTAGTCCTCCTGTCATTTGCAACATGGGCTTCCAGACTTTCGGTATTTCCTCGTTACATTGTGACGGTTGGCAGTTACTATTAGGGCCTACCAACACAATATCGATTGAGCCTATTCCAGCTAGGTTCTTACCTTCAGCTTCTAGTGATGGGTCCAAAAATGGCATCTTCCTTAATGAGCTTATTTCCTCTTCGATCGTTTCCTTTTTGCATTCCATACACTTTACTGGGCGAGAGTTATTTTTTTCAGTTATCCAAATTTGCCTCACGAATATACTTTGAGGTGCTGCTTTTCGTGCACAATCTTCGCAGACTTCTTTCTTTTGAAGTCTATGAAAAACTGTTTTCACAACAATGGGCGGCGTTATATTAACCTGTCCGTACATCTTCCACAGTTAACTGCGGGTCTGATATTTACTAATACTCCCTTGCAAGCTGCACAGATTAAGTAAGGATCCGTAGGTGCTCCTAGTGTGTGGAGGTTTCTTACGATGATTACTGATTCCGCACTTGGGTAGTAGCGAGGGTTGTAGCACCAATTACACAGAGTTAATCTGTGTGTTTGTCCAACGTAGATACAATTTAGTCCGTCCTTTAATGTGACGCACCTGGAGTGTAATAATGCGTGATAGACTCGTGGATATTCAGTAGGTATCACTCCGTCGAATGGTTGGTCCTCCTGCATTATTACCTTAAGACATTATTATGTGTGTTGATTTCTTTTCAGTTGTTAATATTTTGTTTTTCACACTAGTTAATTTTTCTTTCATTTTGTTCTTAACTACATTTTGTTAATAATTCTCAAACATTGCACACTTGTTATTGAGTCTTATCCTATATATCTATGTGTGTATATACGTATATATGCTTTTTTTTTATATTGAGTCCGGTCTTTGATTTTGATATATTGGGATTTCGGCATATATCGGATTTGGGGGGCAAGTGGGAGTCTCGTACACTGGCTCACTTTTTCCTTTTTGTGTTTTTTCCTTATTTTTATTGGCTCTATTATCCTCTTTGTCTTTTTGCTGTCATCTCAAATGTAATAACAGTTGGGTAACAGAATTCCAGATTGCGCCAAGTAAATGTATCGAAAATCCGTATAAACTGTATATAGCATACCCGTGAATGATTGTATCAATTAATAGTTTGATAAGTCTACAAAGCATGATAACTCCAATTAATCCTGCACTCGCGGTACCGAAAGCTAAAAAGCTTGACCACATTCTATCCCATGTACTTTTAGCCATCATTTCGATTGCTTGTTCGTCGAACATATTTGCTATCGTGATTCCTTCTTGATTTCCTCTTTTACCGGTCATTCCCAATGCAACTTTATTTAACACTGTAGGTTTCTCAATAGGAAATAATATCATGTCGCGAAGTCTATTTAAATCTTTCTCCCCATAGATTCCGCCGATCGCTAGTGTTTCCGGGCTCACATATTTCCAGGTGGGTTTCGATTGTGGTTTTAGTGTTTCCGGTTCTTCCCCGATTATTGGCATGGGTAGCATTTTATACCAGTGTTGATCTAATTTATACATTGCAGGCATTCTACTGTCGCAAATAATATGTGTGCCGGTTCTGACCAGTATCCGTGTTCTGGGAGCTAAGAAGAGCTCTTCATCCCCGCGACGTACGGGTAATTGCTCATAGCATTTAGTTGTGTTTCGTATTTTGACTTCGACTCGTAGGCATTTTAACAAATGTACTGCTTCTCCCGCTACCACACCTATGTACCCGTTTGATTTCATAAGTCTGTATCCGAACTCCTCGGGAGATATGGTCGCGATGGATATGGCATTTTTAAGGACTTTCCTTTCTAATTCGCATTTTTGTTGCAAGATTTTATAGTACATTTCTTTAAATTGTCCCCTTACGTGTTTTTCGATATATAAAAATTTAGAATTTACATACGCGAAAATGTCTAAGTTGGTTGTGCTTATAGGTGTTTTCTTTACTAATTCTCCCCTGTGTGTATCTTCCAATATAAATAATTTTGGATGCTCTGTACCGAAAAATACGTATCCGCATTTATGTAATTCGACTGTTTTCCATAGTGCAAAAGTTATATCTTCTGATTCCAAAGAATACATAACCCTATTTGCCTCTTCGTCGTAAATTTTGTTCAGGTATCCCTCGTAAAGTACCGAATACCTATTTAATCCGCAAAAATCCTCGGGAATCGTTACCCAAAATACATTTACGCCATCGTGATCTATACACTGCCTTTCCGAAAAGGTGCATCGGACCCCTGTTTTAAGAATGATTTTATTGGAATCTAAATGTATTGAGGTGGAATAATCTTGAAGCGAAATTTCAATCCAACCCGCGACATATACATCGTCCCACCTTCCGTATGGGTCTGAGTAGGAGCCTCCTATGCATTTGGCGTCGCCGTCGCTCTTACCGGCAAAGACTACCTGCCTATAAATGGTGCTGTTCCCTTTTATACCTATCATTCGAGTTTCCCCTATTTGAAAATACCCGGTTTGTTGCATTAAATCACATTCATGAGCCGATATCTCCTTGTAATAACTTATTTCTCCTCCCGATACTCTAGATGCATGAGAGTGCATTCCGCAATGTGTGATTATGCGCGTTATTTTAACCGAACATTTGTAGACTTGTGTCGACGAATACTCATTTAATTGCAATAGTTGAGTGTACGTTCGCGAGACATTTACGGCTGGTTTTCTGATATCGCAATCTCCAATATCTAACAACGATATAGTTGTCAAATTCGAGAGGTGATCTCCACAGTCGTACCCGTATAATCCATGAACCGTGCGTAGGGTACTTAATAGAAGTAAGTAAACCCATGATAAGGCCATCTGTAAAGAAAGTACAATTTGTTCAAGGTTGAATTTGCACTCTCTTTTATTCATTTTCTACATGTGTATACATAATTTTCATCTTATCTCTAAATTATATTATATTTTTTTTATTTTATTTTCATCTTTTTGTTTCCTTATAGTAATAATTGACACTCAGGATTATAATAAGATATATATATATATATATATGGATATTATTATCGCTATATGTTTTTTTTGTTTAAGCCAATTCGATTCTTTCTCCCTCCTGGTAACTAATGCTGTTTATATCGTCTTCGACCGTATCATATATATATTTAAAATAAATAATAATTGCTGATGTTATAAACACAGCTATAAACATAAGCGCTATAACTACTGAATATGAAATAAGAGCTGTGCGATATATGGCTTGTAGGTGTTTTTCTTCTGCGATTTCTTGAGTCTCCCTTTCTATTTCCCAGAAGTAATGTTTCCCTTCTTCTTGACTCAGGGCTTCAAATATTTCTCTTGTCAGTGGTTTATTAAAAATTTGCGTGAGTTCCTGTATCTTGAGCGTTTGTGTTGGTAATATTAATTGATGATTTAGATCGGTTTCAAATGTAGGTCCTTGTATATTCATACCTTGAAATTCGATATTACATCCTGCCTTGATTTTTAATAGTCCAGTCCCATTTAAGTACCTCTTTCCTTGAGTTCCTGGGCATCGATATGCTAATTCATTTGGTTTGCTGAATATGTGCAAAACGTTACCGGTTGATTTGATTAACATCAAGTAATCTTGGTGTTCTTTTTTATACACTATCCGACAGGTCCGATAGTTTGTTATCTTGGAATTTGTTAATAGCATGCCTTCGCAACTTGTTTGATTTTGAAAGACAAACCATTGTGCGGGGCAGATGATTAATTTACGGCCATGTTTACATTCCTGTAACTCTTCATTTTTCGCGTGGTAGTATGAATTCCCTTGCTTCAATATATATCGGCTTTGTGGTTCTATGTGCGCACTACGAATAGAACCCTCAATGATTTGTGGAATAGGCATGGATTTAACTTCATATAACTGCACTCTTTTCTCATTTACGCAAGGAATTTGGATCTCGAAATACACCTGGTCTTGATCCGTCCCGTAACTGGCTTCGATCCACTGATTCAGCTCTCCTGCATGAGTTATATTCATGACTGGAAATTTGCATGTGTGGTAATACGTATCAAAACTCTTTTCTATTCGTTGAAGTGTCTCTGCTTCCATTATACTTGGATAAAGTTTATTTTCTTTCACACTTAATAGGCTTATTTTAATGGCTTTAAAATTCTCCAGATGTTCGTCTAAATATTCTCGCATTTGTATTAAGGTTGAGCATAAATGTGTGGTGTATTGGTTTTTTACTAATTTTGAAGAATTACTTTGTACGACTGGTAAATCCTGTATGTTATAATACATTTCTTCCTTTGCAATTATAAGTTGTTTTATTTTCTTGCTAAGGGCACTTTCAATGAATATGCTGCCTCCTTTCTCGAATGTTTGCGGTTTTGAGGAATCATAAATATTTTTCCTCAGACGATTCTGTATTATTTTGCCTTCAGTCATGGTACTAGGTATTTCTTTGAGTGATTTCACTGCTATGATCGCTTCTTTAACATCTTGAAACTTTTCATACAAAGTTTCGAAATGTGGTCCAAAGGTTGAAAAATTTTCAGGTACGCTATGACCTGATTTAATTCGCAATTCGCGGAAGGCAAATTCTAGGTTAGTTATGGCTTTTTCCCGGATAGCTAAATCTATCATTATTGTTACATTTCGATAATCTTGACTGAATGTTACATTTTGCAGTTTCTCAAAAATTATACCGGAGTGCTGTGTTGACTCAATTTTCTGTTGAGACCATACGAAATCGTTGTTCTGTGCCGTAGTGATGGTTATCCAGAATAGAATATTCAATAGTGTGGTGTTGTTGAGCGCCATGTTTCTTTGTTATTATTATTTTTTTTTTCTTGGGCAGGAGTTACAAATTTTCTCTTTTTGGCCTGAAACAGGTGTAAAAGATTTTTCTTTCTTTTTATTGTTTTTACAATCCTCCTCTTTTATAATTTTATCTTTTTCATTGGATTATTTCCTTCAAGCATACAGTATGCACGTGAATTTAGTTTAATTTTGCATGTTAGGCATAAGTCACACATTAGTAAGTCTCGTTGGTGGCGTGGGTTAGGACAGCTCATACAAACCGAATAGATGTTCTTCCCATCTTGCATTGCTTTCATGGCTTTGCAAAGATGGCACGACCGATATACTGGTAAGGGCGTTGTGCATTCTCTGCATTCACCGTAGGTGACTTTGTCTCCGAAGCCTGACTTTCCGAATTCAAGTTCTAAATTCCAAATATGCGTAACCCCAGCTTGCAAATACGGAGGATTATTCAAATCTATTCCCTCGTAAATTAACTCGGTAGTGAATGGATGTAGGCCGTGGATACCGGTGGTTAAAGTTAAATTTATGTTAAATGGTGTTTTCCATATAGCTCCCTCTCTTATGGGTATATTGCCACTCGGCAGTCCTCCCAAAAATGTACACATCTGGTTCCAACGGTGATGTTCAAATCTATTCCCTCGTAAATTAACTCGGTAGTGAATGGATGTAGGCCATGGATACCGGTGGTTAAAGTTAAATTTATGTTAAATGGTGTTTTCCATATAGCTCCCTCTCTTATGGGTATATTGCCACTCGGCAGTCCTCCCAAAAATGTACACATCTGGTTCCAACGGTGATGTTCCGCCCTCGGATCTATTCTGTTGGCCGGCTCTTCTCCCCAATTTTCGATTTCTACACCGCATGAAAAACAACGAACTGCATCTCGATATTGCTTATAATAAAACCCTTCTGCAGCTAACTTCTTGGGTGATACTTCTTTTATGGGCCAACCGGAGAAACTTTCCAAGCGTAATATTTCGTACCTGTAAGTTCTTCTCTCGAGTGTAGCGTATTCTCTTTTCCATGGATTGTCAGATCTACCCTTACTTCGAAAATCTGGATGTTGCATTAGTTCGCACGCTCTCTTATTCATTTCTCTATATGTTACTCTCTGGTTAATGTCTTTATTTAGATGGCGTAGTACCACATATATACTGTCTAGAAGTTCTCGAAATTCTTTATTATTTTGATAAATAATTGCAGTTATAAACTCGATTTTGTCGGCGAGGGGGCGGTGATATGCAGGTGTAATCCCAAGTTTCGATTCCTGCCTCATTTTCAATCCGTAGCTTATGATCTTCTTTATCACCGCTTCTGGACTCAGTGATTGTTGTTGTATGACCTCCATTTTATGTTTTTGCCTCTTTGACTACCTTGGGCTGCGATGTCTTTGTCCTTTCAATCCTAGAGGGTGGTATGGCTTATTTTTATATTGGAAGCTTCAAATTTGATTTACTGATTGTTATCTTCTTTTAGTATTTTCTAGTTAGTTTTTTTTTTGTTCACACATTTGGTTATTTTTATAAAAATGTATACTTCCGTAAACTTCATTCTATGACTATATATATATATATATTTTTTTGTTCTTATACTTGTTCAGGTTCTATATAAGAAACTCTAAGTCTATTAGCATTAACAGTTTTAATTTTCTTATTTTTCATTCTAATTTTTATATTTCGCTGATTGTTAAATACATCTACAACAGTGTATGGTCCTTCATATTGATCGGCTAGTTTATACTGCTTTCCTCCTTTTAACAACCAAACTGTATCTCCTATTTTAAATTCCTTTGCATTAATTTTTTTATCATAATAATATTTTGATCGAATTTTTGACTCGATTAATTTTTCCCGTGCAATTCTCTGAAGTTCATTTAATCTTTTACTAAGATTAATTACATAATCGTTATAAGTGGGGATCTAATCTTCGGGCTCAAGTGGCTCGTTTGAAGGAACACGTACTAGTCGTCCAAAAACTAACTCATAGGGTGTAAACTGATGCCCTTCATGTGGCACCGTGTTGTAACAAAATGTAGCTAATTCCAAACATTCGTCCCAAGTTTCGTTATCTAAGGCCGTTTTAATATATTCGGTTAGCGAATGATGTGATCTTCCTAAAGAACCGTTAGATTGCGGATGATAGGCAGTGGTTTTTACTTGTTTGATGCGAAATTTCTTGGCCACTGTTCTCATTAAACTTGACATAAAGTTACTACCTTGGTCTGTGAGGATTGTAAGAGGTGCTCCAAAAATACAAATAAAACGTTTTATTAACGCGTCTGCTACTGACTCTGCTGTGGAATCTTTTATAGGTATTGCTAAGCAATATTTCGAAAAATTGCATTGAATTGTTAGTATATTATTATAACCATTTTTAGATTCAGGAAAGGGTCCAACTATATCGCGACTAATCTTTTCCATCGGTGATTGAGGTGTGTCAGTAATTTGCATAGGTTGTTTGGTCTTGACTCGAACTAATTTTTTTAACTGACATGTGAGACATTTACGTATAAAATTTTGTACGTCTTCTTTAATGTTTTCCCAGTAATATCTTTGTTTAATCCGTTTATAAGTTTTAGTTACTCCTTTATGACCTCCTATAGCTGTATTATGTAACTCTTCCATATTTCGGACTCTATCTTTTTCAGCAATGTACTTTATTAAATTCAAACAAATTATGATTTTCACTGGTACTCCCTTTAATATTCGTCTTAATTTAACTAATATATCGTCGCATAATACGTTTTCAATATCTTTGCTCTTAGCCATGCTAATAGAGCGTATATTCTCTTTTATGATGAGTGATTTCAAAACTTTAAACGCAGCAACCATATTATTTAGAATTTCAGTAGTACTTAAGGATTGTGTCCCTCTTGTAACAATGGCAAAGTGTAATTTATTACTTCGATTCGTGATTTTAATTTCTCCTGCTTCTAAACCAGAGAATCTAGGCAATTCGTTGCGCGTATATAGCTGTCGAGCCCCTTCGTCACATGGCGTACCATCCGAAGTTATAAAATATATATAATTATCTTTTCGCATAAATAATTGTTCTTTACATTCAACAAATAGTTTTCCAAATCTTCTTTCTCTATTTATAATAGGCTCAACATTGTTTTCCTCCGTTGACTCTACGGGTATTTCTAATTGATTATTATGCAGATTTATTACATCATTGTTTCGTTCTTCAGTAATCTCGACATTTTCCGCGTTATCATTTTCAGGTTGATTGTTGTTTTGGTTTTTATTACGTGAATTATTAGCGCGTTTTGGTCTTTTTTCTCGATAATTGGGAATTTGTATTTTTCCGGCTCTGGCTCGTGTCTCTATTGCTAGTACGGGTTCTTCCGTCTGCCCCTCTCCGGACCGCTCGGCGGGGTTCCTCGAGAGTGCATCTGCGTTCACGTTAGCCTTTCCACATTTATAGACGATGTCGTAGTCGTATGCATTTAATTTAATTCTCCATCTACTTACTTTCGATGTTAAATCTGTTGAATTTTTATGTTGAATATGGTCTAAATTGTGACACAGAATATAATATTGCCAAGGCTTCTCGTGAGTATGAATCATATCGGCTTTCAGTGTCGGAAAGTACACGAGATACGTACCCTATTGGTCTGTCTTTACCTATTTCCCCTTGACTTAAAATACCTCCAATAGCGTGTAAACTAGCATCGCACGTTACTATGAACGGCTTGCAAAAATCTGCAATTTGTAAAACTGGTTTGCTACAAAGTTTTTCTTTTAATACGTCGAATGCTTCTTGTGTCTGCTCATTCCATATAAGTTGCACGTCTTTCTTTAATAAGTTACTTAATGGTTTCGCAATTCCCGAAAAATTGTGTACAAATCGACGATAATATCCGGCTAATCCCAAAAATTCACGAATATTTTTCTGAATTCGAGGTATTGGAAAATTTCGTACGGCTTCTAATTTTTTTGGATCCGGTTTAACTCCTTCTTTACTTAACAAATGCCCCAAATAAATAACTTCTTTCTTTAAAAATTCACATTTATTCGGCTGTAATTTTAGATTAGCTTCGCGTAATCGTTTCAGAAATTTCTCGAATTTAATATTATGTTCCTCAATAGTTTTTCCATAGATAACCGCATCATCTAAAAATAAGAAGATTTCTTTGCCTTACATATCTTTAAAAATCTTATCAACACAACGTTGAAAGGTAGCAGGTGAGTTTGAAAGACCCATTGGCATTTTAGTGAATTCGTATAAACCGTTCGAAGAGCAAAAAGCTGTTTTATGTCTATCGGCTTCGTGTAAGGGAATTTGAAAGAATCCTTGAGCGAGATCAAATACAGAAAAATATTCAGCTCCGCCTACTTGATCGATTATATCTAATATATTTGGCAATGGATATTTATCTTTTATAGTTATATCGTTTAATTTGCGAAAATCAACAACTACTCGATATCGTTTATTACCTTTACTATCCGGGGATTTTGCCACTAAAAATACAGGTGAAGAGTAATTAGAATTAGAAGGCTGGATTACACCTCCATCAAGCATTTCTTTTATTTGACGATCGAGTTCTTCTTTAAGAGCGTGAGGAAATCGGTAAGGCTTAGTACAGATAGGCACATCGCTAACGGTTAATATCCTATGTTTAATAAAATGAGTAGTCCCCAACTTTTCCCCTTTTAAATGAAAGCAATCAGCATATTCTTCTATAAGGCGCTCGATTGGCTGTCGCAATTCGGTTTCTAAATGAGCATATCTTAGTAATGGTTTCAAACGGTCTATTCTTGGCGTTTCGGCATTGTCAGCTTCCGTGACTTGAAAGATGGGAATTGCGTTATCTGGCATTCCGTTGACAAAATAATCTTTATCTGAAATTTCCATATAATTGTAACATAAGTCATCCATTTGACTATTCTCAATATAATTTTTAACAAAATGACAATTATTCGTTTTACGTTCTTGTTTATCCCCGTATAAATTTTCAAAGGTTTCAGCATTTATAGATCCTTCTTCTAGCAAACAATTCTCAAGTCCTTCGTCGAGTTCATAATCAGTAGCATTATTAGCAACTATCTCGTAATTATCGTTATTTTTATTCTCCTCAAATATATTCTCCGTATCCTCATCAACAAATACATTTTTCGTATCAACATCATCATTAATCGTTTCATCATTAATAATTTCAACAACATTAACTTCATTTTTCATCTTATCGTATTCCGCACTGGAATCAATTTTATTCATAACGATATTTTCCTCAATATTCACATAATTTGTATGCTCACTCTCGTTGCCTCGAGAAATGTTGGCTTGCAAAAGCTTCTTTAAACGCTCAATTTCTTTAAATAAATTCTCAACATATTCAGTTGTATATATATTTTCACTGGATTCGTCTTTTATTTCTAGAATATTATACTCGTCATTTTCTATAACGTCACGATCATTAGTGTCGAAATGCACATAAATATTTTCCGGATTTCGATTAACATAAATACTTTCATTCCGTACATAATATTTTTCATTATGTTTTTCGTCAATAAATTCACAACTTTCTTCAATTAATTCATTATTTTCCTCAATTAATTTATCATTTCCTTGATCAAAAGTATTTCGTTTATCATCAACATAAGAACCATTATATTCGTGGTCTGTTTCCCCTTCTTCACTCAGATCGCTTCTTATTCGGGTATTTTTAGATTCATTTTTTTCTCTCTTTTCTGGTTTCGTATCTCTCGGTTCTGTTTCCGTAGGATACTTTTCAAAAGGAATTATTTGTCCATTAACTTCAATATAATTTTCAAAATAATTAATTGTTGCTTCGTTTTTACGAAAGAAATCATTACCTAATATGCCAGCTTCCGCTATGGGAAAATCATCGTCAACTAAATGAAAATCTGTTAACACATTATTAAAATCTACCGTCACCTTGCCAAGAGTTGAAATATGTTGTGTTGTTATGCCTTTTGATCTTATAATTTCGTCTGTTTTTATGTTAGTATAGGGCGATACCTCCGATTTACGCACTAAAGTAACAGAAGCTCCGGTGTCAAGCATAAATTCTAATGGCTTGTTAAACTCTCCGATGTCTACTCTTATGGTGGGCACCGTGCTTGCGCGACTCAAATTTATTGTTTCGGTACGGATGTGGGAGTATTCCTCTCGTTGGAATCGTTCGGGCGCGTGCCAGCTGTCATCTCTCTCCGTGCGCCCTCCTGAGAGAGAGACTCGGCGTTTCCCTGCGCTGTATTTCCCGCGCGCGTCTCTCGCTGTAGTCTAAAACACTCGCGTTGCGTGTGGTCTCTTTTTCCGCAATAATAACATGTAGGTACGAATGAGCTTTGGTTATTCGAAGGATTGTTGCGATTATAATTGTTATAATTATTAGATCTTGAATTATTTTCACTGTCAGGTTGTCTCCGAGTTTCAAAACTCCTTTGATTATAATTATTATTACGACTATCGCGATTGTACTCATTGTTACGATTCGGTAAAAATTCTACACGTCGTCTATTATCAGCGTTCCATCCTCCGAAATTCGTATTATTTGGCCGATTGTCATTTCGAAAATTTTGATTATTGCTCGGTGGGGGTCCTCGGTCTCGTTGATGGTCGCGTGAGTCGTTTTGTCGCTGTAGATGCTGTAGAGCGAACTGTCGGCAGTTAAGTGTCACGTGCCCGACTTTTCCACAAAAACCACACTTTATTAAACTTTGGTCAAAATCGACTAAATGCACTTTTCGCGTGTCTCTACTTTTAAATTTTGCGTCCGGCAACTCATCGTCGTCGATCGCGCAACCCGCATATTCGCGCTCTATCTCAATGGCCTGTTCTCGAACCTCTTTTAACGTAGTAGGCATACCCATGCGCCCTCGGATCTCCCAGCGTAGTCCCCTTTTAAAAAATTTGATGCAATCTTTTTCGAGGTCACTTTGAAATGTTTGTTTATTACTTATTCGGCCCTCCCGCTGAGCTACGGCTGTAATTTCCTTTTCGATTTCCCGAATTCTATTTAAAAATACAATCACTGATTCATTACTTTTCTATTTCATTTTCGCTAGGTCGCCAGACCAATCATGATAAGTTTTTGCTGAACCGTAAATATTTTCAAAAAATTCCATAACTTCGTTTACCGATGCAAAAGTCTGCCCGCGAGTGCTATTTAGTGCATCTCCATATAGGCGCATTCGGATAAATTTGGCTAATTCTCCTTCGAGTGTACTGGGTATCAATTCTTTGGCTTCTCTGCACCCATCGAGAAAAAGTGATAGCGATACATTTTGTCCATTAAATCGCGGAATTAAATCCAATACGTTGGTTATGGACATTCCGCGTACTTGAATTGTTTCTGCCATTTTGATTGGTTTTTTATTTATAATAGATGTATTGCGCGATGATTCGATTTTAGGCACGTTTAGGCTTCTATCGAAGGAGAGATAGAGTTCGCTTTTCTCGTCGGTCGAATTGCTGTCACTCGGAGATATTTCTATTTTTATATCCTGTGGATAGGATATTGCTGCTCCCGCTGCGAAGGTGCTGAGTCTATCTCTTACGAGTTTGATCGCTTGAAAAAATCCAAATCCTTGATTGTTTAAAGTTTTATTAATTTCGGTCGCGTTATCCTCGTTTTCAAAAAATGCGTCTAATACTTCCGGTTGTATTTCAATGCTTAATTGTTGTTTAATTTTCTCGATCGCTGGTTTATAAATAGGCGTTTTGTCGCGTACTTCTAAGTTCTCAAAAATAGTCGTTAAATTTTCTTTGGGAAGAGGTCTATGTACTATAGGTGTACTAGTATCGATGTGGTCCGAAAAATTTTCACTTTTTTTATCGCGATTTAGATTAAAGACAGGGGGTTTGAGTGTTATTTTCTGAGGTAGTTTTTTTATTGTATCATTAGGGTACTCATCCACTTCGATTATATGAAAATCGTTATCACTGTTATCTTTAAAGAGATCTTGGTTAGTGCACGAACGATATTTATAAAATTCAATTTTATTTTTCGGAAGTTCTTGTTTCCTATCTAAGTCAAGGTTAAATTTTTCGGATGATTTGTTAACTTCTTTAGTTAAGCGACTTACTTCGTTAATTAATTTTGTTACTTCAGGACTATTTTTTTCAATTGCAGTTTTTAATTTACACTCTTTATCTTTTAATTGTGTTAGAAGCGAATCGTTAGTTTCAAACGAAAAATTTGTTTTTCGGTTTGTATTCACATACTCATCACGCGACATGGTAGGGAATTCATGGCAAGTGACTTCGTTTCCGCGTTTCCCGGCCGCTATGCACCATTTTTATATAATAAAAATATATATTGATGTATTACGTCCAGATTATAAATTTAAATTACAAAATCTAACACATTAATACAATTACATGAATTCCTACCTTAATAGTCGAACTCCACGATACGTGAAAGTGATAATAATTTAAATGATTAAATGAGTGAATGATAGGAAATCCCTTTTGGCTACCGCGGACGCGGTCACTGCCTACCGGGGAAGGGAGCCGGATACGAAGTCACTTAAACTATACATTATTTCTTTTTAAATCGACACACGTTTATTTCTAAAAAGAGAAAAGTACCTTAATGTGTGAGTGTGCGTGGTTGTTTGTGTATGTGTGTAAAGATGTTCCTGGGTGGCTGCAGCTGTCAATCCTCGGCGCCTTCCAGCCTAGGCTCGGTGGTTCAGGTTACAGCGGTGGCTAGCTGCACTTGGATGTGACAGCTCGTCCTTTCGAGGTGCGTAGAGTAGACTGCAGGGAATCCACTGCCTCTGTTTCTTCAGCAGAGGGTGATATTCGGAAAAGATGCCGATACATACACTTCCCCGACTGTGCGACTAAGTCCGATACTCTTTATTTCGAAACGCACAAGTAGCGTATACTATGTGATGCTAGTTTTTTTTATATGAGTGGTCTGGCGACGAGCAGAGTAACGTTCTGCGAGAGATTACTGACTGATCTGACTCCTCATTGCCCTTTGCTCCCGGGCTTTATATACTCGCATATCCCCTTGTTTTTCTCGGGCTAGTGATTTCCATATTGGGTCACCTTACTATTTGTATTTTCCTCTCTCAATTTTAAGGGAATCGTGGCAGGTCAAGTCATAAACATCATAGTTTATGACTACCACTTAAGAATTTGTCTCTTTTAGAACTCTCCCGCGGTCTCTTTTTTTCTACTGGAGATCGCACACGTGTTTCCAATGGATTTCCAGATCGTCGAATATTGCGCTTCGGTTTCTTTCTCTCCTCGCTAGTTTTTTTCTCATAGTTGCGCTCATTTTTCCGTGCCGGTTTGCCGTCGCATTGCGTGGAAACAGCTACGTTGTTCTCGTGTTTAAAAATACGAATACGCGGTTCTTATGAAGCTATCATTGAATCTAAAATATCTCCTAGCGTTTTTATGACATTTTGAATTTATTGCTTGGTTCGTTGGAATATAGCCTATTTTCGTGAAGGTGCCGCTCGCACGTATGAGCGAATCTTTCTCTCTTTCCCGTTTTTTTCTTCTTAGGTGCCGCTTGTACGTATGAGTAGATTTTTCTCTCTCCTGGTTTTTTTTACATCCACTTCTTATGTGCCGCTTGCACTTATAAGTGAATCTCTCTCTCTTTCTCCTGGTTTTTTTTGTCAGCTCCACTTCTTGAGTGCTGCGATGACGTGCTAGTAAGTAAGTAAGTAAGTGTGTGTGTGTGTGTGTAGATATGATATGTATAGCAATAGTAGTGTTTTGGATGCGTAATGGAATCGGTGATTACATTACAGATATACACATGTATATATGTTACAATACATTTTATTACATCATCAGATAACGGGCACGCGCTAAAAGATTAAATAAGAGTAATCTTTTACCCAGTTTGTAGTATTTCTTTACACTATAACAATTCTTCGATTAATATAAAAAATGTACGATAGAACACAATTTTTGTAATTTTATATTATAACGTTAAACACTTTCTTTGTAGATAACTTTTATTGTACAAAATGAATAGTTTATAACAATTTAATTAAAATGTTATTTAATGAATAGACTCTTCTTATTACTGCCATTATTCAACATCTTCTTCTGCCAGTGATGTTTGTAAATTCAATTTCTGAAACATAAATATATTTTCTATGTTATTTGTATAATTTAATAAAAATATATACGTATATTACAGAGATTCTAAAAATTCTAATTTCAGAAACCAGTAAAATTTAGATAATTTAATTTTCTGAAAAATATGTGGTAAGCATTATTAAAGGTGCGGGGTGATGCGTTGAATCCTAATATGCGGGAGAACTGTGAAAGCTGAGCACTTTCCGAGAAGCGGCGAGTATTGTTCTCTCACCTGTCTCCTGATTTTCAATAAATTGGCAAGCTAACGGTTGAGTGAGTCGAGAAATAGCGCGCGCAGCACTCGTCAGCATTTCTTCAGGCGAAAAATTAACTTGTAGTAATTCGAGGTTCAACTGTGCTAACGATTAAAGAATCGCGAGCGTTCTTTGAATAGCAGGCCCGGGCAGGCAGTTCACACGTGAATCTTGATCTTGCTTTATAGACATGTATTAAAACGAAGACGTGTCTCTGCCATTAACAGGAGTCAGCCTCCGCTTCTGTTAACGAATGAGTCGACGACATCGTGGAGTCAAATCGAACCGGATCGCAAAGTACAACCACACTGAGCAGATCATTGGTAAGGAGAGTGAGCGTGCTTTCCGCTAGCTAAGGCATCATACTCCACCAGGGTTCTAGAGTAAATAGGTTTAATTGAAATTAATGCTAAATAGGTGACCGAGGAATGAATCATATTCATCCATAGTGCCAAAACCTGTTTGAAACAAAATCCTAGCTGATCGGGATTTTTATATATTCTACTTCAAGTTATTAAAAGAGACATGTTTGATGACTTGAGCCAATTCATTGTAAAACAATTTAATTTATCAGAAAATGTTTAAGAAAAATCTGTTTATATTGACAAACATAAAAAATTCTATTATCATTTTTTTAATAATAATAATACGACAATTAGCTAAAATCATTTAAAAAATGTATTGTACTTGATTCAAATTCGATTTATTTATGATATCAATACTGATAATCTTAATAAACCACATTTAATTGTTTTACTGAATTAAAGATTCATCTTAATAACACTGTAATATCTCTCGTTTTGTAGATGGCAATGCTAAAATAATAGACACATACTAATTACATTATTCATTAAAATAATTAAATGTGAGTTAATTAAGTTATCAATATTGATTATCATTATCATTATCAATATTAATTAGCTTATGCATACCACAAATAAATCACATTTGATTCAATTAATACATTTTATAAATAATACTGGCTGATTTTCGACGAAATTATTGCTGCAAAAAGAGTGATAAGTATACTTAATTTTTTGTATTCATCTAAGTAAATAGCTTTGCTCTAAAACATTTTTTAATAAATAAAATATTTTGATAATAAATTGAAAAGAACCCACCAATAAGCCAGGATTTTGTTTAAAACAGATTTTAACACTGTTGATGAATACTATCCACTGCCTTGTAATCGATTTTTATATCATTTTAATTAAACCTATTTGCCTCTGCAATTTTGTTTTGGTACACTGTTAAAACTTTTTAAAAGAACATAGGACTACTATTAAAAATTGTAGATATTTAATCGCTTCTGGAATAGAAATGTCGTAGAAAAGTCTTAATAACAAGCTTGCTCAGAGATAGATCTTTCTCCAAATGGTTCGCCATATAGACCGTTCTCGAAATGGATCCTGATATAGACCATTATTACCCTCAGCCGGCGATATATAACATTTAATCAAGAGTATTGCTACAACCCATATCACAGTCAAAATGGTGAAACACAGTTAAACACATTTTATATAGACAGAAGGGATAGAACATTGTGAGAACAGGAATATAAATAATAAATCAAATATTCATTATATTTTTAATTATTTATTGACAAGAATTTGGGTACAATAATAATGAAAGCGATAGTTGTACATTTCAGAACATCTTGTAACCTTGATGTTCTGACATGGGCACATAAATCTTGATGTTGTATAGCTATTCGAATTTCATCACCATTATTGAAAATAAGTGAGGTGTAGGGTCGATGTACATCAATCTTATAATGTGATACAGTCTAATCAAATAAGCCAGAGGATTGTACGTTAAGAACAGTCTTTATCTCTATGATGGCAGCAACGGCAGATAAATGTACAAATTATTTTTTTTATATTTTTCTCACTTGTTTTCGTGAAAGCGCATTACTGAGTAGCCTGGTCTGACGCGGAAGGAGTCGCGACAGCGGCAAGAGAGCCACACGCGCGATTCAAAAATGAATTCTTACCTTTTTAAAATATCAAACTGGCTTGCTTTAAATAAACTGTCACTTAATACGGATAAAACAATCTATCTAGATCTTGGTAACAACTGCAATAGTACGCCAAAAAATATGATAATCAGCATAAACAGTTGAGATAAGCAGATTGAGAGAGTCGACTCCACCAGATATCTGGGTGTAATCTTTGACAGTAATATGAAATGGAAAGAGCACATTATGAACTTATATAATAAAACAAAATATACAACTTTTGTTTTCTATAAACTGGCAAGAATTATGACGACGGATAATCTAAGAATGATTGATTGTGTACTTTTTCACAGTGTAATATCCTACGGAATTATTGCGTGGGGAGGTGCATATTTGAACAACAGAGGGATACTTCAAGGCTTGCAAAACCGTATACTTAAAATAGTAAATAAAAACACTTTTGTAATAGATAAACAACCACTTAATCTGGATCATCTTTCTACCTACGAATCATTACTGTATCATTACGACAACTTAATGGAAAATTTTAAGAATTCAACTTCAATAACAAGTAACAAAACTATACTTTTGCCAGTAACACATAGAAGGGTCAGTAATAAAGGAAGCTATATAAGAGCCATAAACTATTCAACAAACTCTCGAATGAAGACAAAATTATCGAGAAATTATATCACAGAAAATCTAAACTAAAAAAATGGTTAAAGGAAATTCACTAACTACAGATAAAGTACATAATAAAATAGACTGCAGTAAAATAAAACAAACACTTGAACATCTTGCAAAAAATAGTCGAAGCAGCACGGGAAGCAGGGAGAGGCCTTCCACATCGGAAGTCCATGGGAAGGATTTTCTTTCTGAAGATTGTTGTACTCGACTTAAGAACGTACATCTGTGCACACGGATTTTGTCAACAGAATTACAATAGATCTCACTATTGTATATCTGGATTCAATTGGTCAAAAATGCAGAAAAATGAAGATAATATAAACAAAATAAGTAGACTAGCACATGAAATATTAGAATATAAAAAAGAATTGTCAAAAAGAAATAACATAAACACTCAAGAGAAAGTGGCAGGATGTGTCTACTGTCTGAATCACATTTTATTAAAAATAAGCAGGCGGAAAAAAATGTAATCATGATTAACAAACCTCCATATGCAAAAATAGAAGAAATTTTCTCAAAAATAGATGCAAAAGCAAACAGAAACTCGAGTAAAATATTAGCAACAAAAAGTCCGGATCCACCGGGGAGTAAAATATTACAAAAAACGAATTATCTTGGTGGTAACAAAGCACTACTATACTTTGACAGAGGCATAAGGGGAAACCAAATATTTTCAAATTCAATGCTACCAATATCAAAACAGCCAACTTCCAAAGATTCAATTGTAGTAGATGGTATAGTTTGCAGCTCAGATTGCAAATGTGCATCTGCACGACAATACAAAGACGTGTTCCCACACTACAGGGTTATGTATGCAGTGGGCTTAACATGTCCAGCTAGATTGACGTTTGAAACAACGCTGAAAAGGAAATCTACAGAAGAACACGAAATGCGTCAACCGAAACTTTCACCAAAGCAAGTGCTATGTTAATAAGATACGGGAGATGAAAATTATATCTTGATACGATAGTTTTAGTATGAATAATGCGACCCCCCCTAAAATAATAACATCAATAATAACAATAGATATAATAGGGCACTAAACACTTTGGGTCGGGGGCAACACTTACATTACCTAATTAGTAAGTTTAGTTTTTATTAAGTTTTTATTTAGTATAGAGCCAGACCAGCGAACAGGAAATACTTGCTCTGCTGGGTTACTCGTAAAGAGTAACGTTTAATATGTGCAATATTGTATTTAATATAAATTGTATATTTTGTACTCTGATAAATAAATAAATAAATATATATATATATATATATATATATATATATATAAATATAGAAATCCAATCTTTTGAAGATTATATTCCGTACGCTTCAATCTTTTGAGGATTATATCGTCTTTTGAGGATGCATCCTCAAAAGACATCCTATCTTTTGAGGATTTTCTAAAGTCTATTAACCCAGAGTTACTTCGGCTAACCAGATAACCCACGTGAGTTTTGGGGGTTGAAGGGTGCGAAGCACCCTTCAACACCCCAAAACTCACTTGGGTTATCCAAGCGGTTAACAGAATGAGATTATACACATCCTAATTTGGTACTGGGTTAGTTTGGTTATTTTTTAGCAATCTCGAACTCTGAATGAAGGGAGAACATGTCCTCAAAAGGTGGGATTACTATAAACATATATATATATATATATATATATATATATATATAAAGAGAGATTTTACTTATTGATAAGTCTTTGAGATCATTCGGCAGAGTGTTCAAAACACTTACAGCCACGTAATAGCTTCCTTTTTTACTTATTGTTTTGTCGATATTTGGCCACGATAGATTCTTGTTTCGTGTATTATTTGTACTGCTTATATATCTGTCTCTTAAGTCGTTACAATGATATACTATAAATTCTAGTTCGAACATTTGCCTTAGGTAGAGGTTGGTTCTGTGTTATAAAAATAGTTTTTATTTATGATTCGAAGTATTTTCTTCTGTATAGCTTGAATTAAATTTAAGTAATTTTATAAGCCCCACCCCAAGAAATTATACCATAGTTTACTATACTTTGAAAGAAAAAATAATATAATAATATAAGCTTTTTACTATCCATAAATTTCTTTAGCTTCGCAAAAATAAAGATTAAATATTTTGTTGATTTTATAATATAATTCATGTGTATATCCCACTTCATGTTATAGTCTATTATTAATCCTAAATATTTATAACTGTCTACTCTATTTATAACATTATCACCAATTCTGATATTTAAGGTGCTAGGCACTGTAGGATATGTGACATTAATGTGAGAGTATATCTATATCACGAGTGTAGCATGTAAGAAGAAAGGCAATAAAGATAGTTGGCATTGAACTGCAACAGAGAGCGGTTGTATTTATTTACCTCTTCCTCGTATATCTTATAGGCACACAATCACAGTAATTGCCATATGCAGTACATACAGTTTTGCTTACATTGAGCGACTATTTATTTAGTTTTAGCCATATTGCAACCTTACGATTCATTTAACCTTTCTTGTGCAGCTTTCTTGTCCATGAGTTATCACGCATGAAATGATAACTGTGTCATCTGCGTAAGATAATATAGTTTCAGTTTGCATATCTATCAATAGGCCATTACCATATAATATAAACAATAAAAGGTCAAGTATGGTTCCTTGTGGAACCCCTATCCTAATTTCTTTGTACTCACTGTTGCAGTTACTTATTTTTACACATTGTTTCCTATCATTAATGCTTCTACTCTTACAGCGTATCTTTCTAATTTGTCCAGCAGTATACTATGATAATCGGTTTACTTTTATCTAGGTTTTTATATGTAATATTTGTTAGACAATTAAGGTAGTTCATCCCAAAAATCGATTTCTTTGGATTGCCATGAAATTTGTATACGAAATTCCGAAACGTTTTGCCGACCCAAATTCGAGATATTACACTTCACAGTTTAACTTCTTATACATTAGTTCAATGGTAGTTTCATGCGCTACGTGGTATATAACCTGCGTTTTCATTGATACAAAAAAAAGGCTTTTAGGATTTGAAAAAAAATTAAATCTGCAATAATTAACATAATTTCAAACACAATAGTAAAAGACTAGTTAAATTTGTCTACTAGTTCTCGAATAATGGTAATGCAAAGTTAGGAAATTTCTGCGTAGCACGATAAACGCCAAAGAAAAGAGGGGAGTGATACGAGTAAATAGTAACGTCGCACTAAGACAGCGAATATGTGTGTAATTTTTTACTATCGAAAATGTACAAGTGTCACTATCTGCATCTCTTTGAAAATTTAATTTATAAATACATAAACAATTTCTAAGTTAAATTACTAGATCTTATGAACTTACATTACTTTTTAAAATCAATAATTTTAGTTGGTACTTTTTTGTTTTTAATCACATCGTCATATCGCTAATTTGCGCTAGCCATTTTTTTTAAATGTCTCTTGAAACAACGGTTTTAAAGGAACTTAAATACAGATTTATATTTGTAGATTGCCGCTCTTGAGACGAATAATGTTCAAAGCTCTTTATATAATTTCCTAACTCGTTTTCTTTGTCGATATGAACGAGTAATTTTTGCAAAAGGTCTACATCAAACAGTGCATCATGAAATAGATCTGCGTTTTGGGGACCTAGTATATTATATGCTAGGACCAATAATTTAAATTTTCCACGATCTTTCCTAACTGGAAATGATTTTTTTTAAATAGGAAGACTATCAGAAAATCCTACAATATTATTAAAGTCTGTTTCAATATCACAATTTTTTATATTATAAATCAGTCTTGACGCATCAAATTTTATATTATGAGCGACTAATAATACTGGCCTTTTTGCCAAATCTAAACCAGTAATTGCAGTTGCACTACTACTTATTTGATTGCTAGACATTACGTATATACTAAACTTAAGATTATTGAAGTTTGTAGCTATCTGATGCCATCGTTCATGGCTAGTCCACCTGTTTCTAAGTCGAAATAAACAATTTGATAATTATTATAAAATTGTGTACTTCGTAATTGATGTAATTTGTTTCTACTTTACGGCTTTCCTTTTTTTCGTAATGTCTCTCTATCTTTTACTTTTTGAATTTTATTTAATTTATATTTAATTTGTTTTCATCTTAAAGAAGTCAAATTTTATCCGACCGTAATATATATTTCTGTGTAAATAATCCCTCAGATAAATGTAATTTATCTTTAATTTTCACAATATATGACTCTCCTTCATATTTAGTGCATACCAAACTACCAACCCTTATATCTGTAGAACTGCTTCTGCTGTAGCAAATATTTTTAGGCGCCTTATGAGCTATTATATTATTTACGGCTTCGTTGGCTTGACTAGATGCCGAAAAAGAAAATTTACCTGCATTTTTGGCATATTTCTTGAAAAGCTCTTTCAATTTGCAGTATAAATTTTCGTCTGTTAGTGTCACAGTTTGAAATTGTGAGGTGTCTGCGCTTGCACCTATCACCACAATTTTCGTGACGAGTATACAAATACTCTGAAATACTACAAAGACTATTTGCTAGTTCAATAGTTTTTGATTTGTTTTGCGCAATGGCATAAGAAAAACATTTCTTTACATACTTTATTACATTTTGTCGTTTTAGCGCCTTATAAGTATTTGCTAAACTATACAAATCTTTTCCAAAATTCTTAACTAAATGGTTTTTATCTGATAACTTATGAATAGTTTCAGAATTATTTTTCCTAATTGAAACAATCGTACTACTGTTATCATCGCCAATCATTACTCTAACTCGCAAGTTTTTTTCCTTGAGAATACTACTCCGGTTGATTAGAAATTCACCTGCATCTGCTTCCATAGCCTTCGCGCTACCAGTAAAATTTTGGTGACAATCATGTTCGTCTTTAGATTGCCATAAGTTACATTTAGCGCATTTACGGTTGCGTGTCGTACAATCTAAAATTTTTCCACTTAGGGAGCCTATAATAGTTCCATAACCATTTAAGCTATCATATGATATGCCATTCCCTCTCTTACTCCAACCCATATCATAAGAAACTATTATATTAATTATGTCTGAAACATTTTTATCAAATGAAGTAGAAAGGTTGCTGTTGTCGTTTGGATTTTGGATGGACGAATTACTGGATGTAGTCAATGACATGCAAAGGGTGTGTGTATGAGGGTATACATTCTTAACAATCTCTTGAGGCCTGTTAAAACCATACATAAACTTTATTTAAAAAAAAACTGTCCAACATAAATCCATAATGAGAATAAATCTGTATAGTATAAAATCATCACGATAATAAGTGTAAATAATTACAAGTTAATATACACAATGACAATGGCAACCTATATTGTGCATAAAAATAATGCGAATAAACAGATAATCATATTAAAAAATCATCGGAGCATGCCAACATGAATTTTTTAGTCAACTCTCTTCAAATAATGCAAAAGTTTTCATTGAACAATGTCAACAATATCTCTGCGTATATTATAACTTTCATCACTCATTTTAACTTTGTTCGATAAAAGCTGTTATAGTATTTCAAAAGGATTGAGTATATATTCAAGTGGTGTACTTCGATGAAACTTTTTGCAGTGTTCTGTTTTGTTGTCAAAATTTGCGTTGTTATGGTATAATTATATATCTGCACTATGCTTACAATAAATCACACAGCTTTTCAACATTTTGTACAACTAAAGTCCTTTCCTCTTGGGCTGTTCGTCTACAACTTTCCTTTGCGGCTTCTTCAACTGTATGCCCAACTTCTTTCTCATATGTTTTATAGATTTTTTCAGTTATTGTAGGGATATCCATGCAGGAGAATAATTTTTACAAGGACGTATGACTTTGTTCAGAGTGAATGGTACCTGTCAAATTGTAGTTAATGTTAATGCAAACGTTCAATACTGAATAAAATTCTACAGAATGAAATGTTTATTATTCTGTATTTTTACAAAAAACATTGTAGTAGTTACCAAGTACAGCTGTTGTATTCATGATAGAATAAATTTTGCATTCATGAGTATATTCTCGACTTCTCAACACATCATTTCGTAAGTGGCAATTATCACAGATAATTCTAAATTTACTCATCAATCCATTTCGTATCTCGTCAATATTGTGCCCTAAATCTAATAGCTTTTTACATTCTTTGAACTTTAAGTTTTTTCGAACTCTTTGAAGTTAACTATCCGGTATCCTTCAAATTTTGATTTCTTCACTGATATCTTCTTTAGTAGCACTGATCAATAACTTTTTTCTGGCTTCTGACATGGCTTGAAGGGCTTTTTTCTTTTTTTCATCTCTTTTTTTCTCCAAAAACGTCCTTTTTCATCTCGGTATCGCGACTTATTCATTTTTCTTGCTGTAGTATTGAATACAGCTTACGCAGTCTTCTAGAAAGTTAGGCAAAAAATGCGGCGTTGCCAACTTATTACACTTTGCTGCGCATGTCTGTGTTGGTGTACATAGGCAACGAAGATAGACTCTCATATAGAAGCGCAGAGCTATGCGGACGGCTGAGGCAACTTTCGGTACCTCGAGAATCGAGATTTACTACTATAGTTCGGGGTGCGAGTACCCCGAACCCCGAACCCCGAGCGCTCGCTTAAGCGCGGTGAAAGATTCTGTGGGTAACTGCTACTCTCGTGTACGGTCGGTACATGCTGAGAAGGTAAATGACCAATTATCGGCTGGTCTCGCATATCATGGCTATCACAGCGGGCTAGCATAGCGGAATCAGTCGTGGACCCGAAAAACAAAAATACTACTTAAGCCAACCAAAAAACCTAATTAAATATTCCAAACGACTACCAAACTCTAAAAACAATAAATTAAATCCAACCCTAAGCCCCAAATGGGGCCAATGATCATATGTAAGTTTTGATTATTTCGTAATAACGTCAGTGGTGGTCGTGATCACTAAAGCGCGCGCTTGTGGAGCTGCGTGCATATCGTTTTGTCGGGGTTCAAATACCCAATACGAAATTTTTTTTTTTGCCTTTCTCGTGTACAAAATTATAATAACATTTTCACACACACCAAGATATGCAAGTATTTATTACTTTGCCGTGATTAATACAGGTTAGTAGATAAACAACGCGGGTTGGGACCCCTCACCACTCGCCTTTTCCATATACATACACACAATCTCACCACTACAACGATACGTTATACACGGGTTCTTATGGGCAATGCAGTGCAAACCTTTATGTGTGTATGTGTGTGACGTTATCAACACACCTATGCAGGTAAGATTAGCACACCTGTTGGTAAAAGAGAACACCAGGTGTGCTTAAGGGTCTGGCACCAGGAGTCGGCTACTGGGAGGAAGATGTATCCTCCGGGTAGTATACTCCTTGCATCAGGAGTCGGCTGCTGGGAGGGAGATGTATATTCCTGGCCGTATATTTCGGGCAGCTTACTCCCGGCCATGAGCCTTGTCCAGGAAGCCGCTTAAGGTCAAGCTCCGGCATCACAATGTCTCTACGTATGGAATCTTGTAGAAGGTTCCATGCAATAATGACGCAGTGAGATAGAGCGCGGATCAGGCTACACCTGATGTTTTATTTCGAACGTGTTTACAATCCGAAGCTGCGGCGTATCAACAGTCTTCTCTTCCTCTTTCTTCATTTCTCTCTTTTCCCCTCGTAGGTGTGCAGCTGTAAATCGGTCGGTAAAGAAGGGCACTGCAAACAGGTGTGCATCTATGGCAACAATTTGTCAAGAAATAGATGAAAATTCTTAGAATCATTCTTTCTTCTCTCTCTCTCTCTCTCTCTCTCTCTCTCTCTCTCTCTCTCTCTCTCTCTCTCGTACGCTCCATGTCATTAATGTGAATCGTAAAGTAATTTGCATGGCTAGCGCGCAACGTTTTGGGAGTATGAGAGAAAACTCTCAAACGCACTGAAGTGACAGCAGTCAATAATAAATCAATAACAGGATGTTTAAAGTATAAGGATGCTCGCGAAAAACAGTGGATGCAATTTGATCGCTTTATCTCACCACGTGAGTCATCTACATGCTCATCGATTGACGTTTCACTGACGCAAACATCACACACGCTTCTAAAATCTGTAGACCCTCTGACCTTGAACGGCCTCCTGGAGACAGCACGCTGCCAGGAGTTCACATTGAACAGCACGCTGCCAGGACTTAATCTTGAACTGCACGCTTCCAGGAGTATACCTCAGACTGCTGGGAGTATACCCCGAGGCATCATGCTGTCGGGAGCATACTGCCTGGGGGTATACTCCCGCAGTCGGGAGCATACTGCCTCCCCCCACCACCACCAAATATCTAGAGGCTTCTAGAATGTTCTAGACGCTTCTAGAACGTTTTTTCTCACTTAGATAAGGCCGGTTCTGCCTCCCCTCACCACCACCAAACATCTAGAGGCTTCTAGAATATTCTAGAAGCTTCTAGAACATTCTCACCTGTACAGGTGAGTTAATTAAAAAGTGGGGACGCTGTATTTATATGTCCCTACCCCTCTGAGAATTTTTTTCACTTAAATAAGGCCGGTTCTGCGTGCCCCCCACCACCACATCTAGAGGTTAGTGTGAAAGAACTCAAGACAAGGTATGGGAGCAAAGTCTTTGTAAACTGGAGAATTCGTTTGGCATTTTTTTACCCTCAAGAATGAGTAAAATAATGAAGATGAAGATTTTTTAAAGCGATTTTGCTCAGAATGTACAATTAAAAAAATATACTTGCTGTATATCGGAGGTGTAATGAATGAGATAGAATTTGGTTATATCGATCAATAAACAAAAAAAAAATCTTGTTTACTTGCGACTATTATTATTATTATTATTTAAGCTTTGCTTCTCCTAATCCCTATGCATGCAATCATTTAAATTATATATTCTTAGAAGATAACGAATAGCAGCAATCACGGCGTAAAGATGCTGCAATCTCACACCCCCGACTGACATTGTAACAACAAATATGTAGCTGTATTTAATAAACGCGTGAAACCAGAAACCCGCTATGGTATAAAGTTATCAGCGTAATTCGTAGAAAAGCACACGTGCTCTAGAAAATTCACTCCATAACGAAATACTTTGGCTGTCGACAAGTTCCAAGTCACGGCGCGTAAAGATGCTGGCTATTGCACCGTAATGCAGCTCATAGGCCGCTGACGTCACCGCTAAACGTTGCACGATAGTCGTGCATATTATACTTGTAGCGTGCACGAAAGAGAAAGAGAAAAAGAGAGAGCTCCCGATAATACGCAGCAGCTGTATTGCGTTACAAAGATGCGTATACGATCCGCGCTATCTCAACGTACGACTCACTGCGGCTGTACCGGTAGCTGACTTCACTGCGCTGCAGCCCGCCGAGATGCTGGTGTCGTCTCTTAAAATAACTATATAAAATTCTCGTAAAATATTGTTGCGTTTGACAGAATTAAAGAAACGAGATTGAGATTACGATAGATTGTAATTTTGCAAACAAGTATCGCCAATTGTCGAACCGGCGTGTACGGAGCTCTAACATCGAACTAACGGTAACTGCGAATGCAAGAGTTTATATAACTGTGCATTAACGCAGGATATTTTTAAAACATTTCAAAAACTGTATACAATATTTCCTTAAAAACTAGCAAAGTCAATCAACAACGGAAAGTACCGCTCGCTTACTACGTCACGATAGTTTGGATTTCTGATTTTCGTTACCTAGTTGCATAATCTCAACAAGATAGAAAAGTTTACGTCACACGGCGTAACAATAGAAAATACGATATTTATAAAAAAAAAGTAAAAATTTACTTTTAAGATTTAGCTTGTAACTTTGCAAGGAATTTTTTCTTCTTATAACGGGTTTTGGAACCATATTCTGCGGAAAATTTTCTATCAAAAAGTAAAACAAAAAAAAATCGATTTTTTCAATTTGGAAGGTGTTTAACTCATTTGACTTGAAAGACTTCAACTCAACTTGAAAGACTCATTCTCAACGTTCTGAGATGGTCTTGTAATTCCTTGAAAAAATGGAGTATATTCATTTTCAAAAAGATTATTCAGAAATTCTTGAGCAATTGTCTTTTTAGTTAAACCAATTTTGTCATAATTTATATGCCTTATATCAATATTAAAATCACCAAAAGTACATTGATATTTTATATTAACCTGTTTTGACTAAAATTTTCTGACCGAATTAGTAAATTCAGATTTCAATATATCATGGCACCTATGCATAGTAAAAATCCTGATTGCCTCACCTGACGCTAGATCCATGTTTCCGTACATATTATAATAATTGGTTTGACTACCAAGCTCCCAATAAATGATTTCAATTTCTCGTATTTCGCATTTAGCCTCTTATATTTACACATAAAATTAAGTTCTAATTTTCTCTTTTGGATGACATTTATAAAAAATCGAGCTTGAACTCGATGACTCCATCTTGGTATTTTGATACTTAAATTTGATAGATAAGATCTTAATAATTTTTCTATGTAAAGTCTAACATTAAAATTACTAAAGTTTAAATTGTAAAAGATAAGCCTGAAATTTCTAAGACCTAAAATTTTTAAAGCCCAAAATTACAAGGCTTAAATAATTTATAAACATGTATTCATAAGATGAGGGTACGTGTACACAAGACGAAGGTTCATATTCACAAGACGGAGGTCCGTATGTTCAAGATAGAGGTTCGTATGTAAAGAGGCAAGTCCGACTTTAATAACCGAAATTTTTAAAACCAAAAAATAAAAGACCAACGTTTTATTGCCTAAGAACATTAAATACCAAAATATTTAATTTTAAAACTTATAAATGCTATTGTTGGGGACTTATGTTAATTTATCTGAATACACGGCACGCGACACACCGTTCGCCATGTATAATATAATAGTAGAGTAGATCGATAGATTCATAGAATCAATTAACAACTGGTTTCCATATACAATTTGCTATAAAATATAAGAAAAATAACTAACAAAGTAAAATTTGAATAAAATCAAGTCAAAAAAAACGTCTAATAACTTTTTAGCGACAAAGCGAATACATTATTTTATATGCGTAATCTCGACCTTAAGTCTGCTTAGTAGCGACTTACTCTACTTTGAAGAGCGCTCACCCCAATCATTCCTATGGTCTGCCGAAAAGTAATATTTTCCGATAGACTGGATTATGCAGGGATCACTCAATTCATTAAACGTACATACAAAAATGCAAACTGACTGAAATACCACCAAAATAAATATAAATATAGGTGCAAGTGCAAAAATCTCTGCAGACATTAAAGATTCATCAGATACCAAAATTCAAGCAAAAAACGAAGCGAAAAAAGATAAGAGTAACTGTAACAGATATTACAGAAGATAAAAGTCAACAAAAATATCCTAATAAGAAACAAATAAATCTAGATGTAAGCACAGAACAACAAGGCATATCTGATAATTCAAACGCAATAAACGGAAAATCAAAATTTTAATCCAATTTATTATTGTTTCAGTTAGGTAATAATTTAATTTTAGATAAGGCATTTAAGGGGACAGAACAGTCCTATGGGTTAAAAATAAAAATACATAAAATTAATATAATAAAACTACGTCATATTACCTAGAATTTAAGTCCTAATAGGCCTCATGTACTACTATCTGGTAGCGGTGACAGTACAGACACCCATGAATAGTAGTTTACGATACAAGTAGCGTAAAAGTTGATTCTATACGAGTGAGAGGTTTGTCGCCCGAGCGAAGCGAGGGTGATAAACTCATGAGTATAGAATCAATTTGCGCACATGTATCGAACAATATTTATTGATACAGGGAGCGCAAAAAATCGCACTTTACGCACACGGTATCAAAAAGTATTTTTTAGAAGTTCTACACATCTATCATTATCATACGAATGAGGTGATTTTAATTTGAATGCATAGAAGTTGTTTTACAACAAAAATACTATATTTTTTATTGTTTGTCGATTATTAAAGTTAAAGTTTGGAATTACAATTATAGTTATAAATTTACTTACAAACCAGTAAGTCAAGTGGGCCCAATTATATCTTTTTCCATTTGTCAAGACCAACATTTTGGGTCTGTACGACAATCTTTACCTGGAAGTTAAAAAAAAACATTTTAATTATTTTCTATATTATTTTAAATATTAATATATCAGGGTAAAATTGAAAAAATTATACTTATCTTTTATAAAAATGAATTGGTGAATATTTATATTTGACACTGTAAAGATCGTATTTAGGATTAAATGTGGGCTGCGCAGTTCGATACAAATAATTATTTAATTAAGTGAAACTAGCCGTCGGCTCGTGAGCCTTATGTTCTGAGAATATTAGTGATTGGAGTTTAGCGAGTCCAGATGATTTATAATAGTGAATCTAAGCGTCGCGGACAAGGTAAGCTAATCGCGTTACGTTAGATTTACGCGGCCTCATTGGAATTGTCACCGCAGTCATGCTGTATGTATGTGCGGACTATGTCGCAGTTGCGCGAGCTGGAAGTGTGGACTCCGTCCGCAGTCCTTGGTTGCCAATGACAGGCTTAGCGGCGGACAGCTTTTGTGTCCGCTACTTATTTTAGTGGACAGTTGCGAAGTCGTGACTCTGCTGTTCGTCGTTGTCTGCAGCCCTTACCTTCCTTATGTTGACGATTGATGTAATTTTAGAAGGGTTTGGGTAGTACTTTTATATAAATAAGTTATAGACGGGTTTCACTTGTTATGGATTATTTATTAGAGGCACACCCGAGTACTTTAGACACCGTTGTTACAGATCACTTCGCCTTTGGTTAGTTTGGTTTTATTTTATTTACGCTGGTTTAGGTCTACTTTCGCATATTTTATCTATTATTCTAGTCGCACTACACACTTACACTGCCTATACTGCTGCTTCACCAACATACACAAGGCACTGTCGTACTACCGCTGTGTCGATACTAAAAAGGCGCTGCGTAGATCGGCTGCGGGGTTTTTAAAGACTCGATGCCGATGCAAGCAGTTGTATAATTTAGATGGTGAAGATAGCTGCAGACCAATCAACATTCGCCACAGGAAGGATGCTTGTACGCGGGTGTTGGAATCGATCGTGCGCTGGCAGTGCTGACTCGCAGGTCAGTTACTGCTCCGTTTTTCGGCGCTCGGTTGCACAATGACGCGGCGATGCTTACGCTGGTCGTGTGAGGGCCCCACTGCAGTGTTTTTATTGTTTACGCACGCATACGTACATGATATCTCGCGTATACATACGTGCGCTAGTATATTGGATATAACATGGCACATTACACCTCCCCCCCTAGAGTATTGCTGTCCTCAGCAATGGAGCCGGCTCAAACTGACAAAAAAAATGTGCTATGTTATCGCATCCAAGATTACTCATACAATCTCACTGTGATTTTGGAGTATGCAAATTAAGCTATACAAAAAAAAATTAAGATAAAATAAACATTAAATTGAAGAGAGAGAAAGCACTCCGAGCAGCATGTGAACAACAGCGGATGGGGTATCGTTGAGTGCTGCGCCGAGCGTGAATCAATTTTCTTGTTCAAAGTTTGATTTTTTATTTTTTTTTATGCAAAATTTTTCTTTTACAAAAAAAAATGTATGAGTCCATGAATTAAGTTATGTCCCAGAAAGTAGAATGTCCGCGAAGATAAGATGTTCGTAAAAATATACGGCCGCGTCCGGATTTGTCCGCAAAATTACTCGTCTGCGAAAATGATTGTCCGCGTCTAAAATTTAGTTATGTCCACGTCCGCAAATTTTTAATATTGAAAGTTCGGTGTCGTCCACATAAATGCTCGTCCACAAAATAATAGTCTGCGATCTCTGGAAATTTTTGCAATTATTATTTTCCTACATTGGCGTGCCCTGGATTGGTAAGGGTCTTATGTAAGCGCTTAATGAGTTGACGCTTGATGCTCGCTTATCGTCCACAAGATTGCAGTTGGATAACGAAGTTCCTTGTCCTTGGTAAACCGCTAACTCCTTGCAACTTGGGAGTTTCGACGGCGACACTTGTACTACGTCTTCACTTACTTGTGACAATTAACAATTTATCTGTCGCGGCAAGTCCTCTACACTACACGCAACGTATCTAGTGTTATAACCCATAAGAGGCGCTACTGTAGGTAACTCTCCTAGTTCATTATAATATTGTTTTCCTCTATTTTTACTCTTACTCTTTATCGTCCTTCTTCGCTTGCAAATGCCATATGCTGACATTAGGCAACAATTTTTATAAATAATTATGATAATAACAATTATAATCAAAGGACTAATAGCCGCGGAAGAGATATAAGCAGTATACTGGAACTTTTCTCGCTTCTGGGCTACAATCTCCGTGAACTTGTCCTCCAGTTGTTGCAGCGTGACCGCGTCTTCACTTTCAGCCCACCGTTGAACTTGTAGCGTTTCCGCAGGCGAAAATTCAGACGTTATTAAAGGTTCGTAACGTTGTACGATGTTGCTTATTGAAAAGGGTAGATTTAAGGTTAGGCCAGGGTTGTACAGGTAAGTTTGTTTCGTTCTTATAATATTTACGCCGTGCAGCATGTTTAGGTTAGTGTAGCCGTGACATTGTCCGCGTAATGTAAAAATACCTGTCCCTGCTAATGTTAGCTCCGCTTTGCGCTCTTCATTGCACATGATCCGCATTTTTACTGGGACCATAACAGAATATAATCATTCGTCCGTACTGGTTAATTTACTCCAATAAGGGGTAGACTGTGGTGAGATGCTCAACTTGCAGGTCCGTAACGTAGTCGGAGTTGGTCTAGCTAGCAAGGCAAACTCACATGGGCTGTTCTCATTATCTATATTGAAGGGTAATGGAGGTGGACAGATAAACCCGTCCTGATAGTACTTGCAAGTATCGACATACTCCTTGTTTGTTAGTTGAGGACGAAGTATCTCTCCTTCACTGCTAGATGAGGAAGAATCCTTCAGTGGAGATTTTAAGATACTGATGGCTGGATTCAGCTTTCAGGGGTCTCTTCTTTTTACACGCTGGTACACACTTTACGACTTCATCTACTTCGCTTTCTCCCACACTTGCAGCAGAATCTTGTTCAGTCTGAACTGTCAAGTTTTCGCTCTCTGATATTAATTCATACCCAATTAAACTGGGAAGATTAGAGCGGTTTCTCAGCGGTATGGGTGGAGCATCTCTTCTGTCAGTGCTGTTATCTTCCGTAAGGGTGACATCTGTGGACTCAATCTCACTAGCGGACAAATTCTCTGTCACGGTAGTAACTGGCTCGGAGAAAGCTACAGTTTCCTTTGCTACATCTCTTCTCTGTCTTCACTTTTTGCCTATGGTGCTAGCATCAAATTCCGCTTATCCACCCTCCATGCCCGTAGGTACTGTAGGCAAAGCTGTCCTCGAACCCGGCTTTCTTCCAGGTTTCTTTTTCACCGATCTTGTTACAGGATCTGATTTCTCGTTACTTCGATTTTGTTTAGCTAACGAAGTCTTTGTAGGGCGAAGTAGTATTGGTAAAACTAGGACCTCCCCCCCCCCCCCAAGTCTCTACTTGGTTCCGATTCCTTTATATTCTCTGATTTTCCATCCTCACGTTTATCCGCGGGATTTCTGGACAATGCGTCCGCGTTAGTATTTAATCGTCCCGGTTTATACTTAAATGTATAATAATAGCCCCTTAAACGCTCTCTCCAGCGATTAAGTCTACTTGCATGATCTTGCAAGTTGTTTATCCAGGTTAATGGTTCATGATCACCATAAATGGTGAAATGCTTCCCATATAACCAATGTCGGAAATGCTCCACAGCATCGACAACTGCAAGGAATTCCTTTTCTGTCGTTGAGTAGTTTTTCTCTGATTTATTTAGCGATGTGAACCGATAAGCTATCGGTTGGTCTTTTCCCGGCTCGCCTTGGCTGAGCACCGAACCGATTGCCTCATCACTCGCGTCCGTTGTTAAAATAAATGGTTTGTTAACGTCCACAGGTACTAAAACGGGTGCTTCACAAAGAGCACTTTTTAGGTTCTCGAAGCTTACTTCTTGCTCAGATGTCCATTCCCACTTCCTGTTCTTTCGTAGTAGGGAATTTAACGGTTGGGCTTTCTCTGCAAAGTCTAGTACAAACCGTCTGTGCTTTAGACCGTCGATCAAACACTTTGCTCACTTTTTCTTCGTGCTCTTCTAGGTTGTTTGCATAGATTACTATGTCATTTAAGAAAACATACATTTCTGAACCCTATAAACCCACTAGAACGTAGTCCATTAACCGCTGAAATGTCGGCGGTGCGTTGGAAAGCCCAAAGGGCATACAAACATACTCAAAATGTTCGTACTTAGTGTTGAACGCCGTCTTCTGAATGTCTTCCGATTCAAGTTCAATTTGGTGAAAGCATATGGCTAAGTTGAAAATAGAAAAATACTTTGCACTGCTTATTTGCTCTAGAATCTCGAGGATATTTGGCAGCGGATAAGCATCTTTAATGGTTTTAGCATTAAGTTTTCTATAGTCTATTACCAACCGGTACTTTTTCTTCCCGTCTGGGCCAGGTTTCTTGGGAACTAATCTTGCAGGACTACAAAATGGACTATTACCCAGATAACATTGCGTCGGCAAATTCCTAGCAATATGACGACTATCGCGCCGCATTGTAGTCGGTAGTGTGCCCCGGCTATGGGAGGTCAACTTGAAAGAGGAAAGCATACTTGCCGTCAATTTGCTTCAGTTGTGCCGGCAAATTGAAAGCAAGCGACTTTTTTTTGCGCACTTTCGGCGGGTTAACCTAACCTATAAATATAGGAATTCTGGGATTTTAAAATAATAAAAATTAATTACTTAAAAAAGTAATTAAATATATATTTATTAAAAAAACAATATTAACAATTTACATAAATATTAAGCTACAACAATAAATAAAAATAATAATTAGTTAATTAAAAATTTTAAACAACAATAATAAAATATTTAAACATAATAATAATATTATAACAATAAATATAAAATTAAATAAAAACGTCTCTTGCAGCGTCAATGTGGCAGCGTAGTTGGGAGTTTTGACTTGACTCTGCACCTGCAAAAATAATGAAAGCTTACATATAACTTGTTGGGTTCAAGGGAACGTCTGTAATAATTGATTTAAAAAATTTTATGTGCAAAGTGAAAAGCCACAAGGGAGGTGTACATGAGAACTTGTATAATAAAAAATGCTAAATGAAATTTGACATGGCTATTAGTTTTGTATTTGCTTTTAAAATGTTCATATAAAATTTTAGACTCCTACCTAATAAATGTTTAAAATGGCATTGTAAACATCCTTATTCTATCAAATTATGGCATGTGCAATGTTGATGTATGCAAAGCTATTTTAAATATTCATTAGGTAGGAGTCTAAAAATTTGTGTGGATATTTTAAAAGAAATTACAAAACTAATTGTCGTATTTTATACTAAATTTTCTATATAATATATCAGTAGTCTTACCTTTTGATGGATAATGACGATAGAAGACTGATGATGGATGCTGGCACGTTCTTATTGAACCTATAAATATATATATATTTAATTTCAATAATTTAATTGAAATGAATAATATTATTATTGTGTTGTACAAAATTTTTTATTAATTACTGAAAATAAAAAATCAATTATCAAAATATGATAGTATATCATAATATACAGAATATATTTAAAATCTATAGATAAAAACTTGAACTTTTATTTATAATTATTATATTTACCTATAAAATAAACTCTCCTTGTTGAGTGAAAGCCTCAGCAACGGTTGAAGCTCCTCTCAAGGATATTAGATGGAGTATATATGAAGCTCTTCGCTGTGCTGCAGTACCACTCCCCCCAATACCCAATCGTCACCATGAAATTAAACCAGAAAATTAGTGAAGTAATTTATTCTAAACCTAATATAGAAATTAATAGAAATAGAAAGATAAAGAGAAAGAGAAGAATGCCCAGAAAATCGAGTGAGGTGGCAGCCGCTCTCTGGGCCCACTCCCTTTTAGCCACAGGTGGACGTAGCCGAGGGAAGATTCCGCAGTGTCCCCCAGGAGGTAGCTCTTGCTCGCTCGAAATACCGGAACTATATGCAATAAAAATAACCTCACTGCATACTGTTCACTTTGATACATTTGTAGCTTCAATAATTATAGAATAATAAATATCCATACTTACCAAATCGGACAATTATATGCAGCGTGTGAATAGACTCACATCAAGCGTCTATGACCCTGGCGCATCGGCGTTGCAGTTCTACGACAGCAACCCACGGCCATTACCGAAGAAGAAGAGTCTATGACCAAAGCTGACCGTCTCGAACAAAAAGTCGTATATTCGACAATAATGGGGGAGTTCCTAATGTGACTGTCACGGCGGCGGTCAAGATTTGGTCTTAATACTTTATCGTGGATTAATTCACGTGCAGTGTACGTAACGAATTGCACTAAATTTATTAAATAATTAATAATAACTATTAAAATAAGCATCTATTAAACATAATTGAGTTAATGGCAATAATACGAGTAATCAGTTTTATTATTATAATATATCTATATATAACAAAATATATACATATATGTATGTATAAAAATCAAATGTAATAAGACTGGACTTTAGACTATCAATTTTTTTATAAAGTGTAATAAATATTATTATTATATATTAATATAATATACTTGTCTAATAATTTTTAAAACAAAAATTAAATGTATGTAAATATAATACGATCGACTATATATATATATATATATATATTATTATCGATCTTATTATATATTTACATATATTTACATATATTATACATATATTTATTTATTTATTTATTTATATATATATTTATATATTTGTTTACAAATTGGCAAACACTGCTATCAAATGCCGGCAAGTTAACGACACGAATGGTGCATAATACAAGCGATGGCAAAATACCGATATTTAGCCCGCGCAAAACGCGCGCTGCATAGATAACCGGCACATTGACGGCAAAACGACGTCATGTGCGCCGAGCATTCTTGCCCCCATCTTGCTCAGCACGTGCTGCTGTCTGGGTTAGAATGTCGGATCACTCCGGCATCTAACAACTTCTGTAGTTGGTCGAAGAGTTGCTTATCATCGCCTATAGGTCCACGTTTATACTTTACGCGGACAGGCTCATTATCGGTTAACCTAATTTTATGTCTAACACATGATGTTCTGGGTGCTGGATAACCCGGTAAGTAAAACAGGTGCGAGTACTTTTTCACGATTCGTTGAATGTGTTTTAATCCTTGCCGGTTGTGGTGGATTTTTCCCACCTTTTCCACTATAAATTTTACCCTGTGTCCGAATTCTTTCTAGAGGTTCACCTTCCTGTAGAAAATCTTGGAAATCGGCATCGTCACTAAAATCGTAAGGATCTAAATGCTGAGGATTTATCTCTATCTCTACTGGTTCGGCTCTGTAATTACGAGCCATCACATCGCAATAACCATTCTTATTAGACACTAGATTATCTCCCAGCTGGTAGCTTGAATATAGTTTTCCCATTCACTTTAGTCCCTCTATAATTAAAAGGCCGAGTTGGTAAATCTAAAATTTCTGGCTAATGTCTTCTTCATGATAGGGAAACTCATACTCTGCCTGTTGGCTTGATATTCTTCTGATTGTTGTATACGAAGTCGACTTTCTAGCGGGACCATACTTGTCCTCGATCGACACTTCGTTCTCGGGGAACACTTTGTGGACGAATGGGACAGGGGTGATGGGATCACTCTGCTGCTGATCATCATGGAACGGTGAATCCTATCTGGGTTTGTTTCCTCTTGACTCACTATTCATCTCCTCTGACCTAGGATGGGGTTGATGATAACCCATCTGAAGCATTTGTCCTGGCATATTGTAAGGCACGTACGGATTCATGTACGGAAACGCATATGGCATATTACCAGGAAGATAGTACCCATAAGGTGGTGGTGGCATATACGAGTACGGGTTCATCATCGGTGGATAAGGATGTCCATACTGTCCTATACCGGGTTGATCGTGCGCGTATCTAGATGCAGGTGACACCGATCTGCTCCGTGACTAACTGGTCGTCCTCTTCAATATACTGGTAGGACCCGTGGGTTCGAGTGCTCCGGACTAACGGAGTTGTGGAGAAGCATTTATGCGTCCATTATCTACCATAGTCTTTGGAAATATGTATCTGTAGGGTCGTAAGAGTGAGGTATTTCAGTCCTATTAAAAGTCGCTTCGTGGAAATTTAGTTTCTTCGCTTCCCGGTCTTCATGTCCTTCCAAAGTTCTTGAGTCCCAATTTTTGGTCCTACTAGGTGGTCTGAAATCAGGTAAATTCTCTCTTTCAGTAGGTTTCTGATACGGATTACAGTACACGTAATGGACTTTCGGGTACACATAATGATCGCCGAACATCTTTATCTGGGCTTTTTCGTAATTCAAGGCTTTGGTGAATGTAGCTTCGAGTGTTTGTGGAGCTGAGTCCACTATGCTCGTTCTCCATCCGTCCGGCAGTCCATAAACGAACGCCTCTAAAGCTAAGAGCTCTAAATGTGGTTTTGGATCTATTGTGACATTGTCGCCTGTGAACCCTTCTTTAAGTGCTGCGCTTGCGGAATTTATAAGCGCTTTTAAACGTCCGTAATACAGACGTACGTTCTTCAAGTAGAACCCATAACAAGATCTCGATGGGGCCAAACAGTCTCTTAAATTTTTCTTAAGCGCCGCTAGGGTACTGAAAGTGTTGCCTTCTAAGGTCCTTGCTCTTCAATTTTGAAATTACAAAGCGTATATATTGTGACTCTAGTTCTGCTGGCACTAGTGTGAAACCATTATGTACATCTTGTAAAAATTTTCTTATGGGCATGTTGTTTCCATCGTATTCAGGGATGTACATCACAGCTCTGGAGATGTTCTGCGTATTGCTTGCTTCTAGAACACTACGGGACACATCTAGCATCTGGCGGTCTCTTTCAGCTTACTGGACCCGATAAAATTGGTCTAAAGCTTTTATCCGTTCCTTCACATCGTCAATGGAGAGAATTTTCTCTCGGGTCTGATTCAGATCGGTTGCCATTTTGTAAATTTTTGGTTAACTTCTTTCATAATTCTAAACTTCTATGAAATTTATAAAAAATTCTAAACTTCTAACCTTCTAACTTCTAAATTGTTACTTCAGGAACAGTGGCTAGTTCCCAACAAGGGATGCCATTATGTAAAGACCGTAGTTAGGATTAAATGTGGGCTGCGCAGTTCGGTACAAATAATTAGTTAATTAAGTGAAACTAACCGTCGGCTCGTGAGCCTTATGTTCTGAGAATATTAGTGATTGGAGTTTAGCGAGTTCAGATGATTTATAATAGTGAATCTAAGCGTCGCGGACAAGGTAAGCTAGTCGCGTCACGTTAGATTTACGCGGACTCATTGGAATTGTCATCGCAGTCACGCTGTATGTATGTGCGGACTATGTCTCCGTTGCGCGAGTTGGAAGTGTGGACTCCGTCCGCAGTCCTTGGTTGCTAATGACAGGCTTAGCGGCGGACAGCTTTTGTGTCCGCTACTTACTTTAATGGACAGTTGCGAAGTCATGACTCTGCTGTTCGTCGTTGATCTGTCTGCAGCCCTTACCTTCCTTATGTTGACGATTGATGTAATTTTAGAAGGGTTTGGGTAGTACTTTTATATAAATAAGTTATAGGCGGGTTACACTTGTTATGGATTATTTATTAGAGGCACACTCGAGTACTTTAGACACCGTTGTTACAGATCACTTCGCCTTTGGTTAGTTTGGTTTTATTTTATTTACGCTGCTTTAGATCAATTCCGCATATTTTATCTATTATTCTAGTTGGTTACAAATATTGATAATCTTACACTTACAATCGTATCGACCGCACACTGGATGTTATAAAACTCCTTCGTCGGTACGGCTGATGCTGATTGGTCTTAGAATTACACGATGACTCGTGGCTGTTGAAAACTAACTCTAGTGCAGCTGTGGATTCCCACTAACGCCGGGTTGCTATTTGGCGGTCCTCAAAGCTTAGACGTGCTCTAAGTCTGTCAACTTAGTATGCGAGGGCCTATCGTTATAGTCGGGCGGTATTAACTTGTAGCTTACAGTGTATGAGCGGAATTAACTTGTACTTAACGTAATGGAGCGGAATGAACCAGTACCCCACACTTACACTGCCTATACTGTTGCTTCACCAAGATACACAAGGCACTGTCGTGCTACCGCTGTGTCGTTATTAAAAAAGTGCTGCGTGGATCGGCTCCGGGCTTTTTAAAGACTCGGTGCCGATGCAAGTAGTTGTAAAATTTAGATGGTGAAAATAGCCGTAGACCAATCAACATTCGCCATAGGAAGGATGCTTGTACGCGGGTGTTGTAATCGATCGCGCGCTGGCAGTGCTGACTCGCAGGTCAGTTACTGCTCCGTTTATCAGCGCTCGGTTGCACAATGACGCGGCGATGCTTACGCTGGTCGTGTAAGGGCCCCACTGCAGTGTTTTTATTGTTTATGCACGCATACGTACATGATATCTCGCGTATACATACATGCGCTAGTATATTGGATATAACATGGCACATTACAACACCATACTATCCATGTGTATATACATACATAAGTAACCTCAAGTGTCAGATTTATAGAGAGAGGCAGGTAGCAAACTCTTCCACTAAAAAACAAAATTAATGAATATTTCTGACTTGTAATAACGATATAAAAATACAGAGAAGTATAATTATAAAGCCGGCTATTATATTTATAATCTTCAAGAAGCCAGCACGTGGTCCTGCAAATATTCCCTTTGCATACTTAATCGAAGTCATTGTTAATTATACAATAATCTCACACTAACAATTTACATTTTTTTTATTTTATAATTTTACACACATTTCACTGCTCTACTTTTCACTACACTTTTTTTCATTACACGAAATTTTAGTATATGCTTAAATTAATTTATTTATACGTATACACGTATAATTTTTTATTAAAATTACACGTAAAAAATATATATAACTTATATATTACAGGCATTAATAATAATATATTGCAAGTCATAATTTTTTTTTTGTTTATTTATTCGTTTATTGAGGACAAATTATAAATACGTAATTTTCCGAAAAAACGTTAAACAGATAGATTCTCCCGGTTATTCTTTTCATCAGGATTATATATTGGATGTCGACTTAGCATATCAGCTACCACGTTTTCTTTTCCCGATACGTGATTTGTAAATTATAATCTTGTGTACCTAAATCCATCGACGAATACGATTACCGACTAATTTACACTTGAATAAGAAGATTAAAGTTTTATGATCTATTTTAATAAAAACTTTCGCGGCTGGTAAATAAGTGCTGAGTTTTTGCATACTCCAAACGACAGCGAGTAATGCTGTTTCCGGAGGAAAATAAGTAAGTTCGGCCGCCTTTAACGTACAGCTTATATATATATTATAACAGGCTCATCTCCTTTGTCGTCGATTTGTGATAGTGCACCGGCGATAGCAAACTCAGACGCGTAACACCGTTGAATGTATGGTTTGGAAGGATCAGGATACGCGAAGCAAACATCTTTTTCAAACAGTTGTTTGACTTTTTCAAAGGCCTGCTGTTGTCTGTCCCCCCCACTCCCAGTTCTTTTGTTTATCCTTTTTTAATAATTCTAATAGAGGAATCAACTCATTAGAATGATTATTTGCAAATATCGCGTAAAAGTTAATCGTTCCTAGAAATGCTTGTAACTGTTTCAAGTTTTTAGGAATGGGATATTTTTTAATTAGGTCAATTTTCTTCTCTTGTGGCTTTATTCCCGTAGTCGAGAGAATGACCCCAACAATCGAGTTTCTTCTTTGAAGAATTCTGACTTTGTAAAGTTTAATGTAAAATTCCATTTTATCGAACTGTGAAATAGTTCGTCTAAATGTTCTAAGTGCTCAGTTTCACTTTCTAAAATACATAGAAAATTGTCAACAAAATTCAAGATAAAATTTCTGAGATTTTTTGTTACGTGAAATAAACCTCGTATCAAAGCTGCGCTGCTTATTTTAGTACCGAAAGGAACTACTTCGAATTCGTATTATTTTCCCACAAACATAAATGCCGTGTATTGTTTACTTTTCTCACTAAGAGGTATCTGCCAAAAACTAGACATTAAATCAAGGCTTGACGTAACCTTTACTTCGTAGTAAAGTTGTAATAAGTCCTCTATGTTTTGAGGTGATTCGAGATCATCCTCAAACATTTGGTTAACTTTACGTGCATCTAAGTAAAATCGGATGGAATTGTCCTTTTTTATGACTGGGGCGATTGGACTTATGAAATTACTACTAGACCGGCGTATCATTTTCCAATCTAACATAATTTTAATTTGTTCTCTTATTTTATTTTTTATGCTCATATCAACTGGATATGGAGGTTTAAAAACTGGTTCAGGATTATTTACTTTTATTTTATATTCGAATGACATCAATTTTCCTGGCTTTCTACAGAATACTTTATGATATTTTTGAATTAATATTTTAAATCTATCGATCGTTTCAGGATTCTTTAATATACAGGATTTTATTTTGTCGTTGATTTCCGTATCAGTAATATCGTACGGATCATTAATTAATTAATTAATTAATTAATTACATTAATTCATTTGAATCATATGAGTGAGGATCAGCATCATCGGCTGTACCGTCCTCGATTATCTCTATTGTGAAATGCTCAATTCTTCGCATTTCTATTTTCAATAAGAATGATTATAGATACTAAAAGAATATTATATGCAAGCAACAGAATGGCAATCCCACTGAGTATAGCGGGAGAGAGAGAGCATCGACGACATTGAGTGAGAGTAAACACTGAATAGCTCCGAGCCGAGAAGGTCAAGAGAATAAAAGTACAAGCCAACTCGGGAAAGCACATTATACACCAGTGGAAAAAACTAAAGGATCAAAAAAAAATCAGCGATAGTTTTTTCAAAAAAAAATTTTCTTTAGTCTTTACATTAATTTGAAAAAGCAAGAAAAAAATGGCCTTTGGTGGCTTTTCGGATAATCAGGCGTTTAGTTGGAAATATCGCGTAAACCTGTAATGTTAAGTGTGCCTTGTATAGTTCAATATGCCCACAAAAATCTCACAAAGTTTCAATTTGATCCATCAAACCGTTTTTTTGTTTCTTTCGATCGAATTTCAAAAAAAATTAAAGGATCACGACTTTGACGGTAAATGATCATAATCTTTACCAAAATGAAAAAAAATGTTTTTTTTCGGTCTTTGACTGCACTTTTATGGATAGAGGTGTTCAAATTTATTGGAAAAAACATTAAAAAAATTTTTTTTTTCAAAAATAAAATAAAAAAAAATTTTTTTTTTTGAAATTTTTTTGTTTTTAATTTTACAAAATTTAAAAGAACAATATTTTATCATTCTCAACATGATTCTGTTGTTGCATTCCATGATTTTTCTGATTTGTAAACTGAATTGACTCAAACATTTAATTCAATTTAAAATGAAGTTTATATACCCAATCGTATTTCGAACTCGATCTACACGTTTTTCAGAAATTGCTTATTGTTAATTTTCGTGAGTTCTTACAACGCTAAAAAAAATGTTTTTTTCAAAACTACTCCTTTTGCATAAAAAAAAATTTAATAAATTTCCGTAAATCAAAACTTTATTTTGATTTCTTATCATGGTAAGACGGCATTTAACAGAGCCGGAGGTTGCACGCTTAATCACTCTGCTTGAAGAGGGTTACAGTCAACGTGATGTTGCCAATCGGATGGGTGTTAGTCAATCTGTCGTATCCCGAATGAATGCTCGATACCAGGAGATGAACCAATACACTCGTCGCCCTGGACAAGGTCGTCATCTTGTCACGACTGTTCGTGATGATCGGGCAATTGTCCGACAAGTTCGACGTGAGCCTTTCATCAATGCGAACATCGTGGAAAGAAATTTCCCAAATTGGGTACAACAGCAGCAACAGCGACAGCGACAAAGACAGCGACAGCGACAGCGACACCAATTCCGTATTATTTCTTCCCGGACAGTCATTAACCGTTTTCGTGAAACCGGGTTAAATGCACGCCATCCTAATCGTGTACCACTGTTGACAGCAAGACATCGCCGAGCTCGTTTAGCGTATGCAAACGCACATCGAGCCTGGACATTAAGACAATAGGGAAACGTTTTATTCACCGACGAATCCCGGTTCAACCTTCACGGGAGCGACCGACGTCCCCTTGTTTGGCGTCGTCGTGGAGAACGTTTTCGCCAGAACTTTGTCCGTCCGATTGTTGCCTACGGCGGTGGATCAGTCATGGTCTGGGGCGGCGTTTCGCGAAATTGGAGAACACCTCTGCTGATTGTGCGTGAAAACTTAACAGCTAGACGCTATATCGACCAAATTTTGAGGCCAGTTGTACTGCGCAGACGGCAGCGACAGAGGGCATTTATTCTAATGCAAGATAACGCACGTCCACATACGGCCAACATCACCAGACGCTTTTTTGAACGGCATGCAAACTGCATTGAGCAGCACGACAGAAGCCGCTGCTGCTACAAATGTGGCTCAGCGGGACATGTAGCGAAAGACTGCACAAACCAGCCCAGCTGCATTCTCTGCAGAGGAAAGGACGACGTAGAGAAAAGCGACCATGCCGCAGGTAGCTATAATTGCCCAGCATACCAAGCGGCAGTGAAAGCCACAAAACAAAGAAGATGAGAATAGTACAGTTAAACCTGAACCACTGTGAGATAGCACAGGACCTTCTCTGTCAGTACGTCCGTGAGCAGAAGATTGATGTTGCTATAATCAGTGAGCAGTACAGAGATCTTGAACAGCCAAGGTGAGAATCCGATGGCTCCGGTAAAGCAGCTATTTGGGCGTGCAGAGACCTTACCTTTCAAAGTAGGATGAAAGTCAAAGAAGCAGGTTTTGCCTGCGCAAAGATTGAGGGTATACAGGTATACAGCTGTTATGCCCCACCCAGTGCGCCAATAGATCAGTTTCCGCAGTTCTTGGACCGGCTAGTACGAGATGTCAGGGCTAAAAAACCAGCTATTATAGCTGGGGACTTTAACTCATGGGCGGTTGAATGGGGCAGCCGAAAAACCAATAGAAGAGGACAGGCCCTACTAGAGGCATTCACACTTCTGGACTTGGTGCTGGTGAACGAAGGCAACGTACCAACCTATAAAAAGGTGGACGCTGAATCAGTGATCGACTTAACAATTGTTAGTAGATGTCTGGTAAAAGAGGTGAGTAAATGGACCGTAAGCGATCACTTCACTAATAGTGATCACCACGCCATTATAATGGAGCTGGGCACACAAAACATGGTACACTGTACTAACCCTATAAGTACGAAAATGGAATGGAAAGCCAAGGAGTACGACAAGGAACTATTTCTGATGATGTTAGGAAATATCCAATTGACGGGATCAGCAGAACACAAGGCTGAACAAATGACCAAATGGCTCACCCGAGCCTGTGACGCAGTTATGCCAAGAAAAGTGCCCAATCAAAGATGGGCACCAGTATATTGGTGGAACGAGAAGATTAGATCAGCGCGTTCCGCCTGCCACCGAGCACGAAGGCTGGAGCAACGGGCAAGGAAAAAGTTTTACCGAACCGGTATTGGAAGCGAAGCTGTAAAAGAATGCAGCAGAAGAATGAAAGAAGCCAAGTGCACCCTCAAGAAGTGCATCAGTGAAAGCAAGCAGAGATGTCATAAGGAGCTGCTAGAAGAGGTCAATAAAGATCCATGGGGCAGGCCCTACAAAACAGTTATGAAGACACTCAAAGGAAGCTATATACCCCCACCAAAGTGCCCAGAGGTACTAAAGAGGGTAGTGACAACACATTTTTCCAAGTCAGCCGGACGCACCATATGCTATAGCAGAGGAAGTGCGGGAAGAAGATATACCTCCAATTACAGTTGAGGAGCTACTCGTAGCAAGCAAGAGGGTAGGAAACAATAAGGCTCCCGATCCTGACGGCATACCAAATGTAGCGCTGAAGCATGCCATCGAGGCTAAACCTGAAGAATTTGCTGGCCTCTACAATGCATGCCTAGCAGAAGGGAGATTTTCGACGAACTGGAAAAAGCAGCGACTTGTGTTGTTACCTAAGGGTAACAAAGCGCCCGGAGGGGAGACATCGTACAGACCATTATGTATGATGGACACTCAAGGAAAAATACTGGAGCGCATTATCAGCAGCAGGATGGAGTGCATAATCGAAGAGACCAAGGGGCTTGCCGAGCACCAATATGGCTTTCGGAAGTGCCGATCTACTTTGGACGCGATCGGCCTAGTGGTAAACACAGCCCGAGCAGCCATCAGTGGAAAACGGTGGAAGGGCGGAACAAAGAAGTACTGTGCAGTTATTACTTTGGATGTCAAAAACGCATTCAATTCTGCAAACTGGACGAAGATACATGAAGCGCTTGAAAAGCTTGAGGTGCCTACCTACATCAAGAGGATGATGGCCGACTATCTGAAGGACAGAACTTTACTGTACGAAATGGATTGCGGCATTGAAACCTACAAGGTCACGGCAGGTGTTCCACAGGGATCAGTACTGGGCCCGCCATTGTGGAACATTATGTATGACGGAGTGCTGAGACTACAACTCCCGCGGGAGGCTATGGTAGTAGGATTCGCAGACGACATAGCTCTTGTAGTAGTAAGGAAGGAAAAAGAAGACGTCGCTGAAATCACCAATGAAGCGATCACCACCATCCAGAGGTGGCTGAGAGAAACGGGACTTGAACTCGCTGGACACAAGACCAAGGCGATCCTGATATCTAGCAGGAAGAAAATGGAGACGATCGCCCTAATGATAGACGGCCATGAGATAACCTCTAAATCGACTATCAAGTATTTGGGCTTTACTATAGACGAAAAGTTGACGTTTAAACAGCACCTTGAATTAGCAGGTGAAAAAGCGTCAAGAACGATGGCTGCTCTATCTTGGCTCATGCCGAATGTCGGTGGAGCTACTCAGAAGAAAAAGAAGCTGTTAGCAAGTGTCAGTACATCGATTATGCTGTACGGGGCACCAATTTGGGCAGATGCAATGGCAATAAAAGCCTATGCGCGGAACCTGTCATCCGCGTATAGACGGAGTGCGCTAAGAGTAGCGTCTGCTTACCGCACGGTATCGGACGATGCAATAAGCGTCGTGGCAAGCATGCCACCCATCGACCTCTTAGCACAAGAGAGGAAGGCCATATACATGGCAAAACAGGAGAACAGCGATAAAACGAAGGCAGAAATCTGAAATGCTGCCAGAGAACAAACAGTAGCTGAGTGGCAGAGAAGATGGGACAGTAGCCTGAAAGGGCGCTGGACGCACCGACTTATACCAAAGATTGAAGACTGGATCACAAGAAGACACGGGGAAGTAAACTACTACCTCACGCAATTTTTGACGGGACACGGATGCTATCGAACATACCTGTGTAGATTTAATTTAGAAGACTGTGCAGACTGCCCAGCATGTTTGGACATGCGCGAGGACGCTGAGCACGTTTTTTGCTACTGCTCGCGTTACCAGCAGGAGCGTGAAGAGTTTGAACGCTACCTCCAGACCAGAGCAACTCCTGAGTCTATTATGGTAGCTATGTTCGCCACCGCTGAGGGCTGGCACGTGGTTAGTAACTACGCCGCGGTCATCCTCAAGAAAGTGAGGGGCGACGAAGAGAGAAGAAGACGAGAGATGCTGCAAGAAGCTGACGACCGGACGATGCGGTAAGAAGTAGACGGCAGCCTATAATGAAGAAGGTACGATAGTAGATTTACTAGATATGGACGCATAAGGAATGACAATCACATCAAGGAGACAAGGGCAATGTCCCTATGCCCCCCCGCGAAGTAATACTTAACCGTGGTACCGCGGGGGAAAAAGGCACTGAAGACGGAGCTTGGCCCTCCTCACCGACAAATCGGTAAGGAAAGCGAAGAGGATTCGGGTTGCAATTGAATTCTATATTCGGTCGCAAAACGAAGGGTTTTAGTTGGTGAGAATCCAACACACGGTGGCTCAGGCCATGTCATGGTCTATTAAGATTTTTCCCTCCAACCTCTTTCTCCAATAAAAAAAAAAAAAAAAAAAAAAAAAAAAAAACACTCTTTGGAGAATGAGTTTGCAGTCATGAAATACGAAGGAACTGACGAGCCTTTGGGTCTCATTTCTCCTAAAGAAACACACTAACACACATACAGACACACATACGCAGACACACACGCAAGAAGCGTAAATCCGACCGGGCAATCTCCACGTGGTACGCTTTGGGTAATGCGAATGCCGGCGGTTGTTTTTGATTAAAATTTTCTGCAGTTAAAAAAATGCTTGTTTTAAAATCATGATATGACCATTTTTAAGGGAAATACAGCCATTTAAAAAACCCCTAAAAATTCAGAATTTTTTTTTGATCCTTTAATTTTTTCCACTAGTGTACATTCCGAATACTTTAAAAGATAGGAAGCGGGAGACGATAAGAATAGGAGAGACAAAATGATCGTATTCGGAATTAACATTATTAAATTAAAGTAAAACGATTAATATAACGAATATCCAAAACGAAATACGAACAATCACGCGCGAGACGACATTATTAAAGGAACACAATTTCGGTAAAATACAATTAAACAAAGAGTCAGAATAACTAACTCAAATATGTCGTAAGAATAACTAACTCAAAAATGTCGTAAGATTATAATACACGGGAGTTAAAACCAGACTGAGATTGGAGCATATCGAACGTCGCTCGAAGCATTTCAATAGCGAGTGTAAAAATACAGCGAATGTAAAAATGTACAAAAATCATATCCACAACGAGGAAAATCAAGAACAAATTAGGAGATGCAGATGCTAGAAACGCAATGCTCCACCTATTACCGATGGACCGCTTTACCTACGCATCGCGGTGACTGCAAGAAGCCCGGAGAAGCCATACGATGCAAAAAAGCTCGACCACCTGAACGAACATAGAGCCGGGCAGGCCGGATCTATATCCGGGAAAGTGGACGTATGATAAGCATCAAGAAAAAGCCAGAAACGAAAAATAGTAAAAAGGGTAGTAGGGGGCGAACATAGATAACTCTATATATGGAAAAGCTAACCCCTCCTATTGGGGATTTTCGTTGAGAATGTTTTAGAACATTCGCGAGCCCTGACTATATGAGGGTCTGGATAAACTGCACGGGCCCCTCATTCGGACTTAAACTCTCAGTCAGGGTTAATCTCTTTCAATCGTCCTTAGAATCTTGGGCGGGGCCGGGCACCTGTATTATCACAAACTCAGAAGTTCAATCGCGAACTTAGTCGCCGTCGGACAAAATTTCGCGAGTCGGAATTGGGTTTGGGACTTAGCAACGGTGTACATAAAATTATTCGGCTCGGGACTTAGCATCAGTGCGCGCAAAAATCATTAAGTCCGGGATTCAAGTTCGACAAGACTTATTATTGAAAGTAATTAGAACCTCCCGTCGAATTAACGCAAACGACGAATAATTTTCATATAGTATAAATTTGGATGGAAACCAGGAAATAGAGCCACGAGATAAAGTAGTTACCGCATAGCAACGGGCAAAGAAAATAATAACAATATATTACGAGCCTTTCAAACGCGCTTCGGGGTCAAATAAAGTAAAGCCATCTGAGTACCAATCGGAATTGAGTGCATTATAATTATTCGTTTTGGGTACTAGTAGCCCTTTCAGTAAAGAAGTATACGAGCATTACGTCTCGCACCGTCTCTCGGAGTAGATCGTCCCTCACCTACAGTTAGTAAACTGAGCACTACTACATCGACTTCACATAATTCAATAACGCGATAGTCACACTGAGCGTCGACAAAATTCGGTAATTGTCATTTCGAGCAAATAAAAAAAGGGTTTATTGCTCTTAAATTACGACTTTTTTAAGCAAAATCCTAATTCCGAGTCCTTGCATACTATCATCACTGAACTAAATAACTTATATCCCGCGTCGACTACTGACCCAGTGATTTCAATCACCCGCCGAGAGGGCAAACAGGTAGCAAAGCAACAAAGCAGCCGATTCAACAATAAGTAAGTGTCAATTCAATACAGTGCTACTAGCCCGCTCTCTCTCTCTCTCTCTCTCTCTCTCTCTCTCTCTCTCTCTCTCTCTCTCTCTCTCTCTCTCTCTCTCTCTCTCTCTCTCTCTCTCTCTCTCTCTCTCTCTCTCTCTCTCTCTCTCTCTCTCTCTCTCTCTCTCTCTCTCTCTCTCTCTCTCTCTCTCTCTCTCTCTCTCTCTCTCTCTCTCTCTCTCTCTCTCTCTCTCTCTCTCTCTGTCTCTCTGTCTCTCTCTCTCTGTCTCTCTCTGTCTCTCTGTCTCTCTCTCTGTCTCTCTCTCTCTCTCTCTCTCTCTCTCTCTCTCTCTCTCTCTCTCTCTCTCTCTCTCTCTCCCTCTCTCTCTGACGTTATGTCATTTTCAGCTTCAAATAATAAATCATCTCGAGGATTATTGAAAATTGTACATATATGAGATGGAGATAAAGTTGCTCCTTGTTTATTTAGAAAATAATTGAAAGAATTATCCGAGGCGCAAGAAGCAACTTTTATTAGTTTTTTGGCAAACCCCAATGATTGTATAAACATTTATCTAGTGTTTCATCAAAAGATCGCGTTGGAAGAGATTTCGGAATATTCTCTTTACGTTTAACTCCGGTTTCTTATACTTCATTATCTTTTAAGTATGTGTTTTTGGAGCCTCAACTACAGTCAATGTTTGAATATTCCGAGATTGATTTTGACAATTTGATCTATTTTGTAAGTTAGATTTACTCTAATTCAATTGTTGTTTAAAGGGTTATTCGTCTGATAATTTCTTCTCGCACGTGCCACATTCGACTCATTAGATTTTTGTGTATTTTCTTGGGACGAAGTAAAATTAGGTTTTCTTTGATTTAGGTCGTTGTCTTTAAAAGCTAATAAATCGAAAAAATTTTCTTGAGTACGAATATCTTGTGATTGAACAGTATAACGTATATCCCAATCAAAATGATTAGAAATTTTTCGATCAAGTTCGTCTTCGGAAAATTGTTTTTCTAGATATTGCACGAATCCCCATACATAAATGACGTATTCGATCCGACTAAATTTCGATGTAGGATTATAATGATTATTATCATCTTGGATATCTGTGTTGCACAAACGAGCTTTAAACTTTGTTTCGAAATCTTAAAATGATCGTACAAACAACTGCGCGATATCAAACCATTGAGATGCTACGTTCTCTAATGTTTGTCCAATGGTTAACATCATTTTATCAGAATCTAAATTTGAAACGTCAATAAATTTCTTTAATTCCTTAAGATATCACATAGGTTTATCTTTGGCATCTGCCTTAAATACCGGTGGCTTTATCTTAGGAGATTTTGTGGCTAACGTGATTGTACTATCACCAATACTGATTGACAAAGTTATGTCACGAGAAGATGTGCGAATTCTATCTATATTTTTGTGAGTTTTTCTACTTCGTCTTTAAGATTCTTCTTTTGTGTAGCTATATTCTCTTTAACTGTAATTAAATCTCTGTCCGAATTTAACAAAGCATTTTGAAATTTAACATGATCAATCTCGAGTTTTTTAATTTCCTTTTGATTCTCTGTTATAAGGCCGACTACATTTTCTTTTATATTAGTTAAAGATGATATTTTTTCATATAAAGAATTCTTACTTAATTTAATTTCTTTTTCCAATTTTTGAGTTTCTTTTGAGACTAAATTTTCGATCGTTGGAGTCAATCGACTCATAAGATCTTTACAAGTCTCTTAATGTCACTGAGTACGGATTGATCCATAGAAATTTGAACATCTGGTGTTATAACACTTATTTTTTCATTGATTAAATTTGCCAATTTGTTTTCACGTGATTTTAAGTTCTCTTTATCTACTTTCTTATACATACATATTTCTATTTCATTTAATTTTTTCTTAATCTGAATATAATCTTCATTTAATACTGAACATTTTTTATCATTTCATTATGCTTTTTCTCTAAATCGGAAAGTTTAATTTCTAAATCTTATATCTAATCAATCGTATTGTCGACTCTTTCTAATAAATATTTTATTGAATCATGTACTGCTTGAGCCCATTCTGCGCTTTTAGATGGATAGTCAATCACTGTTTGATTTACATCGTATGATGTTATGACCGATTGAAAAGTCCGATTTAAATTTTCTTTGAATTGTTCGGTAGGAATTAGTAGTAATTGAGTTTGCCTAGGCGTACTGGAAAGGAGAAATTATGATTCAGCCACTTTTGATATCAAGAAAATTCGCGTGAGAAAATAATAGAAACTTTAAAATTATTTATGAATTCGCGGTCATTTCAAATTTGAAACCAAACATCCTAGCAGGATCGCCATTGAAACACTCACGCTTTTTTACATAATTTTTGTTGGTCCGGGATCTAAGTTTAATATACACCTGAAATAAAATTTAATTTTTATTTAACTCGCGAGTCACTAGCAAAAGACATATTGCCCTTGCTGAGACTTGCATCAAAAAATTTTGGAACTCTACGAAGTTGAGAAGCGCTTAAGCTCCAAACTTTTCGAGCTCGCGAGAGCAAGTAAAGATAAGTGCGAAATGCGCCTCCTTATATACAGTTGAGTGGGTCCGCGCCGAAACTGTTTCCGCCGCTGCTCTTCCCCTACCAGTTCCGCCGCTGAGCGCTATAGTGTCCTTAACTTATACGCCCGTTGTCATTTATAAGACATGCTCTTATAATTTTCTTTAGAGAACTTTTTCAATCTTTCTTTTTGATTCCTCCTAGATTCGAGGAAGCTTTGTAATAGTAAAATTTTCAGTTTAGCTAAAACTTCATAGAAACATGTTTTTAGATGTTAGAAGTTCGAATTACGTATTTTTAGGAAACGTCCTTGTGTGTGTGTGTATTTATACCGTGATATTTCTGAAACTACTCAGTCAATATCAATCAAATTTGACATGCATATCTATTTTTAGATTCCAAATTCGGGAAAAGATAGATCTTTTGATTACCTCGGCTACGTTTTTTTCGCAGCTTATGAAAATGATTAATTGAAACGGTATTAAAATACAAATTCTTTGTCTCTCACCCTGTATACCCTGTATAAATGAAAATTATTATTTTTGTTAAACCTTATAACTCGCTAATGAAAAGTCACAATCTTTTGACAAAATTCATAGTTTTATGAATGAGGTTATGAGGTCTATTTGTGATATAAATTGCAATTCATTTTATTAAGAAGATCCGGATAAAAAGAAATGCATTATTAAATTAATATACTCGAACAATACATACGAACAAGGAACAATAGATTTGTTTGGAGGAAGCTACGTGCCAATGAATCGGCAGCGGTTTTTCGCATCGCATCACATAGGAATTGTGGACGTTACAGAAGTTTTTAAGAAATTTGCAAAGAAAGTTAAGAAAATGTAAAGGTAACCATTGGAAAGAGCAAATCTTAAACTTTAAAAATGTGTATTATAGTATATATCCTTAAAAATTTACTAACAAATTGTGTTTGACACAACAATGAAGAAAGAATGAAATTTATGCCACCTTGGGCGTTTACGGGTTAAGCACTCATCACCATAAACGCTGCACAATTTTCGATGAGCCTTCGCTGTAGTTTTCATTTTTCGGAAGTAGAAAAGCAAAATGTGATGAAAGTGGACTTCTGGAATCTCTATTGTGAAAGCGCAATAATTTTTGAATCAGTAAACGAATGACGCCACTTTGTACTCTAGACTATTCTATAGACTTTAAACTTCTAAACATGATATAGTGTGGCTTCATTGAATAGGCATTACTATAGATATTCAACTTTTACGCCATCTATTAGGCAAAACCGCAATTATTTTCCCCCAACCTATTATCAAACTTTCGTTTTCATCTGCACTTGTATTGGATGGAGAACTTGCCAAGGGTTTGCTGTACTTGATTAAATTAAATTGTCGATTTTTCCTAGTTCCTACTACTAGGCTTTGAAAAACTAATTTCAAATTCGTAATCAGCGACCCCGAAAACCTCCGTATACCAATTGTCATCAAAATTGGAGAATTTTCTAACTTTGTCGTAGCCATCTTGGATCCGCCATCTTCAATTTTTAAAATCATAATCAGTGACCGGAAAAACCCTTATATACCAATTTTCATAAAAATAGGAAAAAATTGTTAGTTACTAAATTGTTGTTAATTGTAAATTTTCATGAGTCTTGTACACTCTATTGGCTACTTGTCTTATTCAATTCCGTCGTTCGCCAGCTGACAAGTAAAAATTTCTGAGATATTCTTCTGAGATTTTCTCCTAATTATGATTTTCTCAATTTCAGGTACTGCACCGTAAGGTTCCAAAGGAACGAATGGATCAAATGAGTTCAGCTTTGGTGATATAGTTTAAAAATACGTTGGTTATAGTATAAATGAGGGGATTCGGTTTAGATTCCATCGAAAAAAAGTTTGGTGATTATTATGTTAAGATTAATCAATTTTTCTATGGAATCTAAACCACATCCCTTCATTCATAGCATAACTAATGTACTTTTAAACAATATCCTTGAGTTGGAGCTCATTTGGACCATCCGTTCATTTGGAATCTTACGGTTAGTGAATTATGGACTACCTAGTATACATAGGTATTATAGAGTATACTAATATATATATATATATATATATATATATATATATATATATATATATATACAATTAGGTGAGCGACGAAAAACACAAATGGAGCGCCGGGACCGAGGATCGATCCGGCGTCCCCGAGATCTCTAAGCAAGCATGCTATCCTTATAGCCAATGCTGCCTGTGTCGTCGCTCGCTCAACCTGCCTCGAATACCGCGTGGGTACGGGTAGCAACCCGTTATAACCCCCCGCTAGAGTTGGAGTACCGTCCCGGCTTCAACTCTACAACTCTCTTTGCAGTGCGGTAATGCAGGGAGCCTCTTCGCCGACTAGCTCTTCGACGATGTCTCCAGGCCTCGTACATCCCCACTCCTCTTTGATCCGCTCCATCCCTCTTCCCTCGAGGAAGGCGAGCCTAGGGAGAGCCTCGTAGATCGTAGGTGGGGGCTCTTCTTTTCCTCGTCTCCTCCTCTGACGCCGAAGATCGGGAGACCGCCAGGAATCTTCTTTCTCCACTCTCTGTGGGTATTTCAATTGGGCGCCATGTAACGGGGTGGGACCTTAGGTGAGCGACGAAAAACACAAATGGAGCGCCGGGACCGAGGATCGATCCGGCGTCCCCGAGATCTCTAAGCAAGCATGCTATCCTTATAGCCAATGCTGCCTATGTCGTCGCTCGCTCAACCTGCCTCGAATACCGCGTGGGTACGGGTAGCAACCCGTTATAATATATATATACTAAAACCATCAAAATAAAGGTGTTATATGCAATAATAGTATAAAGGATTTAATTTATTTATTTAAGCATTTAAAAATTTTTAATAAAAAATTTTGATTTTAATTTCAAAGGGAGTGTGCCCTCTTAACCCATTAACGCCAAGAGGACACAATTTTGAGAGTTAAGTTTGAATAGTTGATGTGTAATATGTGCATTGCTAAAATATTTTAAAATCATGACACTTTATGTTTTCGAGGGTGCTCTTTCCAATGGTGGTGGTTAAAATTACCCAAAATCACTTTTAACCATGAAAAATTGGAAAATTGCCAAAAAAAAAACAGAATTATCGACTGCATTTTTTTTTAAACTAAAATTTCGATGCCTTATCGGTTCTGTATATGCCCAAATCCTATCTCAATCGTGGCCTCGAGGTCTGAACTTAACAGAATAACGTTTAGCAAAATTTGAACATTTTTCGTGAAAACAAAATGGCGGCCGATGTGACAATTTTCTTTTTTAACTTTGCGAATTTTCTCCTTGAAAACCATACACTTTGGAGAAAATTGATCAAAGAATATCTTCAAATTTTTTTAGAACGACTGGAAGCAATTTTTAATTTTTAAAAAATCTGAAAAAGCGAAAATTTGAAAAAAATTTGAAAAAAATTCTGAAAACATTCAGAAATATTCTTTGGACTATTTTAAGACATTTTTGTTCTATGAAAATTTTCTCTAAAGTCTATAATTTCCATGATAAATTAATATTAAATCTTAAAATTGCATACATTTTGCATACTTTCGAAATATAATAAAACTTCACTATGTATTTTCAAAAGTCAAACATTATGAGTATTTTAATTTTGTTTAAGTAATTTTAAAATAAAATTAATTTTTGTATCAAACATATGTTTGTTTCTTTTTACGTTTTTATTGAACGAAAAGTCTTTTTATATCATTGAGCGCAAAAAAGTAACTAAACATAAAATCCCTTTCCAAAACTTAAATAATAATAATAATAATAATAACTTTATTGTTTTTATACATTATGTATTTTACAATATTTTCTTAACTAAAAATATAAAAACATTTGTGTGCATTAATACGCATCCTTTTTTTTGCTTTTCTTTCTTTTTTTTTTTCCCTTTTATCTCTTCTTCTAATCTTCCTTCTTCCTCCTTTCCTCTCTCATCTCTTCTTCCCTCCTCTCTTCCTCTCTCACCCTTCTGATCCTTCCCTCCTCCTCCTTCCACTCGTACATTATTCCATCCACCCTCACTTTGAAGTCCCCGTTGTTTAGAAGCTCCCCATTCATTTTCGCTTCCTCTCTCCTTCTCTCTCTTATCCCCATGGCTTCTTTTTTTGCCTTTCTCTCCTCCCAACTCATCCACTGCTCTAATCTCACCTTTCCCCCTTCATTTATTTCATCTCTCCTCTTCCATATCTTCTCCATTTCCTCTTCTGCCGCGAATATTATCTTTTTTGTGTCCTGGTTTGCCGTCTCCTCCAACTCCCAACTCGTTCCCTCCAGGATCTCGTCTAGCCAGTCCTGCAGCACCTCCTTCTCGCTCCAGTTAGTCCCTTTATGTATTATCACCCCTCTCTCCTACTTTGCTCCTCCCTCCTTCCGTCCTCTTTCTCTTGTTGTTCACGATCCTAACCTCACTTTTCACATTTATCCTTTCCCTTTCAATCCCTTTTCTCTCCTCTCTCCTTATTTTACCTTCCAATTTTTCTATCATTCCTTTTAATTCTTTTACTGTTCTTTGCACCTTCTCCCTCTCTCTCCTTTTCTCACTCAGTTTACCTTTCAATATTTCTACGTCTCCTTCTATATCCATCATCTTTCTCTCCGCCGCTTCTCTTCTCCCTCTCTCCAGTTGCAGCTTCACCTTCCACTCTTTCATCTCCTCTCTCATATCCCGCATCTCTCTCTCCACTCTTCTCTCGTGCTTCGACATCTCTCCCTCCTACTTTTTTGTCGCCTTCGGTTCTTTATCTTTTTTCTCACTTCTGCCTTTACACGCTCTCTGTCTCCCTGCTATAACCTCTCTACTCACCTCACCATGTGCTCTCCTTTCTGTTCCTCTCGTTCCTCTTTCTTCTCCCTGTTCCCTCCGTCTAGTTCCTCCTAGGGACTTTCCCTAGACTTCCCCGCATGCTTCGCGCGCGCTTTTCAAATCTCCTTTCTGCTTCGTCCTATCTTTTCCTTCCTTTCTTGCCTTCCCCTTCTTTATTCTTGCTGTCTTTCTTTATTTTTCCTCTTCCATATCGTGCTATAGAGTTTCCCCACTTGCGTTCTTCTCCCTCCGACTGTCTCCTGCCACTTTTTCCCCTCTATCTTCGTCTCCACACATTCTTCGAACACATGTTTAAGCGTTTCCTCCTCACTCCCACATAGCCTGCATACCCTTTCTTCTTCCTTCTTCCAGTATTTATTCCCTCTTGTCTCACACCCTAATCTGAACCTTGCCGTAACGTTGAGCGCTCCTCTTCTGTGTTCTCCCACTTCCATCAGGTACTCTGGTATTTCTCCCTGCTCCAACATTACCTCCCTTATCTCACCCGCATATCTGGACTCCTTTATTTCCTCTCTCCACTTCTGCCATTGTGTGTCTTTGTTTATCCTTTCTATTTCCTCCTCCACTCCCTCTTCCTCCTCCATTCTTCTCGTGTACTCCTCCACCGATATCCCGCACTTCTCCAATTCCATTCTTCTCACGTCCTTCCCTCTACCCTTCCATTCTCTCCTTTCTCCCTCTCTCTTCAGCAGCCTCCAGCATTCTCCTAGCAAAGTACTTTCTTTTGCTCTCCTCAGTTTCCTTTCAAACCTAACCGCCCTTTTCCTTGTCCTTGTCTCTAATTTGAACCTTTTCGTCTCCCAATGAATCACATGTGCCGGCGTTGTCCTGTCTAGGTGCAGCACCCATTTGATGTACTTTCTCTGTATTTTCTCTAAATCCTCCTGCCCTTTCCAACCCCATATCTCCGCCCCGTATTCTATTACGCTCTGTACTAGAGCGTCGAACAGCTTCATTCTCATCTTCCAGCTGTCCTTGAACGTTGCCTCTCCTAGGCCCCACAGGGTGCTTATCAGCGCATTTGCCCTTCCTTTCACCTTCTTCACCTGTTCTTCCTCTTTCCCATTTTCTTTCATCGTGTATCCCAAATATTCAAATGTTTTCACCACCCCTATCTCCCTTCCATCCCATTCAAATTTCTCTTCCCTCCTCCTTCTTCCTCCGTTTCTAAAAATCATGATCTTCGTTTTCTCTGTGTTTAGCTCCAAACCCTTTCTTTTGATGTATCCTTTGAATCTTCTTAGCATTTGTTTCAACCCGCTCACGTTTGTTGCTAGCATTACTACGTCATCTGCATATGAGATTGACCATACTTTCCTTCTCCCTAGTATTATCCCTCCTTCTTGTACCTTTCCCATCTCTCCTTCCAAGTCCGCCATTGCCACGTTAAACAGCAGTGGACTCAGCGGGCATCCCTGTCTCACTCCCTTCTGCGTCTCAAAACTGCCTACATTCCTTTCCCCTATCCTTACTTCACACTCAGTCTTCTCATAAATTTCCTTTACCCTTTCCCTTATCCTTCTATTCACTCCCAGCTTCCTCATCATCTTCCACACTTCTTCCCTGTTTACTTTGTCAAAGGCTGCTTTCATATCCGCGAAGCACGCGTATACCTTCCCTCCTTTCTTCCTTAGCTCTTGCTCTACCGCCTTGTTTACCACATATATAGCGTCCGTTGTACCTCTCCCTCTTCTGAATCCCATCTGCGTGTCGCTTAACTTTCCCTCTTCTTCCAGTTTCTTCTCCAATCTTCCCTTTATCAGTTCCGCATATATTTTGTATCCTGTGTCCATTAGTGTAATTCCTCTGTAGTTCTTACACTCCCCCTTATCTCCTTTCTTATAAATTGGCGTGACTTTCCCTCTCCTCCACTCTTCTGGCAGTCCTCCTCCTTTCCAAATTTTTCCTAGTATCTCCGTTAGTTCCTCTACAATCTTTTCTCCTCCCTGCTTCCATGCCTCATTCTGGATTTCATCCTCTCCTGGTGCTTTCTTTTCCTTTAGCTTCTTGATTATTTCCCTTACTTCCTCTACTTCTATCACTCTCTCCTCTTCTTCCTCTTCTTCCCCCGACTCTTCCTCATTATCTCTCCTTCTTTCCTGCGTTTCTCTCTCTCCCAGTTGCCCTTTAAAAAACTCTAACCAGCTCTTATCTTCTATCCCTTTATCTATCTGCTCCTTTTTTCCTTTCCTTCTCCTTTTCACCATTCTCCAGAACTTTTTTCCTGACCTATCCTCCTTTGCCTCCCTTAGCTCTTTTTTCATCCCTTCCTCCTTTTTTCCTATACATGTTCCTTAACTCTCTTTTCGCCTGCATGAACCTGTCTTTTCCCCACCTATTTATCCCTTTTTTTGCCCTTTTCATTTCTGCCCTCTTCTTCCTGCAATCTTCATCCCACCATCTGCTGTCATCTCTCCTTTTTCTTCTTCCCCTCTTTGTTTGGATCGCGTTTCTTATTTTTATCTTTAAATCCCTCCATGTTTTTGCTTCCCCCCCTTTATCTAGCCAGCCTCTATACTCCCTGCTGGCCTCCTCTGTCCACACTGTTCTTTTCATTTCCTCTTCCAACTCTTCCGAACTTTTCCCTGTCTCTATTTCCACTTCCAGTGCTCCATGATCTGACTCCGTTCTATCTACTACCTTCATTGACGTTACCTTTCTCCTGCCTTCCTCATTTACTATCCCATAGTCTATTACCGAGCATCCCGTTCCCCCCACGTACGTGAGTTCCCCTTCCTCATCCCCTTCTGTACTTCCATTTAGGATTGAAAGCCCCCACTCTTTTAACCTATTTAGCAGCTCTTCGCCCTCTCTGTTCACTACTCTATCCTTTGACTCCCTCCTTTCCTCCACTCCCTTTTCGTCTAAAAAACCTCCCTCTTGCCCTTTCCAAAACTTTTAATAATCAATTTCCGATTTCGTATTTCAAATTTATATAAATCGTGCCTAAAAAAAGAAAAAGCGACTCTCTCTGTGAATCTGCATCTTCAAAGGAATGAAGTATTCAGCCATCAATGCTAACGCGTAATAGAAAAAAAAGATTTGAAGCTATTTATATTCCGGATCCCGATTCTTCAGAAGAGTTCGATTTTGTCGAATCTGAGGAGAATAATGAGTCAGATGATGATAGCTGTATTGATGATGACGAGAGTGATGAGGATGTTGACTCTTTCTTAAGTTTTGATTCCTTTGAAAAAATATTAAATAATTATTCCGTGACACAGAAGAAGTTTGAAAATGAATATTTGTATAAATGGGAACAGGGTGAACATCCCTTGAAGGAAACTTTGACTAATAAAAAACTGTTCTCTGATAAGGTTAAAAAACAATTATCAGCTTATTCTTTTACAGAATTATTGGAGTTATTTTTTTCTACTGAATTGAAAAACTACATCGTTTCTTGTACTAAAATAAATGGTTATGATATTTCTTTGGATAGATTAGAAACATTTATTGGTATTATTATAACTACTATTTTTAATAGAAGGCTATCTCAAAGAGACTATTGGTCTACTGATCCTTTATTGAGATCGGAAGAAATAGCATCAGCAATGTCTCGGGATGAATTTGAAAAAATAAAGTCATCCATAAAATATTGAATGCCTGATGATGAAAACAACAATGACAAAGTTTGGTGTGTTCGAAAGATGTTAAATATTTTTAGAAAAAACATCAGACAATTTGGATTTTGTTCGACAGCTCTTTCGGTCGATGAAATGATGGTAAAATATTTTGGCAGAAATTCCCTCAAACAGATTATAAAATCAAAACCTATTAGGTTTGGAATAAAAATGTGGGCCTTATGTAGCTCTGAAGGTTTCTTATTTGACTGTGATATATATTGTGGAAAACAATCAAATACAGCCAATTTTTTACCTAACTGTGCTCAGGGAAGTAGGGTCGTTCTTCAAATATTACAAGCATAACTTTTAAATACTTTTAAATAATAGAAAATTCCCTCAGTATCATATTTATTTTGATAACCTTTTTACTAGTCTGGATTTGTTACTACATATGAAAAAAGTTGGCCTTAAAGCAACTGGTACTGTTAGGAGTGATAGAGTTTCGGTAAAAAATGAAATAGATAAAAATGCTGAAAAAGGCACATATGTTGTAAAGCATGACAAAGCCAGTAAATTGAATTATATTACGATTATTGATTCAAAACCAGTGTCAATTCTTTCTACTGCTGCGGGTGTGACCCCTTTATCAAATGTTAAACGTTATAATAAGACAGAAAAAAAGAAAAAGGATATACAATATCCGAATGCTTTTACTTATTATAATAAATATATGGCGGCGTTGATGTGCATGATCAACACTGCAACAGACTTCTTCCTATAATAACGTCGAAAAAATGGACATGGGTTATTTTTATACGGTTGATCCAATTTTCTTCAACGAATGCCAATGTTTTGTATAAACACATGTAATAATGATAATAAATAAATTGGGACAAAGCAATTTGCTCTGGATATAAGTCGAAATTATTTAGCAAAATCAAGAAACAAAAATAATCACAATTTAAAAACCGAAAAAAAGAAAAAGTTTTGTAACGGAGGAAAATGGAATCATTAATAATCTATAACAACATAAAAACAAAAAAACGTAAAAAAACATTAAAAAATACTTAAAAATTAAAAAAAAGCACAAAAAAAAGAGATTCTAGATAACGTCTACCTCCCAGCGGTGAGAATCGGACAACATTTATGTTACATAAATGGCTAAAAGACGTTTTTCCTATTCCGCAAGGAAAAATGTAATATTATTAAAAAATAGTTTAATATACATTTATCAGGGAAATTATAGACTTTAGAGAAAATTTTCATAGAATGAAAATGTCTTAAAATAGTCCAAAGAATATCCTTGAACGTTTTCAGAATTTTTTATATTTTTCTTTCAAATTTTCGCTTTTCCAGATTTTCCAAAAATGAAAAATTGTTTCCAGTCGTTCTAAAAAAATTTGAGAGTATTCTTTGATCAATTTTAAGACGTTTTTGTTCTATGAAAATTTTCTTCAAAGTCTATGGTTTTCAAGGAAAAAATTCGCAAAGTTAAAAAAAAAATTGTCATATCGGCCGCCATTTTGTTTAAACGAAAAATGTTCAAATTTTGCTAAACGTTATTCTTTCAAGTTTAGACCTCGAGGCCACGATTGAGATAGGATTAGGGCATATACAGAACCGATAAGGCATCGAAATTTTAGTTTAAAAAAAAAATGCAGTCGAAAATTCTGTTTTTTTTTTTGTAATTTTACAATTTTTTATGGTTAAAAGTGATTTTGGGTAATTTTAACCACCAACATTGGAAGGAGCACCCTTGAAAACATAAAGTGTAATGATTTGAAAATATTTTAGCAATGCAGATATTGCACAGCAACAATTCAAACTTAAAATTGTGTCCTCTCGGCGTTAATGGGTTAAATTAGCTCAATTCAATTAACTATTCTACTGTTATTAGAAATATTAAAAATTAAAGTTCACATATTTCATGGTTTTTGAAAAAAATTCATTGCAAGGAGTGAGTTACCCCTGCAGTCAATCCTTTCAATCGCGCAATTAAGAAAAATACCAATCAACATAAAAATGCGATACTTTACGTTTTCGGGGTCGCTGATTATGAATCTGATGTCAAAAATGAAAATTTAATTGTTTAAACAATTTTGTTAAAACAAATTCTTGCAAAATTATTATTTTTTTATAATTTTTGTCCTGCAATTTAATTCTACAGTAATAATTAAATAATAACGTGATCTTTCAAAGTATATTAATAATCTAATTTTGTCATAAACACATTAAATCTAAAAAACACTTCTTTAAAAAATTAAACAAATAATATTCAAGAACGAACTATAAAGAGCGTGAAAAGAGTCAGTATTATTGCGAAATGTTGTTTTAATTTCTCAAGCCGGATGTTGTAAATAACGGGGGACCAGTATTACCGACCTCGAGATGCGTAATCACAGCAGTTTAATTGCGAGCTTTGACGAAAGCATATCGAACAAGCGTTTAGTAATATCTGCTCATCGTGAGCCTGTTGATAGAGAGACATCAAAGTTTCACAGTTAATAAGTTTCAAAATTTGACCTTCCTGTATTTTCTTTGGTTGTTTTTATCTTTTCTTCTACTTTATCCTTATTTGAGAATTATTTTGGCCTATTTAATCCTAATGTACCCTAATGAAAAATCAAACACCGAAAATCACTGTCCACACGATTCCCGGACATTGTACGGCCCAATGGGGCTGAACATTTTTTGACATACTCTTAAAAGCATTAGTTTTGGTATGATTGGAGGAAATTTAATTTAAAAGAATAGAAAACTTCTTAAAAATAAAACAAGTCAAAAAGAATGAAAAATAAGCTAAAACAACTAAATTTTTGCCTTTTTTTATTTTTAAAAAGTTTTCTATTCATTTAAATTAAATTTTCTCCATTCATACCAAAACTACTGCTTTTAAGAGTGTGTCAACACCAGTGTAAGGGGCTGGCGCCAGAAGTCAGCTGCTGAGAGGGGGATGTATACTCCGGGAAGCAGGCTGTACCCTCTAGTCAGTTGAAGCTCAAAGACAACAGCGGACTGCAGCGCAGTTAGGTCAGCTGTCAGTCAGCATACAGTTCAGCTGCGGTTAGTCGCGCATTGAGATAGCGCGGATCAGGTTACACCTGCTTGTTGTTTTTCTCTTCGCTCCTCTTTATATCTACATATTCGTATTTTTATCGAGCACGACAGCATATACGCTTCTTCTTTAACTACAATATGAACAATACTGCTGCGTATTATCGGGATATCTTTCTCTCTCTCGCTTTCTCTCTCGCACTCTGCTCATCGCTGATGCGAATCATGTTGTGTAAGGATAGCGCGCAGGGTTTCGGCAGTCCGGTGACGTCAGCCGTAGGGACTATATATTGAACAATTATGCTTTGTCAATCTATCAAGACTACATATTCAGCATGAAGATGACTTCGAACAGCATACTCTTGGATGATTGCTTCGGATATTATGCACCACGTTACATAGCAGTAACATATTTAGAAGATCTTACTTCTGGCACCGTACTATATGCAAGGCTGTTCAAGGTCACAGACGGCATCTCCGCACACCTAAATGCAATGTTCTATAAAGTTCAGCGCAGGATGCAGCGGTGTGGACGTGAGCAGTTTGCAAACATGCAGCTAAAGTTTGTACGTTAGCTGCGTACATGACTTAACGCAAGGTATAGTATGTAATAGAAAGAAAGGAAAAGGTAGAGACCTAATCCGCGCTTTATCTCACTACGCCACTCGCTGACTGCGAAAGAGAAGCCTCTATATATATATATATACAGGGTGCCCCATTTTAAAACCACCAACCGAAAATCTCCCAACCAAGCATTTTAGAGAAAAATTTTTGAAACAAAAGTTGTCAAGTTTCAAGGGGGACACACAACGATGACCTTGACCTTGACTTCGACCTTGACCTTCATCGTTATTTTAAGGTCAAATCGATTTTTTTATGTTAACCTTTAGTTTCATTTCCTATTACGATAGTGTAAAAAATTCTAAGTATCAAATGATATTTAACAATTTCTACCCACTGACGTTTCTAAGGTTGAATAAAAGGGTTTACACCGCATAGCAAGGAAGCTTCCTGGAAGCTTCCCTGTGAGAATACAAATCTTGCAGGAAACTTCCAGAAAGCTTCCATGCTATGTAAGCACCATACTTTTTGCACCATCCAGAGATAACGACGTGGACGTAGTAAGTTCTGTTTCCGTTGGCATGCTGAATTATCCTGACTCCCCTTGCCTCTTACCTTCGAGATGCTTGATTAACGTAAATCCCTTTGCCGCTCACTACTGTAACTATTAAGATTTTTAATCTCGCAGCTAATGTCTAAAGTGGCTGTAATTTACTGGAAGGCAAAAATTTACTCCACTTTGGGAATGTCGTGTGACGAATAAAATAATGGTTTCCATTTCAAAAGATCGTTTTGACCTTATATTGACCCTGAAGGTCAAGGTCAGGGTTGAGGTCAAGGTCATCGTTGTGTGTCCTCCTTGAAACTTGACAACTTTTGTTTAAAAAATTTTTCTCTACAATGCTTTGGTTGGGAGATTTTTGGGTGGTGGTTTTAAAATGGGACACCCTATATATATATTCGCGGGCCAGAGGCGTCAATGTTGTAGTGCTCGATGAAAGTACGAATATGAGTATATAAAGAAAGAATAACAACAGGTGTAATCTGATCCGCGCTATCTGTCCGCGCGAGTCGTTGAAAGATACATGGTCGCCGGCGGATGACGTCAGCACCGCTGTAGCCCAAATTGCATCTTTTAGAGCATTCGAATTATTACTGCCGTCTCTGAACTTAAAGGGCTTCCTGGGGACAGCTCAGTGTTAGGAATGTGCTGCCCGGAGTATACTACCCAGAGTATACAGCCGAACTCCTGCTGCTTGCCGTAGATGCACACCTGTTTGCAGTGTCCTTCTTTATCGACCGAGTCTTATAGGAGTGCTGATGATATCACGACTCACCTGAAGGCTTGTAGAATATTGTGGGCGGGGCCTATTCTCACCTGTCGAGCTTAGCCAATCAGGTGCATTCTGACCTGCACAAGTGAGTCGAAGGGTCGAGTGGTGGGGGAGGGGCGCAGAAACCGCCTATACTGGCTACTAGCGCCTGCCAAAAAAATCAACACATCAACAGTTGCACAGGCTTCTTGTGCAAGAAATAGAATTATTGATGTCAGCATTTTATATGCAGAAGTCAAAGAAGTCTTGTGTTGTGGTATCTGTTACAGTAATGTACAATTCAGTGAGTCAAGCATACAAGGACTTGTTTTAAAAATTGATTTTGTATGTGAATAGTGTGGTGAATTAAAAAGTGATAAGCTCTGACAAAAGAATAGGTCCAGAAGGCAGTGCATGCGAAATGAACCGAAGAACTGTTATTACTATGCGTGCACTTGCTACGCATTCAACGTTCACTGGTTTTTCAGTGATAAACATTAGAGTATATACGTCTGTAGCATGCATCAATGATGCTCATGCAGACTTTCACAATTTAATGGACAAGTTTGAGGTGAATCCTAGAATAGCTGCTTGTGAATGGGTAGAAAGCAGCAACTGCACCACTCTATTTCACGCAGAGAGGAGGAAACTTCCAAGCACCAAAGAGGCACGTGTGACAAGGAGACAAGCTCGAGAAGAACTACAGGATGATTCATATGCAGCAGGTGGACATTAAATTTTGTAAGTACCTCCAATATTATTTTATCACTTTATACTTTAAAAATAATTTATATTTAAATTTTTTGATTTTATAGTTTAGCAAATCTTAGATCAAATGGGATGCTGCAGCTGCCCTGTACGCATAACAGATGAAGTTATGACGAAGGGTATACAAATTAAATGATTTGTAACTACCGTGAAAAAGAGATAAAAGCAATAAAAAACTTTAATTTATCAAAACATGATTTTATTTCATATATATTGATTTAACATTTTTATGTTTCAGGTTCATATATACTCCTCAGGATTTGTTGTGTGTATCCAGATGCCACAATCTGGTACACAAAGTTACATTTTAATAAATACCACTGATGGTCATCGATTAAAAAATTACAGGATAAGTACCACATTAATTATGTATGTATTACAAGTCAAAACTTTAATTCTGATTTTCTCATAATTGTGTTTTTTCTAATGTCAGATGCTGCACTGTAAGATTCCAAGGGAACGGATGGACTAAATGAGTTCAAATTTTTTTTTTATTAGTTATGATATGAATAATGGGATTTCATCTTAAATACATAGATAAAAAGTTACATCATATATATGTTAAAATAATTAAAAATTATTTTAAAAATCAGTAATATGCTCATAAAAATGTACCTATATATTTCAAACGAAATCCCTCTGTTCATACCATAAAAAATGTAAATTTGAGCTCATTTGGTCCATCCGTTGCTTTGGAATCTGACAAAAATGTTGGAAAATATGTCTAGTTATGATAAAAAATATTAGTTTATTTATACGGTTATTAAAATATTCTGCATTATAATTATGAATTTATTATTTAAAGGTGCTGTACCCCCTTAAGCGAGACTAAAATGATTGCCGAAAAATACACATGCTTCTACATACGCAAATTTCCACTGTGTTAAATCAGGTGTAATAAAATAAGGTGGAGTGATTTCTAGCCAAAAAGCTAATTGTTGAATATCCATGATAATTATATAGTTCATGATAGCGAATAAGAATTAATTTTTGATTAGCTGTATAAAAATAAATGAACTCCTTCGTATTCGTTACAGTGCAGCAATAAAGATAAATTATAATAAATAAATTATATAAAATTAATTCATATTTTGAAGATAAAATAATAATATTCTTTCAACAAAGTAGACAATTGATAATTTTATAGCGCTTACCTGTCCTGTAGAAGGTAATCGTTGTAACAAAAGATGAAACACTTGAGGTGGTAGTGAATTCTGTAAAACCTGAAGCAATTGATGAGGTTGTCCGCAGACAGCAACGGCATTAGCTAAGTGTTCAGTACCGCCATCTAAGTCTCCTTGAGCAAGAAGCTCTTCACCCATTTCAACCTGCAATAATAAATAGATACATATATATTTATATATACACACACGAGCTGTGCGAAGAAGCACAGGCTGCCGTACGCCAAGCCGATCGGTTACGGGAGCTAATCCTTGATCGGCTTAGCCGATTGGTCACATCGGATCCACTGCGATGTGACCAATCGGCTACTGACCTCAGCACGCTAAAAGAAGACGACGGGATAGCAATTCAAACAGCCATTCCAGCGATAGCTAGCAATACCCATCTCACGGCGGCATTGTAAGCTAATTAGACCAAGATTATTAAAAAAGCCCAGATTTAAGTAATAAACACTGAAATCAGAGGCAGCGACGGAAATTTTGATACATTCAACGCTCGCAAACAGGATCAGGATCATTCTCCCATCACAATCCGTCAGAGAAAATATCGAAACTTCGGGAAATTGGCGAGCTATCTATTTTAATCGTTCCTGAACGAGTGCAAAAAATTCCTAACGATGTAGCAAGCGAACAAATCGGGGCGGATCGAAAGGTAGGAAATCCGGCACACTGTGACGTTAAAATTCGTCAATTCAAAGATACATTTTGGTTTAGACTGCATAACTATTAACAACGCTCGTGGAGAACACCTGGATCTTTTCCATGAGCACGCCTAAAAATATCTATATACAGTATTTTCGCACTAAAAGAATAACCACGATCATTCATAACGTAGGTATACTTCGGCTACGCTGAGGGTGCACAACACATCGGGCGAATGCGCGTCTAACTGCTTCTAGATCGTTGTACCCACAATTAAACATGATGCAAGAAACTACACGGTGTAAGACTTAAAGCACTAGAAGATAACGCAGCGCAATGCCACCGTTTCGAGATAAAAGATCTCAGGAAATATAGGTCTATTCATTAACTTCTGTCTCGCTTTTCCTAAATTTAATTTAAAAAATCGTACTATGTTTCGCTAAACGCCGCAAAGTGGGACCGTTTTGAAAAATTTGATTAAAAAATATGGCTTTGGAAATGTCAACACGCAGATTCTCTTTCTCTAGCTGCTCCGCACTGTATATATAAAGCTGGCGAAAATCTCGGCTCGCGTTAAATTATAATCGAGCAGCCGAGAGAGATACACCGTTCCCCAACGTCCCCCCGTCGCCCGGTGGGGAAGTGATACTTTGAATGCTGGAATACCGAGGACTATTTCCATAATTGTAAGTTTTTTTCTCTTTTCTATTGTAAATTGCGTAATATAACAACTTTTTATAATAAACACAACTTTTCACATCAGTTTCCTGAAGGAAAAATAATATAGTTTTTTTCTTCTCTCCTTCCACCATTCTGCCTCGGGAAGCCCAATAGAGCCAAACAAATATTTTGGACCACCACCGAGGGATAGAGTCAAATAGAGAACCTTTCTCTATATATATTGAAAAAAAATAATTTGATTTACTTAAAAACTGACTTGAAGCCTTATATTTTAAACAAATTTTTCAAAACGGTCTTACTGTGCGACGGCTTTTTGTGCCTGCCGGCTCTCGTTAGAGTCGCCGGCCACGTGCGTTCGCTATCACCGTCAAACGTGAAAAGCTAATGAGTCTCGCTGCTTCCTCGACTCATCCCCCGCTCTTGTCTCAGGCCCTTCGGGATGGGTTAGTTTGGCTCGATACGCTTTCTTTTTCTCTTTCTCCTATGGCGCTACTTGGCGTCGTATTATGTAACGAGTTGCCTCTCTCTCTCTCTCTCTCTCTCTCTCTCTCTCTCTCTCTCTCCTCTCTCTCTCTCTCCTCTCTTCTCTCTCTCCTCTCACTCTCTCTCTCTCTCTCTCTCTCTCTCTCTCTCCTCTCCTCTATCTCTCTCTCTCTCTCTCTCACTCTCTCTCTCTCTCTCTCTCTCTCTCTCTCTCTCTCTCTCTCTCTCTCTCATCTTCTCTCTCTCTCTCTCTCTCCTCTCTCCTCTCATCTCTCTCCTCACTCTCTTCTCTCTCTCTCTCTCTCTCTCTCTCTCTCTCTCTCTCTCTCTCTCTCTCTCTCTCTCTCTCTCTCTCACTCTCTCTCTCTCTCTCTCTCTCTCCTCTCTCTCTCTCTCTCTCTCTCTCTCTCTCTCTCTCTCTCTCTCTCTCTCTCTCTCTCTCTCTCTCTCTCTCTCTCTCTCTCTCCTCTCTCTCTCTCTCTCTCTCTCTCTCTCTCTCTCTCTCTCTCTCTCTCTCTCTCTCTCTCTCTCTCTCTCTCTCTCTCCTCTCTCTCTCTCTCTCTCTCTCTCTCTCTCCTCTCTCTCTCTCTCTCTCTCTCTCTCTCTCTCTCTCTCTCTCTCTCTCTCTTCTCTCTCTCTCTCTCTCCTCTCTCTCTCTCTCTCTCTCTCTCTCTCTCTCTCTCTCTCTCTCTCTCTCTCTCTCACTCTCTCTCTCTCTCTCTCTCTCTCTCTCTCTCCTCTCTCTCTCTCTCCTCCTCTCACTCTCTCTCTCTCTCTCTCTCTCCTCTCTCTCTCTCTCTCTCTCTCTCTCTCTCCTCTCTCTCTCTCTCTCTCTCCTCCCTCTCTCACCTCTCTCTCTCTCCTCTCTCTCTCTCTCTCTCTCACTCTCTCTCTCTCTCTCTCTCTCTCTCTCTCTCTCTCTCTCTCTCTCTCTCTCTCTCTCTCTCTCTCTCTTACCCTGTTTATACTTCGCGTGCGGCTCCTGCCGCCTCCATATTCGCCTTGCTGAGCGTCATATGTGATTGTTAGTGTCGCATATGCATATGTGTGTGTACTTCGGTGCGCTGCGTGCGCGCGTATGTGTGCTGGGCAGATGATGTGCTAGTGAGCGTGTGCACTGCCACATCTTGTAGAGCATCACATGTTCAGAGACAAGCATATGTCTTTATCGACGGAACAACAAATGTAGGGGGTTAAATTCAGCTTTAAAGTTCTCCGCCAAAATAGTTTTTTCTAAATATCTCGGATTGGGTTGTAACCCCTATGTTTTGTTTCGGAAAATTAATGTTTTTCAAAAGTCTTTTGCATATAAAGAATTCATATTTGCTTCAAAAAGTTACAAATAATATTTACTTCAACAACTTGGATAAATTAAGTTGACATATTTTTGGGCTTTCACTAGAAAAACCCTTTTAAGTGGGTGAACAGCCCTGTAGTGTCCCGAAAATGTTTGTATGGTTATAATTGACAGTTTAAAATAAAAAGTTTTTACTTTTTATCTAATCATACGAATAATTTATTTTATTAGTCTCAACGGGTTAAAAGTTGGGGCTCCTAATGTTCACCCTTCAAAACTGTATTTCCATCATATTTTGGGCTTTAATCATCTCACGTTCAATTATTTATAAAAGTCTTAAAATATATTTTAACGTATTGCATCTATTGTTCCTTAATTTAACTACCACTTTAAATAAAACTAGCCAGAAACGCTCGCGATTTACATATTTACTTAATATAAGATTTATTATATGAACTTATTCACAAATATAAATAATTTTTAACAAATATTCACTTCACATACAGAATACCATTCTAATGTGTAAACCAAATATTCATGATAATGCATTATTAGTAATATCTGTTTAAGATCAATTAACGACTGATTGTACCCTGTTAAAAAAATCTAGATAAAATATTATTTCAAATTTTATGTAACGATTTTAAACTATTACATATACCTTTTTACATGTATCATTTAAATTGTAAAATTGTACATAAAATTTTACATGAAAATGATTGCTCAAAATCAAAAATACCATGTTTTTATTAACCCTTTTCGGCATACATTTTTCTGTTCAGTGAATTCACTTGAAAATTTGTACTTGGGGGTTTTTGGGGTCGCTGATTACGAACCTGAAGTCAGAATATGGAAATTCTCACATTCTAGATGGCGGATTCAAAATGGCGGACAAAAATTTACAAAAAAATAGACATAGAGTACTAAAAATTTGTATTTGGGGGTTTTTGGGGTTGCTGATTACAAATCTGAAATCGGAATATGGAAGTTTTTACATTCAAGATGGCGGACTCAAATTTACAAAAAAAATAGACATAGAGTACAATTTTACAATCAAATTTATTTACAGCTGCCTCGAAAATCCCGCGCGTGTAGATTTTTAGCATGAAATACGTTATTTTGGAATTTCCAGTCCGCCATGTTGATCCGCCATCTTGAATGTAGGAAAATTAAAAAACTGATTTCATATTCATTATCAGCGATCCTAAAAATCCCTGAGTAAAATTTTTCAGAGAAAAATACATTATTTTTTAAATTTTTGGTCCGCGATTTTGAATCCGCCATTTTGATTTTTGAAAATCTGATTACAGACTCGTAATAAGCAACCATGAAAACCTCTAGATACAAATTTTCATAAAAATCAAACGACAAATAAGCTGAAAAATGATTTTTTTCTAAAAAAACAGCATTTTTTTGCAATTTGTTTATTTATAACTATTTAACAACAAATAAAATATTAATTTTTGTTAATTAGTATTGTAGAGAAACTCCTAGCTCTCAAAAGAATCTATAACTATTTATATACACCTATAAATAAAATTTTTATAAATAAAAATCTTGGATGAAATAGGTGGTTAATATATTAACCACCATGCCGAAAAGGGTTAACAAAAAAAATTAACATTAACTGCAAGATTAATTTTATTAGATAATTATTATTAGAAATATACTATGACATTTTATTTTTATTTGGGGTGCGTGGTGGCATGGGTGGTGGGTTTATAATTACCATAAATATTTTCATAAAAAAGTATAAGTATAAATTAATACTTAAACTTTACTCAGCTCGCTTCGCTCACAATCAAGACGTATGGTTGGCAAAATTTTTTATTATTGAACAAATCATATTTTGCTTCATGTAATGAAGTTGATGTTTTTTACACAGGAAATGATAGAGAACCGTCAATTAATGGTAGCATTGGTATTTATCCAAAAGCTGAGAAACCACAAAAAAATAAATATACTTAGCAAACATTTTGATCCAATGATATATCTTCTTATCTTTCTCTTTGATGACCCTGGGTAATAACAAGAAAACACAAGGCCGCAAATTACCATCCAAAAATAAAATAAAGCAAAACGAAGCAGAACAAAATGTAATTATAGAAAAAGAAAATGTGAAACTGCCAATTTGCAAACATTAAACGACAAATCTGTCGATATTAGCAATTGTTACCCTTCTTATCGTCGTAGAAATGATGGAAATACAACTATGTATTATAAACATAGAAATGCAGATAATAGTTTTGTTGTACCATATAATCCATATTTGTTATTATTATTAGAATGTTATATTAATGTAAAAATATGTAGTATTATCAAAGCTATAAAATATTTGTTTAAATATGTTCACAAAGGCCCTGATACTGCTGTCGTAAAATTTACAAAAGAATCTGATAATAGCGATACAAATGATATGAACAAGAATGGAGATGTATATCATTATGATGAAATATCTCAACATCTTTCTACTAGATATGTATGTGCACCTGTAGCCATGTGCCATATTTTAGAATTTCGATTACATGAGAAATCTTATGCAATTAAAAGATTAGCTGATCATGAAGAAAATAAGCAATATGTATATTATCAAGAAGGGGATGAAAATCAAATGATAGATAAAAATGTTGATACCACGTTGACTTCTTGGTTTAAATTAAATGAGGAAGACGAAACTGCATCACAATATTTATATAGTAAAATATCCTATCATTATGTTTTTGATGAAAAACAAAAAAAATGGACGAAAAGGAAAAGATTTTAAAACCTATATTAAGTAGGATATATTTCGTAAACCCAAATAAACGTAAAACATTTTTCCTACGACTTTTGTTATGACATGTAACTGGTGCAATATCATTTGCAGATTTACGTACTTTAAATGAGTAGGTCATGATTAATATGAAGATGCCTATCTTTCAAGAGTTATTATTAGTACTGATGATGAATGGGACAAAGGTTTAATCGAAGCTACGTTATTCAAATTTACTATATCCAGGTATGAATTATTTGCATATATTCTTGTATTTCGAAGACCAATTAATCCAAGCGGAAAACGGCTTTAAATATCATTGAAAGCATTTTATTATTACTTGGATTAAAATTGAACGATTTCAATATATCTAACGAAGAGAATGATTCTGTAGACGAAGAATGTTGTAACGAATCAGAAGTGTGTAATGATAATGGATCTCTAGAAACTTCATAAATGCTACAATTAATAATATAGGAAATAAATATTATTTCATTGATGGTCCTGGTGGTAGCGGCAAGAGTTACTTACACAACGTCATTATTAAATATCTAATGTCAATAAACGTTTCGTTTATTACAATGGCTTGGACTGGCATTGCTGCTAATTTGTTAATTAATAGAAAAACTGTGCAGAACACGTTTAAATTACCATTAAGTTAATTTGAACTACTTGTCTAATTCTAGCTTTTATCACGTATTTTACTTTGTCCGTTGTAGCATTTTCCTTGTTTTCCGTGTTTTGTTCCATTGGCTTAATCTCGTCATCAGTTTTTGTTTCCACTTTTAGTACTTCATTTGCTTGTTTGCATTTATATCCTCGCTTTAGAATTATGTTCTTCTTCATGTCTTATGAACGGTATGGGATGTATGACATCACCACTCACCACGAGAGCATTCCTATGGTAAGAGATTACAGCTTCTTCCTTTTTTAGGTAACTGCTTCCCAGCATGCCATCTTGCTTTATAAGAAAATCGTTCTGTATTATCTGAAATTATACTGGGGTTCCTCTCATGTCCAGGTACACTGATCCTGCTGTCCACTCGGTCTGATCCGTGATGCCTCCTAATTCTCTGGCATCTTCAATGCTTATTGGTAGATCATCGTGCAAAGCTCCCATTTTTATTAGATTCACGGTTGCACCATTATCTATCATGTAATCTAAGTACGATCTTTGTGTTCCTTCGGGTATCCTTATTCTTACAGCTGTTGCCTCTCCATCTTCCCAATTATAGTTTTCAGGTCCCTTACAGTTCGTGGAACACATCCTTGCGATCTCTCGGGCCTTGTTAGTATCGCCATCACTGGGTCTTTTGCTTGATTGTCGTGCAGGCTCCTTTAATTCGAACCTCGATTCTGGTTGTACTCCTGCATTTGTCTTTGATAACTTGCTTCGTCCATGTTCCTGGATGTCTGCTGATCGCTTTTTCTCGAATAATTCTGGTTTTGGCTCGCCATCTTGGGTTCGTGACGAGCCTGTTGGTATTTTAAATTATCCCTATTATTTTGATTGTCGTATCTGGGATCTTCATTGCACCAGCTACTGTTATTCCGTCTGTCGGGTCGATTCTGCATATTTTCATACCTTCCGGTTTGAGGATTGAATATTCGTTGACTCCCTCTGCCGGTTTGATTATTCCTCTCATGTCAACTGTTACTTTCTTGTCGGTTGTCGTTGTAGTTCTGATTTTAACGAAATCCATTTCCATAATTGGTGTTATGATAACGATTTGCATAGTTAGGATTTCTGTAATTATACTTATGGTAATGGTTTTGTTGAAAACCATTTCTTTGGCGGTGGTTGCCGGAATATCCATCACGTGATACATTTTGCGATCGATCTTGCACATAGGCAATGGATTCAGGCTCTTCATATTCATAACGTTCCTCCATATAACCTATGTAGTGAGGTTCTCTATGCTGACTATTTCTGTATTAATCTTCGTCATCGTATCTTCTATTATTCCTTTAATTCATTCCAGTTCGTGGTTCACTATATAGTCTGGGGTTATTGTAGCCATGATTCCTGCTACGGTATGGTCTGGAGTCTGGAATTATTTTGGCTTCCATTCTCGTTTCTAAACGTGCAGCTTGTTCCTAGGCTTTACGCAGTGTTGCCGGTTTGCTATAGTCCACTCTTTCTGCTAAATTGGCAGGTAGACCTTTTATGAATATGTCTACTGCGAGCGATTTCAATGGGTCCATCATCTCTTTCTTATAACTGTTTCCTTTTTCTTCTTGGAGTGCTGTTTTTGCACTGCCAAGCAAGACATTGATTTCATCATAGAAATCACCGACGGTGTCATGTTCTCTCATTCGAACATTTTGAATTTTGTTATTGAAATAACTGAAGTTTCTCCCTGGTCCGAATCTTTGTTTCAGATGTGTTATCAGTTCTTCCACTGTGGTCATTTGTTTATTAATTAAATTCTTCTTCGCTGGTCTGGTGATTCTGTGCAAGGCGTTTTGTAAACACTGCGGTTGTATATCCTTACTCACTGGAGACGCTGCGTTTCTTAAATCCTGTATGTATTCTCTAAGATTTCTCTTGCCATCTAAAATCGGAATACCGCTTATGCAGTTCATGAGCCCGAAGGTATTTGCCATGCTATTCATTAGCATGAAATTGGAATCAGATGAAGTTGCATTCGTTGCTCTGGCACCTCTGGCATTTGTTTCGTCGCCGAGATTCATTTTGAATGCTCTTCTTGCATTTTTTTATTTTTTTCAAAAGGAAATAATTTATAATGGGTCTAGATGTTGGGATTGTTCATTCAATCGGGTTGCTAAAGGCTCGAAACTGGTTCAAGGGTGACTAAATGTGGGTTTTGTGTCGAAAAAAAAAAACCTTAATCGCCTTTGCGTTTATTCGTTTCCCTTAAAGCAAATTCCAAAAGTTCATTAAATTTTTTGCTTACTTCAGATTGAAAATTTAAATTATCTTCAAAAACTTTACTGTTATCCGCGTTTATACTATTGGCTTCCCAGTAATAATTGCACAATTGATTATTTATTTCTTTGAGTCATTCTTCTAATGCCTTTTTTTCGAATAGTAATTTCTGCAAGAAATATTTTTTTCATAATCTTTTTTTCTTCCATTCTTCCTGCGAAAGTGAGCTTCCAGGAACTTTATAGCATGCTATTAAGTTCAAGGTCGGTGTTGTGTTTGTAATTCTTATGCCGGCTAATTCTGTATCTGGTACGGCCGATGTTATTTGAGATATAATCGAGAATTTGAGGTGTTTACGAATTAGGATTAAAATTCCTCCTCCTCGTGAATGTGTCCTATCTTCTCTGTAGGTGTTGAAACCCGATAACTTAATGATCATTCGTATTGAGCCATGATTCAACACAAATTAAAATATCTATATCTTTGAGAATCTCTTGCAGCTCATTTTTTCGCGATTTAATACTTCTAGCGTTCCAAAATAATATTTTGATTTTTAGATTGTCCGTAGTCATTGTTTATGATTATGTCGGTGTTGTATAATCGTCACTGCCATTATCACTTTCCGTATCACTTAGATTATTTTTTTCTGACTGCACTAAATGTTTTTTTATTTTAGTAATGCGCGACTTCATATGTCTATCGTTAATGAGACTATATATTTCAGATAATAAATTGAGTAGTTCTGGGTAATTTTCGGTATATTTTTTTGCGATTTGTTTAATATCAGATTGTCCATATGTTTCGTTGATAAAACTTGCTGTGGTATCGAGATCTAAATGCAGATTTTCATGGTGTAAATTTAAGTAGTCTTGTGCCGGTTTTAGTTTTTCGATAATCTCATCCTTTGTCGGCGAGCTATTTTTTAAACTTTTTAGTTTTTTATTTGCAGATTTTGAATTAGATCTGGTTTTTATTTTCGGATCACCTTCTATTGTACAAGAACTAGAAGTACTGGTCGAGTACGCTCTTTTATTAGGAGGAGGCATGATTTGTGAATCTAAAAATGGATCGGATACCTATTCTTGATTCGTTTTTGGAAGATGAGGAGTATTTAGAGGATTATATTCCATTTCTTGTGATAGTTGTTCAGACTTTTTCTCCGTTGTAATATTTTGGCAGTATTTCTGTGTGTGCCCTTCTTCTTTACAAATAAAACATATCAATCTGTCTGTAGAAAAGTAAATCCAACATGCCATATCGTCGTAGTGTATTTTTAGAGCTGCAGGGAGTTTCGATGCATCTTCCGGTTGTATATACATTTGCCTTCGAAAGCTCATGAGGTGTGAAAAGCCTGGAGTTGTAACCGAAGTCGCTTTTATTTGTATTATTTTAGATATAGGCTTTATACCATGGGTTATGAGCTCTCTTTCTATTTCAGAAGATGGAATAAGTGGCTGAACGTTAGAAATCAGGATACGTTTAGATTTGGTATTTAATGGATTTATTTCTCGTATCTCATTCTTGATTGTTACTTGTTTGACCTCGAGTGTAAGTTTTTCCGCTAATTCTACAAAGCTTAAGTATATACAAATGCGTCTATGTGATATTCTGGAGATGTATCGCACATTAACAGATCCGACCTCTTTTCCAATAGAAACACAGTAATCTTCTATTGTTAAGCCATCGACTGCGTCCAGAACAATAGCCTGTTCTTTAGTTGGACACTTTTCTGATTGCACTACGTTGGGATAAGTTGCAGGAGGCTGCAACTGTGCATTTTGCGTCATTGTTGCTGGTTTTGCAAGCCACAGGGCCTCTGAATTTAGAGACACCTGCTATGCTCGCTATTCACTAAGTTTTAAAACTGTATGTACACAAACCAGAGGAACGCGACGCGGTAAAATAACAGCTCAACGGGAAAGTCGTAGCGTTCTTCAATCCTTCAGGCATTCTTGTGTACTCATAGTGTCCATTTATTGTTGTGAATACTGTCTTATAATAATCTTCAGGAGCCATCGGTATTTGCTGGAAACCACTGGCCAAGTCCAATATCGAAAAGTAGGTTGCTCCTCCCAATTGATCCATTATATCCGCAATGTTTGATAACAGCTATGCATCTCTGATGGTTTTCTTATTTAGTTCTCTGAAATCGATCACCATGCGCCATCTTGGGTTGCCATAACTATTTGGTTTCTTGGGCACTATCCAGATAGGTGAATTACAGGGAGAATTGGATTGTTTTAAAATTTTGTCTTTGAGCTTTTTGCCTACGCTTTCTCTTACAACTTGTTTAAATTGAGGAGGATGTCTGTATTGCTTAGTGTTTATAGGTACATTATTTTCTAAAAATACGGTTGATGATTTACGAGATTATATGTAAATGAACGTAGATGAATTAAATATAAAAAGTGCAAAAACAATCAGCAGAATAGAAAATAAAAGCGAGAACACAAAAAGAAAATCGGAGCGCGTGACCTACTGCTTGCGCTCATCGGTGAACGCGATCGCCTTACGTTGCAGCGTCACCAAGGTGATTGAAAGCAGCGTTTCAAATCTGCTACGTTTAAGTCAGTTTAAAAAACAGGTTCATCGGCGAAGCCGTGCGTGCAGTGCAAGAGTGTAAAGCGTCGGGGCGCGCAAGAGCGCGCTCCGCGCTGAAGTGTGTATGAGTTTACGTTCATTTGAGAAAAATATGTTAGTGGGATGCCAGTGCTTTGTACACATACGCGCGAGGTGCGCGCATTGGATTCTGATCCAATTTTGCCCTCGACTCCGTGAATGTCGAGTTAAGTACAGGAAAAAAAAAACATTTGTTTTATGCAATATTAAGTGTATGTGAAGGTGTTGATGTATAGGCGCGGGTGTTGTCCTTGACAGCCGCTGCTGCCTTACATTTTGGCTGGCAGAGCTCTTAAATACAAAATACCTTACACCTAACTACAAAATTTATCTGAAAAATATATATATATAATTATTCATGGTTGAATTTATGCTCCTGCACACGAGTACTTCTCTTTTGTGTACCGTGGCCTGTCCAAGCCTGTATTATTACAAAATATGTGGCTATTGCGTGAAAATACGTTTGTAAGGCTCAGAACAATTTGCTGCAACTGGTGAGCATGATATATGCATATAAATGGAGAGAAAAAAATATATGTATAACTGCGACGTATATACAAAATTATACTAACACTTTAGTGTATGTATATAAATGATTATTATAATATAATTGTAATATGGCTGAAATACTAAAAAAAACCCAATAACCCATTGATACGTAGGTGATCGTAATGCACCTATTTATTATTAAAGTTTGATCTTATCATGAATATTTCTAGAAAGTTAATGTTTTTCTCGCCGTTGAGCAGCCTGGCTTATGGCAGTGAGGCCCGTGAACCACGAGAATAATTACTCGTAGCGCGAGAATGAGTCGGCCTATTCATTTTCCGTTGAAATAATTGAATTTGATGACCGGCTTGTTCATGCAACATGACTCGGGCGATGTTTCTACGGCCGTGGCGGCGAGGAAGCGTCGAACTTGAGCTGCATTTTTAGTTTGCTAAGTTCGCTCTGCTGCGGCTAATTTCCCGAATCGATTCGAGCTGCAGCATTTCGCGCTGTTGTCGCATAAGGTCGCGCATTGGTTTATTGGCACGGTAGCGCATATAGCACCATATTACAAGGATCGCTGCTGGGATTAGACCGAGCGACGACCACAAGACCCAGCTGAGCAGGCTAGTGGTGTAGCTTAAGTCTTTTAATTCGAAGGCCGACGATCTTCTCTGTGCGATCTCGCGAGCTTTAGTCGCGATTTCGCGCAGATTGGCCCCGCTCTTTAGGTTCTCAGTTCCGGAGCCATGAGCGGCATCAGCCCAATGTTCGGCCAGATTCGAGATAGCCTGGTGCAGATCCATGGCGGAAGTGGCTGATTCATTTAGCCGTGCCATGATTTTTGATACGTTAAATTGCAGACCGCCAAATGACGTGTCGTTCAATTTTTTAGCTACTGTGGAGGAAGCTATTAAACGTGCGCTCGCCGTGTGAGCAGTACAGCCCTCGCGTAGTTCGAGGATGCCAGCTCCAGCGATTTGCGCCGTTATTTGCTCTGCCCTTAAGCACTGGATATAGATATCCTCTGGGTGCTTTGCGGAATAAACCCAGGTGTTCACTCTGTGCAATCGCAACCAGAATGACTCTTTCAGCCTCTTAATGCGAATATCGCATTCTTCTGGGTTATGAATCTCGCGTCCAGCTGCAATCTTTATTTCGCAAACTGCGCTGTCGCGAATTTCTCGCACCGGTTCTGGGTCTACCGCAAACAATGTATTTTGAAGCTTTCGAAGCTTTGGTACTTTCTCGGCTGGGATTGGCAGATAAGTGCGATTAGTCGAACTTATTGCGAAGTACGTGTGAACTGGCCAAATGTAAGCGGCCATGTACGATATATTAGATATTTGTTGGATTGCGGGAACCGGTGAGGCCTTAAATAAATAAAACTTTTCAACGTCGACCAATGGAATAGCGATGTGATATACCAGGTGGCCGTTCGAGACCAATATGGAAATTTTAGAGATTTCCATTATCGAAATTGCCGAAAATTCGTTCGGCTTAAGGGGAAATTTCGCGTGATTAATCGAACTCTCGATGGTTTTTGCCGCACGGGCAATAGTTTCCGGGGTGGATAAGCCCTTTTATTGCAAAAAGAATTGCATTAGTGATCACTTCCGTGTCAGAACGGAATCGCACTAGGCTGACTCTAATGCTCATTTCTACCTCAAGATCATTGATGTATTTCGCATTTTCAGCGGTTCTCCTCGCCCATGCGGTCGAAAGTGCTTCTAACTTGCGCATCCTTTCGTTCAGATGCGCGAGTTCGTGCTCAACTATCTCTGTTTGGTTGGCAAGTAGGGCAGCTGTCGCGCGCACGTCCTTGGCAATTGTCCTGACTGCCTCCTGGATTTCGGCCTCGTCAGCTTCGGTTAGCGTGCCATAAAGATATTTATGAATCGAGCCTATGAACGGCAGAAGCGCGCGCCGCATACGTTGAGGATCGGCTCTTTCGCCGTGAGTCAAAATCAGATTTTTCGTATGCTCGGCGTCGCGGGTGGCGGATTCAGCCTCCTTTATCAGACCCTTCGCGTCGCAACGCGGGATACACGCGCGTACCGCAGTCGTTACGAGCTTTACCAGGACATCGCTAGCCTGGAAATAGGTGCGCAGATCGATTTTCTCGATGATTTTCCAGTTCGTACTGGAGGTTGCGAGCGGCGCTATCTTCTCTGTTATTAAACCTAAATTTTCCCGTAGTTGCTGGATGAAATGGGCCGGGTTGTTGACTGTCTGCGTTTCTCCGCTCCCTAGGCCGTATAACGCACAGAGTCTAGAATTTTAGAGAAGAACAACACGGTTATTTTAGCTAGGCAGAAATAGCTATCGAGCAGCTTGGCTTCGCTGAGGTTTGGACGTAATTGGGATGGCTCTAGCCATGGGACGTTCTTGTTTTCTTTTGCGGCGTAGCCCGTCCGGGGACGCGCAAAAAAAAACAGTAAAAAAAAAACGTCTCAACCCACTGGGTCCAAATCCGAGGCCTCTGCGTCTCTTGCTAGCTCGCTCGGACGCTTAATTTTGTTTACGTGCACGACCTTTGTTGATTCGTCGTTTTGCAGCGTTACATTATTTGTTTCGCGGTTAATCGTGATAATTTCATACGGTCCGCGGTATTCTCGCGCGAACTTTCCCTTTTTCGGCTCGTTAATTAAAAAGACGATTTCGCCTTCACGGTAATGTTTTGAATTTAATTTCCGGTCATAGTAGTGCTTGGACCGATACTTTGACTGTACCAGGTTCATTGCAGCTACTGTCTGTAGGACCGTCAGATTATTTGACACATTTGTTAAATAATCGTTGTATGATAAGTCGTCGCTGCTTCGGGGAAAACTTGACGGTGTTCTTGGCTTAAAGCCGAAGAGCAGCTCGTGCGGCGAGTACCGGGTACTTTCATGTTCGGTACAATTATATGCATGTTGACAAATGGCGATATATTTGTCCCACCTGTCAATATGCTTTACATATTTTCTGAGATACTCAGTCAATGTGTGATGCATTCGCTCGATTGACCCGTTCGCTTGTGGGTGATAAGCGGTCGTGCAGAATTTATTTATATTAAAAATTTTGGCAAGCTCTTCAAGTACCCTATTCTGGAAATGAGAGCCTTGATCGGTGACAATAGCAGCGGGAGGACCGAAAATGCAGATTATTCTGTCGGTCAACACACGCGCTACTTCATCTGCGTTTGCATGCTTTGTTGGCGTTAAAATTGTATATTTTGTGAGCATGTCTTGTGCTGACAAAATATACCTATTGCCGTGTCTGGTTTGCTCTAACGGGCCATAAAAGTCCAAAGCGAGATGTGCGAAAGGTGTTGCAGGTGTATTGCTGATAAGCATTGGAAGCCGGGTTTTAACGCGAACCAATTTGTTGCTTTGGCACACCGCGCATCGGGCGACAAATTGTTTTACATCGGGGCGCATATTCCACCCGTAGAAATCATTAGCAATTTTGCTATATGTTTTCGACATACCCCGATGTCCGCCCATCGCTGCCTCATGATACTCTTTAATTAACTTGAAGCGATCAGAGGCTGGAGGGATTGGCAAATTATTCTTGTACAGAATTGCGTGCAATGCTATTCCGCCAAAAATATTGTCGAAAATGTCGACAAAGTTTGCCCATTCAGCAAGCGTAAGCATCGCTAGATCTTTTATTACAGCGATGCTGCGCACCTTCTCTTTGACTATTACTTTCTTTAGAGTTTTCAGACATCTTCGAAGATCGACACGAAGCGGGCGATCTTCGAAGTGAGCCTTAATGTAGACTCCGAAAAGCTTAAATCTACCACAAGCCGTGACATTCACTTCGCCCAATTTGAATTGACTATTAGTCAAATCATGTGGGTTCAAATATCCTCGTTCAATCAAGGCTTCTTGCACTTCGGTCGATATAAAATTATCGGACGAAATTAAGTACACAAGATTTTCCTTGAATCGAAAGGGATGCTCGTCATATGCCCGCAGGTGGTTAAAAGTTGGAGGCTCTTGATCTTCCGGAATTGCCCACGGCGGTTTTTCACGGGGCGGCCTCGCTTTTGTTGTGACGTAGCGTTTTAGCTTGTCATTGTCGAGTGCTGCTTTAACTCCAGCTGTAGTTCTTTCGCCGTCAGACGACGCCTCGTTATCAGTGCTTGCGCTGCCTTTATTTATCGGCGCAGCTGCACTGGCATGAGACTGTGACGAGCCGAGCTGCATAGCGGCGTTGCCAGACTTTTCACTGCTCTGGTCTGCGCCGATACTCTGCCGAGCGCTGTCGTGCGTCTCTGCCCGATCATGCAGCGCAGGGTCGTTTCCAATCGACTCAGCTTCTGGCAAAAATTCCAAATTTGCCTGTGGAGTTACTTCTAAGTTTGGCTGCATTGGCCAATTTTCTGGAGCATGCGACTCTGCAAACGCTACCGGCTGGCTCAGTGCTGGCTTCTGCAGCTCAGGCGGAGAGATATGTTCCGCGCCTGCCGCCAGCTGATCGCCAATGTCGCTAGCTGCGAATTTATTATTGGCGCTCGAATGCGTAACAGTACGAGCAGCTTTATGTTTGAGACGCTTTTTCGCCCAACTATTGGCGATTTATTTCGCTCATTCTCGCTTTCACTTGATGGGGATCGCTCACGCCCGGGTTTGACCGGTTTCGCGGTGTCCTTTGGGGCGCTTACGCGTAAGTAAGGCGTAAAATGCTGTCCCGTCAAGTTTAAATGTATAGTGTCAGCAGCATTGGCTACTAACACATGGCAATAGACCCGCGAGTCCCCAGGGGGATCGTAGTGTACGCAAACGTTCACTTTAAACTCATGGGCAAAAATAAACACGCAGTCTATAGTGCCATAATCTGAGGAAGATTCTAAAATCTTTTCTGTTTCGGCCGGTTCACCGCATGATCTGAGCCAAGGTAAGGCCAACAGCTGACGTCTCAATTTCGTCGCTGAAATTTTGAGCTTCATGATTTTCATGAGGGAATAAAACAGGCAATTTCCCGGTGGGCTACTGGGAATATCTCCTGAGCGCCGTAATTTTTCGTGCGGCTCTGCGCAATATTTTTTGCGAATATATGTATGAACACAGGCATCGCCAGAGCTTGCAGATGAATTCTCGTCCGATGGCAATGGCTTGCGTTCGTAATTTAGAGGAATACTGGAGAAACTTTCGAAAGGGCCATCGATAGCGGGAGGGGAAAGCGTTCGCGCCTCAAGCGCTCTTTCCACGATTGGTTCCAGCAGCGACGCACCTGGGGGTGTCGGCTTTTGCCTGGAAGCCGTTTCTCCGAGGTTCAAGTTGCGATTTTGCGCATTGGAGCCATTTTTTCCGCTGAAAGCACTCGTGTTGCATGCATCAGCCATTTCATTTATGCTGACCATGCTTTGAGCAGCTTCTGGAGCCTCTAGAGCATCTTCTCTTATCAAGGGCGGCTCATGTGTGCGCGTGTGTCGTGGGATATTTTCGACGGCCAACGGTGCTCTTTTATTTAGCGACGCGGCGGTTGAATTTGTCTCCCAACAATCGATGCGCACCCCGCCTTTCCCTGCGAAATCTTTTCCTTCAATATTCACCCTTAGCTTTTTCTTGGCCTGGTTGCCAGACCACGGCCAGATCATTGCCGATTGGGGCTCTGACGCCTTGGCTGGCGAGCTCTCGACGCCTGGAATATTTTGTTTTTCAGGCGGCGAGGCAGTTTCTGTAATAATCGGCATATGAAATTCGGGGGCCGTGGGCCGCAGGACTTTGCTCGGTGAGGACGGGTTCAAGGAGTCGTGCGGTTGCGAAATTTGCGGCAGACTCGAATTTTGCGGCAATAAATTTTGCGGGAAACTAAATATCTGCGGAGCGTCGATTGCGTTGGCGATTTTTCCCGACGGGGGGATCCGTATACTCTCCTGATCGCTACTCGAGTTGCTGGACTCGTGAATTTTCTGCGGGGCCGTGACTCGAGCATTTAGCGAGCCGCGAGTTTCGCGATCGGATGGCGCTACGTATTTTATGTACGGCCGTACTTCGGAGGGAATTATTGAATCACCCGATGAGCAAGAAACTGCCGAAATTACTGATGGCATGGATTCATCGGAATCTGAGGATTCTGCGAGCTCGGCAGACAGCTTAGGTGGTTCTGGAGCGGGAGGATTGGCTCGAAATTCGATTGATTCGCGTAGAATTGCCTCTATACGTGTGCGTTCCCCGGCGCTTAATGCATAGTGGTTTTTATCTATGCGCTTCAAGAATGTGTTTGTTAAAATACAATCGAACCAGATCGCGTCGCGGTAATCCGGTGCGTACACGTGTTTTCGATTTTTCTTTTCCGTAAACCACTGAATTTTAACTTTTTCGTCTACGTGATAAACGTCGTGAAGTGCGCGGCAGATAAAGTAGCCGTCGAACTCATTTCTCACCGCGAGAACCTCGTCGCGTTTATAAATCAGCGCGTTATCTTCCCTGGGCTTTTTACTTATGGCGCGATTTGATGAGTTTTCGGAACTCAAGACCGATATTCGAAGCTTCTCTCCGGAGGCCTGACCTTGCTTTTTCGTAGCGCGCGCACGGAAGATTCTTCCTGGTGGAGCGCCTGCTTCTTCGTCCGGCGAGTCTAGCACCTGCTGATCGGCGAGCTCGTAAAGCTCGTGGCGCGGCAGGTCCGGATTTACCTCGCCCTCCGCTAGCACTGGATTGCGAGAGAGCCCGTCAGCGTTCGCGTTTTTGATTCCCGGGCGATATATGATGTCGAATTTGTAGCCCGTTAGCGCGGCCTTTAGCCTATTAAAGCGCAAATCCGGCTTTTTTGTCGTATGAAAATGTTTAAGAGCTTCGTGGTCGGTAACGATTGTGAACTTTCTTCCAAATAAATAACATTGAAATTGTTCTTTTGCAAACACGACCGCGAGGAGCTCTTTGTCGTATGTCGGGTACCGCAATTCGCTGCCCTTCAGACACCGCGACGCGTACGCGCACGGCTGATCTGAGCCTATCTTGCCTTGGCTTAAAATTGCGCCAAGTGCAAAGTCGCTTGCGTCTGTCGTTACGATAAACGGCTGCGAAAGGTCCGGAGCCTTTAGGACTGACTCTTCCGACATAAGCTTTCGAAGAGTTTCAAACGCATTTTTCTCGGCATCGCCCCATTCAAATTTTACTCCTTTTTGCAGAAGCCTGAATAATGGATACGCGATTTTTGAAAAATCGGGGATAAATCGCCGATAATAGCTGAACAATCCAATTGCTTGTTTCAGCTTCTTTGCGTCTATTGGCGTCGGATAGTTGGCCATGGCGCGAACTTTCGCCGGGTCTGTCTTAATTAGACCGCCGCCAACTATATGAGCGAGCACCTTGGCCTCCTTTTTCAAGAATTGGCACTTTCTTGGTTCGATAGTCATATTGGCCTCTAAGAGTCTTTTTAATATACGACGCAGGCATTTATTGTGTTCGTCGAGAGTCTCGCCGAACACCATGAGGTCGTCGAGATAAATTTCGACCTCATCATTGTAAACGTGATTGTCGCTTCCTTTAGGCCCATAGCCATTCTGTTAAATTGCAGAAGCTGATTGCCATGGTTGCCGTCAGGGGCATAAAATGCTGTTAAGTGTGCCGAGTCGGGATGCATTTCAATTTGATGGTACCCCGACTTGAGGTCCATGACGGTTATATAGTTAGCCGACGCGAGATGCTCGAGGATATCGCTAGTAAATGGAAGCGGATGGCAGCTTCCCTCTGTTTCTTCGTTCAGGCCCCGAAAATCGGTGACTAGGCGGAACCGTTTGTTACCGTCAGCGTCCGGCTTTTTCGGAACAATCCAGAGGGAAGACGAGTAGGTTGAGTTGGAGGGCACGACGATGTTTTGCTCTCGCAACTTAGCTAACTCGCGTAGCATGTGCTCTTTGATAGCGGGTGGGAATCGAAAGCGGTGGTTCCGTATAGGCCTGTTTGATTTTAACACGATTCTGTGTTGCAGCAGGTGGGTCGCGGGTAGAGGTTCCCCGTCGAGCCCAAACACACCAGCGAATTCGTCAACGATTTCGCGAATAAGGTTTTTCTCTTCCTCGTTGCACCCTTCAAGATCCGCTAGCTTCATAATTTTTTCGACTCGATCGTGTCTTTTTTGAGCATCTTCTTGTAAGTCGCGATTCAGGTTGAAAACTTCGCGATATTTTTCTTGTTTTTCTGCGTCGAACATGCGTCGCAAATTAGCAGTGAACTTAGCAACATTTTCAGCAGAGCCGTCCTCGTCGGCTTGAAACAGCGGGTTTGCGATAATTTCGCATTCTTGCAGCTCGACCATCGGGGCAGATATGGTGACTTCTGAGTCACTGACGTTGATGCACTCCGCGTAAACACGGCCGTTTACGTTATCGGAGATAAAATTGCCGAATAGCAAATCGGGATGTAGGTCATTTAGTGGGACCCATCCGACTTCAACGTCATTGTTAATTAACGGCGCACTAATAGTCATTTTGACTCGTGGGGGAATAGTGACTTGCTCGCCAGCGTCGAACGGAAGGTGCGTGTTACGAGCTTGAGACTCTTGCTCAAAGCATCGACGCAGCCACCGTGAGAATCGATAATATCCCAGCCAATGATTCCGGAATTTTCTATCGGGAAATCATTTGATACGGCTTGGAGATAGCAGCGTAGTCCACCCAGTTGGACTTCCGCTTGGCCGAGCGTATAGGCTGTGCCCTCTGTCACTCCCTGAATTTTAATAATTTTTTGTACGTCGATAGGATAACCGGGGGCCGATTCCCCGACTTTTACAATCGAAATATCTGCTCCCGAGTCAGCGTAGAATTTGCCTATGCGCTTACGCAATTGCGGGCATTCTGCGGAAACAATCGGAGGCTGTCTACCCGTAGTGATAAACTTGATTTTTGCTGAATGAATTTGTTGCTTTGTTTCCAGCTGCTTATTTTTTCGACGCTCGCCGCTTGAGGAACGTGGCGAACGTGCGTCTAGTTTAAAGCAGCCGCTGCTTCGCTGCTTCTCGAGTTACGGCTGATACTTTCGTTCGAGCGATCACGTTTGCCTTTATAGTTATAATTTTTTCGGGAATTCCATCGTTGCTTTTTGTTGTAATTACGATTATCGCCATTATTGCGATTATCGTTATTGTTTCCAGAATTACAGTCGTCGCCGTCATTACGGTTACTATTACCGTTATTCTGGCCATTGCCATTATTGCGGTTATTACCATTATTATTGCCCGCACCGTTTTTGTTGTTTCGATTCCCGTTGTTATTCGGGAACGGATTTTGAAGTAAATGCTGAGATGCATGCCGAACTAAAATCTTGCAGCGATCGACAGCATGACCGTGCTGGTTGCAGCGCTGCAATGCGCTATAGGGTTATCTTCAAGAGCTGGTTTGGGACTTTGCGAATTTTTCGCGCCGTCCTGCTCGCTATTGCCCGGCTGGGCTTCCTCTGCCGTTACTCTGCGCACTTGCGAGGTTTTTCCGAGTGTCGGCGTGGCATTATTAAAATTTCGGCCGCTTTGCTTGCCTTCGAATTCTATGGCTGCGGTTATAGCTGCATTCAGATCCCTCGGGAACCTGCAGCGCACTTGGTGATCAAGTGGGGCTTTCAATCCGAACAAAAATTGATCTAAAACGTCGGTACGCGCCTGACGTCTCCGAGCCCGCCTGTCTGAGTCAGATAAACCGGGGGCTGATTCGGTGATCGTCATGAAGCGGTTGAATAGCTTTTCAACGCGCAGGCCGTAGTCGCCTACCGACTCATGTGCGCCTTGCTTAATCGCGCGCAGTTCGGCAAAAACTTGATCGGCGATTCCGCCATTTGCGTAGTGCAGCGGCAAGTCGTGAAGGAGCTTATCTACGGATGAATAATTGGCAATGCGCGCGCGATCATTTTCGGTCTTTTTGGTTTTTAACTTGCTAGCGATGTGCAAGAGCAAGAATTGTTCGTGGGCTGGGTGTGATTTTAGCACATCCAGTACTCCTTTCCGAAAAAGCCCGAGGTTATCCGGATCTCCGTTAAATTCCGGGATACATGCGACGGCTTGATGAAACGGCAATTTCGCCGAGCGTTCTTTTTTGCTGCTCGCTCGTGAGCTGTTATCACTATGTTTTACTAGCTCACTACGAGGTTTTGGAGGCCAATCCTCGTCATCGTCGTCATAGTCGTCGTCGTCGCCATCGTCCGACGGATCAGACTCCGGATCGTCGTCCGAGGGGAAGCGATCGCCGCCTCTTGGTTGCTGTCGACTTGTCGGCCTTTTACTCGGGGTCGACTTTACACGCCTATCCGAGTTATCGAAATTTTTGTAATTATTATCGCCGTCGGATGGATCCGAGTCCGAGGGGTAGTCTTCGTTCGAAATTCGGCGCTGTATTAATTTTTCACGAGATGCAGCACGGTTCTGCCTGACAGAGCGGTCGACCGATTTATTTAACGGCGCGGTGGACCGAGTATGAGTATTTGACGATGTCTTGGTTTCTTTGCGAGTATCGCGGCGAGTTTTAGCGCTTTTCACGGCTTCCTCTTCTGACTCAGCGTATAGGACCGCGAAGGATTCAGCTGCGGACACGTCTCCAATTTCTTTGTCGGCGAGAGTGTTTCTGCGCGCGTTATTGCTCGCGCTTTTCGACTTTTGACGCGGAGGCTTTGTATTTACTGAACTTTGATGCTGCGGCCGCTGGCTCGCGGGCTCTCGGCACCGCGAGTTTTGGCGCGCTGGTACCTGGTCCGGTAGTCCTGAAGTCGCGAGATTGTACCATGCAGGATTTCCACCGTTCTCGTGAACGAGTTGCACGATAGCAGCGCGCATTTTCTCGTTTTGAGTATTTTGCACGCTAGTGGACATCTGGTGCTCCACCCTAGATGCATCGCTTACTTCTGTAGAAAGCTTTGTCACCTCGGCCTTTAGCCTGGCGTTTTCAGCTTCCACCGCATTTATGCGCTTTTCTAGCGCCGCAAAATTTGCGTCGCATAGGCTGCTTCCGACGCAGCTGCTGTTTGAGCCGTCGGCCGCGCTGCTTACTAAGCTCTCGGCGGGTGACCTTGGGCGCTCGATTTTTCCTCGCATTTTCGGCGGCTGTGTTACGGCTGTTTCTAGCGCGTTGCCCTGTGCACTCGCGACGCGTACGCGCTCTGTGCGCTTTAAGTGAACTTTATTTTCATTGCACCCACTTTTAAACGCTTTGGTCGTCTTGATAAAATATTTCGCCATTTCCGTCATCGGACCTTCTGCGGCGGATGCTTTGGCCGACCTGGGATTTATATCCCCTGGCCTTGGCGTAGGGGGGCGCGGTGCTGTGACGGTATGACCGGCAGCGGCTCTGATGCGCGATTCGGTGCGCAAATTCCAGCCAATTAGCTTTTCTTCGAGTCTTTTTAGATCGAAAGGATCGAGTGGCTTTGGTTTTGAAAAACTGAGCGCGCATGCTCCGTCTACTGAATTTACGGGGCTTGGCGCGGGTGGGCGGATGTGATCTACACTTTCGTCTTCGGTCCGGCTTGGAAAGTCGTTAGCGCCCGACTGTCTGTAACTACCGGACAACGCGTTAGCCGGCAAGTAATCTTGACATTCTTTAGCACGGTTGTCATGATTTATTTCGTCCGCAGAATCTGAAGCTGAAAATTCGCGATTTGCTGTGCGAATAAAAGCTTTACGCACGATTCGCGGATTTTTCAAATACAGGTCCGCAATTTTATTTACCCGATTTACCACCTTCGCGTCGATTTTTTCCGGGTCGCTGCAGGTACCGCGGCTCCTCGATCGCGTTTTCAACCCGCGGTTTTTTGTTCTGAACAGGCCGGGAACCATTATATTAATTGACGGCTACAAATTTAGTTTAAAAACCGAATGTAACGCGAGGGTCCGTTCACTCCCGAAAGCCAAGGTGCTCGTAATAATAAAAAAACAGCGAGAAAAACTTACAGTAGTAGACTAAGTTGACGCATTATGGCTGCTCTGCGATGCCGCTGCTGAGCTGGAGGCAGCGAAGTTGCTCGCGCGTGTCGGCGGCTGGTCCGCGCCGACAACTGCACTGCCCGTGGAGGCTGCAACTGATGATTTTTTGCTGGAGCCCGTCGGCGGCTGGTCCGCGTCGACGGCTGTAAAGCGGCTGTTCGTTGGCCCAGATGGGCTTTGAGGGCCGAAGGTCGACTTTGTGGGCCCAGGCGGGCTTGACGAAAATGCAAAGCACGTCGGCGTTTGCTCGATTACCGGCCGTCACACTTGCTCCACAGTGACAGAGTGGGCTTTGCAGTGAGATCTTGACGGCCTTGATTTTTTTTTTTTGAAAGCTCGGATATTAATCCTGAGCCTCGGCGACCACTTGTATGCTTATTCTGAGGCACACGTGTTGACGAGTCCTTTTACTACAGGAAGCTTCTTGGCCCACGTAGCTAAGTCACAGAGTTGCGTCGTACTTGTCTTGGCTGCGAAGCACTGATTGCTGACAAGCTGACTTCTACGTAGATGCCAAAACTTAAGACAAAATTTGGCAATTCTTGGGCCAGTGACCTCTCCTTGTGTTGCTCCAAAAATTCTGCTACACAAGACCCGCTTGGGATGCCAGATGTTACGGATGGATGGATGGATGGTTGATTGGTTGGCGGGTGGGTCCTGCCTTGTGAGCAGGGCAAGAAGCCACAAGGTGGATTGCGAGGAAGTCCCTTTATTCGTGTTGGTCAGAGCTCTGCTCAGTCTGGTGGTCGCCGGAGATCTGCCGCTCTGCCGCCGCTGCGACGAGGAGGTGGCGAGCGTCTCCACGTGCAGAAGTGCAAGCATTGCACTTCTGTGCGTGAGAACTGCAGGCAACGGCGTTCCCTGCTGACGACGCATCCGGCGTCGTCGGTAGCGGCCATCCGAGATGCCATGGAGAACCTAACGCTTCTCCGTGACACTATGTTAAATGTACAAATTAATAATATTCAAGTTTTCATCAAAGATGTGCGACAAATTTATCCTTCAACCGATAAAATGGCAACTCTTTATGGAAAAATAGCAGAAAGTTTACAAAATCCAGGCAAGACGGTACTCAGTTTTGCTAACAGATTGCAAGAATTAGTATTACAAGTAAAGGGCAGTAAGAAAGTGGAAGCATATACAGCAGAAGAAAAACAAAGATTCGAAACTAAATTAGGTGCAAAAACTTTGTTAGCCCTTTGAAACGGCAGCACGGTAGGAGAGACCTCGCGCGCACCCAAACAACTGACACTGGAGCGGCAACAACAAGGAAGTATACAAGAAGCAACATAAACAAACTGCCGATAAGTACAGTATATGGGACTGTGAGAACTGTATAAGGACAGCGCGCGCAACAGCCAGTACTCAGATTGTCGCGAATGCTAATTTGCTCAGCTCTCCGGACTGAAAAGACTATCATCTTACAGGGGCTCTCGCATACATGAGTCTTATGTATGCCAAGAACACCCCAACCCGCTGTATCTCACACTGTTTCTCGAATAAAGTCATAATCCAATATATACATAATTTATTTCATTAACTGAGTCACTTCCCGGGGCATCTACTGGCGTACGGTGCTGTTATAGCGCCTAAAGGCCTCCCGCGCCAACTTGTGAGCCTCCAGGTCCGCGATCGCCTCCTCGATCAATGGCCATAGTTCGGCCCACTCCTTCTCTACCTCGCCTGAGGCAGTATCTGGAGCAAGTGCTGCTGGTGCTGGGTCCACAGGCTGGGCGGACTCCAACCCCAAGCCTGCGAAGCGCAGGCGGCGCGGCGGAGCCTCACTGTCTTCCTCCGGCGGTGGGCTGTCGGTGGTACTCGGGGGCGTTATCAGAAGCTCTCCCTCCCGAATCTCCTCTGCCCAGTCCCTTCTCGGATGGTCCTCCTCCTCAAACAGGTGGTCCTGGTCCATGACGTCATCCTCATCCAGGATCGAATCCGCCGGTAAGCGGGTCTCCTCGAAAAGCCTGCTGAGGATACCGTACCAGTCACCCGAATCCATCCTGAAACAGAAATACATATTATTCTGCCTACATCGCACGGTTGTCAGCAGCCGTGCGGGTACCGGTAGAGTCGCGTATTGGGCCTTCCGAGGCCTACTGCGCGGCCTGGGCTCCGGCCGCCCTGTGACTGGATCTTCCGTTCGCTGCGTTGCCTGCGCAACCTACGCGGGGACGGGGTCGAGTCTCCCGCATCGTCACCTTGACGCTCCGCGGAATGCTGTGCTGCGATCTATCGCTACGCGTACTGCCACTCTGGTAGACTTCAGAGCGGTCTTCGCTCGCTCGCAGTTCCCGTCGCGTGTTTGCTCTAGTGCCCACTTCCCTAGGGCAGTCTGAATTACCGTTTTCGGTATCCTCTTCTGGGGATATCGTTCTCGCCGGATAAAATCGTTTGAGTTGGTTCGCATGGACCAAATCTATCACATGCCCCTCTTCGTCCTTCAAACGAGAGGTGTTGGTGCCCAGGACATCTATAATCCTGTATGGTCCAACATATGGTAGAGCCAACTTGGCTGACCGTTTATCTGCTGCGGATGACAGCCCGTGATTGCCTTTCCACACCAAATCATTGACTTTGAACTCGGCCTCTCTGCGTTCAGCGTCATAATATCCAGCTTCGCACTCTTGTTCGCACTTGGCTAGTTCAGCTACATTCTCATGCACTTGGCTCAGCCCTTTCATGCGGTTCAGCCAGTCGGCGTATGCACTATTTTGCAATTCTTCTGCAACCACTATATCTTGGCTACGGCTGGCAGATGATGGGTTTGGTGGTTGTCTGCCGTATAACATCATCGCTGAAGTAACCCCTATCGCAGAATGTGGAACTGTGTTATATCCACAGATGATTTCGCTCAAGTGGTCATCCCATTTGGAATGGTTTTCATCTATGAGCGCTCGTATCATACTGGTTACCGTCTTATTGACTCGCTCAACTGGATTAGCCTGAGGATGGTACACCGGCGTTATTTGATGTTTGACACCAATCGACTCCAGATATTTGTCTATAACACGGTTGTTAAACTCCATGCCATTATCTGAGTGAAACACTTCTGGAGCGCCATACCTCAAAACTATCCTCTTCTCTAGATATTCAATCCATCGACTGAACAGGTCTTCGAACACGAGGATATATTCGTTCCCATGTGCCGTTTTTTGTTTTGGATCCATCATATCACTAGCCACTATTTGCCATGGCTTCGTGATGATCCTACGTCCCATAAGACCAGCTGGAGGGCGCTGCTCTGCCTTGCTCTGCTGGCAGGCTATGCACTGTCGTACATACTGCTCGACGTCGCTGTACATTTTTGGCCAGTAATAATACATGGCTACTCGAGCATACATCTTCTCACGTCCTTGATGACCAGCTGATGGTTCATCATGGCACTCGTATAGTATAACACCTCTTCGCGCATTTTGCGCCCGACGACAATTTTGCATGCCTCATCATCATCAATTGATGGTAGCAAGTTTCTATCCGGGCGATAAGTGTACAATTGCCCTCCATGTAGTTTGAGCCAAGGTACATCTTGTGGTCTTGATTGTACCTTCTTGACTCTTAACTGATACCATTCGTCTTGTATTTCATCGGCCCATTTCACCACACAAATTGGTGTCGCGCTGTCTTCGTACATCCTTGATAAGGCATCTGGTACGGCGTTCAGTGAGCCCTTCTTATGCTCCACTGTATAACTATGTCCTTGCATTTCCAAAGCCACCGGGCTAATCTACCCGTTGGATTTCGCAGGTTACATAGCCAGCGCAGACTACTATGGTATGTTATGACTTTAAACTCATATCCTCCGATATAAGGTCTAAACTTCCTTATCGACCATATCACAGCTAGGCATTCACGCTGAGTTACTTTAATACTCTTTCTTCGTCGTCTATAATTTGCATCAATACGGCTCCTAAGCCAGTATCGCTTGCATCCGTTTGTACAACGAACTGAGCGTCGAAGTCTGGCCGAAGTAAGACTGGGGCTCTTACCATCAGCGCTTCAATCTTCATAAAAGCATCTTGTTGCGCTTCACGCCACTCATACTTCCTTCCCTTCTTGGTCAATGCAAAAAGAGGTTCAGTGATGCTCGCCAAGTCTTTTAAAAACTTGCGATACCATGACGCCATTCCTAAGAATCGCCTTAGCTGATTCAGGTTTTTCGGTGCCGGATAGTCCACTACTGGAGCTATCTAATCAGGATTAGGCCGAAACCCGCCCTGGTTGATTCCACATTCCCAATTTCCCGATATATTTCATCTGCCAGGAGATAAACTTCCAGCCACTGACTATGCCAGAATCTAAACTTCCAGCCACTGACTATGCCAGGATCTAAACTTCCAGCCACTGGTTCAGCACAGAATTCCTACCGCTGACGACGTGCCAGTATTTATTTGGCAATACCGTTATCCCACGATACACCGAGAAGAAATCTAACGACAGGTGGATAAACTGCTAGCAGACGGATTGGCAGAACCATCAACCAGTCCTTACAACGCACCTTTATTAATTGTACCTCAAAGAGCGATGCATAAGACAGAAAAAAGGATGCAAATGGTAATAAACTGTAGAGATTTAAACAAAAAGTAAAAAATCCCAGCACAACCTCTACCTAAAATAACCAAAATTTTAGAACATCTGGGATGCACAAAGTATTTTTCAGTATTTGACCTCGTCAATGAATTCTACCAGATCGAAGTACATACCGACGACCGGCACATAATTGCATTTTCCACCGAAAACTTGCACCTACAGTGGAAAAGATCGTCATTCGGATTAGCAGGATCACTATAGGTACTTTCGTCCATTTAATGAGCCTAGTACTCATGGGTCTGCAAGATACTAAATTATTAGTGTTCATAGACGATGTAATTATTTTCGCTAAAGACCTAGATGAACATGATAAAAAGGACTTTTCAACTGCCTCAGATATGCGGAGGGAGAGTTCCTCGGACACCTTGTAATAGACAAAGGAGTTAAACCAAACCAAAGAAATTATAGGCGGTCAAAAATGTCCGACTCCAAAATCTCAATCTAAGATCTGAAAATGTTTAGCTTTAGCTGGATACTATAGGAGATTTATTGAAAATTTCTCCGCCAGAGCAAAACCCCTCTCTGACACTTTAACCCTTTGCGGCATAGTGTTCCCTATAGGGAACACCTTTTTCTATCGAGTTTTTTTTTTATTAGGAGCTCAAATCACGTTATATGAAGGCGGTTTTTTTTGCATTGGCTTTTATATATTATAGAGATGTGATTTCCGTGACTCTCATGTGTTTGTTGCTCATTTGTTTATTTATATAAATAAATAAAGGTCGAAATTTCATGATTATTTTACAAAGAATGTGTGTCAAAGAGAAAAAATGATGATAGGGTAGTGAAAATTAGTATAAAAGGGTTTTCGGGGTCGCTGATTACGAATCTGACATCAGAATTTCAAAATTTTGAATTCAAGATGGCGGATTCAAGATGGCGACCAATGATTTTGTTTATTTTCAGTCCTAAATCAATGAAACTGCTTATTCGGGGGTTTTTGGGATCGCTGATTACGAATCTGACATTAGAATTTCAAAATTTTGAATCCAAGATGGCGGATTCAAGATGGCGATCTACAATTTTCTTCATTTCTGATCCTGAGTCAATAAAACGGCGTTTACGGGAGTTTTTGGGGTCGCTAATTACGAAACTGCAATCAAAATTTGAAAATTTTGAATCCAAGATTGCGACTAATAGTATCCTAACAATTTAAAAATTTTGATGATAGATTCGTAATCAGCGACCCCGAAAACCCCCGTACACGTAGTTTTATTGACTCAGGATTAGAAATGAAGAAAATCGTAGGTCGCCATCTTGAATCCGCCATCTTGGATTCAAAATTTTTGAAATTCTGATGGAAGATTCGTGATCAGCGACCCCAAAAACCTAGTAAATACCAATTTTCAATGCATTTCCTCTAATAGAAAAATGTGTGCATGAAAGGGTTAAAGAAGGGATTAAAGCTGGAATGGAATAAGGAAATGCAAGCGAGTTTTGATTGCCCTCTGTTCAATAGCCGTTTTGCAATACCCGGACTGTTCCCAAAGTTTCATTCTCACCACAGACGCTAGCTACTTCGCCATCGGAGCCGTACTTAGCCAAGGAAAATTGGGAGAAGAGCACCCCATCGCTAATGAAAGCAGCGGAGGAAAATTATGCAATTACGGAAAAGGCATATTTAGCCATTATGGCTGCTATCTTGCATTTTCAACCGTACTTGTACCGCAGGAAGTTCATCTTTTCGGAAGTTCAAAAGGCAAGAATAGTCACTTCAAGTGCACCAATACAGAGATAAGAGTAAGTCCGATAAGAAAACCAATCTTCTCAGAATCCCCACCTCGCGTTACGATTCGTATAACTAAATCCAAAACAACAATCCCTGGAATCGTTGAACCTAACCCAACGGCGAAGGATAAGAACCTTATTAAACCTGTGGTTAAAAGAACAATCACGCCTGAACCAAGATCTGACGAAACTACTGAGGATTCGAAGCTTGATTCCCCGGCGCCAAGCCGGCAGAGGTCCGCCCAACCATCTCTAGTGCCCTCAAAACTACCATTCCATAAGGAACCAGACACCCCGACTGAAAACTCGACTGACTCCGAGCAAGCACCCGAAAACCCAAGGACAAAACCCGACAAACTTGCTTTGTTACTACAATACTCCGACGGAGCCTCCGACTCGTTCGTAGTCGGGGATTACTGGTGGGACCACGAAGAAGGAATAAGAGCAAATCGAAGGGCCGCATCCATGTCATTTGAAGAAGCAGATAACACTGACGGGTTACGAAAGTCACTCACCGAAATTCGAGATTACGGACCTTTAACGACAATAGATGAAGTTCTAGAAACGGACGAATCATCAACTGAAGAAGTGAACCCAGAGCCTGCATGAGAATTACCCACAGCTTCTAGCACCATAACCCCAGAATTATTTTATTCGGAGAAAATGAAATTGTCTTATTTTAAGTTCGAATTAAAATTTTCAAATGAGAGCCTGATATACAAACCAGACTACCTCCTACATTTTACATCTGCCGATGCAAAATTCACTTCCAGCATCGATAGAGTATTAATCAAAGTGGACCTTGTAAATAAAGGAGATTTCAAATTGGGAAAACTGACAAAGGGTAAAGTGGCAATCACGTTTCATAGGAAGAACTTTGGACTGTCTGGAGCCGTAAAATCTTCATACTTAGACGAAATCTTTATTGAGGATGTAAGAAAGTGTTTGTCGTCAGTAGCTTAAGCCATTACGAAATACAAAATCAAATCCATACGAATATCCAAAATAGGCGACCCCACAGAAAAACTTGATTTTTCACAATTTTTAAATGTTTGTAGAGAAATTTTAAACCTCTGTGAATGTAAACTAATTATATACTACGGAAGCACCATATACCTGCCGGAAGAAAATTATAAAGGAAGATCACAACAGCCTAATCGGAGGCCATAAGGGAATAAACAAAACCTACAAGTTAATACGTACTAGGTATTATTGGCCAGGTCTTAAGGATGACGTCTATGAATACGTCCACAAATGTTATTGCCCACAGTCTAACGGTTTGGTTAAGCGGAGCCATATAGTACTAACAGAATTACGCGAAATCGCGCGAGAAAAACTACGATCAAAAAGTTAAACACGTCGACTATAAGCCAGGCTATTAAATTTTTGCTCAAAAGGAAGCGCGTAGAAACAAATTTGACGTACATGACGTCGGCCCTTATGAAATAACCGATATATTAGATAAACATAACGTGATTTTTAAAAACGAAATCATCACTAATGAAATTTTACGACGCGCGAATCATTCCCGATTACTTCTCGATTTCTTATGCATATATATATTATTTATTTATTTATTACCAGTAAAAATTTACATATTATATTACATAACAGTAAGCTGTCACAGAGATAAACGTAGTCATCTGTTCGCGACACCAGCATAACCTTATATACTAAAGTGACTTACAAACTAATCAACCTCATAAGTTTTGTATAATCAAAATATAATATTCTATAATTACTTACACTCTAGAAAGATTACAACAAAACATATATTCACATATACTCATAATAATTTTGAGTTGAATTCCTATTTTCTATGAGTTATTTCTAATCCATTTTTTTAGTATTGATTTATAATTCTTTGTATGAATACTCTTTAATTCATTTGGCAAGTCATTAAACGTACCGATAGCTTTTACATAGCTATTTTTATTACTTATAGTTTTTTGTCTTTATATATATATATGTATATATGCGATGCCGGACTTTCATTCTCAAAATCAGAAAGCAATTTTCGTCTGTATACGAGTCATTACAAGAAACGAAATTTTGGGAAAAGATAGATCTTTTGATTACCTCGGCAAAGTCCTTTTCTTTTCGCAGCTTATGGAAACGATTAGTTAAAAAGATATTAAAATACAAATTCTTCGTCCCTCACCCTGTATACCCTGTATAACTAAAAATTATTATTTTTGTTAAACCTAACTCGCTAACCAAAACTCAGAATATTTTGACAATATTCATGGTTTTATGAGGTTATCAGGTCTATTTGTGATATAAATTGCAATTCATTTTATTAAGATGATCTGGAAAAAAGAAATACATTATTAAATTAGTATACTTCTTAGCTACGTGCCAATGAATTGGCAGCATAGTGAATTCGCATGATCGAAGATGCGCTCGGACGAAATATAAGCGCCGAAAACCGACCAGCAGACAGCTACTTCAGCATAGAGTCTTTTAGAGTATATGTTAATTAGCTCAAATATATATCTGGAATCTGCTTTAATCAGTGTTGTAAACATTACCCCATCTATAGCCAATGGTGTGATGCCTAAAATCTGATATCTTCGTTGCCTATCTCTTTTTGGTCTAGTAAACCCATCGACGTAATTCCTTGTCATGTACAAAGTGGCCAGCATCAACTGCTGCTTTAAAATTTGCCAAGCGATGCAGTTGACTGATACTTTTTACATGTTTGTATTTTTGCCTTACAGAATCAACGCGTGATTTCCCTTTCTTTCCACTTTTCTAGTACTCCACTACTTTTACATTATAATCGTACACTACCTAGTCATCGTCATCATGTGTACACTGATCTATGGGAGGTTTTGCAAAATCAGAAATAGCGTGCAGTATTTCGTCTTCTGTAATTTCTGATTGAATATCCTTAACTGGTTTTTGAAATTACAATGCATCCAATACCATAATTTTTATATCATGAAGTTCTTTCATTAAATCTTTTAAAATTAATTCAAATTTTTCTGCCAATTCGATTTTCTTATAGTTAACAGGTTTTCAACTAATATCTATTAATTTGCTTGTTTTGGTCGAAATTCATCGTCTCTTATATATTTTTCCACACGCTTTTTATTTGAAATGAAATTGTTTTAGATACAAAAAGAGTTTAAACATTATAGAATACATTCACTAATTGCACTTTAATTCAAAGTTGTTTTTGAAAATCTTGCTTAATAATCGAATTTGTATTTGAACTAGTGGTGCGTGTGCGCGTGTGCGCGTGTGTGCGCGTGTGCATGTGTGTGGGTGTATGCGTGCGTATAGATGTGTGCTTGTGCGTGCGTGCGTGCGTGTGTGAGCGTGGGCGTGGGCGTGGACGCGGGAGTGTGCCTGTGTGCGTGTGGTATCAGTTGTCGTTCTTATAACCGTACGGACAACTTTTATCTAATTTCAAGAATCATCGCTTGGCCTACACCGGCTTGCGTGTCTTTGTCTCATTTTGCGCTATTACCTAATTAAATATCGTACGACGTATACCGGAATTCGTTAAAACTATTTCCATGTATGGTGAAGTAATCAACTCTTGAATCGAATCGAAATTCATTTGTTAACTGTTGGCATAATTCAGACGGATACCTTTAACATTGCACATTACATTTGTACGCATAAAACTTTGGACCGACAAACAAAAAGGTTGATATGTAATCACCTGGACCCTTGTCTGCTAGTTCATTCGTCAAACTACCCAGTGTTTTGCCTATCGGTAAACTTGTACTTACCTCTTTGACCCGTGCTAACGTAGAAAACTGAATCGGTGTCGTAGTAAAGGACTCGAGGATCCAAGGCATGTAGATATTCAAACCATTGGATATGTGCTTGTTCCGTTGTAAATGCTGCAAGAACTATACTACCCACTGACGATGATACCACTGAAGATGCCGGAGCCTCATCTTTGTAGCACCAATTCACGTAGAGTTTGCCGTCATTGACGGGTACTATACCGGTAACCTCTATCTCCGCACTGGTGAGTAAAGTCATTAAAGTCTCGGCATTCTTCACTACCACGGTTTTTGTCAAATCTTCGCGTTGACCAAACTTTCCCCACAGAGAATTCAGACACAATTTTGCAACAGATCGTAATCCTGCATTTAGACAAATGTCATCCTTGTTTAATTGTCTGCCCTCATCACATTCTAAGTCTCTCACGTAGTGCTTCTTCTCCTCTTCTGCCTTACAGCCTGTGGAAAACCCAATGACATAACTTTTTGGGTAAAAAATTTATTGATATATTCGGCAAAAAATCCCTCTACCTTTTCATTCTCCTTGCTGATAGTGTTGTGTCATTTCGTACTACCTGTCGAATTTGTATCCTATCACTTGCAGCTATTGCCCTCTCGTATCTATCGTCCATTATTTCACCACTCGTTAAATCTGTATCTCTGTTTACCCTATAGCATCGAGAACAACCATGCCAAAAACAGCCGTGGAACTGCAACACTATACCACGATGGTCTTCATTGTCTCATGGTGTAATAAATCCATCAACCAGGATGTCCTCAGGGAACCTCTTTTCACGACCTCGTCCTGCTTGCTCGATATCACGATAGAGAATCCGCTTCTCCATCCAAGAGAGCCAATGGATAGCAATTTCAGATTGATTATCCGTCAACCTGTAACCATGAGGTAGCACGATGCCTACTACACTTCGCAACAAAATTAACGCAACACCTAATTCCGATTAAAAAGTGGTGCAACTTCGAAGATCGATATCTCAGGTAAAAAGTATCGTAACGGAATGATTTTTTTTTAAATTAAAGGTCAAAGTCTCTACTTTAAGACGGTGGAACTCGATTTTCGATTTGACCCAAACCCCCCCTTACGTGACCTTGAAATTCAAGGTCATTTTTTAAAACCCAAAAATCGCAAACTTTTAGAGTGCACCTGCGCGTGGGTGATTTTTGTCGTAATTCTGATCATTGCATCTTAAAGTACAACTCTTTATCTTTAATTTAAAAAAAACTTTGACCCGCTACGATTTTTTTGACGATTTTGCAGCGTTTTAAAAATTGTATTAAAAAAACTCGTTTTTTTATAAAAAATTTGATAATTTCAATCCACCCTACGATTCTATCTGCGGTGTAGAATGACTCGACTTCGCAAATCAATATCTCAGGTTCAAAATGCCACATGCACGGGTTCAAATGTTATTTCTTGGTTGGTTCTGATCAAATCAAAATGGAAAACTCGTATTTGAGCGAAACGAATATTACCGTCGACTTTAGCGTTATCCAATAAGCACCACGAGGAGGTAGTCAATCGGGTTTAGCTTATCATATGTATGTGTACGTGTGTGTGTGCGTATGCGTGTGCGTGTGCAGGGGGCCCTTAGAAGGGCCGATTACTAATGGTTGTACAAAAAGCTTAATATCTGGTGTTGCCACCTCGGCGCCGAATAACCTCAGCTAATCTTGCAGGCATATTAATGCAAGTTCTTATCATGTCTTGACGTATCTCGTGCCATATCTCATTTAGAGTTTGTCCCAGTTCCTCAAGATTCCTTGGCTGTCTCTGCCTACTGTGCAATCGTCTACTCATCATATCCCATACATGTTCAATTGGATTAAGATCCGGACTATTCGTTGGATGCGTCAGTATCTCTAAGTGATGTTCTCGGATGTAAGCTTGAGTAATTCTTTCGGAATGGGGTGGTGCATTATCTTGCATGAAAATGAAATTTGGACCTGTGCGGCGACTCATTGGAAGCACGTGAGGCTCCAAAATTTTATCGATACAGCGTCTAGCTGTTAGCCCTGGAGGTCAAATCACAATAAGATCAGTGCGATCATTTAAAGAGATTCCTCCCCATATCATGATGGATCCACCGGAAATAATCCTGGTCGGTTAAATATGATTTGGCTCAAAACGCTCCCTCCTGCGACGCCAAATTCTTATTCGAGCATCATTACCATACAGGCAAAATCTTGACTCGTCTGTGAACAAAACGTTCCTCCACTGTCTAACCGTCCATTGTCCATAAGTTCTAGCATAGTGCAGACGAGATCTACGATGTCTTGCTGTGAGAAAGGGTACTCTAGCACAAATTCGCGATCTTAAACCTGCTTCGTGAAGACGTCTCCTTACTGTTTGCAAACTGATTCGCCTGTGTGGTAAGGCTTCGTTGTGAATTTGTTGCGCATTTCTTACTGGTTCACGTAAGGTAGCTCGTATTATACGACGATCCTCGCGAGCATTTGTTACGCGTCTCCTACCTTGCCCGGTCCTTCTGCGATAAGCACCTGTTTCATTAAATCGAGACAGAAATCGAGAAACAGTCGAAAAATGAACCCCTGTTTGTCTTGCTATCTCACGTAGACTAAGTCCAGCTTCTGAGAGTGCAACAATTTGCGCAGGTTGAATTTCATTCAACGGAGGCATTTCTATTTTGTCAAGAAATCGATTTGAACAGTTTGAAAATTTTACCATAAAACGTTTAACTATTTCACCAAAGGGTGAAAGATTAAAGAATGGTAGATTTGTAAAAGAATTGTATTCGTTAAACTTTGGACACGGTCAGTTATGGAATTGAAAATTTTTTTTCCTTACTGATTTCAGGAAACAATATGCAACTGATGACAAATTTGATAAATTTGTACACTTCCTATTTTTTAAGAGATATTTGATGGAAGATAAAAGTCACGTAATAATAACGTTTACCAATTTAAAAAATTTGTTTGTTACATTTAATTTTAGTTAAACCCGATTGACTACCTCCTCGTGGTGCTTATTGGATAACGTTAAAATCGACGGTAATATTCGTTTCGCTCAAATACGAGTTTTCCATTTTGATTTGATCAGAACCAACCAAGAAATAACATTTGAACCCGTGCATGTGGCATTTTGAACCTGAGATATTGATTTGCGAAGTCGAGTCATTCTACACCGCAGATAGAATCGTAGGGTGGATTGAAATTATCAAATTTTTCATAAAAAAACGAGTTTTTTAATACAATTTTTAAAACGCTGCAAAATCGTCAAAAAAATCGTAGCGGGTCAAAGTTTTTTTTAAATTAAAGATAAAGAGTTGTACTTTAAGATGCAATGATCAGAATTATCGACAAAAATCACCCACGCGCAGGTGCACTCTAAAAGTTTGCGATTTTTGGGTTTTAAAAAATGACCTTGAATTTCAAGGTCACGTAAGGGGGGTTTGGGTCAAATCGAAAATCGAGTTCCACCGTCTTAAAGTAGAGACTTTGACCTTTAATTTAAAAAATAAATCATTCCATTACGATACTTTTTACCTGAGATATCGATCTTCGAAGTTGCACCACTTTTTAATCGGAATTAGGTGTTGCGTTAATTTTGTTTCAAAGTGTATATGGTTTTTCTTCAAAAAATTTTTCTAAAAACCCTCATACAAGTAGAGACTATAGCTAAACAAAACAAGCTTAAAAATTTTTCCTGTTCACCGGTGCTCATCGAATCAACTGCATATGATTCGAGAGGTGGTAGAGGACCTTCGTAAAATTGATTTTCTTCCGTGTTGAATAAACGTGGGAAGGTGCTTTTCTCCCTAACGTCTGGTAAACCGTAGGCTTTTGGTAAACTGCTGAGAGGCATGTAGAAGTAGTTCAAGCTGTCGATGAATTTTGTGTTTAGAACGTGCATTAGAATTATTTTTGATCCGTTCATCACGACCAATCGTACTACTCGAGCCTCGTTAAATGTTTCTACAATGTGTTTAAATACGAACTGTGCGTCGAACCGTGCATACTTTTTGAACAACGCACAAATTCGTAAGAACGTGTACTTTTTTCTCCTCCCTACCCTGTATCGGCAGACTTTGCTGAGTCTCAAAATCATAAAACAAGAATAAAATTTGTGTGGGTCGCACTTGTTTTACTGGCTATACGTAGCCTAGATGTCTAATGGGCAATCGAAATTTACATCATGACGATAAAGACATACCACACACATCAGGTTCACTTTTTATATTTATTTGAATTATTTTGAAACAAACTTGACAAAGTTTAACTTTACTGCACACATTACTCTCTCTATTATACGATCCAATTTTAGCATGATTTTCCAAAGAAGTATTACCAAAAAATAATCTTAAGCACACATTACATTTTACGAAATTTTCCTACTGCACAGTGGTAATGACATACACTTATAACATCGATTGGAACATCTATGCTCTTCGGCTCGCCAATAACTTTTGTTACGTGGTATGCAGTAAACGGCATTACCACTCGCTCCAACAAGATTCAAAATAGGCTGATAATGATTCTCACTTTCGTAGTACATAATTCGCAATACGTGAACAACATTGCCATGAGTTTCACTGACGTATTGTATACCGTTATATACAGTCGGAGTTCTTTGTGCAAATGTCGAAAAATTATATACAACAATAGCCATGGCGCGAGTAGCAAAATAATCTTGAAACTTACGTAGTTCTGCGAGTCCACAGCCTTCATCGGGCACTCCGACGTTTGCCAAATTAGCAACTTCAATGGTAGCATTTTTTTGGAAATTCCTTCCTTCACTTTTTCGTATTAGGTTCCAGTAAGCCTGAAGTTGTCCTGTGCGTATTTGACCTCGAACAGCGTAAGCAAACGCGGCGTGTAAGCTCCTCGGCAGACAAAGATTGTCATCATTCCTCATTGTTAGTATTGCATTGATTATTTCTTCGCCGACAATTCGGTTAGACGCACTCGTCCACAACCCACAAAACTTTTAACAAGGGCACAATTCACCGTTAATCTCTCGTTTTCATCTTTTACGAGAAATTCTTGCACAAGTCTGAATGACAGCCAGAGAGGTCCATGATTGAATTGTTCCGATAAGATGGTTACGCTAATATAGTCTGCCGGTGCACCTCCTCACAAAGAAGACAATGGAGATCGGTATAAACGTTTGCATCTGCAGAAGGTCGTGGTATGATTCCTCGCATTTCTTGTCCTTCATAGCCAAACCGACAGTAGATACGCGTTGACTCGCTTTCAACGATAAATCGAGGCCGTTCTCCTCCTTCCTCGGTCTGTAAATAAACATCTGTAAGGTTGACGAATTCGTATATATTACTTAAATTATAAATTAAACAAATATTTTAATCAAATTTTCAGTCTTACTTTCTTCTTCTTCTTTGTCAGCTGTGTCGGTATTGCTGTTACTTCTGCTACTACTACTTTTACTGCTACTTCTACTGCTACTGTTGCTACAGCTACTGGTACTACTGTTGCTATTACCAACGAAGATAGACTCTTATATAGAAGCGCAGAGCTATGCGGATGGCTGAGGCAAGTTTTGGTACCCCGAGAATCGAGATTTGCTATAGTGCGAGCACCCCGAACTCCGAGCGCTCGCTTAGCGCGGTGAATGATTCTGTGGGCAACTACTACTCTCGTGTACGGCCGGTACATGCTGAGAAGGTAAATGACAAATTATCGACTGGTCTCGCATATCATGGCTACCACAGCGTGCTAGCATAGCGGAATCAGTCGCAGACCCGAAAACCAAAAATACTACTTAAACCAACTAAAAAACCATAAATAAATATTCCAAACGACCACCAAACTCTAAAAACAATAAATTAAACCCAACCCTAAGCCCCAAATGTGGCCAATGATCATATGTAAGTTTTGATCATTTCGCAATAACATCAGCGGTGGCCGTGATCACTAAAAAACGAAGGTGCATCTTGTCTGGATGCTGGCAACTTGTTGAAGGGCCCCTTCCTAAGGCACAAAAGCAAACAGTGCTGCCACGAAAATCCTCGGCACCCCAGCACTGTTGAAAATTACCAAAATATCAGGTATTCAGGGTGGCAAGGATAAACAAAAAGGAGCGTGCTCAAACAAATGAGTACCTAGGCAGGCTTTACTAATCCTGCCGTCGATTCCGATCGGGTACCAACCCCAGTAGTCGACGCTCGTTTCCTTGGGAATAAACCCTTTAGATCTGGAAGAAGCGATAGTACGCTGTCTAATAACACCATAACCAGCCCCGTTGTAGGTAACCTGGCACGGGAAAGCAATGGTAATGCATCAGAAAATAAACTAAATATGGATAGTGAGGGTAAAACAACAGTACCCCAAGCGGGCATGGCTATACAGCCTAATCCCGCCGCCGGTTCCGATCAGGTGAAAGCCCCGGTGGCCGACGTTGGTCCCATGGATTTTGGGGAGGGGGGGGCTAACTCACGACACCAGAATGGTGATATCGATCTGGAACCAGTATCCGCCACTGGATTAGGAGTTGCGCCAGGAGATTCCAACTGGAATAGCTGCGTTCAACGCAAGCAAGACTAGCTTGATCGTCTGAGCGCAAAAATCGATGAGCTTATCGATTTTGTAAGGGACAAACACAACGTCCACAAACATATAAAGGACCTTGCTCGCAGTATAAGGGCCTCTTTCAGAACGGTGTGCGCGGCCGATGCCATCTGCAACAGTGTCAACGACCAGGATTGGAGGGAAAGACTACGCAAACCACTCAGAGTCTGCGAAGTAAAAAAGAACAGGGCGGGTCTACGAAGGCTCCGATAACCTCTGAACCACAAAAAGCTATAAAGACCCAAATACAGAGACGACAAGCCGCTGGAGGGGCAACAGAACAGGAGGAAAGTGCCCACAAGAGAGGGTCACAAGAAGGTGAATGGCGCAAGGTCGCAAACAAGAAGAACCTTAAAAAGGAGGTCACCAAAATTAGAAGAAATGCTGGGGAAGTCCTAATATTGGAGCTGGACAGCAAAAGCACGAAAGCGCAAGAATTTGCTCACAAGATGGAGGGAAAGGTGAAGGAGTAGGCATCTGCCACGAGTGGAAAAAGTCACTACAGTGGAAGAAGTACGTGAGATCTTATCCGAACACATCAAAGAAGGGTTACCTCGGTCGATATCAGTAAGATCCCTTCGACCAGCTTACGGGGGAACGCTGATAGTAGTCGTAAGTGGTCCACTTAATACGGCAGCAAATCTAATAAGGGAAGGCAGAATCCGCATTGGATGGGTGAACTGCCGTGTCCGGAGAAAAATAGAAATAAGACGCTGTTATAGATGTAAGCGAATTGGCCAAACTGCAGATGATGTGGTGGCTCAGAGCACGAAGCCATGACGTGCACAAGGGATCTATGCTGTTTGCTGTGCCAAGAGGCCGGAAAATCCCAGACGAAGCATGCATCATAAAGCTATGCATGCCCGCTTACCCAGGAGTAAATCAAAAAGTTTAGAGGATGAGAATACTGCAGCTTAACCTAAACCACTGCGAAGTTGCACAGGATCTTCTGGAACAGACCGCTCGTGAATCTTTTATAGATATTGCTATCATCTCAGAGCAATACAAAGACAGGAATGCCACACAACAATGATTCAGCAATTGCAGCAGCAGGGCAGCAATCTGGGTTAACGCTTACAGTCACAGACAGGAACGCCCACATCATCCAAGCGAGCTTTTTACCTGGGTAAGGGTGAGAGGAATATACATTTTCAGTGTGTATGCCCCTCCAAGTCTCACGGAAGAACAGTTTGCAAGGCTTCTCACTAGGTTAGGGGATGAAGCAACCAACAAGAAACCCCTAATTATCGCCTGAGACTTCAAAGCGTGGTCCACCACATGGGGGAGTACCACAACGAACAACAGAGATAACATACTCCTTGACAGTTTCGCAAGGCTGGAGGTCTGTCTAATTAACACGGGCATCGAGCTTACATTCGTAAAAGGCGAAAGTTCTTCAATAATAGACCTGAACTTCGTAGCGACCATCTTACCTCACGAATACAAAAGTAGAGGGTAAGTGATCAATATACGCACAGCGACCATAGGGCAATACTATATGATATAATTGATAGAAATAAGACCGTGACCAGGCATAAAAAGTTTAGCACTCGCAAATGGAAGGCCAAATCACTAAATCGAGAAGCCTTTGCGGTCATGATGGAAGACGAAGGGCTTGACAAAGGTACTCCCGATTCCGAGGCCGACTCTCTCATGGAGCTCGTAAAAATGGCGTGTGATACCCTTATGATAAATCGCAGATTTGCGCAAGAAATGCCATCGAGCGCAAAGACTGGCCCAAAGAGCCAGAAGCAATCGAGGACACTGGACAGAACAATACCTGTTGGCACGAAAGATGCTCCGCAAAGAGACAAATGCAAGCAAAAACCACTACAACATTGAACTTTGTGAAGAAGTAAACAGGGACTTTTGGGGTCGCCCCTATAAAGTGGTCATGGCACGGCTCAAAGGCAAAGTAGTAGCTCCACCGTCTGGGACAGAATTTTTAAGCCAGATAATAGAAGAACTCTTCCCTGAAGATGACCAATGTGAGGTTTATTGGAAAGCCCCATCACAAGATGGCATCCCACCAATAACCGAAGTTGAACTCGTTAGAGCCTGTGCCAAGACCAGGGACGCAGCTGCCCCCAGCCAGGACGTGGTCCTAAACCAGGCCATTAAACTAGCAGTAAAGATTAATCCCAGGGCATTCTTGAGGGTTTTTGAAACCTGAAAAGGCATATTTCCTAAACGTCGGAAACTGCAACAGTTAGTTCTGCTACCAAAAGGCGACAAACCGCCGGAGAATCCTTCATCCTACAGGCCCATTAGCTTGTTGGACACGCCAGGAAAGATTCTAGAAAGAATCATAGTCAGATGCCTTGAAGACTTCACCTAGGGACGCTACGGGCTATCTGAGCATCAATTCGGTTTTCGCAGAGTCAAGTCAACCACGGATGCAATCAATCTGGTAGTAAACAGAGCACGCGAGGCAATCAATGGTAAGAGGTGGAGGCGAGGAACAAAGAAGTACTGCGCTATCATTGCCCTGTATGTCAAGAATGCTTTTAATTCTGCACGCTGGTCCCAAATTATTGCTTTCTTGTAGCAAGCTATTTAAGCAATAGAACGCTCCAATACCATACGGACAATGGTATGGTCAAACACAGAGTATCTGCAGGAGTTCCAGAGGGTTCTGTCATGGGACCAACGCTCAGGAATATTATGTCTGACAGTGTATTGAGGATTCCGGTACCCCATAATATTAAGATTGTTAGACTTTTGGACGATATTGCAGTAGTAGTAACCGGTAAAACAATCGAGGAAACTACCGAAGACGCCAACGACGCAATTAGCATCATTAGAAGCTGGCTCACAACAGCTGGTCTTAAACTGGCAGAACACAAGACGGAGGCAGTCTTAGTAACTAGCCGGAAAAAAATAGAGACAATCACTCTAAGCAGTAATATAACCTCGTCGCTTTCTATACGATACCTACGAGTACAAACTGACGTCCGACTAAAGTTCGACGAACATTTAAAAATGGTCGGTAGAAAGGCATCCCAGGTTGTAAATGCACTAGCGGGACGGATTCCCAATATAGGGGGATCATAGCCAACACAGAGGAAACTACTGGCCCAAGTAGTTGACTCAATCACGCTTTACGCTTCGCCGGTATGGCACAAACCAGCAAAGCTGACGTCCTACACAAGAGAGATAGCGTCAGCACACCGCCAAGCGTGTTTACGAGTCACTAGCGGATACAGGACCACCTCTAGTGATGCGGTCGCGGTGCTTGCAGGAATACCTCCTCCGGACCTATCTATCTCCGCCGCAGAAAAAAGAGCAAGACTATTTGAGAAGCTGCAAGAGAAGGAGTCGTCAAATGCACTGACAAGAAAGATTGAGCGACAGCGCACCCTAGAAGCCTGGTAACGCAAATGGGATGCCTCAATAAAAGGAAGATGGACACACCGGCTAGTGTCTAATATAGAGAAGAGGATTAATAGACCACACGGATTTCCCCGTTAAGGTTTTCCAGTAGGGCTTGGTTTCTGAAATAACAGCCACGTCGCACAATTTAGTATTGACGTATTCTCGTTTGGACACTGCATCGCTTCCATAGTTTGGATATGTATGTGCACTATTTATTGCATATTTATTTGGAGAGATCGTGGCGTGACGTATGCGTTTACAATTTCCCACAGGATTTGAGACGGTGAGGGTATATATGTATTGGGCTATGTTTGCTATTATAAATCTTTCCTTAGGAATCACATAACCTCTCTTAATGTTGCCTTTGGGCTCGAAGAAATACATCGGTAACCGGCTTGCTCTGTAGATTTCTTTGCTTACTTTATCCAATAATGGAATTTTTACTTTACAATTAAAAATAACACTAATGTTTGTTGTTTTGCTAAAGTTATCGTGTTAAGAAAACTCGATTTTTCTTTTCCTTGTTCCTTGACCTAAGTAGGTATTTCATTCACCAGTTCCACTCTTATGGTGGAAGTGGCGGATCCTTTCTTGGCGGGGCGCATGTCGACGATCCGGCTAGGACTTGACGTCGCTGTTCTTATCTTACGAGCTCCAGGGCTGGTTGTGGGAAACGCTGTCACCAGGCTTGTTATCGGATTTCTAGAAAGTGCATCTGTGTTTATGTTTAAACGTCCTGCTTTGTGTACGAAGTCGTAGTCGTACTCCCTCATCCTCGTCCTCCACTTGATTAAACGTTGCAAAGGCGGTGTCACGGAGTCTATCCACATAAAAGCTTCGTAGTCGCTTACCAAGATAAATGCCCTGCCGTACCTGTACGGTCTGAAATGTAATACCGCAGCTATGATAGCCAAACATTTCTTCTCCGTTGTAGTGTAATTTTTCTCAGCAACTTTCATCAGTTTGAACATATAAGTTATTGGATGTTCTTCCCCCAATTTTTCTTGACTAAGAACGGCTCCTATGGCAAAATCGCTGGCGTCAGTTGTCAAGATAAACTTTTGTGAAAAATCGGGATATTGTAGGACCGGCGGTAAGCAGAGGGGCTCTCTTAGGTCGACAAAGCTTGCTTGCATCTCTTTGGTCCATTCTAAATTTAAACCTTTTTTTAAGGTGTCGGATAGAGGCTTTATCCTAGAACAAAAATGTTCTATGAATTTCCTGTAGTATCCTGCTAATTCCAGTAACTGTCGGATATTTGTTTGGGTCTTGGGAATGACAAAATTTCCAATGCATTCAGTTTCTTGGGGTTGGGTTTTACGCCTTCATATGTCACTATGTATCTGAGAAATTCCACCTTTGTAGTAAGAAGTTTGCACTTTTCGAGCTGAAGCGAGAGATTGGTGTATCTGAGTCGATTAAAGAGTCTCTTTACCATCTGACCGTGCCCATCTAAGTCCTTTGCAAAAACTATAATGTCGTCTATGTATACTAATAATTCGGTATCCGGTTAGTTTTTAATTTTAAAATATAATTGAAAAAGAGCCTTTTTGTATAAAAGTACTTACAATAAACATTAAATATCTAAATTTTTATTATATTTCAACTTGATATACCTCCCTGGCAAAGCAGACTAGTTTCGATGACTTTTTTCACTGTCCGTAAGATTCAAAGTGTACGCATAGTTGGATTGGGCTAAAATTTTGTGGAGATACTCTTTATACATGTACTTTCAGTATGAACGGAGGAATTTTTATTTGAGCTAGTAGAAGTATATTTTTGTTTAAATAATTGCAATATTACGCCTATTTTGCAATAATTTTATCACTTTTATTGGTGTTGAATCAATTCTACTCGTTCAATTCAAAATCACTCCGCTCATACTGAAAGTTCTCCTCTAACAAGTATCTCCACAAAATTTGAGCCCAATCCAACCATGCGTTCCCTTGGAATCCTACGGACAGTGAGCTAAAATTCAGAAAAACAATATTATGAGATATTTAATAATTAAGATTGCAAATATATTAGCTATAATTAATACTTATCTAATACGTTCAGGATCTTATCTCCTCTTTCTAATGCATTAAATAAGCATATCCTCCAGTTGGCACCAATGTTCCACGGTTGGCTTGGGTTGAACCGCTCTGTTGTTGTTGCATGAGCTGAAATCAGAAAAAAAATGAGAAATTTAAGTACACTGCACTTATTACACTTAACTCAGTTAATAATACTTATCTTTTTTTTTGTCACATAGACAAAGCATTGTAGTCATTTATTGAGTCTGCTACACATCCATAACCTCACCTGTAACTTTTGACAGAGACGGCTCATGCCAGCTCTGCAAAGAATAAAATGAAAAATGTACATTTTAGAGCGTATAAGTATAATTTAGGAACTAAATTATATTTAATTATTTATTTTATTAAATAAATTAAATAATAAATACAAATTAGTGGCAATAAAAATATAATCATTAGTTAAAATCAAGATTTATAATAAATACATTTATAATAATTACCTTAGTGGGCTCCTGCTGCATATGATTCCTCTGAGATTCCTTCTCGTGCTCTTCTTCTGATAGTCCGATCCTCTACGGTACTGCTTAATGTTTTTCTTTCTGCATGAAAGATTCTGTCATCATCACTCGTATTGGTCCAATCCACTGCTGCACATCCTGGACTGATGTCAAACTTCCTCATAATGTTCAGAAATCCTGTGCGTCCATCATTGAAACAGGTCACAGCTATATATACACCAATCTTGAGAAGCAGCAAGCCACTCTTGGTCCAACTCTTTCACTTAAATTGATTGAAGCAATCTGTTTACACTTTACACACACTATATCAACTTTGAACCCGAAGCCTTGTACATCAGACTTACTAAATGTCACTTTGCCGTTGCACTGATTACATACTAAAATGTTCTGAAGTGCAGGGAATAGAATATTGATGTCAATAATTCTATTTCTTGTGTCACTAATTTGACCACTATTGCACTTTTAAGTTTTTTTGCACTGGTTTTTTGGACTGATTTTCCTTCTTCGTCAAAAATTCTCTTGGCCTTAGGTCTCCCTCGAGAATACTTACTATCAGGATGTGTACTTTGAAGTCTTCCCTTCTTATCCCTCAAAGACATTTTACACAAAATTTTGCTGCACTACACACACATACACACACAAATAGTCAAGAAAAAAAAAAGATAACAAACAAATGAATTTTAAAAACTAATTTGTTTAAAATTGTCACCTTTAAAACAAACGAATATCGTATAATTTAAAATTTTTTTTAGCAATATCAGCTGTGTTTATCAACACATACCAATGAGCTGTGTGAACATAGTCAAATTTGAACTACGTGAAAGTAGTCCGAAAACTTTTTCCATCTCACCTGCAAACGAGTTCCAATATCCGCCGATAAAGTGGTGGCTTATCGAGCGTCAAATTTCAAATCAATTCCTATTCCATTCAAACGTATTATGACCGTCATAACATGTTTACATAAAATTGTCAGTGTTTGAACATTCATAATATGTTTTAAAATCGAATAAAATTATATATAAACCACGGTGTTATAAGTCATTATAAACAATAACATATATCTATATAATGGTAAAAATGGCTACTTTTTATATTATTTAACAAAATTTATTTCACACTTGGTCTTAAAAAAGAAAAAATAGTACAGAAATATAAAATCGAAAAAAAAAACAAATTTTATTGATATTTAGTAAAAAAGGTGGTATACAAATTTTGCTTAAAACTTTACCAACAAATTTTTTTTTGAAAAATTTGACTTTAGAATCGTATTCTACGGAAAATTTCCTATAAAAATAAGAAATAAAAAGAATTCGATTTTTTGAAGATTCAAAGGTGGTTTGTCCCCTTAAGTAAGCAAAGGTACGGTGTTTCCACTGTAGGTGCAAATTTCCGGTCGAAAAAGCGGTTTTGTGTCTGCCTTCAGGATGTACCTCGATCCACTCATGGCAACCAAAGACACGTGCAAAGTTGAACTGCCTCTAGCCGATCGTTGCAGTTGCTACGCCATTAATGCCTAATGAGTGCAACGAAAAGCGATAATGCAGTGACATCGGCCAGAAGAGGTAAGTTCCCAGGACGGGGGAAAAATGACTTTGGCAGTGGCACACTTATGCCACGCTGGAGAGCAGACCGATTTGAGCAAGCGAGACCGACAAATCTAAGAGAACTCAGTGATCGGCTGTCGAAGGCGGCGGACTCACTTTAGTTGATTTATAAAGTCATATGCTTTGATTATCAAGATTGTTTAACTTGATTGATTTTTAATTTACAAAACGTCAGGTATTTATTCAGATTTGTTAACGCATGTATTGAGCAAATTTCATATCGTTGAGACAAACTGAACAAAGTTGAATATTTAATTGGAAGTTTTGGAATTTTATTTAACTGCAATTTCGAGCACATTAGATCATTGGACCATTTATTAGATGTCCTATTAAAATTCATCTGACGTGATTAAGAGTCAACGAAGGATATTGACAGTAAGGTTTCCAATCAATTAAAACACTGATTAATAAGAGAGAAAATTGAGTTTGATTGAGCAGAAGCTGTTAGACCACAACAATCTGTCAGTGCTGTATATAGCCCTACTCACTCAAGACTCATTACAAAAAAATTTATCATTGTGAATAATAACAAATATAAATAGGAATTATGAGGAAACTTACCTCTTGAATGAAAAATTTTTGTACGACATCGTGATCTTTTAAGTTTGGTACTCGAGCCCCAATTTTTCGCGCTTCTGTTCTAACTTTACGACCTAAACAAAAATGACACATTATGATAAATATATTCGCGCGTGTGTGTATGTATGTATGTATGCATGTATGTATGTATTTTTGTTGTAAGTTTTAACTAACGACACATTACTAGATACTCTATGATAATGCCACTTCATCATAATACTATCTAATGAGGATATTAAATGAAGATGATACTACTTCATATGCGATTCGATTTCAAACAATTATTTTTCGTTTCCAATTTACAGTGAAATGAAAAAATAATTTTTGGTTTTTCGGGGCTTTGAACCGAGAACCTATCGATTACGAGTCGAGCGTCTTACTGACTCACCCGTCATACCCTTATGTTAGGTAAGCATTGTATCACACATATAAATATTATATTCTACTATTATTATGGTTCTTAATTTTTTTTATTAAAACTTATTTTAGTTACAAATCACTAAGAAAAACAATTTAAGTTACTGGGATATGAATTCTGGGTTTTCGGTCCCGAGTCAGCTCAGGGAGTACGAGGGCAGGCAGCCATGCACGTGGGGATCATAACCACGCCTGTCATGGCAGTAGAGTTCCGGTCGCTCTCCTGCTCTGAAGGGAGAGGTACCACGATGACGGTCCCCTGGCGAGCGTGAGAGAGACATTTAAATTTAGATTTGTTTATTTATTTATTACACCCTAAGGTTGCATCTTAGCTGGTGGATAGAAATATACAAAAGTTTGTACAAGTAATTTCAGTAATTTGTACAAGCCAGCAGCAGTAATAGCCAATTCGAAATGTCGAAGAGATCGTCGTAGAAAGCGCAGAGAGAACAATATTTCACGGACAATCGTGTGATACAAACGGTCGGGTATAAAGGTACTTACAGGCTAATTCGGAGACGTTGAGAGTAGTTTCAGCGACTAGTGAACGGGATAATCATACGTGTAGGTCTTCGGTCTATATTCTTCAATCTCAGTCGTGTTTGTCACGCTCGACAAGACACTTTTGCAAAAATTTCTTGAAAGTACTTATATGTGATGATAAATAAACGGTGACATTGAGCGAGTTAAGAAGGATCACCAAATGAATCAGGAAAAACGGGCCAAGAAAAGAATAACGATATATCACAAAAGCCTTTCAAACGCGCTTCGGAGTCAAATAAAGTAAAGCCATCTGAGAACCAATCGGAATTGAGTGCATTTTAAATTATTCGTTTTGGGTACTAGTAACCCTTTCAGTAAAAAAGTATACGATCATTACGTCTCGCACCGTCTCTCGGAGTAGATCGTCTCTCACCTACAGTTTGTAAGCTACTACATCGACTTAGCATATTTCAATAAAGCGATAGCCACACTGAGCGTCGACAAAGTTCGGGTAAGTGTCATTTGAAGCAAATGAAAAAGGATTTATTGCTGTTAAATTACGACTTTTTAATCTCTCTCTCTGAAAAAATGTACCGTATTCTCTCACTATTCAAGAATTTTTGTTGCACAAGGGAAAATAGATACCTGAAGTTCGATGCAGAACGTGTCACGCTAATATATATATATATATATATATATATATATATTGTAACGCCACACTTTGTGTGTGTTACACAGCAGAGCAGGATGCGATGGTGCAAGCACCAGTCCTGCTCATGCTGAGTTAGAAAACCTGACTAGCGAACAAGGTGCATAGATTGAAGACAGGCTCTATGCAGCCAATGCGTCACAACCCCCCCAACGCCTAACCCCTCACATGCTAAATCCTACCTAACTAAGTTAAATCTGCCTAAGCTACCCTATCCCCTCACATACTACCCTACGCTCTACCCATATCCCTTTTATATCTTCCTTCCTCAACGCCCTGGCAGGCGTTGAGCTGTTGGGAGGCCAGTCGTACTCCAACCTAGTCCCCTGTAAATAAGAAGAGATATTAGTAAATCATCAGGAGAGAGAGAAATACTTAGCACAGTGCAACGATACAGAATGTCCTACCTCGACTCCTAGACAGCTCCTGTAAAGAAGACAACATTAGTACAGACTCACTACGATGCACAAAAGGAATTAAACATACCTGCTATCGCTCAAGGAGTCACCATCGAAGAATGTTGCTGCACTGGATGTCCTGACAGGAGAAGGAAACAGCAAGCACCAGACAGCCTAGGAGCAAAATAGACTATATAGAAACTGTCAGAAGCACACAGTCAACATACATAGGTATCATAACCTATGTATGTACTTATCCTGTTACAAGTTCCACCAGCATTCTTGCACACTGTGTCCAGGATCGTCGAGGAGAAGATGGGACGGCCAACTCCCGGCACTGGCAGCAGGAACAGCTGACTTATCGTATTTTCACGGCACCAAGAGGAAACCACACCGGTACACGCGCACCGCACTACGTGTCGTAGGTCATGCTGTAGCAGCATGCCCGCTCTCGCTCGCTCTCTCTCACTCCCATTCCTATAGTCCCTTCCCCGTCACGTGACTGGCCCTCTCAGCGTCTCAACGGCTGTTACGGGAACTACGCAGTTGGACCACGCCGCTGCCGAATTCCCATAGTCTCGATCACTTTGTCCTCGGATAGCTTCGTAACCACTTGCCTAGTAATATTCGTCTTTGTACTCGACTTTGTTCCTGGATATCGTTGCGACCACTTGTTATTAACATTCGCTTTCGTACTCGAACCTTTGTCTCAAATACTTGTGAGGAAGCTTGTGCTCCAGATCGGAATAGAAGGACTACCTAAAGCGCGCCTAGACTCTGTTCTCGACGTCCTTGTTTAAATAGTGTTTTCTTGTACATCGAAGCCTAGTGCGACCGACGAGCGACGACGAGCCACGCTAGGACGGAATATGTAAGTTACACTTAAGTATTGTGTGATACCGCGCGCGTAGCTAAGCTCATATTTACTTAATATTGTATTCGTGCTACAAAGTAGCTGGCGCCCAACAATTATAATTATAATACTGTCAATCATTTTACCTTACATTTATTAAAGATAATATTACTTTTAATTACTTGATTGATTTCTTTCTCGCTACCTATAAAACTTATGTTAAAGTCTGCCAGAATGCAGCGCGCATCTTCTGGGGCATTGACAGAAGATGCGTCATAAAATTGGCGCCCAACGTGGGGCCGAAAATTTTTTTTTTCAATGCCATCTCTCTCGCGCGCAAGCATCGCGAAACGATTTTTCGACATTTTCGGCGCGTCGCGAGGCTGTTCAGCCTCGCCGGCGGCCATTTTGGAAATTAGTAGCGTCGGTTGAGAGACAACACGAGCACAGTCTAGTACGCTATATCTATAGATATAGTAGACTGTATTTACTTGCTTCTTTCGTTTCCTTTGTGCTACAAATTTTTCGAGTAGAATTTTCTGAAATTCGTGTTGTGTCTAAACCGATAGTAATTATGAATATTTATCGTTGTAAATTATTAGTAAGGTAAAAATTTTTTTTTCTCTGCATATACATATCGCTTATCTATTATCATTTAATGGTTTTTGATATATTATAGATAATATTTAATTTTATTTCTTGCTGTGTGTGTGGATTTACTTATTTTTTTTTCTCTTTCGTCACCCTGCCCGCCTATCGTTACACGATTGCACATTGTAAAATCAAATATAACCTTCCTTTCTCCTCTCACAATACACACTCACACAAACAGACCCCCCATGCCCCAGACATAATAATTAGCTAATACCCAATAAGTAAATAAACAAATTAATCCCTTCGTAATAATTTCGAATAACATGTTTTGAATTTCGAACTTAGCAACAAGCATTGCCTCGTATTTGTATTGATACAAAATCACTCGAATCGAATAGTATTGTTTTGAATTTAACTTCGAAGACCCTCGTATTCCAATAAGCCCATATAGTAAACAATGCTTGTCTGCTATTCGTATTCGGACTTTGAAATACTCACATTTTCGTATGCCTTATTAACTCTCGGGTTATTGAATTTTGGAAATTAAATTGTGCTTTTTAAATTATTTTCCCCTAACCACCCCACATTATATCATTGCTCGCACCTCACAAAGGACATTTGCACATAATGAATATTAATACCTTTGCACCTTTTCTCATCGCTCTTGCTTGGTGATAAAAATTTTTTTTGCTGTGCTCTTTCTTTCGACACTAATGTATTTTAGCAACAACATTTTATATTTTTTGTTGTTGTTGTTAATTAAATTAGTTTATAAAAATTTTTTGGAATTGGGTTTAAAATTTTTTTTTAAGAGAATTAGTCTATAAAAATTTTTTCTTGTTTTTTTTCCTTTGCTTGGTTACTTGAAGGAATTTTTTTTTCTCTCTATATTAGTAAATGGTAGTAGATTAAATTTAAATAATAACAGAGAAAGAAAGGGAGCTAATAATAGCAAGCAGCGTTAAATGAGCAAGAGTGAGCTAACGCCCCAATAAGCCTATTTCGTAAGATAATGTCGCGATACCAGATCGAGGAATTTAGCTTTAAGCTGCAGGAAAATTTAGAAAAGAAGAAGGTATCAGAACTCAAGGAAGACTTAAGGGAAAGACATCTAATCCAAAGAGGAACAAAAGCAGAATGCATTGATCGTTTAATTAGATACGAATTAATTAAGAAATTCGGAAAGAAAGCAGCCCACTGGGATTCGGACAGCGAAATAGACACAACTTCGCAACAAGAAGAGAATTTGGATGTTGAGGAGAGTGAGACTTCATCAGCTGGCGAAAGCGTAATAGAATCAGTTAAAGGGAATAGTCCACAAGTCACAGACGCATCTGACAAGATGAGTGAGAATTCGACGAACCCAAGTGCTAGCAAATTCAACTTCGACGGTCTTTCAGCGTTGATAGACCAAACCAACCGCGATATGTCACTACCAGACGGAAGAGTACCTGTCGCATCGACTCCAGCGACACTAGAGGGAAAAACGGCACCACCAATATCATTGTTAAGGGAAGGTGCTACCGCAACTGGAACAATACCGCGATCGAAGGAGACTATCGGATTGGATCAGCAAAGTAGGGATAGCAATCACAACGCAGCGTCAAGTGGAACGAGACTACCTACCGCCAATACAGAATCGCGTCACTCTCACTCGAAACCAGCAGATGACCCAGCACATAGGGCAAACACCACAAGAAGCCAAGACCAACATAACCCTACCCAACCCCTATATAACCAAACCCCATACCCCACATCGAATCCTACCACCCAAACCCAACCAACCCAATTAAATCAATTCCCGCAATCAAATCAAGTTCCCCAATACAACCAGTTTCAACATACAGCCCAATTTCCCCAAACGAACTATTCATCGCAGCCTAACAGCTTCTCGCAAGCTAATCAATTCTCGCAAATGGGAAGTTCGACTAGAGAAGAGATCAACATGTCGAACTTAGGAAGTAACATGCCACAAAACTATAATTGGTTACCGAACATGTACCAGTGGCAGTACATGAACCCATTTTTAGCGGGATTCCCAAACCCGTATTTTGCAACGCCACAAGGTCAAATGCTGCCGTGGATAAATAACCCCCACAATACGAGCCAGCAAATACCAAATTCGAACGCCAACAATTCTGCAGTAAACTCAAGTTATGCAGTGATAGACACAACCTACCAGAGGGAACAACGAGCTGCAGACTTAATACAGAAGCACGTCAAACCATTCTCAGGGAATCAAGAGGATGATTTAGAAGAATTTATTAGAAGCTTAAGAGACTGCAGAGATGGATTGAAGATATCAGATAAGGATATTTTGCAGCATGTGACGTTACTGTTAAAAGATGAAGCACTGTATTGGGCTAGAGCCCAAAAATTTAATTGGAATACAGTAGAAGAATTACTAACAGGCTTGGTTCGCAAATATAGGAAGCTAGATTACCAAATTAGATTAGAAGATGACATTGTATATAGAACACAAGGACCCCAAGAGCCACTCGGATCATATATAACAATTATGAGAGAATTAATGGGTCGTTGTATACCCGAATGGCCACTGGAAAAACAACTAGATCGAGTACATAGGAATTTGAATGTGAAATACGTAAAAATAGAAAGAGGAGACTTCGACTCGTTTGAAAAATTAGAAGCAATAGGAAATAAGATTGAAATACGAGAAACAAGAAAAAGTTTGTATCGTCCCCCACCACCCCCCGAAAAGTCCCTATGTCCCCAATTAGCTTACAAGAGCCCAAAAGAGAAGAAAAATCGAGTAGCTGCAATAATACATCCAATAGATAACGAATCTTCAGATGAAGAAATAGACCAGCGAGTAGCAGCCATGAATAATTACACTAGTAAGAGACCGAATGGAGCAGGAACTTATGCCAATAATAAACGTGACAACAATAACAATATTAGTAACAAAAACAATCAGTCGATCGCCAATCCAAAACAAGGAAATCAACCTAGAAAAACACAAGATACAGATAGAAAAACTGTTAATAAAACAGAAGAAGAGGTAAAGAAGAAATACCCATGTTGGGTTTGTAAAGAAACAAGCCATTGGGCGGCTGATTGTCCTCAAAAGAGAGGAAAAATTTGCTATCGATGTGGCAAAGCCAATGTCACGATCCGTACGTGTCCCAAATGCTCCAGGGAGTCGGGAAACGCACAGGGAGGAAGACCATAAGGGCTAGGTTAACCTCCAAACACTCGAAGGCCCAGGTGCAGGAGACCGGGCCAACAATCGTCAAAAACTCGAAACCACCTAGTAAATTGATAAATGCTGGATATGATGAGAACGTAGAGATACCAGCAGGCCCGGTTGGCACAGTAGACAACAGACTGTACCTAAATATCGAGATCGCAGGCAAAATGTTCCCAGCATTAGTAGACCCAGGAGCAGTCGGTTCATTTATTGGTGAAAAAGCTGTCAAAGAATTAGGAGCTGAAATACTCAGTGAAGATGGCTATATGGTAATGGCTAATGGAGCTATAGAACAAATCCTTGGTTCAGTAAAAATAAATTTTAAATTGGAAAATAGCGAAATTACGACACTCATACGAGTACCGAAAAACCTGGATTACGACTTCGTATTAGGAATGGATGTGCTGCCAAAATTGAAATTGAAAATCGACTTAGAAAATCGAACGTGGCACACTGATAACGGAATAGTAAGGAAATTTTATCCGAAAAATCAAGACCCAGGCTGTATAGTAGCAAATGCTGCTATAGGCGGAGTAATTTCGGAAATATCGAAGAACCAGAGGAAAAAACTCGAACAGATTATTTTCGATTTAACAATACCCCCTCAAAAGCCCAGCCCTCACGCAAACCTAACCCCCCATGTAATTGAACTTCTAAATTATCGCCCCATAAAACAAAGAATGCGCCCTATCTCTCCCAAATTATTAGCAAAAGTCCATGCAGAAATTGATAGAATGTTAGCTGAAGGGATAATCGAACCGTGTGAAAGCGCCTGGAGCAGCTGTCCAGTAATAGTACCAAAAGCTGACGGAGGAATAAGATTTTGCATAGATTATAGAGCCCTCAATGGCGTGACAAAGAAGAATGCATACCCGTTACCATTAATGGATACGCTGCTAGGAAATCTGCGAAATTGTAAATACCTATCGAAAATAGACTTGAGTCACGCATATCATCAAATACCCTTGGACAAAAACAGCAGACAATACACAGCTTTCGCAGTCCCTGGAAAAGGATTATTTCAGTTCTGCAGACTACCCTACGGCTTATCAAACGCCCCAGCCACATTTCAGGCAGCAATGGATAAATTATTTACGGCGGAGTTGCAACCCCATGTATTTGTTTACATGGATGACGTCATTATAGCAACAGACACATTCGGAAAACACCTGGAATATTTGAAAATTGTGTTACAGAAGCTAAAGGAAGCAAACCTAGAATTGAATCGAGAAAAATCGGAATTTTGCTGCCCCGAAGTTAAATACCTTGGATATGTGATAAATCGCCAAGGATTGAACACCGACCCCGACAAAATTGCCCCAATCCTCAATTACCCCCCTCCTCGTAATCTAAAGCAGCTCAGGAGATTCCTTGGAATGATCGGATGGTATGCCCGATTTATAAAAGACCTAGCACTCGTAAAAACCCCCCTAACTGAGTTGCTGAAGAAAAATGCCCCGTGGAAATGGGAAGAAGATCAACAAAAAGCATTTGAAACATTGTTGATTCTTCTGACCGAAGCCCCAGTACTGGCTCGACCAGATTATACTAAGCCTTTTTGCCTCCAGACAGATGCAAGTAGTTTCGCTTTGGGAGCTGTATTAACACAGACAATTGAAGGAGAAGAACACCCTATAGCCTACGCAAGTCGATCACTCACGAAGGCTGAAAGGAACTACACTGTGACGGAAAAAGAATGCTTAGCAGTACTGTGGGCAGTCGAAAAATTTAGAGGTTGTTTGCTAGGTGAAGAATTCACAGTCATAACAGACCATAGTAGTCTGAGGTGGCTACACAACCTGAAAGACCCAGCTGGAAGATTAGCCAGATGGGCGACAGCACTACAGGGTTATAATATGAAAATAGAGCATCGTAAAGGAGCTCTTCATAAAGTACCCGACGCGCTGTCTCGTATGTTCGAAGAGGAAATTTGCTGTATAGCAGCCTCAGGGATGATCGAAGAGGATAGCTGGTATGCTAAGCGTAAAGCAGCAGTGATGAAGAAGCCAGACAAATATCCCAATTGGAAAGTACAGAATAACTTATTGTACAAACATATCCCAAACACTCGTATAGATAAAATAATACCAGACCTAGATAGCTGGAAATTAGTAATACCAGAGCGCGATCGCGAGCGAGCTCTGTTCGAATGTCATAACACTCCTCAATCAGGTCACATGGGGACCGCTAAAACCTTCAATCGTCTCATCCAGTCATATGTTTGGCCGAAAATGAGGAAGGATGTGGAGCGTTATGTCAAACAATGCCCAGATTGCCAAATGTGCAAAGTTCCCCAACAATCGCCGACGGGACTTATGGGCCATCGAAAAATAGAAGGACCTTGGACGAATGTAGCAGCAGATATAATGGGTCCACTACCGAAAAGTAAAGGACAATGCCGCTACATCTTAGTATTCCAAGACCTCTTTACAAAATTCGTCGAAATTAAAGCACTTCGTAAAGCAACAGCCAAAAGCATCATTAAGACTTTCGAAGAATTAGTAATCTTCCGATGGGGATGTCCAAAATATTTCATTACCGATAATGGTACTGAATTCTCGAATAAACTCGTAACAGCACATATGGTGGACCTAGGAATAATTCAAACCACCATTGCTCCTTATCACGCGCAGGCAAACCCAGTCGAGCGTTGTAACAGGACAATTAAACAAATGCTGAGTATCTTTGTGAAAAATGACCACTCGAATTGGGACATCCACCTCAATGAATTCGCCTTTGCAATGAATACGGCGGTTCAAGCATCGACACTTATGACCCCCGCGTTCTTGAATTTCGGAAGAAACCCCCGCCAACCCAAACTACTCACCCAAACACCACCACAAACCTCAGACTCCTCAAATCCTGTAACGTGGGCAGAAAGGGTTGCGAGACTGTCAATGATCCATGATATTGTTCAAAAAAATCTGAAATTAGCCAATGAGAAACAAGCTCGTTACTATAATAAAAATAGACGGGATCTCAAGCTAAAAGTAGGAGATCTCGTCCTTCGGAGAAATCGGGTTTTGTCATCAGGTGCTGATAACTTTGCTGCTAAATTAGCGCCAAAATTCACAGGACCTTGTCGAATAATCGAAGTGTTATCACCAGTCGTATATTTGCTTGAGGACATTGACAGTGAGAAAAGAATAAAAGTTCATGTATGTGACTTGAAACCCTATTATCCACCCACTAATAATAGTTTTTCGAAAACAGCTACGTCTCATCACGCAGCGGAGAGGGATGGAGACCCAAGGCAAGGGAAGGGCCAAGAGCGTCCGAGCCAGAAGGTTCAGCTGGGCGGAGCAGGAGCTCGACCGCCAACTCGAAGAGGTCAAGGCATGGGGAAAGTTAGAGCGACCTCGAAGCCTTACGACCTTCGGCCGAGGAAGGGGCAGGGGAAAGCCACCCCACAGCCCACCTAGACGCCCAGGACAACGGCTCATCGACTTCGAAGAGGATCCAGCCCCCGTTACCGCTGATACCCCTCCGCCACCTAGGTCAGCGTCGCCGCAGGAAGAATATATTTTCGACCCGATTAGCGGCCGATATAATGTATTGCCGCGAGCCGCCCCTAAAAAGGGCCTATGTCCCTTTTCGCCCTGTAACGATCCCGTGGCCTTCCATGCGCCATTTTTAGAGGATACCTCACTCGGGAGGCAGAGACGTAGGGAACGACAAGGCGATACTAGATCCCCGAAGCAGTCCCCTATAAGGATTCCCCCCTGCCCCATACCCAAACCAAAGCCCCCCACCTACTTAAACCCGATTCGTAGACCCCGTAAGCTGGTAAATCCCACACCCCCCATAGTCAAGGTAGTTAATGGTAAAAAGGGTGAACAGATTCGAGTCCACCGAGGCGACGAGATCACTTTCGTCAAGGACTCTCATACCCAGACCAGGGAGGTGAGTCCATTAGCGCGGGAAGGCCGTGTGGGAGAAACCCCACAAGGTATAGCTGCAGGGCCGATTAGGTTCATACCTGGTGGAACACCAGCAGCCCCTGCAGCCTTACAAAGTATCCCCGCACTGATGGATCTCAAAATCCCTCGGCCTGGATCGTCCACTACCGCCAAACCCGTTCCCATGCATTCCCCTATACAATCCCCGAAAACTAGCAAAACCCAGAGTGCAGCCGCGACTCAAACCCTAATACCACCACTTATGGGTCTACGAATTGGAAAGCCACCCATCCTGACCCAAACTGGGGAGAGCAACTGTTGGAACTGCGGAGGAACAGACCATCGGTACTCGCGTTGCACACAACCGAAGTCTCGGTTTTGTTACAAGTGTGGCCAGCGTGGATCCGATACCAGAACGTGCTCGAGATGTTCCACACCTCCCCCAACTCCACGGACGGGAGAGGATGGAGCAGCGCTAAGGATACGTCCAGAATCTCGGCAATCTAGATCATCGTGCAGTACTCAACCACCGGCATCAACGCATGCAATTTACGGCCAACAAGGGGTTCATGGAGAGGCCATACAACCGGTCATGATTGTGATGCAGGGTGCATCAGTTTACCTCGGTTCCCAACGTCAACAGTCTCCCCAGTAAATCCCCATACCGCTCTACCGTTCCAAAAGATGTAATCCCACCCATATCGCATACCACAAAAATCCCTCCCGTATCGCATAATATCGCTCTACCGTTCCAAAAGATGAAATCCCACCCATACCGCATACCTCAAAATCCCTCCCATATCGCATAATTATCGTTCTACCGTCCACAAGGAAAATGTAACCCTCCCATACCGCAAACCACAAAAATCCCTCCCGTATCGCACAACTATCGCACTACCGTTCCAAAAGGAAATAACCCACCCATATCGCATACCACAAAATCCCTCCCATATCGCATAATTATCGTTGTATCACCAAAAAAAAATCCCTCCCATATCGCATAACTATCGCTCTATCGTCTAAAGGAAAAATGATCCACCCGTACCGTATCGACAAATACCTCCCGTACCGACTATTGCAATAATATACCACACCAATACCGAGCACCATGATAATACTACCCATCTTACTCGAGTCAACCAAAACGCTAACTCTTGGCTTAGCACCTATTGTAAAATCTGTATATAATTAGAATCATAAGTCACACACATAGCAAGTAAATCGCTTACGTCTACGCAGGAATAGCTAAAAATTTTCTGAAATGCCGCACGGGGGGAGAGATGTATTAAAATACTCCGCGTACGAGTTGTAGACATTTAAGAAAATTTTCACACAATATTAAGTGTCACTTGCTATTTGCATTATTTTAGTTTTTTAAGAAAAATTGTTGCGAATAGGATTTTGTATTTTTGTAATAGACTTAAGAATTTCAGATGCCAATAGACTTAAGATTGTTGCGTCCAAAGACCTCCAATGAAGGAAGAGGGGCCAAAAAGTCGACAGAGAAAGGAAAGAGTCCAGCCATGGGAACACCAGCAAAACCATGAAGTGCTAAGACAATGAAAAATTAGAGAAGTTGTATTATAAGTCGAAAGTATTATTAACTTTTCTTTCTCATGTACATGCGAAAATAGTTATTAAGATAGAATAGGCAAACATTGTACAAATTGCGTTACTATAGAATAGGCATAGTTTTAAGAGAATTTCGACTTGTTCGCGTACTACGTTATATTATGTATTCGAAATAGAGATAAAGCATAATTAGGAATAATTATCTAGAAAATAATAGTCGAATTTTTTGTAATCCTTCAGTAAACCGTCTCCGCGTAGCGCGTCCGGTTTAGGAAGGGGCAGTTTGTAACGCCACACTTTGTGTGTGTTACATAGCAGAGCAGGATGCGATGGTGCAAGCACCAGTCCTGCTCATGCTGAGTTAGAAAATCTGACTAGCGAACAAGGTGCATAGATTGAAGACAGGCTCTATGCAGCCAATGCGTCACAACCCCCCCAACACCTAACCCCTCACATGCTAAATCCTACCTAACTAAGTTAAATCTGCCTAAGCTACCCTATCCCCTCACATACTACCCTACGCTCTACCCATATCCCTTTTATATCTTCCTTCCTCAACGCCCTGGCAGGCGTTGAGCTGTTGGGAGGCCAGTCGTACTCCAACCTAGTCCCCTGTAAATAAGAAGAGATATTAGTAAATCATCAGGAGAGAGAGAAATACTTAGCACAGTGCAACGATACAGAATGTCCTACCTCGACTCCTAGACAGCTCCTGTAAAGAAGACAACATTAGTACAGACTCACTACGATGCACAAAAGGAATTAAACATACCTGCTATCGCTCAAGGAGTCACCATCGAAGAATGTTGCTGCACTGGATGTCCTGACAGGAGAAGGAAACAGCAAGCACCAGACAGCCTAGGAGCAAAATAGACTATATAGAAACTGTCAGAAGCACACAGTCAACATACATAGGTATCATAACCTATGTATGTACTTATCCTGTTACAAGTTCCACCAGCATTCTTGCACACTGTGTCCAGGATCGTCGAGGAGAAGATGGGACGGCCAACTCCCGGCACTGGCAGCAGGAACAGCTGACTTATCGTATTTTCACGGCACCAAGAGGAAACCACACCGGTACACGCGCACCGCACTACGTGTCGTAGGTCATGCTGTAGCAGCATGCCCGCTCTCGCTCGCTCTCTCTCACTCCCATTCCTATAGTCCCTTCCCCGTCACGTGACTGGCCCTCTCAGCGTCTCAACGGCTGTTACGGGAACTACGCAGTTGGACCACGCCGCTGCCGAATTCCCATAGTCTCGATCACTTTGTCCTCGGATAGCTTCGTAACCACTTGCCTAGTAATATTCGTCTTTGTACTCGACTTTGTTCCTGGATATCGTTGCGACCACTTGTTATTAACATTCGCTTTCGTACTCGAACCTTTGTCTCAAATACTTGTGAGGAAGCTTGTGCTCCAGATCGGAATAGAAGGACTACCTAAAGCGCGCCTAGACTCTGTTCTCGACGTCCTTGTTTAAATAGTGTTTTCTTGTACATCGAAGCCTAGTGCGACCGACGAGCGACGACGAGCCACGCTAGGACGGAATATGTAAGTTACACTTAAGTATTGTGTGATACCGCGCGCGTAGCTAAGCTCATATTTACTTAATATTGTATTCGTGCTACAAAGTAGCTGGCGCCCAACAATTATAATTATAATACTGTCAATCATTTTACCTTACATTTATTAAAGCTAATATTACTTTTAATTACTTGATTGATTTCTTTCTCGCTACCTATAAAACTTATGTTAAAGTCTGCCAGAATGCAGCGCGCATCTTCTGGGGCATTGACAGAAGATGCGTCATAATATATATATATATATATATATATATATATATATATATATATATATATATATATATATATATATATATATATATAATAAACATAAAGCGCATATAACGTATGGAGGTCCGGATAAGATACCAAAGAAACGATAGAGCAGAGACGTAGAAGGAAAGCAGAACAAGCCAAGCACACCGATACTCACGCACACATCTCAGATACCGTATAGGGATAAAGAGAGGGAACACGTAGCTAGAAACACCGACTATGCTACTGCACATACAGCAGCAGGGAGTCGCAAAGGAATCTATATCTACATGCGCGGGCGGTTACTAAGCCGAAAGATAAGATTCTATATAGCAAGATAAATAAATCCATTCCAAGATGGCGGGGGCCGGAGGAGCCCCGTCGGATAAGTTTTACGTCGACGACTCAAGAAGAAGAGTGTGTACAGTGATTTGTGTTATTTGTGAAAATGCGTATCACGATGCGTATTTTAATAAATTAGAATCGAAAAGTGCTGTGAGAATTAGTAAAGTTCTAGGAATATGTCCAAACCACCAAGATGTCGACCTAACCTCAAAAAGCAGTGATATTGCATTAAGTATTCCAGCTAGAATAATCATTGCACAAGTTAAGTTACTCGGAAAAGAAAAAGCACAGGAAGAGATTCTCAACAATGTTTCAGTACACGTGCATAAAGACACTGTTGACAGACATAACCTAACTATAGCAGGGAAAGAAGAGGATGACTATGCTGTAATGAAAAGCGAAATTTATTTACTAAGCAATTTAGTCAGGGAATTACAAAATAAAAACAATATATTGAAACAACTAATCGATGAAAAAAATAACACAATTGATGGACTTAAACAAAAAGTGATAAGTACAACTCCTGCATATGCACAAGTTACTAAAAAAAAGAAGTACAAATCCAGCATATCCCATCAATCATTGTAATTACGAACGGAAGACTAGCAAAACAGTTATTAATAAATTAATAAATGATGTTATAGTTCCAATTCAAAGAGTGCAGGAAAAGAAAGATGGTTCGGTCAATATCAAATGTGCAAGCAAAGATGACGTGGTGAAATTAGAAGCTATGCTGTCTGAAAAGATTGGGCCACATTATATGGTAAAGCAGGAAATAATGCAAAATCCAAGACTCAAAATTGTTAGAATCGATAATAACATGACAGCAGAAGAACTGAAACAAGACTTTCGAGAAAGAAATTTCAATGACAATGATTCTTATTGCAGTGTGGAACATTTATTTACCAACCATAGAATAAAAAAGCAAACGGCAATTATTCGTGTTCCAACTGATGTTTACAATATCATACGTGGAAATACCTATAAGATCTATTGTGGTTACCAATATTTACGTGCGTTTGATGATTTAAATATCATGCCTTGCTACAATTGTGGCCGAATTGGACATAGTGGAAAAAAGTGCAATAATACATCTGTATGCCTCAGGTGTGCTGGCAATCATCAGACAAAAGACTGTGATGGTAAATTACCGACCAAATCTACAAACTGTTGTTTCGGTAAGGAAAAGTTTAAAGATGATAGTAATGTTGATCACATTGCGACTGACACTGAAAGGTGTACGTACCTAAAAATAATGATCAGAAAAAAAAGTAATACTGATTATCCCGTCAAACCTGCAATCCAAAAATTTTTTGGATACAATGGAAAATCAGATAACCATGCAATGGAAAAAAGAATACAAACAGACTGAATTCAAATGAAGTAACAAATGCGAAATCAGCAAACTTAACGGCAACGTACTCGGAAGATGGTTGAACCCGACTACAGCTGTGTCATCGAAAGCGAACTCGAAATACAAGACATTCATTCTTTGAACAGTGCGATTAGTCATAGTGACTTGAATATACTATACGTAAATGTGAGAGGTTTGAAAACAAACTTTAATAACCTTGAAGTGTTTATTGAAAGGCTTAGTTTTAAACGCGAAATCATAGTTTGCTCCGAATCATGGTATTTAAATTTTTTTGAATACTACCACTTGCCTAACTATAAAATATATTACAATCACAGCTACATTAACAAAGCAGATGGTGTAGTTATTTATATTAATAGCAGTCTGACTGAGACTACAAAAATTGGAAGAATAAATAAAGTCACCTTCTTGAATACGAATCTAACTAAAAAAGATGGTAAAAACTTGAACAGAACTTCCCTATATAGGTGTCATGATATAGAAAAGATCCATTTTGTCAACTCAGTTAACAGCTACATAAAAGAGAAAAGTAAAAAAAAAAATCACTTGGTTATTGGTGATTTTAATATAGATTTAAAAAGCAATGATATAGAAACCGATCAGTTCTTAAATAATTTTTTAGAATTTAGTTTTGTGCCGCTTTTCACTGGCGTAACAAAACCAAGCACGAATAATTAATATAAAAGATGTATTCGAAGTGGAATGCTTCATTCATTTTTCTAGTGACCTAAGTATGAATTATGAGAACTCTAAAAGTATTACGAGAAACAAAAATATTATTTTGCCTAAAGGAAATAAAACCATTAGTTTTAAAAATTGTGAACTGATTGCAATAAAAGTATTCAATTCGTTGCCAAATGAGCTAAAAGCCCTACAATTAAGTAAAAAAAAAACAATTAAAAAGAGAATTAATCAATGGTTGTGGAAATAATCATGTTAGATTATTTTAGGTTGATGGAAAGATTACTAAGTGCAATTATCAAAATTAGCTATATAGGGTTAGTTATAATTTTTAGTTTGTCAGTTAGTTTTAGTTTTCTTTCCAGACCTATGTCCAGCTAACTGTGATTACCTCTATAGGATGCTCGTTTTATCAGTTAGATATTTGTATAATATGATGTAAACCTGCGTGTTTTTGTACTCTGGATTAAATAAATAAATAAATAAAAGAGGCGATGCAATCTTCTAGTCACACAAAAAAACGTGGGGAATATCCAGAAATAAAAAAGATAAAATACATCCACCAACGGGAAAGAAGCAACGTGCAACTAGAACACGTGCAAAAGGAGGACTCTCGTTAAATCTTTTCATTGGTCCACACTTTTAGAAATTAAACAAGAACAGATCATCGTCAACTTGAGGGTATATAAGGACATGGCAGGAGGTCCAAAAAATTCTTTCTGCTTCAAACCTTCATCGCGCGCGAGCTCTGTTAAATTTGAATTTTTTGAAGGACTTACAATTAGAAAAAATTCTGTTATTTTACACCATAACTATTTTAAAACCTAGAAAATCTTCGTTGCCATTTCTCAGTTTTTGAACCTAAGTGACAAATTTATAGTTAGTCGCCAGTGAGCATTCGCTAATAAATTGTAAAAAGAAAAGTGAATAAATATTAAATTAAACGGAAATTAAAATTTGAGTTCATTTTAAACCGTAATTCCTGATTCCCCACTGGTTTTTGTATCACATTCATTCCGCTTTGAAAGCTGAGCCGAAGCCTACTGAGAGGACGAGCAGGTAGCTGAGCAGATCAGTAGCAGAAAAAATAAAGATAAGTAATATAAATCTAACAGACTGCACGTCTCTCAATTCTCTCACCTTCTTAGATTAGGGTAGGTTATCGTGATTTCGAAAGAATTCCCGATGGCTACTGGAGGCCGTTCTTATTTAGATCGCTAAGGTAGTCAGGCACCGACGGGGCTCAAGCTTGCGTTTCAAAGCTTTATCCTCGTCCGTGCTTAATAGAGTCGAGCAACCTTTAAAGTTACTGTCCAGTAACAACCTTCATTGGTTTAAGACATAACATGTGACTTGTGGAAGTCTTTAGTTGTCTTAATCGGTGTGTTTAAAATCCTATCATCTAGTGTAATGTGTGGTCTATTTTTAATTTGGTGCTCGATGACATATAAAACATCTCCTCTAACTTCCGGACTAATTCCCTTACTACGATAAACTGAATCTTCTAAGTTTATCAAGATTTATACTAAAATTGAATTTATCAACCAAACAAAATCTCTTCTACTTCTCGCGAAATAGGGGTGTTGAAGATATTAACAAGCCATTTATTTTTAATTTTCACTATCTCAGCTGGGAGAAACTCTGATGTTACATTAGAAAATGAGGAAGATTTAATGTTATGTGGAACAAAACTACAAAATCTCGTCTCGTCGAGTATTGTACAAGCGACTGTTAGTAATAAAAATATTTGAAAACTTTTTATCGTGCGTCTGTTTGTTTTATGTATAAATGTAAGACATATTGTGTGCTATGAATTTCATGCGCATATTCTGTGAAAAATTGTTTGATATTATTATTAGACTTGTTTAAATAGTTGATATGAAAGTTAATGTCGGTGATTTCCAGTTTAAGGATCTTATGACGTATGTCCTCATTAAGCGGTTAGACATTTTATTAGCAGAACGAATATGAAAATGAACATGTGAGAAAGGTTTGCATGCATTATTAATGTGTTTGAGATAAATAACATGAGTTCTACAATTAAGCAAAAAATTACGCTTGCATCTAGCCATAGCGAGTTTACTATGCTAATGATAAAATCTGCTACAACCATCACAAATTTCATGGTGAAAGGAGATACTAATAAAATAAAAAATGTCAGAAATATTATGGCGCGGCAGCGAACTCATTGTCAAAAACCTATTACACATATACAACACACGTTAGATACACGCAAACACAATATTCCCCAGTGATTTTAGGTCGTTTTTCATTCGATTTTCCTATCCTGTAGTTTCCCCTTCCTATCCCTTTTCTCATTTGTCTCCGCATAGTTTTGCACTCGTCAGTCTGGCTCGGAGATTGATGTCCTTCAAACGTTTCCATCTTATGTTCTGAAGCTATCTTCTCCTTTTTCAACATCTTTAGCACTTATGTGGTGCGGTTTGGTGAGTTGCTTTAACTATTGCACTGTTTCATGGTATTTTCCTTATTTTTTTTGTACTTTCTCATATCATAATAATCTTATTCCGTAACTAGACATCTTACCCGTTTCCGCAATTTTTGATGTTAGCCAGACTCAGATAACACGGACATGAAAAAAGTTGTTTGTTCAAGAAACCAGATCTTTCTATCCTTATGTATTTTGACCCGCTGAATACGGAAAATTATGAAAAATCACATAAAAAAATTTGTCATGAGCTGTAAATATTTTTGTGGTTCATTTTATCCGTAAACCCGTGAGCTGTAAATATTTTTGTGGTTCATTTTATCCGTACGCCCTTTAAACTTTGGAAAAGTCGTGAAAAATCGCTAAAAAAAATCATGAAATTTTGTATTTAAGTGCGTAGGTTAGAAGTAAAACATTTGTTACGACTGCATTATACATGATTTTTATGTGTTCTTACTCGCTTTATTTAAATCCAAGATTTTTTTTCACTCCTACGCACTTTAATATTTGAAGAAGTGGTGGAAACCCGTCAACAATTGAGAAAAACTACGTACAATCGTGAAAATTTGCATTTAAAAGCATAACTTAGTTGCAATTTTTTTGTGAGTGCCATATCCACGATTTATATGAAACTTTGAAAAAATGTCATTAACTTATAAATTGCTGAAACAATTAAAATATTGTGAGAAAGGGAAAACGTAAGTGGTAGCATTTAAGAAGTTCTTTCTCTTTCTGCCTCACGTTTTTGATAAAAAAATGACCAGAACATATTGTAATTGCTATTTTGATACACCTCTATATCTAATATTATAAAGAAGAGTCTATGTATCAAATATAACCAGTGATAAGCCCTGCACGTTAATCTATTCAAATATTTATATGTCAGTATAAGATCTCTTCAGAGGTAATATACTAAACACTTGACATTATGGTTTGGTTGCACTATAATGAATTATGCATCTAATTTTTATACAAATATTTTACAAATTGTGTAGAAACATGCTACCATAACAGTTTTAACTCAACTGCTTTGGTTCATATTTTCGCAGTGGACTCTATGACTGTGGCGGCTTCAAACATCACATGAGTACTGATATGAAAACCAGAAATCTATTAGTTAAGATAATAATCACTTGATTTATTGGTTCAAACCTACGTGCAAAATTTCAGGCCTCGCGCTGTGATAGTTTTCGAGTAATATCAAAAACAATATTCTTAATCAACTTTGTGTACTTGTTTTGCAATTTGTTTTTGGTGTTACTTGAAAACTATCAGAGCTACGGAGCTCAAATTTTATATGTAAGATTGTTTCAACTTAATGAAACAAGAGATCAAGTGTTTGTGAATTGAACAAATAGATTTATAAATCACATATTAGTCTTAGGCTTAGTTATAACGGCGACGGACCTTGGCAGCTCCTTCCCGGGGATTTGCCTGTCCTAACACTCAGGCGTAACGGCCATTATGCTAAACTCCTACCTTACTAGCTGCCTCAAATTCAAACCTAGAAAGAACGCTAGGCCTGGTGACAAAAACCTTTATAGCCTAATAATCACCTGCTAATAACTTCAGCAGTCTCACAGATTTCTGTCAGTCTTGCTGTCCTTATAGCCTGTACATCGATAAAAGGCATACCCCATATCCTGTGCCTTGTCCCTACGAAAGCAGGACAGTCGCACAGGAAGTGGGCGGTAGTTTCCCTCGCCGGCCAGCACCATCTGCATCTACCAGCATCCTGGAGAACCATCTTATGTAGGTGGTACACCACCCTTCAGTGTCCCGTCAACCACCCTATCGCCAACCTGAGCTGGCCTCTTCGAAGGCCTCTGATTGCGATTTGCCACTCTTCCGGTAAGCAGTCGCATACCAGTTCTTTAGCTCTCTCACTAGCTCACTTTTGAGTCAGCTTTTGAGCACTTTCTTTACTTAGCAGGGAGAAATGACGACCTCACAGCTTTTCGCCCAGAGATCGCTGGCTTCTCTTCCTGCTAACCTCTCTGCTTTCTCGTTTCCTTGGATACCAAAGTGTCCTAGCACCCACAATAGTCTAATGACATTCCTTGTTGCCAGCAACTCCAGTTCCTGTCTGCAGCTTAACACATTTTTGAAGTAATGTTAATGCTATCCAGAGCCGGGAGCGCAGCCTACTGTCCGAACAAAAGGCAATCGTTTTGTTGATTGTGCCTATAGCTGTCACCTCTGCCTGAAAGACTGTAGCGTGCCGATTGAGTGAGCACCCGATTTCTCATGCGCTACCCTTTCCCACGCCCCGGTGCCGACTCCATTTTCGTTTTTGGAGCCATCCGTGAACCACACCGTACTTCCTTCCAGAAGAGTGTGGGATGCCCTTATCCATTCCTATCTTTCTGGGAATGTGACAGTGAACGGTTTTGAGAAGACGATTTTCTCCCCCATTTTGTCACAACTCCTGTCTGCTAGCAATGGCAAGATTCTATTCAATAACTCACTTTCTCCAAATTTCGCCTCGCTTACTGCTTCGGCGGTTCTTCCATAAGTCCTACAAGCATGCGCTCTGATTTCTTTGTCCAGTGGTGGGATTTCCAGTAACATATCCAGCGCAGCCGTTGGTGCTATTCGCATGGATCCTGTTAAATCATATATTAGTACTCATGTGATTTTTTAAGCCGCCACAGCCGTAGGGTCCACTACGAAAGTGCGAACCAAAGCAGTTGAGTAAAAACTGTTACAGTAGCATTTTTTTACACAATTTGTAAAACATTTAGATGCATACTTCACTGTAGTGCATATTAAATCATAATTTCAAGTATTTAGTATATTACTTCTGAATAGATCTTATACTGGCATGTAAATATGCTTATAGAATTACATCACTGGTTATAACCGACACATAGAGATCGCCTTTTCTTTGTAATATTATATACAGGTGTACTTCCCCTTCGAAGTACTGCCACCTTTTCGTGTACCCGTAAGGGTCGGTGGAGGGGCTCGCCCGGGTGGTCCCTGGGTCTAATCAAACCTTGACCAGGTGGAGAGAGAATGAATGGTAGGATCCCCCTAAAAAGGTCTCTTCTGTGCGAGCGGATCTCCCTACAGGAACAATCACTCGGATGAAGGGACCCCACTAATAATGGGCTCTCCCGCGTAGATGGGCTCTCCCTGGGTTTTTTGAGGAGCGAGACTTGGATAGCTGCTTCCGACCTGCGGGGGGGAGGTATACAAGAATGACCCTACGATCCGTCCGAAGGCCAGTCGTGATAACCGAAAAAAAGTAGGTAGATCGATGTTGCTTGATGTACAACAACTTTGACCGAATGTAACTTCTATAAAAATGATTTTAAATAGTCGCTGGATTTTTCACATACTTTTCAATACCGCATAAACTGAAAGAAATGCAAAAAGTGCAATTTTTTTATATTTACAAACGTTTATTTTTTTAAAATTTTGCGTTAATTAACAAAAGGATTATAGCACTAAATATTTGTTGATTAAAAAATCCTTTTTCCCTTAAAAATTGCTTGAAATTACGGTCAATTTAAAACATAGTGAAGTTAAATATCTTTATTAGGTCCGGAGATATCAACAATTGAAACTCATCTCCATTTACAGGTAAGCTATATGATGTAACAACATATAACAAAACTTTATAGATAGCTTATTACGCGTGCTTTTCAGTATTGCATTTCTTTATAATCATATTATTCAATTGCCCTCTGAAGAATTATTGCAAAAGTACAGAGAGCTCGCGAATTTCACCGCGGCGGAATGCGCGGTGGTGGGGGTAGCTGTGGACGAAAAATCTAAAACTCATCCGCGCGCATCAAGTTCACTCGCGCTGAAAATTTTTGAATTTCTCAGCAATGGAGGCATCAATTGAGATGATTTTTTTTTTAAGTCGATGTACCAAATCGAGAAAAGCCCAAATATCAACTTGAAATTCAAATATATTAAGAAATTTCGTTGCCATTCTCGATATTTTGGAATATTATCATTTTTGCGCACATTTCAATCAGTTTACGTTTTGTTTATTGACAAATTTTTAGCACAGGAAGAAAGTCTGCCAGCGAATAAAAGGCAACGAGTTCACATTGTAAACAGTAATGATATATGAAAAAATTTAATTTCGAAATTACAATGTGCGACGGATAATTTAAGTTTGAATGTGTATACACGACTCTTAGGGGTTAACAATTTAGTGAGGTTACAGACGCGTTATCACCAAAATTGCCAAAAAAAATTTTACACGAATTTAAGGCGACATTTTGAAAGATATTAGGTGTAAGTGCGTGAAATAAAAACATGCGGATGCGTCAACACGACTTAATGCACGAACTGAAGAGGACATACTTGTAAAAATCACGAAATTTTAATTCAAGAAGTCGATGAAATCATGACACCAGATTTTGATGACATCATAAGACTCAATTTTAACGAAAATAATAGCGAAATAGATCGTCCCGAGACTAATAAATTGATAGAAAATATTATTGATGTTACTACAGGCATCGATTACAATGACGTCGAAAGTAATACTGATGATGAAGCTACGAATTCAGACGAAGGAGAAAATTTAGATATAGCATATCTACATAAAAAACCTAGAATAAAGTAAATATATATTAAATAATGATAATAGTGTGATTTATTTTAAAACAATTTTCATAGTAAGTAAAAAATACAAAATATTAAAGAAAAAATTAATATGAATTTATTATTGAAACCGCAACGAAATTTCTCAATATATTTGAATTCCAAGTCAATATTTGGATTTTTCTCGATTTGGTACATCGATTAAAAAAAAATCATCTCAATTGAAGCCTCAATGAGAAATTCATAAATTTTCAGAGCGCGGATCAGTTTTAGATTTTTTGTCCACAGCTACCCCACCACCGCGCACTCCGCCGCGGCGAAATTCGCGCGCTTTCTGCTCTTTTGCAATAATTGTTCAAGGGGCAAATTAATAATATTATTATACAGAAATGTAATACTGAAAAGCACGCGTAATAAGCTATCTGTAAAGTTTTGTTATATAATATTACGTCATATAGCTTACCTGTAAATGGAGATGAGTTTCAATTGTTGATATCTCCGGACCTAATAAAGATATTTAACTTCACTATGTCTCAAATTGACCGTAATTTCAAGCAATTTTTAAGGGAAAAAAGGATTTTTTAGTCAATAAATATTTAGTGCTATAATCCTTTTGTTAATTAACGCAAAATTTAAAAAAAATAAACGGTTGTAAATGTAAATAATTGCACTTTTGCATTTCTTTCAGTTTATGCGGTGTTGAAAAGCATGTAAAAAATCCAGCGACTATTTAAAATCATTTTTATAGAAGTTACATTCGGTCAAAGTTTTTCAATTATTGCTACTTAATAATTTTTTATAGAAAAAACTATTCAACGCAGGGCGAACGTGGTTTTGCATACATATTTATCTCACTTTGAACTTATCAATTCAACATTATCATTAATAATTTGCAATATTTACACTGTATACCAGGTCTTAGAAAAAGGTTACGTTTTCACGGGGTTTTCTACATTTTCCAATGTAAATATGATAATTTTTAGTTCACCGGATCATTGATTTAGTAGACAATTTTAAAATAATATTTTAAAATTGTCTTCTTTGTCCGAGACTTTTTTTTTAAGTTACGACGAATTTTTCGAGCTAACATTAGTTATTTTGCCAATTTAATTTATTTAAACAAACTTCTCCTGATTTTCGCCAAATAGCAGCTCAATATTCGAGTTCTGTAAATGTGGCCGTTGTCCCTGCAACGTACTCGGAAGTGCGCCTCGGTCAGGAGCAAGGCCAGGAGGTCTTGAAGAACCTGGATAGAGATAGACGACGCCTCGCGTGGAAGCTATTTCCCAAGCTTCTTGAATAATTGGTTCCAGAGGGGCGCGCAGATATTCAACTGCAGAGACGAGACGGACAAGGCCTGGCTTAGGGACAACGCTAGTACAGGGACGTGTGGGGCGGGCACCCAGCTCAAAGCCATTGAAATAGGAGACCTTCAGAAGCTGATCAGAACTCTGATCTATGTCCCAGGGGTGCACACCGCGGAGGTCATAGCGAAGAGACTGAGGAGGCAGAACGCCACACTGAAGACAGACTCCTGGGTGATCACAGAAACCAAAAAGGTGACGATGGGCCCAGAGAGCAACAGGAAGGAGGAGACTGTGCTCAGAGTACTCCTGGAGGGGTCGGAACTTAAGACGCTGAAAGCCCTTGACTTCAGACCTTTCTGTGGAGACGGAAGAGCGCATGTGGCCCCATTAAGGAAAAGGATTCACGCAGATCAATTTGCACCATAGTAAAAGCGCTTCTGCAGTTTTAAAAGGCGCATGACTAAGGTGCGCACAGGCATATGCCTAATCCAAGAACATCAGATCCATAACGGCAGCATAGCAGGTTTAAACGGAATCCGCACCCTTATCAGTGGCGGTACGGGGACAGTGAGGACGTGCCTCATAATTAAGGGACTTCAGGTCGAGTCCGTGCCAGGGCACTGCTCTAGGGACATTTGCACAGCTAGGGTTTCCTATAAAAGGGGGAATGGAGAAAATAAGGAATTGACAGTTGCGTTATTTACTTCCTCTACGATGCAGCTGACTGTCCACCAGAGGGGATTGTAGCGCTGATGCGGGAATGCGAGAACAGAGGCTCCGAGCTAGTTATGGGATGCGATGCCAATGCACACCATACCGTCTGGGGCAGCACAAACTGCAACCCCAGAGGGAAAAAATTGCTGGAGGTTTTGGTCTCGACAAACTTGGACATTTTAAATGCAGGAAGCAGGCCAACTTTCCAGAATGCGACAAGGGAGGAGGTCATTGACATCACCCTAGCATCTAGAGGAATATTGTCGGAGGTAACGGATTGGAGGGTGTCGGATGAGGTCTCTATGTCGGATCACAATTATATCGTCTTCCGACTTGGAGGTTACAGCACGGTGGATGTCTTTAAAAGGAACCTTAGGGAAACTAACTGGCAGAGGTACAGGGAGGAACTCAAAGCAAGGATCAAGCTCCTTCCAGCCACTTAGGGGGCGGCCGAGGAAACCGACCACTGCTGCGAGATCCAACAGAATATGATTATCAGTTCTTTCGAAAGCGATTGCAAGCTGAGGAAGAAAAAATATGTAAAGGGGGCTTCTTGGTATAACCATTCACTAGAGACGCAGAGGAGAAAGATCAGACGGATCAGAAATCGCTTGCGACACTCGAAGAGAGATCAGGACAAGCGGCTTTTTAAATGGGAGCAAAAACAGTACAAAAGGGCGATTGAGAAAGCTAATATAGAGGGTGTTCTCCAAAAACCTAAAAATCCCTTAGCTGACTCGATCAAATCAGAAGCAGGAAGCTGGGCAAAGGATGGGCAGGAAGTCCTGGAGTGGCTTATGAAAGCATACTTACCTAGTCTAAATTCAGAGTCGGATAGGGATCCACTAAAGTCACGATGGCGAGGGGAAGACTGGAGGCTAGCAAGGTATATCACGAATAAGGACAGAATCAGGTGGGCAGTGGATACGTTTGATGCGTATAAGGCAGCAGGCCTAGACGGGATCTTCCCGGCACTGCTGCAACAGGGCATCAACATACTGCTGCCAGTTCTGGACAAGTTGTTCGGAGCTTGCCTGGCGTATGGCTACGTTCCGGCTTGCTCGAGGAGGGCCAGGGTAAGCTTTTTACCCAAGCCAGGCAACCCACAACATACGACGGTAAAAGACTTCAGGCCAATCAGCCTGACCTCATTTGTGCTAAGGACGATGGAACGACTGATAGACAGGTATATTCATGAAAATCCGCTGAAAGAGACCCCTCTACACCGCAAGCAGCACGCGTATCAAGTTGGAAAATCCGTGGATACAGCGTTAGCATAGGTGGTAGGGTTCGTCCAAAAAGGAATTGAAGGTAGGGGGTTGGTAATGGCAGCTTTTCTGGACGTCGAGGGGGCCTTCAACCACACGACAGCAGAGCAATTGCGGTGGGCATGGAAGAACATGCGATCCCAGGAACCGTCGCTAGGTGGATCAGCAACTTGCTGGACTACAGGTCGATAGAGGCCAAGTGGGGAGCGTGTTCTATAAAAGGGATGCCCGCAGGGCGGGGTCTTGTCACCAACACTCTGGTGCTTGGTGGTGGATAGCCTGCTTCGTGTCCTCAGCGAGGCGGGCATCAATGCACAGGCATATGCGGACGACATTGTCATACTTGTAAGAGGAGACGATGTCGACGTTATATCAATATGCACTAGGACTGGTTGAAAACTGGTGTAACAAAGTAAAGTTGGAAGTCAACCCTAACAAAGTAGGTGTCATGTTCTTCACGAACAGGTACAAGATCAAACCAGTGACGGGGCTACAGCTGAAGGGAACCCAGCTAGGACTGGTTAAGGAAGTAAAGTACCTTTTTAGTAGTTTAGGAGTTACGCTTGACCCAAAATTAAATTGGGGCAGCGATATCAGAAAGAAATGTGACATGGCAATCAGTACGTTCTGGGCATGCAGGAGAGCTTGTGGAGACACCTGGGTCCTTGAACCTGATAAGTTAAAATGGCTTTAAGAAGCCATTATCAAACCAGGACTTATGCATGGATCCCTGGTATGGGACACAAGTGCAAGCTGAAGGTACATAGGGCAAACGGGTGAGATCGTTTGCTCACTCGATCAACATGCCACGGTTTTCCAAGCGGAGGTAAGGGCTATAACGGAAGCGGCAAAGGAGCTGCTGAGCAGAGGAACGAGCTGCCGGACAGTCACATTCTGTTCGGATAGCAGAGCCGCTCTGTTGGCCATAAACAGTAGACGGAGAGCTAGCGCCCAAAAAACTGTTTGAATTTACTGAGGCTAATTTTTATATAGTTCATTAGAATGGTTGCGTACACAAACGTACTGCAATCAGTCAAATGAACCTGAGAACAGGTGAACACTTGAGCTAAAGCTCAAAATTGTTATACAACTTGTATATTGTATATAAATAAAAGTTGTAATGGTCAGTCAGCAGAATGTGGAGACAGAGCTGGTCAGTCAGCCGCAATGTATGTGCAAAAATAATGTATAATTCAGTTACTACACTTAAAAATTTTTTAGGAATATTAAATATTCTTTTAAACATAAATTGTCAGTCATCTATTTAACGGGACAAAGCCCGTCAGTTAGCAAAAATAGAAATAAAAATTTAGTGCGCGCTAGGCGTTGGAAGCGATTTGAACAGCTAAGAGCGCAGGTATATTCGCACGAAAGTGTGTCGAATGTATACACAATAGATCGGGGTCATTGTACCTCTAGTATAGGGATAGATAGACCTTTGTCCCAACCATCGAATCCTCTGCTACTCCAAAATATAACGGCTTTTCTGCTTCAAAAAGCAGTCTATCTAAGTCTCTATCAAAGTCTATTATTTAGAAGACGAAATTACAACTGTTCCCGCATATGGGATAAAATTAAACGTGTTCTCAAACTAGCGCGCGATTCCCGAAAAAGCGCGAATTACTATTTTTTAGGGCGTAGGCGTGGTTTAGGGAATGAAATTAAAAAAAAATATCACCCTTGGTGCAGCAATCACGCGATTGCCGACAAAGTATAAAATAATATTTTTTCCCCGTAGGGGTGATTTAGGGGATGAAAATGGAAAATCGATTTCACCCCTTGTCCATCAACCCCATCGTGTTCTTAAACGTGCGCGCGATTCCCGAAAAAGCGCGAATTACTATTTTTTAGCGCGTAGGGGTGGTTGAGGGGATGAAATTCGAAAGTCGATTTCACCCCTTGTCCATCAACCCCATCGTGTTCTTAAACGCGCGCGCGATTAACTATTTTTTAGCGCGTAGGGGTGGTTTAGGGGATGAAATTCAAAAATTGATTTCACCCCTAGTCCATCTACTCCATCGTGCTAATAAACGAGCGCGCAATTCCGGGAAAACTACGAATTACTATGTTTATTCTGTATTGGTTTTTAAATCTCGCAGGGCTGCCACTACAAATTTTGAGAAATGAAATATGCTCCCGAGATAGTGGGTTCTTGAATCGGGCTCCGAGATAGAGGGTTACTGAAACGAGCCCGGAGATAGGGGGTTATTACTCTCAGGCGTTGATATACGAGTATACTTTACGATGTCTCAATATAGCTGCACTCTATATTTTATATTATTTATATTATATTTATATTATATTTATATGTTATATATAACAAAATAAAGAGCGTCGGTACGCATCCAGAGATTTAGACTCACGCATAGCGTGGCGTGGGTTCGTGTTGTGGTATGGGTGCATTTTGGCACGAATACAGGGATTTGCACTGTGTGTATGCGTGTGGCATGGGATGAGTGTATTTTGGCGCGAATGCAGGGATTTAGACGTTCACTTATGTGTGCGAGGCGTGACGGGTGTGTATTTTGGCGCAAATACAGGGATATAGACGCTCACGTTTGCGCGTGTGTGTGTGCGCGTGTGTATACGCGTGGTCAGTAATTCTTTATAAATCGAAAGATGAGAAGTTACTGTAAAAGAATAATTTTCTTTTGTCAAATTAAGTTTCTGGGAAAGTACGGATAAATAAATGACAAAGGACATCGATCTTAAGGTTTTTGGAGTATCTGAACACGATTCTGACATCAGATTTGCACAATTATTTATTTAAACAATACTGTTTATGGAAAATAATTGCAAAATTGGAGATTTAACAAACTCTAGTGTTATTCTGGGGGTTTCGAACGTCGCTGATTACGAATCTGTCATCAGAATCTTAAGATAAACTGTTTGAACAAATTTGTTAAAATGAATTGTTGTGAAATTAGCCCTTTTAAAAATTTCATCCCGGAACTGTATCGTATACAGAATTTTTGAGATCGCTAAACACGAATCTGATGTTAGAGTCGTGTTCTGCAACCCCAAAAACCCTATATTTCATATGCTTTCGGGATTGAAATTCTAAAAATGTTAATTTTACAACTAATTATCGAAATAAATCCGTTAAAACATTTTATAAATCTACTGTAAAAATGTTACTATAAAAAAATTATTCTTTTACAGTAACTTCTCATCTTTCGATTTATAATAAATTACTCAATAATGAAAAACAATTTTCCGAACAATTTTTTGGAATCAATATTTAAATTTTCCGCATGGTGGGTGCCACATCTGGCATCCCTGCGCGTGGTGTAGCGCATGTGCATTATAAATTCTGTTCAAATTTTTGAATTTATACGATGAATATTAGTAAAGGTAATAAATTATCAATAGTTTTTTTTACAACTAATGCATTTCATTGTATTATAGCCAAACTGCAAGTTGTACAGATGTACCACAGGAGGAAACGGGGCAATCAGCAGGGCCATCGTGTTCTGACCCAAGGTATGCAAGAAATATTTACGAATTAAAAATAATAATTATTCAATTATCAATCATTTAATATATAATATTTCTTTTTACACAGAGACTCAGGAACTTCTAATGAATCTGAGAAAACTGCGGAGATTGTAGAGGCTATATCCCTATTGAAAAATCTCACGTGAGATCTCACATGAGATCTCACATGAGATCTCAGGTGAGATCTCATGCCAAAATCTCATCTGACCAATTCTTTGCTTATCATAGGTTGTAAGCCCTTCTTAATTGATTAATAACATTTTTTGAAAAATTTGAACTTAGAAAATTTTTGGGAAATTTGGACTTAGAAAAAAATATAGACTTCAAAAAATTTTCTAAGTCCGAATTTCCCAAAAATTTTCTAAGTTCAAATTTTTCAAAAAATGTTATTATTCAATTAAGAAGGGCTTACAACCTATGATAAGCAAAGAATTGGTCAGATGAGATTTTGGCATGAGATCTCACCTGAGATCTCATGTGAGATCTCATGTGAGATCTCACGTGAGATTTTTCAATAGGGATGTTCTCAAGCGAGGTACAAAATATTACAAATTCTTAATAATTTTTATGTATTACACTTGAATCATTTTTAATGTAAATAAATAATTTTTTAATGCTACAATAGTCGTAGAAGAAGAAAAATTAATAGACGATAAAACCTGTTTTATTCGCAAGAAAGAAAGAAAAAAATTTCATGGACGCTGGCAAAGTTTATATATGTCGGCAAATAATTCTGTAGCAGATGTCATAAAATTGCATGCGTGTAAAATAGATGATGTTGACATGATGGAAAAAATATAAGACATGTTGGATTCAAATCAAATTCTAAAATATCATATGTCTTGTATAACGAATTAGAAGAACGAATGTAATCGTCAATTCGATAAAGAACAAACCGCCGTGTTAATACACCGAAAATGCTACAAGTTAGCGTACGAAAGTGTATGTACTTTTGTAAATAGCGTAGTAATCTTAAGAAAAGAATACTGTAATTTATCACGCCTACGAAATATCTTTATTGAAAAACTTGAAGAAAAAAGTGCACAGAATAATTTAGATATTTCCACGACTTATTTGTTACCGTAGTATTTGCAACGAAAATTACTTGACACATACAAAGGGAAAATTAAGATAATATCGATGCTAAATGCAAAATTAGTTCTGCCAGCTACTGGAATTAATATACATGACATAGATTTTGAATTGCTCCAAAATAAAGATGACATCGAAACAGCTGCATTGCTCTTACGAACGGCAATACTATCAATTGAAAAAATGAAGCTTCCAACGAATATAAAGACGAAAAATATTTTCGAAGGAGAATGCCCGGAAATCCCGGATTTTTTGACTCTTTATTAATAAGTGGCCAACGCATGAGAAATAAAATGAGTGATGCTCGAAGTCGACTAGTGCGATCAGTCAGCGAAGATGTTATTTATGCTGTAATTAATGCAAGAGTGAAAACAGCGAAACATCTGACATTGGGCATAGCAATTAAAAGCCTCACGAGCAGCAGGAAAATTGTTGATATTTTGAATAGATATGGTCATTGTTGCAGCTACACAACTGTAGTGGAAATCGAAACTGAGGCGACTTGTAGCTCAACTGTAGAAACACAAATATGTCCTAATGATATAAAACAAAAACCTGATCTTTGTACAGGGTTAGCGTTCAACAACTTTGAAAGATATGTTGAAACGTTAACAGGAAAAAATACACTACATGATACTGTAGGCATAATTTTCCAGGATATTGAGAACGAATTACTTGAAAGTGTGTCTGACAGCGACGGCGAACCATCGGCCGTGCCATCGGCAGAGCAAAGCCAAAAAAGAAAAAGACGTACTTTCGATGCAATAACGCCTGATCTACGACCTTATCCAAAGAAGCCAAAACTAATTGAAATTTTGCCTGAACTACCTGCTGAAGCTACAAGTGCAATTCCAAGTAGTTTAAAGACACACGGAACAATACGATTAGCTTGAGTGTTATCTCATGCTTTGCATATTCAAACTATACCTATGTGGATATGATTCAATAGTTTACTATTTACTGATAACTCCGTAAAGCCAAAAGTTTCATTCTTAACAACTATAAATCAATCTCCGACAAGTAATCATGTAGTTGTCGAAACAATGGGTCAAGCACAAAAAGTTACACTTGAATGTAATGAACCATATATACAAGTTACATATGACTTAGCTATAGCGAAAATTGCGCTACAGATACAATCAACAAAGAGAGAAAATGAGCAGAATTATAATAATCTCTTTATACATTTTAGTGTATTTCATATTCAAATGGCATATTTTAAAGCTGCTGGCAAATTTATAGACAATGGCGGAATTGAAAATATATTAATTGATTCCGAATTACTGGCAAGTGAATCTTTGAATGGTTTTTTAAGCGAAAAGCATTTTAACAGATGCAAACGCATTCATCATCATTGGATAATGATAAGCTTAGCCTGGTCTATCTTGCATTTTAAAAGCTTTACACAATCGAAAAATATTGAAGTAAGTGGAGAAGTGAAAAACTGTCTTGTAACTTTTCCGAAGAATCGATCAATGGTACCAACGATCGATAATATTGATTTATTATGTATTATGGACCAATGTGACTACTTGAGCGTCCCAGCCGATCCGGGTGTCATTCTGCGAGCGCCAGTTGATAATCATACAGTAGACGTGCCTTATCGAGAAGCTATAGGCTCTCTAATGTTTTTGACGGTGGTCTCCAGACCGGATATTTCTTATATTGTCCATTTCTTGAGTCGTTATGTAAATAATTTCGACAAGTCTCATTGGGAAGCTGTAAAAAGGGTATTTAAGTATTTAAAGGGAACGTGTGACCTTGGAATTATATTTAAAAAAAATAATTTGCATAATGTATGTATGGAAGCGTATTCTGATTCGGATTATTGTAGTGACGTAGACGAGCGTAAGTCGACGAGTGGATGTTTGATAAAATTAGTCTCTGGACCGGTAATTTGGTTTTCTCGTAAACAAACTGTTGTAGCCCAGAGTACTACCGAAGCCGAGTATATCGCCGCTTGTGCTGCATCGAAAGAAATCGTATGGTTGCGCAGATTTTTAGGTGAGATTGGATTCTCTTGTGTTGAACCTACAGTATTAAATGTTGACAATCAAGGTGCATTACAGTTAGCAAAATTTCCTTCTACTAGTCGTAGTACAAAACATATAGAGTTCAATTTCACTACATAAGAGGTCAGGTCGAGGGGGGCATTATTAAAATGCAGAATGTTTCAACCGATAATCAACTGGCTGATATTTTGACTAAGAACCTCGCAGAAGTTCGTTTTTGTAAAATGCGTGATAATCTCGGAATGTATTAGAATGCTCGAACAGGGGAGATGTTAGAATTAGTCCTCGCATTTTAATTTTGTATTCTATCGTTAGATTATTTGTCGTGTCTATGATAATGTGTGTGTGTGTGTGTGTGTTTGTGTATATATGGAGCGTCGAACGCTTAAACAGCCTAGTCTAATCTGATTGCTCAGAAGTCAATGTACTTGCTAGAACAATAAAGATATTATATTATATTCAAATCCAGGATCGCTTCTTAACTGCTTCTGCCTTCCTGCATGCTCTGAAATATCAAACAATATTTATAACTGCTGCTAATCTACTCTATTTATAACACCATCACAGTAATTGCCATATGCAATATATACAGTTTCGCTTACATTGTAAAATAAGTTGTATTTGTAACACAACTTTTTTTTTCATCAAAACTATGGTTAAACTTTGCGATAGCTGGATTCAAATATCCACAGTTTTTGTCAAATAATTTACACCAAATTTTATGTGAAAGATTTTGAACTTTTACATCTAAAATTTTACATGCATGTGAAATTCTGCATGTGAAATGCATGTGCAATGCATGCATGAATATAATGTTAAAACTTAACAAACTTTCGTCAATTCTTACTATGCATCTCTTGCTGGCAATTTGTTTTAAATTTGATATCAAGATGTGACTTTACATTGGATAATAGGTAAACTTAATATGAATTTGATAGAAAATTTACAGCAAACACTTGTTATAAATTTACCAAGAAATGAGTACATAGATTTATATCAAGATTATTATATAAATTTACTGCAAGTGTTCACATAAATTTGATGTTAAAAATTTCTTTACAGCAAATTAATAGCAAATTCAGAACAATTACTTTTATACTGCAAAAATAATCATAACATGATTTTCTGATAATTTGCTATTGTTTAAGTATAACCATATGTATTTTATAAATTTTCAAATTCCTAAATTGATGTAAATTTATCACAGCAAAAGTTAAATACATAATAAAACATATGTATAGCTAATAGGTATTTTCTTAACGTAAGATATTGACATTTAATAAAAATTGCATATAATAAATTTATTAATTTTTTTAAGGAGCTTTTATGGGTTTAATGGCGCAGCGAGGATATGCACAAAATAGATTATTAAAACATAATTAAATATGAGTAAACATTGTTTATTGAACTTATGTATGAATTTGGAGATAAAGTCTAAATATTTACTTGTATGACTAGGAAATCATGATTTGAGATGAGAATAGTATCCACTTTTGGTATTTTACTATAAATATTTTTTTGTAATATTTAGTTTCATATGTATGTCCTTGTTTTCCAATCGGATCTTGATACTTTGAGAATCACAATCTTTATAATCCTGCTCGGAATAGCACAAGACCTATACAAACTCTTATAACATAAAATTTTCACCTAATTTTTTCTCTGAGAATTGGTTGGCAATGGATGTTCAAAAAAATATCACGAAATTCTTTGTACCCTAGAGAACAATGCTATTGAAAGATCTCACCTGAGATCTCACGCCAAAATCTCATGTAACCAATTTTTTGTTCTTTAGGCATTTTAAACCATTCTTAGTCTATTAGTGTCTTTCTTTGAAAAATTCGAACTTAAAAAATTTTTGGAAAATTGGTCTTAATTTTTTTAAGTCAACATTTGTGATGAATTTTCTACGATTGAATTTTTCAAAAATAGCCACCAATTGACTAAGAATAGTTTGAAATGCCTAAAGAACAAAACATTGGTTAGAAGAGATTTTGATGTGAGATTTTTTAATAAGAGAAAAATATGTATGTTGGACTGTGCTTGCTATGAATAACCATTTTATAGTTTATATACGTAGATTATAATTATTTACAAGCTACATTTCTAATGATATAGTATATTATTTATAATAAAAAGGTTGTAAAACTCATAACATTTCATTATGACATCAAAAATTATAAAAAACTGGAATTTCACATCTGGAAGACAATTTTTGAAACCTTCCAAATTACCTACATCTTATGTTTGTTTGACAAGTTTATTAAACTGTTGAGGTTGAAGAATGCCAATTTTTTCTATGATAAATAATAAAGCCAGCACTATGTAAAAATTTTGAATCCCAAAAGTTTATTAAACTGTCGAGGTTGAAGAGTGCCAATTTTTTCTATGATAAAAAATAAAGCCAGCACTATGTAAAAATTTTGAATCCCAAAATTTTTGATATTGAACTTTGACTGTGTAGATAACAAGTTACCCTTAAATCAGCCAAAAGGTGGCTATACTGCAAGGCTATCTCCCCTATACACCCTGAATCAAAAAATATTGTTTAATATATATATGCATAAGATGAATTTTCATTGTAATCATCATCCCTTCTTTGATTTTTCCCGATTCCGTATTAAATTATTTTAAGTATTTAAAAAGGTGTAAATCATTTAAAATATTTTAAGAGATAAACAACTTATATAATATTCAGGATTCTAGTAAAATATATATTGAAAAAATAAATAAATGAATAAATATGACAAGATTTTATCATCTGAAAATTTTATAATGTTATTATATTATTTATGAATACAAATCTGATATCTAACTTTATTATTAATTAATTAAAATAGTTTCCCTCTTATTATTATTCATCGTTCAATCGTATATTAATTTCCTATATTAATTATACATTATAATTTTAATATTAATCTTACGTTCTCGCAATTTCTTTTTAAAATCAGGATCATTTCGCCGCTTTTGATCAAAATAAAAACAGTAACCAACAATGATGCCTGCAACACCAACGGCAAGACTAACTGCAGTTTTTGAAATCATAATTATTTCTATAGTACTTCACTTATCTAAAATAATTATATTAATAAATTTAAATGTATTACAACGGTAGAATATTATTTATATGTTCTTAATTATTATATGTAATATATAAATGATTACTGCATATGAAATATATATATATATATATATTTATAAATATATAGGACGTATAATTACATATTTTTTTACAATAACGTCTGTAAAAATACTTAAAGTATATGACATAATAATAGAAAAACATGCATAGGGTATAACCAGGGACGAATGGATGATGGACTGAAGTATCGCGTTCCAAGGTCTTATACGTCACGCTGGTGCATCGGCCCGGTAAAGTCTCTTAAAGGGGCTATAAACGTAAAAAAGAATGGAGGCACAACGAGGAATACGAAGGAACCTACCCTACCCCAGCCTGCAAAATAATTATATTAGCAATAAAAAAAATGCTAAATGATAGAATTTTAATAGCTCAACTCAGCTACGTAGTCAGTTCCAATTGCTCACCTTTAATAAGTTAATTAAAAATCAAAACCAATTTAAAAAAAAAATAATATATCCATATTGTTAAATCGTCGTATCTCTTGATGTATGTAATATTTGGAATTGCTCAAAGTCTTTAAAAATTGCTCAAGTCACACATATAATTGCTTAAGTATCTTTTTTACCAGCTCCACTTTATTTTATTACTAAATAAATAAAAAGTAATCGTATCAAATTGAATGCTGAAAAGTACATATTGCGCATGCGCATATACTCATGACCCCGCGTTCCTGCGCATCACATCTGTACAAAGTGTTTAAGAACTAATTCAGAAAACGACATTGCTTGAAATAAACAAAATTATACTGAAGGAAATTATTACTCCAAGATTGACATTCGACACACAACGAACAGAGACTAGGTCGAAAACACAGGCTTAAAACTAAAAATATTCTTGGCTGATAACTAAGTTTTACACCTCTACTAATCGCGAAAGATAACAAAAAGAACAGAAAATCTCCTTAAAACTAATCATTACGTTGCAATTTTGTATTTTATTGTATGACTAATGCTAGTCAAAGTATATACTGTTGATGTTTTATGGTTGTTTTATCATAACGCAGACTTATTTTAAGATTGAATCAGAAGAAGATGCTTAAGAGAATGTGGTTGGAAACTGGTATGTGGATATTGTTTATATTATAATACTAATATATAATACTAATTGTATATATTAATACTTTTTATGCTACTGTACACTTATGATTAATAAAAAGTTTATAATTACAAAAATATGACTATTAAATTATAAAAATAATTTTATAATTAGTGAGACTTCAAAAATAATATTTGGACTTGGATTTTGATTATTAACGACTTATTTTATTGGAGTCGGGGCTTGTATATAGGCTTGGACGGCAGCACTGATGAGGCAGATCGCAGATATGATGCGCAGGAACGCGGGATCAAGAGTATATGCGCATGCGCAATATGTACTTTTCAGCATTCAATTTGATACGATTACTTTTTATTTATTTAGTAATAAAATAAAGTGGAGCTGGTAAAAAAGATACTTGAGCAGTTATATATGTGACTTGAGCAATTTTTTAAGACTTCGAGCAATTCCAAATATTACATCATTTAGCATTTTTTTTATTGCTAATATAATTATTTTGCAGGCTGGGGTAGGGTAGGTTACGAAGGAATAAGGAGGAATAGGGGCTATGCACGTACAAAGGAATGGAGGCACAACGAGAAATACGGAGGAATAAGGAGAAATAGACGCGTCTGTGTGTGTTGCTGTTCCACCGTTTGACTTGCTCTCTCATCTGCTTGTTTACATGTGTTTGAAATGTTTAAAAATCCAATAATTTTACGGGATGATTAAAACCGCTGCCAATTATTGGCACGTAGCTTCCTCCAAACTAATCTGTTGTTCCTTGTTCGTATGTATCGTTCAAGTATATTAATTTAATAATGCATTTCTTTTTCTCCGGATCTTCTTAATAAAATGAATTACAATTTGTATTACAAATAGACCTCATAACCTCATAAAACCATGACTTTTGTCAAAAAATATTTTTCGTTTGAGTTTTCGTTAGCGAGTTATACGGTTTAACAAAAATAATAATTTTCAGTTATACAGGGTATACAGGGTGAGAGACAAAGAATTTGTATTTTAATATCTTTTCAACAAATCGTTTTCATAAGCTGCGAAAAGAACTTAGCCGAGGTAATCAAAAGATCTATCTTTTCCCAAAATTTCAACTGCAATAAGGCATTTCTACGCTCGTAATCGAGACTCAAAAAAAACTCACTTTTATCAGTTTTCGATTTATTACTAAAAAAATAAGTAGTCAAATCACTTGAAATTTTAATAGACCATAGTTTGACACATACCCCATCAACATATTGTTTTTCGTGAGGTTATAATGTTTAGTTTCAGAGATATGAATTTTTAAAAAAAAAATCACCTTTTTCATTTTATCTGCCGAACGGAACGGTCAATCTCGAGGACCAAACCGGGGAAAAAAGGTCGTTTTATTATCTTTTAAATGCATCTTAGCTAAATTGTTTATAACAATGGAATGATGGAAAAAAAAGAAAATCATGTTCTTCGAAAATCAAAAAATAGCCATAATAAGAAAGTAATCGAAAAAAATAAAAAATAAATGTTTTTCCCGAATTCAGAATCCAAAAATAGATATGCATGTCAAATTTGATTGATATTGACTGTGTAGTTTCAGAAATATCACGGTATACATACACACACACACCCATTCGGACATTTCCTAAAAAAACGTAATTCGAACTTCTAACATCTAAAAACATGTTTCTATGAAGTTTTGACGGAACTGAAAATTTTACTATTACAAAGCTTCCTCTAGGAGGAAGCAAAAATGTCCTAGAACGGCAGCAGGCGACCGGCCGATGCCGGTCGCCTGCATCACCCGCACAAACACGCATACACACACACCCACACACGCAGACACACGCATGCACACCAATTTCCACCCACTCCCACACGCACCCCCGCATACACACCCACGCACACAAACTGTTACTCTCTTCTTCTTCTCTCTTCTTCGTCTTTCCTGAGCTTCTTCAGGATGTCCGCTGCATAGTTGCTGACTGCGCACCATCCTTCCTGCGAAATCAGCATAGCCGTCATAATGGACTCGGGCGTTGCTCTGTTCTCTAGATAGCGCTCGAGTTCCTGTCGCTCCTGTTGATAACGTGGGCAGTCACAGAAGACATGCTCTGCATTCTCGTTCGCATCCAAACATACTGGGCAGTTTGGAAGGTCCTCTATTTTAAATCGGTGCAGGTACAGCAGAAAGCATCCGTGTCCGGTAAGAAACCGTATGAGGTAGTAGTTAACTTCCCCGTGTCATCTTTCAATCCAGTCCTCTATTTTTGGGACGAGGCGATGTATCCATCGCCCCTTTTTGCTTGAATCCCATCTTTGTTGCCACTCAGTCATTGTCTGTTTTCTCGCGGAGTCCCAGACATCTGCCTGGGTGACGTCGTTCAGCGTTTCTTCGCCTCGTAAGCCTTCTTTCTTTCAATGACTAGGAAGTCAACAGGCGGCATGCCTGCTATAATGCACACAGCCTCATCCGATACCGTACGGTAAGCGGACGCCACTCTTAGTGCACTTCGCCTGTACACGGTAGATAGCTTTTGAGCATAGGTACTGTGGTGGCCACGCAGAACCCACGTGCATACACACACACATACACATACACACGCATACATCATGACTCACTCTCCAATAAAACAGCAAACACGCACAAACGGGCTCTGAACGATTTTCCAGGGATGAGCGACCTGTATTCTTTTTTCTCTAAGTACGGTCCCGGGAAACACCGGCCAATAAAGCACTTACGGGCGATCGACGCTCGCAAACGACCGGGGTTTTCCCCGACCGTCGTAAAACGATAAACGGCCGGCCGCTTGGGCCCGTCCGGACGCGAAAATACAGATCTAGCGGTAAAGGTCGTTATGACGCACGCTCCTTCCCTGCTTTTCCGATTGGCAAAAAGTACGGGAGGAGGAGCCCTGGAAAAACCGTTCGGCTGCCGAAACCATACACGACAACACAGTTCCACTGGAGACACGACACGAGACACATCACTCCAGAACACGCGCTTCGGCTTGTACGCCAGCAACAAAAATAAAGGCTCACGACGAACACGCTTTCCACGTTCTCTCAATTCCCATCCTCAACATACGCTAACCCGACCAGAACCTCCAAAGTACTCTTCTTCATGGCATCTGCCCATATTGGGGCTCCATACAACATGATCGATGTGGTTACACTGGCTAGAAGTAACCTCCGTTTCTGTGTTGGACCACCTACATTTGGCATCAATCGTGATAGAGCAGCGCCAGCTTTTGCTGCTTTATCGCTAACTATTTCAAGGTGTTGCTTGAAGGTTAGTCTTGCATCGATGGTGATGTCCAGGTACTTATTGGTCGGTTGAGACGTTGAGTTGAATCTCTTGCCCGTCTACTGTCAGTGTTATTGTCTCCATCCTCTTCCTACTGGATATGAGGATAACTTCTGTCTTCTGGCTGGCTAGTTCCAAGCCTGTTTCTGTTAGCCATTCGTGTATTATACGAATTGCCTTGTCAGCTATTTTTTGAACCTCTTCTTTATCGGCTATATCGTCCGCAAATTCTATTACAGTCGCCCCTGGGGTAGTCGTAGTCTTAATACTCAATCGTACATAATGTTCCAAGTCGGCGGGCCAAGTACTGAACCTTGGGGGACGCCTTCTGTGACTTCATATTTTTCAGTGCCGTTCTCTGTGTCGTACAGTAAGATTCTGTCCTTCAAGTAGTCGGACATCATCCTTCTTATATACGGGGGCACATTTTGTTTTCGGAGGAAAAAAATATTAAAAATAACAATTTGTTGATAAAAATGGTTAATAACAATATTAATTGCACATGCTACGGCAAAAGCACCCAAGTTTTTAGTGACCCAAAATACAAAATTTGGTGGAGGCGGCCTCACGAAAATGCCACGAATCACCATTGTGGCCGCTGGACCGTTTCATTGTCTCAAATATCGCTCGGTGCAAAGACCGTCGCGCCCTCCCATTGCGAGCATGCTCGTATTAAATCTTACGGCAAAAAATAATTCAAGCGGCCACGGTCGTCTTTGTCTATCTGTTGCGAATGCAAGGATATTTATTCGACGAGCCAAATATCGCAAGTGCGTCGTCCGCGACTGGAGCAACCTTGCGTGCAACACAGTGGCGATGCGTAGCAAAGGTGGCGATTGAGACGTTTTTTCCCTCTTTGCAGAATCAAGTGCTGATAGATTTGAATTTGAATGATTTGAATAATAGCAAGTTTAACATTGAATAGACAACCAGTACTGGCCCGACGTTTAAAATGTACAATTACTGAGGAGGATGTGCTGGAGCAGATCTAGCAGGTTTTAGAGGTTTAGCCGCTCGGGTGAGACCAGTTGACAATTTGATGCATTCTCTTTTTAATCAGGTAGATGTGCTTTTTAATCAAAAACCTGTCTTGCCGCCAACAAACGCCTATGCCTATACAGAGAGTACATTGAATCATTGTTAAATTATGGACCTAGCGTCAAATCCTCTCATCTATCTACTGTTTTGTGGTCTAACGATACAGATGAAAAAATGAATAATACGGAAACTGAAAACGCTGGTCTTGTGGAGCGGAGAAAATTATTCGGTGCTGGTAAACCTCTCGTCCTCATCGGACATCTCCATACAGACTTATTTAACCAGGTGAAGCTATTGCTCAATGGTGTGGAAGTACGAGTGCGTCTAGTGAAATCTCGCGATATTTTTTGTCTCATGGATCCATCAGGCTACTGTTCTACACATATCGAGGAAGTATATTGCTAGCATATGCTCAATCTCTCTCGAAAACGACAGCTAAATATCCACTAACACATGTGGAGGTGAAAGCCATCACTTTGCATAGTGGTGTACATGGTGAGACATTGGACAACATAATATTGGGTCAATTACCGAAAAGAATCATCTTGGGATTTGTGAAGAATAAGTCTTTCAATGGAGACCGGCAGCCTAACCCCTTCAATATAGAACACTTTAATATTAATTTTCTATGTATGTATGTTGATGGTGTGCAAATACCGTCAAAACCTCTACAGCCAGACTTCACAAATGTAGAAAATTATACGTAGATGCACCCTGTTCTCAGGGACAGGTATACACTTTCTCAACGAGAGTAATCAAATAACACGCAAAGACTATCCTCACGGTTACTGCCTTTTTTGCATTTGATTTGAAACCCCATTTATCGGCAAATGAATGTAGCTATTGGAATTTGGTAAAACACGGAAGTATTGAATTAGAAGTGCGTTTTAGTAGCACGGTAATATTTTAGAAATTGACGCTGCGCGTCAGATTATTGTAGATGTTGGTAGTTAAAAAGCTAATCTCATAAATGGCGCTTTTTCAATATCATATATATGGAGAGAGAGGACACAATTTATCAGTCAGTAGTCTTCATTTGCTTCTTAATCAGCAACACATTTTTTCACACACTACTTATTAGTCATGGATATTATTATCGACATTCAGTTACTCAAGGACTCTCGTCGCCGAAATATATCAAAAGAAATTGCTGTGGTGGCTGTTAATGGTGATTTTAGTGGACACTGGTTGATATCGTCATCAATACCAAGCCTCGGAAGTCTGCGTGAAGATGTACGACAACAAAACGATTGGCTGACACAGTATCATCACGGATTAGACTTTCTCGACGGTGAGGTACCTCTGAAAGGTGTACAGAAAGTCCTGAAAGAGCTTTCTAAAAGTGCACGAAAAATTTATGTCAGTGGTGGTGATAAATTATCAGTGCTGCAAAAGTGTATACCACCCCGAATTATTAATCTAGAGCGAGATCCAAATTGTCCATCCTTTGCTACATTAACAGACGATCGTTACTGCATATATCACGCTGTTAAATTATTCTATAAAAATTATCGTTGTGCTCTCAATTTAGTTTATAAACTACGCTCGTATTTATTGACGCGTGAGGCTGATATTCAAGTGGAAGAGAAACAAAAACAGTTGAAAACGTCCAAGACATTCTGCTCACATAGACAGTCTACAGATTCTGAAGAGTCTGACCACGAAATCCATTCGCATACTGTCGGTGTGTTTCCAGCCGATCAGATCTCCAAAGTCTGGATAAAGCCGGCAGGATTCGTTGTCAATACGTATAATCAGACTAAATCGGGAACGCAGTGGGTCGCGATTTATGCCAATAAATCCGATAATGTTTATTTTGACAGTTTTGGACTACCTCCATTCATACCCGACCATATTAAACGATTGCGCAAGAATTGTAAACGGTTGCGTTGGAACAGTGTTAGATTACAGAGTGAGTCATCCGATGTCTGTGGCCAGTATTGTATTATGTTTTTGTGCTACATGAGTAGTATTGTATTATGTTTTTGTGCTACAGAATCCCCCACCACTCTATCTTGGGTATAATAAATTTCTCGAAAATTTTTCCCAGAATTATTCTCTGAATGATAACGTGGTAAGACGATATGTACGTTGTAAAAATAGCAAATGTGCTGACGAAAATTTCATTGGATGTGGCGATTGCATTGTCAGATGTTTGCAGAATTGCAGTTCCAAGATGTCATTGCTATAACTTTGAAATTCTAATTCTCGCGCGTGCGTGATTTCTCATCCCTACTACCACCACCACCAACTCTATCTCATATCCCACTACCTTAATGCGACCATCTCTACCCCCTCTTTCGCTTAGAGAATGGTATAAGAGGTTTGTGTCGCGAAAGAGGGAAACAGTCTGTTGTTGTCATTTCTACAGAAAGAAAGAAAGAAAGAAAGCCTGTACACACTATTATAGAATATTATGGCACGTGCTACTGATAATTGGATGCGACCTGCTCAACTAGTCAGCGCAACATACAGTTTGGACCACTCAAATTGAACGGAGATAATTGTTGGTCTCGTGTGGTGCGGATACTGGATGACAACTTCAATGGCGTCCTCTTCCCCTACGACGAGTGGCAAGACTTTATAGCAAATTTTGGAACGATCAGAAAATATTTGTGTAGCGTTATCAACAGTGCCGATAGCAAGGAATTGGTACGAAAAAAAATTCACAGTACAGGTTGGAAGTTATAATTTGGCTATAACCCGACAGGTAGGAATAGAGCAGTTATCATCATGGAAAATCAAGCTCCTTCCCGATTACCCGGCTGTGTAATGAAACATTATCGTTCAATTGTTTGTATGAAAGAAATGTCGTTTCTCAATTTGGCTGAATATATTATAAAGTGCATCGATACGCATTGAAAATTTTTAAGGTATATAGCAGCTAGTGTTAGTTGTATTGCAAGCGAGATTTTGGAACTTATTATAATTGTTTCTCTCGATGCCGTACCCCTTGTAAAAGTCGGTGCATTTAAGCCGTATTATCTAAAAAAACTCATTGATGTGCATGGCGACTCTTGGGTGCATATTGTGCAAAAAAATGTAGTAACTCGTACAAAAGCCAGAAATAATAATCGATTGGCTTTTGTACGTGAAGATGTTGTCGATGTATTGCATCAACTAGTAACAAATCATCTTGATGCAATTGTACACGAATTAACTGAATATGTTAATGCTTCGTAATTTTGATTATAATATAATGAAATATTTTATTAATATAAAAATATATACTTATCTTGAATTATTTATTCATTATTAAAGCATATGTGTATCAACAATACACATTCTCCCACCCTCTCCCCATCATCATCACATCGTATTTCCCACCAACACACAGCGTCGCATCTCCTACCATATCGTCTCCCTTCCCCCACTACACCTGCACACCAATAGTGCGGGTGCAGATGCATAAAACGGCATCATGACGTTGTCAGTCTTCTTTACCGCCTGCTGACAACACATTGTTGCGGCACCGTTACGTTCGAAAATTCTATCTCTCTCTCTCCCTCCCTCGGTATTTCCCACCACCCCGCCCCCACCACTCCGACTTCCCCCACCACCCCGGCTTCCCCCTCCACTGTGTCTCCCTCCCACCACTGGGTCTCCCCGCCACAACGCCTCGCTATGGCGCCAGACGAACTTGGTGTGGAGGAGGTAATGTTTGTGTGGCCCATAACGAGGCCCATACTACTGACGTTATATCGGGCGAAATGCAATGTGCACTAGGACTGGTTGAAAACTGGTGTAACAAAGTAAAGTTGGGAGTCAACCCCAACAAAGTAAGTGTCATGCTCTTCATGAACAGGTACAAGACCAAACCTGTGACGGGGCTACAGCTGCACGGGACCCGGCTAGGGCTGGTTAAGGAAGTAAAGTACCTGGGAGTTACGCTTGACTCAAAATTAAACTGGGGCAGCCATATTAGACAGAAATGTGATATGGCAATCAGTACGTTCTGGGCATGCGGGAGAGCTTTTGGAGCCACCTGGGGCCTGGAATCCGATAAGGTAAGATGGCTTTATGAAGCCATTATCAAACCAAGAAGCCATTATGCATGGATCCCTGGTATGGGGACACAAGTGCAAGCTGAAGGTACATAGCAGGCACTCGACAGGGTACAGAGACTAGTTATGGGAGGTATCACAGGGTCCATGCGGACAACACCCACAACTACGACGGAACTACTGTTAGAGCTTCCCCCACTAGACAGGGTAGTTAGAGTGCACGCCTGCAGGACTCGATGCAGAATCGCAGGTAGCTCAGAAGACGCGCACTATGAGGATGAAGGACTACGAGGTAGCATTCTACCTCTGATAAAAGACAGGGGTTGTGATACAGTAGAAGAGAAATTAATCTTTTCTAAACCATACAAGGTCATCCTCCCGGATAGAGAGGAATAGAAGGAGGGGATACATCCCTTATTCGAGGGGAGCATTGTCTGGTTTGCTCCCTCGATCAACATGCCACGGTTTTCCAAGCGGAGGTAAGGGCTATAACGGAAGCGGCAAAGGAGCTGCTGAGCAGAGGAAGGAGCTACCGTACAGTCACCTTCTGTTCGGATAGCAGAGCCGCTCTATTGGCCATGAACAGTATTAGCATCACATCTAAGGAAGTGCTCGGTTGCCGACAGATACTCACGTCCCTATCGGCGAGAAATAAAGTACAGCTTCTATGGGTACCACGGCATTTTAAAGTTAGAGGAAATGAGAAAGCGGACAGACTAGCAGGAAGAGGAGCAAACCGGCTCCGAGCTAAGGAGTGCTACGTGGCGGTAGCTTCCTGCGAGGTCATGAAGGTGATAAGAGACTGGCTCAAGAAAGAGCTAGATGGTAAGTGGCGATGCGCCGCTGGATTTAAACAAGCCAAGGGTATTATAGGGGAGGACACACCCAAGGAGTGGCGAACGGCCATTGGGAGCCTGGACAGAAACAAGCTCAGGCTGGCAGTGGGATGGTTGTCAGGACACTGGAGAGTTGGGTACCATCTGTGCAAGATAGGACTCCGGGATTTAGGCAACTGCAGGTGGTGTGGAACGGTTAGGGAGATGGCCTCTCACCTCATGTGTAAATGTGCAGCTTTTGTCGGGACGAGGCAGAGAGTATGGGGGACACCCTTGGTCGACAAGGAGTTTGTAAGGTTGGCAAGACTGGCAGACGTCTGCAAGGTCGCCGATGCCATCAACAAAAGATTGGATTTAAAAAGGAGTACTTAAGAAAGTAGGAAACAAATAGGCCAGCTGTAGGAATATTAGCACCTTAGATGGGTTAATATTAATGTAAGGAGAGGAGTTGGCATAACGGGCGCAAGCCTGAGTGCCTGACCTGCATGTCTCCAAGAAGGGGCCGCAAAGGTCTACCCCCGCCAAATCAAACTAAACTAAACTAATCAAACCAATTTATTTATGCCAATTTTTGTGAAATGAAGCCATTAACAAAAAGACCTGTTGTTTAGTGTTTTCGAGGTCGCGCATTGCGATTCTGATATCAGACTTACAAAATAATTCGGACAAACAATTTTATGTATGAGAGAAACTGCCAATTAAAACTAGAACCCAAAATTTGAAAACGACAAAATCACTAAAAATCAATAAAATTGATCGTATATTTAATACTAATGGGAAACACCAAATTGCACTTTTTATTTATTTGTTTGACTCTATCGGTGTTCCCGAGGCAAGATTCTGGGATAGAGTAAGATAGAGAGCCTTTGCCTCTTTGTCATTGACTGCTTAAAACAAAATGAGTCACTTAAGCAAGCATCAGTTGATGTACGTCTCGAATTTGAGGCTAGGACAAATATTCCAGTTGGCACCTCTGCATACTGTCTCATCCTACACGATTGTATAGTTGAATACAGCCCTATGAGTGGGAATGTGAAAAAAAATTGTTTAAAGGATGGTGGGAAAAGATGGTATATTTTAAAAAGTAGCTTGTGGTAGGGAGTCAATCCAAATGGAATACGTGCTCGATGTGCAAGGATTCAGAAAGCCTGTGAACAAATTTGTCGTCAAGGAACTTGCCATAATTCCACTCAACGCTCATCTCAAGACCTTGGTCTTTTTTTTTCAAGCCGCCCTCACCATGGCGCACACTCACAGCCAAGTACAAGTCTGAAAATCTATGGCTGGAACGCCTATGGATATATGGAGGAGCTTGAAAATGTCTTAAAAACTGTTCTAAATGACGCGAGTGTTGTGTATGTGAAAGGAGCCGAGAAGAAGCAATGGCTCAAAAAGTTCAATTTTCACGTAGTTGATATGGGTGAAATGGGCTTTCCCTCACTACAGAGACTGAAATATGATATTCTGGAGCCACTCTGCTCACACCATAAATTAGCGTTCAAGGCAAACAGTGCACACAGAAATGTACTGTTGCTGAAAAAGTTTTATCACGGCAACGCTTCATCTTTTGAGAGATCTCTGAGACAATTTTATCGCACAGAGCATCTATCGTTTATGACTCCAAGAGATATTGCATATTTACCACTAGAATTTCTCATAACATTTGCCGCCAATAGCATCGAGCTAGCTTGGGATAAGCTGCCAGAGAACCTGAAGCAGGACTCGAAGATTTTGGAGTGTCTACGCTGCCGAGAGCACAATTCCATTGAGAGTGGAGTTGCGTCTTTACAAAGAGACTGCATACAGTGTAAATTGCATGCTCAAAATAAATAGCAACATGGAGAAGCAGGTGCGTTTTAAAGCAAATCCAACAGTTTATTTAATGTGTACATGGGCATATGCATATAAAAAGGCACGTCATGGAGAGTGGGAGCAAGTAGCCCGAGATCGAGAGCGTTTCAAATTTAGAATCGAAAGAGCAGGAAAAATTTTTGTACCTGTACTTGAGAGAAATCTAAAAAAAACTAAATGAATTATGTATAAAGTAATGTTAAATAAATGTATTAATTTAAATTGTGACTATTGCATTTCAATCCTTTATCCCTAATCCTTATGCATACTGTTAAATACACTGAAGCAAGCATCACACGCTTATAAAATCTGTAGACCCTCTGATCTCGAATGGCCTCCAGATGGAGGCAGCATGCTGCCAGGAGTTCACATTGAACAGCACGCTGCCAGGACTTAATCTTGAACAACACGCTTTTAGGAGTATATCTCAGACTACTGGGAGTATACCCCAGGCATCATGCTGTCTGGAGCATACACATCCCCGGACCGCGTGAATTTTCCCTATCCCTCTGAGAATTTTTTCACTTAAGTAAGGTCGGTCTGCCTCCCCCTACCACCACCACCAAACATCTAGAGGCTTCTAGAATATTCTAGAAGCTTCTAGCACATTCTCACCTGTACAGGTGAGTTAATTAATAAGTGGGGACGCTGTATTCATATGTAAAAGTTGAGTGGTGGGGGGAGACAGAACCGGCCTTGCTTAACCTACTCTTATCGTCAAAGCGGCGATTTTTGAGAGATAAATTAATTTGATTAAAACGCAGTTCTTGGATGGTTTTCCGCACTTACTTAATTTTGCTTTTTTACAGTTTAACAACGTTAATGTTAATTAAAACAAATGTGTTTTTTAAACACATCATGTGTGCCCCCATGGGTTTTCGTACGAGCCTTTGGTTTGCAGGGATGTGTTTAGAATGATTGGAAACACGCTGCCTTAATTCATTAAAGAATGATATTTTGCTATACATCAGAAGATACGTTGTCGATTGTTTTTTAGTTGCTAAACATAATAAGATTAAAGCTATTTTTCCAACCTTTAATAATTTCAATTCCACATTACAATTTACCATAGAAAACGAATTTAACAATAAAATTAGCTTTTTAGACTTAGAAATCACTAGGCTTACTAATACACCACCTCTTATATATTGGTATAGGAAAAATACAGCTTCCGGCAGATATATTAGTTTCAGCTCACACCATCCGATCTTTCAAAAAATCGCCATTGTTTACAATCTTATAGATAAATCCGTATTGCTTTCTAATCGTCGACTTTATAAACATAATATTGATGTAGTTAAACCATTTATTACAGCTAATAATTACCCTCTTAACTTTAGTAATAAATATATTAATAAGAGACTTTCGCACATACAAAACCAATTTAACAATAACAATCGAGACAATAATAATAATGACAGGGGTCCTGAGACGAATAATAATAACAATAGTACAGAAAACAATACGGATTCCAAACCCTTTATTGTCCTCTTGTTTAACAAATATTTAACATTGAAAATAAATCATGTTCTAAAATGGTATAATGTTATTCAAAATAACAGGACCATTAATAAGTTTAATAGTATCATTGAATTGGGCAAGGACAATCTCGACGCTCTTGAAGCTAATAACGTTCATATACTAAGTCAGTTGTGGTGATTGCCCTCCATCATATGTCGGTCTCGGAGATGTTATTAACAATAAGATGGAGACATCAGCTTTTGCTTAACATGTTAACAACACAGGACACAATATTGATTTTGACTCTTTTGCAATCATAACCAAGAAAATGTAAAAAAGAAAAGAGAGTTTTCGCAGATACTTAACTACACTATTGCAACAACACATTAAATAGAATGGAAGATACAACAAACTATTACACATATACAAAGACACGTTAGATACACTTAAAGACAACATTCGCCAGTGATTTTGGGCCAATTTTCGTTTGATTTTCCTATTCTGCAGTTTCCCCTTTCTATCCCTTTTCTCATTGGTCTCCCCACAGTTTTGCGCTCGTCAGTCTGGCACGGAGATTGATAGCTCTTAGACGTTTCCATCTTTTGTTTTGAAGCTATCTATACGTGGTGCGATTTAATGAGTAGTTTTAACTATTACACTGTTTCATAGTATTTTTTCTTTTTTTTTTCTTTTTTCTTTTCTCATATTACAACAATCTTAATTCGTTATTAGACATCCTATCCGTTTCCTTAATTTTTTATGTTAACCAGACTCACAAGGAATAATAAGCGACTCGTATTTTTTCTTATCGACTCATAAGCGTATTTAAGATGTGAAAATGGTCCTTAAACTTAATCCCCAAAAAGCGTTTTTTCTGAATATCTCGCCTTAAAATAAATATTTTTTAATGAAACAAATTCGAGTTTATTTTTTACAACAACAGTAAGTAATTCATGGTGATTTCAAGAGTAAAGGTAACTCCCCCTTTTTTAGGGGTCAAAAACATACATTTTTGGCATAATTTAATAATAAAAAAGTTTTAAAAACCTAAAAAAAAATTGGAAAAATGTTAAAAACATCTGTAACAAATAAAAATTGTTTTTGGCTTCTTAAAAAATATTACCCCTAAGGGGTAAACCACGCATTACAAAAATAATTATAAGTATGTACTTTAATCCATAAAATTTCGTAGGAAGTTTGACAGGGGTTTTCGAGTTCGCTCTTTACAAATCTGTTATCAGATTTTAAAAATTCAAAATCGCAGATCCAAATGGCGGACGAAAATGACAAAAAAATTTTATATAATACAACAAGTGTTTAGCGACTACGAAAAATAAAAAAAAATATGTTAACATTCATAATAAAACAATAAAGTCTTCTGATTCTTTCATAAATATTACCCCCAAAGAGGTAAACTACCCCTAAAAAAAATTACTCGTAATTATAAGTATATATTGAAGTACATAGACGAAGTGTTAACAATGGCTTTCTCGCCCTCTGCAAGAGAAAATGTCGTACAAAATATATCTTGATGAGGAAAGCTGATTATGCACTAGAGGTTGCAATTTAATAATGTTATTCCTTCGATGTAATTTTTAATCATAATCCATTAAAATTACATTATCCGAAAATTGTCGAACAAAATTCTTTCAGGTACGGAACCCATATACATTAAGCGGTTGGATATTTTCTGTTGTTCCTGTCGGTATTTTTTTACATTAACAATTTTATTGCTACACTAGGAGTCAAGTAATACTGTACTGTTGGTACCTCTACATACGGGAAAAATATTTTCACCACAGCACGCGTAAAGTGCGTTCTGTACTCCCTCTGAGCGGGGGCTAAAGTGAGTCCTGTACGCCCTGGCTCGAACTTTACTGCGAGGTGGTTGGCAAACTTCAAGTAATTTATTTATGCATATATATAAACAATAGCAACGCCCGTCAAAATAACTGAAGCACGATAAGGTTATGATCGCGATACAGTTTACGTCTCAGTGAGCAATATTAATGTATAATTCGATGGAAATGAGTTCAGGCGCCTCATTTGACGAAGAAAATTTCAATCCCGAACAAATCGTTCGCGATTTTGACAAAGAAGCTCAGCTTCTTTTGAACAATTTGTAGCCACAAAAATCGCAAAATTTGTATTTAAAAGCATATAACGATTTTATGCAGTGGAAAAACCAGAATTCAGCGTCGTTTGACGAAAATGTATTTCTTGTTTATTTTGAAGAATTAGCTAAAAGTTATAAACCTCCTACGTTATGTAGTATATGGTCAAAGCTAAAAAGCACGTTAAGTGTGAAAGAAAGAATTGAACTTGATAAGTATAACCTTTTAAAGACTACTCTGAAGAACAAATGCAAAAGATATAAGCCGAAGAAATCAAAAACTTTAACCTTATCTGAAATTAATAAATTTCTTGATCATGCTAACGATAACATCTATCTAGCTATAAAGGTAATTTTGTATTATTATTTATAGAATACACTTACGAAAATGTGCATCTACATACGAGTATATAGAAAAATAATATACAATTCCAGGTTATTCTTCTTTTCGGTTTTTTTTGGTGCGCTTAGATGTCAGGAGATAATTAATATAAAGACAACAGATGTTCAAGACGTAGATAAACAATTTATAATTGCAGTCAATGAAACAAAAACTTACCTTAATCGCAACTTCATTATTGGAAACGAGTATTACTCGTTTATGGTATGCAAGAGAACAGATTTTTTGTGACTTATCAGAAAGGAAAATGTTCACGACAGTTCATTGGAAAGAATAAAATCAGCGAAATACCATCTATTATTGCCGCATATCTACAATTACCTGAATCGGAAAAGTACACCGGTCATTGATACAGGTGTAGTTCAGCCACTGCTCTATCCAACGCAGGAGCAGATTTAGTTAAAGTAAAAAATCACGGTGGTTGGAAGTCTGATGCTGTAGCTCAAGGCTATATAGATTTCTCTACAAAGAATCGATGACAAATATTCGATATGATTTCCAACTCAAACAACACAAGTAACAATCATTTTTCAAAACGACCACCTATTAATACTGTTTACGTTACCCCGAACGAGCCGACAAAACCATTTACATCAACAAAAAGATCATGTGAAATATCAGGTACGTCAAGAAACGAAGAAAATACGGTTATAGAAAAAACAAACCTGCCATCTACCTCCAAAATTCAAAATGAAGTACATGGTTACGTGGATAATAATGAAAATGAGAATATGTCATCAGATGAAATCCTGGATGAGTCTCGGCCAAAAAAAATGAAAAAGAACGAAACAAACATAATAAAAAATCAAGATCTTGAAGATGCATTAAAACCACTGTTTCAAAACTGTGAAATACATACAATTAATATTAATTAGTATTGTTCATATATAAAAATAAATGAATGTAAACCCCTTTTTGTTATATATTGAACAAATATATTGCTTTAATCTAATGAAAATAAAATTTTTTACTTTGATACTGTGTATTATTCAATTCGGCGCGCGCTGGCCAACAGCCGTCGCTTCGCTCGGGCCGTAAATGCCGCGGCGCCGAAGGTGTCTACTTTCTGCATATAATCCGTGCAAATTTGCAGTAATTTTTAGTTGACGCACTTTACGCCTGATTTGGTGAAAAATAGTATATGCACCACGCGAGTAAAGCGGGCGAAGTAGGCACTGCGTGAAGTTGCCGCCCGAGCGAAGCGAGGTATAATCTACTATTTTCCCATTCAAATTTTAAAGAGGTCTGAAACAAAAACATTAATATTTCCTATCTTTTCTACAGTATTAAATAAAATTTAATAAATAGATATTTACTCGATGTTAGCTTCCCAGATTTTCATAAATAAAGATTTTCGGTCTACAATAAATTGCTTTTAACAATAGATCCAAATAACCATTGAACTCTTTTAAAACTAGAAAAAGTGGCGACATCAGTTTCCCTTTAGCTGATATAAGTGGTTGATTCGTATAACTATGTGTTGTTGACGAAACTGACGTACTAGGCATTGTACTTGTTTTTCTCCCTCGATTGCGAGAGTTCTCACAGAATGCATTTCTAGTTGAAATCTACTCTGGTCGGAATTATAGAAATTTTGAATTCTAACTTCTAATGCATATAACCGAACATCAGTGACAAATGCATCTGTTTTTTTTTTCAAGTCCAGAATTGCTTTCTATTGTTTTCTTCGTAATGAACTTATTTATTTGACGAAACACTATTCTATGGTTTAAAATTTTGATAACCAATTTCTAGAAGCTTTGAATCTAAAATCTTTAGAACTTATTTGTTTTATAGCTGTAAAAAAATTATCTAATGTATATTGACAATTTTGAGCAATTTTTTCTCTGAAAGACTAACGGATCTAACTTTCTTAAATCTTTTCTATACAGTTTCAACTTTCATGTGAGACTTTGTTTTAGGACTTTTCCAAAATTCTACAGCCCCTTAAAATGGTATAGGTATTTAAATATTAACTGATTGTAAGGTCCAAAGACGGCTAAAAGTGAAATGGGATATATAAGGTGTCCCATCTTAACATTGTAACAGACGTGAGGGTGGTTCTGTTCTAATTGCCTTTATATTGCTTGCTACCTGTCTCGAGCGAGCGTCGCCGGTCAACTGCCCGACGATCGTCGTTGCGATGACGACGATCGCCGGTCCCGCGTGCACATTCATGCACAGTCTGCATCTTTGCGCGTGAGAACACTCGGGCAGCAACGTTTCCTCCGTCGGAGATTCGTGGTATCGCCACCCGAACCCGTCAACGGAGAACCTACGGCTCATCCGTGACACACCCGGACCGCGCGAACTAACGTCCCGTTGTGTGGCGAAAAAAAAACAGGCAGAATCCGTTGCACCGACGAGTGCACGTGTGTAGCTACATTAGTGTGTGTGTTTTGTCCATTTCTTGTAATTTAACATTTATTTACTTATTTATTTATTTTTTTTATTATTTTTTTTATTTAATCGGGATGCAAGAGGCCGGGGCCCCGAAAGATTGGATCTCTAAACCAAAGGTGTGTGTGTTCGTGAGTGCGGTGAGTTGTGCATGTTGTATATCCGGGTGTCCTACCTGACAGCCGCCGCTGCCTTACATCTAAACTCGAGACAATTTTTACAATCCTTATTAACTATTGTTGTATTACAAAACACCGTGGGCATGATGCCCGTATAAAGTAGTTGCATTAACATTTGTATTATAGTGTAAAAGTATATTGATATGACACTTGTAAAAGCAGTTACACTTAAGTTTATATTATCGTGAAAAAGGAAAATTATGTCGGTAAGCTGCTGTAAGAAGCAGTTACAATTTAATCTATATTGTGGTCCAAAATTATTTGGATATGGCGCTTGTAGAAGTATACAACTTCAGTCTACAAAAGTTATTTCTAATTACATGTATAATAAAAGTAAAATATTCTTAATGCTAATACGCGTTGTAACGTTGTTCCGTTACTCCGCGGCTTGGCTTATTTAATGCGTAGAGAGAAAACAGGGATGTTTGAACAATGAGCTGCTACTGATTATCCTCAGCGCGCCTTCTTTCATGGGCAAATCTGCGCATTTGCTCAATCATTAGAATAGATTCTAGTTGTTTTACGAGGCGATCAATTGCTCCGCCCGCGCGCCGTCGATAAATAATACAGCCGATGGTGGAAAATGATCGCAAAGGTTAGAGACCAGCCGAAAATTGTAATTGTGTTCCCTAAATTTTCAAGTTCGAAGGCGGTAGCTTTCCTATGCGCGATTTCGCGTGCCTTGTTGGCGATCTCATGCAAACCCGCTCTTGCTTTCAGGTTTTCTAATTTTATTCCGTGCAATTTTTTTACGCTATTAGCTGATTCTGAGGCGATCGCATTTTTCAGCTCTGACTCGGTGATTTTGGAATCGTTCAAGAGTTTGGCGATTTCGGAAATGTTGAATTCTATAGTTTCAAATCTCGATTCGTTTAGGTGAGTTGTAAAAGCGCGAGAGGCCGTCAGGCGTTTGCGGTGTGTGCTGGGCAACTTGGGCGCAATTCTAGTATTCCCGCCCCACTAATTTTTGCAGTTGTCTGTTCGGCTCCAAGACACTGGATAAAAATGTCCTCCGGGGATTCGGCGGAATATATCCACGAATTCGCCTTATGCAACCTCAGCCAAAATGTGTCCCTCAGCTGTCTCAACCTAATATCGCACGTTTCGGGATTAGGAACTTTTCTACCTGACGCGATTTTTACTTCGCACCGGGCGTTGCTTCTTATCTCCCGCACCGGTTTCGGATTAACTGCAATCATTAAGTCGTCAAGTTTTCGCAAATTGGCTACTTCTTCCGGTAGTAAGGGCATATACGAGCGATTCGACTCACTAACCGCGAAGTAATTGTGTTCAGGCCAGATATACGCCGCCAGATTTGGGATATCAAAGACTTTTTGAATTGCTGGCAAGGGTGAAGCTTTGAATAAATTGTATCTTTGAATATCAATTAAAGGAATCCCTATTTGGTAAACCAGAAACCCGTCTGATAATAGGACAGTTAATTTCGAAATTTTCATAATGGGGATGACCGAAAATCCCTCAGCTGGCATTGGGAATCTGGCGCTGGACACAGAGTTCGCGACTGTTATTGCTGTGTTGCGGATTGTTTCCGGGGGAACGATGCGTGGATGCACCATTCCTTTTGCAGCAAACAAAATCGTATCTGTGAGCACTTCTGAATCGAGGCTGAACTGGATTAAAATGTCCCGCATTTCCGAAATTGCAGACTGGGCTCCAAGCTCTCTTATAATAGACGCGGTTTTGTCTTTTAAGATTTCTAAGCTAGCTTCCAAGCCACTCACTCTCTCGCCTAAGTTAGATAATTCGCGCTCGACGATTTCCGTTTGGTCAGCCAATAGCGCCGCTGTTTGTCGGGCGTCGTCAGCTATGACCTTCATCACCGATTGAATCTCTAGTTTGTCATTCTCGTCCAACGTCCCGTAGAGGAACTTATGGATAGAGCCTACGAATGGAAGTGCCGAACGGCGCTCGCGATGCGGTTTTTCGTCCGCTGCGTTGACGAGTAATAAGTCTAATACGCGTTCCGCCTGTCGCGTGACCGCGATCGCTTCTTCCGTTAGGTTAAGATCTTGGCACCTGGCACCGCATGCCTGCATTATGTTCGATGCCGCGATGACTAGCGGCATCGAACATAATGCAGGCATGCGGTGCCAGGTGCCTTATCTTCCAATCGGTGCTGGAAGTCGCCATCGGGGCGATCTTTTCTGTGATTAACCCCAGATTTTCCTTGAGAAGATATATCGGTTGGCCCCGGTTCCTCTCAGCACTGCCGTCACTCTCCGCTAAAGTGCGGGTAACACCCAGTCTGAAAGACAAAACATTAGATGTTTTGGTGGACCGTTTGCTCTCTTTTTTTTTTTGTTTTGGACCGTAGCTTGGCTTGTTGGCACGCTTCCGGTTAAGTAATCGATATTTACCTAAATATTTATTTACTGTACGAGTTATAAAAAAAAATTTCAACTAGGTTTATTTAAGTCGTTTTTAATTACTACGTTTTTTACTGCACGATTGACCTTAATGATCTCGTATGGACCTTGATACTCGTTGGCAAATTTACATTTTTTGGGCTCTTTTAACAAGAAAACCAATTCGCCCTCTCGGAAGTGCTTTACATTTAACTTCCTATCGTAGTAGTGTTTCGAACTTAGAATGCACCAGGTTCATTCCCGCAGTTGTTTGAAGCGATGCAAGGTTCGAGGTCAATTCAACTACGTAGTCATTGTACGTTAACTCGTCCGCGACGCGTGGAAAATTCGACGGGGTGCGGGGTTTGAACCCGAAAAGCACCTCATGCGGAGAGTAGCGTGTGCTCTCGTGCATAGTGCAGTTGTATGCATGCTGGCAAAATGCTGTCCATTTATCCCAGCGATCTATTTTCTTCACGTACTTGCGCAAATACTCTGTTAGAGTATGGTGCATGCGCTCAATCGACGTGTTCGATTGGGGATGATACGCAGTTGTACAGAATTTTTCGATCCCAAAAGTTTCTGCGAGTTTCTCAAGTAACCTATTCTGGAAGTGAGTTCCTTGATCCGTTAAGATGGCGGCTGGGGTGCCAAACACGCATATCACTTTTTCGGTTAAAGCCCGCGCTACCTCGCTTGCATTAGCGAGTTTCGTTGGTGTTAATATTATATATTTAGTAAGCAAATCCTGTATTGACAATATATACTTATTTCCACTGGTTGTCGTTTCCAAAGGCCTATAGAAATCCAGAGATATTTGATCGAACGGCAGGGCCGGGGTGTTGGTTATTAGCATTGGTAGCCGTGTCTTTACGCGTATAAGTTTGTTATTTGTACACGTTGCGCAACGAGCTACGAATCTTTTGACGTCCTGGCGCATATTTTTCCAGTAGAAGTCTTTGGCGACTTTACTGTACGTTTTTGCTGTGCCATGGTGCCCGCCCATCGGCGTTTCGTGATACTGTTTGATGACCTGATAGCGTGTACACGCTGATGGTGCTCGCAGGTTGTCTTTGTATAGAACAGCTGTTATTTCTTCGTTTGCGAACGCATTGTCGAACAACTCGGTGAACCTGTCCCACTCGGTGGCGGTCAGTATCTCGAGGTCACGGACTATTCCGAAACTTTTTATGTTTCTTGCTAATGTGACGCTCTTGAGCACGCGCAGGCATTTGCGCATATCCGATCTCAATGGGCGCGTGTCTATGTGTGCCTTTATGTACACGCCTAGCAATACTATCCCCCTCACCTCCATGACATTCACTTCTCCGACTCTAGCATCTTTACCGGGTAAATTCTCAGGATTCAAGTATCCGCGCTCGATGAGGGCTTTTAGCGACTCTGTGTCGAGGTGATTGTCCGCAGATATCAAGTAAATGATATTTTCGTTGAATCTATAAGGATGCGCGCTGTACGCTTTCAAGTGCACAAATGGGGGTGTATCTTGTCCGTCAGGTACCGCCCACGGCGGCTTCTCGCGTGGAGGTCTCGCTTGCGCGACGACACATTCCTTTAATTTATTATTTTTTAATGCATCTGCCACCAGGACGGCGATGCCTTCATTGTTGTCCATTGCTTTGCCGTTGCTACTGCCGCCGGTGCCGACGTTCGGGATGTCCACCGCGCACGGCTGCGACCGATTGTCAGAACCGGGACCTACCCCCTCAGTCTGCTGTCGACCTGGGGTCACAGGCGAAGTATTCGGCTGGAGCGTCGGCTGATCGGGGCCGTTTACTGAATTCTGCGATGCGTGATTATTCGGAGGTTGGTGATCATAATCTGACAGGTGAGCTTGACTGCGCGTGTCCTCCTCTGGTGCAGAATCGGCTGGCACGGGATCAGTCACTGGCTCCTGCTGCTCTGTCTTCTTGGTTGATCTCTTACCCTTTCCAGGATCTCGATTTTCGTTTTGCCGTGTTAAAGGTATAAGCAAAGATCAAAGCGCAATCAATATTCCCGTATTCGGACTCTGAGCGTAGGATTTTCTCAGTTTCGCTCGGTTCTCCGCATGCGTGTAGCATGGGTGAATGAACCTTTTTTAAATCGGAAGCTGAGATGTCCAACCTTGCCGCTTTGATCAGAGAGAAAAACAAACAATTGCCGGGTGGCGTGCTGGGGATCTCATTGAAGTGTGAGAGTCGTACGAGAGGTTCTGCACAGTGGCTCTTGCGAATATACGTGCGCGTGACTACGTCACCGGAGCTCGCGTGTGAGTCAACGTCCGATGAGTCGTGTTCCCTCTCCTAATTCCGCGGTATGCCTTTGAAGTCTTCGGCAGGACCACAGTTTTTGTGGTCCGCAGTCTCTTCTGAATTACTGCTCCTCCTAACTGGAGAATGCCGAGGCTCAGATGAAGCTCTGTCTTTATCCAGGCTTCTTGCTCCATCGGTGGATGAACCTTGCTCTTGCACGAGAATTTGGACTGCATTTTTCCCATCAAGCCTCTTTCCTTCAATGGTTACCGCCAATTTTCTTCTGGCGCTATCGTTAGACCACGGCCACAACGGCGAATTGACGGGAGCTTCGGGATTGCCTATCGGGGCTGCGGCGCGTTGCTTCTCCGGAGTTCTTATTTCTGGAGAGACCTGACACGCCGGCGACACAATCTGCGCGCCGGAGTCGGATTTTGCATACCCGTCGGCATCGGATTTTCCTTTTGTGCCTCCGCTTGTCTCTTGAAGAACGCTGATGGTTGATAAACTCATAGCTGCGTTATCCGTGCGAACTCTGAACTCCTGTAGTGACTCGAGTTCAGCCCGTGTTTTTCCAGACGGAGGTATCGTCTCTTCTGACTCGTCACTCGAATTGCTGGGCGTGTACGCCTTGCTAATTTTCGAGCTCTGCTTCGTGCTGCGGGTTACGCGCCCAACAGGTTCGACATAATCGAGATATTTAGCGACCTCGGGAGGTACCACTGACCCCCTCGAGCTTGCCGAGATCGACTTTTACACGGATTGCATGGGGACATCGGAAGCCGATGTCTCGTCAATGAGACTCTCGTTTACCACTTGTTTGCCAACTTTCGCTGCGTCGCAATACTCGATTGACTTCTTTAGGATGCCCTCTATGCGCTCCTGTTCTCCTTTGGGCAGGCGATATCTGTTTTTCTCTACGCACTTAACGGAGCCTACAGTCAGGACGCATTCTATACGGATTCTCCAGCAATAATCGCGTTTATAAAGTCGCTCCGTATTCTCCAATTTCGTTAGCCATCGTAGGTTGTATACACACTAGTATTCATGAGTGGTATATTGTCTAGATCAACACTCTTAATGTATTCTACAGTCTCTCTGGCAACACAACTTACACTGCCCGCTACAAGCTCAAGATATTCTATCAATACATTTCACAATATACTCATTCAAACGAAGAAACTTAACTTTATTCATAATAATAGTTGCACAATAGCGTTTGCTGAGAACTCCAAGTGTCCTAGGAGAAGTATTATCCTCAATTTCGATACCCCTGTCTTTCCCACTGTGTGTGAATTTTGCTATCCATCCTGTACCGTAAATCTGTTGACCCGTCATATCTTCGCTGCTGTGTCCACAAAGATACTTGAAAAATTCGTTGAAGCAGTCTCTGAATTGCAGCCATCCATCGTAGGTAAAAGCGATTCCATTGGAGTCGTCGCCCAATAGGCGTACCACAGGCTCGTGGTACTCGTCTCTGAAGCTGGTGTATTCCAGGCCGACAATTATCTCCGTTGCGTACGATTTGTCTAAAGTGTATAGAGTATTCAGCAGCTGAAACCGGTCTTCCTTTTGGTGTGCCACCACCACTTTGAAACGACTAAACTACTCCGAGCGCTTGGTATGTAGTATAGGCAATGGTGGAGATGGTGGCTGTGGAGGTGGTAACCGCTACGTATGCGACACTCATCGGAGGGGGAACATAGAGAGTGCATTAACACTGAATGAGCAGAAAACATTCGAAGAAAAAAAAAAGCTGTCTCTCACAGTATCATCTTGCGCTACAACAATGACATCTTAGAACTGCAGCTTTGCAAGCATCTGACCATGCCACCACCGTTTCCGATAAAATTTTTGTCAGCGTTTTTTTGTTCTTTACAGTCTACATACTGCCGGACTACATCATCGTTTTTTCGCAGATTATCAGAGAAACTCTCGAGAAATTTATTGTAACCCAGACCCGCGCTCATATAATGCAGAAACATAATACAATACTGACCGCACACTTTGGAAGAGTCGCTCTGTAGTCGAATATTATTCCAGCGAAATTGTTTACGATTTTTTCGCAACCGATTTATATGATCGGGTATGAATGCAGGGAGACCAAAACTATCTAAATAAAATGCACTGCAAGATTTGTCAGCGTACAGGGCAACCCAATGCATACCCGATTTCGTATGATCATCCGTGTTTACAATGAACGCTGTCGGTTTCGTCCACACCTTCGGTATCTGATCGGCTGGGAATACACCGACAGTGTGCGAACGGATTTTCGACAGGTTTTTCAATATTTGAAGACTGTCCATCATTACAAATGTCTTCAAAAGCACTGCTCGAATTTTTAATCGTACCTGTGAGTAGCCACGATTTTAGCCTACAAGCCTGATTTAGTGCACAACGATAATTTTTGTAGCAAGGTTTGACAGCGTGATGCATGCAGTATACATCGGACGATAATTTATCGAAAGACGGGTAATCCTGATCGTACTCGAGATTACAAATTTGACGAGGTATTATTTTATGTAACACTAGCCATTTATCATTACCCCTAACGTATATTTTCCGCACACTTTTCGAAAGTTCTTTTAAAATTTTTTTCACCGCCTTTAAAGAAACCTCACCGTCAAAGTAGTCGAGCCCGTGATGGTACTGGGTGAGCCAATCGTTCTGACTCCGTATATCTTCATTTAGATGACCAAGCGCTATTGCCGGTGTTACCAGCCAATGACTACTAAAATTACTGTTCACAGCCACTACGGCTACTTCTTTTGGTAGATTTCGATGCCTGGTGCCTTTGAAGAACTGAATGTCAATGATCACGTCCATGCTTGGATGAAGTGTATAAGAACAGTGTTAGAGAGAGACTGAATTTGCAAAGTAACTCGCTAGATGTATATATGTACAGTAGTAGAGAGTAGCGACATCTTTGAGGTGAACGTTTTAACTGCTAAAATCGACAATGACTTGACGTGAGGCATCAATTTCCAAAATATTATCATACTCTGCGTATATAATACAATTGACTGTTTCTGTTAGAGCCGCACTGAAACGTACTTCTAATCTAACGCTACCGTGTTTGATCAAATTCCAATGACTGCAGTCATTTGCCGATAAATCTGGAGTCAAATCAAAGGTAAATAGACAGTATCCGTGGGGGTATGATTCGCGCGCTATTTGGTTGCCCTCGTTGAGAAAGTGTATGCCTGTACCGGAGAATAGTGTGTGTTATGCGTCCACATATAGATTTCTGGTTCCAAAGTCTGGTTGTAGTGGTTTCGAAGGCACCTGTACCCCGTCAACGTACAAACATAGAAAGTTTATATTAAAATGCTCGAAATTAAAGGGATTGAGCAGCCGATCGCCATTAAAAGCTTTATTATTGACAAAACCTAGGATAATTCTCTTCGGCAGCTGACCCAATATGATATTGTCCAATGTTTCACCGTGTATACCACTGTGCATAGTCATTGCTTTGACTTCCAAGCTCGTCAAAGGGTATTTAGCCGTTGTTTTCGAGAGTGATTGAGCGTGTGCTAGCAATATGCCCGGACTAATTTTTACACGTCTGACTAGAAGGTTCGCCTCCTCGATGTGTATGGAATAAGAGCCTGCAGGATCGATCAGGCAAAAGTTATCGCGAGATTTCACTAACCGTACTCTCACTTCAACTCCATTGATCAGCAGCTTCTCCTGATTAAACACATCAGCGTGAAGGTGGCCAATAAGATGAACCGATTTATCCGCAGTAAGCAATTTTCATCTCTCAATTAATCCCTGGTTCTGATTTTCTGTGTCGTTCATTTTTCCAGCCGTATCCTCACACCACAAGACAGTCGACAAGTGGGAGGATTTTGCGGCAGGTCCGTAATTCAGCAATGTTTCGATGTACGATCTGTAGGCATAAGCGTTGGTAGGTGGTGACACGGGCTTCTGATTGAAAGACACATCTACTTGATTGAACACGAATGCATCAAATTATTGATGGGTCCTACTCGGGCTTGTAAAAGTCTAAAAGCTGGTCGATTTGCCTCAGATATATCTTCGTCGGATGTGGTAGATCTCAAATTTACACGAAGACTGAGCATTGTATGAGCCAGATCGAGGTATTCATCACTATTGCCAGGGATCACAAATTCTATAGGTGAGTCATCGGTCAAAGATGATATCGGTTTGTATTGAACCCATCGGTTTGGGTTGGTGGAATGTCGAACAATAGCAGCTCGGACTTCAAACACTCGCACGAATGTGTGTGTAGGAATGCCATTTTTTTTTGTTTTATTTATTTTTTGGTTAACTGTCAAAAATATCTCTAGCCGTTCTGCTTCTTTTAACCCTCCTCTTGGAGCTCTTCTTTCGAGCTGTCTGCTTCTTCTTCTTCTTCTTTTTCGTCTTTTTCACCCCACTTCTCGACTTGCGTTTTATACTACTGTCAGTTTTACGTTTTTCCCTACCGACACCCCTCTTTCTCTTGCGCACTGTGACGGGTTCACCGAGCAACTGCAACTGAGCTGGATTCCCGTAGCGTGCCATTTTATATCCCGATCCCTCCATCAGTCTGTCCAATTTTTCTTCCGCCTTTCTTTTCAGAACTTCACCAGATTCTCTCACACGGTTGCGAAAGGACTCCTTAACTGGTGTGTTGCGTGCCGTAACGTCGGACACAATGTTGAAACACGTACGTACAACCTCCTTACCCACAGCTTTGGCCCCCCGACTAATAAGCGGGAGAACTCGACGAAATATACCGGCTAAGAAGGAGCCGATACCACCGTGACCTCTTTGGTATGGAGAACCGATGTAAATATGGCCAATTCCTCCGGTGTACGGATTCCTACCTCCTCCTCCTACCCCACGGTAGCCATTGCCAACTTGGCAACTGAAGTAATCTTCGTAGCGATTCATCTAGTCGACTTTCTTGAAATGAAGTGTCACGGTCACTGTCCCATAATCGAATGGTATCGATTGTCCGCATTCGTCTCTTATATCTATTTCAATGGTCTGAAATGAGCTGAATAACAATGGTGCGTACATTGGCGGAGAGAAACTTTTGATTCTGGTAGTACCGTATTCGTAATTATCGGTATTTATCGATACAGCGCGTAACAACCTTGATTGAACATCACCTGTCATATACGGTTCACAGATGTCGCTGTAGATCATAAACTTGGCTGGTAGACCATTGGAAACTCGAGCAGGTCTATCAGCCTCTATGGTGTATTGATCGTCAACAAAGAGAATCTGCCTATCCTTCTCGAATCCGAGAATTTTTCGCATTTTCTCCGATAAGCAAAGCTCGTGACTGAATTGAGAGCAGCTATCCTTTCCACCGACTCTGCTGACTGTCACATAACTACCACGTTCAACTATAAGCCGCAAATGACCACAAATACATTCTAAGTTATTTATCTCTTCAACGAGAGTGTCAGTGTCTTTGTAATTTCCTGGACGAATCAGCGATTCTGCGATTGTAAAATTTTCCACTCTTAGCTCATTCGTCTCGAGTCTTGTGGGGGGAGTTCGTTTCAGGGAAAATTTTCTTTCTTCTTTGTCGACTGACACGTGTTGGAACGTTAGCGGAATTTGAACTTCTGTGAGCGCGACCAGCCATGAACCTTGTAAACGGATCTGTTGTGGCAACTGTGTAACATAATGCGATGTAGTGTTTTCCACGAAATAATTCATACTGCTGTTGCTAGGCAGAATAATGTAAAATTGATCCCTCATATTTATGAAAGTTGATTAGCCTTGACCCAGGAGTTGAACTTTTCTGGATAGCCTTTCCAGCTGACGAAATAATCCTTGAGCGACCCTTACCTATACTGCGTAAAATTTTTTCTATTTTGAATGATTCCGTGACCAGATCTTTTCGAACTCTGCTTAATTCCGCCGCGTAGAAACCACCATCTATGTCCTCACCTGAGAGATCTTGCAAATGGTAGACAAGTGGTGGACATGTCAGAGAAATTCGCACAATTTTAAATAACTCTAGTGTCCAGCCGCCCTCGTATCCTTTGTCAAAGACGGATCGGGCACGACGATCGCACGACTGACGCGAACCAACTCACCGACTTTGAACTTGGGTAAATTACAACCATTGTTATTATTATAGCGACGCTGTAAATTTTCCCGTACTTTTCCAACGTTGTACAAGGTCACAGATGCAGGTGTCATCTTTATCGCTGAATGTATACTGTGATTGTATGCCTCTATAATATTCTGCAACACATCGATGTACCTCCGTGTATTTTTGTGAGTGAAATATCGCCAAATTCGCTCCTTAATAGTTCGTATAAGTCTCTCCGCGATGGCAGCCTTTGTATCCGGACTGCGTGCCACTCTATGATTGATGTCATTGTCGCGCAAAACTTGCTGCGTCTCACAACCAAGGAATTCTTTACCCTTGTCTGTCTGGAGGCACTTTGGTTTACGTCCATTGCTTCTCCACAGTACACGCAAAAAAGCCTCAGCGACATTTTTGGAGGTTTTTTGCTTGATCGCTTCCAACCAGCTATATTTGCTGACAACATCGATGGCAGTCAAAATATAACTGTAGCCCTCGTTGTAAGTTTTCAAGGATCTCAAATCCATGAGATCAACCTCCCACACATCATCCAAATTCCGCACATTGTAACTACGTCGCGGAAATCGATGTCTGATCGGTCGATGTAGATTATACGCATCTTGACTGTCGAGCCACTCTACAACACCCTCACGATTAACTTTTTCTTTTTTATTACTGTTTTTACCTCTCTCACGCGTAGCTTGAAAAAGTTTATCAATACCAGCGTACGCTGCCGGATGTGGAGGCGCGTAATAAATGTTCTCGAATCTTCTTCTTTCTCTACTCATCATGCATCAGTTGTTTATCCACTTTTTTATTTTTTATTTTCGACCCCTTGCGTTCTTTTTGTTGTTTGCTAATCCTCTTTTTCACAGATTCATCAACTTTGCTGCTACTACTACTACTATCTTTGGAATTCTTTTGTACTTTTTTCTTATTCCTCTTCAGTACTTTCTTAATTATTGAAAAAAACATTTCAAAGGTTAGCTTGCTCACCATGCAGCAGGCTGTCATCATAGCCAGTGTTCGCTCGACTCCATCTGTTTCATCCGCGAGCATTCGTGAAAATGCGTATTCAGCTACAACTCGATCAGCCTTGTGCCGGTTGCCTTGTTTGTCACCGTAGACTAGATCATGCTGACGACACGCCTCATCCAATGGATTGATACCGACTTCACCACGTTCAATACGTTCCACTAGTTTTGTACCTGGGCCGCAAAATCTATATCCGGGTACGTGCATTTCAAACGATAGCAAATCGATCAATTCATCCAGTGCGCTATTTTTCACGTTCACTCGTTCTTGCTCTTCTTTTTCTTCCTGGTCGGTGATTTCAATCTTCTGTCCTGGTCGAACCTCCCGCTCAATCGTCGCCATGATGTAATTTCAGAACTGCCAGCAACAACTTTTTTCCTTGACTGTTTTGCACTTCCCTAACCAGTTGCTGCTGCTACTGCTGCTGCTTTTTTCCGTTTATGTACTCGCGCTGCTATGCCTCCGTTGCTTTCGTCTCCTTCGTCGGTGTCAGAGCTACTGGTCTTGGCAGCAGCCTGGCGTGGCGTTTGAATTAGACGACCAACGCTACTTGGTGATAATTTCTGGCGTGGAGCGGCACCAGTGGCACCATCTGGTGGTAGTGGTATATTTTCAGACGGGATAGCCCGACCTGGTGTACTGGCTACTATGGTATTCCAAACACGATTATTACCGATGTATTCGCGTGGTATAAATGATTCTCGGAGAGCAACAGCAAATTGCGTATACCCAGGTGGCGGAGAACCTTTTCTATTTCTCATAGCATCATTTACCAGGTCAATCATGTTGGCTCCGTGTATACGCACACCACCTATTGTCACGGTACCATTTGCATCCGAGTCAATATTCCCACTAACACGTAATTTACGCAATACTTGTCCAGCGTGTCGCCTGTACTTTGTAGGCACGCTCTCGATGATGCTCGCATCAATTCGATCCTCTTCCTCGAGCTGCTGTGCCTCGTCATTATAATTGTCGTCGTTTGCATCATCATCATCATGGTTGTTGTTTTGCATTTGACACCAATCTTTGTTATCTCTTTCCTCCTTTTTTCTAATCTTATCATAGTTATCGACATCCTTGAGTTGGAGATAACGCTGCAGCACAGAGCGATATTGTGTCCATTTTTCCCGCTCACTTTTGCAAGTAGATGAATTCAGTATGTTGTTCATTTCAGCATCTAGTCTAGTCATCACGGTTCCGGGTGTTTGAACAGTCTTTAATATATTAGCAACATTATTGCACCCGCTATTTGCTAGCACACTCTGGAGACGTTCAACATTCTCATGCGGCACAAGCACCATCTTTTTAGCGTGTTCCATGTCGTCTACTTACTAATGATATTAGCCAACAGTGTACCAATAATAGGAGCTAATAATGCTGGTAAGAAACCACCGCATTGTACAATGATTTTTTTCTTTTTCGACAGGCTCACACAAGGTTCGGCTAACTTCCGCAGTGTTTTTGCATGCCTGCGTAAGCGTGATTTGTGAGACTTCTCCAGCGGCACGTCACCAATCAACACATTCAAAGCACACTCACAAATATGACGCACTAATTTCGAATCAGCCGTCTGCAAGAGAGCCTTTCGCTGTTTATCGTTCAAATGGAACAGCGCTTTTAAAATGACAGCGTCCTTACGCGCAAAGGGATGTGGTCTCTTAGACACACACATCACAAGGAGACGATTGGTACCAGATTCAATGTGTCGCCACTATTCATCTTCTTATTCCGTAACATGTAGACGTATTGCACTTCTTCGTCCGGAAAGATACAGGTACGAAATCGGCAGTTGTCCGGTGTAGTCTGTTTTGATCACGGGCTATTTGTTCCCATACACACATTGAACGAACCACTGATTTCTCTTGAAATCGTAACCGTTTTTCCATATTTATAGTTTTTATTCACAAAAGGGTTACACCGTGGTAAACTCAATAGCGTTGTTACCCTTATAATCTAAGAAAAGTTGTAATTTGTTGGCTTGGACAATCAGCTTATCGAACAAGTTAGTATCCTTCGTCAGTGCAGAAGATACCTGAGAAGGAAGAAAAATTTGGAATTCTTCATCGAGAACTGCCACAATCTTCGAGCCAAAACGTGTCTTGACTTCTCTTAGTGCCGTCACCATGTGATGACGATCAACCTCCAGCTCAGATACCTTCTTCGTTGGAAGGTAACCTCCACTAGCAATCTTGTTTAGACCTTCTAAATCCATCTAAACATATAATGTACATCATTTTATTATTATATTATTTAAATAATAATAATTATAATTGATATACATACTTTTTCTTTTAAAATAGATGAAAAAAAATCGTGTAGTTCCTCTTTAAAGCTATATCGTGTAGCTAGTCAAATACTGGTAATTTGCAGTGTGAATACGTTGACTTAAATATAGACCCCTCCACGACTAGCGCTATCATTGTGACCGCCCACCACCACCACCACCACCAGCTACATCAGTACAAACAGCCAATCAGCTCGAAGGCAACGTACCTTGTCCAATCAGGTTGATGGTGGTGTGTCGTGGCCAATCAGCACGATGTCAGCACAATTCTCAGCCAATAAATAGTTTTTTCTTTTGTAGTGACGTCTATACACAAGTTTTCGCCATATGTAACTACAGGCTGTCAGTTACCGATATCTTATAGCCATACGGGTAACTTTTGTCTAACTCTGTAAATCTTCGTTTGCTATATATAGGTTTGCATGTTTTTGTCTCATTCTGAGATATCACGTCGTGAAATGCCGTTCTACGTATACCGGAATTTGTCAATAGTATATCCAGGTGTGGAGAAACGATCATCTCTCGAATCGAATAAAAATTGACTTGTTCACTGTTCGTATAGTTGAACCGAATCCCTTTAACCTTGCATATACACTCCTCTTCACCATCCGATTTTTTACATTTATACGCGTTAAACTTTGGACCACCTGACAAAAAGGTCGTTATATATGCACCAGGGCCCTTGTCGGCTAGTTCATTTGTCACACTACACAGCGACGAACCGATTGTCACCCCGTATTCACCGATTTCACCTCTGCTAACGTAAAATACCGAATCAGTGTCGTAGTAGAGAACTCGTGGACCCAAGACATGCAGATATTGGAACAGTTTTAGACGTGCATATGCTGTTGTAAAAGCAGCGAGGACCACGTTTGTCATTGATGACGATACTGAGGATGACAGAGCCTCGTCTCTGTAGCACCGATTAACGTAGAGTGTATCGTCATTCACTGGTAGAATACCGTTAACTTCAACCTCTGCACTGGTAAGTAAATTTATAAGATTCTCTGGATTCTTCACCACGATTGTTTTTGTTAAATTGTCGCGTTGTCCAAACTTTCCCCATAGAGAATTTAGACACTGTTTAGCCACAGATCGTAATCCAGCATTGAAACGTATATCATCCTTGTTCAATTTTATACCCTCGTCGTGTTCCAACTCTCTCACGTAGCGATCCTTATCCTCGTCTGTGATACCGTGTGGTGGGTATCCCGACGCCGCGACTTTTTGAGCAAAAAATTCGTTGATGTATCCCGCAAATACGTCACCTTTCCGCTCTTCTTGACTGTACTGCGTCATTTCGTACTGCCAAATTTCATAGACAGCCTTGACAATGTATCCCAACGTGACAGCAGCCTTCACCTCCTCTGAAACTCAAGTTCCTCGCAGTATACGCTCTTCAGGATCTTCATGAGGGCAGTCTTCTTCAATTAATTGCTCGCAGCATGTCCGACATAGAGGAAATATCAATTTACCATGCATTTTTACTGGCAATAATGGGTGATATAGATTTTGTGGTGGTAGTATATCGCACGCGATCAACCCGTTCACTTGTAAAATGTCGTTACTCAGCCCTATCAGCTGTCCACATTCTTCTTGACCGATATAAATTTTCGGGTGACCAATCGGATATTTGCCACGTTTACAAATGAATGGATACAGTGAGCACACGTCAACATACCTGATCTTCTCTTCGCCTTGACAATCAAACACTTTGACTGTGTTACCTGTGCGTCCTCCGAAAAATGCATCACGTGGATCAAGTACTTTTCTTTTTACATTCACCACATTTTCTCGAACAAAATGACAAATTTCTTCATTTTGTGAGATCTCGTTCTTAAACTGACACTCCCATTTTTCAATTAACTGGTAATTTGCCAACTTTAGCCTATAGCTAATGGCCAATGTTCTTTCGTATCTGGCATCCATCGATTCACCACTTTTCAAATCTATATCTCTGTTTATCCTGTAACATCAGGGGCACCCGTGCCAAAAACAGCCTTGAAACTGAAGCACAATACCGTTGTGGTTCTCACCGTCTTGGGGTGCACTGTAACCATCGACCAAGATATTCTCTAGTAGTCTTTTTTCCTGACCTCGTCCTGCATGCTCGATCTGGCGATGAAGAACTCGTTGTTCCATCCAAGAGAGCCAGTGTAGGGCAATTTCAGACTGATTATCTACCATTCTGTAACCACGAGGTGGTATAATACCGATTTGCGCCTTTTTTTAGAAATTTTTTTCTAAACACCCGCATACAAGATGATGCAATATTTGTAGCTTCGACGAAAGAGTCCACACCAAATTTCATGAATGTTTTGCGGAATGTATTTTACAATTTCTTGTTAAAAATTGAATACGTAGCCATTTTGTACTTGTTCGTCGTACCATTTCAAAAATTTCTCTCGCTCCTTGATGGCCATCAAGTCTGGTGCATATGAATCAAGAGGTGGTAGAAGACCTTCGTAAGTCTGATTTTTCATCGTATTGAATAAGTGCGGAAAGCACCTTTCTCCATTTCGGATAATCCATACGCTTTTGGTAAACTACTCAAAGGCATGTGAAAGTAATTTAAGCTATCAATAAACTTTGCATGTAGAACCTCCATTAAAATTATTTTTGAACCATTCATGACTACCGATGGCACAACTCGATCTTGATTGAATTTTTCCACAACGTACTTAAATATGAACTGTGCATCGAATCCTTGGGCATTGTGTGCTATGCATATAACCTGCTGAAATTGTCTTCTTGGTGCCAATGCCAGATCAACAAGCTGCTTTACCGGGTCGCGATTAAACATGTATTCACGAATACCGCACATCTCGCATCTAATTGAAATATCTTCAATATCTATGCAATTGATACATACTTGCTGTACAACGCACAAATTTGGAACGTGCACTTTTTTCTCATCGTCGCCCAGCACCCGAAGAGATTGTTGGGTTTCAAAGTCGTAAAACAAAAATAAGACTGGTCTTACACGCTCTGTCTGTTTGATCGGTTGTACGTAACACAGGTGTCTAATAGGTAATCTTGATTTACACGTTTTACAAAAAGATAGATTACACTCATGCGGCTGACTTTTATTTACTTGAACTATTTTAAGACAAATTTGACAGAGTCTTATTTTACTGCATACATTACTGCTTTTATTATATGATCCTATTTTAAGATGATTTTGCAAACAATTATTGCCAAAAGATAATCTTAAACAAGCATTACATTTTTTTAGATTTTCCGCTGTATTACACGGTGGCACGGATATGCACTTATAGCACTTGTTTGAACATCTATGTTCCTCGGCTCGCCAATAACTTATATTGCATGGTATACAGTAGCCCTTGCTACCCCTTACTCCAACAAGATTTAATATTGGTTGATAATGATTTGTCCGGTCGTAATACATTATGCGTAATACGTGTATAACATCACCATGATTTTCGCTGACATATCGTGTGCCGTCATAGATTGGTGGATTTGCACGAGCGAACGATGAAAAATTATAAACAACGATTGCCGTACCGCTAGTAGCGAAGACATCTTGAAACTTACGGATTTCTGCTAGTCCTCGGCCTTCCACCGGCACTTGAACGTTTGCCAAATTCATAAGATCTGCGGCAGCAGTTTTTTTAATTCTTCCTTGTGATTGACGAATCTGGTTCCAATATTTGTGAAGCAGTCCTGAGCGCACCTGACCTCTGACGGCATAGGCATATGCAGCAGCTAAACTTCGCGGTAGACAAAGATTGTCATTGTTATTGATGTTTAATATAGATTGTTTTTTCACTGTCTCCTCGGTTAAACGAACTCGTCCACGATCGGCCACACCTCTGACAACACCACAATTAACGGATAACCGTTGATTTACATTGAATTCGTTCGCACTTTGCATAGCACTGTGTAATATTTCCCAAAGATCTTCGAATTGAAAATCCTGTATAAGTCTGAATGATAGCCAAAGGGGGCCATGATTGAACTGGTCCGAATTGATGGTTACACCAACAAAATCCATTGGTCCACCTCTCTCACAAAGCTGCCGATGAAGGTCCTGCATGCAACCCTTTAACCAGTTATAAACATGGGCATTAGCTGGTGGCTGCGGTATGATTCCACGGATCTCTCTACTCTCATATCCAAATTATCGATAAAAACACGTTGCCTCATTCTGAATTACAAATCTAGGTCGCTCTCCTCCTTCACCGGTCTGCAAATGAGCATCTATAAGATGCTAAACAAAATTTTAAACAAATTTAAATAAGAGTCTTATCTTTTTCGTCAGCTGTATCAGTGCGGCTACTGATATTAGCATTGCTGGTATTGGTACTGCTACTACTACTGCTACTGCTGCTGCTGCTGTCACTCTCGCTGCTACTGCTACTGCTGCGGGTAAGCCTTCTGCGTTTGCGTTCCCTATCACTACAGCTATTTTCGGATACGTCGTCAATGTTTTCGATTACGTTGGTGCCTCTCTCTTGACCTCTCTGAAGCTTAAGTATTAGAACGTGCCTTTATATTGCAGAAAAAACAATAAATGAAAATTATGTACAGTTTCATGATGATGAGTCTCCTCGATGGTCCAATGATTGTGGGTGGTAATTTCCAGATGTTGATGGTCCAGCGTCTATAACTAAAATGGAGAATGTGCATTTAATTGAATAATAATTACAAAAATTTTAATTATAACATATTCACTACTTACAATTGGCTGTAACTAAGTGTGCAGCGTCTTGTTGATCCGACATACGTGCATGTGGCTCTGAAACTAAGTATTGAGAGAATTAAAATAATTTAATTAAAATGAAAAATTAATATTTGTATTTTAATTGGCTCAATACTTACAATTATTCTCGTTTCCTATCGACTCATCACACACCATAATGAAAGAATCACCCTCGATGTCTCTCATCATCTGGTTAATCACTGAAATAATGTTGATGAAAAAATATTGAAATAAATAATAATATTCTAAGAGTTTAGATGTGAAAAAAAGTAATTGATACTTACATTGACAGTGAAACATTGTACGAGCTAGCGGGTGCCCATGGTCGTTGCGCTGTCGTATTGTTTGGAGAGCAATCGACAGAACGTCTGGATTACGGAATAGACCGACGGTAAACATGTAATATACCGTGCTTATTCTACAATACAGCAAGAGAAAATGCAGCTTTCTGCATAAAACCTCTGCTAATTGGTTCTGTAAGTCTTAGGCCCACACTCTGCCACACATTGTGTGAATATGTGAGTTTCGATCTTTCGCGATACTCAATGCCTGACCGATAACTTTGGCTAAATGTGCCACACTTGCCCTAATCATTCTGACAGAGATGCTTTGACTATCCAAAGTGGAACTGCCGAAACGTGCAAGTGTAGCTCCTTAAATATTGTCTCTGTCTACACGGTGGGAATGCAGCATAAAACGCAACGCTTTTGTTTGCTGATACTGCTAATAAAAGACAATACATCTCGGGGGGATCATACTGGCTATATATGTGCACGTGTGCATATATTTTCTGGTATTCGCTGGTTATAGACTTCTTAGAATGACATTTGCAACAATGTCGAGTAGAAGATATATTTACAGCACACATGGTGAGAGAGCTGACATGAAAAAAAAACTGAAAGCAATAATTTCGCGGAATAACGAGTAGTGATGACTTTGTTAACAACTGACTGCAATCTGATGCACAGCGCAGATGCAAACATGCACCAGTACGTTCTTGTTTCTTTTTCTCTTCACATCGATATTTAAGCACTATTCGCAATTATCCGAATTTTGGTCAATATTGTCCTGGGTCTCAAGCAGTTTCATTACCGAATTTCTTCTTCTCTGTATTTGATAATCAGCGAAAAAGTATGAATAAGATAATGCAGCTGCGCTATTATAGCAAACAAAGCATGAGTAAGAAAATGCAGCTGCACGGTACAGGCTCTAATACACGTGCAAATGTTTTGGGAGTTGGTCAAAGATATTGTTTGTGAATTTCGAAACATCAGCAAAAAGAGAATGTGCAAGATGTGCTTGTAGTGTGGGATCGCACGTGTTCAGGGCTAAGAAAACGGCCCATTACGGAGAGTAACACCCGGACCGAAGCGTCACCCGTGGTTTACCACGGCTCTTCGTGACCTCTTGAAAGAACGGAACAGACTCTACAGACGGTTTCGCAGGTCACGTCTCCCGCTGGACCTGTATTTTTACAGAATAGCGAGGGATGATGCTCATAGGCAGGTCGAAGATGCTAGGCTGAACTACTATCACACACGCCTGTCCTCCTTGACCGATGCCGGTGAGATCTGGAGAGAACTTGAGAGACTTGGAATCACCACCTCCAAAGTAAAACCTCCCTCTCGTTTCTCCAGTGAAGACCTCAACGCATATTTCAGCGGCATTTCCAACGACCGACTGGCCCCCAATGTGGAGGAATACATGCAAGAATACCCTGGAGAGTCTGAACATCCCCGAACACTTCTATTTCAGAGAGATAACGGAATCGAACGTTTTATCTGCAGTGATGCACTTTGACTCCCAGGCCAGGAATAGTGACGGCATCCCACAGGTTGTCATTTTCAAAGCACTGCCGGTACTCGCTCCATTCTTATGTCGTATTTTCAACCTTTCTTTGAGCGAGTCAAGTTTCCCCTCGGACTGGAAAAAGTCACTGGTGCATGCACTGAATAAAGTCAGTTCACCAACAGCCTTAACTGACTATCGTCCGATCTCTCTTCTTTGTTTCCTGTCCAAGGCGCTGGAGTGACTAGTGCACAGACAAACCTCGGAGTATCTTGAGTCAAGACTTTTCCTTGACAACTTACAAACTGGTTTTCGCACTGGCCACAGCACACAGACCGGCTTAATTAAGTTGACTGATGATGTCAGGCTTGGAATAAACAGAAAGAAGGTAACACTTCTACTTCTTTTTGACTTTAGTAAGGCGTTTGACACAGTGTGTCACGCCAGACTACTCAAAAAGCCTACCTTTTTCGGCTTTTCTAAGCAGGTTATCCGCTGGTTTGCCTCATATCTCACAGGCAGAAAGCGGGCCGTCATTGGTGACAATGACGAACTCTCCACTTTTCTACCGCTAAACACGGGAGTACCACAGGGGTCCGTACTGGGACCACTATTATTCGCATTGTACATCAATGACATCGGCCTCTGTTTGGACTAGGACGTATCTCATCTTATCTACGCGGATGACCTGCAAATTTACAGCCAATGCCACCTAGAGGAGCTCGATTCCTGTTCCGAGAGGATGAGCGCTAATGCCGAAAGGATAATAGGCTGGGCTGCGCAAAATCATCTTAAACTGAACGTACTCAAAACTCAGGCGATCGTCCTGGGCTCCTCCTATTATATAAACGCTCTTCCTTCCACTGCTAACACCTACATTAAAATAGGAGAGGCCCAGGTTGAATATCGGTCGACAGTGCGTAGCCTGGGGCTAGTGCTTGATTCTAAACTCACCTGGAAAGAGCACGTTACACAACTGTGTAAACGTGCACACTCTCTCATGTACAGATTGTATTTTTTTAGAAAGAGTACTGGCTTCGAGCTGCGCAAGCATCTTGTGCAGGCTTTACTTTTCCCCATCATTGACTACTATTCATTGGTATACTGTGACCTCTCACAAGAACTTGACACCAAACTACAGAGACTGGTGAACACAGGAATACGTTACATCTATGGTATAAGGCGGGACGAGCACATCGCCCCCTACAGGCATGAGTTGCAATGGCTCACCACCGCCGGACGTAGGAAGTACTTTACGGCCTGTTTTCTAAGAAAATTCTTCAATACTGCTACTCCATCCTACATCTTGGCCTTTTTTGACTTCCACGTCGCACTCCGCCCAGTGAGGGGCGAGGTGACTCCCCTGGACATCCCCGTTTTCGCCACAGAGGCGCTGAGGAATTCATTCCACGTAAGCGCCTCATATCTCTGGAACTCATTACCAGCTTATCTCCGCAACATTAGATCAATACCTCTTTTCAAACGTCAGATCAGGCAACATTACCTTAATCTTGAGAAAATCTAAATAGCCGTCTCGAATCCAGCTTACATAATATTTCTCACCCCATATACAATCATGCATACCACACTCATTCAAAGCATTTCGTTTTACACCATTACTCATACATGCATCCTCATTTTTCATTTTAATTTCTAATTTTTTAAGCTATATTTTTCTATAAACATTTTTGTAAATACTTCTGTATTATATATCTTTTTAACTCTTTTTTGTATAACATAATGTACAGACAATAAAATCTAATCTAATCTAATCTAATCTAATCTCTCCCGCTGAAGGCCCCCCCCCTTCCCCCCACAGTGGTGCGTTAGCACAACCAGCGGCGGCGGCGGCGGCTGGTTTGTTTTGACTCGCCACTGTGGGGGGATTACTACTAACAACTTACATGATGATGACGAAGGTGAAGAAAGGCAGCATGATGGCTGCAGCTGGCTACTGGGTGACTGGATGATGTTTTCCGACGGGTCGCGCGCGCTGTGATGTGAGTTTTTCCCTTTTTTTTTTGTGAGCAGCGAGTTGCGCTGGGCGGTCTCGTCTTTAGATTAGGCAGCTTCTCTGACGAACCCGTCTGATGATTCTCAATCTGGTGTATTGTCCCGATAAGGGATAGAATAGCACCTTGCTATGGTGTACAGCTGCTGGTTCGATGGTCTCGTTAAATTTCCTTTAGCCCCTTCTTGGCGATAGGAGCCTCGGCGACGTACAGATGATGAGAAAAAAAAAACTTCCAAAAAGAGTATACTCGCTCAAGTCTAATGGGGTTGTGTAGACACTCGGTGTAAAATAACTGGCACGAGCATGAGTTAACAGTTCTCACACACCCTTTTATTTTTTTTGCACTATTAATGCACTTATATTTTCTTGCTCTTTTTTTTGAGAAAAAAAATAGCACTTTTTTTTGAATAATCACCACTTTAACTAATTTTTTTAAATATTCACCACTCGACACTCCGAAAAACGGAAGAGTCCGGTAGCGCAAGCACTTAGAACTTCCCAAGGAATGCCAATATGTAACAGACGTGAGGGTGGTTCTGTTCTAATCTCCTTTATTGCTTGCTACCTGTCTCGAGCGAGCGTCGCCGGTCAACTGCCCGACGATCGTCGTTGCGACGACGACGATCGCCGGTCCCGCGTGCAAAGATGCACAGTCTGCATGTTTGCGCGTGAGAACACTCGGGCAGCAACGTTTCCACTGTCGGAGATTCGTGGTAGCGCCACCCGAACCCGTCAACGGAGAACCTACGGCTCATCCGTGACAACATTCACAGTTAAATTATACAAAAAATTGCAATCCAATCATAAAATGTTTTAAATAAAAGTTATAGAGCATCAAGGGGCTGACCTAATTGTGACCTTTCTTTTGACCTTGAAATCTATTAATGTCTGAACCTAAAGTTTTCTGTTCTTTTTGATTCCGAAATAAAAAATATAGATTTCTATTTAATAAACTAAGATAACAAAATATCCTTCAAAATAGGCTTCAAGGTCAAAGTTACGTTTATGGTCAGCCCCTTGATACTCTACAAGTATCATCTGAAACATGTTATGATTGGGTTTCGACTTTTTGCGTAATTAAACTATGAAAGTTAAAATGAGACCAAGAATATTATTATTCCTCTCCATATTATAACAAAATTAAATTCAATAAGGATCAAATGTGGAAGGATAACCCAGGTTTCATTAAAAAATTCAACTCCACATATTGAAAAATGAAAGGCAACGTTTCGTCCCTGATGGGGGACCTTTTCAAGTCTTTATTAAAAACAAACAAAAAATATGTATGAATAAGAGAATTTTTGCAAAATATAGAATTTCATAAACGTTGCTGTTATACAAAAATTATGCAGTAGTCTCACCATAATAATTAAATAAATAAAAATATCACATGAGAGACGAAAACTACTCTCTGGTCATAAGTATTATCAGTCAGTGGCAATATCATAAGTACAAGTATGTACAGAGTCTGCGCGAACGGCCAAGCCCGAAGATACTCGAGCTCACTTATTCAAATACAACATATATAGTCTCATTCACGCATACATATGTGGCGACCCCGAACACGACGTCTCCACGCGCGTCAAGGCGCAAACAAATCCTTCGCCCGAGACGCGACTTCGCATAGCGCAAGCGCCAACCCCAAGATGTAGCCACCAGGCGTCGCTTCAGCTGTGGGGGCAGATCCAGTGCGCTGGAGTATTCGAGCGCGTATTCAGAATTGTTTAAACGACAGGATCGAGCACTCGCTCTAGTTTTAATATTTATTAAATAAACCTTATTATTCTTAATCGCGAGTACAATCATTCTCTACCTGGCTCCCCATATCCTGGTCCTCCTCCGTGGGCGACTATACACTATTACGCCCGGCGTCGAGATAACATCGTAGAGCCATACTCGACCTCTACACATATATATATATATACGGCCCGTACATGAACACAGATATAAATTTGAAAAGGAGAAAAGCTATGCAGTAGAAAAACTTTGTTTTTGTAAATATCTATTTAATTTATTATATTGTTTGTTAATAGTGTTAAAATCCTCTTGTTTATTGATGTTATTCTCATTAACATTAATAAATATACTTTCTGATATTAATCTTTTAAAATAATTTGGTTCTTTATCTAAAATTTTAACATTATCAAAATCAAAGCTGTGTGAAAAATCATTTATATGAGTGGGAATTGGTAATACTTTTTCTAATAGAGTTATTTTGTGTTCATCTATTCTCCTTTTCAAATTTTGAAAGTTGCCTTTTTTTGACTTTGCAAAACTTCTCTTATTCATACATATTTTTTGTTTGTTTTTAATAAAGGCTTGAAAAGGTCCCCCATCAGGGACAAAACGTTGCCTGTCATTTTTCAATATTTGGAGTTGAATTTTTTAATGAAACCTGGATTATCCTCCCACATTTGATCCTTATTCAATTTAATTTTGTTAAAATGAGACCATATATATATTGTAACGGGGTGGTTTCTAGGCGTTTAACTGCCTATGTACCCCGTACAAATGCAAAGTTCTCCTGCACTTTGCTTTTGCGAGATACTGAACTCGCTCGTGTCGTCGCTTACCTGCAACGATGCTTCGATGCTCAGTATGCAATAGGTGTATACATGCAAGATGTATACACCTCTGGGTAGTGCCCGCGGAGGCGGCGGTATTCGGTGGTTTGAATAAGAAGAGGGATCGGGGCGACAATCAAATGAACACACTACCCATTCTACTAAAAAGGCGTTTATCCTAGAAGAAATCTGTCGTCCGCGTTGCGCGTATTCGCGTCGCGAGAAGGCCGCAAAATCTACGACCGGATCAGCGACTGGATCCAAATGCCTCGCCAGTCGATCGCGCATAAATAAATAGAAATTAAATCCTACTTTCTTTCATCGCGTTGATCATCGTCGTCCTCTGGCAAGGGAGTCACCTTCTCGACCTTGCCGTGTTGCTGTTGCGGTACTAGCTGTGGTTGCTGCGGTTGCAGCTGTGCTGCCGTTGCTGCTATTGCTGCTCTCGTTGCTGTTGCTGCTATTGCTGCTCTCTTTGCTGATCACGTAGAACTTTTGGCGCGGGTAATCTCAACTCTTCGCGAGTGCGGTCAAAAGCTAACTGACACAAATTTTCCTCAAATTGCGAGTTCTCTACTGGCCTTCCCGCGCTTCGGCTGCCCGCGCCGACGTGCACGTCTCGCCGCCCGTTACAATATATATATATATATATATATACATACATACATATATATATATATATATATATATATATATATATATATATATATATATATATATATATATATATATACAGGGTGTCCCATTTTAATTTACCACCCCCTAAAACTGGTTAATAATTTGCTCTGAGAAAAAAATGTTTCAAATAAAATTTGTTGGGTTCGAAGGGGGGCATCTTTTGGCTATTTTAGCTGCGACCTTGAACATGACCTTCAAGGTCATTTGAAAGTCAAGACCAAATTTTCATATGAAATGTGCATATTTTTATGGCGGATTCGGATTCTACTAAAAAAGAGAAACACTTTTTGTCCGAATCATTTTTTGAAAAAATCCCAAATTTTTGTTGTAAACGGCTTTAAAAAAGTTGAAAAAATCACTAGATATCTCTTATTGCCCCACCCTTTAAAAGAAGTTAAAAATTTGCTCTGAGAAAAAAATGTTTCAAATAAAATTTGTTGGGTTAGAAGGGGGGCATCTTTTGGCTATTCCAGCTGTGACCTTGAACATGACCTTCAAGGTCATTTGAATAAGATTTATCACAGATTCGGGTTCTACTAAAAAAGTAACACTTTTTGTCTTAACCATTTTTTGATCATCAATAGGTAGCTCTCCCTTTAACTGAAAAGAGAATTTGTCCTAGAAATAAGCTGTTTTAGATAAATGTTACTAGCTTCAAACAAAGACAGAGGTATCCTTTGGATCACTTAAAGCAAGACCTTCACGTCCAGCCACTTAAGGCAAGACCCCGTCCAGCCACTTAAGCCAAGACCCCGTCCAACCACTTAAGGCAAGACCTTCACGTCCAGCCAAGGCAAGACCCCTTCGTTCAGCTAGTCACGGAAATTTCAACGTCTCAAGTGCTCTATCAATTGCCCATTTTGTTGAATGCACATTTGTATTCTCTGCCGAAAACTTCTTTGGACATCTATTAATGTTTGTGGGGTGAACGCCCGGAATGCTGCAACAATTTTCTCCATCATATTTTGTGCCGTCGTCGGGACTTCCGCGTAAACTCTCTGCTTCACGGCCCCCCACAGAAAGAAGTCCAATGGGGTCAAATCTGGCGATCGCGCAGGGAATTCACAGATTGGACTACCAATTCCAATCCAACTATTTGGGTATGTCGCGTTCAGAAATCTCCTGACAAGTAGTCTACGATGAGCGGGAGCACCATATTGCTGGAACCACATGTCTCACCTTATTTCTAGTGGAATGTTTTCTAGAAGAGGTGGAATTTGGTTCTCGAGAATATCTAAATAAAGCTCGCCGTTTAAATTACGGTCATAAAAAATTGGACCCACAACGTATTCCCCAACTATGCCCGCCCAAACATTAATTGACTACCGTCTTTGTGTACGGTGATCTCGCTGCCAATGTGGATTTTCTTCTGCATAATAATGCGCGTTATGAAGATTAACTCCTCCCATATTGTCGAACTTTGCCTCGTCTGTAAAGAGAGTCCGATCAAAGAAAAATGGATCTATGCGCATTCGTGTTTCCGCCCATTGGCAGAATCTAAGTCGCCTGGCAGGATCACCAGGCTCAATGGCATGTGTAAGGTGCAAGTGATATGGATGAAATCTAAAATGACGCAATACACGGCAAACTGTTGATCTGGGTACTCCATGCATTCGCTGAATTTGTCGCGTCGAAATATGAGGATCCTCGGCAATTACAGCACGAACCCCAAGCGCAATATGCTCTCTTGGGCCTGTCCATCGCCTCTTCCTTCTTAAGTTACCTCCTTGAGCTCTTATCGTTAGAAGTTTAATATTCCTCCTACTAGGATGACGAGCATCCGGATACCTTTCAGCGTACAGCCTCGCTGCAGCCTTGTAATTGTCTTGACATTCTCCCAGAATCTTGATCATGTTGACTATCTCTACTGGCGTGTAGTCAGCCATTATCTGTTATAGGTAGATTTTTTAGGGAATATTTAATCTTACTAGAAATAGTTTATTATAAGTATTTTTCTGCTCTGAAATTCAGAAAGTCAATGAAAACCTAATGATGAGAAGCTTTGAGGAGCTGTAAGAATTTACAAGCTTTACCAATAGAACCATAACGAAGCAAAAAAATGTCTTTTAGCGAAAAATAAAGCATTTACGAGAAAAATATTTCTTAAAAAGATGCGTACTTTATCAGAGAATCTGAATATGATTTAAAATATGTACAATTTTACTTTATCAGAGTATCTGAATATGATTTAAAATATGTACAATTTTCATTAAAAAAACTAAGCTTGATTTTGATTCTAAGTTGAAAACATGCCCCTTACTGCTCAAACTTGCCCCAGATGATGTCAAACTTGTCCCAGTTGTGACCGTAAACTTGCCACATGATGTCAAATTTTCCGCAGATGACGTAAAACTTGCCCCAGAGAATGTCAAACATACCCCGAAGATTGCAAACTTCCCCCATGTGATAAAAAATGAATCAGATTAGCGTTCTAATGAACTTTGGTTCTGTTGATAAATTTTTTGGTAATTTCATTTCTTTGAAAAAGAGAGTATTTTCCATTAAAGTGATGGTTCTTTCTTAAAATGAATTTAAGGTTCGAGGTCAAGGTCATAGCCAAGCTTCAATTGCCGGAATAAAAATCGAGGATTACCGTTAAATAAATTGACTGACCTTCGAATGACCTTGTTGGTTAAGGACAAGTTCATGGCTAAGGTCATACTTGGACTTAAATTTGTAAAATTGTGTACGTTTCTAATTCCTCGGATGAAATGTAAAATTTTTAACTTCCTTTAAAGGGTGGGGCAATAAGAGATATCTAGTGATTTTTTCAACTTTTTTAAAGCCGTTTACAACAAAAATTTGGGATTTTTTCAAAAAATGGTTCCAACAAAAAGTGTTTCTCTTTTTTAGTAGAATCCGAATCAGCCATAAAAATATGCACATTTCATATGAAAATTTGGTCTTGACTTTCAAATGACCTTGAAGATCATGTTCAAGGCCGCAGCTAAAATAGCCAAAAGATGCCCCCCTTCGAACCCAACAAATTTTATTTGAAACATTTTTTTTTTCAGAGCAAATTATTAACCAGTTTTAGGGGGTGGTAAATTAAAATGGGACACCCTGCATATATATATATGAATTTTCAACAATTATTCGTAAGTTATGTAACGTCGCCGTAATTTTTCATATATTTCAAAAAAATTTTAGTCTCTTCAACCATACCTAATCTTTATTTCTTACAGTAAATATGTATTTTCATTTCGTATCGTACGAAGAAGATACTGTTTTTGAGAAATAGACAGTTTAAACTTTCCCATAGGGTTATACTGGACAATTTTCCAAGACATGTGCCTACACTTAGCTTTATTTAAACATCCTAAAGCCATAAAAATGCAACGAATATGCAGCACACAAGTTGTCACCGCATTGGTACTCTGATTTTCCTCTATACTCTTATTAGAACTGAGGACGACAAGGGCCAGCTGCAAGTAGTAAACATGCAGACAGCCTATGGTTTTACGATCGAGTGCACTGAAAATTTTAAGCGGAGCGGATAACAAAGTATAAATATATATATATTTTTTGGGAAATCTCCAGATGTTCCACTGTATACAAAAATGAATATACCCTCTCAGCGATCGCACAAGCAAAGCTCTCATCATAAAACGATTTAGATGTTAATTTAACTTTCATGGCGTCAAAACTATTAGGGTTAAAATGAATTTGATAATTGCTATCGAATTTGATATTTTGCTAATAAATTTGATGTTCCATAGTTTTATCAAGTTCCCATGTTTTAACTAAATCATTAAAACTAATAATAACATTGCCATCAATAAGAATTTTGTCATGGGATCTTAATTGAGCAAGTAATCGTTTAATAAGGTGTGGCCAATCAAAAGTCGCAAAATATTTTTCTTCATATAAAAAAAAATATGGCATATTTACCGTAACGTTAGAAACTTAAACAACTTTTGATTGTTGCTACCGTGATCACAAACAATTAATCTAACGTCCGCATTAATAATTTTCAAGTTAATTAAAAGCGTTTGAAGAATTTCACGAAGTTTTTTACTATCTAAACAAAATAACAATGCATGCTTCGCGATTTCCCTACTTCTTAAATTTCTACCCATATCAACTGTATCAAACTTCTTGGAATATTCTTCATACGCTTTTATACACATTTCATCAAATTTCAACGCGCATACTCTTTCATCTTCAGGCAAATTACTCTAATTTTTTTCAAGACGTTTAAAAATAATATCATTGATACCCGGAACAACATCATATTCTGATATCCAATTCCTAACTGTTGACTCAGAAGGTAAATTTAATCCTGCGCTTCGTAAACGAGTATAACACGCTGCAGAATGATAATACATCTGTTTTGCTAATTCTTTTTCTTCTTTTGCGTAAGGAAGTAGATAAACAACGCGGGTTCGGGACCCCCCCACCACTCCACCCTCAGCACACCTGTGCAGGTGAGAATAGTCCCCGCCCACTTCGAATGTTCTGGAAGCTTCGACCCATGACGTCATCAGCACACCTGTTAACTCGGTCGGTAAAGAAGGGCACTACAAACAGGTGTGCAGCTGTAAACTCGGTCGGTAAAGAAGGGCACTGCAAACAGGTGCGCATCTATGGCAGAGGCTAGCACCAGGAGTTGGCTGCTGCGCGGCGGGGAGGCGGCAACGCTGGGGGTCGGGCAGCATACTCCGGGCGATATACTCCGGGCAGCATACTCCGGGCGGTATACTCCGGGCAGCATACTCCGGGCGGTATACTCCGGGCGGTATACTCCAGGAAGCTTACTCAAGGTCAGAGACGGCACCAGCATCTCGGCGGGCTGCAGCGCAGTGAAGTCAGCTACCGGTACAGCCGCGGTGAGTCGCGCGTTGAGATAGCGCGGATCGGGTTACACCTGCTTGTTGTTCTTCTCTTCGCTCCTCTTTAAACCTTCATATTCGTACTTTTATCGAATACGATAGCATATACGCATCTTCTTAACGCAATATAGCTGCTGCGTATTATCGGGAGCTCTCTCTTTTTCTCTTTCGTGCACGCTACAAGTATAATATGCACGGCTATCGTGCAACGTTTAGCGGTGACGTCAGCGGCATCACGTTACAATAGCCAGCATCGTTACGCGCCCGTGAAATGCATGTACTTTAATAATGCTAGCTGCGTATTTACATCAGCTTTCTTAGAACTTGTTTACAGCTAAAGTAATCTTTGTTGGTCGAATTTTTTAGAGCATGCGTGTATGCATTGATCACAGCGGCAAGTATCAAGGGGTCTCTAGTTTCACGCTTGTTTTTAAGTCGATTCATTTGCGTATATTAAATACAATTCGTATACGTACATTTCAAATAGTATGAATCATTTATACATCCTCACTTATTATTATTTAGGACGATTCATTTTCTACGAATTATTTTTCTCAATAAGAAGTGCGTATATAGTGAAACTTATTTACTTGAAATAAGACACTACCTTTCAGAATATCGTATAGGACGATTCATTTTCTACGAATTATTTTTCTCAATAAGAAGTGCAGCTTCAATACCTACGAGTAGCGTAAGATGTATTAGGTTACATCTTCATTGCTAACTGCACGCAGTATGATTTGCACTGCGTACGACTTTTTGGCTGCAGCGCGATTTCGTCAGCGGCTGATGAGCAGCTTATTACATCGCGTAATATACAGTGTTTGCTTTTCTTCGTTAACTTCTACGAATGTATAGTGTATATGACTGCATGCATAGGAATTAGGAAAAAAGGTTAAATAATATTAGTCGCATGTACAATAAGCAAAAGAAAAACATCTTTTATTTGACTATTCATCGAAATAACCAAATTCTATCTTATTCATTCTAGTTCCAAAATACTGCATATACAATTTTTTTGTTATACATTCTGAGCACAATTGTTTAAAACAATCATCCGTTATTATTTTACTCATTCTTGAGGGTAAGAAGACGCCAAAAACATTCTCCAGTACAATGAAGACTTTGTTCCCATACTTTGTCTTGACTTCTCTCATATTAGTAACTTGATATTTTTTCTCTAGTTCAAGACTGCGTAGGCTCTCCGTCGGAAGAAAATCCGTGCGTCCAATATGGTTTATCTGAGTTAAATCCATATTCTTGCTCTGTACAAATAATTCAAGCAACGAATGATCTATGAAAACTGACTGAAGTTAAGGCGTTCGCTGCTCTTTTATAGTTGTAAATTTGGCGTGGTGGGAGTATAAGGGGAGGGTGGCCTCCGTATACTCCTAATTCAATTCAGATATTAAAATTTCTTATACTTATCGCGTTCAGGAAAAGATTTTGTATTTGTCGAATATTTCTCGGTAAACGATTTCCAGTGCGATGTTTCTTTTTTCTTCTCCTCGTTCTTACACGGAGGAAGAGGCTTATATTTAATATTACTCGTATTTTGATCCATCTTCGTTGAGGTCCAGAGTGAGAATGGTATGAATTGCGCTACTCAAACGATATTTACTTTACTGTATCCATAGGGATAAAGGATTAAAATGCAGTAGTCACAATTAAAATGAATAATACATTTATTCAATATTACTTTATACACAGCTCATTTAGTTTTTTCTCAAGTACTGGTACAATAATTTGGCCTATTCTTTTAATTCTACACCTAAAACGCTCTCGATCTTGGGCTGCTTGCTCCCACTCTCCACATCGTGCACGTTTATGTGCATATGTCCATGTTTACATTGAATGAACAGTAGGCTTTTCTTGGAAACGAACCCGCTTATCCATGCTGCTATTTATTAATCACATTAAATTTACACTGTACGCAATCTCTTCTCAAAGGTGGGGTTCCATTCTTGGTGCTGCTGTGCTCATAACAACGTAGACACTCCAAAATTTCAGAGTCCAGCTTCAAATGTTCTGGCAGTTTATTCCAAGCTTGCTCGATACTATTTGCAGCAAATGTTATGAGAAATTCTCTCGGTAAGAAAGCAATATCCGTGGGAGTCATAAATGACAGGTGCTCTGTGCGATAAAATTGTTTGATTGATCTCTCGAGAGATGGCGTATTGTCCTGATAAAATTTTTTCAGCAATAATACGTTTCTGTGCGCACAGTTTGCTTTGAATGCTAATTTGTGATGTGGACAGAGTGGCTCCAAAATATTATATTTCAGCCGTTGTAATGAAGGAAAGCCAATCTCACCCATGTCGAGCACATGAAAATTGAATTTCTCGAGCCATTGCTTTTTCTCCGCTCCTTTTACATACACTGTGCTTGCGTCGTGTAAAACAGTTTTTAACACATTTTCAAGCTCCTCATAGGCTAAATCCCCTGAACTCCAAGATAATCCGTGATAATTGCGCTCCAACCAGAGATTTTCACACCTGTACTTGGCGGCGAGTCTGCACCACGGTATAGGTGGTTTGAAGAAAAACACCAAGGGCTTGAGATGTGTATTGAGTGGAACTATGGCAAGTTCCTTGACGACAAATTCGTTTACAGGCTTTTTGAAACCTTGTACATCGAGCACGTATTCCATTTTGACTAACTGCCTACCACAAGTTGCTGCTCATTTTATACTGTTACGTCCTGCGACGTATTGTAGTTAAGCAATATCAGCATTGCGAAGTCCTACGACGTATTGTAGTTAAGCAATATCAGCGTTGCGAAGCCGAAAACTCGAAAATGATGAGTATGGCCAATAAAGTAGATCAGCCGAGTAAATAAGTGTACGTTGAATCCGTTGCACTTCAGTCTCGTTTAGAATCTGGACTCTGCTACGACGCTCCGGACAGTCGACAGAGCTACCAGAAGTAAGTCGCGACGCGATCGGTATATAAATTGAATTTTACATTTGAATAAACGACCATCAGAATACATTCTATTATTGAAACAATTATTCACTCTATCCTGCACCTACGACTGGCCGATCTTGATCCAACACCAACTGCAGAGCAGAGAATCTCCTCCACGACAAAGTAAGTACGAATTCTTAATAATTATATATACACAGATCGAGTTCGTGACTTAACAATGGTTCCGGTACAAATCGAACGCTAGACGTTTAAAAAAATAAAAAAAAAAAAGAAAAGTAAACTTTTGCTAACATAAAATATATCAGTAAATAATAAAAAGTGATAGTGTTTTAATCCATATAAATCAAGTTTTTGTGCTGTGCGTGTGTAACCCTTTCCTTAAGTCTGCTTAGTAGCAACTTTTCCCTAGACCTGATAAATAGCGGTCAATCTTTTTATCCTAAAGACGCTGAAAAGCGACTTTTCCTTTATTTGCTTAAATAGCGATCACTCTTTTCCTAAAAAGCACATAAAAGCACAAACACTCGGTAGGCTTACCGTATTTTTTTTAACCTTAAGAATACGGTTTAAACGTAAAGGAGCGTAAATAAATAAAATATAAAAAGTGCAAAAAAAAGCAATCAACAAAGTAGAAAAATAAAATCGCGAGTCCACAGAAAATTCGGGCCAAGTGACCTGCTTGCCTTACGTTGCAGCGTCAGCAAGGTGATCGAACGCAGCGCTTCAAATCTGCCGCGCTTATGTCAGTTTAAAAACCAGGTCAATGTAAAATAGTCAAAACATAAGTATAACAAATAATCTCGTGCAGTTTCCAATCTGCCGTGTAAATAGTGATTTATTTAACATTATAAAAGCACGTATTTCATTCCATGAACAATAATACTAGTGTAGTAAATATAGTAAAAAAGAATAATCACAAGAGAGGTGGTAAGAGAATATTTTTACGGAAACTATTTAAGGAAAGATCTAAATTAATAGAAGAATTAAGACAATTAAACAAGAAAATAGATTTATCTTTCCAATTGCAAGAAGTTAGGCAGCCAAAAGCAGTAAACAACCAAGTAGAACGATCAGAATTTCAAATTGAAATCGGCAACAAATTTGATGAATTATTTAATTTTGCTATGACTGAATTGAATAAAAATAAATAGATTTTAAATTGTAGAATCACGAAAATCAGGTAAAAGTCTAAAATTGTTCAAAGAATACTGATATAGCTGAGTAAAGGCAAATTACTGTGTCACGCATATAGCTGCAATAAATGAACTGACCGAAATTTGTGTAGTCCGCAAAAACGCGGAAAGTAGGTCAAGTATTGCAAAACAAGTAAGACAGCAATATTACATCCGAAATATGTGAATGTGATCTAATAAATAAAAAGTTAATTAAAATGAGAGCACCAAATGAGTGACAATCAGGAAAATCTATTAGACCAAAAATTAACTAGGAGCGTTGTTCGTAATAATCCTACATTACAGGATCAAATAATAATTCCTAATGATAAAACACCATTTACGAGAAGTAAAAAAATAAGTCGATCACCGCCAGAGAACAGTATAACTGCGCAAAGAAAAGATGAAGAATCAGTAACCAACACTGAAAAATATAATAAAACAAGAGTTAAAAATACAGTAGAAATAGAGCAAGAAGCAAATTTAGAACAGACAAACAAAGAAAAATCAACGGGGGCAATAAAAAAGGCGATTTCAAGACTGAACAAAGCCCATTTAACTATTAATATACCAACTACGTCTAATAAACAAGAATCAGCTGAAACATCTAAAGAAGATCAAAGGAGAGCAGCAGTAACCCCAGTAACACCATTGACAGTGATTAGAAAAACAGAAGATTGGAAATTCGATAATAGTTTGAAACAGGACATATCATTGATAGACATCGAAGGTTTTAACGAGCAACCAAGCCTAATTGGCAATCTAAACAACTCACAGAGTAAATTTGACTTCAATTTTAATTTAGACAGCTTATTAGACAACACCATGGTCGGTCCGGGGCTAGGTGATCAACAACAGCAAGTACCACCGCTGTTGCGTTTATCGCTAAAATACGTAGCGAACCTAATACCAGAGTTCGACGGAAAATGCATATCAGTTAATGAATATGTAGAAAAATTAAAGCATGCAAAAAACATGTTGTCAGAAACCGATCAAGCAAACTTAATTCCAATATTAAAAATGAAACTAAAAGGCGATGTTTACAGGGCGATGCTAAATGCACAAATTAGTAATATTCAAGATTTTATCAAAGGAATCCGCCAGATTTATCCATCAACGGATAAAATGGCAACACTTTATGGAAAAATAGCGGAAAGTTTGCAGAATCCAGACGAGACGGTACTCAGTTTTGCTAACAGATTGCAAGAATTAGTATTGCAAGTTACAGACAGTAAAGAAGTAGCAGCATATACAGAAGAGGAAAGACAAAGATTCGAAACTAAAATAGATGCTGAAACTCTATCAGCCTTTGTAGAAGGATTACGGCAAGAAATACGTTTAGAATTAGGAACAACGAAAGATTTGGGCGATGCTATACAAAAGGCAATAGAAATAGAGACGAGATTAAATAGAAGAAATTTAATATTTGGTAAAACAAATAAAGTATTTTGCAGTTTAAGCAATCAAGCAGCTATATCAGGAGACACAAGCGTTGCCATATACTCGTGTCAGATTTGTCAAGACTATGGACATGAGGCATTGTTTTGTCATAAAGTGGCGTGTGTTTACTGCAAAAATAAAGACCATTTGTCAGATAGCTGCAGAATAGTAAAAAAAAAGATACAATTAATTTGTAAATTCTGCAATAATCACGGGCATTCAATCGATGCCTGCAAAATGAATAGAATCAAAGGCAACCATTGCCAGTATTGCCAAATAATGGGTCATACTGTAACTCAATGCCCATTTATAATAGAGTACGAATTATGCTGGAAATGTAAAGAAAGCGGACACGATCCTAATAATTGTAAAAATCAAGGAAAACAAAGTGAAATGTGCGAATTCTGCAATGGCACAACTCATACAATAAAAGATTGCCCAGATGTAATGTGCAAAAGATGTAACCAACGGCGACATGTATTGAAATACTGTCCAATATTAATAGATAGAAAATTTCTAATGTGTGCAATTTGCAATAAAAATGATCATGAAGCTGAACAGTGTGAAGAAGCTAAAATATTAGTAGCACAGAATAGAGCAAAAACATGTCAACAGGATATCCAATGCCAGATTTGCAACGAAAAAGGTCATTCGGGAAAATACTGCCCCAAATGGATGGCTCAGCAGTAAGATACGAATAATTCCAACGCCTCATATAAAAATCACAATTATAATAACTATAATAATAACTGTAGAAAAAGCAACAATTTTAATAATCAGAACAAAAATACAAATAATCCTAATTGGAAACAAATAAGTTGTGAATATTGTAAAATAAAAGGACATCCAATACAAGAGTGCAGAAAATTAAAAAATTTGGAAAATATGGCTCAAAAGAGGGAAAATTGCAGTTATTGTAAAGAAGACGGACACACAGTAGAAAATTGCCAGGAAATCAAGGCACTAGAATCAAGAGCGAATAAATTTTGTAGCTATTGCAAAAATACGAACCATATGACCGAGGAATGCTTTAAATTGCAGAACCAGCAAGTGAATCGTGCGGGAAACGAGTACAGCCTTCTCGGAGCGAGTGGACGAGAAATAATAAGGCCAATACACTCGCAACAAACGATGGCACAGCAAATTTAATAAAAACAAGAGATATCTATGAACAAAATGTATCAAATATAGAGAAATTGGAAGTATATCATATAAAATTAGATGATCGATTAGAATATATTGAGATTATAAATCCATATACAAGTAAATCATGCAGCTTGCTCGTCGATAGTGGTGCACAGTTAAATATAATCAAAGTAGGCCAAATTTCTCCAGGGGCGCTATTACAACATAAAAAAATATTGCTGACAGGAATAGCAAGCAAGCAAATAAAAACTTTAGGGATAGTTAGACTACCAATAAATAATAAATATTGTGATTTTCATGTAGCACCAAAGGAATTTGACATTCCGTATGATGGCATTTTAGGTATTAAATTACTCAGGGAAAGTAAATTACGTCTAGATGAAGGATATTTAGAGATAAACGACGTAAAATTAAAACTACAAAGTGGACCGATTAAGAAGATATACACTTATGCAGAAAATATACAAAACAAGGGTCAGAAGGAAAGAGATGGAGTAAATAATGATCAAAAAAAGGTTCTCAATAAAATGTTAAAAGAAATCATTAAAGAAAATGAAATATATGAAGGTCTAAAAGGAAACAAATGTAGCGAGAGTAAAGAGGTAAATAAAGATAAAGAAAATATAATTCAACAAGATAATAAGCAAAGCACTATAAATGTGAACATAGAGCAAGAGGCAGAAAATTCCGACAATACAAAAGATTTAAAAAAAAATGAGATGGTGATAGAAAATACATTTTATGAGGATGTGAAAACAGTCTTGAATACAATAACTAAAGAATATAAAGTGAGTAAGGATACTAAAACAGAAGTAATAAATAAAAGTAGTAAAAATGAAAACGAGCCAGAAAATTTTAGAGAATTTTTGGAAATCGATAGTAAGAATATAGAAAAATTCATATATAACATTAACGTAGCATTGCAAGAGGAGCAAAACTCGCAAGAAATCAATGCTGAAGTAAAAGAATGCGATTTTAAGGACATATTAACAACAATGAAAGAAACTAGAGAAAAATTGTCAAAAGCTGAAGAAAAATTGTTGTTTGATGAAAAAGAATATCAATATATATCATTCGATATTGACTATGTTCCTGATGGAGCTCAGTTAGTTGACGAACTAGGCATAGATGAGAGTTTAATTTTAAATATAGAAGCGATCGATACATTAAAGAAAACTCAACACGGCCAACTCAAGAAACCTAGCAGACAAGAAGTATTACGAAAGAAATTACAAATGAAAAATGGTGGTAAAAAGAATCAAGAAAGAATCGAGCGGATCATAAATAAGTGTCCGGATGTTTTCTGGATCGAAGGTGATGAATTAGGAACGTGTACTGTAGACCAACATGAAATAAATTTAACGACAGATAAACCTATTTATGTAAAGCAGTTTCCATTAGAACACAAAGAGAAAGAGATTGCTATCAATGAAACAAAAAAATTAATCGTAAATAAAGCGATACGAAATACAAAAAGCCCATTCAATGCACCCGCATTAGTCGTGCCGAAGAAAGAACTTGTTACAGGAGAAAAGAGATTCAGATTAGTGATTGACTACAGGGCAATAAATGAGGTCACTATAGCGGACCCGTATTTACTGCCAAATATTAACGAAATTTTGGATCTCATAGGAAACAAAAAAAAATTTGGTGTTTTAGACTTAAAATCAGGGTTTCATCAAGTAAAAATGAGACCTTCGGATATAGAAAAAACTGCGTTCAGTGTACAGCCATTGGGAAGATTTGAATTTCTTGTTTTACCATTCGGTCTCAAGAACTCTGCTAGAACATTTCAGCGAGTGATAAATACAGTCCTAGCCGAATACATTAATAAAATATGCTACACTTATATTGACGACATTATTATTTTTGGAGATTCAATGGAGGAATTGGATAAAAATTTTAATCTAATAGCAGAAGCATTAATAGCAGCAGGATTAAAATTAGAACCAGAAAAATGTGAATTTGGTAAAACAGAAGTTTGTTTCCTAGGGCATATAATTAGCGAAGCCGGGATAAGGCCGGACGAGAAGAAAATAGAGGCCGTCAAAAATTTTCCTATACCTAAAAATGTAAAGGAGTGAGACAATTTTTAGGATTTGCTAATTATTATAGAAGATTCATAAAAAATCTTGCCGATATAACAAAACCATTAACAATATTATTGCAAAAAGATAGACCATTTATTTGGACAGAAGAACAACAAACAGCTTTTGATAAACTGGTAAAGATGTTATGTTCTGCACCAGTCTTACAATACCCACAATTCGACAAACCATTCATAATAACAAGCGACGCAAGTCAATATGCTCTAGGATGTGTTATTTCTCAAGGTGAAATAGGTAAAGACAGACCCATAGCTTATGCATCTAGAGTATTGCAACCAGCTGAAATGAAATATGCGACGTATGAGAAAGAGGCTTTGGCGATTATGTATGCCATAAAAACTTTCAAAGGTTATATCTATGGCAATAAATTTGTGATTGTAACGGATCACAAGCCATTGGTATGGTTAAAATCAGCAGATAATAATGAAAGAGTACAAAGATGGAAATTAAAATTGTTAGACTATGAGTATGAAATCATATATAAAGCTGGAAAGCAAAATACGAATGCAGATGCCTTGTCACGAAATCCAGTAGCAAAAACTGGAATATATGTGATAATTAGAGCTTAGAAAAAGCGAGAAGAGAATAAAATTCGCCCAGAATTAACCAACGAAGAAAAAATTAAAATCGTAAATCAACAAAAGACAAAAATTAATAAGAAAAAGTTGAAGATAAAAAACCGTAAACGAGGAAAAACTAAAAGCACAAAGAATAGAATTGCGTGTGACGAGGGAAGTCAGGAAAGCAAACAAAAAAATATAGTATATTCCAAAAATGCAATTCAATTCCGGAATGATAATGTGATACATTTAATCAACAATAATGGTGAGTCACTAGATGAACATACAGCAAAATTATTGAAAAATAAAAATATTGATTGGGACAAAAATCTAGACAGTAATGAAATTGAAATAATAGATAAAGGAAAGAACAAAATTTTTGTACTATGTTTAAATACAGCTGAATCAGCAATAGCAGTTAAAACAAAGCTTATTAATTTATTTCAGTTGTTAAAGACTATTTGTTTGCAAAAGAACTATACAATATTTAGTATGTCGAAAGATATAAAAATAACAAATATTAGTTGGGATGAAGTTGAAGAAATCCTCAAAGATATATTTAACGAGACGAATATTAAGGTGATAATTTGTTTAAATAATATAATTTATATAGAAATGGATAAAAGAGATAAAATATTTGAAATGTTACACGCGACTAGAATAGGGGGACACTCTGGTATTAATAGAACGTACAATAGAATCAAGGATAAATATTATTGGGAAAATTTAAAAATAGATATCCAAAAACGGATACAAAGATGTGAAGAATGTCAAAGAAATAAGCTGAAAAAAATAAAAACTAAACAACCTATGATTATTACGGATACACCCTTAAAAACATTCGATAAAATTTCTATGAACATAGTCGGACCAGTAAATGTTACTAAAAATAACAATAAATATATTTTATCGATACAAGATCAATTAACAAAGTTTATAGTAATTATATCTCTGCCTGATCAAACGGCGGAATCAGTAGCAGATGCTCTAATAAAAAAATTTATATGCGTTTTTGGATCACCTAAACTTGTACTCACGGATAGGGGAACAAACTTCACAAGTAAACTAATAAAACAAATAGCACGAAGATTTAAATTAAAAAAAATAGAAACCACGGCATTTTCACCTCAGTCAAATGGCTCAGGAAAATTGAGTGGGACGAATTAATAGAATTCGCTCAATTTAATTATAATACTAGTATCCATACTAGCCATAAATTTACACCGCATGAACTAGTTTTTGGTTATCCAGCTAGGCTTCCATCTAGTGAACCATTAAAGAAAAATGAACAATTGCCTACTTTTAATGGTTATTTGGAAAATTTAGTAGCTAAATTACAAGAAATCACAGCGATTGCTAGAGAAAATTTGATCTATTCAAAAATGAAATCAAAAGAATATTATGATCGTTACGTAAATCCAATAGAACTAAAAATTGGCGATAAAGTATGGTTAATTAAAGAACCAAAACCAGGTAAAGAAATTCGAAAAGAATCACAACCTGGGGCCATATGGAATAATAAAAGTAAATGAAAATAGTAACGTAACTATAAATTATAATGGAAAACCAAAAACTGTTCATATGAATAAATTAAGCCGTTGCCATACATGATTCTAAAATATTTTTTTTCTAGGAAATTTGGACAGAATGATTCCTGAAATTATTTTAATTGTTGCAATTTTTAAAACAAGTCAAGCCATAGTAGGATTCGATTGTGGGGCATCTGATCCAATCATCACCACGTACTCTCTACTGGATTCGGGGGAGTGCGATTTCCACCAAGAAGATGTAAACGCGACCAACGCCACCATACAACTACTACAATTTGCAGAATTTAGAAAAGTAAGAGTGATACAATGTAAAATAGAAATTAAGCGTACGGTATATCATTGCGGAATGTTTAGTCATATAGGTGCTGTAGAGCAGGGCGTACAAGAATATATTTATGATATAAGCCACGAAAATTGTAGATCAATCCATGAAACAGGAATATTCAAATATGACAATTTTCACACTATAGCTGATTTAAAAATCAACTCAACTAAATCAACAGGAATTGAACTTGCGGGAAGTATTAAAGAAAAGAAATGCACAGGTGCAGCATATTCGGATAGTTTTGGTTCATGGAGTGATGTTTTAGTACAGGGACTTATAAAAATTACACTTTTAGAAGAATATGCAGATGTAAGTTTAGACAACGATAAAATAAGATTAAGCTCAGGGACAGTATGTAAATTCTCGGAGCAGCATTGTATTGATATACAAGCTAGCCATACATTTTGGTCAGTAATAAATACTGATAGTTGTTTTAAAAAAAAGTATGATATATTATATGGAGGAGTATCGACAAAAATAATCTCACAAAATCGCGAGACAGTTTATACAATAAGTACTAATGAAATATCGTTTGCGTTAACTAGTAGAGAAAAGATAAATATTTGCGGTAAGATTTTATATAAAACGGAACATCCAAAATTGTTCATTTGCGAAGAAATTGATAATCAATTGTTATTTCAAGAAGACATGCTTAACAAAAGGCCGGTAGTTAGTTTTGATCTTTTTACATATGTGAACTCGAAATTTGTATACGTAGAAAAACATTTTAGGGGTCAGTTTAAAAATTTGTATTTAAATATGCTAAAAGAAGAATGTGAATTAGAAAGAAAAGTTATCCAAAATTCCTTGTCTCTTGCATCCATTTCACCCGACGAATTTGCCTACAACATAATGCAAAAACCTGGGTATATTGCCAGACTAGCGGGGGAGGCTATACACATAATTAAGTGCACGCCTGTAGAAGTAAAGATTCATCATACAGATTATTGCTATACACAACTGACAGTCTCATATACTATTAAAGAAAGGTACACAGATAAACTGCAACTCTATCGTACCTCAATATTTTAAAATTGGCGATAACTGGATAAACCTAATGCCTGCGCCAAGAAGAAGTAATAACATTATCAAGACTTTGAAACCGTCAACTAAAATTGCATGGCAACCGGAAAAATTGAATTCACTGGCAACCAGTGGGATTTATTCACAAGAGGATCTTCAAAAATTACAACAACATATCATGTTTCCGATGGAGAGAGCATCTTTACTTAACACGATAGCTAGAGGAATGCAAGGTGAAGAAACCATGCAAGGAGGTGTAATAGCTAATCTATTAACCGAAAATACATTGATGAACATCGCTGAGAGCACTTGGAATCGATTTATGGATAAACTGGTCAAATTTGGTTCAATCAGCTCAGCATTAATAATGATACTAGCAAATTATACCTCACTCGCTAACGCTCGTTCGGTTGAGGTTATTTTTTAATGAAATCTTTTATTGGGCATATAAGAATAATATAATTTATAATTATTTTTAAGGGTTATTTTTGTTCAGTTTGTTTAGTGTCATTATAAGCCGTGAAATAACGTTATATTTTTATACTTTCACTTAGTTGACCAAGAAAAAATTTCAATAAATGACGAAAAATTTTAAATTAATAAATAAATAAATTCGGTTTTTATACTTAGATAATTATCTTATTTTTATAGACCTCCATTTAGCGCTAATGATCTTTGTCTTTTAAATACGGGCCTCCATCTTAAATATAAGTTAAGTTTAAGTATATGATTTTCAGAGAATTGAAATCATTATATATATTTTAATATAAAGGTAGTATTATAAATACATTTTACACTTGAAATATAAATACAAAATACGTTAAAATAAACGCATTAAAAAAGTATATATACAAAAAATGTTGTTAACAATGAAATTTTATAATTAGGCAGCAATCGCAATACACTGAAAAAACTAAAAGACAAAATAGAAGTGTCGTGGTTCAACATGAATTAAATTAAATAATTAGGACAAAAAACCGCTGCCAATTCATTTGCACGTAGCTTCCTAGTTAATTTTGTAGTAATCATAGTCGACAGCGGAGTCTTGAGCGGTTCCTCAAGATCATCAAAAACTTTGCGGTGGATGTGCGGCTCTGAAGATGACTCTGCAGTTTTGCCGTATTTAAGCGGCAGCGCAACGCGGCAGGCCTCAGTCGACAGCGGAGTCTTGGGCGAGTCGGAGCTCTTCAGGATCATCAAATAATTGATGGTTGTACTTCGATGTTGTTTTATTAACGTACATAAATTATAATAAATAACTTCTTTGAATTGAGTTTATTAAATTTGCCGTTTTAATAAAAATAATGTAGTACTTCCGAATAATTATGACCTTGTATAATAATTATTGTTATTATAGTATTATATAATAATTATTTGTATTATCTTTACTAATTCCATTTTATTTGAGTCCTTTGCATCATTACTTAGGATCCTTACATAATAATGGACCACAGTAGTGATATAAGTCACTATATAAACTATTAAAATAAGTAGAATTCAATGAAAAAAACTAAAGTTAATTGTCTATTGTAAAAGAAGAAAATAATTACATTTTTAATTTTTTTTTAATGATTGTTACTAACGGACATACAAATTTTGCTCAGATACATGATATACATGCATGTATATGTAAAATGGCAAAAATAAAAAAAAAAAAATGTTTTGAATGATTTATAAAGTTTTATTTTTAAACAGGTTGTTATCTATATAGAATTACATTGTTTTAGTAGCTTTAATCATAGCTGACATCAGAGTAGCAAGATTTCGTCCAACTTTATTCATCTTATTGAAATAATTGTGGTTATTGTGTCTTATCCCTCCTTTCTTTCCTCGATCTGAAGCATAGCAAAATGTTTAAACAGCTATAAATTTGATGTCAATATGTTAAAAAATAAATTTTATTTACATTTTCTATTTTTCCATGTTTTGTGCAGGAATGTTTTTTGCTGATCGGAGGATAAATGCTGTTGTTTTTGTGTTGAATTTTCTGAAATAAACATTTTATAAATATGTTTTTACTGCAACAGTTTATACTTGCAATATAAATCGTTTACAGGAGTAATATCAAACACTTAACCTTCATGCAATATTAACGATTTCGCGTCATTAATAAATGTAATATAAAAATGGAGTTGTAAGCATGTAAACATTTTTTGACAATGATACATTTTTACATTATCGTCATAAGATTAGTTATTTTATAAACAAATCTATAGAAGTTAGTATCATAATGTCATTGCGTATAAATTTTAATAATAATGTATATGCATATGTGTTATATACACTTACATTTATATATCTTTCGGTAAAAAATTAAAGCTTGAGTTACAAAAATACAAAAAGGCTCAAATTTTGAATGAAATATTACATTTTTTTATTATTAAAGCAAATTGAATATACTTTGATACAATATTTTTACACTATCTTTTACCATTATTTATGAATTAATTAAAAGAAAATAAAGTTTGTTTCATCCCCGACCAAAAAGTTTGACTTTTGCCTGAAAAATGAGGTAAAAAGTAGCATATGATTTCTTAAAATCAACCAATGGGGCAAAAGTAAATAAAAATTTTTGCATGTGAGAAATCTTGATAATACTGATGAATACGAATACGATGAAATAAGGCAATATCTTAATACAAGATATTTATATGCACCGGAAGCTATGTTTAGATTATTAGAATATACTTTAAATGAAATATCACATACAATAAAAAAATTACCTGTACATGAAGAAGATGGACAAAATGTTATTTTTTTTAAAAGGTAAAGAAGAAACGATAATAAATAAAAATGTCGAAACAGAATTAACTGCTTATTTTAAATTGATTTAAATAGATTCAGAAGCTTCAAAATACTTATATTCTGAAACACCAGTATTTTATGTTTTTGATAATAAATATAAAATGTGGAGTAAGCGAAAAAAAACTAAAAAGCCCGTGTTAAGGAGAATGTATTTAGTCAATCCTAAAGAACGAGAACGGTATTTTATAAGGTTATTACTTTTACATATTAAAGGAGCAACTTCTTTTGAACATTTGCGTACTGTAAATGATGTCGTGCATAATACTTTTTATGAAGCTGCTGTAGCTAAAAAGTTAGTTGACGAAGACCAAGAATGGGATAGATGTTTAGATGAAGCAAAACAAGTACAATTTCCTGTTGCACTTTGCGAACTATTTGCTTTCATATGTATTTATCATAACCCTATTAATGCAAGGCAGTTGTATAAAAAATACAAAGAGTTTTTTTATCACCCTAAGTACGAAAAAAGCATTGGAGAAAACATTGCTCTAAATACAATTGATAAAAATTTACAAATTAATGGGTATAAATTATCTGATTTCAATTTACCAGTTTTGACTTCATACATAGAAGAATATGATGATTCAGCAGTAATTTTTGATAAAAAAAAACGTATTAGATGATTTGCAATCAAAAGTTGCATCACTAAAATCAAATAAAAAAAAATTTACGATACTGTTTTGAAATGTTTAAATAACAAAAAGAATAATTGCATTTTTATTGATAAACCTGGAGGAAGTGGAAAGAGTTATTTACTTAATGTTTTAATCGACTATTTAAAACTGTCAAATATACTATTTTTGTGTGTTGCTTGGACAGGTATTGCGGCAAATTTATTGAGTAATGGGAGAACAGTTCATACGACATTTAAATTACCACTTAATATTACAGACGCTACCACATGTAACATAAAACACAACTCTGAGTACAGTAAAAAATTGAAAGAAGTACGAATTATTATTTGGGATGAAATATCAATGACGTCACAAATGACGTGACAAAGATGCATTCGGTGGTAAAGTTATGCTTGTGTCAGGAGATTTTAGACAAACATTACCAGTTGTTCGGCACGGAAGTCGAATACAAGTTATTGAGAATTCAGTTAAACAAAGTAATTTATGGACTAACTTTACACGTATGACATTAAACGAAAATTTACGAGTATCTAATAATGATGACGATTTTAAACAATGGTTACTAAATGTGGGTGAAGGAAAAACGACTACGTCCTATGAGAAAGAGCATGAACTAATTGAAATTCCTAATGATTTAATAACGAAAGAAGAAGATATCATTAAAGAAATTTTTGGAAATGTTATAAAAATAAGTGATAAAAAATTAAAAGATAAAGTTATTTTGTCTCCCAAAAACAGCGATGTAACGAACATTAACAATGAAATTTTGAAGATAATGGAAGGAGAATCGTATGAATATTTGAGTATAGATACGGCAGAAGATGATAATGGTGAGAATTTGGATGTTATGTTACCAACAGAATTTTTAAATTCATTAAGTCCAAATGGTTTACCACCACATAAATTACATTTGAAGATTGGTGCAATGGTTATACTTTTAAGAAATTTGAATTTAAATGAAGGTTTATGCAATGGAACAAGATTAGCAATAAAAAAATTATTTCAGTATTCAGTTCAAGCCGAAGTTTTAAGTGGAAAAAATATAGGAAAATTAGTTATGATACCAAGAATAACGTTGTCACCATCCAAAAAAGAAATACCATTTAATATGCGCAGAAAACAATTTCCTATTCGATTAGATTTTGCTATGACAATTAATAAATCTCAAGGACAATCTTATGATCAAGTTGGTATTTATTTGCCATCGCCTGTTTTTAGTCACGGTCAATTGTATGTTGCTTTATCAAGAACAAGAGATAGAAAATACTTAAAAATTTTGCTACTGAACAATGCAGAAATAAAGAATAAATTGACTAAAGATCAAAAAGTTTATACTAAAAATATAGTGTTTCAAGAAGTATTGTAAAATATTAGTACAAATAGATAAATGACGATGATGAGACGACACTGAGGTAAATCGATAAAAAATTATAAAAAATTATAAAAATTATAAAAATTATAAAAAATTATAAAAATTATAAAAAATTGATAAAAAATTATAAAAAATTATAAAAATTATAAAAAATCGATAAAAAATTATAAAAAGTATAAAACATCAGCAGTATTTTACAATTTAGTGCTAAACAAAAAATCGGCTGCAGCATCTTTATAGTGCAGCGCTGGATTCAAAATTGTCGGCAGCAGCATTTTTGTAGTGCAGCGCTGGAACCAAAATTATCGGCAGCAGCATTTTTGTAGTGCAGCGCTGAAATCGAAACTATCGGCAGCAGCCTTTTTATAGTGCAGCGCTGGAACAAAGTAAAATCGGCAGCAGAGATATATGAAAATTATAGATATATGAAAATGTAGCGCTGAAAGAAACACATAAATCTCGAAAATTTAACTTACCAGTACGTCCCCGTCGTGAGAGTCGGGCAACGTAAATAAGTTGGCAAACGCTGGAAGGTCATATTCCACACGTTTTATTTATATTTTGATTCTTCCAGATTCACAGAGATTCGCAAAATTTTAAATGCACTTTCGGTAAATAGTAATCATTGTCGACAGCGGTGTCTTGGACGGTTCGGAGCACCTCAAGATTATCAAAAAATTCAAGGTGGATGAGCGGCTCTGAAGATGACTCTGCCGTTTTGCCGTATATAAGCGGCAGCGCAACGCAGCAGGCCTCAGTCGACAGCGGAGTCTTGGGCGAGTCGGAGCTCCTCAGGACCAACAAAAAATTCAAGGTGGATGAGCGGCTCTGAAGATGACTCTGCCGTTTTGCCGTATATAATGAAACTTTTTCTACAAGTAGTATAAAGTAAAAAACGTTAAACTTTAAATTAATTATTTAATATATTTAAATATTTGTTTGTAATAACTTCAATCTTTGTAGTAATCATAGTCGACAGCGGAGTCTTGAGCGGTTCCTCAAGATCATCAAAAAATTTGCGGTGGATGTGCGGCTCTGAAGATGACTCTGCAGTTTTGCCGTATATAAGCGGCAGTGCAACGCGGCAGGCCTCAGTCGACAGCGGAGTCTTGGGCGAGTCGGAGCTCCTCAGATCGACAGCTCTGCTTAAAATACACTGATTTGATACTTAGCGTGTAATTGATACTTAGGTTTAATAAAATTGTTTAGACAGAATAAAATAATATTAGATTAGAATTTAATTAAATATGATTTGTAAGGTTGGTCTGATGAGTTTCAGTGGAGGTTCGCAGTTCGCTTCGGCGTTCGGTCAGACGTTTCCAAAATCGTTACTCAAAGACTATATGCTTTACAAATCCAAAAACCTATTAGAATAGTCGTTATAGTTATAAAAAAATATGAATTTCAAAAAAATGCACCGGAGAACCGGAGAAAATTTGGATATGTCACTTTAATATAATATAAGATTTATCATTATTCATATCGGCAAATTGGCAATCGATATTCTAATAAGAGGATATACGCTACATGCAATGTACGGATGGACGCGACATCTACTTGGAGCTATATTCAGCTCTATTACACATTTATTAATCGTAATGAAAAGGAACGATACGATAATAGACGATGACAAAATGCAAACACCAATGATGAATTCTCAATATATACAGCTGCAAGAAATAGTGGTGAAAAATCCTAGTAGCTCCAAGAAAGAAATATCACCACCTATTCCTATACATCCATCTAATTCAAAGACCTATATAAATCAACCAATAGAATCAAAAGTTGAATCAAAAGTAGAGTCTAAACCAGAAACGAAAATATCATTATTCTCGTTAAAGCCATTTTAAACTATACAGCAGTCATTATAATTGATAAATATTCAAACTCTTTACTGTTATTCTATGTAAATAATATGATATTTATACTAATGTTTGATATATTTATATTGCTGGAATCGTAAGTAATCAAAGAGTGTATAATATAAACTTCATTTATAAATAAAATAAACTGAAATTATTTTTAATTTAGGATACATATAACCACTAAAAATAGTAGATTTAATAATAATAATGTAAATAGAATTCTAGAGTATTCGTTTAAGTTTATAACAAATCAGATGATAAATAAAACAACTATTTCAAAATCTAGAATACTATGAAGAGTAAAGAGTGTGCTGAGGACTTAATAATTTAAATTGTTTGTTAATATATTGTCTAATTCAGTTGCTATTGTACCAATAGGCAACTAGCTTGTTGGGGGGATGTTACGTCCTGCGACGTATTGTAGTTAAGCAATATCAGCATTGCGAAGTCCTGCGACGTATTGTAGTTAAGCAATATCAGGATTGCGAAGTCCTGCGACGTATTGTAGTTAAGCAATATCAGCGTTGCGAAGCCGAAAACTCGAAAATGATGAGTATGGCCAATAAAGTAGATCAGCCGAGTAAATAAGTGTACGTTGAATCCGTTGCACTTCCGTCTCGCTTAGAATCTGGACTCTGCTACGACGCTCTGGGCAGTCGACAGAGCTACCAGAAGTAAGTCGCGACGCGATCGGTATATAAATTGAATTTTACATTTGAATAAACGACCATCAGAATACATTCTATTATTGAAACAATTATTCACTCTATCCTGCACCTACGACTGGCCCATCTTGATCCAACACCAGCTGCAGAGCAGAGAATCTCCTCCACGACAAAGTAAGTACGAATTCTTAATAATTATATATACACAGATCGAGTTCGTGACTTAACAATACCATCTTCCCCACCACCCTTTAAACGAGTTTTTGTACATCCCCACTCATGGGATTATACTCAACTATACGATCATGTAGAACATCATTTCGTACATCCATTGAAGCTTGCTTCAGTGACTCATTTTGTTTCGAGCAATCAATCACAACAAGAGGAGCATACTCGAGATAGTCGGTCTTGTTCAACATTGGTTCAGCCTCTTTGTTGTAGTAGGCATTTTGAAAATTGGCATACATGTCGTAGAGTAGAGCATACTGATTATTCGTTATATTGAGATTGAGGTTTCCATAGGGATAGTGTTGAGAATTGAGAAATAGTGTTGCGTTGCTAATGTTGCAATGATCAAAGCGACTGGCATTAACCGTTTTTCGTCCTCTGCGATATGTCTGAAAGCCGAGAATAACGAAGCGAGGCTTCTCCAGTTGGCTAGCAGTCTTTACAGTCCACACATGTTTCGATGTACTGGGCAACAATGGATACTCATATAGTTCTCAGCTTCGAAAACTCATGGTGACCGGTCTGTCCTTTTCCAGATAGTTGAGCAATTTAATTTTATGCTTATCCGAGAGTACTACGTACGGCATCAGTCATTCAATTTTGGTGATTTAATTTTGAAATCTTCGTAAACTTGTGCACCAGCCACTGCTATTTGCGTCTGTATAACTGAATTTACATCAGAATTCGATCTTGTGAGAATGAGCTCATGTTTGGCATTCACAACGATTTTGCGATAATCCTCAGCAAAGCCTAGGATCATACTGAGTGGAATTGATACGTCAAAGTTGCCATTGTTGTCTGCCAATTGCCGTCTGCCAATTTGCCAGCCAGGCGCCGAGAGAAGAGAGAGAGAGAGACCCCGGGCACCCGGGAAGCCAGCGAGCCTGACGGCAGCGGGGCTTCCTGCGCTTCGTGGGAGAGGAGGGAACCAGGGGCTCGTCTCCCCCCTCGAGAGGTAAGACTTGTTGTTTTTACGCGAAATCTCCGGCGCGAGCAAGCGTGCCGTCGGAGACCCGTGTGTGCATGTGAGAGAGAGAGCGTGCGAGAGAGAGAGAGAGTACCGTGAGTTTTCGCGTGCGGTGCCGGGCGCACAAGGACGTGAGCGAGCAGTGCGGGGTTTGCGAGAGAGAGAGAGAGAGAGAGAGAGAGAGAGAAAGCGAGAGACGGCGAGTGAGTGTGCGCGGTACAGCCGGTCGTGCTTTGACCCAGCGCATCGTTGCGCTGAGGAAAAAGCCAACGCGAGGCGGGCGCGTGCGGTCGTGTGTGCGAGAGAGAGAGAGAGAGAGAGATAGAGCGAGTGAGTGCTGCCGGCGACAGCGAGCTGCACGGTCTGGCTCTGTGCTAGGCCGGCGCGTGTCGTGCGAGGCAGGCAAGCGCGTGTGCCGAGAGAGGTTGGCCGGCCGCTTACCAGGTGCTTACGCACCGGGACAGCACCGAGCCTACGTGTAGTAGGGACAGAGAGAAGGCCCTGCGTGGCCGTACGACGCGTGGGAAGCTTCCATAGCCACCACGTTGTAGGGAGGGGTTGGGGCGAAATATAGAGTCTTTTAATAAAAATTGTAGTATTCTTTTCTTTCCTCTTTCCCAGCTCTCCCAAGCTAAAGTGATCGCGTCGAGTCCCTCGACGAAATAAACAAATCGAGCGCAGAAGAGGCGCAAGAGTTGCGTGCGCGCTGCTGGGAGGCAGCACGTCGCAAAACTTGGATTTTGCCTTCATGGTGCCTGCTATGGCGAGAGCAGCTGCTTTTTCTCCAACACCGGCGTCTGACGCCCGGACTCTCTCCCAAGCTTTTGCAGCCAAAATTTTATCTGCAGCGTTTCTTGCTTCGACGTTTTCTCGATTTTGTGAGCAGGCAATATCGTGCTCTTTACAGGCTCTATCAAGAGCATTGATTCCAGGATCTCCACGTGCAAGTCGTTTTGCTAGTTTGGTACCCGGTCCACAGTACTGATATCCTGGAAGATGCAGCTCTACTGGAAGCTTGTTGATAAGTGTATTCAATACACCACGACCTTTGCGTCGTTTCGTTTTTTATAGCTAAAGTGACAGTTGCTCTTAAGCTGATGAAGCGTTCACATGGATTTCCAGCAACAAAAAATCAAGTTGCCAGTGTCGAATTTCGATACTCTAGTAGAGCAGCAGAAAATGCGAAAACGTCATGAAGAACTACTGCCTGACAATATTCGAGCAATATTCTGTGGACCATCAAATTGTGGCAAAACTAACACATTGCTCGCTCTCATAACACATCCCAATGGTCTCAAGTTTGAAAACGTGTACATCTATTCAAAGTCACTGAAACAGCCCAAGTATAAGATTCTCGAGCAGCTTTTACAACCTTTGCCCGGCATAGAGTACTTCCCTTTCAGTGAGCATGATGCAGTTGTGGCACCTGACGACGTACTCCCTGATTCAATCATGGTTTTCGACGACGTCGCCTGCGAGAGACAGGACAACGCGAGAGCCTTCTTTTGCATGGGGAGACACAAAAACGTAGACTGTTTCTATCTCTGTCAGTCGTATGCTCACATTCCAAAACATTTGGTGCGTGATAACGTAAATGTGCTGGTAGTTTTTCGCCAAGATGATGTAAATCTTAAACATAAATACGATGATCATGTGAATTCTGATATGACATATACAAACTTCAAAGATTTATGCTCAGCATGTTGGAATGATGGTAAGCATGGATTTCTTTTTATCGACAAGGAGCGAGCACTCAACGATGGACGTTACAGAAAAGGCTTTGATTGCTTTGCCACAAATATATAACCTGCAGCAGACCCTGAGTATTGCAGTAGACTGTAAATAGTCGAAGAGTCAACATGGCAGACATTCGACGTGAAAAAGGCATTCTTCAACAAATTACAAAAGCTCGCGAAGCAATTAGACGCAAACATAGATTGCTAAAGCAAGGTAAAGCTAGCATGGAAAAAGCTCTTGGTGAAACTTTTAAACCTATAGTAGATCCGCTGGAAAAGCTAGTGAAAGTAAAACAAGAGATCAAGCTAGAACCTCAAAAAGAAGAATTTTTTTGATGATAAACTTGATGAGGAGCGTGATGATGATAATAATGATAAACTTGATGAGGAACATGATGATTTCGATGATACACTACTCAATGAAACAATTGATGCTTCATTTAAAAGTGCCAAAACTGATAGCGAGGAAGAGGATGAGAAGAATATTGATACAAATGACAAGTATATTCAGCTGCTCAAACAAAATAAGCAACAACGATACTTTGATCATATCTTTGGAATACGTAAAGATGGTGAAATACTAAAGATCGGTGATTCACCCATAGAAATCCACAAAAAATATGTTAGCGTTTTAGATAGAAAAGGGAGTTTGTTAAAGTAAACGAAAACTGAAGGTCTGCAAGAACTGCTTTTTAAACTAAACCGAGATATGTCATTGATTCAGCTTGATGATTTGCAAAATTATAAGAAAATTCTCGAAGCTACAAACGCACATCGAAAACGTTACAGTTTCGATCAGCCTATACGTCAACAAAACAGCAATAAATATAATACCATAATTGCCCCTCTATTTAAGTTGCAAAGTCCTGTAAAGTATGGTCGTGGACTCTTACCTCGATATAAAATTGCAACAAAGCGTACTCTCATGGACTATGTTTATTGGGACGATCCTAACGAACTAGTTGATCGTCTACGTTTACTCATGGCTGAAAGATTAGCTGGTAATAATAGCCACGTAAATGAGATTCATTCCATTATCGAAGAATTGCGTGAAGCCAAAATCATATATTAATTGCTATAACCAACAAATTCAAGTCAGTAACAAGATGAGCGTTGATGTGTTTGGACGTCAGCTAAATCGCTCCAAAGCTCGTCGTGGTCCTCCTGGTGTTGGCTACTCACTAACAAACGATGCGGTGAATTTAGCAGTGCTTCAGCGTTTAATTCAATCAGAGATTCACGCTGTTCACGCAATCACGAGTGATCTGAGAAAACTAATTGACGCTACAGAATCAGCTATACAAATCATCAAGGATGAGAATGCGGAGAAACAGAGAAAAATAGATTTGGCTATTAGTGAACTGTATGAAATTTTGTTTAAAACTGCTCAGAATAATGACACATCAAAAGGCTAGACTAGTAGAGGAGCTTCATAAACCAGCTCGACGCAATTAACAGCGGCGAAGGTTTATAATGCGTGGTTTAGATGATACCTGGCAAGCTGATTTGGTAGAGATGCTACCTTACACACAAGAAAATAGAGGTTACAAGTACCTACTGACAGTCATCGATGTATTCTCAAAGTACGCCTGGGCTGTACCTTTAAAGCAGAAAACGGGAAACGAAGTTTCAGCAGCAATTAAATCTATTCTAGAGCAATGTCGAGTACCAAAAAACTTGCATACCCATCGAGGAAAAGAATTTTACAACTCTTCGTTTGAATGTCTCGTGAAACGTTATGGCATCAATCTCTGCTCAACATATAGCAATTTAAAAGCTTCCATCTGTGAGCGCTTCAATCGCATGCTCAAAAATAAGATGTGGAAGCAATTTAGTTTACGAGGAAACTATAAATGGGTCGATATGTTACCTGATTTACTGGTAGAGTACAATAACAGCATACATCTCACCAGCGGTACGAAACCGATAGATGTCAATAGAGAGAATGAAGCTAAAGTCCTTAAACGTTTCTCTCACCAAGAAAGCAAGAAAAAAGCTAAATTTAAAGTTGGAGATAAGGTGCGAGTGAGCAAAATGAAGCAAGTATTTGAAAAGGGTTATACGCCGAACTGGTCGACAGAAATTTTTACCATTAGTCAAGTTGTGCCAACGTATCCAGTGCCAGCGTACAAGCTGAAGGACTATCAAGATCAACCCATCGCTGGCGGTTTTTATGAACAGGAATTGCTTAAAGCCAAATATCCAGATGTTTATCTTGTAGAGAAAGTATTGAAAAAACAAGAAAATAAGCTTTATGTAAAATGGTTAGGGTTTGATAATCCACACAATAGTTGGATAAATAAATCAGATTTGTAAAAGTTATAATAAATAAAAATTTTATTTTTATACAATTTATTCTTAATCTGTCTGCTTAATCTTATAATGGCCCCAAGGTAAAGTATCAGTTTCACCTAGTAGCAAGTACCTTTTATCATCGTATGGGCTTAAAGCTACTTTTACTTGCTTTTCACTAAATACATTATGCGTGTGAGACCGAATAGTACATTGTACACGAGACTGTGTAGACATGTTCTCTAAACACTGTATATAATCATCAAAAGTTATTGAATTTTGTACTACAGCAGTTTTTACACTTTTCACTTTTTTCACCTTGTCCTGACCTTCCACTCGAATACTGTACATTTTACTGCGCAAGCCAACAAATTCAGTCATTATGCGTCCATTGCACTCGTCTTTCATTAAACCAACTACCTTCTTGTTTGCCAGTGGTATTCCAAAGGTATTGTTCTCCGTATAGTCCGAAGTGTCAAAATGTTCAATATCTCGCTTCATAACTTCATATATATCTATATTACGTAATTCGTATATTAAACTATCCGTGTCTGTATACAGCAGCTTACAACTATCACCAAACTGCTTTTTCATATAATCATGGTGAAAGCTGTATACTAACGTTTTTGATAAATCAAGTACACAGAGTCCAACATAAATAGGTTTATTCATATTGACTTCAGTTTTAGTCAGTTCTATAATTGCCAAATTTTCATCTAGTATGGTGCGACTGTGAAAATTAGGTTGAGCAATAAGGGCTTCAGCACTGTATCTGCCGTCCCATTTAGTTACAATTTTGAGGTCAACCCGCTTTTTCACATTTTCCATTGTTTTGCCAAAAACTGCATTATTCATTAACTTGTAAAGATTTTTTTCAAATTCATTTTTTGCTTCCTTTCGCATGCTACTATTCAAATCTATATACGTTTTTAGCCATGGTTTTTGATTAAACTGTAAGACTCTATGTATTCGTTGAAGTTGTAACCCATTAGCCAAAGCTTGCTTTAAATTTCTATAATGCAGAACATATCTCTCTTTTGAGTGTAAAGTCGTCATAAGCTTCGAGTATGTTGAACCTGGTGGCTTCATATGCTGAGGACATAGAGGCAAGTCTTTATGATCGTCGTGAAGCTGCTCTGGGTAGTCCAAGTCCACTTCAAGAATGTAGCCAATTGGTGAATCATCATCTATGCTGTAAAAATCAGTTTGACTTGCTTTCTCTGTCATCCACTTAAAACCACCATATGGTAGTGATTGTTGCATCGCCCGTCCATACAAATTATTAACATAGTAATACATTAAATATTTTGTATCTTTATCACTATCATAATCAGTGCCCATATAAATATTATTTGCTCGAGAATAACGGTTACAGCACTGACTTATTCCTCCTCTTATTCCACGCTCAATAAACATTACTTTGTCAATGTCGGTGAGTAGTTCTAGTTCGATTTTTGTATATTTGAGCATTGCGTCCCAAGTTAGGCCAGGAGTTGTGCAATAGTGTGCTGGATCTAATCCGTATGCTTTCAGACAGCTGATACGAAAATTTTCAAAAACTTCAGCTAGCAGCAGTACATCTGTTTTCAAATAAAGGTCTGAATATTCACCCAAGTTAGCGATTTCAAATTTATTCCAAATGTTTTGAGCGTGTTTATAATCTCCATCTGAAATGTGACAGTTGTTTAATTTATGGTAAAATGCATCTTTCGACGGTAGCTCGGAAACGTTGAGTTTTTCCAATGAATTAAAATAATCATAAGGAAAAATGCCTTTTCTTCTTAGCAATTGATATTTTTCTTCGCTTAGCTGGTTATCTTTGCTAAACTCTTGCTTGAGTATATTCAGATCTTCCAGATAAGATGAGAGCTTGTCTAGTGACGATGCCATAAATAGAAAGGAGTCGATAAATTTGAAATTGACATCGCTACCATCAATGTATTTAGTGAATGATATAAATTTCTCCTTATTTATAGGTAATACGTTGACTCTGCCAGGTATACATTGAGCAATATCTCTGATTAAAAAGTGTGAATCATATCCACTCAAATTATGGAAAATCACAGGAACAGAGCGAGAATCTTGATAGTTTAGATTACACTTCTCATGAGCTGCTCCTCGATATCTGAAACATATTTAAGTATATAATACTTGACATAAGGGTGCTATCGCTCTTGTCACGTGAAGAAATTACCTTCCAGTGAGATGACAGTGATCACGTACTCTATCATGATCCAGACGTTTTTCACAAATGTGGCAAGATGTAGCTTGCTGGAAAGACTGTTCTTGCTCCCAAGTCAATGGCTCAATAGGTATCGGACACCAAAATACTGTTTCAATATTTTTAGCAAGTTGTAGAATCTCGCCAACAAACCATTTTGCAGGATTAGATCCTCTATAGCTCGGTAATATGAGATTGAATTATCGTAACTACATTTCACGTAATATCCTATGCTAAAAGCTTCATGCTGCTAATAAGCATTTCCATCTTTTATTTCTTTAAGGATGCACTCAAAGTCAGCATAAACTGTAAATGGTACTTTTTCTTTATTCTTGAAATTTTTAAATTGCAGAATTGAGTTTCTGGAATTTGGCAAGTTTACTCGACATTTGTTTAGTTCTGAGCAGTCACGTTCATGTGTCTGTAATTGCGATTCAGTTCGGAAATAATGTAAGCACCGATTACAGATGTGTAGTTTAACCTTCTGTCTTGAAAGTTGGCTAGATACTAAACGGGATAAATCTTTGATCCAAGCGTATTGATAAACTATACGTTGGTCATCAACCTCCTCTTTCTCATCTGCGTAATAATTTTGCGCAAGTAAAAGATTAACGTGAATTTCTCTTTTACATGACGTCAAGTGCGTTGGCACAACTTTAAATGATCTTTCACTTGTTTTTTTTAAAGTATAAACATTAACTGAAATACCACTTTGTTTTTCAAATTTAGGTATATGTTTTGGTAGCACAGGGTATTGTAGATCTTTGAAAATTGGATCGTTTTCATAAGCCTTATATGATGATACTCTATCAGAATGTACTTTTGCTGGATGCAATGCTGAAAGAATAGCCCATTTGAAACAGGCGTCATCGAAATTCTTCACATTGACACAAGCTTCTTTCCTTTTTATTACGTATGGTAGTTCTACGTATGAACTACCTCTCATTGCATTATATTTATTACTGTGCACACACAGATTAAGAATTGATCGAAGTGTCCAGCCTGAGTCACGTTCCTGGAATTCTTCCATATCTCGCTGGATAGGCTGTTGAACATTCGAAGTAAACCACTGTTTGAGGTTGGTATTTTGAAAAATAGGCTCAGCCTTCGTGTTGAAATATTTTATTTCCATAATTTCTTTGTCAGCTTTGGTGATGACGTATTCAGCTGCTAATACAGCATACACTTTCACAGCAGTCTCTTTCTTAAGAGCAGTCTTGATTCGGCTTTGAAATAAAACTTGAGCATCTTTCATAAATCCTACCAGATCTAACTGTTTCAAATTTGTAATCACTCCTGATCTCATACGATTATTGAATGCTGCTTCTAAATCCTGCCATTTTACTCTATCACTTCGTCGTTCACGCCGCACACCTTCACCACGTTTCAGCAAACACTTTAATTTGTCCTTGAAACCTTTGAGAAACGCGGTTGTTGATAGAAACTTTTGTTTTTCGGGGGCAGTTTCAGCACTTTGAAGCAATAATCTCAAATGTCTCAAAGTTTTGTTATTAATCTTGATCCACTTATCCACTTTTTCAGGGACGTTTCTGGAACTTTGAGCTATAAGCCCATGGGCTTTTAGCATAATATTCACAAGCTCCTTGCAATCGTACGCAGACATGATGATCACTCTCTGAATACACTAATTAGAATGAAAAACAATGAATTCGCTTCCCTTTTATAAGGACGGCAAAACATGCGCAAATCCCCTTTGATGTCTCGAAAAACATACGATATTCTGGAAGGTAGTGTCTTATTTCAAGTAAATAAGTTTCACTATATACGTACTTCTTATTGAGAAAAATAATTCGTATAAAATGAATTGTCCTACGATATTCTGAAAGGTAGTGTCTTATTTCAAGTAAATAAGTTTCACTATATACGCACTTCTTATTGAGAAAAATAATTCGTAGAAAATGAATTGTCCTACGATATTCTGAAAGGTAGTGTCTTATTTCAAGTAAATAAGTTTCACTATATACGCACTTCTTATTGAGAAAAATAATTCGTTGAAAATGAATCGTCCTAAATAATAATAATAAGTGAGGATGTATAAATGATTCATACTATGTGAAATGTACGTATACGAATTGTATTTAATATACGCAAATGAATCGACTTAAAAACAAGCGTGAAACTAGAGACCCCTTGATACTTGCCGCTGTGATCAATGCATACACGCATGCTCTAAAAAATTCGACCAACAAAGATTACTTTAGCTGTAAACAAGTTCTAAGAAAGCTGATTTAAATACGCAGCTAGCATTATTAAAGTACTTGTATTTCACGGGCGCGTAACGATGCTGGCTATTGTAACGTGATGCCGCTGACGTCACCGCTAAACGTTGCACGATAGCCGTGCATATTATACTTGTAGCGTGCACGAAAGAGAAAAAGAAAGAGCTCCCTATAATACGCAGCAGCTATATTGCGTTAAGAAGATGCGTATATGCTATCGTATTCGATAAAAGTACGAATATGAAGGTATAAAGAGGAGCGAAGAAAAGAACAACAAGCAGGTGTAACCCGATCCGCGCTATCTCAACGCGCAACTCACCGCGGCTGTACCGGTAGCTGACTTCACTGCGCTGCAGCCCGCCGAGATGCTGGTGCCGTCTCTGACCTTGAGTAAGCTTCCTGGAGTATACCGCCCGGAGTATACCGCCCGGAGTATGCTGCCCGGAGTATGCTGCCCGGAGTATACCGCCCGGAGTATGCTGCCCGGAGTATACCGCCCGGAGTATGCTGCCCGGAGTATACCGCCCGGAGTATGCTGCCCGACCCCCAGCGCTGCCGCCACCCCGCCGCGCAGCAGCCAACTCCTGGTGCTAGCCTCTGCCATAGATGCACACCTGTTTGCAGTGCCCTTCTTTACCGACCGAGTTTACAACTGCACACCTGTTTGTAGTGCCCTTCTTTACCGACCCAGTGAACAGGTGTGCTGATGACGTCATGGCTCGAAGCTTCCAGAACATTCGAAGTGGGCGGGGCCTATTCTCACCTGCACAGGTGTGCTGAGGGTGGAGTGGTGGGGGGGGGGGGGGGTCCCGAACCCGCGTTGTTTATCTACTTAAGGACTTTTTGATTAATGTAATTGTAATCAAATCATTGTTTTAGAAGTACTACTTATGTCTTTATTACTTAAAATATCATTTACACTAATATTTGTTTGTAAACTTTTTTCATTAAGATCTTACGCAAACGAAGATTTTTCTTTTTCTCCGCCTTAAGTAATTTTTTCAACTGCTACACTTTTAACGTTAATGAATTTACTACCGTTTGTTTAGAACGAGCATACAATTTACAACAACGCGAAATTTTCACTTTCGTACGTGCAGTAGTTGCTTCTGACGGAGAAACATGCATTGTGCTTGATTGCACATCATTTTTTAAATAGCTAAGATCACTGTCTTTTTCATCAAATGTACGAGGAGATCGATTGATTGAAGAATCTATATTGACATCCTCTGGTACTGTCTGCTGTTGGATTACCTGAGACCAAGGTAGCCGTCGTTGAAGTTGTCTTCCATCTTCTTCTTCTCCATCATCCTCCATCTGTTCCTGTTGCATACCACTTGTAACTGAACTTACGCTTCCGCTTCCTTCCAAGTCTTAGACCTACTTTCCTAGCATCAGTGAAGTCTTTATCTTGAAAATGGATGCAGCAAAGACCAGCTGACCTTAACGACAAGGACGACAAGTTGGAAAGCAAAGGATTTCATACAAAATAAAATATATATTGTTCTTTATTTTTAACTCGCCATCTATTTCATTATAAAATATTTAAAAAGCTTCTTGATGAAAATTCGTGAATCTTATTTATCCCAATTGTGCACACCGTTAAGCGTCCTCAATAAAAAATTAATTTTAATTTAAAAAATCACCATCAAATGTAGATACTTTAAGACGAATAATGAAGATTTTGACAAAAAAATCGCTATACAGCGAATCAAACTAGTGCGTGATACGGCAGCCTCCGGCCATCGCGGTGCAATGCAAGCTCCCCCCTCTATGTAACAATATACGGCTTTCCCACGCCCGCGCCCCCGCGTGTCGAAAAATTGAGTTTGCGAGCGTGGTTGATTGCCGCCTTACGTCGCTTTGTGCTTGATTTTCCCGAGAAAATTGAGGAACACGAAATATTTTCTAAAAATATATGAAAAAACCGCTGCTAATTCATTGACACGTAGCTTCCTCCAAACTAATCTATTGTTCCTTGTTCGTATGTATCGTTCAAGTATATTAATTTAATAATGCATTTCTTCTTCTCCGCATCTTCTTAATAAAATGAGTTACAATTTATATCACAAATAGACCTCATAATCTCATAAAACCATGAATTTTGTCAAAACATTCTGAGTTTTCGTTAGCGAATTATAAGGTTTAACAAAAATAATAGTTTTCAGTTATACAGGGTATACAGGGTGAGAGACAAAGAATTTGTATTTTAATATCTTTTTAATTAATCGTTTTTATAAACTGCGAAAAGAACTTAGCCGAGATAAGCAAAAGATCTATCATTTCCCAAAATTTCAAGTGCAATAAGGCCTTTCTACGCCCGTAATCAAGACTAAAAAAAACTCACTTTTATCAGTTTTCGATTTATTACTAAAAAAATAAGTAGTCAAATCACTTGAAATTTTAATAGAATATAGTTTGACATGTAACCCATCAAAATATTTTTTTTTCGTGAGGTTATGATGTTTAGTTTCAGAGATATGAATTTTTTAAAAAAATCACCTTTTTCATTTTATTTGCCAAATGTAGCGGTCAATCCCGAGGACCAAACGGGGAAAATAGGTCATTTTATTATCCTTTAAATGCACTTGGAAAAAATAGAATCTTTTGATTCCCTCGGCTAAGTTCTTTTCGTAGCTTTTGAAAATGATTAGTTGAAAAGATATTAAAATACAAATTCTTTATCTCTCACCCTGTACATCCTGTATAACTGAAAATTATTATTTTTGTTAAACCTTATAATTCACTAACGAAAACTCAGAATGTTTTGAGAAAATTCATGGTTTTATGAGGTTATGAGGTCTATTTGTGATATAAATTGTAATTCATTTTATTAAGAAGATCCGGGGAAAAAGATATGCATTTTTAAATTAATATAATTGAATGATACATACGAACAAAGAACAATAAATTAGTTTGGAGGAAGCTAAGTAACAGCTGATTATCGAAATTGACTTACCTGCATTTTTAATCTACTGCTTTTGTCTCTGTTCCTCGCTGGGAAAACGAAACAAATGATGCCCCGTGAGTTTACCGTTGTTACACTTTCTATATTTGCACACATAGTAACCGTAATTGGTCGATTCATTGTTCTGAACACAAATGCAAAGCACAAGAAAAACGAACGAAAACTCGAAAGAAAGTAATCGCGAACGTGTACGTGCGAAGAAACTCCGCAAACTGACTTTGCGACGTTGGCAGTTTAGGCGGTTATATACATGTATATATTGATAAGCGGCTGAAAACAAAAGCCGCTCGCCACTCGCGTGTCATTTTGATTGAAACGGGCCAAGCAATGCCGAGGCGAGGCCGTATTTGTGATTCGAGACTCGGTGTGGGGAAGAAGCGAGAATGCGCTCGAGGAAGCAAGATTGAACTCACAATCACCCCGCACTATCGGTTGAGTGAAGGCAAGCTTTCCCTACCCTCTGTAATGGAGAAACCACTAGAGGGAAGCTGCTCGTGTGCACCGGGAGTTGTGGAGGGGAATATACTTCACGAGCTCCGCACACTTAGGAAATCCACGCAGGTTCGGACCAGTGTGTGAGGATTCACCATTTCACGACCAATCCGTACTCGAGTGAAGTACCCACTTAAGAACAGGGATCTACCTTCCTGATCCCAAGGGGTATTCGAGAGAGGAGGGGTAAAAAACAAATAATAATTAAAGTTGCAACAAGGAATTAAGTAATATATATATATATTGTCACAAGGATACAAATTTGGTCTTATGCTAAATGGAAAGAGGGAGGGTCCCCTTAGTACCGCTCGAGAGCTCAATGCTCGTTTGTATACTGAGTACTAAGGAGACAGAGCACTTGGACGATAAATCTCCTTGTGCTCTCCGCGTTAGAGCCAGATCGTAAGTACTCGCTGCTGGCTGCGGGCCTCCTTTTATATCCGTGGCCGTCCCTCTCTCTCTAATACTTTATGCGCGCACGCGATCTACCTGCGCGTAGGTAGACTATTACATGTGAATACTAGTGCTCACTTAGTCGGTAACTTATCTCTTAGCATTTATCGGTAAGTTATCCATTGGTGGTCTCTTACCTACCATGTGGGGCCGCCGTCAACCGCCGTCTCATGATCGAGATTTAAAAATGCAATTTTCTTCCATTGTATTGAAAATATTTCATAATTATAAAATAATTGTACTTATCTTTATATTGCTTTACCTCTATGGTGCTTTGGCTTGTTAAAAATTGAATAATGCAACAAATTTCAATGATTCAATTAATTTCCATTAAAAATTATACTTTTTATCAAGCATAATTGGCTTTAAATTGTATTTATATATAGTAATAGTTAATATAAAAATGTACAAATTAAAAAAAAAAATTCTATAGTGGATTCGAACCCTGGCAAAAGCCTTAGCCTTAGCCACCACGGCTACCGGTATCATTGGAGCTAAATGATCAAAAGTAACATATGGTCATCGGCACCATTCGGGATTTAGGATTTAAGTTTACTTGGGATTAAGTTTAATTGTTGAGAAGTTGTTTATGGATTCATGTTTATATGTTTTTTTATTTTTATGCGCATGATAATAGCGTGGATAAGACTACCGCCAAGTGCTAAGCCGATCGCCGCCGTGAGTCTCGCTCTGCTCTATCCCACCCCCGTTGCTGTTCATGCGTACGACCCCCCTCCCCGACGAACAATAAAATATTAATCGGACAAGGCCAAAATACTTATTTCATGCAAGACGAGTTGACAATTTCGATTAATAAACTCACCGATCAATATTACGAATTGAAAAAAATAATGACTACAGTAACAGTTTTTAACGAAACGATTAAAGGAAACCGGTTCAATGCCATAAAACAGCCTTAACAATCGATATGCATCATCAAATCATTGACATTCTTAACCACCGAAAAATTTTCTATAAACTTGTTCAATGAAACAAGTACTGAACGACATTTTTAAAAAATCAAAGGCGAAATTACCGATGGAATTAGAAAAGTTGAATGCAGCTACCTTGTCTGAAATAGTAGAACTAAATATAGTTACGGTTAATGAGGAAATTATATTTGATATAATTGTACCGTTAGTCGATCAAAACTCGTATAGAGTATACAAAATGATTGAATTTCCGGCGTTTCAAGTATCAAGGATAGAGGACAATGTAGCTGCCTTCATAAAATCTTATCATGATTATATAGCTGTAAACGATAAAACAGGTACTCACTTCTTTTTAAATTGAACCGCGCTAAAAAACTGTAAGGGGCTAAAAACAGCTACCTTTGTAAGAACGAGTTCGCCTTCACGAACGAAGAATCATGCGAATATTTACTATTTACTGAGCTAAACGTGCAAGCCCTACAGGACTGCAACATAAAATTATGCTCAGAATCAGACACCTTTATAATACCGACAACGGATCTTTACTGGCTAATTTCGGCTACGAACAACCATGGGATCACAGTCAAATGCGATAACGAGACCAAGGAAGTGCCATTCGACGGGCCAGGCTATGTACCTGTGTCACCCCTAGATAATAGCATTAAGTTAGATTTTACGGGCGTTTCTATATACGCCACACAGAACGGCGAGTGTTAGTTCTAGTCAGTAAGGAATATTAAGTGCGAAAATATTACTCAAACTCTGTAGAAATGCGTTACGCGAGAAAAGCAAAAAATGCTCTCTAACAAACTCCCACCTGCCTGCCCTCTCTCGAAACTTACATCCCTACTCCCAATTCTAAAGGAATTTCCCTCACTACCTGCCACCTTACCCCTGAAAAGGAATTTGAGAGACTTCCGAAAAGCAACTGACCGCGTACCGCGCTATTCTCGGCTAGACCGTCGGACCGCTTAGACTACGGGCCAGTAACAGCTCCTGAGTATTAGGATGGAAGCCTCCGCCAAGAACAACCACACAGAAGACTCAGTCTGTGCGCTTATCTGCGCTGCCGCTAAGCGCACGGCCCTCGTAAGGAGTGAACACCCAGGCGGGTGTCGGCAGGCTAGCTGAACAATATTCCTGACAGAAATTCTAGTGGCTAACAACCGCGATATCGTTCGCCAGGCCGAAGGCTGGCGACGAGAAAAAGTGGCCTTCAGGAGGCGATTCAAAGAGGGTCTCCGGTACCACAACAGTTAGCTTCAACATCCGGAGCCTGATGAATTGCGGGGCGAGGAGACAGAAGAAGAAGACGAAGAAGGAGATATCACCCAACTCGACGAGGACCAGCTGAGGCGACAGAATCAGTAGGACGTCTGGGCAGTACAACGCAAGGTACAACGGTCCCTGAACTGGAAGGCAGAAAAGCCTTTCCGAATAATCTTTGGCTGGCTGCTGGAGAACCATCAGTACGGCAGGCACGGGTTCGCGGACTCCCCCAAACACGGGAGTTGTGAACAATGTGGGGTGTTCTTATTTGTTTGGCGGGGTTGTCCACTATGCGTCCTGCTGTTCGTCAACGATGGGGGCGAGACATACTCGTCGATGCATTTGAATACGTCGACACCAGACACCAGAGGCAGCTGCACGATATGCGCTACGAAGAATGCGGAGGCCCGCCAGAATCGCGAATAAGGTCCGAGGAATAACAGAAATTTATGATGTTTTCCAGTCAGATGTAAAAGAAAAATTGTACAAAAGATTAATAAAGATATATACCCCAATCGCACACGCACACACACACACAAAGGGAAAACGCGCACGAGGCGAGTGTGAAAGCTTGCCTGGGCATACACACATACAAAAAAATGTATATATTCCAAAAACTCAGCAATAATCCTAATAAGCTACAAGTACAACAAGGGCTAAGTTCCTTATGAGAAATCAGAGAACTCTGCAGCCTAAACGTCAGACCTCGGGACCCGACTGTATCAGGACAGCAGCCCCAACAAGAAGGTATGTTGGCCGTCGAAAAAACAACGGCGATAGGCTAGTCTCCAAGTCGATCTCCAAAAAAAGATCAGGCGCACTGGCAGCGAGACTCTTCAGGGGCAGGCGTATAACGTCCTGCCATCTACGCCACCAGAGCACCAGTCTAGATAAGGAAGAACTCTACGTCTCGTTACCACGCAACAACTACCTTACCATCTCTACCAAATTCCCGCCGCTTCCTTTCAACCCCACGTTAACCTGGTTACCAGAAGCCATCAAATGAGCCTATTCGAATCTCTCATCACAACCATTTCCCTAATTAATTGCATCCTCCTTGCTAGGATAATTTATGCATTCATACTTATAGCGCACGCGACCCCTCGCGGTATAAACCCCCCGCTCACCGGGCTCCAGTCTCTTGACCGGCAGTCAGCTTAACTGTAAACTCATTCATGTCACTCTGTATCGGGATTACTTTTCCTATTGTTATTTGTAATTGTCTTAAATAAATTGTGTAAGTATAAAGATACTTAGACCGATTGCTCATTCAAATACGCGCTTTTTCCACGATCCTTGTTCGGCTGCCGGATCTATCCCTCTCTGCACATCTCCAAGGACATTATTCTACGAGGTAACCTCGCTGTTTCTATCGATATTTAATTAATTCTAACGTTCACTTTTACCTTCATTCTCGTCAATATTACTTATGGTCTATGTTTGTTAATGCCTTAGACTCGCGATTCCGCTTAAGTGATTATTCGTTTATTGAGACCGCGACGACGAGAATCGCTTCCTTACGGACTTCTCGCTTGCATTGTAATTCGTGTTGTTATAAAATATAATCTCATAATGAATTGCGTTTATTGAAACATTAAATTATTTCTTTGATAATCGAGAGAGTAAACAGGGAGACGCCGCACAGTGGGGCCAAATGCCTTAAAATGGTACAAATTCTTGATTAGATAGGCTATGCACGGAAAATAATTTTTCTTTCCCTAAAAATATTCCCTCTGTAATTTCCTTGAAGATAGGATACTGCTTTTTTACCCCCCAGAATAGGAAAAAAATGATATGACGCTAAGTTGAAGATCATTACAATATTCATTTTGAACTTTTTGAAAATCATTCAAACTTGGAAATTGTGGTTTATTCTTTAGAAAAATAACTTAAAATAGACTATGTTATAGTTTTTCGATGCTTTTATCGATTCCTTATAGGTTTACCGACGTTTTAACAGACATATGATTGTATGAGCAATTCTCTACAAATTCAGAAAAAAACTTATTTGTCATCATGAAAAAATGGTCCATTTTTATGTTCTTTATGTTTTGCACGAATGAATTGAACTATGTTCTTTAGGGAAGGATTTCAATGCAATTATATATATGCATAATATTGTTGTGTTTTTTTTTATAATATAATAGTAATTATGATGATAGTAATAACGAGATTTTCATCATTAGCTACATAAAAACCTTGATATATAGTAATTGAAAAATACAAAAATACCAGGAACACAAAGGAACACTATTAGGAACATATTAACCAGAGTTTATGATGGTAAATAATTGTTTTTTCTGAATTTGTAGAGAATAGCTTATACAATCATATGTCTGTGTTAAAAAGTCGGTAAACCTATCAGGAATCGATAAAAGCATCGCAAAACTATAAGATAGTCTATTTTAATATATTTTTCTAAAGAATAAACTACAATTTCCAAGTCTGAATGATTTTCAAAAAGTTTTAAATGATTATTGTCATATCATTTTTTTCCTGCCTTCGGGGGTAAAAAATCGGCATCCTATCTTCAAGGAAATTGCACTGGGATTATTTTTATGGAAAGAAAAATTATTTTCCGTGCATAGCTTATCTAATCAAGAATTTGTACCATTTTAAGGCATTTGGCCCCACTTTGCGCCGGCGAAGCGTTCACATTTCAATTAAAACTCCTCTGATCAAAGGGACTCTAGCTTCTTGCAGTTAGCGGTGCCGTGATACCTAGTGAAATCTAGCGAGAGAGAATACACGTGTATTATTACGCATTGTAGCAGTAGTAGCATGCGCGCGCTTATGTTGTACGGTATACTTACATGAAATTAATAGTTATTTTAAATTAACAATAGTTATTTTAATTGGTTTGACCAAACTTTTTTGACTTCGCTCATACGTTAATCAAATATGAAAATATGAAAATAATGCTACTACGTCAATTAGTTACTTTTATGCATGTATAACAACTTTAAAATAATAAAAGTATTTTATGAAGCATAATATATATTATATGATTAATTATATTAATTATATATTTATAAAAATATAAAATAAATATTTTAAACTATCCTTTCTGTGTTTAGAGAATGAATTATAAAATTGGGTTAATATGTGTATGTTACGGATTTATTTATGTGTTCTACTATTTATTTAATCATTGATAAATCCAAGCAAAAATAATCATTACATTTATTGGCTGCACCACTTTAAATTTAAAAATATATTCATATGTATGCAGCTGTGATAAAAACAGTTTTATAAATGTTTTAGGCATAAGTATTGTATATCTAAAACTTCTGTACATTAAAATTTCTAAGCTACATTTAAAACTTATAGTTTATCAATCAAAATTGTTATAAATATAATTTTTTTTATTTTATACACGTGTTGCAACTGAGTGATATTGAAACATTTTTTTATATAAATAAATTAGCATTGTGATGAATCACGTGAATGATCAAGATAATGTTCAACGATTAAACCTGGCTACGATACAGGTTGATGAAATAGAAGAAATGGACACTCAAGAAGGTAAACTAGTGATTTAGAAATGTTTATATTTTAAAACGTAGTTTTAAAAACAAATTTAATATTACTAGATGTGGAAATACTGTCTTTTACATAAAAAGGTCATGGTGTACAATATGTATGTTATTCTGATGAAAATGGTGCGTGCATGGTATATAGGTACCTAAGAAAATTGTGGGTAGTATATTTGTCATTATAACACATAATTTTTACGTGCATTGTGCTTTATGTTTGTGGCTTTTTGTAACAGTGATTGGACTTCTTGTGTTTTTGATAAAAAGTTATTTTAATGTTCGCAGCAATGTGTAAGATTAAAATATTGGAAATAAAGTCTTAGCATTGGCTTATTTGATTAGGTATCAAGTACCAATACAATCATGGTAATAAACCTTTGAATTGTGTCTTGCTGTTTATCCTAGCTGATGAAATGTTCAATGTTCATCTTTAGTTGTTATTCAGAACAATATAGAGTTAAATGTTTGTCTGGAATTTCAAACTATTCTATTTTTTTAACTTGATTCAACTATTATTATATATAGAAGAGCACTTTTTTGTCTTATTTTAAGTGCATCTACCTCTATTCAACTTGTTTACATGATTAAATTCAAAAATAAAATACACTTTCAAGGTTCCCAGAATCGCAGAAAATAATTTTTTTATTTAATAACTTCTAGAAATGTTTTATCTTGTTTCATAGACTAAAAAATGAAGAAAAATGTCAATAATTATTTCTAATTAACTGCAGGATATTTTTTGTAGTCATATTATGATTTTTTATATATATTGATCAAAATTTGATGTCCTGATGCAAAGTTATAAACTATTGAAAATATAGTAAAGGAAATCCTCCGCATTGCAGAAAATGACAAAAATAATAAATTTAGAATTTATATTTTTATTTGACAATTTTTTAGAAATTCTTCTGCTAACTGTTCATAGATTGATGCATACTTCTATAGATGGTTTCACATGGAAATTAAAAAAGAATGTTTTTTCTGATAAGTGTTTAATTTCAATAGTTATTTCTGTCAACAATGCACTTCAGTGGCTATTCTGGATATGATTTTTCAGGTACTGCAGTCACAGGCTGGCATTTGTGTATAGGTGCATTTAGAATTTTTATTATTTTGTAGTGAAAAAAGGTTACATAAATATATCATAAACAATGTACTATATTTTTTTCTAAAAAAGCATCTTAAGTTGTTTTTTTTTTGGGGAGCCACAGATGTACAATTCATGATTCAAAGTCTCTTTAATATAATATAAAAATATTCTCAAGCTTGAAATTTTTTTATTTATTATTATCATTAAATACGATATGCATGTATGCCTTTGAAAGGTATCCTATAGAGACAAACATAGTTGCCTGTACATAGGGGTGATATACATAAACAATAATACTAAAAACTTAAAATTATAATAAACAGGGAGGATAACGCAATCAACGCTATTATGCCCTTATACATTTCTATAAAAAAGTTAACAATATTAAAATATCTAAAATCCAAATTAATTCTTTCCTATTAACATTTTTAATTTTCTTTTAGTAGAGACTTTACTTATTGATAAGTCTTTGAGATCATTCGGCAGAGTGTTGAATACACTTACAGCCATGTAATAGCTGCCTTTTTTGCTTACTGTTTTATCAATTTTTGGCAATGATAGATTCTTGTTTCTTGTCTTATTGGTACTGCTTATATATCTGTCTCTTAAGCTGTTAGAATGATATATTATATACTCTAGTTGGAACATTTGCCTTATATGTAAAGGTTGGTTCTGTGTTATATAATAGTTTTTATTTATAATTCGAAGTATTTTCTTCTGTGCACCTTGAATTAAATTTAAGTAATTGTTATAAGCCTCACCCCAAGCGATTGTACCATAGTTTACTATACTTTAAAAGAAAGTATAATATTTTAACATTACTGTTTTACTATCCATAAATATCTTTAGCTTCGCAAAAATAAAGATTAAATACCTTGTTGGTTTACAATATAATTTATGTATTTATTCCACTTCATGTTATAATCTATTATCAATCCTAAATATTTATAACTATCTACTCTGTTTATAAAATTATTATCAACAAGTTTGATATTTAAGGTGCTGGGCACACTATCACAGTAATTTCCATATGCAATATATACGGTTTTGCTTACATTGAGTAATAATTTATTTAGGTTTAGCCATATTGCAACCTTTCTTGTGCAGCTGTCTACGAGTCATCACATGAAATGATAACTGTGTCATTTGCGTAAGATGATGTAGTTTCATTTTGCATATCTAACAATAGGTCATTAACATATAATATACAAAATAAAGTGCCAAGTATGGTTCCTTGTAGAACCCCTATCGTAATTTCTTTGTACTCACTCTTGTAGTTACCTATTTTTACACATTGTTTCTTATCAGGTAGCTAATCAATAATTTTAATGCTTCTCCTCTTACACCGTATTTTTCTAATTTGCCCAGCAGTATACTATGATCCACAGTATCGAAGGCTTTAGCCAGATCTAAGAATACTATTATAATTGCCCTATTGAAATATCTCACTTGAGATCTCAGCTGAGATTTTTTAATAGAGTGGTTTACTTTTATCTAGGTTTCTATATATAATATTTATTAGAGAATACAGAGCATCTTTCATTCTTCTCTTTCTTATAAAGCCAAATTGTTTATCAGATATTATTTTGTGTTTTATGATAAAAATATATAATCTATTGTATATGATTTTTTCAAATATTTTGGCAATGTTAGAAGTTAGCGATATTGTTCTATAATTACATATATAACTATTGTCTCCAGACTTATATATAGGTACTATATATCACTGAAACAAGTGATCCAATTGTTTCAGTGCATTTGGCCAGATTGATTGCTGTATGCTTAGATTAAATATATACTCTAATGGTTTTGATAAAAGTTTAGATAAAGTTTTGATAGTTATTGCATTAATATTATCTATCATATCAGGTTTCCTTTTCATTGCAATAATTATATTTTGAATTTCGTATATATTAGTTGGATTAATAAAACTTGAGTAGTTGTTTCTAGCTGGCAACTTCAATTGCTCTGAGTTCATTTTTTTAATTTGATTGCTTAAGTTGGTTTAGTACAGTAATAATCATTCATAGTGTTCGCAATACTAGTCTTATCTTCAATTTTCTGTTGATTTACTATTATACTATCAAGTGATCCTCCTTGTTTTTTTTTTCCTAATTAATCATTTATTATGTTCCAAAGCTGTTTTGAATTACCATTATTTTGTCTAACATCATTATTTTCGTATTTATAATTAGCATCCTTAATCATCCTATTCAAATTTTTTTCATAATTTTTACAGTCTATTTTCTGTTTTATATTTGTTGGATTCTTTTTCCATATGTTGTATAACATCTTTTAAGTTTTAGAGGATATTAATATTGCTTTGATAATCCGTTTTTTCTTGAGAACTAAATGTTTTTTGTTTTTATTGGAATATTTTCTATTAGTTGTTTCTTCAGCACAGCTTTGGATCATATTTATTAATTCATTTATAGCTTTATCTTACTTTAATAAAATCTTTACTTGAAGTTGTAAATTTACATACTTTTAGGTGAGCTTTGATTACGATACGTACATTTACAAACATATCAGACAAAATTAATATCAGAATGGATAGCAATGTATGGAAATGTATGTTAGCATACTAAAATGTATGTAAATGTAGAGTATAGTGCAATGTGTTATTATTGAATATAAATACATATATTTTGTACATACCTTTGATATGTACTAAAATTTTGTATCTTACATGGCAATAGGTATTTGAAATATGTCTTTAGTCCCTATAAAGACTAACACAGCTCAGATTACCATCATAGAGTAAGGCAGTTTATTCGCACCATCCAAACTAATGCAGTTCTGCTGCTTGCTGGGATGACTAACGCAGCTCGGATTTTTTACACGACGTTCAGGTTAACATCATCATACGGAAACGTATCAAATTCATACATATAAAAGGTATAAATATAATAAGATTAGCATGTAACGAAATTGTTGGTGCAAACATTTTTCAATTATGCAAAGTTTTTATAATATATTAGATTTTGCAAAATATGAACTGTACTGTTCTTCGCGGCAAGAATGAACAGCCTTACTCTTCGATGGTATTCTGAGCTGTGTTAGTTTTCGTACGGACTGACGATGTTATAATTCGGGACCCGCTATTTTAAATATATTAAATACAACTTCAAGTATTTGTTGTGACCATAAATGGAAGTACCATCAGGATAATAACACCATTGATGATGATATCAAATGCTTACATTTGTATTCAATATATTCAAAAAGGTCAGTTCCAAATTAACACATATTTTTAATACATATCATCAGGTAAATTACATATTTTTACTTCATACTAAAGACACATACAAAAATTATATATTTATTTTCAACAGGGCTAATATAAACGCAAGCACCGAATAATTCATGTATTGAAAGAAAATGGTTGTGGTGAATCCACCACTAGGTGGAGACTGATTTTTTCCGTTCAAGAGCACTTAAGGTGGCTTCAGCGTTGGACATCGTACCTAGTGGGGACCCTTGGTGGCGACTATCGAATTTTAACAATTCTACACTATAAATTTTACTTATTATTGCATCGAATCATTTTATAATAATAATTGAAACATTAACATCTATTTACACGAAAAACGAATTTTTTAATTTTTTTTCTCTCTTTGGGGCGTAGTACACATTTTTCTTACGTTGCTGTCGCGAGAGAATTGGCAACGTCGCAACTGTAAGGCGGATTGTAAACACGCGTGGCTTCTGCAGTCCCGCGTCATGAGCGCACGTGCGTTTTATCCTAGTCCTGGAATAGATATTTATATAATTTTAATCAAACATCATAAAACATTGGGCAGCTCTAACCTAACTAACGACGCACCCATTCAAAATTGCCACCATGTCTGAAATGCGACGTTGCCACTCTTTGCGAGCATGCGCACAAAGCGCTCGTGAAAACGTCATAACTCGAGTTAACAAACTTTTGTTATTATTTTAACGTTTATTTGGTCAATGCGTATTTTTCATGATGTCATCTTAATGTGCGTGAATCAAACTACAACTACATAGTTTTTTTTCGGAATCTTAATTTTTAGAGTTGAGTAATAAACGGTAGAACGAGCATGGCGGTAGCTACTTCCATAAGGCCCATGTAAAAATACCAGTTTTGTAACATTTTTTTCTCGATATTTTAATCGGTTACCTCAGTATTTCCTCTTGGATCTGAATGGAGACACACTTCAAGAATACCGTACAATTTTTTCAGTTGTCCCTTAAATTTTTGAAAAGCCGCTGGAGCCACCTTAACATAGAGTAGAGAACTAAACTCTCATTAGACAAGGTATTAAAAGTGGCTGGCGTTCTCCTCTAGAAATCTGATTGACAAACCTATACAGCCGATGAGTTTAGAAGCTCCCTTGCCACAACTTGAGAAAACGTATACAAAATCTAGTACGGTGTACATAATGTCGGTATTTGACAACTGAAGAGATCTTTTCTTAATATTTTGAAAATTATGATAGATTATTCACCTACAACTAATAAACAAGTTATTAAAAGGAAAAGTAATGGTTATGGTTGTTTTCTCTGGTGTCAGTTTAGTAAAGCCGCTTCTTTGCATCGTTTTCCAAAAAGAGATCCTTAAAGAAACACTGGATTATATCATTGAGCATAGGAAATTTCCCATTAAAAATTCTCACGTGAGATCTCACACCAAAATCTCATGTAACTAATTTTTTGTTCTTAGTGCATTTTAAACCATTCTTAGTCAATTGGTAATTATTTCTGAAAATTTTAAACTTACAAATTTTGACCTAAAATAATTAAGCATAATTTTTTTTAAATTCACTGAGTTCTTATTTTTCAAAAATTACCATTCAACTAAGAACATTTTAAAATACTTAAAAATATATATGTACAATACAAATCTTATTTTCTGGACTAAATGAAGCATAACACTTTTTACATTTACGAAGTTTTGACAAAGTTTTAACTGTCCTGGGTGAAAATATTATTCGAGATTTCATATGTGAACATAATTAGATCTCAATCAGATTTATATGAAATCTCATTACGAATTTCAGACACGAGATCGCATATGAGAATTAATTAAACAAATTGAAAATATTTCAATGCAGTTTCAAATGTGTTTATGATTATGAATTATGATTATTCCTATCAAGGCCGCAAAGTAGAACTTCATAGCCGACTGTGTCTGAGAATATATGTGTATATATATATTTATATATATATATATATATATACTTGTCTTGCTTTTATGATTGTTTTTATATATAAGATCATTTTTAGCCCGAGCATTGGTACATATTTAAACCACGGTTTTAAAGTAAACTTTATTAAAAAGGGTTGTGTTGTATATTACTTCTTTCATTATAATATGCAATGTATATGTTGATAAGGATCATAGTATTTTTTGCTTACCTCTAAGTTAAATCCTGATTTAATCGAGATGTCATTAGATATTTGAAACCAGATTTATCAACAACAAATGTGCAAATTTCTAGGGCGCCTTTTAATGACACCTTCAATCCGTAGCATGTTGAATCGGTGATAAATTCAAATTGGCTTTTTTCGTTTTTTGATTGTTGTTCCCATTCTTTCAGGTAATCGATGAAAGACTCAATACTCTGCAATAGAAATGCAATATATTAATACATTAACAAAAATAAAATTGTTATGTAATATTAATTATGTATCGAAGAAAAAGGTTAGAACATTTTCTATCATTGTTAGTAGATAAACAACGCGGGTTCGGGACCCCCCACCACTCCACCCTCAGCACACCTGTGCAGGTGAGAAAAGGCCCCGCCCACTTCGAATGTTCTGGAAGCTTCGAGCCATGACGTCATCAGCGCACCTGTAAACTCGGTCGGTAAAGAAGGGCACTACAAACAGGTGTGCAGCTGTAAACTCGGTCGGTAAAGAAGGGCACTGCAAACAGGTGTGCATCTATGGCAGAGGCTAGCACTAGGAGTTGGCTGCTGCGCGGCGAGGAGGCGGCAGCGCTGTGGGTCGGGCAGCATACTCCGGGCGGTATACTCCGGGCAGCATACTCCGGGCGGTATACCCCAGGCAGCATACTCCGGGCGGTATACACCGGGCGGTATACTCCAGGAAGCTTACTCAAGGTCAGAGACGGCACCAGCATCTCGGCGGGCTGCAGCGCAGTGAAGTCAGCTACCGGTACAGCCGCGGTGAGTCGCGCGTTGAGATAGCGCGGATCGGGTTACACCTGCTTGTTGTTCTTCTCTTCGCTCCTCTTTATACTTTCATATTCGTACTTTTATCGAATATGATAGCATATACGCATCTTCTTAACGCAATATAGCTGCTGCGTATTATCGGGAGCTCTCTCTTTTTCTCTTTCGTGCACGTTACAAGTATAATATGCACGGCTATCGTGCAACGTTTAGCGGTGACGTCAGCGGCATCACGTTACAATAGCCAGCATCGTTACGCGCCCGTGAAATGCATGTACTTTGATAATGCTAGCTGCGTATTTACATCAGTTTTCTTAGAACTTGTTTACAGCTAAAGTAATCTTTGTTGGTCGAATTTTTTAGAGCATGCGTGTATGCATTGATCACAGCGGCAAGTATCAAAGGGTCTCTAGTTTCACGCTTGTTTTTAAGTCGATTCATTTGCGTATATTAAATACAATTCGTATACGTACATTTCACATAGTATGATCACATTTATACATCCTCACTTATTATTATTATTTAGGACGATTCATTTTCTACAAATTATTTTTCTCAATAAGAAGTGCGTATATAGTGAAACTTATTTACTTGCAATAAGACCCTACCTTCCAGACTATCGTAGGACGATTCATTTTCTACGAATCATTTTTCTCAATAAGAAGTGCGTATATAGTGAAACTTATTTACTTGAAATAAGACACTACCTTTCAGAATATCGTAGGACAATTCATTTTATACGAATTATTTTTCTCAATAAGAAGTACGTATATAGTGAAACTTATTTACTTGAAATAAGACACTACCTTCCAGAATATCGTATGTGTTTCGAGACATCAAAGGGGATTTGCGCATGTTTTGCCGTCCTTATAAAAGGGAAGCGAATTCATTGTTTTTCATTCTAATTAGTGTATTCAGAGAGTGATCATCATGTCTGCGTACGATTGCAAGGAGCTTGTGAATATTATGCTAAAAGCCCATGGGCTTATAGCTCAAAGTTCCAGAAACGTCCCTGAAAAAGTGGATAAGTGGATCAAGATTAATAACAAAACTTTGAGACATTTGAGATTATTGCTTCAAAGTGCTGAAACTGCCCCCGAAAAACAAAAGTTTCTATCAACAACCGCGTTTCTCAAAGGTTTCAAGGACAAATTAAAGTGTTTGCTGAAACGTGGTGAAGGTGTGCGGCGTGAACGACGAAGTGCTAGAGTAAAATGGCAGGATTTAGAAGCAGCATTCAATAATCGTATGAGATCAGGAGTGATTACAAATTTGAAACAGTTAGATCTGGTAGGATTTATGAAAGATGCTCAAGTTTTATTTCAAAGCCGAATCAAGACTGCTCTTAAGAAAGAGACTGCTGTGAAAGTGTATGCTGTATTAGCAGCTGAATACGTCATCACCAAAGCTGACAAAGAAATTATGGAAATAAAATATTTCAACACGAAGGCTGAGCCTATTTTTCAAAATACCAACCTCAAACAGTGGTTTACTTCGAATGTTCAACAGCCTATCCAGCGAGATATGGAAGAATTCCAGGAACGTGACTCAGGCTGGACACTTCGATCAATTTTTAATCTGTGTGTGCACAGTAATAAATATAATGCAATGAGAGGTAGTTCATACGTAGAACTACCATACGTAATAAAAAGGAAAGAAGCTTGTGTCAATGTGAAGAATTTCGATGACGCCTGTTTCAAATGGGCTATTCTTTCAGCATTGCATCCAGCAAAAGTACATTCTGATAGAGTATCATCATATAAGGCTTATGAAAACGATCCAATTTTCAAAGATCTACAATACCCTGTGCTACCAAAACATATACCTAAATTTGAAAAACAAAGTGGTATTTCAGTTAATGTTTATACTTTAAAAAAAACAAGTGAAAGATCATTTAAAGTTGTGCCAACGCACTTGACGTCATGTAAAAGAGAAATTCACGTTAATCTTTTACTTGCGCAAAATTATTACGCAGATGAGAAAGAGGAGGTTGATGACCAACGTATAGTTTATCAATACGCTTGGATCAAAGATTTATCCCGTTTAGTATCTAGCCAACTTTCAAGACAGAAGGTTAAACTACACATCTGTAATCGGTGCTTACATTATTTCCGAACTGAATCGCAATTACAGACACATGAACGTGACTGCTCAGAACTAAACAAATGTCGAGTAAACTTGCCAAATTCCAGAAACTCAATTCTGCAATTTAAAAATTTCAAGAATAAAGAAAAAGTACCATTTACAGTTTATGCTGACTTTGAGTGCATCCTTAAAGAAATAAAAGATGGAAATGCTTATCAGCAGCATGAAGCTTTTAGCATAGGATATTACGTGAAATGTAGTTACGATAATTCAATCTCATATTACCGAGCTATAGAGGATCTAATCCTGCAAAATGGTTTGTTGGCGAGATTCTACAACTTCCTAAAAATATTGAAACAGTATTTTGGTGTCCGATACCTATTGAGCCATTGACTTGGGAGCAAGAACAGTCTTTCCAGCAAGCTACATCTTGCCACATTTGTGAAAAACGTCTGGATCATGATAAAGTACGTGATCACTGTCATCTCACTGGAAGGTAATTTCTTCACGTGACAAGAGCGATAGCACCCTTATGTCAAGTATTATATACTTAAATATGTTTCAGATATCGAGGAGCAGCTCATGAGAAGTGTAATCTAAACTATCAAGATTCTCGCTCTGTTCCTGTGATTTTCCATAATTTGAGTGGATATGATTCACACTTTTTAATCAGAGATATTGCTCAATGTATACCTGGCAGAGTCAACGTATTACCTATAAATAAGGAGAAATTTATATCATTCACTAAATACATTGATGGTAGCGATATCAATTTCAAATTTATCGACTCCTTTCTATTTATGGCATCGTCACTAGACAAGCTCTCATCTTATCTCGAAGATCTGAATATACTCAAGCAAGAGTTTAGCAAAGATAACCAGCTAAGCGAAGAAAAATATCAATTGCTAAGAAGAAAAGGCATTTTTCCTTATGATTATTTTAATTCATTGGAAAAACTCAACGTTTCCGAGCTACCGTCGAAAGATGCATTTTACCATAAATTAAACAACTGTCACATTTCAGATGGAGATTATAAACACGCTCAAAACATTTGGAATAAATTTGAAATCGCTAACTTGGGTGAATATTCAGACCTTTATTTGAAAACAGATGTACTGCTGCTAGCTGAAGTTTTTGAAAATTTTCGTATCAGCTGTCTGAAAGCATACCGATTAGATCCAGCACACTATTGCATAACTCCTGGCCTAACTTGGGACGCAATGCTCAAATATACAAAAATCGAACTAGAACTACTCACCGACATTGACAAAGTAATGTTTATTGAGCGTGGAATAAGAGGAGGAATATTCTCGAGCAAATAATATTTATATGGGCACTGATTATGATAGTGATAAAGATACAAAATATTTAATGTATTACGATGTTAATAATTTGTATGGACGGGCGATGCAACAATCACTACCATATGGTGGTTTTAAGTGGATGACAGAGAAAGCAAGTCAAACTGATTTTTACAGCATAGATGATGATTCACCAATTGGCTACATTCTTGAAGTGGACTTGGACTACCCAGAGCAGCTTCACGACGATCATAAAGACTTGCCTCTATGTCCTCAGCATATGAAGCCACCAGGTTCAACATACTCGAAGCTTATGACGACTTTACACTCAAAAGAGAGATATGTTCTGCATTATAGAAATTTAAAGCAAGCTTTGGCTAATGGGTTACAACTTCAACGAATACATAGAGTCTTACAGTTTAATCAAAAACCATGGCTAAAAACGTATATAGATTTGAATAGTAGCATGCGAAAGGAAGCAAAAAATGAATTTGAAAAAAATCTTTACAAGTTAATGAATAATGCAGTTTTTGGCAAAACAATGGAAAATGTAAAAAAGCGGGTTGACCTCAAAATTGTAACTAAATGGGACGGTAGATACAGTGCTGAAGCCCTTATTGCTCAACCTAATTTTCACAGTCGCACCATACTAGATGAAAATTTGGCAATTATAGAACTGACTAAAACTGAAGTCAATATGAATAAACCTATTTATGTTGGACTCTGTGTACTTGATTTATCAAAAACGTTAGTATACAGCTTTCACCATGATTATATGAAAAAGCAGTTTGGTGATAGTTGTAAGCTGCTGTATACAGACACGGATAGTTTAATATATGAATTACGTAATATAGATATATATGAAGTTATGAAGCGAGAAATTGAACATTTTGACACTTCGGACTATTCGGAGAACAATACCTTTGGAATGCCACTGGCAAACAAGAAGGTAGTTGGTTTAATGAAAGACGAGTGCAATGGACGCATAATGACTGAATTTGTTGGTTTGCGCAGTAAAATGTACAGTATTCGAGTGGAAGGTCAGGACAAGGTGAAAAAAGTGAAAGGTGTAAAAACTGCCGTAGTACAAAATACAATAACTTTTGATGATTATATACAGTGTTTAGAGAACATGTCTACACAGTCTCGTGTACAATGTACTATTCGGTCTCACACGCATAATGTATTTAGTGAAAAGCAAGTAAAAGTAGCTTTAAGCCCTCACGATGATAAAAGGTACTTGCTACGAGGTGAAACTGATACTTTACCTTGGGGCCATTGTAAGATTAAGCAGACAGATTAAGAATAAATTGTATAAAATAAAAAGACAATTTGTAAATATTTATTTATAAATCTGATTTATTTATCCAACTATTGTGCGTATTATCAAACCCTAACCATTTTACATAAAGCTTATTTCCTTGTTTTTTCAATACTTTCTCTACAAGATAAACATCTGGATATTTGGCTTTAAGCAATTCCTGTTCATAAAAACCGCCAGCGATGGGTTGATCTTGATAGTCCTTCAGCTTGTACGTTGGCACTGGATACGTTGGCACAACTTGACTAATGGTAAAAATTTCTGTCGACCAGTTCGGCGTATAACCCTTTTCAAATACTTGCTTCATTTTGCTCACTCGCACCTTATCTCCAACTTTAAATTTAGCTTCTTTCTTGCTTTCTTGGTGAGAGAAACGTTTAAGGACTTTAGCTTCATTCTCTCTATTGACATCTATCGGTTTCGTACCGCTGGTGCGATGTATGCTGTTATTGTACTCTACCAGTAAATCAGGTAACATATCGACCCATTTATAGTTTCCTCGTAAACTAAATTGCTTCCACATCTTATTTTTGAGCGTGCGATTGAAGCGCTCACAGATGGAAGCTTTTAAATTGCTATATGTTGAGCAGAGATTGATGCCATAACGTTTCACCAGACCTTCAAACGAAGAGTTGTAAAATTCTTTTCCTCGATGGGTATGCAAGTCTTTTGGTACTCGACCTTGCTGTAGAATAGATTTCATTGCTGCTAAAACTTCGTTTCCCGTTTTCTGCTTTAAAGGTACGGCCCAGGCGTACTTTGAGAATACATCGATGACTGTCAGTAGGTACTTGTAACCTCTATTTTCTTGTGTGTAAGGTAGCATCTCTACCATATCAGCTTGCCAGGTATCATCTAAACCACGCATTATAAACCTTCGCCGCTGATAATTACGTCGAGCTGGTTTATGAAGCTCCTCTACTAGTCTAGCCTTTTGATGTGTCATTATTCTGAGCAGTTTGAAACAAAATTTCATATAGTTCACTAATAGCCAAATCTATTTTTCTCTGTTTCTCCGCATTCTCATCCTTGATGATTTGTATAGTTAATTCTATAGCGTCAATTGCTTTTCTCAGATCACTCGTGATTGCGTGAACAGCGTGAATCTCTGATTGAATTGAACGTTGAAGCACTGCTAAATTCACCGCATCGTTTGGTTGCTCTGGTTCTGCTATATTACACAATTTTTTGCTTCCAATGTCGAAGTTTCCGTCGGCAGTGAGTTTATAGCCAACACCAGGAGGACCACGACGACCTTTGGAGCGATTTAGCTGACGTCCAAACACATCAACACCCATCTTGTTACTGACTTGAATTTGTTGGTTATAGCAATTAATATATGATTTTGGCTTCACGCAATTCTTCGATAATGGAATGAATCTCATTTACGTGGCTATTATTACCAGCTAATCTTTCAGCCATGAGTAAACGTAGACGATCAACTAGTTCGTTAGGATCGTCCCAATAAACATAGTCCATGAGAGTACGCTTTGTTGCAATTTTATATCGAGGTAAGAGTCCACGACCATACTTTACAGGACTTTGCAACTTAAATAGAGGGGCAATTATGGTATTATATTTATTGCTGTTTTGTTGACGTATAGGCTGATCGAAACTGTAACGTTTTCGATGTGCGTTTGTAGCTTCGAGAATTTTCTTATAATTTTGCAAATCATCAAGCTGAATCAATGACATATCTCGGTTTAGTTTAAAAAGCAGTTCTTGCAGACCTTCAGTTTTCGTTTACTTTAACAAACTCCCTTTTCTATCTAAAACGCTAACATATTTTTTGTGGATTTCTATGGGTGAATCACCGATCTTTAGTATTTCACCATCTTTACGTATTCCAAAGATATGATCAAAGTATCGTTGTTGCTTATTTTGTTTGAGCAGCTGAATATACTTGTCATTTGTATCAATATTCTTCTCATCCTCTTCCTCGCTATCAGTTTTGGCACTTTTAAATGAAGCATCAACTGTTTCATTGAGTAGTGTATCATCGAAATCATCATGTTCCTCATCAAGTTTATCATTATTATCATCATCACGCTCCTCATCAAGTTTATCATCAAAAAAATTCTTCTTTTTGAGGTTCTAGCTTGATCTCTTGTTTTACTTTCACTAGCTTTTCCAGCGGATCTACTATAGGTTTAAAAGTTTCACCAAGAGCTTTTTCCATGCTAGCTTTACCTTGCTTTAGCAATCTATGATTGCGTCTAATTGCTTCGCGAGCTTTTGTAATTTGTTGAAGAATGCCTTTTTCACGTCGAATGTCTGCCATGTTGACTCTTCGACTATTTACAGTCTACTGCAATACTCAGGGTCTGCTGCAGGTTATATATTTGTGGCAAAGCAATCAAAGCCTTTTCTGTAACGTCCATCGTTGAGTGCTCGCTCCTTGTCGATAAAAAGAAATCCATGCTTACCATCATTCCAACATGCTGAGCATAAATCTTTGAAGTTTGTATATGTCATATCAGAATTCACATGATCATCGTATTTATGTTTAAGATTTACATCATCTTGGCGAAAAACTACCAGCACATTTACGTTATCACGCACCAAATGTTTTGGAATGTGAGCATACGACTGACAGAGATAGAAACAGTCTACGTTTTTGTGTCTCCCCATGCAAAAGAAGGCTCTAACGTTGTCCTGTCTCTCGCAGGCGACGTCGTCGAAAACCATGATTGAATCAGGGAGTACGTCGTCAGGTGCCACAACTGCATCATGCTCACTGAAAGGGAAGTACTCTATGCCGGGCAAAGGTTGTAAAAGCTGTTCGAGAAACTTATACTTGGGCTGTTTCAGTGACTTTGGATAGATGTACACGTTTTCAAACTTGAGACCATTGGGATGTGTTATGAGAGCGAGCAATGTATTAGTTTTGCCACAATTTGATGGTCCACAGAATATTGCTCGAATATTGTCAGGCAGTAGTTCTCCATGACGTTTTCGCATTTTCTGCTGCTCTACTAGAGTATCGAAATTCGACACTGGCAACTTGATTTTTTGTTGCTGGAAATCCATGTGAACGCTTCATCAGCTTAAGGGCAACTGTCACTTTAGCTATAAAAAGCGCGTTTATAATGTATCAAGATCAGTCGAGAGCTGTCTTCTCGTGCATCATGATCGTACATAAGCAGAAACGACGCAAAGGTCGTGGTGTATTGAATACACTTATCAACAAGCTTCCAGTAGAGCTGCATCTTCCAGGATATCAGTACTGTGGACCGGGTACTAAACTAGCAAAACGACTAGCACGTGGAGATCCTGGAATCAATGCTCTTGATAGAGCCTGTAAAGAGCACGATATTGCCTACTCACAAAATCGAGAAAACGTCGAAGCAAGAAACGCTGCAGATAAGATTTTGGCTGCAAAAGCTTGGGAGAGAGTCCGGGCGTCAGACGCCGGTGTTGGAGAAAAAGCAGCTGCTCTCGCCATAGCAGGCACCATGAAGGCAAAATCCAAGTTTGGAATGGGTCTTAAAAGGCAAATAAAGAAGCAGAAGAAGAAAAAGAAGCCATCTTTATCATTGGCCAAAGTGATCGAAGCTGCTCCCACTTCTGCTATTCCAAGCAACAACTCTCATACAGTCATTCGTAGCGCTCTGAAGGCTGCTCGTCAAGCTGTAAACAAAGCTGGAGGCAAGAAGAATGTCCGCATTCCACGTGTGCTACCAGTCCCATCCAAAATTGGAGGATTCCTACCATTCCTCATTCCAATATTTGCTGGTTTGAGTGCAACAGGTGCATTAGCATGTGGCGCTGCTGGTATCGCCAAAGCAGTGAACGATGCTAGTGTTGCTAAACGACAGCTTGAGGAGAGTCAAAGACATAACAAAACAATGGAAGCTATTGCGCTCGGCAGAGGTCTATATCTGCGACCTTACAAAGAGGGCTATGGTATGTACTTGAAAAAGTATGGACAAGGCTTGAGGAAAAAAAAACTTCAAATTACCGCAACGTGCATTAACTGACGCTGATCTGATAAAATATGCACGCATCTTGAAAATTCCATATTTTCGAGGTGTTTACATGAGAAATGCATTACCAGCGAGTGGACCACATTATCGTAAATCAGCAATCGTCAATCTCGACGATGAAAGTGGACCTGGCACGCATTGGGTCGCATATCGAAAACGAGGCAACGATGTAGTGTATTTTGATAGTTTTGGAGATTTACAACCACCTCAGGATCTTATGGAATACTGGAATGTGAACGGAGTCAAGTACAATCAGAAACATTACCAAGACTACAACACCTACAACTGCGGCCATCTTTGTCTAAAATTTCTTTTGAATGTTATATAAGTATTGGTTGGGATTCCCGTTTACTCAGTATTGTTCGAATAGTCATGGAAGACTCACTAACACTGAGCCTATCTGGAACATCTTCTGTGCTGCAAGCTCAATATTTTCCACCGCTTGAACTGTCGCCAAGTAAAAATTACGTTCTTGGACTTGTGGACATAGACAGAGGCAATAATAAGTTTTACGTGGGTGAGGAAGTCATTATTTTGCCTACAGGCAGCTACGAAATTGAAGACATTGAGAAGACTCTGAAAGAGGCTCTAGCATCAAAAAGCATAACAATTAAACTCAAGCCGATCAATAACACCCTTCGTTGCATGGTCAAGTGTAGCCAATCAATTGATTTCCGTCCAGAAGATTCTATTGGAAAATTGTTGGGTTTCACAAGTCGCGTACTACCGCCAAATATTAATCACGAATCTGATTTGCCAGTAGCCATATTGAAAGTTAACGCATTACGCGTTGAATGTAATATTACTTCTGGGGCATACATCAATGAACATAAGGTGGACACCATACACGAAATCTTCCCAGCGGTTTCACCAGGCTATAAGATCATCGAAGTCCCATCACCTATTATTTACCTGCCAGTCACTGTCAAGACTATAGATTACTTGCAGCTGCACCTCGTCGATCAAGACGGACATTTAGTTAATTTTCGCGGTGAAGTAATAACAATTAGATTATACATCAAATCAGTCTAAGCATAATGGGAATTGTGTACAACACCATGTTGTTATTATTGTTTAACGTATTTACGTATTTACCTAAACTGCGACTATAGTCACCGCGTGTTTACACTCTATGTGTTTACACTATCTGTAAATATTAATTGTTCAGAGTGAAATCACTCGAGGCGGTTTTCATCGCGTTCAGTGCCGATCTGATCGTCATCCCGATCGGATGTTCTCCTCGCCCAGTAGCATTGGTTGTCCACTGTAGTTCAGGGAGTGTGTCTGCGTTTGTATAATAAAACCAAGTTACCTAACAAAACTGCTGTTTTATTTCAATAGGTTATGGGCCCAGAGCGCCTATGAACGCAAGACAAATTTTTAATCTACATCCATTCTCAAGAAAACTGAAAGTAATTCGACGCGAGAAGTATGGCGAGCGAACTCCCAGGCAACCATTATATTAAGTTCGACGGGACAAATTACCAAGTCTGGAAATTTCAAATGCGGGCGTTGCTGGCGGCCCATGGCATCTATGAAGTAGTAACGGGCGAGTCAAAGATGCCAGCAATTGAGGAGGGCGAAGATAGGAAGAAATGGCTGAAAGACAATGCCAAGGCCATGTGCATTCTTTCGTCGGCAATGGCACCTGCACAGTTGGAAAATTGTATAACGAGCGAGACTGCCAACGAGATGTGGAAAAAAATGATTTTAATCCACGAGCACAAATCGGCGACGAATAAATCCACGCTGCTCCAGAAATTTTATTCTTGTCGTATGGATGCCAGCGAGCCGGTTGTGCAATTTGTAACAAAAATTTTGAACATGGCAAGAACGCTATCGGATCTAGATGAAAAGATTTCGGATATAGGTATCATTTCGAAAATCCTTGGAAGTCTGCCGTCGAAATATAACGGTTTTGTTACCGCATGGGATAGTGTGGACGTTGACAAACAGACTTTAGATAATCTACAGGAACGCCTAATCAAGGAAGAGCGACGGCTTAATGAGCAAAGCGAGGAAACCAACGCCCTTGTAGTTTCAGGATTTCCTCATCGCGGATTTACTGGAGAGAAAGCCGTTAGGAATAAAACAACAGAAAACGATAACAGAAGAAGATCCGATGTAGTATGCTTCTATTGTAAGAAAAGTGGACACATAGCGAGAGTATGCACGAAGAGGAAGCGAAATTCGAATAAAAAACAGACGTCTCAGAACAGCAACGATGAAAATAAGTTTACAGCGGCTCTTGTTACGACCGTTAATTGCGAGCAGACAGTTACGAGCAACTCTACAAGCTGCAGAACCATCGAGCGAATTATGAAGAAGGATGCGACGGAGGTCTGGATCACTGATAGTGGAGCTTCGTGTCATATGACACATCATCGAGAGTGGTTCTACACTTTTGCGCCGGCAGGCGGTACCACGGTTGTCCTCGGCGACGACGGCAAATGTGAGATCAAGGGCACAGGCACAATTCTGGTCAATCGGTACATTAACGGACAATGGGTGCCCGGAAAGATTGAAAACGTTTTGTATGTGCCGAGTCTACGGAAAAATCTTTTTTCCGTCGGAGTGTGCACCACAAAGGGCTTCAGGGTCGTGTTCGAGCATCAAGCAACGGCCATCTTAAACAACGACGTGGTCATTGCGCAAGGTATCAAGCAGAGCAACGAGATATGCCGAATGTTTTTCGAGGTAATAATCTGTCCCGAAGCCAACGTCTCGACCAGCGACAATCTCCGACTATGGCACGATCGAGTCGGCCATGTCAACGTGGGGACACTGCAGTCAATGGTACAAAAAGGACTCGTAAATGGAGCAAGAATTGGAGAAAGATCGTCTCAAGTTACCTGCGAATCGTGCCAACTTGGAAAATCGCACGTTCTCCCTTTCAAATCCAACGCTGAGCGCCGTGAATGGGAAATGGGAGAATTTTTCCACAGTGATGTCTGCGGACCGATGCCGGTGAATTCTCTAGGAGGCGCTAGGTACTTTATATCATTCAAAGATGATTTTTCAGGGTATAGACACGTATATTTCTTGAAACATAAATCGGACGTTTACGAACGATTTAAAGAGTTCGAACGTCAGATTTTTAATAAGTTTGGTCGATCCATGAAGGTGCTGCGCACAGACAACGGCGGAGAATACTGCAACGCTCTCATGAGGAACTTTTTGATGGAGAAGGGCATCAAATTGGAAACGACGGCACCGTACACACCCCAGCAGAATGGGCGGAGTGAGAGAGACAACCGTACGATCGTCGAGAGTGCATCCACCATGCTCCTTCGTAGTCAAGCGCCGCAGTATCTCTGGGCTGAGGCCGTTAACACCGCCGTGTACATTTTAAATATGACAGTCACGAAGAGGAAACCAAACATCACGCCGTTGGAATGCTGGACAAAAAGAAAACCCGATTATGCGCACCTGAGGATTTTTGGCTGTTTAGCCTTTGAGCATGTCCCCAAAGATCTCCGGAAGAAATTTGCGAAGAAGGCAAAAAAGGTCGTACTCGTGGGTTACGAAAATGAATCTAAAAACTACCGGCTGTACAACCCCGAAACGAGAAGACTGTCCGTGAGCAGGAACGTGACGTTCGACGAGACTCGTTTCTTCGATGCCGTATGTCCAGCTACTTCTGTCACCTTCCAGATGCCGTTATTCGACGAGGAATTGCTGCAAGATACTGACAACACAACAGAAGGTGAGATTGCTGAACCCAACGATGAGCCAACTGAAAAACACCTGCAGGTGAAGGGACCTGCCAAGCAACCTGAAGCGCAAGCTCCGATACAACAGCCAGCGAGCAGCAACGAAGAAGGAATCGATACACCTGACGTACAGACGAGAGAAACGGAGCACAGCTCGTGTCGCCAACTTAGGATTCGCGCAAATATAAAGAAACCCGAAAGGTACGAAGCTAATTTTATTGAGATTCCAGAACCAAACTGCTATCGGGAGGCGACGAGTGGTCCCAACGCTGCGCGCTGGAAAGAAGCAATCCACGAAGAACTGCTTGCTCACGAGAAGAATCAAACATGGACACTGGTGAATAAACCTGCCAACCATAAGGTGATCGACTCGAAGTGGGTCTTCAGGGTCCAGGGAGCCAGGGCTGGAAAGGACGCTCGACTCAAGGCTCGTCTTTGTGCCAGAGGTTTTCGCCAGGAGTATGGAGTGAACTATCAGGAAACCTTCGCACCTGTGGTGAGGTATGATGCTCTGCGTGTGATGCTTGCCATCGCGGCTCATCACGATCTCGAGATTGTCCAATTCGACGTCAAGACGGCATTCCTTTACGGTCGGCTCGAGGAGGACGTCTACATGCAGATTCCCGAAGGATTAGGCGATTTTTATAAGATTAGCAACAAGAACAATTTAGTTTGCAAGTTAAATAAATCACTGTATGGCCTAAAGCAGGCGTCTAGGTGTTGGCACAACACGTTTAAAGATTTTATATCCGAATATAGTTTTAATTGTTGTAGCTCGGAAAGCTCAATATTCGTTGGCCGTATGTGTGGAGAAATTATACATATATTATTATTCGTGGACGACGGCTTAGTATTAGCGAAAAATCGTAGCGTAATCGAGAAAACTGTAAAAATTTTAAGAGATAGATTCGAAATTACGGTATGCGAATTGGATATTTTTGTTGGTATGCGAGTTGTGCGAGATAGAGCGAAGAAGACCGTGTTTCTTCATCAAACTGACTACGCTTATGAAGTGTTACAGCGTTTTGACATGTTGGATGCCAAACCAACCTGTACCCCTGTCGAAAAGGGTGTCGATCTGGTTTGTATGAAGGAGCACGAGTCTGACCGCGAAAAACTACCTTATCGAGAGCTGATAGGCTCCTTGATGTTTCTTTGCTCTGTGTCGCGTCCCGACATCGCCTACGCCGTGAATCTCCTCAGTAGATATTTAAATAATTTTGACAAAAAACATTGGGACGCAGCGAAAAGAATTCTCCGATATATAAAAGGTACCCTTAATTACGGCATTTTATATAGAAGCAGCGGGAGTAGTTTAAAACTAGAGGCGTATTGCGACTCGGATTATGCGGGTGACCAGGAAACCAGGAGATCAACTTCTGGCTTTGTTTTGAAATATTGTAATGGTCCGGTTTCTTGGTGCACCCAGAGACAGCGCACTGTTTCCTTGAGCAGTACGGAGGCGGAATACATATCTGCCTCTGGAGCTGCTAGAGAGGCTGTATGGCTAAGACAATTATTGTGCGATGTTGGATCTCCGTGTGCGGGCGCTACCATCTTGAGAGTGGACAATCAGAGCGCTATTCAATTAATAAAAAATCCTGTTTTCCATAGACGAACTAAGCACATAGAGATCCACCATCATTATGTGCGAGAGAAGTATGAGGCAGGAGTGATCGGAGTGGAGTATGTGCCAAGCGAGGTGCAACTCGCGGATGTTTTTACAAAAGTGTTAGCGCGCGATTGCCATCAGCGGATGTGTGAACGCATAGGACTTTGTTGTCTTGACAGTATGTCTGCGTGAATTTAATGTTCAACGTAAATACTCAAACAGCGGGAGTGTTGTTATTATTGTTTAACGTATTTACGTATTTACCTAAACTGCGACAATAGTCACCGCGTGTTTACACTCTATGTGTTTACACTATCTGTAAATATTAATTGTTCAGAGTGAAATCACTCGAGGCGGTTTTCATCGCGTTCAGTGCCGATCTGATCGTCATCCCGATCGGATGTTCTCCTCGCCCAGTAGCATTGGTTGTCCACTGTAGTTCAGGGAGTGTGTCTGCGTTTGTATAATAAAACCAAGTTACCTAACAAAACTGCTGTTTTATTTCAATACACCAAAGTTGGTAAAGGCTATAATAATAACTTGCAATGCCGTCGAGCAATCAGTCGTCAACGAGTACCGAAAGCGCTAACACGTCAAAACATACAGTTTCTAAAAAGTCTGGGTCTAAGAGTCGTAAAAAAAATTAAGCTGTATACTATTTCGCTGTTTTTAACGAAATGGAGGACGTGCTAAGCATACAGTCACCTGTCATGTTTGACGAATGTGTTTTAGGTATACAACATCAAGATCTATGTGTGCTGCCTTCGCGCAGTTCACTACATATATGTGGAAAATTGCAAAATGCAGATAGCACTGCCATCGCAGGTACAACGTTTGTAAAAAACGCCATATGTCATCTGTTTGAAGAAATTCGTTACGAACTCAACGCCATCGAGATTGATCGATGCAAGAATGTGGGCTTGACAAGTCTTATGAAAGGATTCGTATCTTTCAGCCCTAGTCAAAGCTCAGTGATGGAAAATGCTGGCTGGCTCGATATTGCAGAGACTCAACGGCAATTGGTAGACAACAATGGCAACTTTGACGTATCAATTCCACTCAGTATGATCCTAGGCTTTGCTGAGGATTATCGCAAAATCGTTGTGAATGCCAAACATGAGCTCATTCTCACAAGATCGAATTCCGATATAAATTCAGTTATACAGACGCAAATAGCAGTGGCTGGTGCACAAGTTTACGAAGATTTCAAAATTGAAATCACCAAAATTGAATGGCTAATGCCGTACGTAGTACTCTCGGATAAGCATAAAATTAAATTGCTCAACTATCTGGAAAAGGATAGACCTGTCACCATGAGTTTTCGAAGCTGGGAACTATATGAGTATCCATTGTTGCCCAGTACATCGAAACATGTGTGGACTGTAAAGACTGCTAGCCGACTGGAGAAGCCTCGCTTCGTTATTCTCGGCTTCCAGACATATCGCAGAGGACGAAAAACGGTTAATGCTAGTCGCTTTGATCATTGCAACAATAGCGACGCAACACTATTTCTCAATTCTCAACACTATCCCTATGGAAACCTTAATCTCAATATAACGAATAATCAGTATGCTCTACTCTACGACATGTATGCCAATTTTCAAAATGCCTACTACAACAAAGAGGCTGAACCAATGTTGAACAAGACTGACTATCTCGAGTATGCTCCTCTTGTTGTGATTGATTGCTCGAAACAAAATGAGTCACTGAAGCAAGCTTCGGTGGATGTACGTCTCGAGTTTGAGACTAGAGCAAATTTTCCACTTAATACCTCTGCATATTGTCTGATCCTACATGATCGTATAGTTGAGTATAATCCCATGAGTGGGGATGTACGCAAACTCGTTTAAAGGGTGGTGGGGAAGATGGTATAAAATGAGCAGCAACTTGTGATAGGCAGTTAGTCAAAATGGAATACGTGCTCGATGTACAAGGTTTCAAAAAGCCTGTAAACGAATTTGTTGTCAAGGAACTTGCCATAGTTCCACTCAATACATATCTCAAGCCCTTGGTGTTTTTCTTCAAACCGCCTATACCGTGGTGCAGACTCACCGCCAAGTACAGGTGTGAAAATCTCTGGTTGGAGCGCAATTATCACGGATTATCCTGGAGTTCGGGAGATTTAGCCTATGAGGAGCTTGAAAATGTGTTGAAAACTGTTTTACACGACGCAAGCACAGTGTATGTAAAAGGAGCGGAGAAAAAGCAATGGCTCGAGAAATTCAATTTTCATGTGCTCGACATGGGTGAGATTGGCTTTCCTTCATTACAACGGCTGAAATATGATATTTTGGAGCCACTCTGTCCACATCATAAATTAGCATTCAAAGCAAACTGTGCGCACAGAAACGTATTATTGTTGAAAAAATTTTATCAGGACAATACGCCATCTCTCGAGAGATCAATCAAACAATTTTATCGCACAGAGCTCCTGTCATTTATGACTCTCACGGATATTGCTTTCTTACCGAGAGAATTTCTCATAACATTTGCAGCAAATAGTATCGAGCAAGCTTGGAATAAACTGCCAGAACATTTGAAGCTGGTCTCTGAAATTTTGGAGTGTCTACGTTGTTCTGAGCACAGCAGCACCAAGAATGGAACCCCACCTTTGAGAAGAGATTGAGTACAGTGTAAATTTAATGTGATTAATAAATGGCAGCATGGATAAGCGGGTTCGTTTCAAAGAAAAGCCTACTGTTCATTCAATGTACACATGGATATATGTACATAAACGTGCACGATGTGGAGAGTGGGAGCAAGCAGCCCGAGATCGAAAGCGTTTTAGGTGTAGAATTAAAAGAATAGGCAAAATTATTGTACCAGTACTTGAGAAAAAACTAAATGAGCTGTGTATAAAGTAATATTGAATAAATGTATTATTCATTTTAATTGTGACTACTGCATTTTAATCCTTTATCCCTATGGATACAGTAAAATAAATATCGTTTGAGTAACGCAATTCATACCATTCTCACTCTGGACGTCAACGAAGATGGATCAAAATACGAGAAATATTAAATATAAGCCTCTTCCTCCGTGTAAGAACGAGGAGAAGAAAAAAGAAACATCGCACTGGAAATCGTTTACCGAGAAATATTCGACAAATACAAAATCTTTTCCTGAACGCGATAAGTATAAGAAATTTTAATATCTAAATTGAATTAGGAGTATACGGAGGTCACCCTCCCATTATACTCCCACCACGCCAAATTTACAACTATAAAAGAGCAGCGAACGCCTTAACTTCAGTCAGTTTTCATAGATCATTCGTTGCTTGAATCATTTGTACAGAGCATGAATATGGATTTAACTCAGATAAACCATATTGGACGCACGGATTTTCTTCCGACGGAGAGCCTACGCAGTCTTGAACTAGAGAAAAAATATCATGTCACTAGTATGAGAGAAGTCAAGACAAAGTATGGGAACAAGGTCTTCATTGTACTGGAGAATGTTTTTGGCGTCTTCTTACCCTCGAGAATGAGTAAAATAATAACGGATGATTGTTTTAAGCAATTGGGTTCAGAATGTATATCAAAAAAATTGTATATGCAGTATTTTGGAACTAGAATGAATAAGATAGAATTTGGTTATTTCGATGAATAGTCAAATAAAAGATGTTTTTCTTTTGCTTATTGTACATGCGACTAATATTATTTAACCTTTTTCATAATTCCTATGCATGCAGTCATATACACTATACATTCGTAGAAGTTAACGAATAACAGCAAACAATGTATATTACGCGATGTAATAAGCTGCTCATCAGCCGCTGACGAAATCGCGCTGCAGCCAAAAAGTCGTACACAGTGCAAATCATACTGCGTGCAGTTAGCAATGAAGATGTAACCTAATACATCATACGCTAGCTCGTAGGTATTGCAGCTGCATTTCTTATTGAGAAAAATAATTCGTAGAAAATGAATCGTCCTACGATATTCTGGAAGGTAGGATCTTATTTCAAGTAAATAAGTTTCACTATATATGCACTTCTTATTGAGAAAAATAATTCGTAGAAAATGAATCGTCCTAAATAATAATAATAAGTGAGGATGTATAAATGATTCATACTATGTGAAATGTACGTATACGAATTGTATTTAATATACGCAAATGAATCGACTTAAAAACAAGCGTGAAACTAGAGACCCTTTGATACTTGCCGCTGTGATCAATGCATACACGCATGCTCTAAAAAATTCGACCAACAAAGATTACTTTAGCTGTAAACAAGTTCTAAGAAAGCTGATGTAAATACGCAGCTAGCATTATTAAAGTACATGCATTTCACGGGCGCGTAACGATGCTGGCTATTGTAACGTGATGCGTTAAGAAGATGCGTATATGCTATCGTATTCGATAAAAGTACGAATATGAAAGTATAAAGAGGAGCGAAGAGAAGAACAACAAGCAGGTGTAACCCGATCCGCGCTATCTCAACGCGCGACTCACCGCGGCTGTACCGGTAGCTGACTTCATTGCGCTGCAGCCCGCCGAGATGCTGGTGCCGTCTCTGACCTTGAGTAAGCTTCCTGGAGTATACCGCCCGGAGTATACCGCCCGGAGTATGCTGCCCGACCCCCAGCGCTGCCGCCTCCCCGCCGCGCAGCATCCAACTCCTAGTGCTAGCCTCTGTCATAGATGCACACCTGTTTGCAGTGCCCTTCTTTACCGACCGAGTTTACAGTTGCACACCTGTTTGTAGTGCCCTTCCTTACCGACCGAGTTAACAGGTGTGCTGATGACGTCATGGCTCGAAGCTTCCAGAACATTCGAAGTTGGCGGGGCCTATTCTCACCTGCACAGGTGTGCTGAGGGTGGATTGATGGGGGGTCCCGAACCCGCGTTGTTTATCTACTATTGTTATGTTTATAATCGATGACATAAAAAAGAGACAAGAAAGTATATACAAAGAAGTATATATAAATAATACCTTCCACATGTCATTGCCTGGTTTTAGGCTATTTAGAGGTGTTCTACTATTCATAGCCGTAATCAAATATTTTAGTCTTCGGCAAAACTTTATAGATCCAAGGGAATCTATAAGATCAGGATGTTTATCTTGAAGTAACTCCATGCTATCGGCAACTCCGAAGAACTGTACCTAGTAGCACATACGCATGTAAAACATACATGCTCATTATTATTTTTGACAAAATAATAAATTATTAAGTTATATTATTTGATGATTTACTAGATTAATTATATTATTTGATGATTAACATGCAATGGTTTACTGGACGCTAAAAAAATTCACCTGAAACGCTAGAGCTACATTCATTTTCTGGTAATATTGCGGATTAATGTGTTCTTCTCTTAGGTGATCATTAATTTTCAAATTAAAATCTTTGGGGTTTTCTATTGCTAGTAAAGCGTACCAATGCTTTAAACTGACATGTCCATCAGGCGTCTGTAAAACAATAAATCACAATGTTTAGTATATTATTTTAATTTTTATAGATTTTTACGCTAATATTAAATACACGCGTATATAGCGTGCGCAATACATAAGAAATTAAAGAGCTCCTAAAGAAAAAAATCTCCCGAATATATAGTAATCATCGCGTCACTTATTGCATAAAATCGCTAATTTTTGCGCGAGCATTTCAATTTTCCATTGTATCTATACCGTTAAAACTGATGATTCTCGCACGTTTTACGTGCATCTGAGCGAGTACACGTGCAAGTATTCGTGTCGTAGGTAAATTAATAAAATAATACGATGCATCACGTCAGTACTCACGCGAATAACTCTGCGTGTTCCTGTATGATTACGTGTGTAATTTTTTTCTGCAGATATGGTCTAATAAGTAATATAATATTACTTATAGTCTCTTATAATATAGTCTGTTTAGTAGATAGGCTATACGGGTTCTGGACCCCCCCCCCCCCACCACTCGCCTTTTCCATATACATACACACAATCTCACCACTACAACGATACGTTATATACGGGTTCTTATGGGCAATGCAGTGCAAACCTTTATGTGTGTATGTGTGTGACGTCATTAGCACACCTATGCAGGTGAGATTAGCACACCTGTTGGTAAAACAGAACACCAGGTGTGCTTAAGGGGCTGGCACCAGGAGTCGGCGGCTTTACGGGTTCTAGACCCCCACCGCCACTCTACCCTTCGACTCACCTGTGCAGGTGATAGAGCAGAGCTGCGCCACCACTCTAGCTGTGCAGGCTAAGGTGTAGAGGGCAGCGGCGGAGGTGGTGCAGTGGAGGGAAGTCTACTCCTGACCGAATATTTCGAGCAGCTTACTCCTGGCCATGAGCCTTGTCCAGGAGGCCGCTCAAGGTCAAGCTGCGGCATCACAACGTCTCTACGTATGGAATCTTCTAGAAGGTTCCATGCAATAATGACGCGCAGTGAGATAGAGCGCGGATCAGGTTACACCTGATGTTTTTTCGCGAACGTGTTTACAATCCGAAGCTACTGCGTGTCAACAGCTCTCTCTCTTCCACTTTCTTCATTTCTCTCTTTCTCTCTCTTCTCCTCCGTATACTTACTATTACAGCTGATGTTTATATCTTGCCTACGATGCGATGCTGCTATATGTATTATCGGCAGCTGTTTCTCTCTTTCTCCTTTGCTTTCTCTAGCTTTTCTTTCTTTCTCTTTCTTTCTATTATATACTATACCTTGCGTGAACTTTAGCCGCGCGCTGATGTCAGCGGCTGGATGCAACGGTACATCATATTTTAAGAACATTGTTTTATATAAAAACACATTTTCAAGCTCCTCATAGGCTAAATCCCCTGAACTCCAAGATAATCCGTGATAATTGCGCTCCAACCAGAGATTTTCACACCTGTACTTGGCGGCGAGTCTGCACCACGGTATAGGTGGTTTGAAGAAAAACACCAAGGGCTTGAGATATGTATTGAGTGGAACTATGGCAAGTTCCTTGACGACAAATTCGTTTACAGGCTTTTTGAAACCTTGTACATCGAGCACGTATTCCATTTTGACTAACTGCCTACCACAAGTTTCTGCTCATTTTATACCATCTTCCCCACCACCCTTTAAACGAGTTTTCGTACATCCCCACTCATGGGATTATACTCAACTATACGATCATGTAGGATCAGACAGTATGCAGAGGTATTAAGTGGAAAATTTGCTCTAGTCTCAAACTCGAGACGTACATCCACCGAAGCTTGCTTCAGTGACTCATTTTGTTTCGAGCAATCAATCACAACAAGAGGAGCATACTCGAGATAGTCGGTCTTGTTGAGCATTGGTTCAGCCTCTTTGTTGTAGTAGGCATTTTGAAAATTGGCATACATGTCGTAGAGTAGAGCATACTGATTATTCGTTATATTGAGATTGAGGTTTCCATGAGGATAGTGTTGAGAATTGAGAAATAGTGTTGCGTTGCTAATGTTGCAATGATCAAAGCGACTGGCATTAACCGTTTTTCGTCCTCTGCGATATGTCTGGAAGCCGAGAATAACGAAGCGAGGCTTCTCCAGTTGGCTAGCAGTCTTTACAGTCCACACATGTTTCGATGTACTGGGCAACAATGGATACTCATATAGTTTCCAGCTTCGAAAACTCATGGTGACAGGTCTATCCTTTTCCAGATAGTTGAGCAATTTAATTTTATGCTTATCCGAGAGTACTACGTACGGCATTAGCCATTCAATTTTGGTGATTTCAATTTTGAAATCTTCGTAAACTTGTGCACCAGCCACTGCTATTTGCGTCTGTATAACTGAATTTACATCGGAATTCGATCTTGTGAGAATGAGCTCATGTTTGGCATTCACAACGATTTTGCGATAATCCTCAGCAAAGCTTAGGATCAAACTGAGTGGAATTGATACGTCAAAGTTGTCATTGTTGTCTACCAGTTGCCGTTGAGTCTCTGCAATATCGAGCCAGCCAGCATTTTCAATCACTGAGCTTTGACTAGGGCTGAACGATACGAATCCTTTCATAAGACTTGTCAAGCCCACATTCTTGCATCGATCAATCTCGATGGCGTTGAGTTCGTAACGAATTTCTTAAACAGATGACATATGGCGTTTTTTACAAACGTTGTACCTGCGATGGCAGTGCTATCTGCTTTTTGCAATTTTCCACATATATGTAGTGAACTGCGCGAAGGCAGCACACATAGATCTTGATGTTGTATACCTATACGAATTTCGTCGCTGTTATTGAAATTTGACAAAGTATAAGGCTGATGCGTATGAATCTCGTAATGCGCAACACATTCGTCAAACATGACAGGTGACTGTATGCTTAGCACGTCCTCCATTTCGTTAAAAACAGCAAAATAGTATACAGCTTAATTTTTTTTACGACTCTTAGACCCAGACTTTTTAGAAACTGTATGTTTTGACGTGTTAGCGCTTTCGGTACTCGTTGACGACTGATTGCTCGACGGCATTGCAAGTTATTATTATAGCCTTTACCAACTTTGGTGTTGTACATAATTCCCATTATGCTTAGACTGATTTGATGTATAATCTAATTGTTATTACTTCACCGCGAAAATTAACTAAATGTCCGTCTTGATCGACGAGGTGCAGCTGCAAGTTATCTATAGTCTTGACAGTGACTGGCAGGTAAATAATAGGTGATGGGACTTCGATGATCTTATAGCCTGGTGAAACCGCTGGGAAGATTTCGTGTATGGTGTCCACCTTATGTTCATTGATATATGCCCCAGAAGTAATATTACATTCAACGCGTAATGCGTTAACTTTCAATATGGCTACTGGCAAATCAGATTCGTGATTAATATTTAGCGGTAGTACGCGACTTGTGAAACCCAACAATTTTCCAATAGAATCTTCTGGACGGAAATCAATTGATTGGCTACACTTGACCATACAACGAAGGGTGTTATTGTTCGGCTTGAGTTTAATTGTTATGCTTTTTGATGCTAGAGCCTCTTTCAGAGTCTTCTCAATGTCTTCAATTTCGTAGCTGCCTGTAGGAAAAATAATGACTTCCTCACCCACGTAAAACTTGTTATTGCCTCTGTCTATGTTGGGTATCGAATTGAATGTGAGCAGTTCCACGAGTCCAAGAACGTAATTTTTACTTGGCGACAGTTCAAGCCGTGGAAAATATTGAGCTTGCAGCGCAGAAGATTTTCCAGATAGGCTCAGTGTTAGTGAATCTTCCATGACTATTCGAACAATACTGAGTAAACGGGAATCCCAACCAATACTTATATAACATTCAAAAGAAATTTTAGACAAAGATGGCCGCAGTTGTAGGTGTTGTAGTCTTGGTAATGTTTCTGATTGTACTTGACTCCGTTCACATTCCAGTATTCCATAAGATCCTGAGGTGGTTGTAAATCTCCAAAACTATCAAAATACACTACATCGTTGCCTCGTTTTCGATATGCGACCCAATGCGTGCCAGGTCCACTTTCATCGTCGAGATTGACGATTGCTGATTCACGATAATGTGGTCCACTCGCTGGTAATGCATTTCTCATGTAAACACCTCAAAAATATGGAATTTTCAAGATGCGTGCATATTTTATCAGATCAGCGTCAGTTAATGCACGTTGCGGTAATTTGAAGTTTTTTTTTCCTCAAGCCTTGTCCATACTTTTTCAAGTACATACCATAGCCCTCTTTGTAAGGTCGCAGATATAGACCTCTGCCGAGCGCAATAGCTTCCATTGTTTTGTTATATCTTTGACTCTCCTCAAGCTGTCGTTTAGCAGCACTAGCATCGTTCACTGCTTTGGCGATACCAGCAGCGCCACCTGCTAATGCACCTGTTGCACTCAAACCAGCAAATATTGGAATGAGGAATGGTAGGAATCCTCCAATTTTGGATGGGACTGGTAGCACATGTGGAATGCGGACATTCTTCTTGCTTCCAGCTTTGTTTATAGCTTGACGAGCAGCCTTCAGAGTGCTACAAATGACTGTGTGAGAGTTGTTGCTTGGAATAGCAGAAGTGGAAGCAGCTTTGATCACTTTGGCCAATGATAAAGATGGCTTCTTTTTCTTCTTCTGCTTCTTTATTTGCCTTTTGAGACCCATTCCAAACTTGGATTTTGCCTTCATGGTGCCTGCTATGGCGAGAGCAGCTGCTTTTTCTCCAACACCGGCGTCTGACGCCCGGACTCTCTCCCAAGCTTTTGCAGTCAAAATCTTATCTGCAGCGTTTCTTGCTTCGACGTTTTCTCGATTTTGTGAGTAGGCAATATCGTGCTCTTTACAGGCTCTATCAAGAGCTTTGATTCCAGGATCTCCACGTGCTAGTCGTTTTGCTAGTTTAGTACCCGGTCCACAGTACTGATATCCTGGAAGATGCAGCTCTACTGGAAGCTTGTTGATAAGTGTATTCAATACACCACGACCTTTGCGTCGTTTCTGCTTATGTACGATCATGATGCACGAGAAGACAGCTCTCGACTGATCTTGATACATTATAAACGCGCTTTTTATAGCTAAAATGACAGTTGCCCTTAGGCTGATGAAGCATTCACAGGGATTTCCAGCAACAAAAAATCAAGTTGCCAGTGTCGAATTTCGATACTCTAGTAGAGCAGCAGAAAATGTAATGCAAGTATAAGTTTCTCGAGCAGCTTTCACAACCTTTGCCCGACATAGAGTACTTCCCTTTCAGTGAGCATGATGCAGTTGTGGCACTCTGCTGACTTTCCGGTAATAAGTCGCAAGCTTTTTTAAGTGCCTCGCGATCTGTTTTAGCGCATTCATTTCTCAGATTCTTGACTCTGTTTTTTAATGCATCAATCTGCAATTAAATGCATTATAAGTATCATAATAGAAAACACAATACAGTACCTATTATATTTTCGTCGCAGAAATTTACCTTTTTTAAAAGTCTATTTTTCTGCTTTCTAACATTTTGACTTTGCAATGTTAACCTTTTGCGGCGTTCTCTTACTTTGCCAATCTTTTCTATATGACAAACTCTTTTATTCATATTGATTCTCAGAATCGAGCATTCGGCACATCGGCTTATTCTAGGTCCAGGGGTAGATTTTTGTCTCGTTATATAACCCAGGCACTTTGGTGATCTAAAAGTTACAATGCGAATATTACATAAATATGCCTTTTTGAAAAATAGACTCAAATGTATATACAACACGATACGTGAAGCGGATCCGAAATTATTATTACATTTCGGAGTGTTTATCGTTTATTTTGAACCTCTCTTTTCTTTGTCTGGCACGAAATTTAAATTTTGAAATGACTTTCGGACCGCTCAATGTATAGTGTACTCAAGCAACAAAAGATTGCTTAACTACAATATATATATATATATAACAATATATAACAATATACTATATATATATATATATATATATATATATATAAACAATTATGTTTCAAATTACAATAAAGATTCAGTATAATATTAATTACTTATTTGTGCCGTCTATTTTCTCGCAAGGAAATACCGCCTCGGAAACATATGATATTATCTTCGCAATATCATGGACATTATTTACTTTATCCCCTTAGTCAATAGACACTAAAAATTCATCGATGTAAATCTATAATCAAAAATTTATTAATCTTGTATTATTTTTTATTTATTTATAGGTATTGCATAGTTACTTACATTTAGACTCATATCCGGAAAAAGGACGATCATCTTCGCTATTCCACTGTATCCTTGTTTCCATTCTGTCCACATAATACAAGGTAGTGCAGTATTTATTACCTGTGAAATCCACGCAGCAGGTAACGGAATTGCTTGAGGATTGTTTATTAAATCATTGCAAAATTTCTTAAATGCATCTGTATCTGGCGGCGGTTTGTTAACTATACTATGTTGCTTAAAATGATCCTCAATAGCAAATGAATCAGGCGAGGCAGAATCTACAATTGTTGCAACAATACATTTTATATTATAATTGATATCAAAATATTTTCTTTTCATATAATAATTTTAAAATACTTACAATCATTTTCTTCATAATTCATCGACTCTTCTGTACGAGCTTCTGCAGGCTCCACTGCATCTTTTTCTTCCTCCATAAATGTCGCATTTAAAAATTATACAATATATTTATAATAATAATACTTTAATAAAAATGTAATGCACATAACATAGGAGTATACTTCGTACTGAGAATAACTTCGCCCTTTTCTAAATACCCGACACTATCAACTGCACCACTCTCTTGCTCGCTCTCTGTAACAAAGCTTAGCTCACTCTCTTGAACAAAGCTTACACACGAAGGCAACGACGTACTAGTCGAAGCGGAATCTAAAGATTGACAATAATTATTATTGTACATGGACAAAATAAAGCTGATAATTATAATTGTTGTGTATATATATACTTGTAAAACACTGACTAGGTGCAGTAACGGGTAAGTAATTGCCCTCTACAGAACATCGCAGACGTGCACTGTGATCTTGCGCGTCGGTCTCTATCTGGACACTCGGGAAAATCGTAGGTACCGAAGCCTTTTTTAATGAGCATCTATCTTTTGTTAATGTGTAAATACCATCTGGAACAACGTGGATAAATGTTTTATTGACTTCTTCTGGTTTGAAGTATAGTTCGCATACACGATGGTGCTTTTGCAACGAAGTGCCATACATCGGAATAGCTGTTTGCCATAATCGAAGAATTTCTTCCTGTAACAAACATATTCAAGGCAAATGAAGTATGCAATAAATCTTATATTATATGAAAGTGACATATCCAAATTTTCTCCGGTTCTGCGGTTCTCCGGTGCATTTTTTTGAAATTCATATTTTTTTATAACTATAACGACTATTCTAATAGGTTTTTGGATTTGTAAAGCATATAGTCTTTGAGTAACGATTTTGGAAACGTCTGACCGAACGCCGAAGCGAACTGCGAACCTCCACTGAAACTCATCAGACCAACCTTACAAATCATATTTAATTAAATTCTAATCTAATATTATTTTATTCTGTCTAAACAATTTTATTAAACCTAAGTATCAATTACACGCTAAGTATCAAATCAGTGTATTTTAAGCAGAGCTGCCGATCTGAGGAGCTCCGACTCGCCCAAGACTCCGCTGTCGACTGAGGCCTGCCGCGTTGCGCTGCCGCTTATATACGGCAAAACTGCAGAGTCATCTTCAGAGCCGCACATCCACCTTCAATTATTTGATGATCCTGAAGAGCTCCGACTCGCCCAAGACTACGCTGTCGACTGAGGCCTGCCGCATTGCGCTGCCGCTTATATACGGCAAAACTGCAGAGTCATCTTCAGAGCCGCACATCCACCGCAAAGTTTTTGATGATCTTGAGGAACCGCTCAAGACTCCGCTGTCGACTATGATTACTACAAAATTAACTATACTTGAACGATACATATGAACAAGGAACAATAGATTTGTTTGGAGGAAGCTACGTGCAAATGAATTGGCAGCGGTTTTTTGTCCTAATTATTTAATTTAATTCATGTTGAACCACGACACTTCTATTTTGTCTTTTAGTTTTTTCAGTGTATTGCAATTGCTGCCTAATTATAAAATTTCATTATTAATAACATTTTTTGTATATATACTTTTTTAATGCGTTTATTTTAACGTATTTTGTATTTATATTTCAAGTGTAAAATGTATTTATAGTACTACCTTTATATTAAAATATATATAATGATTTCAATTCTCTTTCAATTATTTTTTAATAATTCTCTGAAAATCATATACTTAAACTTAACTTATATTTAAGATGGAGGCCCGTATTTAAAAGACAAAGATCATTAGCGCTAAATGGAGGTCTATAAAAATAAGATAATTATCTAAGTATAAAAACCGAATTTATTTATTTATTAATTTAAAATTTTTCGTCATTTATTGAAATTTTTTCTTGGTCAACTGAGTGAAAGTATAAAAATATAACGTTATTTCACGGCTTATAATGACACTAAACAAACTGCACAAAAATAACCCTTAAAAATGATTATAAATTATATTATTCTTATATGCCCAATAAAAGATTTCATTAAAAAATAACCTCAACCGAACGAGCGTTAGCGAGTGAGGTATAATTTGCTAGTTATTAATTAACGGCCTACGTGAGGAACTATGATATATAATTACGGATGAAGGTCGAAACATAGCTACGTGCTTCTCATTATCCTTTTTCTTCCTTTTCGAATTACACCCACGTATGAAGCACGACATATTGATAACAATAAGATTTATAATATTACACAATATTTATCACTTATGCACAAACATACTTTCTCGCGTCTGGCGATCTGTACTCCTCCAGCTTTACTGGTTTGTGAAAAAAACAGTCTAATGTTTTGAATCGGGATTGCAATGTTTAGCTGCAGACTTCAGCACTGGTATTCCAGGCTCGCGAAATCTTGGAAATTCTCGCGCCAGCGAGATTCTCCTCATTTTCCCGAAAAGTGTTTTTCAGGAAAAGAGAATAAATGCATTTATTTTTAAAACTCGCTTACACGTTATATACATGTATTGTGATTGGTTTTCATTCTATATAATGCGCTAACTAATCGAGATTATTGTTTGACAAAATTTAAAAATATATTTGCATAACTTTTACCATTACTTCATATATACAGCAGATTTTCAAATTTTAATTTTATTTATTATTTTAGCAACACATAATTTAACTTGCAATCTACTACATTAATAATTGAAAAAAAATATATTAAATAATATCAACCATTGGATTCTAACATACGTAAACATTACAAAAAGTACTATAAATTTTGTAACTTACCGTTTCAAAATACCTGTAACAAAAAAAACCTTACATTGTAGAATTATCGCATTTACTTGTATTAACAGAAAAAAAAATATCGAAGCTTGGATTTGAACGCACGCCAAAAAATCACTGAACTAATGTCATAACCACTCGACCACCGATGATTACGTAGCTTTTATCTCGGAAGTAGCATATGTTCATCTTTATACTGAACGTAACGAGGCTTAGTTTTAATGATATATGTAGATTTAAGCTACAATAATTATATTAGAGTGTATTGTTTATTTTGTAATTCAATCTTAATCATGGATTAGTGAATAGGTAATGATGGGGTATCAAGGATATAATTTCAAATGTAACATTTGCTTACTTCCATTATCAATATATTTTATTATTAGCCAAAACAATTTTATTTTTTATCACAAAATAATGTACAAGCTGCAAGAAAAAAAAATTACCATATTGTTTTGAACCCTGGCTCTTTTGAAAACACAGGGGTTCGCTTGAGGACCGGATTAGTCCCCGACAGAGGGCTCTGTTACTCGCTAGGTCACGGCCGTTTCGCCGAGCGTACATGGCGATCTCTGTCGGGAGAAGCCAGCCATTTTGACCTCACAGAGTTTGATCTCCTTCTCTCTTACTCCCTGGAGTCGTGTATTGAGATAGCGCGGATCATGTTACACCTGCTTGTTGTTCTTCTCTTCGCTCCTCTTTATATCTATATATTCGTACTTTTATCGATCACGGCAGCATATACGCTTCATCTTTAACTATATGATACGAAGGTGCTGCGTATTATCGAAAGCGCGCTTTTCTCTTTCTCTATTTCTCTCGCATGCATATGTATATATATAGGTTGCTGTTCCTACATCCCAAAGTTGATGAAAAATCGTTGACAGGCGGCCCTTTTGGAGATGCTTACGTAGTGTATTACTCGCGAGGCTGCAAAATGACCTGATCAGCTTACATCCATTATTTTCTTTGCGACCGAATTTACGCATATTCATTCGTACTTATTCATCGAGGACAACAGCATATGCGCATCTTATTACAGTAATACAAGGCTGCTACGTTTTATCGGGAACTCGCTCTCTCTCTCTCTCTCTCTCTCTCTCTCTCTCTCTCGCTCCCTCTCTCTCTCTCTCTCTCTCTCTCTCGACATAAATAAGAAGAAAGTAACTCTTCTACTTGTCTTTGATTTTAGCAAGGCGTTTGACACAATGTGTCACATCAGCCTACTCAGAAAGCTTACTTCCTTCGGCTTTTCTAAGCAGGTTATCCACTGGTTGGCCTCCTACTTCACAAGTAGAAAGCAGGCTGTTATTGGTGACAACAATGAACTCTGCACTTTTGAACCGCTAAACATGGGAGTACCACAGGGATCTGCACTAGGCCCTATGTTGTTCGCATTGTACATCAATGACATCAGCTTCTGTCTGAACACCGACGTATCTTACCTCACCTAAGCGGGTGACTTGCAAATTTACAGCCAATGCCACCTTAAGGAGCTCGATACCTGTTCCGCGAGGATGAGTGCTAACGCCGAAAGGATAAGGCTGCGCAAAATCGCCTAAGACTAAATGTTCTCAAAACGCAGGCGATCGCCCTGGGTTCCTCCTATTATATAAATCCTTTACCTTCTATGGTTAATACCTTCATCAATAAGGAGGAGCCCGGGTCGAATATCAGTCGTCTGTGCGTAGTCTGAGACTGGTGCTTGATTCTAAGTTGACTTGGAAAGAGCACGTTACACAAATGTGTAAGCGTGCTCACACACTTATGTATAGATTATATTTCTTTAGAAAGAGCACCAATTTCGACCTGCCTGTGCAAGTCCTATTGTTTCATCATCGACTACTGCTCATTAGTTTACTGTGCCCTGACACAAGAACTGAACACTAAGCTGCAGAGACTGGTGAATACATACTAGAATTCGTTACATCTATAGTATAAGGAGGGACGAGCACACCATCGCCGCAGAGGTGCTGAGGAATTCATTCCATATTAGCACCTCATATCTCTGGAACTCATTTTCTACCCATCTTCGTGATATTAGATCAATACCACATTTCAAGCGTCAAGTCAAATAACATTTTACCAACTTGGAAAACCTATGAGCACCATCCATCAATTTATTTACTGTACTCGCCAGATTTCATAATCATCACAACATCTCTTTTAGAGAAAAATTTTTTTAACAAAAGTTATTAAGTTTCAAGGGGGACACACAACGATGACCTTGACCTTGACTTCGATCTTGACCTTCATTGTTATTTTAAGGTCAAATTGATTTTTCTAAATGGAAACCTACATTTTTTATACCGGAAATGGAAAGAGCGGGGAATTCTACGTCTGACTATGATCTTAACCTCAACCCTGACCTTGACCTTCAGGGTCAATATAAGGTCAAAACGATCGTTTGAAATGAAACCCTTATTTTATTGGTCACACGACATTCCCAAAGTAGAGTAAATTTTTGCCTTCCAGTAAATGACAGCCACTTTAGACATTCGCTGCGACATTCGGGATTAAAAATCTTAATAGTTACAGTAGTGAGCGGCAAAGGGATTCACGTTAACCTAGCATCTCGAAGGTAAGAGGCAAGGGGACTCACGATAATTCAGCATGCCAATGGAAACAGAACTTACTACGTCCACGTCGTTATCTCTGGGTGGTGCAAAAAGTATGGTGTTCACATAGCATGCAAGCTTTCTGAAAGCTTACTGCAAGATTCGTATTCTCACAAGGAAGCTTCGAGAAAGCTTCCTTGTTATGCGGTATAAGCCCTTCTATTCAACCTTAGAAAAGTCAGTGGGTAGAAATTGTTAAATATCATTTGATACTTAGAATTTTTCGCACTATCGGAATAGGAAATGAAACTAAAGGTTAACATGAAAAAATCGATTTGACCTCATATTGACCCTGAAGGTCAAAGTCAGGGTTGAGGTCAAGATCATAGTCGGACGTAGAATTTTCCGCTCTTTCCATTTCCGGTATAAAAAATGTGAGTTTCCATTTAAAAAAATCAATTTGACCTTAAAATAACGATGAAGGTCAAGGTCATCGTTGTGTGCCCCCCTTGAAACTTGACAACTTGTTTAAAAAATTTTTCTCTAAAATGCTTTGGTTGGGAGATTTTCGGTTGGTTTCAAAATGGAACACCCTGTATATTGAACAATTATATTATGCTTTGTCAATTCATCAAGAGAACATACTCTTGGATAATTGCTTCGGATATTATGCACCACGTTACATAGCCGCAGCATCTTTACAACATCTTACTTCTGGCACCGAATTATGTGCAACAGGCTGTTCAAGGTCAGAGACGGTTCTATAAGGTTTAGGGTAGTATGTAGCGGTACGGATGTGAGCTGCCAGCAAGCATGCAGCTTGATGCATCAGTGGTCAGCTGCGATCAGATTGCATCACAAGCTGCTGATGCTTACACGGCAATAAGCCGAAATACAAATTATGTAAATACGCAGTTATCCTACGTGCGTTTCACGCAGTATAACTCACATTCAGAATCTACTTTACTCAGCCTGTAAACAATACTAAAGAACGCAATTAGTGTCTCATCATTTTCTAAGACATATTTTTTAGCTAATAATAAATTCGTATATTAAATATCACAAAAGTCAGATGCGACATTTATGTAGGCATACTCAGGGTGGCTTATACACAGGGTATGTATGTATGGTTGAAATTGTAGACAGGTGTCAGGAATCGAATCCTGTTTGCTCGCCCGAGTAAAAATCCTGAGAAGGCCCTGGCGGGGAATTCTACCACATTGCTGGCCAGGATAGTAACGTTTTTATGTTGCTGTAGCCCAGATGATTTAGCCTCAGCTTAGTAGTGAAATCAACTTTGAAGTAAGTGTGCATAATATATTATCGATCAAGCATGGAGCTTTTAGCATAGGATATTATGTAAAATGCAGTTGCGATGATTTACTCTCATATTATCACAGCTACAGAGGACCTCATCCTGCAAAATGGTTTGTTGAGGAGCTTTTGCAACTTGCTGAAAACATTGAAACAGTATTTTGGTGTCTGTTACTTATTGAGCCATTGACTTGCGAGCAAGAGCAGTCTTTTCAACGAGCTATATCTTCCCACATTTGTGAGAAAGTTTTGGAGCACGATAGAGTGCGTGATCAACGCCATTTCACTGGAAGGTAATATTTTATGTAATAAAAGTGATAGCGCCACGATGGCTAGTATTATATACTTAAATATGTTTCAGATATTGAGGAGCAGCCCAAGAGAAGTAACCTAAACTGTCAAGATTCTCACTCTGTTCCAGTGATCTTCCACAACCTGAGTGGATATGATTCACACTTTTTAATCAAAAATATTGTCGAATGTATATCTGGCAGAGTCAACCTATTGTCCATAAATAAGGAGAAATTTATATTATTCACTAAATACATTGATTCAGAGCGCTCTACCGCCAAGAGAAGCGTTTTACAATAAATTTCATATCGCTAACTTGGGCCAGCTGCTGGGATGGAGATGTATACTCCGGGTAGTATACACCTAGCACCAAGAGTCAGTTACTAGTAGGGGGATGTATACTGCGGACAGCATGCTGTACCCAGGAGTCTGCTGAAGGTCAAAGACAGCTGCGGGCTGCAGCACAATGAGATTAGCTTCTGGCGAGCATACAGTGGAGCATTTTAATTTTGTCTTCTTATTAAAATGTTCAGAGAGATTATAGAAAGATTCGAAATCTACGACTTTGTTGTCCTGTCTAATTATAATTCTATGCTCTCCTCGATGATGTCCTGTTTAAGTCTACCTTCTCATCGATGATCTCTTACTGCAAATGCTCTCGGTACTCCCCGTAATCTCTCTCTCTCTCTCTCTCACTCTCTCTCTCTCTCTCTCTCACTCTCTCTCTCCCTCTCCCTCCCCTCTGTCTCTCTCTCTCTCTCTCTCTCTCTCTCTCTCTCTCTCTCTCTCTCTCTCTCTCTCATTGTTCCCATTTCGATTACTTGCAAGGCATCCCTCAGTGAACTCCATAACGATGTGGGCAATTAGCATTACCGGCACCGGAGAATGCAAGCCCGGACCTGAGTCTCTGTATTGATGCCCTGCTGCAGACGAAAGTTCGTAACCATGTGCCATGTGTTGTAAAAAAGATAGTACATTATTTTATATATCTACAATGCAACAAGCAAAAGCTTTTTTTCGAAATTCTAGATATAATCAAGACGAGATCTTTCTCCCGACAGCTCACTTACAAGTAGCGCAAGATGTACATGTAGCAAATATACGTTATCATAAAAACTATATGCGGACGTATGAACTGGAATATGAAGCAAAAATGAAATACCTGAGTAATAAGAACAATGATTCTTTTCAAAGTGATATTGAAAATAGCGATACTTGTACGGATAAAAAAGAAGCGATGGCTAAAATCGTCGATCCCATTATTCTACAAATCGAGTCAGGGAAGATATTTACATTAACATATATTCGTGATCAAGTCAATCAGATGGCAGGAATGAATATTAGGAATAGTGATGTAAAAGATTTCCTAATCAACAAATTTGGTGACAAAATCGAGTTCCTAATTTCAACAGAAAAGAATAAACCTACTGTATTTTATCATTCTAATATAAATTTCGAAAATGCTATTAATACGCTTAAAGTATTTTAAAAGCGAGTGCAAATTTAACCTACATCTGAAATTCGTAGTAAGATCTCATATAAATCTCATGTTGATCTCATATTACATTTTCACTCGGGTATCAACTCTTCAAAAGCACTGTCCACTGACTTTCCATCTGCTTTTCGTAAAGATTATACATCTACCCACCGAGTGAATAATTTTTGAAACACTGACAGACATTTATTTTGGCTCTTACTTGGAGGAAATTCCATTATATCGGCTGCTACGACTCTCCATGGCCTATTCTTCTTTTACCTATCAATCCCTGAGGGCCTTGTTGAGAGACTTTATATTACTGGCAAGTTTAACAGGAATCAATGAAAATAAATATTGTCGAGCTACTCTGTCGTAGGGTTCCTCGATCCCAAGATCTTCGGTCACCATCTCTCTATGAGCCTGGTGCAAAACTTTTTCATGCTGCTCTTCCGGAAGAACTAACTTCCATTCTTTATCGTTGTTGGCTCCAAGCTCCACTGAGGGGATATAGCAGGCCATTGTTCGATTTGCTTCGGGTGACGTTCATACCACTCGTCTTGTGTTTCTGGCTCATTCATTCTCGAAAGGGCATCTGAGACCAAATGGTTTGATTCCTTCCGGTGGACAATGTCAAAGTCCCACTGCTGTACGTCGAGAGCCCATCTTGCTAAACGCCCAAAGGGTTTTTTAAGGGACCGTAGCCATTTTAGTACAATGTGGTCCGTAATGACCGTAAAATGATACCCTACATATGGCCGCAACTTCTTTATAGCCCAGATTAATCCCAAACACTCTTTCTCTGTAGTAGTATATTTTTTCTCAGCAAGCGTCAAGACTCAACTAATATATACGATGGGATGTTCTCCATCCTCAAATTCCTAATTTAGCACAGCCCCAATCGCATAATTACTAGCATCGCACTGTATGCAAAACGGCTTTGTGAAATCCGGCCTGGCAAGTACCGGAGTTCTAGTTAATGCTTTCTTGAGCTGGTCAAGGTGGGTCTTTCCTTAACAGTTTGACTAGCGGAATCTTGATTTCTGAACTGTTATAAATGAACTTGGCATACCATCCAATCACGCCTAAAATTCTACGTAGTTCTCTGACATTTCTGGGAGCTGGGCATTCTAATACTGGCGCTATTTTCGGTAGAACTGCCCTCAAACGTTCCAAAAATAACGTATTTCATGCTAAAAATCTACACGCGCGGGATTTTCGAGGCAGCTATAAATAAATTTGATGTTATATTCGTATTCTTAGATTCTGAAAACCCTCGAGAAACTTTTTTAGACAAAAATAAAATGGAGACAATAACCGCTACGTCCTTGCTCGTGTCTCTGGAATCAACCAAACGCGGTTACTTCAATCAATATTCGACCCCAAAAACCCCCAAGTACAAATTTTTAGTACTCTATGTCTATTTTTTTTGTAAATTTTAGTCCGCCATTCATATTAGAAGATCGAAGCCACCCAAAAAGGGGCTAAAGGGTTGTATAGGTTGGGCGCCATTGAGAGATGGGCAAGCGGCTTCGTCAGATAACTTGTTCTGGTACCAAAACCCAATACCGACGAAGAAAGGTTATATGTTGACTTGTCAGACGTGAATAAAATGACCAAGAAAGATTGATGTCCTTTACCACAGATGAAAGATATCTTAGACAGACTAACAAGGTCCCGAACTCACCGTTTTCAATAATCTTTTAATATGTTGTAGTTTATCAAAAAACAAGAGACACGTGTTTTTTTTGTATCGGCGGAAAAGCACGTTAAAGGGGTGAAAATCACCCTCAAAGGTCACCCCCTACAATTGATTTTTTAATATATCTCAGGTTCTAATTGATATTTCTCAATGAAACAAATTTTATTTCGCTTTCATAAAAAGACGCAACTAGCTCACGTAGTACCGACCATTAGGATTGCAACCCCTATTTTTTTTATTGAAAAATATAACTTTTTTATGTCTATTTTCATGAAAACCAAATTCAAAATGGGCTTAAAAATATTAAGAAAAATGTTTTCATAGATAGAATACAAAAATAAGGTTGACCTGTCCGAGATAATTTTTCAAACCACCCTTAAAATGGAAAAATCACCCCCAAAGAAGATTTTCCAATATAATTCATTCTAATTGATAATTTAAAACGAAAATTTCATTTCAGTTATCATGTAAATACACGACTAACCAGCGCAATTCGGACCATAACGGTTGCAACCCTTATTTTTTCAATGAAAAACTTCACTTTTCCATGCCTATTTATGTGGAAAAAAATTCAAAATAATCTATAAAAAATTGGATAAAATATTTTCGTCCATGAAATACAAACAAAGTTGACCTGTTCAAAATTATCATTCAAACCACCCTCAAAATGGACAACCACCCCTTCAAAAATATTTTCCGATATAGTTCAGGTACTAATTTATAATTTACTATAAATTGAATTACGCATTGGTTCTAATGTAATAATACAATTCACTTATGTATTTCTGACTATAAGGGTAGCAACCCCTCACTGAACCATCTACATTCTTTACGTCTTATTTTCTGAAAAAAAATTCAATCTGCTTATAATAGAAAAGATAACTTCGTTAATTCAATACGAAAATATAGTTCACGTATTCGAAATTATTTGTTACACCACCCTCCAAATGGTTTTCGATATAATCCAGGGTTTAATTGATAATTTACTATGAAACCAATTCAACGAACTTTCTACAGTGAGTTATTATTATTGTTGATCTGGGTGGACCATTGGGTCCTGATGCCTAGGCTTACGCCCTTTGCATCCCCGGTAGTTAACTAGTGGTTGTACCAGACTAGTTTTGTCGTTTGAGGATTAGCATATCAGGTGGTATGCACCATTACTGTATTGCTTATTCCTCAGGGTAAGAGGTGTCAGGTGGTATGCCCCATTCCTGTGTATCTTATTCCGTTAGTGACTTGTACAGGTGTATCACCTTCCTAACGGTCAGTGCCTGGATCGCTATTGGTTCGCACGTCGTCGTCCCCAACGCCCTATGTCTCTTTTCGGCTAGGGCTAAGCAGTGGCATAATACATGTATACTGCTTTCCTCGTTTTGGTTACACCACCTGCATACTGGTGAGTTCTCTCGACCTATAGTGTGCTGGTGGTATCCCAGCGTCCCGTGTCCGGTAATTAGCTGAGTGAAGATCTTTGCCTCTGCTCTGGTCAGATCTCGCATCTCTGACGCCCAGTCCTCTCTGATGCGTGATCCTATCAGTGTTTTGGCTTGTCTGCACCCGTTGCTTTCGCGCCATTCTTTTAGGTGTCGCTCTCTCAGCCAGTCGTACACCGCCTCTTTGACGGTACACGCCTGAATGCCAAGGGCGGGTTCCGGTCCAAGTAAGTCTTGTCCCGCTGCTATTCCGGCTAGTTCGTCCGCAATTTCGTTTCTCCTGATTCCATGGTGTCCGGGGACCCAGTAGAGGGTGAGTCTGCGTACTTTCCCACCGAGTCTGTTTAAAGCCGTTATGCAGTCCCACACCAGTCTGGAGGAGGTGCTAGAGCCACCCAGCGCTGCTAGGGCGGCCCTGCTGTCCGTACAGATATTGATGCAGTCCTGCCTTTTTTCCTCGAGCGCGAGTTGTGCACAGAGTAGGATAGCTGTTACTTCCGCCTGGAAGACGGTGGCGTGCCTTCCGAGCGGTGTTATAAGCCTTTTTCCGGGCCTTCTCCGGAAGACTCCAGCTCCCGCCCTGCCTTTCTTTCTGGCTCCATCTGTGTACCAGGTTTCACCTACAGATGGACCAGGGTCGTGTTCGCTCCAGTCTTCCCTTGATGGGATTTGGATGTGATATCCTTTCTCAAAGTTAAACCTACGTACTGTCTTGTCCAGTCTCATTGACAATACAGCATAGTCTTTTCCTTTGATCTGTTCTTTTATGTGTCCCCTTTTTCTCTCCACAGTCCATGATTTTTCAGACGGTGTGCTGCTATAAAGGCTGCCGCCTGGATTGTTCTGTGGAAGGGCTCAACGCCAGTGATGGCTCCAAGGGCTGCCGTTGGGGTGGTTCTCATAGCCCCTGTTGCCGCCCTTAGGATCCACCCCCTGAGCGTTTCGAGTTTCTTTTGTACTGTCTTCAGATCTGTCCTTTTCCACCACACTGTAGCCGCGTAGGTCAGTCTTGGTTTCAGGATACAATTGTATATCCATAGGACTGTTTTGTAGCTCAAGCCCCAGCTCTGCCCAATGGCTCTTCTACACATCCAGAAGGCTGATGTGAATTTCTTGTACTGTTGGTCTATTTGAGGCTTCCAGTACAGTTTTTTGTCTAGAATTACGCCTAGGTATTTTGCTTGCTCCTTAATTTGTATTTCCTGTCCTCGCATCGTTAGCGTTCGTGCCGGTCCTATCTTGTACTTTCTGGTGAAGACAACAACCTCCGTTTTCCGGGGGTTGATAGATAGGCCTTTATCCTCGCACCATTTACTTAGGTGTCTCATTGTCGACTCGGTGATGTCCAGTAGGGTGTTCAGATGTTTGCCTCTGGTGATTATAAGTATATCGTCTGCGTAGCCGACCGCTGATACTCCCAGGTTGGTCAGCATCCTCAGTGCTCCATCTATTACCATGCCCCACAGAGTTGGGGAAAGAACCCCTCCTTTTGGGCATCCGTTGCCGACGGAGCCTTTGACGGTGGTGTTACCTCTTGTAACTGTCAGTTTCCGGTTGCTTAGCATGTTCGTGATCCACTTAATTAGCGAATCAGGTATTCCCTTATCCTTGGCTGCTTTGCAGATACTATCTGTGGTCGTGTTGTTAAAAGCCCCTTCCGCATCGAGAAAGGCTCCCACGGCGTATCCTCCGCTTTCGATCTGTTCTTCGATGAGCGAGACAGCTACGTGCAGGGCTGATTCTGTTGATCTTCCTTCTCTATATGCATGTTGTTCGTTGCCCAATGGGTTGTTCCTCAAGATATGGTCTTTTATATACCTATCCACCAGCCGCTCAAGCGTTTTGAGCATGAATGACGTCAGACAGATAGGTCTGAAATCCTTAGCGGTGTTATAGCTTCCTTTGCCGGCTTTCGGGATGAAAACCACCTTAGCTGTCCTCCAGCATTTTGGCGTGTATCCGGCTGCAATGCTGGCCCGTGTAAGTCGTACCAAAGGTCCGATGATTATGTCGACTCCTTTGAGCAGAATCGGGAGGATTCCATCCTCTCCCGGTGACTTGTAGGAATCAAAGGAGCTGATGGCCCACCTCAGTTTTGCCGGCGAGACAATCAGATTAGCGAGTTCCCTGCAGCCACTGATGTGGCGCGAACCCTCGCCACCGGTTTCCACCTGGTCCTCCGCCGTCTCGCATGTATCCCCCGCTATCGTGAAGCCGGGGAAGTTCGACTCCATGAGGTGTGCCAGCGTCTCCTCGTCCGATTCCGTATATTTGCCTGTTGGGAGTTTAACCGCTCCCAGCCAGGCTTCGGGATTGCGGGCTAGGATCTTGTTAAGCCTAGCCGCCTCTTTACCAGATTCCACGTTACTGCAGTACTCTCTCCAGCTTTCAGTCTGGGCTTTCCTTACTGCGTGGCGATATTCCTTCTGTTTACTTCTCCAGGTTATCCATTGCTGGTTATCGTTGCTCCTAACTGCTTTCTTGAGTAGAGCTTTGGTCTCTTTCTTCAGTTTTTCCAACCGGTTATTCCACCAGGGTACCTCATATTTGCCTCTGCCTCTCACTAGTTTGCAGTTGGCTTCATATGCTTCAATGATGGCCCTCTGCAGCGATTCCGCCGCGGTGTTGAGCTCTCCTATCGTGTGGATTTCCTTTGGGAACCCTCTTTTTAGTTTCCTTTCTAGGTCTTTCCTGTATTCTTCCCAGTTCGTGCGCCTGGGATTCCTGATCCACGTTTCCTGTTGTCGCGTTTCTCCTGTAATCATAAAACAAATTTGTGCATGGTCGGAGAGTGAGGGTTCGTCCGACACTCTCCAGTCCCTAGTATATCCCACTAGCTGCCTTGAGCAGAGTATGATGTGAATTACCTCTCTCCTCCTTACATTCATGAAGGTTGGTTCGTTACCTCTGTTGATGATCTCCAGGTTAGTGGTGGTCAAGTACTCGAGTAGGGTCGTCCCCCGGTCGTTAGTGTTTGTGCTTCCCCACACCAGATGATGTGCGTTAGCGTCACATCCGACAACCAGGGGGAGTCCCCTTTCCTCACAGTATTCCACCAGCCTGGATACTTCCTCTGTTGGTGATTCCTTTTCGAATGGGAGATATGCCGAGGCGATAATCACCCGTTGCCTGCCCACTCCTCTTGCTACCTCCATGGCTAGAACAGCAAGGTCAGCTGTGCATCGGTCCAGTAGTGGTGTTGTCTCCAGACCCTTCGTTACGATGTACGCCCTTGTTCTTTCATTGCCTGGGCCCTTGATGACCTTGCCTGCCCCTCCAAGCCCTCTTATCGTTCCTTTGTAACACCAAGGCTCTTGTATTAGTGCTATGGCTGTGTGCACCGCTGCCAAACGCCTGGTTAATACCGCCGAGGCGTCCTTGCTGCGGTGCAAGTTGATCTGCGTTACTGGAATGTCTGTCGAAGCCATGATTGACAGCAACAGCTCCCCCAACTCTTGGTATTCCTTACTGCGACTCGGTCAGGGAGTATTTAAAGCTCACCTTCCCGATGTCGTAGTAGGCTTTATTGTCCATCCCCGAAAGCGTTCTAATACCACTTTCGGGGATGCCCAGTACCAATAAGATGCCTTCGGCCTCCTCACCCGACTTCTTTTCGGCGTTGAGGATCCTCCACGCCCCTGTTTTTAGGGTGGGGTTGTACCTCTGCAGCCTCGCCAGCACCGTTACTGCCTCCTCTGGTTTCCCAGGGATCCAGACCACGGTCCTGACTACTTTCTGCAGAAGCTCAACCCCTCCCACTTTGATTTTGGCTCCCTCCCAGATGTCCAGCCTGGGGATGCAGCATGCTGCCCAGGTTCTGGCACTCTGGTCGGTCGCCACCATCACAATGGCCCCCCCCTTGCAGAAGGATTCCTCGAAGCGGGGTAGCGGCAGTTCGGAGGGGATTTTATCCACCTCTTCCCTCATCGCGTTCCTGAAGCGCTTGAACCTTTCATAGGTTATAAGCGCGTCAGGGTATCCCTCTTCGACGATGACCATCGTCAAGGGCTTGGTCCTCTGCGCCAGTGACAGCGTCTGCACCACAGCTTCCCTCTCCCTCGGTTTCTTGGGGGCTTTCTGCCCCTCCGGGGGGGTGTCCGCTGCGGTCTTTGGTCTTTTCTTATTCTTATTCTCGACCGGGGTGTTCCCGCTTGTGCCTTCTATCGCCTTTTGGGCGTTCCAGGCCTTACGTTCACGAGCTCCCGGTCGACGTTTCCTCTGCCGAGTGGCAGTTTTGGGGGGATCTTTGGAGCCCCCTGCCGCTGGTTCCTCCGTTGCCGGATTCACCATTGCGGTTGCCTCTACCTCCATCCGGTCCAATGGGTCAGGAACCCCTGGATTCACCTGTTTCTGAGAAACGGTTCTGCCCAGTTCGTCGTCCCCAGTCTGTGCCGGTTGGGTGTCAGCACTCCTCTTAACTTCTTTTTGGTTATGTATTTCTTCATTCATCTTGTTCCCACGAGTAGCTAGGGAACTAGAGGTCACCCGCTGCAGAGCCCCGCTTGCAGCGGGAAGGCTTTCGTACCTCGGGAGGGCGCCTGGTATCCCGAGGGCACCGTTTGCGACCACTGGACCCCGTGGCCAACCAGTCCCCTATGCACGGTTTCTCACACAATGGGATTGGGGGTTGGATGTAATACCCATTGCGTCTCCTTCCAAACGCAATGGAGAGTTGTCCTTAGCGTCCGGAAGATCCGCCCGACCGTTCTCGAGAACCCCGAGGTCCGGACCCGACCCGGGAAGAGCCCGACGGGAAGAGCCCATTTTACCGAGATTCCGCGCCTCGGGCGCGTACTACTAATAGCTCGAAGAGGCGGCGAGCCGACGTCATCGTATCGACCGACGACCCCCCCCCCCCCTCCCCGCCGCCCCAACTATCCACTTTCGTTGCACCATTACTTCCCGGCCCGGGATACGGGACGGTCGCATAGACCTCCGGACGAGCCCCCACACCGGCTCCTCTCAGAGCACGCGACAAGGTAACAACTCCTAGTGGGGGACAGTGAGTTGCAATGACAAAATATTGCATCATAATGATATGTAGTTCAATTATGCAGTAAAAACAATCGATAAGAAATCCAATATACGATTCTGGTAACTATACTCTCTATAGGTATATACATTTATGTAATGCTTACATAAAGCGATCGTATTTTTAACGTCTTGAATAAATCATTAAATTTTATTAATTACAATAAAAAATGATTATTTATAAAAAAAATCACCTGATTGAACTAAAATTAAAAAAAGTGAATTGATTAATCAATTAAATTAGGTGAATTTCTAAATTAAGAATTTAATTGATAAAGTTCAGTGTTATTACGGGACTCGCTAAAAATACGACTGTTTTGTGTTTGATGAATTTTCCATGTGCACATTAATGCAAAGTAAGATATCAGTTCTATTCAACGTAATTTTGACAGTAATGATATTCTTCAAAAAAGTGTTTGAAACACAAGGCTTTTTTACATCAACTATATCTTATGATTGCTATGTTTCTACATGAATCACAATGAGTTTTGCATGAGTCTCCATATCTGGTCTTTTATCGATATAACCACTTTTAAATCACGAATATTTAAAAAAATTGATGTATCGTGATGATGAGAACTGGCTATGAACTAGAGATTGTAATTTTATAATATTATTTCTCAAGTGTAAATTCATATCATAATCCATTAACAACACATTATCTGAAAAATGGCGAGCGTAGTTTTTCCAAATACGGAATCCAAATACGTCGAATGTTGGGTTGAATTTTCCCAGTGGTTCCAGTAGGAATCTTTTTTACATTTACAATTTGATTTTCTGGTAACGTTTCTGCAATGATTTTTTCATAATGACCACTCCAAGAATCTAGTAATAAAATTGTACGAGACCCTACATTCGGATAAAAAACTTCTCTTAACCAAGTTTTGAAAAGATCTGGAATAAAAATAATTTTTGGATTTAAATAATTTAGATACTAGTTGTGATATTTTATTATGTTATATTTTTACAACTTACTTGTAGTTAATTTTCCAGATACCGTTGATTCAATATAAACATTTTCAGGACGAAAAAGATTGGCTTCAACAACAGAACCAAATTTACCAGATCGCTCTTTCAATACTATAAGAAGAGGAGAAAGGAGTTTTCCTTCAGCTGATATTGTAGGTTGGATGGTATAACTATGAGTCATTAACGAAACTGATTGCACCATACACTCAATCTGTTTTTCTCCTTCGGGAGCCAAAGTTCTCCCGGAATGAATTTCAAGTTGGAATCCGCTTTGATCAGTGTTGTAAACATTAGCCCATGCAATAGATAGTGCACATTGTCTAACGGCATTTACAAACTTTTCGACTTTCTCCTCTAGTTCTTTACTACTCTCTATTGATTTTTTTGTTACAAATTTAATTTTCCTATATACTATCCTGTGCGTTTGCTTTTTGGGCTTGTAAAGCCTATCGACGTAAGTCCTTGTCATGAACAAAGTGACCAGCATCAACTGAGTTTATTCGCGAATTCTAACAATTTTTTCTCTATATGTGCCACCTTTATTTATTCAGTTGGACCAGCGATGCAGTTGACTGGTACTTTTTACGCGTTTGAATTTTTGCCTCACAGAATCAACACTCAATTTTCCTTTCTTTCCACTTTTCCAGTACTCCACTGCTCTTACTTTATAATCGTATGTTTCCTCGACCTCGTCATCATCTATACACTGATCTGTCGGAGGTTTTGGAGAATCAGTAATAATGTGCAGCATTTCGTCTTCTATAATTTGTGCTTCAATATCCATATATGGTTCTTAAAATTCCAATGAACCCAATACCATAATTTCTACGAAATTCTTTCATTGCATCTCTTAAAATAGATTCCAATTTTTCTGCTAACTCAATTTCTTTATAGTTAACAGAACTTTCTGGCAGGTTTAACGTTTGAAATTTAGCCATTACTAAATTAATAACGTTAATTGGATTTACTTTTACCATGATTGCTAAAAACAAGAACTATTTTAAATAATATTATAAGTATTATTTTTATTGTTAGTAAAACATAAGAATCTTCAAATTTTATTTTGATTGCTCACACGTACTAACCAGTGGACTTTGTCATACTCTTATTTATCTATAAAAATAATATTTAATTAAATATATGTATTTTATGTGTATAGAATACACGCACTTCTTGTTTTAGGGTTGTAAGACAAAATAATTAATTTTATTCATATAAAAATTATATAATTTTTATTTCATGAGTATAGTGTATAGTTATAATCTCAAAAATGACTTCTGCTATTATATTATTAACGGTAAAAATGAAAATATATTAACTATAACTTTATGGACTAGACACAACTGCATTATATGCTCGAATAGCAGTATTTGTAAGTGGAAACAAACTGTGCTGTACACTCATTAGCACGTATGACTAACGCCGATGCTTTAGGTTTGAGTTTCCTAAAACGTTTTTCTAAAGGAAAAGCGTCCACAGTAAATTATTTTATTATTTAAAACGTGAGGTATTTTAAGTGTAACTTACCATATAACAAGTAGATTCGAATTAGTTTGAAGAAAAATTTTTTGTTTGACAATTAAAATAAGTAACTTTATCTGAAATTGCACACAATTTTTGTCTTTAGTAAATTGAACGATAATTTACTATTCACATGGGTAGTAAGTAATCGAATGAGACGAAAATGTTTATTACGAATTTATATATACGTGAACCTATCGAAAGTTAATGCCGGCTATCAAAGCTCATATCAAACTCTTTCGTTTGTTGTAAACCACTGATATCTTACATTGCATTAATGTGCACATGGAAAATTCATCAAACACAAAACAGTCGTATTTTTAGCGAGTCCCGTAATAACACTGAACTTTATCAATTAAATTCTTAATTTAGAAATTCACCTAATTTAATTGATTAATCAATTCACTTTTTTTAATTTTAGTTCAATCAGGTGATTTTTTTTATAAATAATCATTTTTTATTGTAATTAATAAAATTTAATGATTTATGCAAGACGTTAAAAATACGATCGCTTTATGTAAGCATTACATAAATGTATATACCTATAGAGAGTATAGTTACCAGAATCGTATATTGGATTTCTTATCGATTGTTTTTACTGCATAATTGAACTACATATCATTATGATGCAATATTTTGTCATTGTAACTCACTGTAGAAAGTTCGTTAAATTGGTTTCATAGTAAATTATCAATTAAACCCTGGATTATATCGAAAACCATTTGGAGGGTGGTGTAACAAATAATTTCGAATACGTGAACTATATTTTCGTATTGAATTAACGAAGTTATCTTTTCTATTATAAGCAGATTGAATTTTTTTTCAGAAAATAAGACGTAAAGAATGTAGATGGTTCAGTGAGGGGTTGCTACCCTTATAGTCAGAAATACATAAGTGAATTGTATTATTACATTAGAACCAATGCGTAATTCAATTTATAGTAAATTATAAATTAGTACCTGAACTATATCGGAAAATATTTTTGAAGGGGTGGTTGTCCATTTTGAGGGTGGTTTGAATGATAATTTTGAACAGGTCAACTTTGTTTGTATTTCATGGACGAAAATATTTTATCCAATTTTTTATAGATTATTTTGAATTTTTTTCCACATAAATAGGCATGGAAAAGTGAAGTTTTTCATTGAAAAAATAAGGGTTGCAACCGTTATGGTCCGAATTGCGCTGGTTAGTCGTGTATTTACATGATAACTGAAATGAAATTTTCGTTTTAAATTATCAATTAGAATGAATTATATTGGAAAATCTTCTTTGGGGGTGATTTTTCCATTTTAAGGGTGGTTTGAAAAATTATCTCGGACAGGTCAACCTTATTTTTGTATTCTATCTATGAAAACATTTTTCTTAATATTTTTAAGCCCATTTTGAATTTGGTTTTCATGAAAATAGACATAAAAAAGTTATATTTTTCAATAAAAAAAATAGGGGTTGCAATCCTAATGGTCGGTACTACGTGAGCTAGTTGCGTCTTTTTATGAAAGCGAAATAAAATTTGTTTCATTGAGAAATATCAATTAGAACCTGAGATATATTAAAAAATCAATTGTAGGGGGTGACCTTTGAGGGTGATTTTCACCCCTTTAACGTGCTTTTCCGCCGATACAAAAAAAACACGTGTCTCTTGTTTTTTGATAAACTACAACATATTAAAAGATTATTGAAATCGGTGAGTTCGGGACCTTGTTAGTCTGTCTAAGATATCTTTCATCTGTGGTAAAGGACATCAATCTTTCTTGGTCATTTTATTCACGTCTGACAAGTCAACATATAACCTTTCTTCGTCGGTATTGGGTTTTCGTACCAGAACAAGTTATCTGACGAAGCCGCTTGCCCATCTCTCAATGGCGCCCAACCTATACAACCCTTTAGCCCCTTTTTGGGTGGCTTCGATCTTCTAAGGTGACCTTCGTCAGAATTTCTGTCTCACTGGCGTCTCATTCGTTAACTGAACGTGAGGTTCAGTAAGATCTGTAAATCCTAACACGACTAGAGACTACTTTGTTTCCTCTCACTCTCATCCAGTTTGGAGATTCTAGTACATTCTGCGAAGACTTTCTTGTTTTGCTTGGGGTTATCTGCATTGAATATTTGCCACTCACCCTTATTAACCTTCCACCAAACACGACGATCAGTATCGATCTTAAATACTTCGCAGAAATCCTTACCAAGCACTATTTCATGGCCAATATCTTTAATCACTTTGGCTTTTATCGTGGAAGTTATTCTCTCCAATTCTTGGTTAATTTGTAAATAATCTGTCACTGGCGACAATTCCCCAGTCACCTTTTGGATTGAGGCTTTGGCACACAAAGGCCTGTCGCTAAATCTGTCCGCTATCTTTGGCCCTACCGGAGTTATTACAGCTCCTGGGTCGAACAGTGCTCAATATGGCTTTCCGTCAAGAACAACTTGTAAGAAGTCTCGGTTGTCAGCCATAGTGAAAGCATTTGGGCAATCTGGAGCCACTGGTTCCTCAACCGATATATTTGTCAGGGATGATTGCGGTGGAATGATTGTCGGATATATGTTTTAGCCTCATTTTGGTCAGCACCTAAGCCGTAAATAAGTAAATTATAAAATGACTTATTGCGGTGGCGACCAGGTGTCAAGCTGCAGACGCAGCGGATGACGTGCGAAGCTCTATCCTGACAGTGAAAGTTAAACCAGGGTAGTCGCCAGCTTGACTGTCATAAACTCGTGGTTATCGTCGGTATAGTAGATCGCTAGCGCTAGAAGGAAGGCCAGCCGATGCGAAGTTAGCGAGGCGGCACCACTGCGCACGCCATGTGTGTGTATGTGTGTGAGAGATGATGGAGTGAATGGAAAGATAATTGCGGCCGGATCAAGGCACGAAAATGCAGCAATGTTAAGCCTTACTCACATTGATAATTAACAAAGTTCGCAATCACTTAAAATCAAGTGCATGTTACAGCGTCAATGTGAATAAGGCTTAACATTGCTGCATTTTCGTGCCTTGACCCGGCCGCAATTATCTTTCCATTCACTCCATCACGCGCGCCAACATTCACTTGATGTTAAGTGATTGCGAACTTTGTTAATTATAGAAGAAAATAAGTGTAAATTAAGATATTTATGGGCAAATGAGTTTCTGTAGGTCATTAACAAAAATTCTGTATTTGAATCTGACAACGAGATTCAGTGTTGCGATCGAGCATACGCTTTGGTGGAAATGTATATGATAGGATAATTCTCTTGTTCGCTCATGATTGGTAGTGTTGATGATGAGAAAGAGAGAAAGTATGTAGGGGATCTTGCAGCCAGTGTTGACAGGGGAGCTCGTTTACTTGTACACCGGATCTGCACCTAGCAACAGCAATTATCCCTCCAATATAAAGAGAATCTAGAGTTTGTAAAAAGTTTTTTTTTCAGGCATTTATAGAGTACGAGGTAACGTCAGTACGAGAGAACAGACGTGATTTATTGTAGCCAGAAGTAAAAAATAAATAATAAATATCTCTTGTTATTACTGATGAGCCAGTCGAATCCGTGCGCGAGTCTAAGACAAATTTACGGCAAAATGTCGCGCCTAGATACTTTGATCGTGCGCGATACGTTATAAAAGAGTGAACTTAAAAGGCAATCATCTAGTTTACCTTCATTTATAAGTGCTGAAAATACCCGATAAACTTTTGCGGCGAATTCCCTTAGGAGAAGGTCTCTGGAGTTGAGTCTAGCAGATCAGGATAGCAAGAACCTAGGGGTATACAAATTTGGTTTTAGCGTTTATTTCAGATTTTTAACGTAGATTGCGGGCAAGGATTGGACGTATAGAGGAAAAATTAATCACGTTACATAGTTCAATTTTCCAAAGAAGGGGTTCTGATTTAAATAAAATATAAATGTATGAAAATATATAAAGAAAATAAAAATAATACAAAAACTAACATAAACACATTACAGTTTAGTCACATTATTATTGTAACTCATGTTTGATCAAGGTCCTATATAGTTGCTATTAACGTACTAACAATAATACCGAAATCAATCACAGAACAAAATAAATATCACGAACACTAGCTTGTTGAATACAATTGTCAATAAAATAAAAACTCAATTAAAATTATTGACAAAGATATTTTGCAATGGGTGTAGTACAGTCTAAGAGTCAAGTTAAGTAAAGACAGAGAAAGATAGAAGCGTCAAAGGGAGTTCCAGAATCGAGCACATTGAACTTGTAAAGAGTTACTACCAGTCTCAGTACTCACTCTGGAGCTGTCAAGTTCTCGTGGCATTCCCCTCGCCGTAGGCCTGGATTTGTGTGCTCTGAAAAATTCAGCCAAGTTAGCTAGGCTCCTGTATCCGCACATTTTTATATAAGAGAAGAGCAGCAAATACTACCTTCGTGTATCCGTGCGGAGCCAGTCCAGATGTCTTTGGTAAGGGGAAATGTGCTCATCCCTCCTGACTCCGAAGATGTACCTCTCATAAGAAATGCTGAACCTTTGAAGTCTTGTACGTTATTCGTCAGTCGCGTCTAGACACACAACTGTGCAGTAGTCGAGTTGAGGTTGTAATCGCTTATATTTGACAACAAGCATATCATCCTTACTTTTATTTGCAATACATTCCGTAAGTTTTTCTGCAACAACGCTCACACTATCCCATATATAATGTAAACAGTCGAGACGCAAATCAATACACTTTGATATATAATCATTTAAGCAAAGTCGACTTATTGAGTATAATATATGGCCGAAATCTTCTCGACATCTTGGCTTGATTGGGTAGTCTATCCTCCTGGATTGAGATGACTATACCTAGATGATTACGTATAAATTTATTCGTCCACCTGGTACCATAAACTATTTTATCCTTCAGATCATCAGATCCACCGGAAAAATAATTGAAAATATCAACGAAATTGGACTTCAGCTCTTCCTAATCATCGAATGAGAAGGCAATACCGGTAAAGTCTAAATTTATTAATCTTACTACCAGTTTATAGTATTCGTTGGCCACAGAATGGTATTGCAGGCCGACAATGACCTTTTTAGGATGAGACTTGTTTAGTGCGTAGAACGCACAAAACAACTGGTGCGGATGATGGTTAATAGACTCTTTTTGATGTTGGTCTATTTTAACGATCTCTTAGATACACTATACTGTGTTCGACTACTCTTGATTAACTGTTCTGCAGAGGGTTCATATCAGGTCTTGATATAACCTCATTCAATGATCGGCGGAGTTGGACAGTACAAACCTTTCATAAACAAGGATTGTATTACAACAAAGACATTTTAGAACTACAGCTCTGCAAACATCTAACAATGCATCCGCTGTTTCTAACAATATTATAATTCTTGTGCAAGTCATCAGAAAAATTATCCATAAACTTTAGGAAACCTGATCTGCTACTCATATAATGTAAAAACATGATACAATATTTACCGCATACATCAGATGACGCATTTTGGAGATGTATCACATTTGAACGAAACCGTTTACAATTCTTTCGTAAGCATAATATGATCCGGTACAAATGGAGGATTTTTAAAACTATCAAAGTACAAGGCATATCACCCGATTTGTTTACATCTATAGCAACCTAATGCATACTAGGTTTCGTGTAATCAACAGTGTTTACAATAAACGCAGTGGGATTTGACACACGAGGTATCTGATCCGCAGAATAGACGCCCACAGTTTGCGACCGAATGCGCGACAGAATGTTCAATATTTGAAGACTATCTATTACAAATTTCATCCACGAAAACTGAATATCTACAATGCATCTATTATGTTATAGCTCTTAACGGTGATAAAAAAAACTCAAAACACAACTAACTCTTCTCAGATATTTCCGGTATGTAATATATATACATGTAATTCAAGCAAACGACATCTATACGTGAAAATTTCAAACATTAAAGTCGATGATTGATTGACGTTACATCTATTTCTAAGATATTGTCGTACTCTGCATAAACAATACAATTAACTGTATTAGCTAATGGATCATCGTATCGCACGTTGAATAGAACACTACCATATTTAATCAAATTCCAATGAGTCTTATCGTTGGCAGACAAATCGAAAGTCAAATCAAAAGCAAACCGACAGTAACCATTGGGGTATGATTATCTCGTGATATGGTTATCTTCGTTGAGAAGGTGTATACTTGTACCCGAAAATAAAGTATGGTGCGCATTAACATATAATTTATTTATTTTAAAATCTGGTTGTAAAGGTTTCGAAGGTAACTGCACACCGTCAAAGTATAGACATAAAAAATTTATATTGACGTGTTCAAAGTTACAAGGATTGAGTTCTTTATTACCATTAAAAGCTTTGTTATTTAAAAAACCTATTATAATTCGTTGTATCAACTGCCCTAATATAATATCATCCAAAGTTTCACCATGAATCCCACTGTGCATCATTATGGCTTTAACTTCTACCCGTATGAGAGGGTATTTAGCAGTTATATTTGAAAGTGTTTGAGCATGGGCTAACAATATACTTGAATTAACTTTTACGCACCTGACTAATATATTTGCTTCTTCTATGTGCACCGAGAAAGTTCCTAAAGCGTCCATCAGACAAAAACTATCTCGAGATCTTACAAGTCGTACTCTTACCTCAACACTGTACAACAACAGTTCTTCTTGGTTGAATACATCACAATGAAGGTATACTTTCAAGTCAACTGTCTTTGTTGCTGATAAGAATTTTCGACGTTCTATCAGTCCTATGTTATTATCTAAGTTGTTCATATGCTCACTTTTGTCATCACACTATAAGACACTCGTCAAGTGTGAAGATTTAACAGCAGGCCCATAGTTTAGTAAGGTTTGGAAAGACACATCCACTTGATTAAATATATAGTGCATGAAATTATTAATATGTCGAACTTTGGATACATTAGATTGTAAAGTCAAGTATTATTTAAATCGTTCTTTTTAAGCTACGTTCTTTCGATTCTATAACTTGGGGATTTCTCTAAGTTGTAGTTTTTAAAATATAACTATTATTATATATGTATATATGAGAAAAAAACAGAGGTAGGATTAAGCATTACTTAGTCTGATTCTGTTATCATATAGGTCGCAAGAAAACAAACTTTGTTTACTTAACAAGGTATTAATTAACTTAATATAAGGAATAACTAGGTTTTATAATATATATACCTATAAAAAATATGTGAATTTAAAAGGAAAAATGTGAGTTGAATTTGAATATAACTCAGAATGAATCTGTTACCATGTAGGTTGCTAGAAAACAAACTTTGTTAATTCCAATTGTTCGTAAAAATATAATTAAATTGGAATGTTTAGTTAAATTTTGATCAAATTTAATTTTTGACTTTTCGACTGTATAAGTCACGAAAATCAAGCCTCAAATAGATCTAGTTTAAGTAAATGTTAGTTAAATAAATAATTCTAGCATTATTTAGTTTTAAGTTATTAGCTATTTTTAGTTTATTTAAAATGTAACTATAAAATACAAGATTTATTTTACTTACTCTTGCTTGAAATCAGCGTAGGCAGTGACTCCTTGATTGAATTTAATTAAAAATAGTAAAATTTCGAAAAACAGTGAAAAAGTAGTCAAAATCAGTGTATAAAATCAGTGAAAAACAGAAAAAACACAGTGAATTAAAAAGAAAATAACACAGCGAAACTCAGTGAATTTAAGGAAATTAATTTAAAACATATTAAATTAACTTATTTGACATTACAACTATGTATATTATTACTAACAAGTATTTAAAATGAATGCACAACGTAGTAAAAGAAATGTCGGGAAAATATAGGTATGAATGCTTCTCACGATCTAACGGTTTTATTTTAACAACTCTAAATTCATGGAATATTTGAAAAGATGCAATCGCAATATATATGCTAGATTTACCACTTTTATTTTTGTTCATTTTTTAGCCGCACCTTTCTTCGTCTTTTTTTCGTCTTTCTACGTGTCACATTACCAGAGCCACCACCATAGGCCAGTCAAATTAGATTGATTTCCCAAAATTCCAACAAGTAAGTTTGACGTCTTAAATGGCTCGGATAAGCATGTAGAATTATATTATAAGAATGACAGCGGTAATTTTGTAAAGTAAATTAACAATAAACAATCAAAGTGTGATTTCAGCACTTTTTTCGTATTTACCTTTGCGGTTTGAAAAGTACTGATTTTAGTCGAAAAAGTTTTGAATAAAAGTTGTTCGTTATTAAATTATTTACAAAAAAGTCCGCGAGGGCACCTATCTAAGTGCATTAGTTTATTGGCAAATTGAGAAAAACCAAGAAATTTGTCAAAATCAAAAATTGTTAATAACATTTGAAAAAATTAATTTTTTACATGAGTATTTTAGGAAAGGATTGAACGTAATAGCGCCAAACAGCCTGCTAAATTTCGAGGATTTAGCAATTATAGTTTCTGACTTAGAGGTACCAATAATTTTAAAATTATTTGTTTTCACAGTACTGGCATCAGCAGAAAAATTGAACAGTTTAGTTGCCGTTACTTGAATATGATCAAGAGGAGTTCTATTCCAATTACCATTTTAAAAAATCAAAAAATTTTAATTAGGGACGCTTCTGGATGCAAAAGTTTATAAAATGCCTAATTAACTTTATCCCCAGAGACAACATTTAAGTCCATCGAAATCGCATAAAACCCGCTGAAATGTTACTATTTTTATCTAAATTGAGAAGAAAAGCTGGTCCTCTGCGAACATTAGGAACCAAGAGAGGTATTTTTTTATAATAAACCATTGCTCCGTAAATAAACGGGATTTTGTGATTTATCAAATTTGTTCTAGTTAAAAACTCATACTTTTTAGATATATATTAGCCGATACTCTAAAATCAATTATTAATTGTATATTCAGTGTCGAAAAAAGGCGATAGCGCAACGGCGGCCGATTTCTCTGCGGGAGACGGAGTGGGGGAACCGTCTCCGCGGGAACCGCGCTCACGCTCGAAACTGAAAAACTTACTTCAAATCGTGGCGCTCGGAAAAAAGTATTGTAAATCGGTCAAATTTGATCGTATCTTGCTCTTTTTTTTTAATTTGGGGTAGCGCGAGTAGAAAACAACTTGTAACAAATGTATATTGTAACAAGATGTAACAAATGTATATATCATTAGGATGAATTGTGGATAAGTAGATGAAACAGATAAAAGTATCAACGATTAAAAACTATAATAAAATTTTGAATGTTTAAATAATTGAATTTGTTACATCTAATGACAACAAAGTTGTCTCTACTCGCGCTACCCCGAATTAAAAAAAAGAGCAAGATACGATCAAATTTGGCCGACTTACGATACTTTTTTCCGTGCGCCATGATTTGAAGTAAGTTTTTCAGTTTCGAGCCTGAGCGCAGTTCCCCCGGAGACGGTTGTTCCCCCACTCCGTCTCCCGCGGAGAAATTGGCCGGCGTTGCGCTATCGCCTTTTTTCGACACTGAATATACAATTAGTAATTGATTTTAGAGTAACGGCTAATATATCTAAAAAGTATAAGTCTTTAACTGCCGATAATCACTAGCTTTGGTTTTGGGTTGTTGGCGTAGAAAGAACTCTGGTAAACCTTCGCGAAATTCTATGTTTCTACCAACAAATATTTTGTAACCAGCCCGCCACTCAAGGCAATACATGATTATGCGCTCGATTTGGGTATCGCACATTCGATCAATATTTTTCATAAATTATTTCACAAGTTCGGTTTTACCGCAACCTGCTGGACCGCACAGAATCGACGTGAGCGGATGTTTCCATGGTGTTATTATTATCTTATTGGATAATTTTGGATTCTACTGACTAATAAAGATTATACACGCATGTTTTTTCCTTTTACTTATTTTTTATTTACATTTTGTTACAATAATTTCATACAGCGGTGAACTTAATGATATAATTTAAAAATAGCTTCAGCTTATTGGTTTGATCAGTCATGCTTTCAAACAACTTCGCGTCCTTTACCAGTGCAGTGGATACTCGAGAAGGAAGGAAGATTTGAAATTTATCGTTCAGAGTGGCTACAATTTTCAAACCATATCGCGTTTTGACTTTTTTCAATACTGTCACTGTCTAACTACGGTCAACATCCAGCTCAGACACCTTCTTCGTAGGAAGAAAACCTCCACGGCCAACCTTGTTGAGAGCTTCTAAGTCCATCAGAAAATATAACATTAACATTATGATTTCAATTTGTTATTAGTTAATAATATAATTATGATAATATTTAATATACACACCTTTTTATTCAGACTTTGAAATCTTCTTTGAAAATTGTCTCTTCGTTCTGCAATTTGTCGAACAAGAATAATTTCTCAGCTACCCGTTTTTGTGTAGTTATACATCTTACCACTTCCAGTAGTACATTACGATAATACTCATACCATCTTGGATCAGCTTACTGCTGGCACTGCGGTTGTGATATTAGCTTGTAGGTGGAGGAGGGGGAGTTATATATTGTTGTAGAAACACTTGCGGAATTCATTGTAAATAAAAGTAAGGATGATATGCTTGTTGGCAAAGAAAAATGTTTTACACGTGTATATTTACTTACCTTTTCACCACAGTTCTGCTTCCGTTTAATTCCTTTTACAATTTAATATTTAAGAATGATTTAAAAATAGATTATGTGGTCCCACTTTTTGTGGATGTCTCCGACTTCTCTCCATTCACCTACCATGCTAGTCTCATTGACGTGGAAGCAGTGGAGGGTACGGAGAAGAGTAGGAACGCTTGAGTGCCGTAAGTACACTGTGTCCACTCTCTCTCCGTCTTCCACCCACGATAAATGCGCTCTCGCATCTCTCTCTGTCTCCCTCTCTCTCTCTCTCGCTCTCTTTCTATGTTTAAAAAATGCTGCCACTTTTTCGCCGACACCGTTCCCAACCGGCCCCTCTCCCATGCTGCTCATAGGTAGTGGAGGGGAGCCACGAGGAATGCGCTTTTGACGAAAAGTGGTAACATATACAACTGCCTCCAATTGTCGGGAGAGCCCCACAATCCTCACTCCTTCCTCGCCTATGAGGAAAAATGAGACGCTGCAACTCGACTGCATATAACGCCGTCACTATTTATAGGCTTAATAAAACCTTCCTTACTTACAGTCGATATGATGTCCATTGCTTCATTTAAATTTTCATGAGGGGAGACTAAGACCCCAACAAAGTGAGCGTTCAACTCGTCCGGTGTGAAACCACGTAATTCCTCCTTACTCTTCGGAAGGAAGCCGAGGTTACGCATTTCCTTCCAAATATTCTTTTGATTATCTAGAGCGTGAGAAAGATGTCGCTGTATGAAGGAATTCCGCTTTTCAATTAAGCCAACGTCGACTTCTTTTCTGAATCGAAGAAACTTATCCGAGAGCTCGGCTCGCCCAGTGCGTTTACAGCGACGCAGCGTGTCATCACGTTTCTCATTGAGCTACCTCAACCCAGGACCAATCCATGGGGTATATTTTTTATTTGGAACAACCCTTTTCTAAGGTGCCAATTTATCTATAACGAAGTTTAAATTATCATTCAAATTTATTAAAGCACCGTTCAGGTCAGACTCTAAGTAACTTAGGGCCGACCGAGAAAGCATTACATTAAGAGCGGTGGGTTAGATTCGACGGTAATCACGAAAGGCATCCAAAATGCTATGCCTCGCAAGGAAAGATAGTCATTTGTTTGGAGAGTCTAACACCCTGTCACAGAGGGAACCCCCGTTGCAAACGCGAAGCAGTCTTGTCTTCGCTTCTTCGAGCTCACTGGCTCGCGCGTGTGGCTCTCGTAGCCACTGTCGCGTCTTCCTATGGGACAGACCGCGCTGCTCAGTTATGAGCTTCGACCATGAGTATCAAAGCGCGCGAAACAGTTCTCTGCTGAAACGGCCTCGGAGGCGGCAGTATTCGCGAAAAAGGAACGGGAAGAGTAAAGGGAACGGGAGAGAGAATCACGTAGGAAAATAATCAAACACCGAGTGTTAGAATAAATGAATGATATAATTGTGTGACATAGTTTTACACAATTGTGCGCTGAGTCACATTAAGGTCGACTCGACGCGGAGAGTAATGCGCGATTCGCGTGTACCTGTAGTCGCTACCTCGACAGCTATGAAGAAACGCCGCATTAGGGCTTAGCCCAACTTACGTGTTCGGCGTCGATGGTGGGTACAACACTCTGTGCGCACACACACACACTCCTCTAGATGTACTCGCGCAGGTAAAGCTGCTGCTCGTCTCGGCTTTCCTGTTGACTGAGTAATCGACGGCTCGCTCGACAAAGCCTCGTCTATTTGGTAGGAAACTGGAGATACTTCTTATAGATGCACGTGCCTCACTCTCTCGCTAATCTGGTGTTTGCTATCGGTAGGTCGACCTCGTATCGAAGCGCATAAATCAGCTCGTTGCTCGTTCTACTTATTTGGCTGTTTGCAGGCGTACGCCAAATCACCCCAACAGACACACACACTCGTTGCCGGTGATGCAAGCTGCTTCCGCCGCAGACTTGTCCCGATGATACCGTCGGGGATGTAGTGTTGTATATCTCTCGCTCTCCTTTTTCGCCTCGTTACTTACTCTTTGTTCCCCAGATCTCTAGACACACGCTTTATTATATATATATATATATATATATATATACACACATCAGTCACAATGAATATAGTTTAAAATTCATTTTTTCTCAAAAAAAAAAAACTCATTCCATTATATTGTTGTTCAATTACACAGGACCACAAAATGATAAACTCAAACAACGTGAATCCCGTGGGTAGATCTTTATGTTTTTTGGGTCGCTGAATCCGAATCCGAGGTCTATTTGTCGCCATCACGTCAAGGCTAAGGTCATTTAAAGGTCAAATTGATAAAAGTTCGTAAAAAAATCTGAAAAAATGCATGTATATGTTTTTTGGGTCGCTGAATCTGAATCGGAGCTCTGTTTGTCGCCATCACGTCAGGTTTAAGTTCATTTGAACGTCAAATTGATAAAAGTTCGTAAAAAAATCTGAAAAAAATGCTGGTATATGTTTTTTGGATCGCTAAATCCGAATTTATTTGCATTATATCATCTTAAATATGATTTCAAGATCAAATAAAGAAAAGGCTAAGAATTTTGTAAGCTAAAGTGTGAAATAAGTGTAATTTACAGTGAATTAATTTCTTTATTATGCTTCTAAATAGGTCTGATTTTGGCATAATACAGACAATGCTGTGTAATTTTGAAACACTCTCCTCTTTTGATACACGGGCTTGAGACCGGCTATGGCATAGTTATGTTTGCTTTCTTTTATTTTCATTGTTTTTATTATGTTATTGCAATTTCTATTGTTTTTTATTTTATTTTTTGTATATTTTTTGAAATTTTAATTGATGTACATTTAACTCAAGTTGAATTTACTGCCTTTTTTGGAGTAACGCGTCTTTTTTGATACAAATGATCGACGAATAGATTTTCTTTTATGGTTTATAGCAGTGTCTGGTTTTAATATCCAGTAATAGTTAGCTAGCATACTTATATCCCATACTCCTTGATACCTTTGTTCTACATCTTTAAGGTCCTGGCAAAACCTCTCACCCTGTTCCTCGCTAAAAGCACCCAGATTTTTAGAAAAGTAGTTTAAATGTGAATCTAAGAAATGCAATTTTACATTCATTCGGCATCCTAGTTTTTCAAAATTTTTTACCATTTGTGAAACAATAGTTTTGTAGTTTGGATCCCTTCTATTTCCTAGAAAGTTGGTAGACACTAATCTGAAGTTTTGCCATGTAGCCTTTTCTCTACCTGTCATTGTTTTTTCGAAATTCTCATCGTTCGAAAGAGATCTTACTTGAGCACCATCAAATACGCCTTCATTTATTTTTGCTTTTGAAAGCTGAGGAAACTTTTTGGATAAGTACTTGAAGCTAGTACTGTCATTTGTTTAAAAGCTTTAACCAACTCTTTTATTATACCCAATTTGATATGAAGAGGTGGTAATAATACTTTTTGCGGTTGTACTAAATTTTGTAATAAAACATCTTTTTTCGCCTGGTACCAAAGTATTTGTGGTAGACCAGATTTTTTGATTATAGTGCTTATCTCATGCACGACTCTCCCACTCGCACAAAAAAACAGGGGAATTTAGTAAAACCACTTTGATGCCTCAGTAGCATGATTGTTATTTTTAAATCACCGCAAATTAACCACTTTTGTTCGTTGTTCTGCAATTTATTCAGCACATATTGCAGATTAATATATTCTTCGTTCAATACTGTAGAATGTGCTACTGAAAGAGGAGCATAAACAGTACCATTATGTAACAGCACTGCCTTCAAGCTTCTTTTAGAAGAATCGATGAAAAGTCACCAATCATCTGCATTATACCCCATAGATTTGAATTCAGCAATGAGATTACATACATTGTTACAAAATACTAAATTATTTTCATTAGTAATAAAACATCTAAAAGGTTCATCTCTGTTACGAAAAATAGTTACTTTGGCATCATCAGTTAAACATTTTTTGTCTTTCAACCTTGAAGCTAATAGCTCCGCATTTTCTTTTGAGAGTCCCAAGTCTTGAACTAAATCATTTAATTCATCCTGACAAAATTTTCCTTCTATAAGTTTATTGTTATGAGATTCATCATTGGGAACTACCGTCAGTTCTTCTACATGTCGTTCGTCAGTAATGACTCCTGCTATTTCCTCGTTGATTTCACGACTGGATTCAATATTGCCACGATCTCCTGTATCTATTTTATTCAAAACAGGGAAAGTAACAGATTGTACTTTTCGAGAAACAATATCTTTTTTATTCTTTGTATAACTAACCCTTGGATATTACACATACAAAAATAGCAGTCAGTGGCATGGTTAAGTGGTTCGCGCCAAACGATAGGAGAAGTAAATTTTTTTGCAGTTCGATCATTTTTATTTACTGAATACTTAGATAAATTCAAGTGACACAGAGTGCAAATCATTTGTCGTGTCCCAGGCTTATTAAGAATATTGCTTGATATGTTGAAACACTTCTTGTTAGAATTGGTTTCTCACACTTTGAGTAATAAGCGACACCTATATGTTCTCGAGAGAACCTATGTATTACAGCGCCTTCTTCTAGGATCCGTTCTCTTGACGCTCAGCTCACGAGATTATTGTCTGTAAAGCCATCGACACGAACGCATCACCCTAATACAACAATTATACTATTTGACTCACTAAAGTGCTCCCGCTCATTCAACCGGTTACTCTTTCCTAGATCCTGGACATTATTACTTCTTATAAATTTTTTTAATGCTGTTGGAGAAATTCTTTCTCTGATTTTTTACTAGAAATATGCCACAAACAGTACAAAAACTGTCTCGGCCCTTACATATACTTTACATTGTTAGAATTGATAAACCATAAAAATTATCGAGAAAAAGAAAATTAAAAACTTACTAGTATCACACCTGAAAACTTCTTAAAAAAATGAAACATATTTTGAAAAAATCCACATTTACAGTAACATTTGCTTATTTCAACAACGATACTATCTGCAATTAATTCTGTGAAATGCAATCTTGGTCTCTCCAAAATATAAACTACTAAAATCTCTCTCAGTATTTAAGAACCTACCGTTGCTACGTGAGAACAGTGTCGTTTCTCTACGAAATTTTATACCAGGTAAAGTGTCTTTAACGTTTTCTTTTATCAATATATTCCAATATATTCTTTTATCAATATACTCTTGGTAGTTTAAATCAAAACTACCAAGAAATTTTTATTTTCTTTAAATTTTCATACATTTATGGTAACTTTTTTCATATATATATATATATATATATATATATATATATATATATATATATATATATATATATTAGGGTGACACGATTAAGACTGAATTTTAAAAATACTTTGTCTTACCCCCTGAATGTATAGTTAATTAAGTACTGAATTTGTAAGGATTTGTTTCATGTGTTTAAAATAATTGTAAACCGATGCAAAACTGAGCTAAAGTTTGGCTGATACATTTGACACACTTCGACAGGTCAGATGAAAAACTTAATAGGGGTTGGAGGGAAACAAAGAGCGTCGCATTGACGTAGCAGCGGGGGACTGACCCAACCATAAACAGTTTTGGGATCTTTATGGCGGTCGGGTATGTAGTGCTGCGGGATCAGTTTTTCTTCCACTCTGAGTCTCTCTCTCTCTCTCTCTCTCTCTCTCTACGTATTTCTTTCGATCATCAAATTTTATAATATTTGTTTATAATTATTAATAACAAATAAGTAAATGTAATGATTATAAAACTTTGTCAGCGGCAAGTTATTAGAGACAAAGATTAAATTCATATTATTTTTTGGCAATTTTTGAAAGTTTTACTGTGCATATTTACTATACTTTAAATAATTTATATGTTTGTATATCCAAACCAAAAAAGAGAGTGAGAGAAACAGAGAGTAGTGGGGAAGAGGGGATGAGAGAAAGAATAGAGAGCCAGATGAGGAAAGGCCAGGTCAGAAAAACTAACATGTGCTGCGGTCTTCCCTTTACCCCGGCCGTTAAAGTATCATGTCGGCTTAAATCCAAAAAAATTTACTGCTTTCACCTACTTTTTAAATCCTGACTAGCAGTCTTTGATTTGATTTTTAACGGTGTTATTAGATCATGTTTATTAAAATTATTTCATGAATTTATTCTCATATGATGAAAGTATATTATGTCAAAAGGACAAGCTCGGAGACTCACTATTAAGGCCGTGAGAGCTCTTCAAAAATGCCTAAAAATGGCACTTTTTACTTCTTTGAAAATTGATTTTTTTTTGCGAAAATTTCGGAATTCTACTCTGTTTTATATAAGTAAACAACCCTTAAAAAAGAATTTTATTAAATGCATTTCTTCAGTACAAAAACCGCAGGTAAAGGTTGGGCTTCGATATCCCATGTTAAATAGCACAAGAAATTGAATCGCTTTATGCTATAGGTTAAAATCATTTTTTTTGAATTTTTAAAGTTGTTTCAAATTTGTTATTGTATACATTTTTGATAGCATGGCCAAGAAAAAAGTTTCGAGACATTTTCTTAAAACGTGTCACCCTAATATATATATATATATATATATATATATATATGTATGTTGAGCTGCTAAATTAAATGGCAATGGAAGTTTTATACAAAATTTAGGACCTAATTTAGCTATGAATCGATGAAAAACTCTGGAAGCAAATAGAAATAAAATATATTGCAAAACATATATTTTACAAGGTATATAAATTTAAGTCAGTATAGCCCATCTATATTTCTTGTAATCTATTGTGAAAAATATTATTATTTTATTTTAGTAGAAAAACTCACCTTTTTTTTTATGTTATGTGTAAATCTAAAAATAAGTATATGTAATACTAAACATATATTTTAATCTTTAGAGGGCCGGGGTTTTGAAAAATTTGAAAATCGCATTTTTCTATAGGAATGTGGTCTAAGGTCTCTGAGTTAGAGCCAAACTAAGTTGGGATGTTGGTGAGTAAGACCCCTTACGCCTAGAGGCGTATTCCGGCCCTCTAAAGGTTGCAGTTTCTTTTAAAATTTGTATATATTACATGCATGAGAGGTGCTTTCTTTATAATTTAACATGTACTTCCAGACAAATATATATATAAATATATATTTGTCTGGAAGTTACAATATATATTCATATATTGTAACGGGGTGAGCCTGTCTTCGAGAGGAGGAAAATACAAAAGGAGACGCCGGGACCGAGAATCGATCCGGCGCTCGCGAGATCTCTAGGCGCACGCTCTATCCATTGAGCCAATGTCGCCTTATTCCCTCACTCTCGTTCCTGCTCGGATTACCGGCATAGCGAGGACTTGAACCTCGTTACAACCCCCGCTTGAGTCGGATTATCATCCCGATTTCGACTCAACATCTTAGAAAGTCCGGTAATGCAGGAACTCTTCTTCGCCGACTAGCTCTTCGACGATGTCTCCAACCTCGTACATCCCCTCTGCACGTTTTTCCGACGCATGTCTTACTTTGCGGATCCACTCCATCTCTTCTCGGCGTATTACGTACGCAGCAGGCGAGCCACAGGGATAGTCTCTGGATCTCAGGTGGGGGTTTCTTGATTCTTCTGCTAATTCCTACGGTGTACCGCGCGGCGACGTAGACGTTCTTCTGGAAGGTCCGACCAGATGAAGAATCTGCTTTATCCACTCCTGTGGGTTATTCAGTTGGGCGCCATGTAACAGGGTGGGACCTTAGGTGAGCGACGAAAAACACAAAAGGAGCGCCGGGACCGAGAATCTATCCAGCATTCCCGAGATCTCTAAGCAAACATGCTATCCATATAGCCAATGCTGCCTGTGTCGTTGCTCGCTCAACCTGCCTCGAATACCGCGTGGTTACGAGTAGCAACCCGTTATAATATATATATTTTGGAAACGAGTATTACAATTCTAATGGCGGCCGTAAGGACCCTTGCAATACAAACTGTTAAACTATGCATGGTCACATGTACAATAATATAAATTCAATATTTATGACGACATTTCGATTCAATATTTGAGTACGTCTTAAAAATTACTAATAAGAGATATTTTGATCAGGTCATAAATTCAATGATAAAGTTATGTAATTCGAGATATTAATATCTTGGTCATATGGGCCTTACCAACGCAAGATCGCTTAAAGTCCGTAAAGTGGTGTGAAAATTAGAAGCCTGTACGTTCGTCCATCATTTTTAGAGTTCATGTTTTATAAATATGTTTACATCCATCTGAAGCATTAGAGTACCTCTTCGATAGCAGAATCTTTCCTCCCTTTACCATAAAACAATGATTTTTCGATATTTTTGGTACTGGAAGTGCTTTTTTAAACCTTGAGAAGTCTCTGAAATTTCATATGATCTTGTTTACTATAAAATATTAATGTCATATTTTTCCTAGGTAGTTTACCCCATTTGAAAAGTTGAAGCGGTAATAAAATAGGCTCAGTTGACTTACGCAAAAGACTTTGTCTCGAAGCTTCCCTTTTGAATGTTCCTTCAATACCATCTAATTATTTAGAATTTGTTCTTAAAGTGCTGTTTTGCACTATCGCTGAAGTAAATATTTTCTTTGTATCAAGTTGTTGTTTCAAATGGGGAATTAATTTCTTTAGCACAGTATATACAGCAGCTGTATCATGCTGTAAACTGTAAAATCTCATAAAAATATAAAATTCTTAGGCCTTAATTCTTTATTTTCCTTATAATAGCATACTACAGGAAAAACCGAACATTGTTTATTATTAAAATGAAAAGCCTGAGATGCATCTTGAAGAATGAATTCGTAGTTTTCGGAAAAGTCGAAAACAGCTAGTATCTCACCTTTGCATAGATTATTATTCTTCTTCTCTTCAAAAAACTGTCATTGCTGCTTGGCTATGAAAGAATGAGGCTTTAGTGGTATTAATTTATTGCACAACTCTTCAACGAAATTGTGAGATGGAATGATTTGAGTTTGTAGAGTTTACCAGTCAGTTGTAACCCATGTACTGAACTGCACTTCATCAGTACCTTTACTGTCTAATTATTGCTGTAAGAATCGCGAAAACACTACTGTATTTGAAGATAGATTACATTCACTAAGTGAACAATTCGTATTAGGATTTTCACACGTTATTTGCTTTAGGCAGTCTTTATAATGTTCTAGTGATTTCGAAGAAGGTTCAGTAAGTTTCTTTATATTGATAGCATCCAGCATAAGTTTCACATTCTGATGAATCGTGTACACACAGAGAGAATGAGTACCAGAGGCACCTGCAAGAACGCATTGCTGAAACTCACGAGAAATTCAGGTTCGCTTTCTTCGTAAAATTTATAAAGTTCTCTCAAATCTAAGAGAAGTACTTTTTATTCCCTATCTCCATCTTTTTCCCAGTCATAACTCTACTATTGATATCATTCATATAAAAATCTTTAACTTTTTGTACAGTCTCTTCAGGTAATGGCCATCCAGCTTTGCTGTAGTATTTGCCAATACACCCCATGAAGATCTAAGATCCTTTGATATTTTAGCTAGTCGCCTACTACACCCGAACCCTTTTGCAATTTTATTAACACTCCATACTTTTTAGGTGCAGTTGTGAGAATATGTTTTCTCAAAGGGGTCTGTTTTTTCTATAGAAGAAAATTTTTCTTTCAATTCAGTCAACATGTCTTCTAATTGAATTTTTCTTTCGGATCGGATATAGTTTTTGGTAACTTCTATTACTGATGTATCACTTTGCGATGAAACATTGTGTATATCAATCAGCTTCAGGTATCAACACGCTACGTTGGTCCAATGACTCAGAATGAACGGAATCTGTATTGCTCGTATTGTTATATGAAGAATCAATGCTACCTTTTAAGCATTTACCGTGTCTACAGTTCCAACATATACGATCTCTGTTAGAAACATTAGGGAACTTTCTCTTCATATTTACAGGAACCTTTCTTAAATTATTCCCTTTGTGATGCAAAACATCCAAATTCTCAAAGAAAATAAAAAAATTTTCAGGCGACCAAGAATGAAATACCTCACCAACTATCCTGAAAAGGACTGTAGGCAGATGAGCATTTACAATTGACAACCATTAATAAAAATTGTTTTATATATACTGAAAACTACTGATGCGCAGAATGTTACGATAATACTGATGAAATTTTAGTAATTCAAAAACCCCATGAGTAACAATTTTTTACAACTGTAATGTGGACAGAATCATAGTGATGCATGATTCTCATGATATCCGATTATGCCACTTGTGCAGGAGAAACTATTTTCATTTCGGGATATGGAAATATTCTATCGACAAGGTGGCACCCCAAAATTTCTGATAAAAATCAATTTGTTCATGAAATACGGGAAATCTACATTGGTAAAAAATTATCATCATTTATTGCCTAATTGGCTGCACATTGTGCTCATCTAGGATGGCAATAACCTATTTGGCAATAACCTGTTAGGATCCACCATTCAAAATACTGATTATCGACCTCAAAAAATTCTTCGTATCAAATTTCGGGCCAGTATAACAATTATTTCCCATTTTTCAGTGTAAGGGCCATTTTGGCGGGTCCAATATGGCGACCGTATAGGCCCTTACACTGAAAAATGGGAAATAATTGTTATACTATATATATATATATATATATATCTATCGTCAGTTATTTTTAAAATATTGAATTAAAACTAGTCCCGCAATAGCAATAAAATAAGTCATTTCTTTTTTGTATTAGATATGATTTTGTTTAACATTTTAATAAAAATTATATAACTCAACCCAATATCTCAAATTTTAATTACGAGTTTCAGAAACACCGAATGATGGACAAGATATTCGACCACTGAATGGTGATCCTGAATTAAATTGTATCACACAAGACCAAGATATGGAAGAAGGTAAATAAGCGTATATATATGAGTCATTCTATAGAAATTGACATATTTTGACAAGCATTTCCCAAAATTTTTTTTTTGGCTTTTTCATGGATTTATTGAGTAAAATGGGTCTTAAATGTGTCCAAAGAAGGCATCCTACGTTGCGCTAAATTTATCTTATTATTATCGTTTTTTATGGACATTTTTTTACAAAATTAAAATTATAATTTTCAGTTCATTAAATTTCGTTGTTTTTTTTAGTAAGATTAAGAGTAAACTATCTTGATTAACAATAAATATGTTGTAAACAGTACCAAATTAAATAAAATAGTGAGGGGTTAAAAAATATACGAATTAAATAAGTAATAAGACATTATAGTAATATTTATAAATTGAGTAATAAAAAACTGAACACTTTTTTTCTGTGGATTTTGTTATTTTTTATTAATCTCTTGCCTTTTTTTTGTTCTCGAAGTTTCGACGTTTCCGTTTTTTTCCATTCTTAGATGGTCTGTTTTGCTTTTTAGTCATTGTACTATTCTAAACGAGATTTTATAAGTGAAATAAAAATTTAATTCATTAAGTTAAACATTTCGAGTATGCTGAAGTAAATTAATATATATGGAGTATGTTGATAATATTTAATACTTACAGAAATTATTGATTTATTAAAAGAAAGAAAAAATGTCTTTTTCTACAAGAAATTTACAAGTTACTCGTATGAATGAAGTTTATACACTGACATTAACTACAAAGGGCAATTCTAAATTAATATGGCACAGTGTATTATGAAAACGCATGTTTACATTCTGTGCGTCTTTCGGAGTAATGATGTGTTTCTTAAAAGTGACCTGCATAATTATATATATATGAAATTGATTATTTATATAAAAAAAAAAATTCAATGTAGAATAATGTTATGCTCTTTGAAATAGGTTCGTATACTATAAAATGCTTTTCTCTTAGCCGTTGCAGAATTAGGTGAGGGTTTCTTGATTCTTCTCCTAATTCCTACGGTGTACCGCGCGGCGACGTAGACGTTCTTCTGGAAGGTCCGACCAGGTGAAGAATCTGCTTTATCCAGTCCTGTGGGTTATTCAGTTGGGCGTCATGTAACGGGGTGGGACCTTAGGTGAGCAACGAAAAACCCAAAAGGAGCACCGGGACTGAGAATCGATCCGGCATCCCCGAGATCTCTAAGCAAGCATGCTATCCATATAGCCAATGCTGCCTGTGTCGTTGCTCGCTCAACCTGCCTCGAATACCGTGTAGGTACGGGTAGCAACCCGTTATAATATATATATTTCGGAAACGAGTATTATAATTCTTCCGTCAAAATATCAAAATAGCAAAATTCAAAATTCCGAATTCATTTTGGCGGCCGTATAGGCCCTTGTAATACAAACTGTTAAACTATGCATGGTCACATGTACAATAATATGAATTCAATATTTATGACGACTTTGAGTACGTCTCAAAAATTACTAATAAGAGATACTTTGATCAGGTCATAAATTTAATGATAAAGTTATGTAATTCGAGATATTAATATCTGGGTCATATGGGCCTTACCAACGCCAGATCCCTTAAAGTCCGTAAAGTGGTGTGAAAATTAGAACTTTGCAGGTTCTCATATATTTAGAATGTTATGAGCCTGTACGTTCGTCCATCATTTTTAGAGTTCATGTTTTATAAATATGTTTACATCCATCTGAAGCATTAGAGTACCTCTTCGATAGCAGAATCTTTCCTCCCTTTACCATAAAACAATGATTTTTTGATATTTTTGGTACTGGAAGTGCTTTTTTAAACCTTGAGAAATCTCTGAAATTTCATATGATCTTATTTACTATAAAATATTAATGTCATATTTTTCCTAGGTAGTTTACCCCATTTGAAAAGTTGAAGCGGTAATAAAATAGGCTCAGTTAACTTACGCAAAAGACTTTGTCTCGAAGCTTCCCTTTTGAATGTTCCTTCAATACCATCTAATTATTTAGAATTTGTTCTTAAAGTGCTGTTTTGCACTATCGCTGAAGTAAATATTTTCTTTGTATCAAGTGTTGTTTCAAATGGGGAATTAATTTCTTTAGCACAGTATATACTTGTTTACACAGCACAATATGCACTTGTTTACATTCTGTGCGTCTTTCGGAGTAATGATGTGTTTCTTAAAAGGAACCTGCATAATTATATATATATATATATATATATATATATATATATATATATATATATATATAGAGGGAGAGTCATTTTAATCTATCGATGGGAATTGTTCCAAAAGTAAGCGAGATACAAATAAATATTTCAGTCAAAAGTTTTTCAATGGAGGGGGACATCGACCTGTCAAGGTCACTATGACCTTGAAGGTCGTTTTCAAGGTTATTGCTCGAAAAAACAGTTTTTTCAAATGGGACCCCCTATTTTTGTTGCGGATTCGAAAAGAGCGAAAAATTTTAGGTAAAAAATGGTTTACACAAAAATTTTATTTTGACCTTCACAAGGTCAAATGTGTAAAATCGCGAAATTTAGCTCATTTTCGCAGGAAAAAGCTTGTTTTGACACCGGATTGATAAGAAACAGGAAACTGTTTGTCAAAATTGATATTTTGGACCTTTTTATTATGACCTTGGCAAGGTCTAACTAAGGTCAAATGTCAGAAACTGTAAGAATAAACTCATTTTCGAGGAATGCATTTAGATAAGCATAATTATGGTTTTATGAAATTAAAAATTCATTTCTGAATTAAGTAGTTGTATTTTCTCATTACTGGGTACCTAAAGAAAACTATTATTTGCGCGGCCATCCCTAGAGCAACTTTGCTAAGAACTGTGGACAGTTTTGAATGACATTTACGTATGTGTCTTGAAGCAAACTGAGGTAACTTAGAGCATTTAATCCGTGGTTAATTAGTAAGTTACATTAATCGTGAGAGGCAAGGGGACTCACGCTAATCCAGCACCCCGAAGGGAACAGAACTTACTACGTCCACGCCGTTGTTTCTGGGTAATGCTAAAAGTAAGTGAAGAAAAGAGAATTTATTTCTATTCAAATTAACAACTTTGACATTCGAATGATCTTGAAACCTCAATTTCAATGTCAAGAAGATATTAACATTGGTTCCTTTACGGTTTAAAATTTGTTTAACAACAAATCTAAAAAAAACTGCTTTTAAGACTATTTTTAATGTTTAACGTTGATTCGACCTTGTCAAGGTCAGAATAAAATAGTCCATGATATTAATTTTGATATACAGTTTCCGGCTCCTCGTGAATCCGGTGACAAGACTAGCCTTTTTCCCCGAAAATGAGTTTATTCTTGCAGTTTCTGACATTTGACCTTAGTTAGACCTTGTCAAGGTCATAATAAAAAGGTCCAAAATATCAATTTTGACAAACAGTTTCCTGTTTCTTATCAATCCGGTGTCAAAACAAGCTTTTTCCTGCGAAAATGAGCTAAATTTTGCGATTTTACACATTTGATCTTAATTTTACCTTGTGAAGGTCAAAATAAAATTTTTGTGTAAATCATTTTTTACCTAAAATTTTTCGCTCTTTTCGAATCCGCAATAAAAAATAGGGGGTCCCATTTGAAAAAACTGTTTTTTCGAGCAATAACCTTGAAAACGACCTTCAAGGTCAAAGTGACCTTGACAGGTCGATGTCCCCTTCCATACTGAAAAACTTTTGGCTGAAACATTTATTTGTATCTCGCTTACTTTTGGAACGATTCCCATCCATAGATTAAAATGACTCTCCCTGTATATATAATTAGAAATATTATTTATTACTAATGTTTGATATAATAACTTGTATATTTGATACAATAAGATAGATACATTTGACTTCATATTCTAACTTTTATTCTGCTAGTATTGTAGTAAATGATGAAGTTCGCTTTAACGTTAAATGTTTTTAAAGAATGTAACAAATTAAAAAAAATATTAGCAGTTTTGAAGCATATACAAGGCGAGATCTCAAAATGGCCATGGAGATGATAGGCCACGGAGAGCACATAATTGATTATTTATATAAAAAACAAAATTCAATGTAGAATAATGTTATGCCCTTTGAAATAGGTTCGTATACTATAAAATGCTTTTCTCTTAGCCGTTGCAGAATTAAAAAATATCCATCCGTTTTAAATATGAAGACGCCACGGAGATGACACTGAATTTTTACTCGGAAGAGAAAATTATTTTCCATGTTTTTTTTCTTAGACCTACTTGTATTTAAAAAATTATATTAATGCATGAAATTAAAGTAAAGTGATTAAAAACATTTAAGTAGTCTAAAAAAGCAAAACTATGGGTACATTTACGTTTCTGCAAAATATTATCACACCGTTTCAAGTGTAATTTAGACTAACAAAAAAAATTTTTTTTCTTTTTCCTACACATAAAATGAAAGATCAAGACAAGACCTTTCGTACAGTGGTATCAAAATATAAAAAACAAAACGTTTTTATTAATAAAAACGACCATGAACCTGAAAAATCTTGAAAATCACATCACAAAAAGTCCACGGAGATAACACAATTTCAATTATTTTTAGTATAAATTTATGAGTAATAGGTCCGTAAAGTTTTTCTTACAATTGTAATACTTTGACACAATTTCAAGCCAAATTTCAAGTATTTTAATTGAAACACATGAAAGATACAAGTCTGAACGTTTAAAATGTCAATTTTTGTAGAATGACTCAAATATATCTATTTATATATATATATATATATATATATATATATATATATATATATATATATATATATATATATATATATATATATTGTTACAGTTTTTATTATTGTAGCGCAAACCTTAAATCTTTGACTTGCAAGTTTGAAACACTACGGTTTGAGCCACGATCACCCCGGCGATGCACTTTTTGAATCGGCCTCTTTTTATAATCAGACCTCCGTGACGTGCCCACACGTAACAACATTGCCATCTTCATTTCATGAATCCCCTTGATCATTTAAATAAAATTTCCTAGATTTTATGAAAATAGTTCAAAAATGTGACAAACCCGATTTTTTTCATAGACATGTAATCCAACATGGAAAGAAATTTCAAAAAATTATAAGAATTTGGGAAAATTAAAATATCATTAGAAGACGTAAATAACAAAGGATTTTTTTGGAAAATGAATTGTATATACGTATATTCTTGGGTTTCAAAAAGGGGGATCATCTCACATGCACACGTTTTTATTTATTGATAAAATAAATTAAAAATTAAAAAATCCTGATTGCGTTGACACTAAAACTAAAAAATACGAGGGTGGATTGATAAGTTTCCAGCCTGACCGAGAGATGGCGCCACTAGGCCTAGCTTGAAGTGGCGTTCTATAGTACCATCCTTAGATAGCTCGTAGCTATAGTTTCAGCCCGATCGCCATGTTGGTTTACGAGTTTAACCTGGTAAACCCGAGAATGCCCCTTCCGGTACAACGCTCTTTCGGCAATTATAACTCATGCAATTCAACGTATAAAAAATTGAAAGATACACTATTTTGAAGCTTAAGATCTCTCCTTTCCAATGATGTGCAGAAAAATGCGAGAAAAAGTTGTTAATTATTGAAAAATATTGTTTAAATGAAAAAAAAAACATGATTTAAAAAAATTTTTTTTTATAAAATCGAGATCCCCGAATGGTTCTCGGTTTGCAATCCACTCGGAACCTTAATAACTGGTGGCATAAATGTCTAAGCTTTCGAAATATATAGTTTTCAGATCGATTTTTCATCTTCGTGTGTTCAAAATGGCGTGTTAATCACTATATTTTTGCCAAGACATCCATGAATTTTTTTCTTGAAAAGTATGGACTTTTCGAGAAACTCATAAAGAAGAAAAAGTTCTTAGAATGATTCATAGAATACATCTGAATTTTTTCCACAAGTTTCGAGCGATTTTTTTGATTTTGTAAATTGTCAAATTTAGAAAAATTAAAAAATTGCTCGGAATATTCTGAAAAAATTCAGGTGAATTCTTTGTTCAATTCTAAGACCTTTTTATACTTGATAATTTTCCGTTTTAGTTCATTGTTCTCAAGGGAAAAATTCTCAAATGTCAAAATAATTGCCGGACATATAATTTATATACATCCGCAGATCGATCGCCTGTCCGCCGCAAACGGAGTTTACGTTGCCCGACTATCACCAACGTGGAGGTCGATGAATATAGATAGTCTTTCTTCAATTTTTTTTATACTTTTTTTATTTTTATATTTTTTTTAGTTTTTTTTTTTTTTTTTTTTTTTTTTTACTTTTTTCAATTTTATTTTTTTTACTTTTGATTCATTTGGAATTGAAAATAATTCATTCTCCTACTTTTTCTGCGTGTAATTGTGAAAAACAGTGTACACAGTAATATTTTTCGCAATCAATGCAGTATCTAGTAGTCCTAAGACGACATCCTTCATTTGTACATTTGTTCCTTATTTTAGAATCGTACCTGTGAGATTTGAAATCACGTATTCTTGATTGCGACAAATATCTCGCACTCACTTGTTTACATATTTCACTCGTTTTCATTATTTTTTCATTTTCTTTTTTGCAAATATTTCTGATTATTACAGCGTTTGTTATTGAGATTTCAATAATCTGTAAAAAAATCTTGAATGGCCACTTCTTTGAAGTTATACTTGAAGAAGCTTTCTTGCATCGAAAATCGTGCAGATCCTCTCCTCGAATATCTTTCCATTGGCATAAGGGGAGTGACGCCAGCTGCCGTAGAAAGAACGGAAACTTCTTTTGAGTCAATCACACTGATTAGATTCATCCCACTGTTACGATCATAACTCACTTTATTCGTACCTCGGGGCGCTTTTTTTCAAAATCATGTTTTTGTTTCACTCTATCTTTACGGACAGTTCCTGTAGATCGTAAACCACATTTGCTCAAATGAATAACTAAATCAGGACTAGTGAAATAATTATCGAAATAAATATGATAATCAGACAATTTTCTTTTTGAAAGCATCATCAGAAGTGGATTGACCATTTGTAATACAACTCTGGAGCCAAGTGCACACGCAGATAAATTTATCCCAACGCTTGTGTCGTTTTTACCACAATAAATATCGACATTGAATATATATCCATTTGCTCCACACAAGGCCCAGAATTTGATCCCGTACGAATCAAGTTTAGAAGGCAAATATTGTCTTAGGCATGTGCGACCAAAAAATCGGACCATCATTTCGTCAATGGAAAGAGCAGTCGAAAAAAATTCGAATTGTTGAATATTTTTCCTGAATAATTCCAAGATATGACGAACTTTCCAAGCTTTATCATTATCATTCTTATCAGTCGGTTTTGAATACTTTATTTTAGATTTTATTTCACTAAACCTATCACGCGTCATCGCTGATGAAACAGCAGAGCAGTTCACGAGAGGATCAGTTTCCCAATACTCTTTTCGGTTACTTCGAATGTTGTAAGATAATAATAGCAATATACCTATGAATGTGTTGAGTTCTGTTACAGATAACTTCAAATCATTTTCGTCACTTGCTTCAATGATATAATTTTTTATTCCTTCAGAGAAAAAAAGTTCAAAAATTTCCACATGTGACATTGAAGATATTTTTCGCTTTACACCATCAGTCAGTAATAATTGATCCGTCAAACCCGCAGGGTAAACTTTTTCTCCTTCACACCACAAAAATGTATGATTTGACTCCAACAGTTTTTGTTTTTCAGTATAACTATCGAAAATAGATCGATATGAAACATTTGGTAAACAAATTTCCGATGAAGAATTGTCATCATCGAATAAACCAGAACTGTCACTATTTGACGAACTTTCTGTATCAGAGCCAGAGTCATCTGGATTAGGTATTACAATATGCTCTTCACTTTCATTCGAATCTGATTCTTCATCAGTCAATTCACAGTACCTCTTTTTTATGGCCCTCCTTTTCGACATTTTTTTCAACGTAATGAAAAAAATCCAATTTCAATCAAACGTTCCGAAGTTATAAAGCCTATATCTGGCAACCAGACTATTGTTCGTGATGATTTATGATGTTTTGTTTCAATTGATGAGATTTACTACTCAATGATTTGAAAAAGTAAAAATCCAATATTTTTCAAGAATCAATTATTCAATGAAATGAATGTTGCAAAATTTGGATTGTCAGGCCACTTACGAATGAATGACAAGCTTCTTAGACACGATCGACTATTCAGGATTTCAATCCCGTATAAATCCCATGATAACTGGATATTACCTTCTGGTATTTTTATCAACTTATGTCCTCACAAAAACCCGTCTTTTTCCAGAGTTTTTTCAATAGTATACAGACACACCAATCGGAGCGCGGATATATAGGATTTTACATATTCGGCAATTATTTTGACATTTGAGAATTTTTCCCTTCAGAACAATGAACTAAAACGGAAAATTATCAAGTATAAAAAGGTCTTAGAATTGAACAAAGAATTCACCTGAATTTTTTCAGAATATTCCGAGCAATTTTTCAATTTTTCAAAATTTGACAATTTGCAAAATCAAAAAAATCGCTCGAAACTTGTGGAAAAAATTCAGATGTATTCTATGAATCATTCTAAGAACTTTTTCTTCTTTATGAGTTTCTCGAAAAGTCCATACTTTTCAAGAAAAAAATTCATGGATGTCTTGGCAAAAATATAGTGATTAACACGCCATTTTGAACACACGAAGATGAAAAATCGATCTGAAAACTATATATTTCGAAAGCTTAGACATTTATGCCACCAATTATTAAGGTTCCGAGTGGATTGCAAACCGAGAACCATTCGGGAATCTCGATTTTATAAAAAAAATTTTTTTTAAATCATGTTTTTTTTTCATTTAAACAATATTTTTGAATGATTAACAACTTTTTATCGCATTTTTCTGCACATCATTGGAAAGGAGAGATCTTAAGCTTCAAAATAGTATATCTTTCAATGTTTTATACGTTGAATTGCATGAGTTATAATCGCCGAAAAAACGGTGTACCGGGAGGGGCATTATCGGGCTTAACGGGTTAAAAAGGGTCGCTCAGGACGCCCTGTTGAGGTCACAACTCCAGATATGATCGAAAAATCCATCAAATAGTGCTGGAAGACCGCAGATTAAAAGTGCGTGAGATAGCTGAGACCTGTAAGATGTCATATGAACGTGTGCAAAATATTTTGCACCAACATTTGCATATGGAAAAGCTCTGCGCAAGATGGGTGCCGCGTTTGCTAACAGTCGACCAAAAATTGATTCGAAAAAACATTTTCACCGCCAATTTGACGTTGTATAAGCATAATCCAAACGAATTTTTGCGCCGATTCATAACCGTTGACGAAGCTTGGGTCCACCACTACACTCCTGAAACCAAAGAACAGTCTAAACAGTGGATTGGACCAGGGGAACCAACTCCAAAGAAGGCAAAAACAATTTTTTTGGCGAACAAGGTTATGGCTACTTTTTTTTGGGATGCAAGAGGTATTATATACATTGATTACCTTGAAAAGGGTAAAACTATCACTGGTCAATACTACGCAGACTTATTGCAACGTTTGAGCCACGAGGTGAAAATTAAACGACCTCATCTGGTGAAGAAAAGAATCTTGTTTCATCACGGTAACGCACCAGCGCACAAGTCAATCGTTGCGATGGCTAAAATCAACGATCTGAAGTTTGAATTGATGCCCCACCCTCCCTACTCTCCAGACCTAGCCCCGAGTGACTATTATCTGTTTCCTAACCTCACAAAATGGCTTGGCGGTAAGAGATTTGCGGATAATGAAGAAGTAATCGAAACTGTAAATGGGTATTTTAAGGAGCTTGACGAATCAGTCAGAGCCCCAGTAGCCTCCCTCGTTACAAATCCCCTAAGCCTCTCCAGGGCCCTCTTCGCCCCCGTCTGCTCCATTCTAGGCCACCTGACCAGTGCTGCATATGCAAGCCTGGGCAGAAGTACCGCCCTGTGGAGTCATAGAAGAATTTTGGGACTAAGTTTCCATGTGCTGCTCCAGCGGCGTCCAGAACGCCACTAAGAACTTATTACACTGGGACGTGAGGTGTTTTTTCCAGTTAAGCTTCCTGTCAAGGACCACATCGACGTATTTAGCTGAATCCTTCACTTCTAGGGTTATGCCTGAAAGTCTAGGCGCCCTATAGATTCCAATCTTATATTTCCGTATAAAGATGACAAGCTCGATTTTGTCCCGGTGAACCGAGAGCCCCGTTGAGCCGCACCATCTTTCCACCTCCCTGAGTGCGAGTTGCATGGCGTCCATGGCTCTGCCAGCCTCGCTTCCTTTAATCAGCATTAGAAAATCATCAGCGTAGATTTGGACGTAGCACCCTCCAATATTCAGCGCCTCCAGCAGACCGTTTGCTACCAGACACCAGATGGTGGGGGACGCCACTCCCCCCTGTGCGTATCATTTACTGACCACTCCCGAAACCGTGGTGGTTCCCAATTTCGAGACCATAGTCTTGCAGTTTAGCATGCCCTCAAGCCATTTGATTAGTAGCCTGGGCACACCCTGCTTGATTGCCTTTTCCGTGACCGTTGCAATTCATTTAATACGTCTAATGAGCAGGATATATTTTCATACAATCGCGATTGCTTTGTCATTTCATTATCAAGAATATACAATTGGCCATATCTTTTAGCTTGATTTTCATTGGAATGCAAAAGATATTCCACATACACGAATAACTTGGGGTTCTCTCTAAATAGTGCATCAAAATTTGCTCCGAAACTGGAGAAAATAAATGCATTATTATATAGTCTTATATGTTATCTGACAAGTTGACTTTCGGTAGTATTTTCCGTGCTTAGTAATGTTATCTGATAGACTTACTTTTTCTTTGCTGCAACGAGTCTGAAATTTTTTATCTGTTAACAGTTTAAATTTAAAATATTTTGCTATACAATATACACATATTTCATTTATTTCTCCCAGATAATTTTCTGCGATATCTTATGCATTAAAATTAGTATTAAGAATGGCTGCTATATTTGAAGTTACATTCATTCCTTTTTTTTTCTTCGTGCTTTCATTTAAATGTCTTCTTTTATTTATCTCAGCATTTTCTTTTTCACTAGGTGAATCTTTTTTCTTTGTGTTTTAATACTTTTGTTTTTTGAGACTCCTCGATTTTTGTTTGTGCCGATGTTTGTTTTTTCAAACTTTTACTTATCTGAGCTTTTTTGTCTTCACTACGTGCCTGTTTCTTTTCTTTATGTTTTAATGCCGTTGTTATTTGGTATTGTCGTTGGTATTTTAATACAGTCGTAAATTTCCGTACTTACATTATCAATGTAATTCAATAAATGTTTCTTTAGTTTTTCAATTATATCATCAGTATCTCTTTAAAATTCAATAATTTAATTTTTTTTAATAGTTTACTGTATTCTTGGGCGCTTCTTTTGTATTGTCTTGAAATTGATTTACTAAAAATCGTCGCTCTTTAATTAATCTATCTACATAGGAATCTTCCAATTGTTTTACATTTATATTAGAATAATTTAAACTTAAATCAATGTTTAAACTTAATCAATGTTTTCTTGTGAATTACTAAAACTATTAGTTAATTCATGTATTCTACCATTATTCGGAAAATGATTTATTACTGGTAAAGGTGATAAAGTATATGTTTAATACATATTATATAAGTATTCAAGGTCAAAGCTTAATGTACACGGATACATATTAAAAATGATTGATACTGTGAAGGCGATCGCGAAAACTCCAGTCATTAGAATTAGTTAAATTTTGTACTTTTTAAAAAGTTATATGTAAATTTTCTTTATTTGGAAATAGTGTACTAATAATTATTATATGGTCATTGCCTAAATTTTTCTTATTCAATGTTAGATCCTCGTAAAATTTAAAATAAAAATAAATATTTTTTTAGAAAGCAAGTGACTTGATATAATACTGGAAGATCGGGCAGTGTATAACTCAACTATCGGTTTCAACCGCTAAGTTTATAGCGTTTGGAAACCGATAGCTGCGGGGCAGCGGCCCCATAATAAAATCTATGCGTAGACGGACAATTTTAGAAATTATCAGCACAAGGAAAATCATTATATTACTTGTTTGTGTAGAGACAGCTGCAGCTATGCGTCAGTCAGAAGGCTGTAGTAAAATTTTTGTTTGCTGAATATATATGTAGAGTATACAATTTTAGTAAATTTCAAACTTTCATTAATAAATCTTAATTTTTTTTTATTATTTAAAGGTAAAATCAAATAAACTATGTACAGAAATAGTTATTCACAAGTTAAATAGAGTCAAATTTTATTACAAAGATATCAATCGAAACACCAAACTGCATATCCTAGGTGTGTGTACGTTCGCTTTTGTGTGAGATTTATAATATATATATATATATATATATATATATATATATATATATTGCCATGTTACAATATATATATATATATATTGTAACATGGCAGTTCACTGCCAGTTACAAGCGGCCGCGCAGAGCACGGCAGCGCCACGGCATGAGTCGGCGAGCGCGCGTTCGGCCGTATTCGCGGAGCCTCGGCCGGCATCGGCTAGGCCCGAGCGCACGAGAGCGAGAGTAGGTAGGCCAGCGACCCAACCTAACGTCGACGGCGAGAGGGGTCGACGCGAGCGCTGGTCATCATCTCTTCCCTTTTTCGTTCTGACTGCCGTAGCAACAGGTACTTTGGCAACTGACTCTCCGCTATTTCTTCCTGTTCGAGCATCGGACCACGTGGACGACGTGTTGCTTTAATAAAGGAGTATTGTGCGACGGACTGCTGCGTAACCGTGAGTAGAGTGTATATTGTATTAAGTGATGCTTGCGGGAATTAGTGTGCCGATTGCGGAGTAGCGCGGACTCGCGATAATTAACTCGCCACGTGGCCAATTTGCCGACAGGAGTGCGGCGAAGCATGAGTGCGGCTATAGCATGCTTCGTCGACTTAACCGTGCAGAGTCGTTCGGCGTATTAAGCGAACATTACGCCTCTACTAATTTATTGCATACTATAACTACTGTACACCTGATTGACATGACCATTATTGTACTGACGCTATCGTTTGCACTATGACGACAATTATCGTACTGACGCTATCGTTTACACTATGACTACAACTAATACACTGACGCTATCGTTTACACTATGGATATCGTTATCATACTGACGCTATCGTTTACACTATGACTACAATTATTGTACTGACGCTATCGTTTACACTATGACTACAACTAATACACTGACGCTATCGTTTACACTATGGCTATCGTTATCACACTGACGCTATCGTTTACACTATGACTACCACCATTACACCGACGCTATCGTTTACACCATGGCTATCGTTATCACACTGACGCTATCTTTTACACTGACTATGATTATTAGACTGACGCTATCGTTACACTAATTATCGCTATTACACTGACGTTTTCTCGATAAAGACAAAGACCACAGCTACACTGACACGCTATCGTCTACGTTCTCGTATGCGACACAACCATGACCTACACGACGTCACAAGGACACTACTATCGCTAGTTCTAGTCCGCGCGATAACTCGCACTAGATTAAGATTTAGTATTAGATAAAATTAATAACCGATTGTAATATAAGTAGATAGTAGTTGGGACAGCGGTCCCGTTAAGTTAAATATAGTGGTATGGAGTGAGTGAATATTCGCGTCGAAGTTCGGGCGAAGTGACCGGCGCGGCAGCTGCGGATACGCCTGGGGACTTGCGTACGTCGGGAGAGAATGGTTATCGTCGGGACGTGAATTTAAGGTCTCGTGAGGGCAGGCTGCTACGGACGCTACGATCGTCCGCACCGGTAGGCGATCGGAAGGGCGAGGCAGCTGCACCGTCCGCGTCGGGTAAGCCGTCCGGCGGCGTGTTGACGAACACGCCGCGGCTAGGAGATTACACCGGCGGGCACGAGCGAGTTCGGCGCCGGATCAGAGAAAAGGATTTCGAGACGACCGGATACGCGCCCAGGGCGTGCGTCGGTATTTCCTCGCTCGAACATCGGCGTGATGACATGCGAGTCACAAAGTGAGTATGTGTGCGAATCGACGGGAATGTCGTAGTTAGTAAAGCGCGCTGTCGGAGATCGCCTGAATGTAAACGAATTACGAATGGGATTGTTAAGTGAAATACATAACGAATCAAAGTTAATATTGTTCATTCATTCCGTACTGATACCCACGACCTTGTGTGATTGTCTCATTTCCTCTGTGTATTAATTCGTATACCGGCTAGCCGAGTAGGTGGACGAAGTGATGTTTCGACACGAGGCGGCTTCTCAAGGTAAGGGGATCGTGGGATCCTTGGCACTCCGGTGCCTGGCGCCCAGGGCCGAGGCGGCCCGCCGCCTCCTATGTATTGAAGCGGTAGTAGGAGACGGAGAATTTTGTCGGTAACGCAGTGGAAAAAACCCAGTGTTACCATACACTGGTTCTACCGTTACAATATATATATATATATATATTATAAATCTCACACAAAAGCGAACGTATACACACCTAGGATATGCAGTTTGGTGTTTCGATTGATATCTTTGTAATAAAATTTGACTCTATTTAACTTGTGAATAACTATTTCTGTACATAGTTTATTTGATTTTGCCTTTAAATAATAAGAAAATTAAGATTATATATATATATATATATATATATATATTTATTTATTTAATTATTTACCAGAATTACATAAACTTATATATTATAATAATACAAAATACAAAATTCATGCACATTGATAAGCTCCACATGTGTCAATTATGTAAAATAATTCACTGTGAAGCTGCCAATCCTGCAGAGTGAAATAAAATTCCCTGTTCGCAGGTCTGGATTACTAAAACTGCCTTAACTAATTAACAGCCATTCAAAACACAATAGGTTAGCACAGTCCTCTGTCGGACTTCCATACAGCGATCTGCCTCACCCATCCCTTTCATTCTCTCATTCACACTATCTGAATTATAAGTACAATTTTCTCTTAATTCAAATTTAAACACTTTTCTAAACTTTGTATAATAAAATATAACATAACAATTATAACAAAAATTGGATTATATTTATTTCTTAATTACTTAATGTTAATTAATTATCCATTCTGTTCCTTGATTCTGCTAGTGTATAATTTTGCTACAGCCATTTTCCCATTGTGCTTAAGCATTTGCTTAAGCACTACATAATCAAATAAAAAATAATTTTTTATAGCCTAGCATTTTACTTAAGCCTATTCTAGTCTTAATCTATTTATATTTATCTTAAATTAACTTATTCTACCTGTATCTAACTAACATAGATTTTGCTGAGGTTGGTTTGCCTGGTGCGGCATTCTTGTCTCTTGCGTATATGTACCTTTCCATCCTATTGAGTCTGGCGGGGTATGTAAGTCCAATAGCACATGTAACCGTGTAGTGTGGAAACATTTCTCTATGCTGATGCGAAGAGTCACATTTACAGTTTGATGTAAAAACAATATCATCGATCATGACAATATCTTTATGTTTCGGTTGCATTTTTAGAGAATACATTTAATTCGTGAAGATCTGCTTTCCTCTTATTCCTTGATCGAAGTAAAAAATAACCTTGTTTGCGAAAATTGTCTCAATCGGCTTGTATCTTTCTGTATTGACATCAGTTCCGTATGTAGTTGTTGACTCTTTCACATAGTTTGTATACTTTACTGTCGTATTTTTTATCCCCGTTCCTTGAAGCCATATATAGATTATATCATTGGTTATATTCTCTAATTTTAGATCTATTTTCATATACATAGAGATCATTTTGTTGTAATTATATTTAGTTATACGCCTATGTGTCCTATTATTATGCGATTTACATTTGCCATTTTCACAGATGTAAGTTCTTTTGTCTAGTATTATTTTATCTTTAATCGGTATGCCAACTGTTAAAGTAGTGTAATCATTTAGTGCTGTTATTCCTGTTTGTAGTAAATTTAAAACTATTTTCATATTTCTTGGAGCTTTTGACATATTTTCTAGATAACTCATTGATAATAACCATGTTTTAAGTTTATCAAAATCTATATTAATTGTGTTATTTATTTCTGCCATTTCTTCTTACCCAATCTTTTAATTTTGAAATATTCGAGACTCTTGTAATGTCCAGTATCTTTAGTTCATTTGGTAAATAATTGAAAGTATTGATTGCCCTTAAATAACTGCTTTTAGTACTGATAGTTTTGGAGTATTTTGGTATTACTAATGATTTCTTTCTCGTTTTACTCGTAGAGTTGATATAATGATCTTGGCTGAGTCCGACGGGGCCATTGGCAGTGTCAGACTGTCAAGGAAGAAGAAAGGGAAGCGGTGGGAAGGGGGGAGTGCAAAGGCAGCTGGTGCTCCCAGAGAGCTTCAAAATAAGAGAAGAAAGAGGACAAGAAGAGAGAGAGAAAAGAAGACAAGAGGGAGAGAGACACATTAGAAAGGATCGGATTGACGGGGAGAATCCCGCCAAAGAAGGAGGAGGGAAAGGAAGGTGAGGACGAGGGGGAGATGGAGAAATTCCAAGGAACGCTAGAAAGGATCCTGAAGACCCTAGAGGAGGAGAAGGATGAAAGGAGAAAGGACAGGGCAGAATGGGAAAGAAAATGGCTAGAAACGAAAGAAAGGATGAATAAAAAGCTAGAGGAGGTGAGAAGCCTAGTGCAAGAAGAGAAGAGGGAGAGGACAAGGGCGGAGGAGGAGATGAGGAGGGCAACTGAGGAGGAGAGGAGAAAGAGGGAAGAGCGAGAAAGGAAAATGGAGGATAAGATAAAGAAAATGGAGGAAGAGGCAAAACCTAGGCAGACAGAAAGAGGAGATCAGAGAGGGGAAAACGGGACAGAGGAAATGGAGAAAGAGAAGAAGCGACTGAAGGAGTTAGAGTGGAGAATTGAGGAAGGGGAGAGAGAAAAGTAAAGAACAATGTGGTGGTATCAGGGCTAAAAGAAGGAAAATGGGACAAAGCTAAGGTGGGAGAATGGTTAGGTGAGAAGCTGGGGATTTCGGTAAAGGTGAAAAGGACGTGAGTCATCAAAGGAAAAGCCAAGAGCAAAATAGGAGTGGAATGTGAAAATAGAGAGGAGAAAGAGAAGATTATGGAGGAAAAGAATAAGCTGAAAGGGACGGACTGCTTCATCGACCATGATTTGACGTGGCGGGAGAGGAGAAACAGAGAAAGGTTGAACGGGCTCGCAAGAGAATGGAGAAGCGAAGGAAAGCCAGTGAAAGTAGGAAGAAACAAGTTAACGGTAGGAGACACAACGTGCTTCTGGAACGAACGAGAGGATAGGCTTTTTCGAGAAGGGGAGAGGGGATCAGGAGCTAAGGAAGAAAGGAGGGAAAGTGTACGCGTGCTTCGTGGACATGAAAGCAGCCTTTGACAAAGTAAACAGGGAAGAAGTGTGGAGAATGATGAGGAAGCTGGGTGTGACCAGAAGGATAAGGGAAAGGGTAAAGGAAATTTACGAGAAGACGGTATGTGAAGTAAGGATAGGGGAAAGGAATGTAAGCAGTTTTGAGACACAGAAGGGAGTGAAACAGGGATGCCCGCTAAGTCCACGGCTGTTCAACGTGGCAATGGCAGACTTAGAAGGAGAGATGGGAAAGGTGCAAGAAGGAGGAATAATACTAGGGAGAAGGAAAGTATGGTCAATCTCATATGCAGATGATGTAGTACTGCTCGAAACAAACGCGAGCGGGTTGAAACAAATGTTAAGAAGATTCAGAGGATTCATCAAGAGAAAGGGATTGGAGCTGAACACAGAGAAAACGAAGATTATGATTTTCAGAAACGGAGGAAGAAGGAAGAGGGAAGAAAAATTTGAATGAGATGGAAAGGAGATAGAGGTGGTGAAAACATTTGAATACTTGGGATACAGGATGAAAGAAAACGGGAAAGAGGAAGAACAGGTGAAGAAGGTGAAAGGAAGGGCAAATGCGCTGATAAGTACTCTGTGGGGCCTAGGAGAGGCAACGTTGAAGGACAGCTGGAAGATGAGGATGAAGCTGTTCGACGCTCTAGTGCAGAGTGTAAGAGAATATGGGGCGGAGATATGGGGTTGGAAAGGGCAGGAGGAATTAGAGAAGATACAGAGAAGGTACATCAAATGGGTGCTGCACCTAGATAGGACCACGCCGGCACATGTGATTCACTGGGAGACGAAAAGGTTTAAACTAGAGACAAGGACAAGGAAAAAGGCAGTTAGGTTTGAAAGGAAACTGAGGAGGGCAAAAGAAAACACGTTACTAGGAGAATGCTGGAGGCTGCTAAAGAAGGAGGGAGAAAGGGGAGAATGGAAGGGAAGAGGGAAGGACGCGAGGAGAATGGAACTAAAGAAGTGCGGGATATCTGTGGCGGAATATACAAGAAGTATGGAGGAGGAAGAGGGAGTGGAGGAAGAAATAGAAAGGATAAACAAGGACACACAATGGCAGAAGTGGAGAGAGGAAATAAATGAGTCAAAGTATGCGGGTGAGATAAGGGAGGTAATGATGGAGCAGGGAAAAATACCAGAGTACCTGATAGAAGTGGGAGAACACAGAAGAGGGGCGCTCAGCGTTACGGCAAGGTTCAGACTAGGGTGTGAGACAAGAGGGAACAAATACTGGAAGAAGGAAGAAGAAAGCGTATGCAGGCTGTGTGGGAGAGAGGAGGAGATGCTTAAACACGTGTTCGAAGAATGTGTGGAAACGAAGATAGAGGGGAAAAAGTGACAGGAAGTAGTTGGAGGGAGAAGAACGCAAGTGGGGAAGCTTTATAGCACTATATGGAAGAGGAAAAATAAAGAAAGGTCGCAAGAATAAAGGAGAGGAAGGCAAGGAAGGAAGGAAACAAAAGGATAAAGCAGAAAAGAGATTTGAAAAACGCGCGCAAAGCATGCGGGGAATTCGTTTAAGTCCCTAGGAGAAGAGAGAGAAAGAAACTAGGAGGGTCGGTAAGGAAGGTAGGAGTAATAAGACGGAGGGAAGAGGGAGAAGATAGAGGAACGAGAGGAAGTGAAAGGAAAGCACATGGTGAGGAGAGCAGAGAGGTTATAATAGGGAGAGAGAGAGAGCGTGCAAAGCTAACAAAGATAAAGCGAAGATAAAAACGCTAAAATGTCGCAGCATAAGGGAAGAATAGAGAGAGAGAGATGCGGGACATGAAAGAGGAGATGAAGGAGTGGAGGGTGAAGTTTCAATTAGAGAGAGGGAGAAGGACGGAGGGAGGAAGGAGCAAAGTAGGAGAGAGAGGAGTGATCATTCACAAAGGGACAAACTGGGATGAGAAGAAGGTACTGCAGGACTGGTTGGACGAGATTCTAGAAGGAACGAGCTGGGAGCTGGAGGAGACATCGAACCAGGATACAAAAAAAAAGAATGGAGCAGTGGATGAGTTGGGAAGAGAGAAGGGCAAAGAAGGAAGCCATGGGGATAAGAGAGAGAAGAAGAGAGGAAGCAAAAAAGAATGAGGAGCTGCTGAGAAATGGGGATTTTAAGGTGAGAGTGGAGGGGATCCTGTACGAGTGGAAGGAGGAGGAGGGAAGGATAAAAAGGGTAAGAGAGGAAGAGAAGAGTGAAGAAGAGGAGAGAGAGGAAAGGAGGAAGAAGAAAGAGTAGCAAGAGAGAGAAGAGAAAAAAAGCGTATTATGCACATGCACATGTATATATGTTAGAAAGTATTGTAAATACGAATGTATAAAACAATAAAGAATTATTATTATTATTATTATTATTATTATTATTATTATTATTATAAGATATAATGATCTTTTAAAGTGTTGTAATGGTATGTTATACTATTATATATGAAACATTTCTGTATGCTAAGTGGAATAATTTCTTGAAACATATTTTTATTTATTATTTTAAAAATTCTAGTCTGTACTGATTGTAGTAATTTTAGCCTATTTTGGTACGCCCCACCCCACGCAATTATTCCACAATTTATTAGACTATGGAAAAGTGCATAGTAAACCATGTTTAGAGTGTTAATATCCATAAATGGAGTTATTTTACTGAATACAAATATTAGGTATTTGGTCTTTTTTATTAGATACTCTATATGTTCGCTCCATCTCATGTTGGAATCGAAAATAATACCCAAGTACTTTGTTTCCGTAACTCTTTTAAGGAGCTCGTTATTAATTTTTATATCTATGACGACCGCGACACTATTTATATAATCCCCAAAAGTAATATATACTGTTTTTTGTACGTTCTGTGTTAACTTATTTAGTCTAAGACATACATATACTTCCAAGTGTTTATTCATGATTTTTTTTACTTCGCTCCAGTTTCTTCCTTTGGCCATGATAACTGTGTCATCAGCTTAGGATAATATTGAGTTTTCCGGCATTCTGTTTAGCAAGTCATTCGCGTATAGTATGAAAAGTAGGGACCCCAGTGCGTATTACTTTATAGTCGCTTTCACTTGTTTCTAATCTTACTTTTTGCTGGCGGTTATTCAGGTAGCTTGAGATTAGTTTATGGCTCACTCCTCTAACACCATACGAGTAGAGCTTGTCTTGTGATTAACAGTATCAAATGCTTTAGCTAAGTCAAGGAAGGTAACTGCAATTGGAATGCTTTGGTCTAGACTTTCATATATTATTTTGAAAATAGCACTTAATACATCTTTTGTACCTATGTTCTTGATAAATCCATATTGTCTTTTGCTCAGTATTTTGTTCTTATTTATAAAATCTAATAGTCTCTTATGTATAATCTTTTCAAATATTTTGACAATATTAGATATTAATGATATAGGTCTAAAGTTGCCCATATCATTCTTCTTTCCAAATTTGAATATTCAAATTACTTCAGCTATTTTTAATACATCCGGCCATATAGATTTTTCTATACACTGGTTAAAAATAAATGCCAGCGGTTTCGAAATTAGTGTATCCGTTGTTTTTAGTGTCTTTGCGTGAATCTTGTCTACCCCTCCATTTTTCAATTTCAAATCTTTTATTATTTTGCTTATTTCATTCTCATAGCGGGTTTTATATACATAGTTTTTTCATTGTTCTTTGGTAATTCTATATTTCTGTTAGAAGGTGTAGAAATTTTATCACTCAGTTTGTTCCCTAGGTTACAGTAGTATTCATTTAGCTTATTAGCTATTTCATTTTTATTTTCTGTCATTACACCATTTTCCATTTTCAGTTGTTTAATGCTATTGCTAGTTTTATTACGATTTCTCCCAAACTTGCTTTTAACGTATGCCCATAGCTTCTTCGGGTCATTTTTGTTCTTTTCGATGCATCTCTTACTGAATTTTATTTTTGCTTCTTTTATAACTTTGTCTAATGTTTTAACAAAATTTTTGTATTGGCCCTTGAGAGTTTCATTGTTTGGATCCTTTTTAAGTCTATTATACATTACACTTTTCGTATTGCACGATTTAATTATTGCTTTCGTTATCCAATCTTTTCTTGGGGTATTATTATGTTTTTGTTTGTTATGTGTACTATATTTTGCTTTTTCCATACAGATATTACATCTTTAATCAAACCATTAATCGCTTCATTTGGTTCCTTATCAGTATAATATTTACCTCAGTCTATCCGTGTGGCCGCACGGTATAGTTTGTTGTAATTATAATAATATTCCTTTCGGTTTCGTTCCAAATTATTGTTCTGTATTTTTCCGTTTTTTATTTCCAGGAACAGTGGGTAATGATCCGTTATAGGTATTTTCAGAGTTATTGCACGTGTATTCAGGAAATCTGTTTTTATGAGCATGTTATCAATACATGTACCCGAATCCGATGCCAATTTCATCGGTCTCGTAGTACCTGTAAACCCAGGTATAAAACTATTCTCTAATAGGTTATTTATGAGATCCATACTTATCGCATTACAATCTAGAAAATTAATATTAAAGTCCCCTATTATAATATGATTTGCTATGTTTCTTTTTCTTATTAGGTAAGTTTTAAGATTAAGATTGAATTCCGAACTACTCAGGTCATGTGATCTATATAAGGAGGAAATTTCTAAATTTCTTTTATTTCTTAAGGTAATAATTGAGTTTAATATTTTAAGTTTACCAATAGTTATTGTTTCACATGAGTGATATATGTCCTCTCTAATATAAACCACTACACCATCACTTTTGTTTATATTTCCATAGTTGCTTGTTGAGTTGTTAACTTTCAATTCCATACCAAACGTCGATGTAAACTGCAATAAGTTTTACGTTGGACAAGAAATAATTGAACTTCCTACAGGAAGTTATGAGCTTGAGGATATCGAACGAACTTTGCAAAGCATCCTCGATATGCGAGGCATAAAAGTTAGTATCAAGCCAAATAATAATACATTGCGTAGCATTATTGATTCCAGTCATGAAATCAATTCTCATCCAAGTGACTCGATTGCTCGTCTACTGGGATTCACTCCAAGAGTCTTGAAACCCTATATAAGTCATGACTCTGATTTACCAGTAGCTATTCTCAAAGTGAACGCTCTACGAGTCGAGTGTAATAGTACAGCAGGAGCATACATAAATCAACAAAAAGTTCATACAATACATGAATTTTTCCCAGCAGTTCCACCAGGTTACAATATAATTGAGGTTTCTAAAGAAATAATATACTTACCGATATCTGTGAAAGTGATTGATCATTTACAACTACGTCTAGTAGATCAAGATGGCGAATTGATCAATCTTCGAGGTGAAATTATTACAATTCGTTTGTATCTGAAAAGCACTTGAAATGGGTATTGTTTTTAATGCTGACAAAAGCTATAATAAGAGCTCAGTATGTCATCAGACAGTCAGTCCGCAACCAGGGATCAAACGGTTAACACGTCGGAACAGTCAATTTCTTCAAAGTCTCGATCTCACAGTAAAGCGTGGTGGAGAAAAAATAGGTCAACGAGTGAGAAAGATACAGAAAAAATAACTTGTACATTTATCTGCTGCTGCCAAGATGGAAGCAGTTCTTAACGTACAATCTCCAGTCATCTTTGATGAATCTGTCTCACATTATGAGGTTCATGCACATCAACCCTACATCGCACTTACATTCAACAATAGTGATGAAATTCGAATAGTTATTCAGCATCAAGATTTGTGTGTGCTACCATCCAAAAGTTCTCTACACATTTGTGGAAAGATTACAAAGCAGGATTGTACTGCTTTAGAGCATACGTATTTCGCGAAAAATGCTATTAGTCATCTCTTTGAGGAAATTCGATACGAGATGAATGCTATAGAAATTGATCGATGCAAAAATGTTGCTGCAAGAACTTTGATGAAAGGCTACACTTCTTTCTCACCCAGTCAGCTAACGTATCCGGAAAATTCCAGCTGGACGCCTACTACTGACGTGGGAAATATATCTGATAATAATGGAAACTTTGATGTGACAGTTCCTCTATCATTGATTTTCGGTTTTGCTGAGGATTATCGAAAAATCGTTGTAAACGTTAAGCATGAACTGATTCTCACAAAATCGAGAAATGATTTGAACGCTGTTTTACAAGACCCTATAATGGTAGATGGAAGACCTACATACGAAGACTTTAAAATTGAAATCACTCTTATAGAGTAGCTTATGCCCTACCTCGTTCTATCAGATCATCCTCGTTGTTGCTTCATTCCTCGTAATCGGGGTTACGGCGGGGCTGTGGTGGCCTCTCCACCCTTGACTTCGTCGTCCTCCTGGTCGTCCTCTCTTTCTCTGGTCCTTTTTTCTTATGCACTGCTCTTTGGTAACGTCTTACTGCCTCGGGAGCTGGCGAGCTACTCTCTCTCTGTGGCGCGCTGCGCCACAGTCGCCTGCCCGACCTTCCCTACTTTCCGGGCTGCTACAAGCCGTGCGCTGAATGGCGGCCCGCGATATAAGATCGCACTCGATTGGCTCTCTCCTCCGTTCGCGACGTCGCGTTTTTTCGATTTCGCGGAACGTCGGTCTCTCCCCGCTCGGCCCGAAAAGTAGGGGTACTGGTAGTTTTCCAGCAGTGTTAAGCCGCATGCCGCCATCGGATTTTCTTGAATTTCATAATCTAAAGTAAATATATTGCTTTCTTTTAGAAGAAGCTTTGTAATAGTAAAGTTTTCGACTTCTTCAAAAACACGTTAGAACACGTTTTGAAGTATTTGGAGTTAGAATCACGTGTTTTTAGAAAATGTTCGTATGGATGTGTGTATGTATGGATGCGTGTGTGTGTACGTATACCGTCATATTTCTGGAACTACTCCATCAATATCAATTAAATTTTACATGCATATCTATTTTTTAATTCTGGAGAACAAGTTATTTATGATTTTGTAAACTAGTTTTCATTTTATAACTGCTTTTCGCTTTTTGCAAATACATTGTTTACGTGTTTTTCAATCTTCTCATTATTACAAACAATTGGACTATTCGCTATGTGCGTATACGTATTTGACGCGTATTCTACGTGAATTCGTGGCCTCCCTCCGAACTAAACATTTGCAATGATGTATTGCTTATATGGACAAAAAGACAAAAAATATTTTTTAACCAAATTCTAGATGTTTAAAATGTTTGTATGTATCAAGTACAGTGACAGTTATCTTACAAAAAAATTTGCAACAGTTTAAGGCAATCAACATTTGTAAATAAATTATTTTGTGCAACTTCCCATATAAGCATATACAATTTTATCAAACCAACAGTTCTCACTTTTGCCGCAAAAGTAGCGCTGATAGTAAATTGTGCAAGGAGCGAATAATGCATTTGAGAGAGAATAACACTATCTATTTTTACCCGTTTGGCTCTCAGGATCAAAAACAGAAATGAAAATTTTATTTGTGAAATGTATATATCTGAAACTAAACCGCACGAAAAAAATCGCTGCCAATTTATTGGCACGTAGTATAATCATTAAAGATTCTTTATTTATAGTTTTAGATAGCTTTGCGAATATGAATAGTAAATACTTTGTTTTATTTTTTATATGTGTTATATGCTTTTCCCATTTCATTTGTGAGTCAAAAATTACTCATAAGTATTTGGTCGAATCTCTTTCTATTTTCATGTTATTAATATAAATTTTTAAATTAGAGGGAACGCTGTTGCCATAAATACCAAAGGTCATGTACGCTGTCTTTGTCATATTTAATGATAGACCATTTAGAGTCATCCGAATATTTACTTCAACTAGATACTTGTTCATTTTTTTCTCAGTTTTTCGCCAGGTATTATTCGAGCTTAATATTATAGTATCATTCGCATATGATACAATACAATTATCAGGCACTAAATATAAGTGTTCATTAATATAAACTATAAATAACAAAGGTCCTAACACAGTTTTTTGTGGGACTCCGGTACCTATTGTTAGTCTATCGCTTTTACATTTTAGAAATTTAACTATTTGCTCTCTATCGTTTAGGTAAATTTGTAATAAATTAAGCGTTATACCTCTTATGCCATATTTTTCTAATTTCGCAAGCAGTTTTCTGTGATTAATCGTGTCAAAAGCCTTGGCTAGATCGAGGAAGGTTGCTATAGTAGGCTGACTTTTATTAAGATTGCTGTATATAAATTTAGATATTAAAGCTAGTGCATTCTTTGTACCTTTATTTTTTCGAAAACCAAAGTGATTTTCTGATAAAATATTACATTTACTAAAGAAATTTATTAATCTTTTATGAATTATCTTTTCTAGTAATTTAGTAATGTTGGATATTAAGGAAATTGGTCTATAGTTAGCAGGAAGATGTTTGTCATTCAATTTATAAATTGGTACTCTTCCGCAACCTTCAATGGTTTTGGCCAAATTCCTTTTTCTATACATAGATTAAAGATGTTCACCAATGGTAGCCTAATGTGATCTAGTATACTTTTAAGTACGATTGTGCTGATTCGATCTACTTCTCCAGCTTTGTTACTCATTTCCGAGAAAAACTTTTCAATTTTATCGCTATTTGTCGGTCTTAAAAAAATGGTTCGATTGTTTGCGATAGGTTCTTTTAAGTTTTGTTTATTCGGAATATTGATTTTATTTTGGGCCTATAATACTGAACAACTTGTCAAAAGCATTAGCTATATCTTTCGTATTTGTTATTCAATCACCACTTTCTTCAATACACTTGATACTATTACCATTTCCATCAGATTTCTTGTTAAGTTTTCTTTTAACAAGTTCCCACAGTTTTTCGTTGTTATTTTGTATTGTTGTTTTTCATGTTGTTTTTCTACTGATAAAGCAATAACGAGAGGGTAGTGATCAGTGAAGCTACTAAGAAGTTTGTACGCTGTAACATTTATATCATTGGATTTAAAAAATATATTGTCAATACAAGAACCCTGAGTTGACATGTTTGTGCTGGGTTTGGTAATACCAGTCAACAGTGGTATAAATCCAGATTCCAAAACATTATTTAAAAATATAGTGGAGTCATGGTTATTACTTTTGATATCTATGTTAAAATCACCTATTACAAGATATTTTTTACGTAGTTTGTCGCTTTTGTATAACTGTTTACTGAGTTTATAAAATCAGGTTTTTGTAAATCATGGCACCTGTATAATGAAGTTACGTTAATATTCGTACCATCTTTTGTCTTTGGAACTGTATTTAGGAGTTATTTTGTTTACTATTTCTATTTCAGTATTGTCCGATATTTTGCTATTAATATAGATAACAATACCGTCTGCTCTATGAATTTGACTGTGGTTATAATGTATATTATAATTCAGCAGGTTGTACAACCAAAATACTTCAAGTACCTTGATTCGGAACACACTATTAAGTCAGGTTTTATGCTAAGTCTTTCTATACACACTTCTAGTTGATTAAAATTACTTTTTAGATCACGAATATTTACATACAATACATTAAAGTCACTACTACAAAGCATACTATCCAAAGATTGCAAGTCTTGTATTTCCTTTTCGTTTTCGATGGCACAGCTGTGTAGTCGTGCTCACGCATTACTGGTGTTGTCTGAATTTTGCGATGTAGCTTGAATAGTATATTTACTTGTTTCGATTTTTTGACATACTCTTAAAAGCACTAGTTTTGGTATGAATGGAGGAAATTTAATTTAAATGAATAGATAACTATAAAAAAAACAAGTAAAAAAATTTCGTTGTTTTAGTTTATTTTTCATTATTTTTTACTTGTTTTATTTTTAAAAGGTTTTCTATCCATTTAAATTAAAGTTCCTCCATTCATACCAAAATTAGTGCTTCTAAGAGTATGTCAAAAAATGTTCAGCACAATTGGGCCGTACATTGTCCTGGAATTGTGTGGACAGTGTTTTTCGGCGTGTGAAATTAAAAATAATTATTTTTTCGAGTTTTAAAGGTGGTGTGTCCCCTTAAATCATGGCATGATATTTAGATCATCAAAAGATCTTAGACACTGATCTCCCACATATATTTTGTATTTGTTTGCCTTAATAAAATTGTATGCACTCTTATCCACATTAATAATAGCACGAAGTTTGTTTGTCTTATTATTAGTAAGTGTGCACAGCATTGCAGAATAATTCAGTATCACCAAAATTTCTTTCGTTGATATCTATTTCAAGCTCTTTAAGTGATATATTATTGTCGATTCCAACAATTTTAAGTCTTGGTTCTAATATTTTCTCTTGCTTTACTATAAACTCTCTTCCTAACTTTGCAACGTCACTCTTATTCACACACCCCAAAATTACCGTCCATATGTAACATTCAAATGTTATATTTATTACAATTTTATATTGTTACAAACAAAAATAGCGTAAATTTCATGTTCATTTTCTTTTCAAAAATAATTGTTGACTAATCTAAATTTTTTGGCATACATTCGAATATAATTCAGGCTAGGTTCCGTTCAGGTATTAAAATAAAACACGATATTTATAAAACGCGTTTCTAACATATTTTTCATGAATCTGAAGCTATTACAAAGAATCCATTACATTCGCTATTACAAAGCTATCACAATTATTTTTCATGAAGCATGAAGCTATTACAACGATTCCTTTAGGAGCAAGCAAAACTGTATAGAAAAATTGAATTTTAGAGATTCACTTATAACTCAGGAACCAATCAACAAAATTATTTAAATTTGACAGTAATTACTTTTTGTTATGATTAATCACCAACTTTTTTTCAACAGTCTACTACTTAGTTTTGAAGATATAAAGAATCAAAAAAATTTTTTTTTTAATTTAATCTACTTTATCTTACAAACTATAAGGTTTTAAAAGATGCGCAAAGAACTTAGCTAAGACACATAAAATATCTACGTTTTTCCAAAATCTCAAGTACATTAAAATCTTTTTACGTCCTTAATCGAGAAAGAAAAAAAAACTCATTTTTTGCAGTTATTGATTTATTACTAAATAAATATGTAGTCGAAAAACTTGAAATTTTATAGTTCGACACGTGACCTATAAACATGTTTTTGCGACGTTATGATGTGAAGTTTCAGAGATATGAATATTTCAAAAAAATTACCTTTTTCATTTTTGCTTCCAAACGGTGCCGTCGATCCCGAGGACCAAACTGGAAAAAGTAGATAATTTTATTCTCTTTCAAACGCATTATAGCTGAATTGTTTGTATTAATGGAATGATTAAAAAAGCGCAAAATAATGATTTTCAAAAATCAAAAAATGGCCATAAAACAAAAACTAGTTGACAAAATACAAAATTATTACTTCTCCCAAATTCAGAATCCAAAAATAGATATACATGTCAAATTTTATTGATATTGATTGAGTAGTTTGAGAAATATTACGGTATACACATACACGCACACGCACACACACACACACCCACATAGATACGGACATTTTCTAAAAATACGTGATTCGAACCGTTATTATAGATCAAACGTTACTTCAATTTACTTATCTAATCAATCATAATAATAACATTTTTTAAAAACATATTTGTCGATATTGACAATTTAACCTACACATCTATAAACATACAAAACATGCAGCCTATACTTGTATACTTCCTAATATAGTCAAGTCAGACCATGCGGCACTGACTGCATGCATGCACATCTCAAGTTGTCAGCGGTCACAGACTTAACCTAAAAATAACGTAAAAAAATTCAATATAATAAAGAACAAGTGTTTTTCTTAAATTCCATTTGATGCTTCATGATCGTACATCATTTTAGTCTACTTCCGCTACTGAAACGAGCAACAAACATTAATTATTAATAATTTATACTTTCAAGTTTGATCGCCAGTCCTTATAGAGCATATCAATTTAAAATGTGACGAAAATGGCTTGTCCAGCATCCTGCTCTTTCTTGAGCTAGTCTCTTATCACCTTCTTGACCTCGCATTAAGCTACCGCCACATGGCACTCTTTGGCTCGGAGCCTGTTTGCTCCTCTTCCTGCTAGTCTGTCCGCTTTCTTATTTCCTCGAACTCCAGAGTGCCTTGGTATCCACATAAGCTGTACTTTGTTTCTCGCCAATGGGGACGTGAGTACCTGTCGGCAACCAAGCACTTCCTTAGAAGTGATGATAATACTGTTTATGGCCAACAGAGCGGCTCTGCTATCCGAGCATAAGGTGACTATCCGGCAGCTCGTTCCTCTGCTTAGCAGCTCCTTTGCTGCTTCCTTTATAGCCCTTACCTCCGCTTGGAAAACCGTGGTATGTTGATCGAGTGAGCAAACGATCTCACCCGTTCCCCCTCTTTTCCATGCCCCGGCTCCAACCCCATTCTCATCTTTGGAGCCGTCTGTGAACCAGACAATGCTCCGCTCGAGTAAGGGATGTGTCCCCCCGGCAAACACGGAACAACTTTTCCAGAACTGGCAGCAGTATGTCGATGCCCTGTTGCAGCAGTGCCGGGAAGATCCCGTCTGGGCCTGCTGCCTTATACGCATCAAACGTGTCCACTGCCCATCTAATTCTGTCCTTGTTCGTGATATACCTTGCTAGCTTCCAGTCTTCCCCTCGCGGTCGTGACCTGAATGGATCCCTATCCGATTCTGAATTTAGACTAGGAAAGTATGCTTTTATAAGCCACTCCAGGGCTTCCTGCCAATTCTTTGCCCAGTTTCCTGCTTCTGATTTAATCGGGTCGGCTAAGAGATTTTTAGGTTTTTGGAGAACACTGAGCAGCCCAGTCGTGTCTGATACCGTGCTTTGGCTGATGCAATATCTTCTCCAGCCCTCTACCTCAGCTTTCTCAATCGCCCTTTTATATTGTTTTTGCTCCGAATCATAAAGCCGCTTGTCCTGATCTCTCTGCGAGTGTCGCAAGCGGTTTCTGATCCGTCTAACTTTTCTCCTTTGCTTCTGTAGTGAATTGTTCCACCAAGGAGCCCCCTTTACATCTTTTTTCTTCTTCAGCTCGCAATTGCTTTCGAAGCAACTGCTGATCATATCTTGTAGGATCTCGCAGAAGCGGTCGATATCCTCGGCCGCCCCATAGGTGGCCGGAAGGAGCTCGATCCTTGCTTTGAGTTCCTCCCTGTAACCCTCTCAGTTAGTTTTCCAAGGATTCCTTTTAAAGACGCCCGCCGTGCTGTAAGCTCCAAGTCAGAAAACGATATAATTGTGATCCGGCATAGAGACCTCATCCGACCCCCTCCATTCCGTTACCTTCGACCACATTCCTCTAGATGCTAGGGTGCTGTGAATGACCTTCTCCCTTATCGCATTCTGGCATTTTCGTCGAGGCCAAAACCTCCAGCATTTATTAGCGGGATCCCTTCATCCGTGTGATTGCCCCTGTTAGGGGGATCCTCACGCACAGGAAAGCCCTTTTTAGGGGGATCCTACCATTTATTCTCTTTCCACCAGGTCAAGGTTTGATTAGACTACTACTGCCCAGACGAGCCCCTCCACCGACCCTTAAGGATACACGAGAAGGTGGCAGTGCTCGAAGAGTATACTTTTAAAAAGTTTTGTAAAAAGTAAACCACCAGTATACTTTTTACAAGATTTAGCGGGAGAAGACATTGATCGATTATTTCGCCGAAGAATTAAGCAGAGTATGTCAAGATTTAAACGAAGAGGTTTTCCAGATTGAAGAAATCTGAAAAGCAAAAGTAAAGGACGTAAAATAGAATATCTCGTCAAGTGGAAGGGATATCCGGATAAATTTAATTCTTAAGTCAAGGCGAGTGACGTTGAAAGAATATAAAAGAAAAATAAAGGACCAATTCTACATTGTTCTGCCGAGTAACAGCAGCATAAATTATTTCGCGGAAAATACTACAACGCATTTATTACACAGCTATCTCAGCAAATACGTCTTCAAATTCAACGGGAGATACGGGACGTTGACAGTAACACTACATTTTAAAAAAATGAGTGATTAAAAAAAACGAAAAAATGGACAGATACGTAGAATATTTTAATTCACAAGTTGGATATTGCCATCGTGCTGGAATTGAACGAGTGTACATGGGTTATCCCTATCAAAAAGGCCATGGAGGTATTGCTTCATTTTTAGCTGGTATATTTCGACGCGTGGTGTCAAAGCTGTTGGAAAGGATGCGCACCGATTGGGAATAAACATCATGTCTGACGTAACAATGGGAAACAGGCTTATTAAGAAGTCTTTCCGTAACCGTGTTAGAGGATGGGGCGAAAACCTCAAAAGGGAAGCTGAAGAGAAATCAGTTAAGCTGATGGAGGGATCGGGATATAAACGAGCACGTCGCGGACACCCATTTCAGTTGCAATTGCTTGGTGGACGGCAATATTGTAAAACGTAGAAAGACTAAAAAAAAATACGAAGAAAGGTGATACTAAATCTAGCGGCATCAGAAAGGGTAAGAAAAAGCAGCCTAATAAAAAGAAGAAAAGAACAGCTAGAGACATTTTTGATAACAAAAAAAAGATCGAGTTCTTACATACCCATTCCTGTGAGTGTCTAAAATCTGAGCTGCTTTTGTTTGAAATACGTCCTACTCAAATTACAATCGAAGGTTCACATTGGATGACATATAAGCCAATATCATCGCTAACTGATAACTCACCTATAGAGTTTGTACAACCAGGTAATCGTGAAGAATATATCAATCTTGCTCAGACAATATTCAGTCTCAGGGTAAAGTTAAGAAACCGTGTGACTGAACATGATGTACCAGACGCTCAACGTGCAGTTTTTACATCTAATGTATCCAAAGTTGTACCTGTTAATATTTTAATTTACTCTATGTTTAATCAAGTGGATGTGTCTTTCAATCAAAAACCAGTATCAACATCGAGTAATGCTTACGCCTACAGTGCATACATCGAAACTTTACTAAACTGTGGGCCTACTGCTAAATCTTGACACTTGAAGAGTGTCTTATGGTGTCATGATAAAAGTGGGCAGATGATCAGCCTAGATAATAACATAGGACTGGTAGAATGTCGAAAATTTTCATTAGCAACACAGACAGTTGAATTAAAAGGACGCCTTCATTGAGATGTATTTAAACCTTAAACTACCAAATGGCATAAAATTTGTCCTCTTCTTTACGCGGTAATTTTTATAGAAAAAGTCGTAGAATAATATTGGAACTACTATGTACGATAGAAAATTTATCGCTCTTTTCAAATCCGTTGTCAGTTTTATAAGTTTTGCAATTGTTTTTGTACTACGATTGTTTAAACAAAAGAAACGTGATTTTCAACTCATTTTTTTTTAATCCAAATACGCACTCATGCGCATTTGGATTGGGCTATAACTCTGAATCGGGTGGCATATTGGTCTATATTAAAAGATAGCATGGTTGGTTCTCCCGATTTCAAAATGGCGGCCACCAAAATGGCTGTTTCTAACCATAAATGCATTTTCAAGCTTTAGAATTTTTTTTCTCGATAAGTATTAACTTTATGAAAAAATTTTATAGAATAAAAAATGTTTATAATTGATCGAGAAATACGTGTGATTTTTTTCAGATTTTTTTGAATAAGTTTGAAAATTTTGAAAAAATTGCCTCATCCAAAAATTTTTAAAATCATCTGAAAAATTATTAAAAAATTCATACGTATTTTTTTTTATCCATTTCAAGCATTTTTCTTAGTATAAAATTATTTTGGAGAGTCTATAGTTATCGAGAAATATATTCTGAAACTATTTTATGACAATTTTTTTAGAAAGTCCATCCTCCATCGATAAAGAATGTTTTTATTGCATTATTTCAGGAATTAACAAATTGTTGAAGATTGTTTCAGTATAATGTAATTGTTTATACTTATGAGCCCTTAAAAACTTTTTCAAAAGTTTAGGTTTAGAAAATATTTTTTCATAGCTGACTGTGTCATAGGTATAAATAGTACATTTTTATACTTTTTAGTTTTCAAACATTCTTTGATAGTTTAGGCATATATATCCAAACGAATAAAACCTAACGATACAGAATCATTTTTCGAAGATGAAACATTATTTGAGGAAGATGATGATGATTGCTTTCTACCTACATCAAATAACTCCGATAAAGGTGATTATACTGATAATGACGGCTCAGGTCTTGATGAAGAATATATTTCCTCGAAGAAAAGCAAACAGAAAAAATTGGAAGAAAAATCACAGATTTTCATGGGTTGGAGGGGAAAAAGTTTATGATCCTAAGTGTTTGGTAAATGATATATTTCTTTCTGGAATAATAAAAAATAAAATTCTTCAAAGCACGCCTACTGAGTTATTTAAATTATTCTTTTCGGGAGAAATTAAGAAATATATGATCGATGCGACGACTAAAAATGATTTGACGATGTCAATGGAAGATCTCAACAACTTTATTGGAATTATACTTATATCATCTTATAATATGTCACACAATCAATTCTATTATTGGTCTACAAATCCATATTTGAAGTGTGAAATTGTGTCTTCTACAATGAGCCGCAATAAGTTTCTAAATATCAAATCAAAACTAAAATTTTCGAAACAAAATGATCAATAAAAGGAAGACAAAATTTGTAAAGTGCAAAAAATCATCAATATGTTTCGAACGAATATTCAACAATTTGGATTTTTTTCAACCGCTATTTCAGTTGATGAGATGATGATCCGATTTTTCGGTCAAACATCTCTAAAGCAATACATACCAAATAAACCTGATCAATTTGGTTTGAAATTTTGGGCTTTATGCTCATCTGATGGTTACCTATTCGACTTAGACATTTACTGTGGAAAGAATTCCAACAAGAATGACGATAAATTATCGGCGTGTACACTTTCTTCTAGAGTAATTTTACAAATGGTAAATAAACTTTTGTTACATACATAAAAAAAAAGTTAAATCGGTATCACTTATATGTTGATAATTATTTTACAAGTCCCGATTTTTTTGTTTACCTAAAAAAACTTAGTTTGAAAGCAACAGGTACACTGCGTAAAAATAGAATTGATAAAGGACATAAGATGGATAAAAAGAAATCAAAAGGTTCTTACTTAGTACATCATGATAAAAATAGTGGACTAAATTATATAAGTATTATGGATTCAAAACAAGTGTCTCTTCTTTCGACAGCAGCAGGTATTACACCTATGAATTCAGTAAAAAGATATACAACAATAGCTCGTAATAAAATTGAATTGAGTTTTTCTTTAGCTTTTTCAAAATACAACAAATTTATGGGTGGCAACGACCTATAAGACTTTAGATGCAAAAAAGTAAGGCCAAGTATACATTCAAAGAAATGGACTTATTATGTTTTCATTCGACTATTGCAATCTTCTATTACAAATGCAACTATACTGTGGAACCTTTGTCAGAAAAAAGATGCAAAGAAAATGAAAACTAGAGATTTATGTGTCAAAGTAACCGAGAAATACTTGCGAAAATCTAATCCTAGTGTCACTGTACATGATGCATCACATAAACATACATCAAAACAAAGAAACTCTTGCTCCGTTGAAAATTGTAAATTGAGAACAACACGCTACTGCTTGAATTGTACTAAGTATTACTGTATCTATTGCTACGATAAATTGCATAAAAATAAAACAAACAAATGAAAAAACTAACTAAAAAGAAATAAATAAAATAATGGAAAAAATTAAAAAAAAAATAATAAAAAAAATAATAAAAATAAACAAAAAAAAAGAAAAACTCATTATATCGTCAACTTCCACATTGGTATGAGTTGAGCAACGTGTCGATTAGATGCGGCAGACGGACAATAGGTTTTTGCATTGGCAACTTTTCCGAAATTTCCAAACTCATTCAAAAAAATCTGAAAAAATTTTTTCATATCACGCACCAAATGTTTTAGAATGTGAGTGTACGATTGACAGAGATAGAAACAGTCAACGTTTTTCTGTCTCCCCATGCAAAAGAAGGTTCTAACGTTGTCCTGTCTCTCGCAGGCGACGTCGTCGAAAACCATGATTGAATCAGGGAGTACGTCGTCAGGTGCCAAAGAAACTTATACTTGGGCTGTTTCAGTGACTTTGAATAGATGTACACGTTTTCAATCTTGAGACCAATGGGATGTGTTATGAGAGCGAGCAATGTATTAGTTTTGCCACAATTTGATGGTCCACAGAATATTGTTCGAATATTGTCAGGCAGTAGTTCTTCATGACGTTTTAGCATTTTCTGCTGCTCTACTAGAGTATCGAAATTCGACACAGGCAGCTTGATTTTCTGTTGCTGGAAATGCATGTGAACGCTTCATCAGCCTAAGGGCAACTGACACTCACTAGCTATAAAAAGCGCGTTTATAATGTATCAAGATCAGTCGAGAGCTGTCCTCTCGTGCATCATGATCGTGCACAAGCAGAAACGACGCAAAGGTCGTGGAGTATTGAATACACTTATCAACAAGCTTCCAGGAGAGCTGCATCTTCCAGGATATCAGTACTGAGGACCGGGTACTAAACTAGCAAAACGACTTAGCACGTGGAGATCCTGGAATCAATGCTCTTGATAGAGCTTGTAAAGAGCACGATATTGCCCACTCACAAAATCTAGAAAACGTTGAAGCAAGAAACGCTGCAGATAAGATTTTGCGAAAGCTTGGGACAGAGTCCGGGCGTCAGACGCCGGTGTTGGAGAAAAAGCAGCTGCTTTCGCCATAGCAGGCACCATGAAGGCAAAATCCAAGTTTGGAATGGGTCTTAAAAGGCAAATAAAGAAGCAGAAGAAGAAAAAGAAGCCATCTTTATCATTGGCCAAAGTGATCAAAGCTGCTTCCACTTCTGCTATTCCAAGCAACAACTCTCACACAGTCATTCGTAGCGCTCTGAGGGCTGCTCGTCAAGCTGTAAACAAAGCTGGAGGCAAGAACGGATTTCTACCATTCCTTATACCGATATTTGCTGGTTTGGGTGCAACAGGTGCATTAGCAGGTGGCGCTGCAGGTATCGCCAAAGCAGTGAACGATACTAGTGCTGCTAAACGACAGCTTGAGGAGAGTCAAAGACATAACAAAACAATGAGGGCATACTTGAAAAAGTATGGACAAGGCTTGAGGAAAAAAAAACTTCAAATTACCACAAAGTGCATTAACTGATGCTGATCTGATAAAATATGCACGCATCTTGAAAATTCCATATTTTCGAAGTGTTTTTAGATGCGAAATGTACTACCAGCGAGTGGACCACATTATCGTGAATCAGCTATCGTCAATCTCGACGATGAAAGTGGACCAGGCACACATTGGGTCGCATATCGAAAACGAGGCAAGGATGTAGTGTATTTTCATAGTTTTGGAGATTTACAGCCACCTCAGGATCTTATGGAATACTGGAATGTGAACGGAGTCAAGTACAATCAGAAACATTACCAAGACTACAACACCTACAACTGCGGCCATATTTGTCTAAAATTTCTTTTGAATGCTATATAAGTATTGGTTGAGATTCCGGCTTACTCAGTATTGTTCGAATAGTCATGGAAGACTCACTAACACTGAGCCTATCTGGAACATCTTCTGTACTGCAAGCTCAATATTTTCCACCGCTTGAACTCTCGCCAAGTAAAAATTACGTTCTTGGACTTGTGAAACTGCTCACTGAAACGGGCCAAGCTTTACCAAGGCGAGGCCGTATGAAGAGTTCGAGACTCGATAGGGGAAGAGGCGGGAGCGTACTTAGGAGCGTACATCAATGAGCATAAGGTGCACACCATACACGAATTCTTCCCAGCTGTTTCACCAGGCTATAAGATCATCGTAGTCCCATCACCTATTATTTACCTGCCAGTCACTGTCAAGACTATAGATAACTTGCAGCTGCACCTTGTCGATCAAGACGGACATTTAGTTAATTTTCGCGGTGAAGTCATAACAATTAGATTACACATCAAATCAGTCTAAGCATAATGGGAATTGTGTACAACACCAAAGTTGGTAAAGGCTATAATAATAACTTGCAATGCCGTCGAGCAATCAGTCGTCAACGAGTACCGAAAGCGCTAACACGTCAAAACATACAGGTTCTAAAAAGTCTGGGTCTAAGAGTCGTAAAAAAATTAAGCTGTATACTATTTTGCTGTTTTCAACGAAATGGAGGACGTGCTAAGCATACAGTCACCTGTCGTGTTTGACGAATCTGTTGCGCATTACGAGATTCATGCGCATCAGCCTTATACTTTGTCAAATTTCAACAACAGCGATGAAATTCGTATAGGTATACAACATCAAGATCTATGTGTGCTGCCTTCGCGCAGTTCACTACATATATGTGGAAAATTGCAAAAAGCAGATGGCACTGCCATCGCAGGTACAACGTTCGTAAACAACGCTATATGTCATCTGTTTGAAGAAATTCGTTACGAACTCAACGCCATCGAGATTGATCGATGCAAGAATGTGGGCTTGACAAGTCTTATGAAAGGATTCGTATCGTTCAGCCCTAGTCAAAGCTCAGTGATTGAAAATGCTGGCTGGCTCGATATTGCAGACACTCAACGGCAATTGGTAGACAACAATGGCAACTTTGACGTATCAATTCCACTCAGTAAGATCCTAGGCTTTGCTGAGGATTATCGCAAAATCGTTGTGAATGCCAAACATGAGCTCATTCTCACAAGATCGAATTCTGATGTAAATTCAGTTATACAGACGCAAATAGCAGTGGCTGGTGCACAAGTTTACGAAGATTTCAAAATTGAAATCACCAAAATTTAATGGCTGATGCCGTACGTAGTACTCTCGGATAAACATAAAATTAAATTGCTCAACTATCTGGAAAAGGATAGACCTTTCACCATGAGTTTTTGAAGCTGGGAACTATATGAGTATCCATTGTTGCCCAGTACTTCGAAACATGTGTGGACTGTAAAGGCTGCTAGCCAACTGGAGAAGCCTCGCTTCGTTATTCTCGGCTTCCAGACATATCGCAGAGGACGAAAAACGGTTAATGCCAGTCGCTTTGATCATTGCAACATTAGCAACGCAACACTATTTCTCAATTCTCAACACTATCCCTATGGAAACCTCAATCTCAATATAACGAATAATCAGTATGCTCTACTCTACGACATGTATGCCAATTTTCAAAGTGCCTACTACAACAAAGAGGCTGAACCAATGTTGAACAAGACCGACTATCTCGAGTATGCTCCTCTTGTTGTGATTGATTGCTCGAAACAAAATGAGTCACTGAAGCAAGCTTCGGTGGATGTACGTCTCGAGTTTGAAACTAGAGCAAATTTTCCACTTAATACCTCTGCATACTGTCTGATCCTACATGATCGTATAGTTGAGTATAATCCCATGAGTGGGGATGTACAAAAACTCGTTTAAAGGGTGGTGGGGAAGATGGTATAACTTGTGGTAGGCAGTTAGTCAAAATGGAATACGTGCTCGATGTACAAGGTTTCAAAAAGCCTGTAAACGAATTTGTCGTCAAGGAACTTGCCATAGTTCCACTCTATATATATGTCAAGCCCTTGGTGTTTTTCTTCAAACCGCCTATACCGTGGTGCAGACTCACCGCCAAGTACAGGTGTGAAAATCTCTGGTTGGAGCGCAATTATCACGGATTATCTTGGAGTTCAGGGGATTTAGCCTATGAGGAGCTTGAAAATGTGTTGAAAACTGTTTTACACGACGCAAGCACAGTGTATGTAAAAGGAGCTGAGAAAAAGCAATGGCTCGAGAAATTCAATTTTCATGTGCTCGACATGGGTGAGATTGGCTTTCCTTCATTACAACGGCTGAAATATGATATTTTGGAGCCACTCTGTCCACATTACAAATTAGCATTCAAAGCAAACTGTGCGCACAGAAACGTATTATTGCTGAAAAAATTTTATCAGGACAATACGCCATCTTTCGAGAGATCAATCAAACAATTTTATCGCACAGAACACCTGTCATTTATGACTCCCATGGATATTGCTTTCTTACCGAGAGAATTTCTCATAACATTTGCAGCAAATAGTATCGAGCAAGCTTGGAATAAACTGCCAGAACATTTGAAGCTGGACTCTGAAATTTTGGAGTGTCTACGTTGTTATGAGCACAGCATCACCGAGAATGGAACCCCACCTTTGAGAAGAGATTGCGTACAGTGTAAATTTAATGTGATTAATAAATGGCAGCATGGATAAGCGGGTTCGTTTCCAAGAAAAGCCTACTGTTCATTCAATGTACACATGGACATATGCACATAAACGTGCACGATGTGGAGAGTGGGAGAAATCTGCCCGAGATCGAGAGCGTTTTAGGTTTAGAATTGAAAGAACTGGTAAAATTATCCTGTCTGTACTTGAGAAAAAATTAAATGAGCTGTATATAAAGTAATATTGAATAAATGTATTATTCATTTTAATAGTGACTACTGCATTTTAATCCTTTATCCCTGTGGATACAGTAAAATAAATATCGTTTGAGTAGCGCAGTTCATACCATTCTCACTCTGGACGTCAACGAAGATGGATCATAATACGAGTAATATTAAATATAAGCCTCTTCCTCCGTGTAAGAACTAGGAGAAGAAAAAAGAAACATTGCACTGGAAATCGCTTACCGAGAAATATTCGACAAATACAAAATCTTTTCCTGAGCGTGACAACTACAAGAGACTTGATAAGAAAAAATAAGAAATAAGTCTCCTTTAAAACATTTATAAAGCGTTTGTGTTGGGGGTGAGTCTGTAAAACGATAAGCTCTAAGGTAACAAAATTACTTCTCATGGTGGGAGAAGTATACCAATGCTACCCCCTCCACTCCACCAAATTGTGCAACTATATAAGTGTATGTCAATATATCATTTCAAACTTCAGTCAGTTTTTCATCCATCGTTCATTGCTTAACATTGTATCTAATGAATATGGATTTCAACGAGATTAATCGTCTTGGACGCAAGGAGCTCCTTCCAACGAAGAAGCTATCGAGTCTTGAGCTGGACAAAAAATATCAAATTAATAGTGTGAAAAAACTCAAGACCAAGTATGGGAGTAATGTCTTTGTGGAACTGGAGAATTCGTTTGGCGTCTTTTTACCCTCGAGAATGAGTAAAATAATAGCTGAAGATTTTTTAAAGCGATTTTGCTCAGAATGTACAATTAAAAAAATATACTTGCAGTATATCGGAGGTGTAATGAATGAGATAGAATTTGGTTATATCGATCAATAAACAAAAATGATGTTTACATGCGACTATTATTATTATTATTTAACCTTTGCTTCTCTTAATCCCTATGCATGCAATCATTTAAACTATATATTCTTAGAAGATAACGAATAGCAGCAATCACGGCGTAAAGATGCTGGAATCTGACACCCCCGACTGACATTGTAACAACCAATATGTAGCTGTATTTAATAAACGCGTGAAACCAGAAACCCGCTATGGTATAAAGTCATCAAGCTAATTCGTAGAAAAACACACGTGCTCTAGAAAATTCGCTCCATAACGAAATACTTTGGCTGTCAACAAGTTCCAAATCACGGCGCGTAAAGATGCTGGCTATTGTAACGTGATGCAGCTCCTAGGCCGCTGACGTCACCGCTAAACTTTGCACGGTAGCCGTGCATATTATACTTGTAGCGTGCACGAAAGAGAAAAAGAAAAAGAGAGAGGTCCCGATAATACGCAGCAGCTATATTGCGTTAAGAAGATGCGTATATGCTATTGTATTCGATAAAAGTACGAATATGAAAATATAAACAGAAGTGAAGAGAAGAACAACAAGCAGGTGTAACCCGATCCGCGCTACCTTAACGCGCGACTCACCGCGGCTGTACCGGCCTCTGACGTCAGCACCGCTGCAGCCCTCCGAGATGCTGGTGCCGTCTCTGACCTTGAGTAGCTTCCTGGAGTGTATCGCCCGGAGTATGCTGCCCGACCCCCAGCGCTGCCGCCTCCCCGCCGCGCAGCAGCCAACTTCTGGTGCTAGCCTGTGCCGCCTCCCCGCCGCGCAGCAGCCAACTCCTGGTGCTAGCCTCTGCCATAGATGCACACGTGTTTGCAGTGCCCTTCTTTACCGACCGAGTTGACAGGTGTGCTGATGACGTCCTGGCTCAAAGCTTCCAGAACATTTGAAGTGGGCGGGGCCAATTCTCACCTGCACAGGTGTGCTGAGGGTGGATCGGTGGGAGGGTCCCGAACCCGCGTTTTTTATCTACTCCTAATGGTTACTGTTTGTTTGCATTTGATTTAACTCCCGATTTGTCTTCCAACGATAACACTCATTGGAATTTAATTAAACATGGTTCGATTGGACGTGCGATTCGATGATCCATTAGCTAATATGGTTGATTGTATTATTTATGCAGAGTATGACAATATCTTAGAACTAGATGCCTCACGTCAATCAATCATCGACTTTAGTGGTAGAAATATTCACGTATAGATGTCGCTTCCTTGAATTAAATGTATATGTATTACATATCAGAAACATCTCATCAGAGTTAGTTATGCCTTGAGTTTTTTATCAGCATTAAGAGCTATAAAATAATAGATGCATTGTAGATATTCAGTTATAGAATAGTCTTCAAATGTTGAAAATTCTGTCGCGCATTCGGCCGGACACTGTGGGTTTCTTTCCTGCGGGTCAGATACCTCGTGTGTGATCGAATCGGACTGCGTTTATTGTAAACACTGATGATAACACCAAACCTGGTATGCATTGCGTTGCTATTTATGTAAACAAATCGGGTCATGCCTTGTACTATGATAGTTTTGGCAATTCTCCATTTGTACCGGATCATATTAATCGCTTGCGAAAGAATTGTAAACGATTTCGTTGGAATGTGATACTTCTCCAAGATGCGTCGTCTTTTACGTTATATGAGTAGCGGATCGGGTTTCCTAAAGTTTATGGATATTTTTCCGATGACTTGTACAAGAATGATAATATTATTAGTAAGTTTGCATCTTATAAGTAAAATGCTGTCAGAGATTTCGCTGGAAACGGCGGATGCATTGTCAGATGTTTGCAGAGCTGTAGTTCTAAAATGTCTTTTTTGTAATATAACCCTTGTTTATGAGACGTTTGTACTTTCCACCTCCGCTGATCATTGAATGAGGGTATATCAAGACCTTATTCGAACCCTCTTCAGAACAGTCGATCAAGAGCAGTCGAACACAGAACAGATCTAACAAAGAAGGTATCTGAAGTGTCCGGCGCCGTTTTCGTTCAAACTTTAATATGTTGTAGAACATCCAAAAATAAGAGACACATATTTTTGTTCATCTGCGGAAAACATATTTAGGGAGTGAAAACCACCCTTAAAGTTCACCCCAAAATACCGTTTTTTCTAAATATCTCAGCTTAAACACTACATTTTCTTATCAAACAAAATGGAAATTATTTGTCATGCAAAGGGCAAGTAATCTATAATGATTTGAGAAGTTGGGGTTGCATCCCTTAAACGTTAGGGGATGAACTCCCTTTTTTCGTTATGATAATGTAATAAAATATTATAAAAACACTTAAATAAAAGAAAATTCTTCAAACAAAATATTGAAAAGTAAAGTTGACGTGTTTTTGCATTTTTACAAATTTCACCCTATAACGGTGTGGCTTGCTGGTGGTGTCGTTGCGGCCGCGCAGACGTTAGTTGCGTGCTATGCGGCCGGAGAGCTGCTACTCCAATATAATCAAGTCGCGAGCGCGCGACTTGTTTGCTCGCCGTATAGCGAGCCGTCGGGAACCGGGCTAGTCAGGTCGCACGAAGTTTGGGAAGCGAACGACGTGCCCGCGTAAGCAGCTGTGCTACTGAAATAGTCGCGGAAAGAAAAAAGGCAAAGCGAGGGAAATAGCATGCAAACAGCAAAGAATTGTAAGCCTGTACTCCAGAATAAGTGGACGAAACGTTTATTCAAATAATAAGCGATAGAAAAAGCTCGAGAGAGAGAGAGAGAGAGAGAGAGAGAGAGAGAGAGAGAGAGAGAGAGAGAGAGAGAGAGAGAGAGAGAGGGAGGGAGGGAGGGAGGGAGAGGGAGGGAGGGAAGGAGGGAGGAGAGAGAGAGAGAGAGAGAGAGAGAGAGAGAGAGAGAGAGAGAGAGAGAGAGAGAGATAGAGAGAGAGAGAGAGAGAGAGAGAGAGAGAGAGAGAGAGAGAGAGAGAGAGAGAGAGAGAGAGAGAGAGAGAGAGAGAGAGAGAGAGAGAGAGAGAGAGAGAGAGAGAGAGAGAGAGAGAGAGAGGAGAGAGAGAGAGACAGAGAGAGAGAGAGAGAGAGAGAGAGAGAGAGAGAGAGAGAGAGAGAGAGGAGAGAGAGAGAGAGAGAGAGAGAGAGAGAGAGAGAGAGAGAGAGAGAGAGAGAGAGAGAGAGAGAGAGAGAGAGAGAGAGAGAGAGGGAGAGAGAGGGAGAGAGAGGGAGAGAGAGAGGGAGAGAGAGAGGGAGAGAGAGAGGGAGAGAGAGAGGGGAGGGAGAGAGAGGAGAGAGAGAGAGAGAGAGAGAGAGAGAGAGAGAGAGAGAGAGAGAGGAGAGGAGAGAGAGGGAGAGAGAGAGAGGAGAGAGAGAGAGAGAGAGAGAGAGAGAGAGAGAGGAGAGAGAGGAGAGAGAGAGAGGGAGGGGGAGGGGGGAGGGGAGGGGGAGGGGGTTGGAGGGGGAGGGGGAGGGGGAGGGGGGGGGGGGAGGGGGGAGGGGGAGAGAGAGAGAGAGAGAGAGAGGGAGGAGAGAGAGAGAGAGGAGAGGAGAGAGAGGAGAGGAGAGAGAGAGAGAGAGAGAGGAGAGAGAGAGAGAGAGAGAGGAGAGATGAGAGAGAAGAGAGAGAGAGAGAGAGAGAGAGAGAGAGAGAGAGAGAGAGAGAGAGAGAGAGAGAGAGAGAGAGAGAGAGAGAGAGAGAGAGAGAGAGCTAGTACTTACATAGACTCGAAGGTCGGAGAAGTTGCAAATAGGCTCTCCCTAGGAAGCGGTGACTCGCACAATAGGAGTCTCTCGTGTCGAACACCTAGCGCAATCGCGAAGATAGGCGCAGCTTGTCGCAATCACGCTCGGGATCCACACACGTAGCAAAAACGACGAGTGTCTCTCTTAGTAGCTGAAACGTATCTATCCGCGCGTTTCGCGTTTCGCGCGGCTCTCTCTCACCCCCCGCTCCGCTCAGCACTCCCGCGGTTCCGCTCTCGTTGTAATAGCCTGTAAACACATGCTACGGAAGGAAAAGCATGCTGGACTAGAGGAGGGCTCTCGCTCTCGTCACAATCCCCTTCCAGACGCTGAGTAGCCGAAAGGCGGACCAGCTCTCCATCAAACTCATCTCACCAGCATGCATTCGATAGCGATGGCATTCGATAGATAGATCCTTTCCCCCTCCTCGAGAGTCCGCTGTCGTTGGCGGTTCGCGTTGCGCTGTGCCACGAACTCGTCGCGTTGGCGTTGCAATTCTCTCTCCCCTTCTACCATCGCAGGGTATTTCCCGGCTAGGGCGGTGGCGCGGCTCCCGTAGCTGGCCAGGAAGGCGTCGAGTGTGGTGAAGGCCTCTTCTTCTTTGCGGTTAGCTTTCCGCCGACTGTCTCGAGCCTCCTGGAGCATTTGTTCCACTCCCTCCCAGACTCGCTCCGCTGTGGGCTCAGCGGGCCCGTAGACGACGGGGGCGGCGGCCGAAATGACTGTGGCAACGCTACAGCAGTTGTCGTCGAAGTCTGAGTCCTCCGGACGGTGGTCGCGAAGCGGTATTATTTGAGGTTGACTCTAGAAAATATCGAGAAAGCTACGTTTGCGTTCTCACTGATCTTGTAGTACGCGGGGATAGGCTAATTCACGGCGCGCTTTTATTTTTGGAGCCCTTCGGACGTCGTCGTTTGGGCGCGGGTACTGCATCCGCGGTATTTTCCGGAATTGCTGACGGATGTATTGTTTTTCTCGCTCGCGTGATTTGAATCGATTGACTATTACATGAGTTTTTCGTGTCCTACCTCGCTTACGCGGCACATCCGCGTTTACAATAGGTCTATCTTGTGATATGCTAGCGTTTTCGGAGACGCTGTCCGGTTTTGTGTCTTGCTGTATCCCGCTTCTTTGGTCATCTTCTTCTTCCGTATCTGATGTAGGTTCATCTTCATTTGGAGTGTACGGTTGTTTGAGGTCGACAACGTGGATTTTCCCAAACTTATCTCCCAGATTATCTTCTAAAACATATACGTCGTGTCCGATCTTTTCTATTATCTTATACGGACCAGTGAACTTGGACGCTAGTTTTGCGTTGATGCCCTGAATAGCGGAGGACAGAATGCGGTTTCGTTTCCAGACGAGATCATTGACATTAAATTTGACATGTCGGCGTCTCGCATTATAATATTTGGCCTGCCGTTCAGTTGCACGTCGCGCTCTTTCTGTCGTTATCAGCTGTAGATCCAATAACTTGCACACAGCCGCAATGTCCTCGGCTCTGCCGGTATTGTGAGGTGGAGTAGCATGCCTGCCCGTATTCAAGAAGGCTGGGCTGACGCCTGTTATCTCTTGCGTGGCGGTGTTGTAGGCAAACGCTATCTCGGTAAGGTGTTTGTCCCAGTTTTTATGTTCACCTTCTATGAACGACGTGATCATAATCTTGACAGTCCGGTTTACTCGCTCAACTGGATTTACTTGGGCATGATACGCCGGAATAGTATTGTGTGTAACGTCGTGCTCCAGCAAGAAGTTATCCAGGGGTTTATTCCTGAACTCGGTGCCATTGGCAGAAAGAAAAATTTCTGGCACTCCGAAGCGTAAAAATACACGCTCCTTGAGTTCTCTGCGTATTGTCGCTCCATCAGCTTTCCGGTCCGGGATTACCTCGATATAGCGAGTGAATGTGTCCATGAAAATCAGGACATAGAGGTGCCCGTGAATGGAACAGGGAAAAGGTCCCATGATGTCAGCTGCTACTACCTCCCACGGTCCAGCGACTTTCCGATTGCCCATTAATCCGGCAGGAAGCATTGGTTCTACTTTGGTTTGCTGGCACACAGTGCATTCCTTAACAAACTTACTGACATCTTGATACATTCTTTTCCAATAGAAATATCTGGCGATTCGCTCGTAGGTCTTGAGGCGGCCAAGGTGGCCTGCGATGGGCTCGATGTTCGACTCCCGCAGTACTTCAGGGATCTTCTCTGAAGGCAAGACGAGCTTCCATTCATCCTTATCTTCTAAGATGCAATCTAATAATGGATCTGGGTGTAGGTGATACAACCTCCCTCCGACTAGCTTCCATTGGGGACGGTGTGTCGGGTTTTGAGATACTGGAACCTTGAGGTTGTTATACCATGCGTCTTGAGACGTCTCTTCATTAGTATCTAGCGATGCTGTTTGCGCTTCGCTCACTTCATCCTCGTACATGCGAGATAAGGCGTCGGGTACGCAATGCAATGAGCCTTTGTGATGTATGATGTCAAAATCGTATACGGAGAAAAATTCAAACTGCCAGCGTTCGATACTTTCGAAACTACGGGAACACGAATAATACTGTACTCTGTCCCATCGAATTTCGAATGATTAGGCTTCGAATTCGAAGTGTAGAGACTCAATGATTTTCGTGCATGTATGGATGCGAGAATGGTAGTATTAGGGGTCAGATTGGGAGAGTAGGAACTTCAAAACTCTCCGCACCGAGGGACTCGACGCTTCGCAGTCTCAGACCTTGAAACTTGGAATGCTAGCGTGCCGACTGTCGGCTGTTCCGCGCGGCTGTGTTTTGTGAAATCGCACTCAAGCATTGAAGCTATCTATACCCCTCCCCTCTTTTTATTCCTTTGTGTTCTGCGAAGTTGGGAGTCTCAGAGCTCGAAAGTCGAGGTGGTAGACGCTTATGTTCGTACTGCCAGAATTCCGAAACTTCGGAATCAGAGAATGACGAAAATAGACGGCAAAACATTCGATCGATAGAGATCTGTACGGCCGGAATAATATAGGAACGCTGAACATTGAAATTTTTCTCCGTGTAGGCTTGTAATTCCAAAGCCCATCGAGCTAAGCGACCATTCGGGTTCCGCAGATTGCAGAGCCAGTTCAGGCTAGTGTGGTCGGTGATTACCTGGAAGTGGTAACCCTCTACGTAACCTTAAAACTTCTGAATAGCCCATAGAACAGCGAGCCATTCGCGTTCTGTAACGGAATAATTTCGTTCAGCCTTTTAAGCGTACGACTCGCGAAAGCGAGCACGCGGTCTTCGCCGTCAATTGATTGCGTGAAGACAGCACCAAGGCCAGTGTCACTTGCATCACTTTGGATCGTAAACTGAACCTCGAACGAAGGGCTGTGTAATATAGGAGCAGAAGCGATTAGCGTGTCGCCCCAATGATATCTCACACCCTTTCTCGTAAGTTGTGTGAGGGGATCGACAACTGTGGCGAAGTTATCTAAAAATTTCCTATACGATGAAGCCATGCCTAGAAAACGGCGTAATTGCTTCAGATTCTTGGGAGCTGGATACTGCATAATATGCGCAATCTTATCTGGGTCGGGGCGAAATCCGTCCCGATTCACCACAACTCCCATGTACTTGACTTCACTGCAGTAGAACTTGCATTTCTCACGATTGATGGTCAATCCAGCGTCGCGAATCCGCTTTAGAACCACTCCCAGCCAATGTAGGTGTTCTTCAAACGTGCTTGTAATGATAATAATATCGTCCAAGTATGAAAAATCTTGTGGTTCCAATTCAGCTCAGATAATTTTGTCGCTGAGTTGCTGAAAGGTACTCGGGCCTCCTACTACACCATACGGCATACGAGTGAATTCGAAGAGGCCTAGACCAGGTACTGAAAAAGCAGTCAAATGCATATCTTCTTTCCTTATTGGGATCTGATGATAGACACTGCTAATATCGATCGTCGATATGTATCGAGCATTCTGCAATTTGCTAAGGATCGAATCCATGTAAGGAAGCGGGTACGCACTAACTTTGGACACAGCGTTGAGTTTGCGGTAATCTACGCAAAACCGATAGGTACCATTCGCCTTTCGCACCATCACGACAGGGCTTGACCATTTGCTGTCCTTTGCGCGTCTTATTATTCCAGCTTCGAGCATTCTATATACCTCAGCGTGCATTTGTTCCTCGATCTTGCGAGAAACCGGGTAATAACGTTGCTTAATCGGCCGCGCTGTCCCCACTTCGATTGCGTGCTTGATAAGCGTGATGCAACCTAGAGGTTTCTCATTAGTAGGGAGCCAACATTCCAGAACTTCCTCTAAGTGGCGACGTTGGGTTTGCGTTACATCCGCTAGACCGACAGCAGCCAGCGCGTTCGTAACTCCCTCTGTCAGAGCCGATAATTCAAGAGAGACGGACTCTGACTCACCTCCGATGTGGAGACGATTTTCTCTGGGCAAGAGCACTGCTTTGAACGCACGCATGAAATCGGTGCCGAGTATGTACTCAGAGTCTAATTCGCTCATGATCATCACTTTCAAATGTCTGCGATGACCGAGCACTTGGACCATTATCTAGTTTTGCACCAGGACCTTTACAAGGCGTGATAGATTGACCACATGCTGAAGCAATCTGGATCCCAATAGGCCCAATAGCTGTGCGTGCTGCTGCAGAGTCGCACAGGGCGCGGAGCCGAAATCCGCCAACGCCAACCTGTAGCTACCATCGACTACAGTCAACTTCGGTTGAAATATCTTCGTCCTTCAATGGCATAACTGGATTCTTAGACGGCGTCCCCGCTGGAGGAATTGAGGCTATTGAAGCATCGGAAGGAATAACGACCTGGCTTATTTCCTCCCTGCCTCTTTTCCCGATTTCTTCGAGCACTCTGGGCAGTTAAAACTGGTATATCCGGGCCAGCTACAACCGTAGCACTTAACCGGATCGGGTAGCTTTCCTCTCGCTTCTTGATGCAGGTTATGGCTGCTGGCAGGTACGCAAGACGGACGTTTCGCGTTATCGCTGCTTGCAGCCGGACTTATAGCTGCAGTTCCTTTTGACTTCTGTCTTCCTCTTGACTTGCCGCTCCCCCAGTGCCATTTGGTACCTTCGGAGGTGTCTCTCGTGGTTTGACCGGTTGAGTGATACCCAACTGAGCTATCGCTTCCGTGACGGCCGCTACCACTAGCGAACAAAGATCCGTTGGTTCAGCCACTCCAGCAGTTGTTGGCGGCTTTAGCGTCTCGTTCTCTTGCTCACCCTCGGTTTCTTCCTTGTATGCCAATTTAGGCAATAAGCAGCGATCTGGCAAAGGTGGAGGTTTATAATGGTCGCGCTCGTGAATCAACTTTTCAGCGACTCTCACTTTTGTAATAAGCGCATCCAAATCGACGACTTTGTTCCGTGGAACCAACATTCGAACGTCGACCAGCATATTGTCGCAAATCATCTTAAGTTGCGCATCTACGGGAGGTGGCTCATCTAATCGCCTGAGGATCGTTAGGACTGCAAAGATGTGTTCCCTAACAGGCTCTTTCTTGCCCTGCGTCCTCGCTTGCGCTTCCGCTAGTAGCTGTATTTGAACGTCTTGATCAATGCCGTAGCTTCTTCAAGCAGCCTTGCAAAAATCACTCCAATTCACCCACGTGTGCTGTAGTTGCCTGCACCAAACGAGCGCTGGTCCAGTCAATACATGCAGTATTGCATTTATTGAGTCGTTATCATCAAGATGCGATGACATCCTTCGTTAACCCTTTGCAAGAAGTCTTCAATGCAACTCCCTTGACTGCCGTCAAACTTAATACTCCAATCTCTGGCAATTTTCTCAATATCTCGACGGTTCGAGTACCACGATCATATTCCAAGCGATGCTCTGAACGGGTTGGTGGAAAATTTTCCCCCTGTGGCCGCTGGATAGCTGTGCATATCGCCTTCGTGCAGAAACGGATTATTACTACTGTTCAGTAGTCCGCCTGCTTGAGTCACTCGTGATCTTACTATCCACGGGTTTGTCGACGTTGTTTGTGTGCTATGTGCTGCTGGATCTATATGTTGGATGTCCATTGTGTCTTTAAATTGGACTTGTTTCTTATTGTTGCTCGTATCTGCTAACTCTACGATCATACTCTCCAGATATTCGATGTGTTTCCGCAACTCTTCTTGTTCCTTCATGTCTCTCCCTCTATCCTGCAGCACTTGCTCATATTTAGATATTAGATCCTGTGGTTGTCGACTGGGCAGGGAGGGGGGAGGGGGGAGGGAGAGAGAGAGAGAGAGAGAGGGAGAGAGAGATAGTACTTACATAGACTCGAAGGTCGGAGAAGTCGCAAATAGGCTTACCCTAGGAAGCGGTGACTCGCACAATAGGAGTCTCTCGGGTCGAACACCTAGCGCAATCGCAAAGGCAGGCGCAGCTCGTCGCAATCACTCTCGGGATCCACACACGTAGCAAAAACGACGAGTGCCTCTCTCGGTAGCCAAAATGTATCTATCCTCGCGTATCGCGTTTCGCGCGGTTCTCTTTCTCCCCCCGCTCCGTTCAGCAGTCCCGCGGTTCCGCTCTCGCTGTAATAGCCTGTAAACACATGCTACGGAAGGAAAAGCATGCTGGGATAGACGAGGGCTCTCGCTCTTGTGACAACCCTCAAAACGGGTAAACCACTCCTTACAAAAAAAATCAAGAAATACAAGTTTTAAGTGGTCTAATTCCGTAAATACTCGTATATAGGAGTTTTCAGGTCATTGTTATAAAGCCGTCATCACATTTTGGAAATTGGGAAACAAATATCTCGAATCCAATATAAAATATTCATTGGAAAAATATAAATATGTGTTTTGTACAAGACTACAGATTAATTTAATAGTATTATTAAACTAGGCAAAGACGCGTTTGAAAAATCATTTCAAATGTCGTTTACAAAATAAATTATTCGTATTGTAATAATTACGTTGGTGAGACACGCAGATTTGTGAAAAAGCATTTACATGAGCACAAGAGACCATGTAATAGATATAATGAAAAATACTCCACAGATGTTTTTTGTAAAACGTTCAACAAATTTAAAATTGTAAATAAAGAATCTGATGATGACAAAAAAATGATTAATGGCATGCTATACATAGCAAATAATAATAGTTTTAATAAAATTACAAATACAAATAATGTGAAAAATTGTTACAAGTTTACTCTGAAATTATTACAAGAAAATGTTTCTACGGTTTGATATTCATATTTTAAATTCTAAATATTCATCAAATATTCAAACTACAGTATAGGTTGAGCTATTTTATTTTTTTCTCTCCCATTTTATTAACTCGAAGCCTAGTCATATTAGTAAAGGCAAATAGTCGTTACGATGTTTTTCGACAGTGACGTTTCACAAAAACGTGTACGATTTAAATTTCTCAGTGGCAAGTCTCATATTTTATTCACGCATTCTTTGTCGTAAGAAAATGAATTTGTATTTTATACCGAATTAACAATTTTGTTGTTAACGAGTTTGTGATTTCCTGTATTAATTTATGTATGGAATATTACATGTATTGTATTACAGAGCGTTTTGCTTAATACAGCCTACTACGATAGGCGAAAAATCGCAACGAAATTGAAATGAATTGTGATAAAGCCATAAAATTTAAATCTTCAATTAATTTAAATTATATCGGCATTCTAACTTTAATTTGAATGGTATTCAATAACTTAATATTAAAAGTCAAGAAGCTTTAACTAATGAAAAATGAATCAATGTAATTGAAGTGCTTTTGATTCATTATTTACCACAAAGTCAAAAGTTACGTCAAATATGTTGGAAAAATAAGTTTTATCTATGTGATAAAAAAGATATGTAATGTAAATATACTTTTGGAGTTTTGGCGTCAAATACGGAATGATAGCAGTATCTTTTCATTGATAAGACATACGACTACAAGCCAATGAATCATACTACATTTGATGCTACAGCCAATCTAATATAAAGTGATGGCAGTGTCAACATTTAATGATGGTTAGACATATATAAACAGATAAATAATGTATTATTACTTATAAATATAAAAACTTTTTGAAGTACTTCATAGACGTTCTTGAGATTTAATTTTTTCAACAACTTGAACCCAAACAGAATTTTAATATTAAAATTATAAACGTACGTGAATAAAATTTTGAAAAACTGCTTTCTAAAACAACTGATTTTTATAATTATTAAATATTTTTGTATCACAATGAAAATCAATCCACGAAATGTAATTAATATTTTACTTGCCTATTTTCAAACTTTAAACATAGAGGAAAATTCCTTACAATTTACAAGAAATAAAAATAAAAGATCATTTTCAAACAATCTTGATATCATACAAGAAGAATCACTACATTTTCAAGAAGAATTCAAAAAGGCTCATTCTTATATTGTAGAAGACGAAGAGTTACACATTCTTTCTGTAGATCCTGGAGCATCTACGAATGTATGCACAATAGACAACGAAACAGTAAGTTTTGGATATAAAAAAATGCGGTAAAATATTGGAGAAGCGGAAATAAGGAATTCATCTTTGTAATCAGTTGAACAAAAATTCAGAAAAGTTTATTTCCGATCGACAATTATCAACAATCTTTTCCGATATTCGTGGTATAAGAGTGGATACATAATTCACATACCAGCAGATTTCGAAAATCCTGTAGGTTTCAGTTTTGGAGATACATGTGGCACACATTGTGAGCTGATGGTTGTAAAAGTGTTGCAATTATTCGATGTTCATGGTGCAAAAAATCTTTGTGTTTGAAACATTTTTGTGAAGAATATCATTTTTGCTCTACATATAATTCATAATGTCTCATATTTTTTATATTTCAAAAATTAAAAATAGACTTATTATTACAAAAATATAAAATATTTAGAAATGTATAAAAAATGTATTACTTTTTCAATACTCTATGATATATATAATATATCTGTTGTTGCTGTTATTACTATCTTAAGATGAAGCAGGACTGAATAATAAACTATATAATTAAAAGATGTTTATATGCGAAATTGCGATAATAGTATTTTTTCATTAAGTTTCACAATAGATGCATGCTGAATATTTTGATGAAAATTGTATTTAAGGCTTACATTAAACTGACACTGAATAATCTGATAATAAATTCGAAAACACGTTAACTTTACTTTTAAATTTTTTGTTATGAAGAATTTTTTTCTTCATTTTTAAGTGATTTTATAATGTTTTAATACATAATCATGACGAAAAAAGGGGGTTTCATCCACTACAGATTAAGGGATGCAACACCAGCTTCTCAAATTATTATAGATTACTTGTCTTTTGCATGACAAATAATTTCCATTTTGTTGTATAAGAAAATATAGAGTTTAAGTCGAGATATTTAGAAAAAACGGTATTTTGAGGGGAACTTTAAGGGTAGTTTTCACCCCCTAAATATGTTTTCCGCAGTTAAACAAAAATTCATGTCTCTTATTTTTTTATGATCTCCAACATATTAAAGTTTGAACGAAATTGCGCCGGACACTTCAGGTACCTTTTGTAAGAGATCGTCAAAATGGACCAACATCAAGAAGAGTCTATTAATCATCAGCCGCACCAGTTGTTTTTGCGTTATATGCGCTAAACATGTCTCATTTTAAGAAGGTCATTGTCGGTCTGGAATACGATTCTTTGCCTGACGAATACTACAAACCAATAGTAAGATTATTAAATTGGGACTTTACTGGGTTGCCTTCTCATTCAATGATTGGGTAGAGCTGAAGCCTAATTTCGTTGATATTTTTAATTATTTTTCTGGTGTATCTGATGATCTGAAGGTTAAAGTAGTATGGTATGGACGATCAAATTTACTCGTCATCTTAATTCAGGAGGATGGACTACCCAATCAAGCTAATATGTCGAGAAGATTTCAGCGATATATTATACTGAATAAGTCGACTTTTGAGTACTTAAACGATTATATATCAAAGTGTATTGATTTGCGCCTCGACTGTTTAAATTATATGTGTAGTAGTATGAGCGTTGTTGTAGAAAAACTTGCGGAGTGTAATGGAAATAAAGGTAAGGATTATTATGTGCTTGTTGGCAAAGAAAAATGTTTTACACCATGTATTGTAAAAAAGTATGTTAACTTAATTGAACGTGAGGTTTTGGTAAGATTTATGAGGAGTGTTGAAGCCCGTGTTCAATTGTATCAAAGTTAAAAAGCGCTTCATGAAGATGTAGTTGAATATGTATTGTATGGATTTGCGTCTCTACACACGTGTGTATTTACTTACCTTTTCACCACAATTCAACTTCCTTTTAATTCCTTCAAACAATTTAATATTTAAGAATGATTTAAAAATAGATTATGCGGTGCTATTTTTTGTCAACGTTTCCTACTCCTCTCCGTTCCCCTATCATGCTGGTCTCATTGATGTGAAGCAGTGAAGGGAACGGAGAAGAGTAGGAACGCTTGAGTGCGGTAAGCACACTGTCTACTCTCTCTCCATCTCCCGCCCACAATAGATGCGCTCTCTCTCACTCTCTTTCTCAAGTATCAACAAATTATGTGCCGCCACTTTTCGTCGACGTCTCCTACCCCATATCTACTATCTCTCTCTCTTCCCCCTCTCTCCCCCTCTCTCCCTCTATGTTTAAAAAACAAATGCTGTCCCTCGTTGTCGCCACTGGTCCCTCTCCCATGCTGCTCATGATTAGTGGAAGAGAGCCGTGAGGAATCCGCTTTTGACGCACACAACATGGCCTAAACAGTATTGTTTTGGAGCTCGTCGCGTCCCGTCTAAGTATTGTGTGCGTTCGCCCAGGAGTTTGATTATGATTTGATAAAATATAATGTAAGGCTATGTAAGACAATATTATGTTTTACGTACCGCAGCAGCGCGTTCTACAAGAGAATAACACACGCGCTGATGTAAGGAAGCAAGAGCGCGCGGGAACACGATACTCTGCAACGCGTATAATTTCGACACAAACAATTAATGTACACGTGTATGTGCGTGGGCGCTGCGCAGGCGCAGCCGTAGCGGGCGATCAAGTTGAAGGCATCATACTATATTCACCCTTTCCATGTGCTGCTCGCTCGATTGTCGCAAAAGAGACTTCGGTCGCTACGGTGATTGCGCCGAGTGCGCAAAAAAAAAAGTGCGCCGCGTCTACTCTCTCTCTCTCTTTCTCTCTCTCGCCATCACGTGAGTACATAAGCTGCCTTCTTGCACGCTCCCTCCCTCTCTCTCTCTCTCTCTCTCTCTCTCTCTCTCTCTCTCTCTCGCCATTCGGCGTCTCGCTGAGGAGTTATCTCTTCAGATAGTCGGCCATGGTCCCACGCATTATACCTCTACCTCTTGCTTTCTTTGGAGTAAGAAGGGACGAGCACATCTCCCCCTACCGGAGAAGACTGGGCTGGCTTAGTACTGACTCACGTAGGCTTTATTTTAAAGCTATACTCCTTTACAAAATTATGAGATTGCGTGAGCCAGAGTATCTGGTATCATTTTTTAGCAAGCATCAGCCCAGGCCTTCCGCGAGGGGTCCCCCGCCTGAGCTTCATGTTTCGGTGGTGAGCACTGAAACCGGTCTAAAAGCCTTTCAGATCCAGGGTGCACGTTTCTGGAACTCCTTACCCTCTTCCATACGCCTTTTACCTTCTCTCACGTCCTTTAAGGAAGCAGTACGCGGCTATCTGCTCGGCTTTGAGCTCTAGCCGTCCCTCATGTGGGCGGATGACGCGGGTATTCGATAGAATTTATTTGTGATTATTTTGACTCGGCCTTTCCGGCCTAAACCTGTGATATTCTCGACGAGAACGATAAGCTGACTGTGATATGATGGGTCATAAAATTTATTTATTTATATTACAAATATCTCTAAAAAGAGTATATATTTATTTATTGTATTTTATTTATTTATTTTTTACTGTAAAGTGAAATAAAGATATATCTATCTATCTGTCTATCTCTCTCTCTGCACGATCCTGCTTTGAATCACTCTTTCTGCCGCTTTCTGCCTCTGAGCACCTTTATTTACAGTTCGTTGAACGCTCCTTGACCCGTATCTATCTATCTATCTATCTATCTATCTATCTATCTATCTATCTATCTATCTATCTCATCTCACACCCATTAATTCCATCTTAAAATATATAACTTATGTCTATATTGTACAATATAATGTGTAGAAAATATAAATTAAATCTAAATCTAAATCTTTCTCTCTCTCTCTCTCTCTCTCTCTCTCGCCAATACGCAAGTACATCAGCTGCCTTCTTGCACGCTCTCTCTCTCTCTCTCTCTCTCTCTCTCTCTCTCTCTCTCTCTCTCTCTCTCTCTCTCTCTCGCACCGTCCCGCTTCTTGACTGCTTTTCTGCTGCACACTGCCCCCGGGCACTTTTGCTTTCAGTTTGTTGCACGCCCCTTAATGCATTGCTACACCACTATCAGTTGTTGAAATTCCTACTCTACAACATAACGTGCAAATTACCTGGCATCGCTCTCTCCTGCCTGGCCTGCCTTTTGTACTCTTGAACAGCTTCGTGGAGACATCTTACGGGACAGCAAAACAACATCAAAGTACGGTCTCTCACAGGTCGGTGTGATCCTTCTTTACTCGCACTTCTAGAACCATCTTTGGCGAGCCCAACAAGCTCATTTATTTTGTCGGTAACTCTACATCATAGGGTAACCCCCGTGTACTCCACATTATCGACTGCCAGTAAGTTGCCAGCAAAAATGAGTATTAGTGGGGAGAAATGTACGGAAGCCTTTACCACCATCTGCAAAGCCTGTGACAAAGCCATCCAGACAAAAGACTCAAAAAAGTGTGATATCTGCAACAATCATTACCACACGAGATCCATCACATTCAGGTGCGTGATGGTGAGAACCGTTGCTACTCTCGCGTGTTCTGCCTGCGCAGATGCTCACATAAGAAAGCGGCTGGAGTTTTCTTTCAACGGCAATAATATGACATCAAAAGTCATTAACAACAACAGAAAGAAGAAGATCCAGTCTGCACCACCATCCGCTAACCCATGGCGCAGTCAATCTCCTGCTCGCACTGCAGTCACTGCAGCATCAGCACCGCCCACCACTACCATGGAGTGAACTCTGCAAAACATTCTTGCTACGCTGGCGGACATCCTTCAGAGAAGATCTCCGGGCTGGAGGCTAGGCTGGGCCCCATTGAACACCGCTTCAAGGCTCTTGATGTCCTGCCCCAGCTACAATCTTTCATAACAACTGCCGAGACATCCATCTCCGAGCTGAAGGTGCAGGTTCAGGAACTAACACAGCCGCTTCAACCCACAGCCCGCACACAGCAGCAACAGTATCGTCGATCAACCTTCCCCTGCTGCCATAGTTCCGTCTAAGATCGCCAGTCTTCGTAGGGAGCTCGAGGCCATAAAACATCGGCAGGAGGTTTCGAACAACAATGTTGTCATGATAACTGAGCTGCACTACACTCAGGAGAGCTCACTTCACGTACTCGTCTACTCAGTACTCTCTGCCCTTGACCCTACTGTCCTCAGGAGGGACATATCTGCCACAAGGATCATGGGAAGACTTAATACAGCCCCCAACACCTCGGCCGCAGACAGCAGGCTACCACCGATTGTTCGCTCCACCTTGGTAGTTAAAATAAAAAAGGGTAAGCTGCACTTCTCCGAGCTCAGCACGGACCTACTGGAGGAAGCCAAGGCTCTAGCCCCAGATCACCAGGGGCTTATCAACATCAACGAGCTGCTCCCTCCATACGTGCATAAGTTACGCGTAAGGGCCAGGCAGGAAGCTAGGCGAGGACCTACGTGAGGGGCGGGAGGATTTTCATCCGTGCTGCTGAGGACGGAGGAAAGGCTACTATAATAACCACTGAAGAGGATTTAAATAATTTTTTTGATCATCATTCACGTCATCATTGCCTGCATCTTCAACCGTTTCCAAGGTAACTCTGTCCGAGGGTTTTGGGGTCTGTCACTTCAATGCTAACTCCCTCGCGGGTCACATTGAGGCGGTGAGGCTCTTCTTGTCCACTCATCCCCTCTTTCACGTAGTAGCAGTAACTGAAACCTGGCTGGACAACAAGGTAAAAACCATTCACTTACTTGATAACTACACACTACCTAGACTGGACAGGAACAGACACGGTGAAGGTGCGGCTCTCTATATTCATCATTCACTTTCAGCCTCAGTTCTAACATCCTCCAATGGTGTCTGGTCGGGCAGGCCAGGGAAGCCGGAGTATCTTCTCTGTGAGATCTCTGCAAGAGGTCTCTCACCCATCTTTGTCGTTGTTGTGCCCCTTTTATTCAAGGCAATGATTTCATTGAAAAACTCTCCACACATATTTACAACTACTCCACAAGTTAATCATGGGTGACTTCAATGCAGACCAACTCTCCCGATCTGAAGATGCCAACTTCATCAAGGCTTTCATCGAGGAGAACTCCCTCCACTCGGTTCTCTATGGTGCTACACATCATAAGCCGGAATCAGACACCTGGTTTGACCTCTGCTTAATCGACGATCAGGATCGCCTGCTGTCGCACTGGAAGACTGATACACCTTTCATCAATGGACATGACCTCATTACAGCCATTTTCGACGTACAGATACCACGTTACGAACCCAAAACGTTTACTTACCGTAACTAAGGGTTTATCTCGGCGCTTGTGACTGGTCATCACTCGATACTTCATCACTTGACGCTTGCATCACCACTCTCAACACCAACTTGACTAACACCATAAATCATCTCGCCCCATTACGTACAGTGACTCCTAGACCAAAACGTCACCCGTGGTTCACCACGGCTCTTCATGGCCTCTTGAAAGAACGGGACAGATTCTACAGACGGTTTCGCAGATCACGTCTCCCGCTTCATCTGTACTTTCATAGACTAGCGAGAGACGATGCTCATAGACAGGTCGAGAATGCCAGGCTGAATTACTATCACTCACGCCTGTCCTCCTTGACTGATGTCGGCGAGATCTGGAGTGAGCTTGAGAAACTTGGAATTACCACCTCCAAAAAAACCTCCCTCTCGCTTCTCCATTGAAGACCTTAACGCGCATTTCAGCGGAATTTCCAACGATCCGCTGGCTCCTGCAGACTGGTTTCCGCACTGGCCACAGCACACAGTTCGGCCTGATCAGGTTGACTGATGATGTCAGGCTTGGCATGGACAAAAAGAAGGTAACACTTCTACTTCTTTTTAATTTTAGCAAGGCGTTTGATACTGTGTGTCACGTCAGGCTACTAGAAAGCTAACCTTTTTCGTCTTCTCTAAGCAGGTTATCCGCTGGTTCGTCTCTTACCTCACTGGTAGAACACAGGCTGTCATTGGTGACAGCAGTGAACTCTCCACCTTTCTACCGTTAAACATGGGAGTGCCACAGGGGTCTGTTCTAGGCCCACTGTTATTCCCATTATACATCAACGATATCGGCCTTCGTCTAGACATTGACGTATCGATTCCTGTTCCGTGAGGATAAGTGTTAACGCTGAGAGGATTATGGGCTGGGCTGCACAGAATCATCTTAAACTAAACGTCCTCAAAACGCAGGCGATCGTCCTTGGCTCCTCCTATTATATTAATGCTTTACCTTCTACAGCAAAAACCTACATAGGAGGAGCCAGAGTCGAATATCAGTCGTCTGTGCGTAGTCTGGGACAGGTGCTCGACTCTAAACTTACTTGGAAGGAGCACGTTACTCAACTGTGTAAGCACGCTTATGTATAATCTATACTACTTTAGAAAGAGCACCGGTCTTGAGCTGCGCAAGCATCTCGTACAAGCCCTATTGTTCCCCATCATCGACTATTGCTCATTAGTTTACTGTGACCTGTGAACACAGGAATTCGTTACATCTATGGTGTAAGGAGGGACGAGCACTCACCCCCTACAGGCGTGAGTTGCAATGGCTCACCACCGCCGGACTTAGGAAGTACTTTAAGGCCTGTTTCCTTAGGAATCTTTTTAACACCGCCACTCCATCTTATATCATGGCCTTTTTTGACTTCCACGTCGCACTCCGCCCCGTGAGGGGTGAGGTGACTCCTCTGGATATCCCCACTTTCGTAACAGAGACGCTGAGGAATTCATTCCACATAAGCGCATCATATCTCTGTAATTCATTGCCCTATCATCTTTCAAACATAAGGCAAAGCTGTACTTTTTTAATCTTGAGAACATCTAAGAACTGGGCAATCACTCTCATCTCACAATCTCATCATTTATTCATTATCTCATATTGTCGCATCATCCATTCATTTATCTGCAAAGCTCAATGTACTCTATATGTAATGTATTACTTTTAATGTTTTTTTGTAAAACAAAATGTACAGAAATGAAAATTATCTAATCTAATCTCTCTCTCTCCCTCTCTCTTGCCCCTCTCTCTGCCTCTCCCTCTCTCTATGTTTAAAAAACAAGTGCTGCCACTCGTTGTCTTCACCGGCAGCTCCGTGAACTAAGCGGTTGATATTCAAAAATTAACAATTAAAAAATGACCATAATTGGAAATTCGCTAGCAGAGTTTGCAAATGCAATGCAAAAAACTGCGAAAGTTTTAGTTTTTTTATAATCAATAAAAAACTTTTTCCGCTATGATAAAATAAAAATGTATAGTTTGCTTACGTATTAAGCATCTGTTATGACTAAAACTTGTATGAATTGTTTGAAAATTAATTGCGGATTATGTAAACGGGCTCGTTGATACGAAATTTGCGATAATTATTTAATAATCAATTAATATATTTTTCAACAAGCGAAGCGTCAATTTCTCTCAATTTCTTAACAGTCCATCTCTCTGTATAGTAAGGATCGTAGAAATTCCGGCCGCGGCATGCGTATGCACTCGTGTACATAAACGATGTGAACACGGTACTTCAACTACGTAATTCAATTATTTTGTTATTATTTGTGTTGTGAACTGACCATTGGGATATTCCCAAAGGATTTCCCAAAAGGAAAATCCAAAGGGAAACCGCAACGATCAGCCCTTTGGACAACAAGCTACAGGCACCAGCGCAAATGACACGAGGCCAAACCGACCCGAGCGCCACCGAATGCGCAAAGGCCAGCAAGAGGCCATACGGCCGCAGCAGCGCCATATAAATACTCCCGCGGGAGTTTCAAACCTCAGTCTTTAAAATCAATGTAACACAATCGCTTCGTAGAAACAAATATATTTAAATAAACCTACACAGATTATAAATACATTGTAATAATTATCTCCGCACAGTATTTCGCGAAAGTTTACTAAAATAAATTCTTTATTTTATTCATATAACAGTGTGTCACTTAATTCCAAACATCTGTTGAATTCCTAAATAAAGGTGTTTTCCTGTTTGCACATAACAAACAGGTGGCGACCGTAATTGAAGGGTACAAAAAACCATTCGACAATCTAGCACTAACACGGCAGTGCTCACTATCTACAGGATTGTCTACTTACATGGCGACCGTGACAGGACGACATAGATATACTTAGTGTCGTACCCACAGTTTCTCTAAATTTTAAAAAGGTTACAAAGAGAATAATATAATCCACAACTTCTTGTTGAGTGAGTGCCACAGACTAAATCCAACCTTGTACGATGGACTCAGGAGAAACCAACCACCAAGAGGATAATTTTAATCTACCCGCAGCAGATGTACTAGGGGTACCTGTCACCGCAAGGGAGGAAAGACAGCGTCGAAGAGCCCAGGTACAAGAAAATCCCAATACACAAGAAGTCAACAACGGAGGACGAGGCAGAGGTGCAAGAAAGAAGATTCCACTCAACCCTCCAGGAAATCCCCTGAATAGTCTGAACACAGTGTCCGAATCAGAGGAGGAAGCTGCCGGAGGACAATTACCACCTACCCATCCAGGTCAAATTCCACCAATCTCACAAAACTATCAAAATATGATAATGGAGGAGATGAGAAGGCAGTTTGAACAGATACGGATAGAGATGACTAATAGAGATCAACAAACACAAAGGCAAATTGCACAAATGCAGAATGACATTGTGCAATATGGAAGAAGTCAACGAACGAATCCACAACCCAGTCAAAATTATCCAGAAGATGAAGAAATTCGTGCCCAGCTCACCCAACAAATGCAAAGAGGAGGGAACGAGAACCGAAGAACGTTACGTTTAATAAGAGAGACGTCAAGGATAAATAACCTCAAATTTGAAGGCAATGTTGTCAAGACCAACCCCCCAACCTTACTAAGAAACTTTGAAGAAAGTGCTATCAGTGAAGGATTGAATGAACGAGAGAAAATTGCTGCATTCAAACAAATCATGAGGGGCGAAGCCTATACATGGACAAGCACCGTGGAAGCCTATACATATCATCAGTTACGCCAAGAATTTTTAAACAAATATTGGAACCTACGTGTCCAAAGGATGATAGTGGACTACATTCTTGACGGCAAATATAATCCAAGCAAAGATCCCAGTATGGAGGGTTATTTTCGAAAGTGGGCGAACCTGGCACGTAATCTGGACCAACCAAGAGATGAAATCTGGATTGTTGAACATCTCAAACAACATTTCACTGAGAAAATCCAAGACAAGTTCGAGTTGAGGGAACCTCAGACCATTACTGAAGCAGCCACTCTATTACTGAAGCAAGACAAACCCAGTTTTGGCATCGAGGAATTTTCATACAAACGGAATAATGAGTACAAACCATACAACCATAGAGACCAAGCAGAAACCAATACGAAAACTCCTGAAAAAGGGAAAAATACCCAAGAAAAATTTCAACGGAACAATAGTAAAAATAAAAATTGGGATGCTCAAAGGTCAAGTGCAACACCGAAACCAACACAATTGAGAGCTTTAAAAGAAGAGTCTGAATCAGACATAGCCAGTGAAGCAGACGACTGGTATGATGACTACCAACCGGATGAAAGCGAGGAGGAAAAGGATCCACAGGAAGACGAACCAGAGATATGCACATTATTTGAAGAAAGTTCTAATGATGAGAATGAAAATTATGCCGAGACAAATAAAGTCATTTGTCCAGTGATCAATATCGAACTCTATGGCACCAGGATGTATGCTCTCCTCGATACTGGTGCACAGGTCTCCGCAATTTCACAAGCTGTTTTCCAAGATATAAAAATGAACTCCAAGGAAAAGATTCAAGAACTACCCACACTTAGTATCACAATCAAAGGGGCTCTTGGAGAGAAGACAAAAGTTAAACATCAAGTCTACCTGGACGTCAAAATAGCAGACCAAGTTTTTAGTCATCCACATGTGGTGATTAACAAACTCTCAAATCCTATGATTCTAGGATTTGATTTTATAAAGAAGAACAATATTATTATTCAACCCAAATCAAATAATATTATCATGGGAGATAATATTAGGTGTCCACTAGCAACCCGTGAACGAGGAATATGTTCTCTGGAGACCACACCGAATGCTAAAGAACGTCAGAAGGAAGTCGACCAACTATTTATGGACTTTGCTGATATCTTCAATAAAAAAACAGGAAAGATAGTTGGATACAAGCACCATATTAAAATGCATAACAAAAACCCGTTTCGAGGTTATGTTTACCAGCCAACCCAAGGAGAAGCTGAGGCTTTACGAGCAGAATTGTTAAAGTTGGAGAAACAGAAGATTATTAAACGAGCACCAACTCCATATCTAAACCCGTTAAGAGTAGTAAAAAAGAAGAATGGGGAAATGAGACCATGCCTTGATGGCCGATGGGCTAACAGACAGATGGATGCAGACCACGCAAGACCATTATCAATCGATGAACTTCTGTCTAAAATACAACATGCTGAATGGTTTACACAATCTGGATATCACGATAAAGCACGACTAACATAACCTGTATATACCGCGGTTGCCCAGGAGCCCTGAGGATGAGGTTGCCGATGAAAAATGTCCACTGCAACTACCTCCATAACCCAGGATACAGCAGAATTTTCCTCGGCAGGCGGGCGTGTGAACTGACCATTGGGATATTCCCAAAGGATTTCCCAAAAGGAAAATCCAAAGGGAAACCGCAACGATCAGCCCTTTGGACAACAAGCTACAGGCACCAGCGCAAATGACACGAGGCCAAACCGACCCGAGCGCCACCGAATGCGCAAAGGCCAGCAAGAGGCCATACGGCCGCAGCAGCGCCATATAAATACTCCCGCGGGAGTTTCAAACCTCAGTCTTTAAAATCAATGTAACACAATCGCTTCGTAGAAACAAATATATTTAAATAAACCTACACAGATTATAAATACATTGTAATAATTATCTCCGCACAGTATTTCGCGAAAGTTTACTAAAATAAATTCTTTATTTTATTCATATAACAGTGTGTCACTTAATTCCAAACATCTGTTGAATTCCTAAATAAAGGTGTTTTCCTGTTTGCACATAACAAACAGGTGGCGACCGTAATTGAAGGGTACAAAAAACCATTCGACAATCTAGCACTAACACGGCAGTGCTCACTATCTAAAGGATTGTCTACTTACAGTGTTTTACAAGTAAATAAATTGTGTCAATGATCTATACGCATTCCAAATCAGCCCAGGCATCATGGAACAATATAAGTTACTGTTTATATAAACTTTAATTAACAACAACTTATATAAACAATACAGGACGTCTCTTCACTCCTTCATAGTTGAAGTACCGTGTTTACATTGTTTATGTACACGAGTGCATACACATTCCGCGGCCGAAACAAGGACTGATCGAAATTGACGCTTCGCTTATGGAAAAATATATCGATTGATAATTAAATAATTATCGCAAATTTCCTATCAACGAGTCCGTTTACATAATCCGCAATTAATTTGCAAACGATTCATACAAGTTTTAGTCATAACAGATGCTTAATACGTAAGCAAACTATACATTTTTATTTTATCACAGCGGAAAAAGTTTTTTATTTATTATAAAAAAATTAAAAATTCCCGCACTTTTTTGCATTGCATTTGCTAGCGAATCCGCAATTATGGACATTTCTTAATTATTAATTTTTGATAATCAACCGCCCGGTTCACGGAGCTGACACCGGCCGCTCTCCCATGCTACTAAACAGTATTAGTAGTAATCCCCCCACAGTGGTGAGTCAAAATAAACAAGCCGCCGCCGTCGCTGGTTGTGCTGACGCACCACTGTGGGGGAGGGGGACCTTCATCGCGCGGGAGGAGAGACTGCCATCTGTTTGCTCCAGTGGTGGGGAGGGGGTAACAGTTCCCCTTCCCCTTTTCCCACCTTTTTATTATTTTTTTCTTCTTTCTGTCTTTCTTTATTCTTTTCTTTCTTTTTTTACGCTTAAGTTTGAATAAAAGAGTGTATGAAATATATACAGAATGTACCATGGAAATGGAGAAAAGGTAAGGATGTAAATAAAAAGAAAGTAAGTATTTCTATATTCACTAATAAACAATTATTTATGATGAGTTCAACAAGCTCATTGCTCTGTCGGCAACTTATCATCAAAGGGTAACCTCCTACGTACTCGACTTTATCGACTGCCAGTAAGCAGCCGGCAAAAATATGTATTAATGGAGAGAAGTGCGCGGAAGCCTACATAACTATCTGTAAGGCCCGTAATAAAGCCATCCAGACCAAGCACCTCAAAAAATGCGAGATCTGCAACATCTACTTTCACACGAGGTGCATTTCCTTTAGGTTTGTGACGGTAAGAGCCGTCGCTACGTTGGCTTGCTCAACCTGTGCTGATCTGCACATCAGAGAGACTGGAGTATTTTCTTAACGGCAGCAACATGTCATCTAAAGGTGCTAAGAAGAAGATCCAGTCAGTATTACCATCTACGAACCCCTCGCGCAGTCAATCGCCAACGTGCCCAACAGCCACCACAACATCAACATCGACGACGACAATGGAGTACACCCTTCAGAATATCCTCGCTGCTTTGACGAATATCTGTACTAAGCAGGATGAAGCGGTGGAGGCGCAGAGTATCCGATGCTGAGTATTTTCTTAACGGCAGCAACATGTCATCTAAAGGTGCTAAGAAGAAGATCCAGTCAGTATTACCATCTACGAACCCCTCGCGCAGTCAATCGCCAACGTGCCCAACAGCCACCACAACATCAACATCGACGACGACAATGGAGTACACCCTTCAGAATATCCTCGCTGCTTTGACGAATATCTGTACTAAGCAGGATGAAGCGGTGGAGGCGCAGAGAGATACTTCGTAGAGTATCTCCGGGTTGGAGGCAAGGTTAGGCCCAGTTGAACAGCGCCTTAAGGCTCTCGATGTCCTGCCTGAGCTATGACAAATGCCGAGATAACCATCACCGAGCTTAAGGCGCATATCCAGGAGCTAACGTCGGGACCCTTTATCCCCCAGCCCAAAGGGAACTAGAGGCCATCAAACACCGGCAGGAGTTGTCCAACAACAATATTGTCGTAATTACGGAGCTGCACTACACCCAGGAGAGCTCTCTTCACCATCGCTTGCTCCGTTCTTTCTACCCTCGACCCCACTGTCTTTAAGAGGGAGATAGCTGCCACCAGGATCATGGGAAGACTCAATGCAGCCACCATCAGTTTGGCTGCAGACAGCAGATTACCATCGATTGCTGTAACTCTGTCTTCCCATGCCCTTGTTCGTTCCACCCTGGCAGAAAAAATTAAGAAGGGTAAGCTGCACACCTCTGAGCTCAGCGCCGACCTACTGGAGGCGCTCTTCAACATCTACGAGCTACTCCTTCTAGAGGTACATAAGCCACGCGTCAGGGCCAAACAGGAGGCCAAGAGGAGGCAGGGTCGCAGGACGTACGTGAGTGACTGGAAACTCTTCATCCGTGCTGCCGAGGGCGAAGGAAAGGCCACCTTCATCAGCAGCGATGAGGAACTGGCTAATTTGTTAGCCAAGAGGTCTCCGTGCAACAGCAGCAACGACCACTAATAATTCTTCATCTGACTCCACCCATACCATCTTCATCTTCATCTTCATCGCCGCGCATAACATCTTCATCCATTTCTACGGTAACTCTGTCCGATGGTTTAAAAGCCTGCCATTTCAAGGCTAACTCGTCCCCTCTATCACGTGATTGCTGTAACTGAAACCTTGCTAGATGACAAGGTAAAAACCATGCCCTCACTCGATAACTACACACTTCTGAGACGAGACAGAAACAGAAACGGTGGAGCTGTGGCCCTCTGCATCCATCATTCACTTACGGCTACAATTATGACATCGTCTGACAGCGTCTGATCTGGCAAGCCACGGAAGCCAGAATATCTTTTCTGCGAGATCACTGCAAAAGAAGTCTCACCCATCTTTTTTGGCATTGTTTATCGTCCACCCCATGCCCCTTTCATTCAAGGCAATGATTTAATTGAAAAACTCTTCACACATATGCACAACTACTCCACAAAGCTAATCATGGGTGACCGACACCTGGCTTGACCTCTGCTTAATCGACAAGCAGAATCGCCTGCTCTTCTACTGGAAGACAGACACACCTTTCATAAACGGGCATAACCTCATCACGGCCACTCTCAACATACAGATACCACGCCACGAACCTAAAATATTTACTTACAGAAACTATAAAGGAATCTGTGCCGAGAGACTGAGGGCTTATCTCAGTGTATGTGACTGGTCATTGCTCGACACCTCATCACTTGACGACTGCATCGCCGTACTCAAATCAAATTTGTCTAACGCTATCAACCATTTCGCCCCATTACATACAGTGACTCCTAGACCAAAACGTCACCCGTGGTTTACCACGGCTCTTCATGACCTCTTGAAAGAACGGGACAGACTCTACAGACGGTTTCGCAGATCACGTCTCCCGCTTCATCTGTACTTTTATAGACTAGCGAGAGACGATGTTCATAGAACGGTCGAGGATGCCAGGCTGAATTACTATCACTCACGCCTGTCCTCCCTGACTGATGTCGGCGAGATCTGGAGAGAGTTTGAGAGCCTTGGAATTACCACCTCCAAAAAAACCTCCCTCTCGCTTCTCCATTGAAGAACTTAACGCGCATTTCAGCGGAATTTCTAACGATCCGCTGGCTCGGTGTCGGCTTGCGCGCGTTCAGGGGCTTATGCGATAGAGCTGGCGGGTGGGCTATAACATGGTGAATCACGGAATTTGTAAATCTATGGTGTAAGGAGGGACGAGCACATTACCCCTTACAGGCTTAAGTTGCAATGGCTCACCATCGCCGGACGTAGGAAGTACTTTATGGCCTGTTGCATAAGAAAACTTTTTAACACCGCGGTTTCATCTTACATCATGGCCTTTTTTGACTTCCACTTCGCACTCCGCTCTGTGAGGGATAAGGTGTCCCCTCTGGACATCCCTACCTTGGCCACAGAGACGTTAAGGAATTAATTCCATATAAGCGCCTCATATCTCTGAAACTCATCGTCCACTCATCTTCGTGACATTAGATCAATACTACATTTCAAGCGCCAGACAATATTTCACCATCCTGGGAAACTCATAAGCACCATCCATTAACTTATCTATTGTACTCGCCACATTTCATAATTATCACATCTTTCATTTCACCACCCCATCTATCACTCTTACAAAACTATTTTGTATCACACGCCTCAATTTTAATGTACTCTTTTATTGTATTTCTTTAATGTTCTTTTTGTACAACATAATGTACATGAATAATATAAATCTAATCTCTCACCCCTCTCTCTCTCTATGTTTAAGAAACAAATGCTGCCACTTTTTGTCGACTCTGTGCCCACTGGTGAATCGGTTGCGTGAAACAGTATATTGTTTTAGAGTTCATCGGGTCCCGTCGTCGCGAAATAGACTTCGGTAGCTTCAATAATCGCGCCAGGCGCGCAAAAAAATCGTACACCGCGTCTACTCTCTCTCTCTCTCTCTCTCTCTCTCTCTCTCTCTCTCTCTCTCTCTCTCTCTCTCTCTATGTTTAAAAAATATATGCCGCCACTAATTGTCGACACCGTTCCCCACCGGTCCCTCTTTCATGCTGATCATAGGTAGTGGAGGAAAGGCGCGAGGAATGCGCTATGACAAAAAGTGGTAGCATATACTACTAACATGTACCCGGAAAGTACAATGAATTGCATGACGCTCTTTCGCGCGAACCGAGTCACGAGATATTCAATGAAGCAGACAGCATAGTTGAATCACTTCTACCGCCCAAAAGACCCATACTTTCGCAGACAATACATTACGCGTCAGCGTTTGTTCAAGACATACGTACACGAATAATAGAAGCTCAGAAAGAGCAAGAAATTGATCAGCGCGATATCGCTCGTTTTTTTTTAACATGGGCAAGAATTAAAATCCCAAAACAATGCTTTTCACGCGATTCAACACGGACATAATCCGCGTATTTACGTGCCACACGCATGCCGAGACGACGTCATGAATTACTATCATAACGATTTTGCAGATCATCCCGATGGCGAGTAAAATGTATAAAAACCATCAAATATATCAACACAGTACAATCTAGTTTCATCAGAGAAAATCGCTCCTCTCCACATACCTCACAAGTAGTATAAACAGATTAAAAGTTTTGTTGAATAATTCCATTTTAATGGAAAATAAAACTTTTTATAGCTTACGATAATGAGGATGGCTAAGGGGGGTATTAATTGTAGAGCGAGAAAGGGGCGATGCCGGACTAGAGGTTTTATAATAATACATGGCCCTCCTATACTTAGCATTAATCGTATTAGAGCAGCACCAACTTTTGGTGCTTTATCGTTCACCATTCCGGGATGCTGATTAAACGACAATCTTGCATCAGTGGTAATACCCACATTTTTAATGATCGGTTACGGAATAATCTTACATCCATCCAGCGTCAGTGTAACTGCCTCCATCTTCTTTTTATTAGACATAAGAATAACTTCGGTTTTATGATTGGTTAACTCTAGTCCAGTCTCTGTTAGCGATCCGAGTATTATACAAATGGTCTCGTCAGCTATTTTTTTTTATTTTTTCTTTGTGCTCCACTACCACAACTAGTGTTATGTCATTAGCGAAGTCTACAACTGTTGCCTCTTTGGGTATTTTTATTCTTACGCCATCGTACATGATATTCCATTTTGCAAGCCAAGTACTGATCCTTGGGGGGCGCCTTCAATTACTTCGTAACTTCGTAGGTCTTGGTGTCGTTCGCCGTACCATATAATAAGATTCTGTCCTTCAAATAATCGGACATCACCATTCTTGTATATAAAAGGCACATTGCTTTCTTGCTTTCGGAGTGCCTCGTGTATTTTACTTTATTTGGTTGATTTGAATGCACTTTTAACATCCAACGTAAAAATAGCTTAATACTTTTTCGTTCCTTCTTTCCATCTTTTATTCTCAGTAGCATTTCTGGCAGTAGTTCAACTACTGGACTCTGGTAGTAATATAACTGAATTTAGAGTAGAACGCTACTTACGGAATTCATACCGGTGCTCTGCTAGTCCTGCTATTTTTTACACTACGTGTATGTAGTTCAATCTATGCTTACAATTATTTTGTGATATGGGTTATCTACCACCTTAGGGATAGTATTTATAAAAAGTCGGGAGCCTTTAATGTTTTATAATGGTTAGTTACACATGTTTTCAATTATTTTAGTCGTTTAGATCATTTTTGTTCGCCATACTGGATCCGTAATTATGAATTTTCAAAATCTGATAACAGATTTGAAAAGAGTGACCTTATAAACCCCTACATGCAAACTTTCTAGTAAATTGTATGGATTTAAGTTACTCCTTAAGTGAAAACTACCCCTAGTAATAAATCCGCTTATGAGCTAATACAAAAATACGTGTTTCTTAGTTTCACATGTACTACAACACATCGTATAATAATTGATATTGGGGAGGTCGGATTCGGATACCTTGCTTACAAGAGGTGCTAGAGGCTGCTACCCCCGCCATCTTGTCAAGTTGCGGTCCTCTTCCATCTTTTTTTCTCTTCTCCGAGGTCTCATTTTGAGAATTGCTCCTTCCTCTTCAACGGCGTCTTATTCGTCCGTCTGTAAACTAAAATCTGCGGTTTCTGTGGACTGTACAGCAGCATCAGGTCTAAACTGGAACTGATCTTGCTTGTCCCTTCTCTTACGCTGGCTGATCGCTTCAAGAAAGACGTGACCTTCCGCATTCATCCTCTTTAGTCTGCTGTCTAGATTTTACTCCAACCAGCCTGCACTTTCCTGTTTTCGTCGCTGTCACTATGCGTGCTACTGATTGCGGTGTTCTATTGGCAATTGTGGTCTTCTTTAGCTTCCCATACCACATATATGGTATGGGAATTCAAGCGTGCGTTTGCGACGCCTTGCAGACTGATGGTAATATCTGATTCAACTCCTTGTCTTCAGAAACTCCATGCTAATAACCGTTTTCATCACGACATGTGCCCGACCCTCTGGATCCCCCCGTCTGTGGGGGCAGCAGATATGAGCATGACACATGCTTGTTAGCGGTGCCAGACTGGGTACAGCATATCAGGATATATCATGTGTTATTGCGCTAGCCCTCCTTCCCTCTCTCAAGCCTCCGACCTCGAACAAAAATGCTCGGCTCTCTGGAGAGTTTCTAGCAGACATCACACGAGTAGCACGTACACGCCAAGCCGATTCGTTGGTACTGGCTAGGTAACCGGCCTCCCATCTTGCCGTCAGCAGGAGTGGTCAGCAACGGTTGGGGTGTGCGTGTGTGCCTGCGTACGTGTGTATGCGTTCACATTTACCAGTAACTAGAATTGAAATAATTGAAAATATTTCCGATATAGAATCATCAAAATTCATCGTTTATTGTAATGCTACTGTGATGTTAATGTGAAATATGTTTCTAGATGAGGCAAGATCGGAAGCAACTTTTCGTTATACAGTAGAAAATGTTTCGAAAATGAAAGACTCGCAATTATCTCCTCCATGTTTTGTTAGAAATTTACCTTGGAAAATTATGGTTATGCCAAGATCAAGTCAAACACAGGAAAGGCAACCGCAGAGATCTTTAGGTTTTTTTTTACAATGTAACGGGGAAAGTGAGTCATCTTCTTGGAGCTGTTACGCCACCGCTGAATTACGATTACTCTCATGTAAAGAAGGACACGATCCATTTAATAGAAGTAAGTATTGCAATATGCATTTATTTATTCATTAATTTAAACAGTACAATGTTTGTATAAATTACATTTTAAATAATGCAAATTTACATACCCACATAGTTATCTGATCATATTATAATAGTAGGGGCAAGACTGCTACTGCGCCATGCAACTCCTGCGCCACCAAATACCGACCAATGGTAACTCATATTAGTAGGTCCCTGTTTTACCAGCAGAGCATATCGACCGTGCAGCCCCCCCCCCCCATTACCCTCCAGTCCACTTTATCGATAGAATGAGCATCGGTAGAGTCTACTTTATCGACATTGGTATCGGTACTGACACGCTCCCAACCTTTTTTTTATCAAACATGATTGGTTGAAATTTAAACATGGCTGATTGGTTCAAGAGTCAGCACACTGCTGGCTAGATAACAAGCATCTGACCATCCCGAGTGAATCCCAACCTTCTAATAATATTTATTGACATACACGAACTCTTCATTAGTTATTGATGGTACTAGGAATTAGTACAAAATAGAAATTCATTATCCATTATATGTTTTTGTTTTATTTATAAAAATCCTTATTTATTCCATGAGTATATATATTGTATTATAAAACACTAAAACATATATGAAAACTTTTATTATATTCTTATAACTAAATCGCATGAATATATATTCTTATTACTAAAACATACGTATGAAAAAAACCTTAAAATAAATTCTTCACATACACGTACAACTCCAATCTGTCTGAGGAAATATGAAATACCGTGCATATACATATATATAGTTACTTAACCTATACGTTGATGTGACTATTACAATGCAATTATAAGTACACAGCTAAACAAAGTATAAATGTGTACCATCATTTATCGACTACAAAAACTTTACACTCATCCGTCGATCCATTGTTGTTAAATTTGCTATGTAAATATATTTTTTTGTAATTATATCATATCAAAAATTCTTAAAGTTAATACATAGTCTTAAGCTAAAAGTTATCACTTATATATATAAATAAAATAGCGTTCGAACCATTAGAGTATATTATAAACTTATGTGAATCTAATAGTAATTAAATTGTGATTTATAAATTGAATAATATGCAATCTTAAGCTAAAATTTATAAATAGCGTTAGAACCGTTAGAGTACATTATAAACTTATGTGAATCCAATAGTATAATAATAATAATAATAATCCTTTATTTCCTGTATAAATTTTACATCCGTTTACATTTACATTTATATATTTTCATACTTATAATAATACATATAATACATATATAATACATTTTGCATTTTACATTTTTTCTTATACATTAACTTTCGCCTTATTTTATATTTACCTTTTGACACTTTATTCTTTACTGTAATTTTTATATGCTTTGCATATTCTATCCCATTTAACCCTTTCTATGACCCTTCCCATTCTCTCCCATCATTCTTCTCCCCCCTTCCCTCCCTCTCTCTATTGTCTCCTCATCTATCTTATTCCTTCTCTTTTTTTTCGCAATTTTTTCAAACTGGTGCGCGTATTTACATAGTCTCTCGTTCGGTTTCCCTTTTAATATCTCTATCATTTCCCTTTAATTTCTTTTTCCTTTCCTATCAACTTTTTTTCTTCTACTTCCTTTACCCATTCCTCTTCTATTTCTTTTCTTGCTTCTTTGCAGACCCATATATGTTCTAGCTTTTCTTCTTTTTCCTTGCATACCCTATACATATTTTCTTTGAAACCTTTGCAATTCTCTCTGCCTATGTTCCCACACCTCATTCTGGCCCATTGCTCCATTATAAACCCACTTACTTCCCCATTTTCCCCGTACTTCTCTTTTCCTATATTTTCTTTCCATTTTCCATATTCCGGGCAGAAGTTCGTCTCTTCTATCTTCTTCCAGACCTTTTGAATTTCCTGTTCTAGTTTTATCCTTATTCCTTTCTCTAGCCTTTCCTTAATCTCCTCTATGTCTTTCCTACTTTCACACTCGTACATCTTCCTTATGAGTTCCTGGTCCCCTACCTCTTTCATTGATCTCTCCAACTCTATACCCCATTTTGACGCATTTTATTCAATATTTCTCTTAACTCTTCTTTTAAGCATATCCTTGGCCATCTCCCTCTCTTCATTCCTAGTGTGTATAATAAATATTTACTTGCCCTCTTCCTTGTCACTATCTCCATGCTATGCCTCCCTGCTTCCCTTCACCATATATACCCCGGTGTATTTTTATACAGTCCCATTGTCATCTTCATGTACCTATTCTGTATTCTCCATTTCTTCCCTCTTTCCCCATCCCCATATTTCCGCTCCGTACAGGCAGCTAGGTCTTACTATTGTGTCCATCAGGTATGTTCTTCTTTTCAAGCTTTCTATATTTGCTCTTTTCCCTATTCCCCACATCATATTTATTGCCCTTCTTGCTTTCCTTGCTAGCTTTTTTACGTGTATTCCATACGAATTTGAAGACGTGATTCACTGCCCTAGGTATTTGTATTCTTTTACTGTTTCTAGCTCTTTCCCTTTGAATACCCATTTGTCCCTCTTATTTTTCCTTCCTCCCTTCTTAAAGCACATTATCTTCGTTTTTTCGTGTTTAGTGTCATTCTATTTTTTCCGCAGTATTTCCCTAAATCATCTAGCATTCCCTGTAGTCCCTCTCTCGTATCCGCTAGCGCAATAACGTCGTCCGCGAATCGGAGACAGAATATCTTTCTCCTTCCTGTCACCATTCCTCCCTCGTTCCTTTTTTTACATCTTTCTTATAGGTCTTCTATATATATGCTGAATAGTGCCGGACTTAGTGGACAGCCGGATGTCGGATCTCCGATATAGATCGGAAATATCCTAGCTTTTTCCCATCCTTCTATTAAGTATCCTTCCTCGAGTGCTTCATTCTGAATTTCTGTTAGTTTTACTATCCATTTAATTGGCAGGCCTTTTAGGAATTCTACCGTTATCCCATCCTCCCCCGGAGCCTTTCTGTTCTTTATCTCTCCTAGTATCTGCTTTAGTTGCCATGGCGTTATTTTTTTGCTCATTTCCTCTTCTTCCCCTTCCTCTATCCCTGGTTGAACTTCTATTGTTTCTTCTACTTCTTGTTCCTTATGCTCTCCCAGTAACCTCTTAAAGTGATTTTCCCATTCTTGCTTCCCTATCTCTCTTCCTTCCCCTTTTTTCCTCGTTGGCCTGTATCTTTTAATTGCTTCCCAAAATTCTTGTAGGTTTTTGCATTTTTCTACCCTTCCCCAACCCTTTTCCATTTCCTGTCTTTTTTTCTCTCCCCTTATTTTACTTCAGCATGCTCTCTTCTTTTTTAATTCTGTCTTTACTCCCTCATCTCTCGTTTCTATTCACCTTTTTAGCACTTTAAATACCTTTTTCTTTTGCTCTTTAATTTCTCGCATGTTTTCAATTGATTTTTTCTGACATTCCTCTGTATCTACCCTTAACTTCAACATGTCAGCTTATATCCCCCTCCTTGTCCCCTTTCGTCCTCCCATTCCTTATTTTTAAACCCATTTCCTCGCATACTTTCAACAGTTTCTTTCCCTCCAGATTTAGCAATTCATCCCTTGATTTCCTCACGTTTTCTTCTTCTTCCTCTCTTTCCCCTTGCTGCTCCCCCACCCTGGCGTTACAGCACCACCCTCTCCCCCTTATCCACTCTCTCCTGAGCGATCTCTTCTAGTTTTTTTCCCTATTTTACTCATCCCCACATTGTTGTAGCACGTTATTAAGTTTATTTTCCCCGCCACTCCTGCGTGAATGTTGTGAATGCTTATTCCGTATTCTTTATTTTAATTGTCCCCGCTATGTTCCACGTTATTATTTTGATCGTCTTTTCCTCTTTTTCCTTTCTTGTTCGTTCCTTTCCGAAAAAGCACCTTTTCATTTTCCAACTGCCCCTTCAGTTCATTCCAATAGTACCAATTTCCCTCCACTTTTATCTTCATATACCCTACCCTGACTTCTAACCCCTTTTTTTTCTCACTTTCCTCTATTTCCTTTAGCCATTTCTGTACCTCTTTTTCTCTGGGTGTCAGGTCATCTTCTATCCACATGTCTTTTCCCTTTATCTGTTTTCTCTTCATTAGTTCTATTTTATTTTTGAACGACTCTAATTCTATTAAGACCCCCCCCCCCCCTATTACTCTTATCTTATTTATGTATATATCCATTTCTAGATTTGTTTTGATTATTTCTTTTACCTCCCTTTCCACATTTCGCCCTGTTCCTACTCCTCTTAGTAAAACATTATTTTTTCTGTTTTTTCTCTTCTTGACTTCCCACTCTACTTCCTGTTCCTCCATGGCTTTCGGTATCTTGTTCAAATAATCCCTCCCTTCCCTATCTATTCCTTCTAATACCCTTCTTACCGTCCCACCCCTCCCTTCCTCTTCATTGTTCTGCTCTTCCAACTCATTTGCTATCCCATTCTCACCTATATTTTGAGTTCTTTGAATATTCAATCGTCTCTCCTCTGTACCCTGTCCCCCTACTTTATCCTCTTCCTCTACCTCCCCTCTCCTATTTACATCTTTTAACATCATTATCTGTATTTTTCCCTTTAGTTCTTCTATCTCTGTTTCTAGATTTATCACTTTCCTGTTTGTTTCCCCCTCCTCTTCCTTCATTTTATTTTCTAAAAACGCATTTCTATCTATCAATTCCTTTATTCCTTCCTCTACTTGTTTTATTTTTTCTCTCCAAAGCCTTTTATTTTCAATCATATTTCTATATTCATTCCTTTCTGCTTTCAATGTTTCTATTTCTCTACTCATATCCCTGTTTCTATTTATTTTATTTTTCAAACGCTCTATCACTTCCTTTAGTTGTTTACTTAATTCCTCCCCCCCCCTCCCTTGCCTCTTCTATCTTATATTCTAGCTCCTTAACTAATCTTACGTCTATCGCATACTCTTCTCTCTTCTTGTCGTGTATTGTGTTGCTGCCGCTCTCTGTTGTCCTCGTATCCGAGTCATCTTCTGTTGTCGCGCTGTCCTGTCCTCTATCCTGCTGCGTCGGTAAGTATGCATCCTTCCCTCTTTTTCTCTCTTCTCCATTTTCTGATATCGCTCCCCCAAGTGCTTCTTCCCCGTCCATCGTTTCCGCCTCTCTTTCCGTTTCTTCTCTCTGTTCTCTACCTTTCTCTTCCTCTTCCTCTTTTTCCACGTCTTTTTCTTCTTCTTCCTCTTGACCCTCTTCCGGCTTTTTGACTGGTGATATCTCTACTCTATTTCTTCCGAAAGTCACATCAAATCCCGCGCTTTTCTTCTCGAGGAAGTTTAGCAATGGGTTTGCCTGCTTGTTAGTTTTTTTCCTCTTTCCTCGGCCTTCCTCTTCCTCTTTTATTTTGGTTTTCCGGGGCTGTTTTGTTCCCCCCGTCCGCCATCTTTCCTCTGTTAACCTCGCTTCTACCCTCTCACCTCCTTTCACTTATCTCTCTTTTTCGCTTTCCTTTCCTATCTTTTTTTAGTTTTTGCTATTCTTTTTCTCTCTGGAAAACCTCTTTTTGTCGGAGCTCTTTTCAACGCGTGTGCTCACCGTTGCGCCCCAACCTAACATCTCGTGTATCCAATAGTAATTAAATTGTGATTTATAAATTGAATAATACTGTCTACGTAAGCTGTTATAAAAATCCTTAATATAAGAAAAAGAAAGACTTTGCACACTAAAAAAGAATTTAGCATAAACACTCTAATAATTGAGAAAAAATCCTTAATATTATACGTAATGGAGATAAATTGTTATTAAACAAATTCAATAATGTTGTTACCAAGGTGTTGGAGATATACATCTCTAGTTTCTATCTCCTGCTTCAATTTCTCCTCATCGGCAAAGTTTTCCATGAGCATGATTTCCAACTCTAGCACCATCTTCGAGCCAAATTTTGTCTGAACTTTCTTACATTTGGATATTTTATACTTCTTATTGAAATCCCTAATTTTTTTCGTGGGCAGGAATGGTGGAGCTTTTGCCACAGCGTTTAGTGACTCCATCCTGTAAAAGTAATGAAACAATATATATATATATATATATATATATATACACGTGGGACGTTTCACGTCAACCGGACCATCAGTACACCCAAAATTTGGGTTAATCTAACAAGACGTTTGAGGTCTCAAAATGATCTTCTGGCCAAGGGCTTTCGAAAAAGTTCTGGCCTTTTCAAAATTCTAATATGGCGCATAAAATAAGGCGCCTGAAACCCACGTTTTCATAGCACATTCAACAAAAACAATAGTAAAAATGTTCTAATTTGTGAAATATCCCACCAAAAAGCATGTACAACTCATCATAGGACATATTATTGACAATGCTAACGGAATTCCAAAATCAAAAATGGCGGAATCAAAATGGTGGACATTATACCTCCACCAAACCCTTTTTACCGCAACAAATGATTTTTGATCAGTTTAAAGTATCGATATGGTGGTTTTCAGGGTGACTGAATCTTATTTTAACCTCGACATTTCAAAATTCGAAATGGTGGAACCAAAATGGCGGACATTATACCACCACCAAACCAATTTTACCAAAACAAATGATTTTAGATCAGTTTAAAGTATCTATATGATGGTTTTCAGGGTCACTGAATCTTATTTTAACCATTTTGTACACTCTTATCAATTCTGGCTCCTCGTTCGTGGAGTTTTTACTGGTGATAAATGGCTTTCGCCGATATCATAAATTACTCTGTTTCTAGGTTCATTTGAGTAATGCATGACTTTTAACTTTTCATTATTTTCTGAGATAAATCCATGCCCCATTTGTATGTTTGTGACAGGTGGACAGTTTTTAAATCTCTTTGTTAGGAATTGACGAGTTTGTTCGTGATATTTTTTGATGTATAAGAAAAATTTTATATTGAATGATCGCCCATTAGTCCATGAATAAAGAGCTTTAACATCTAGAATTGCTTTATTTTTTGCAGCTTGTAAGCTCGCTCTTGTAGCTTCTCTCTTTACTATCGCTCCAACTCCATCACAACTACCTTTTCCGTGTGCTGTTGCAAAACAGTACCATTCAGCATCAACGCCAAAATCTCTCTTGTGATTCATTAAACTACTCATTTGATAACGATTTTTAAAATGCTGTTTAGCACCATCAGTAGCATATATCACCTTTCTTACTGTGGGACAAACCTTGCGAATTTCAGGTATAAGCTTTTGCTGCATTATGTATACTGAAGTGGCATCATGAGTAGTACAGTCGGACATACATACTGTACTGAAATGCTTTAGCTTGCCTTCAGATTTATAATAAGAACAGCAGGAAAAATCGTACTTTGATCATTATTAAAATGAAATGCCTGTGCAGCATCTTGGGCTGTAAAAGCATAGTTCTCAGCAAAGTCCAGTTGAGCAAGAACCTCTTCATCTGAAAGGTTATTTTTCTTTTCAGAAATAAACTTTGATTGCTCCTTAGCGATGAAGTGATGAGGTATCAACTTTTCTAGGCTAGAACATAAATTTTCAATAAATTCTTGCGATGTTAGGCATTGTTTTATCAAAGTGTATCTATCGGTTGATTGCCAAGTGCTGAAGATGACTTGATTAATATTGTGCTCATCCATAATGTTCTCAACGTAATTAGTAAACTTTTAAATGTCTGGACAAAATTTGCATTAATTCAAATAACAACTTAGTTTGGGATCCTCACATAGAACGAAATTCAAACAATCTTTATAATTCTTCAGAATATTGTTTGAGATTTTTTCTATATTTACTGCGTCAATCATCGCCTTGAAATTTTGGTGTATCGTACAAACTTGGTAAGCCCAATCTGATATTCAGGAAACTGTTCTTTAAATTGATTATGAAGGTTCTTAATATCAGTAAGTAATAATCTTTTCTGCACTTTTATTTTTTCACCATATAAATAAATACTGACGGTATCTTTTTTATTTGGCATAATTCTGCTGTTAAGATCATTTTCGTAAAAATCTTCAACTTCTTGAGTAGTTTCTGCAGGTAATGTTTTTCCACGTTTTGCAACAGGAGAAGCTAAACTCCATCTGATTCTCTTAACGGTTTTGCTTTACGAGCCATTCTGTGAGACACAGCAAATTGGTTCATAATTTTACGTATTGCCCAGTGTTCGGGCAAAATAGTAAGAATACTGACACGTAATGGATCGTTCTCCGGCAGGGATTGGAATTTGTTTTTAAGTCCAGTTAAAATATCTGTAAGATCATCTTGCATAGCCACTGATACACTTGCACACCAACTATCCTGAAAAGGACTGTTGGAGAAAAAGTAGCCTATGAATAAAGCCGCTGATGGACTTGCTCACCAACTATCCTGAAAAAGACTGTTGGAGAAAAAGTCGCCAATGAAGAAAGCATTCCTTGAAGAAAGTATTCATTTCTATGGGTTGCTAAACGTGGTAAAGGGTTGGGGGTGTAGGTAAAAAAAGAGGGATGAAATAATTCACTTAAAAGCAATAAGTTCCTTTGACACAAAACAGTTTTATTTGCTGAAGTCTTTGCACAAGTTGTCATTAGACATGAGCCGTGTACTTGCAACAATAGGCTGTTGGAAGAGGAGCGAGGTCGAGCGCTGGACCCGGCCTCCGTATGTGCCCTCCACGACGCTACTTCACTTGTGGGTAATGCGCAGCCGCCTAGCGGCGCGCCGCAGTACTAGCGCAGCGGTGATAAGCGCTGCAGCGTGCGTGGCGTGTTCGGCGAGTTGCGCGTTAGCAAGGGCTTTTCGCGAGAGAGCCTGCGGGTGGGTTATGACAAATATCCGCCATTTTATATAGGCCATATTGAATTTTGAAATTTCGAAGTTAAAATAAAATTCAGCTGCCTCTTAAACTCCCATACCAATATTTTAAACTGATTTAAAATCGATCATTGCGGTAAAATAGTGTTGGTGGTTGTATAATATCCGCTATTTTGGATCGGCCATTTTGGATTTTAAAATTTCGAGGTTAAAATAAGGTGCAGTGGCTCCAGAAACCCTCATATCGATACTTTAAAGTGATCTTTAATCATTTTTTGCGGTAATTATAACTAATGAGGGTAATGACCGCCATATTGGTTCCCCATTTTGAAGTTAGAAATAAAACTCTGATACTAAACTACTAAACTGATCTAAACCCATTTGTAGTGGTACAAAACGTTCAGTGGTGGTATAATGTCCGCCATTTTGGATCTGCTATTTTTGAATTTGGAATTCCTTCAGCATTCTCAATAATATGTCCTATGATGAGTTGTACGTGCTTTTTGGTGGGATATTTCACAAATTAGAACATTTTTACTATTGTTTTTGTTGAATGTGCTATGAAAACGTGGGTTTCAGGCGCCTTATTCTATGTGCCGTATTAGATTTTTGAAAAGGCCAGAACTTTTTCGAAAGCCCTTGGCCAGAAGATCATTTTGAGACCTCAAACGTCTTGTTAGATTAACCCAAATTTTGGGTGTACTGATGGTCCGGTTGACGTGAAACGTCCCATATATATATACATATATGTTTATTATATTTTTTATGTATTAGTTATAAGAATATATTATACTCACGTAATAGATTATCCTTCCAATGTTGACGCTGTTGTATCAGAATCAGATGAGGAATAATATTCCTCAAAGCAATGCAGTGGGAAGATAAAATCTCGCCGTACAACGCGGAGCCACTTGTTTATTACGCAAACGTTTTGAACTGCGCAATTCTGCTGCCAGTCCGGAAGGTGATGCGTACACACCAGCGGAGGTGGAAATCCTGGTGTCTTTAAGGATGGACAGCCGAGATCTTCTACGTTACGAATGTCGGGGAAATATGACTGCAGCCACTCCTTTTTCTGCACACCTTTTACCCAAACAATCACATTTCTTGTCGGTGATAAGTCGAGAAGGCTGGAGCAAACTTCAGCTACCTTGTCATATGGAAGTTCACCATCGTTCCACTTTAACCCATGGAAAGAATACTTAAGCCATAGATTGGCACACTGGACATTGCTTGGCAAGTCGTACCAAGAGTGCGGTGGTTGAAACGTTGCTAGTTGAGCTACTGCTGCTGGCTCGTTGGGATCAATATAAGCCAACTCCTTGATTATAGATTGACCGTTTTGTCCCTTGAATCCCTGGATATCAACAAGTAAATCCATTTTATCTATGAAAATATTACTTATTATTAGAATTAAAATTATATATGAAATAATAAAATATTTAAAATATACTTACAAATGCTACAGCAAGCTTTCTCAACTAATGAAATGTAGAGCTCAGTATACTGCTTCAGTACATTCCAAAATGTGTATACAAATACGGAGCGGAAGACTGCTTAAATATACTCGAAATTTATACCCCTTTCATTAAAAAAGCTTCTCAAGCTCGATTGATTCACGCTTGCAACGTGCAACGTCTCTTTTCTTCGGATCGCATCGGCTACCCTCTCTCTCTCTCATACGTTTAAATACATTTTCCATAGTCCCCACTCTGACATATTTTCATTCAAAACATACCAATTCTCTATAGCGCACGCAGTGCAATAGATACAGCTAGATCCTTAGATTTTTCGACTACCCTCTCTCTTATACTTGTAAATGCATCTCTCATAGTCCCCACTCTGGCGTATTTTCTCGGCTAAATTCTCGGATTTTTCTTCGAGCACATGCAGCTACCATCTCTCTCATACTTTTAAAATATTTTTAATGTTTTTACATTATGAAAATTACCCCCACTCTTTGAACTATTAAGCTATTTAAACCAAATTGCAAACGATATGTATTTCAGTTGTCTGAAGTTGTCTTGCTGCACGGATTATTATCATTAATTTATTAGTTTAATTGGAGGAAGCATGTTAAAATAGAAAGCTGAGACTTTACTGGTATAAGAAACATTAATTTTACATTAAATAAGTAAAAATTTTAGAAAAAAATATCTATAGCAAAAACAGTGCGTCTAAGATTTCTACCCTAGAGCCTCACATTTCTTCATTTTTCCCAACCCTCGAACCGATACTGCTAGTTTATGCGACAATTATTGCATCCACATGCAGCGTCGCGTCTGAAGAAACCTACCCTGCGTTCTCGCATTTCTCGAGTCACTCACATCTCTCGAACTAATAAGGTTACTTTATTTGACAATTATTGCTTTCATGCGTACAAAAGGAAGCTCTTCGGGCTCACTAGCTGACCCGTGGTACCATTCGAATCAATGCTCTCAGTGCTGTAACATCGTGTGTTAAAGTCAGTGTTTACATAAGTTTATAAAAAAAGTTTTTAAAAAATACTTGAATTTTTAGAAACTTTGTGCGCAAATAAAAAGTGTCAATAACGAGTACTAAAACATGTGCTGAAAATTATAAGATCATCACCATGGAGAATAAAGTAAGTAACATTTTTTATTATTAACAACAACAAAAACAATAACAACAACAGCAGCAGCAACAGAAACTAGAGCAAAACCAACACCGACAAGAGTCAAAGCATGTTGAGATGATAGACTTAACTGAGTCACAAGAGCAAGCTATACCATCTGTCAACATCCTCCAAACAAGTGATGTTTTAAAACTTATTGAAGCTATATTAACACCAATTCCTATATTGCAGCAAAATGTTGAATTAGTTAAACAGTATCATCACGATACTATAAGAGAATTAAAAAAAATTAACGCAGCAATTGGGAAACTTGACAAAGATCTTGTCAATGGAAGTGCAGTCTCACGTGAAGCCTCAGCAGTAAATGAAAAGGAAAAAAACAGCAAATGCTGAAGAATAAGAACCAGATTCTAAAAAAAAGAAGACTGTAAAAAAACAAACGAAGGAGCCAGTAAATGCAGATATTTCAAAACAAGTTTTAAAAGAGTTGCAAAAACTAAGTTCTAATGTAATTAATAATGAAAACAATTCTAAAATAAAAAAGAATGTTAAAAAATAAATTTTAATAAAAAATTTGTAATTAATAAAATGTTTTTCTCTATTTTACTATTACTACTACTCAAGTGTAGATAATCCTCTCTCCCACCCTCTCTGCCTCTCTTTCATACATAGCCTTCTGTAGGATACAGTCCTCATACTCACTCTAGACACACACGCACACAAACACTCACACATCGACACTGCTCTCTATATTAAATTTTTTATTATTTTTTAAAAAAAATATATATCAAGCATTTATTCTTATATATTAAATTATTATAATTCTTATTTGTTACAAGTAGATATCATCTTCTGAAAATGGCATGTGTTATGGATGAATGCTTACAGCAAGTTAAGCTCTTAGAAGAGCTTGACATATTATTATCTACTACTGCAGTCGATTTATCCACCATAACACGGTGGAGAAACAACTTTCTTCTATCAATAAAGACTTTCCGGAAGGTTTTAAGGATTATAAAACTGTCAGTTGCACAAAAACAAAGTATTTTATGTACTTTAGCAAAAGTAGAATGTATGAAGGCAAGACTTGAAGCTGTGGTTAAAGGAAAAAGTGGTGGTGGAGTACAAGTAATAAAGAAGACTATCATTGATCGTGTCCGTTCGATTGCCATGGACAAAGCTTTTGAAAATCGCATGAGGACTGCTGTTATAGCAAATTTAACGCATATTGATGTATTTAAATTTCTACAAGATGCATCAATATTACTTCACAAGAAATAAAAAATACATAAATAAAAACAAAGCCTTAAAAGTAAACACTGTTGTTATGTAAATTTAAATAAATATCTGTAAAGCATAATGAAGGTGCTGAAGAAAAAGAGTGCATTGAGATAAAATATTTTAACACAAAAAATCATGAAATTTTATCTGCATCATCGTTAAACGAATTGTTCAAATCTAATGTTATTGAACCTCTACTCACAAACATTGAGGAATTTCAGGAACGTGACTCTGGCTGGACTCTGCATTCGATTGAAAATGTACAGATACATATAAACAAATTCAATCCAATGTGTACTGTCTGCTCTTACATACCCTTACAAGCATTTATAGAGAAAAGAAAAGCATGCATCAATGTTCAAAATCAGGATAACAAATGCTTCGTATAGGCAATTTTATCAGCATTACGTCCTATAAATGTAATTACATTAAATATGAAAACACCTTGAATATGAAAGGTATAGAATTTCCTGTGTCGTTGAAAAAAATACCAAATTTCGAGAAGTAAAATACTACAATCTCAATAAATGTGTTTAGCCTAGACAATAAAAATATTGTTCCTCTCTATTTAACATCATGTAAAAAGAGTAATCATATAAATCTCCTTTTACTCACGAATGATAATTTAGATGATGATGATGAGTTTGCAACAAAATCACACTATGTATACATAAAACAGCTATCGCGTTTCATTAGTAATGATTTAAGTAAAAGTCGTAGAAAACTATTTGTATGTGATAGATGTTTTAATTATTTTTTCGAAGAAGATAATTTAGCGAGACATGAAGAATACTATAAAAAGTTAAATAACTGTAAAATAAGACTTTCCAGTGAAAATAATAATATTATAATGTTTAAAAATAATTGTTATAGTGAAAAGTTATCTTTTATAATATATGCAGACTGTGAGTGTCTGCTTAAACTAATAAGAAAAGATGTAAAAACTAACACTCGATCAGTACAAAGTCATAAAATTTATAGTATAGGATACTATCTTAAATGTAGTTACAATGAGTCCTTATCGAAATATGATTTTTATAGAGGTCATGAAGCTGTAAGATGGTTTGCTGAACAATTAAAAAATATAGAAGAAAAATAAGTGCTTTATATGCGAATCCTTTACCTATGCCAGTTCTATCTCAAGCTGAAATAACAGATTATTATAATTGAAAAACGTGTCATATTTGTAAAAAAAATTAAATAATGATGTCAAGGTACACGATCACTGCCATCTTACTGAAAAATATTGAGGACCTGCACATACTACATGTAATCTAATCTATCAAGATTCAAAAATAGTACCAGTGGTGTTTCATAATTTAAGTGGCTATGACGCTCACTTCATTATATCCGATATATCAAATCATTTTCCAGGACAGATTAATTTACTACCTCTGACAAAGGAAAAATATATTTCATTCACAAAATATGTTGAAAATAATAAAATTAAATTTAGATTTTTAGACTCTTTTCGGTTCATGCCTTCTACTCTAGAAAAATTGGCATCATATCTACAGGACTATGAAATTGTTAATAAAGAGTTTAATCATTATAGCAGAGAACAAGTTGATCTATTAACGAAAAAAGGTGTTTTACCTTATGAGTATATAAGCTCATGGGACAAGCTAGAAGAGTGTGAATTACCCGAAAAAGAGGCTTTTTTTAGTATGCTTAATGATTCGCATATATCTGATAAAGATTATGAGCATGCACAAAATGTGTGGAAAACATTTAATGTTAAAAAACTTGGTAAATATTCTGATCTCTACATGAAAACTTACATCTTGCTACTAGCAGATGTATATGAAAATTTTCGAGACCAGAGTTTGCAGTCTATGGTCTCGACCCTGCTCACAATTATACTACGCCAGGCTTTTCCTGGGATGCAATGCTTAAACATACAGCTGTGCAATTGAAACTTAACAGATATTGATATGGTACTTTTTATAAAGCGTGGAATCCGAGGTGGTTTAAGTCAATGTTCAAATCGGTATGCAGCAGCCAATCATAAGTACATGCTTGACAAATATGATAAAGATAAAGAAAATGAATATTTAATTTATTTAGATGCGAATAATTGGTATCGATTCGGGCTTTCACAATGTCTTCCATATGATGAATTTGAGTGGCTTGGAAATTTTGAAAATTTCGATTTATTTTCCATTGCATCAGATGCTTCTCATGGTTATATTTTAGATGTTGATTTAGATTATCCTAGCAAAATACATGATGAGCATAATGACTTTCTGTTTTGTCCAGAACATGCAAAACTTCCGGGTTTTAAGCAAGAAAAACTTTTAGCTACACTTCATCCTAAAAGAAATTATGTTATTCACTATGTGGCTCTAAACAGGCTCTCTCAAATGGTCTTCGACTCATTAGAATACATACAATTCCAAGATTCAAGCAGTCTCCATGGCTCAAATCATACATTGATTTGAACACTAGTATGAGAGCAGTAGCAAAAAATGAATTTGAAAAGAATTTTTTCTTTTAAAAAAAAAGACTATGGAAAATGTAAGAAAAAGAGTTTCAATCAAACTTATGAGCAAATATGATGGTAGATATGGTGTAGAAGCTCAAATTTTAACGCCAAACTTTCACAGTAGTTCAATATTTAATGAAAATTTAGTTGCCATACAGTTAAATCAGACCGACATACTAATGGATAAACCAATCTATGTTGGTCTCACAGTTCTTGATCTCTCCAAGACACTGCTGTATGATTTTCATTATAATTATATGCGACAGGTGTATAAAAATGATTGTAAATTATTGTATACAGATACTGATAGTTTCATCTATGCTATTAAATGTGATGATTTTTATGAAGATATGAAAAGAAATATTCACATGTTCGAAACTTCAGATTATTCTGCAGATAATATATTTAACATGCCACGTGTTAATAAGAAAATTGTTGGAGTCATGAAGGATGAGTGTAATGGTCAGATTCTTCAGTTGTAAATAAAACCATTAAATTTAGTGACTACTTGGACTGTCTACAAAATTCATGCCTTTAGAGTCGGGAGCAGTATGCTATAAGATCAAAGCTTCATAACGTCGAGATCATTAGAGAGAGAAAGATTGCTCTTAGTCCTTATGACGATAAAAGATTCCTTCAAGAGAACAGTACTGATACACTTGCCTGGGGACATTACAAAATACAACAACAACGACAACAATGTGGGTAAGTTCAAATTATAACTATATAGATGTTATACGTAAAAATCAATTTAGAAACGTTTGATTCCAGCAACAAAAAGAAGTGTGTACGATTCAAGGAAGAGCCCAACATTCACTCGATGTATACATGGAGATTTGCGCATCATGAAGCTCGATGTGGGAAGTGGGAGGAGGCTGCATGTGATCGAGAATGTTTCAGGCGAAGAATTGCGCAAACAAATGTAGTTATAATGCCAGTACTTTTGAAAAATGAAGGAAATGTAAAATAAATGAACAATAAAAAAGTTTTTTTAATCATAATTTATTTGTATTTGTTTACATATCATTCTTATTTATTCAACTATGAGTATTATCAAAACCTAACCATTTTACATAAACTCTATTACCACTTTTTTTTCAAAACTTTCTCAATTAAATAGAAAACCTCCTTGTTTCTGCTTACGCGTACTGTATCTCCAACTTTAAATTTAGCTGCTTTAAACAGAGTAATGTTTGGCTTTCTAATTCGATCAAGTATATGATTAACTTTGTCTCGATTCACGTTTGCAGGTTTCATTCCTATTGTTCGATGTCGACTATTATTATACTGTAAAGTTAAATTTTGTAAAATGTCTAACCATTTGTAAGTACCACGTAGTCTAAATAACTTCCACATCTTGCCTTTCAGAGTGCGATTGAAACGCTCACAAATTGATGCTTTAAGATTACTATAAGTAGAGTAAAGATGAATTTTATAACTTTTCATTAGTTTATCAAAATCTTTATTGTAAAATTCTTTTCCACGATCTGTTTGCAAATTCTTAGGTACTCTTCTTTGCACTAGTATTGATTTCATAGCTTGAGCTCATAGCATATACATTTTCCAGTTTTTTACCGGAACAGTCCAAGCATACTTTGAAAATACGTCAATGACAGTGAGCAGGTACTTGAAACCTTTGTTTTGCTTAGCATACGGAATCATTTCAATAAATCTGCTAGCCAAGTTTCGTCAATATCTTTAACGAGAAAAGAACGACGTGGATAATTACGCCTGGCAGGTTTATGAAGTTCCTCCACTACTCCTGCTTCCATGCTGATTTATAAGTTTACTTACTGTAGAATTAAAAATTCGTAATTTATCTTGCAAATCTGATAGTGTATTATTAATAATAGCCAATTCAGACTCAATTTTCGTAACTTTATCATTTAACAACTTTATCTTAAAAGGTTGGAAATCTTCAACAATTTTGTCAGCACTTTGTTTGATCAACTTTTTCGCAGTCTCTAGATTTACAGCATCATTTTGCTCTATAGCATTTGCTACATTACATAGTTTTCGATTCTCTAAATCAAAATTTCCATCACTAGTCAGCTTGAATCCTAGTCCTCGAGGTCCGCGAGATGCGTCTGCATGGACCAATCAACGTCCAAACACATCGATGCTCATTTTCATACTGAATTATTATTATTACACAATATTCCAGCTTCACGAAGCTCCTCAATGATTGATGATTATTATGGTTATTATTGCCAGCGGATGTTTCAGCTAAAAGTAGTCTTAAACGATCAACAAGCTCGTTTGGATCATCCCAATAAATGTAATCAGTATGAGTGTTTGCACGAGCAATCTTATATGACATAAGTCCCCGTCCACTTTTACCAATCTTGAGAATTTTACTTACAAAATCAGTATACTTCTTACTCGTATTTTCATGAATATCTTCCTCTGCATTATAGTATTTTCTGTGTGCATTTGTATCTTTTAAAATTTTAGCATAATTTTTCTTGTCATTATCAGAGATTAAAGTATCATCGGGATGTTTCTTAAACAATAACTCAACTAGACGCAAGCTTTTTCATACTCTTGATCACCTATGACTATTTTATTTTTGTTTTCAAAACTTATAGAGCTATTTCCAATCATGAGAGAACCATTCCGCATTTTTCGCGCCCGATATAATGTATCCAAGGTCTCTACTTGTCCATTTAGCTACAATTGAACGCTTTTATCAACACTATCATCAGTTTTTTCATCATCTAAATCATTAGCTTTGGTGGTTTCTTCATGATCTGAAATATCTGAATAAGTCTTATCGTTGTCATTATCACCATCATCACCATCATCATTTCCGTCATTGTCATCATCTTCATCTTTTTTAATCCACTCCAATTTTCTCTTCTTTCTTTTTTCTTTTTTAACTGATGCTGCTGCTGCTAGGGCTGAACTTCATTCACTTACATCGATGAACATTTCTAGAGGTTTCACGATTGGCTTGAACGAATCATTTAAATTCTTCTCTACTTTATAACGAGTTGATGCTCATGCCCTCGTTATTTCTCTCTCTCCTCAATATACATTTATATTATATATTTATTATCATATCTTATTTTTTTTATTTATTATCATATCTTATCAATTTTTTCAAGATGGCCGCGGCCAGCAGTGGCTCGCAGCGTAGTCTAAAGGAAAATGTGCTTAAAATTAATTACAAACAAAAAGTTAAGTCAGTGGGGTGTATAGTGTGTGATAAGGTGTATCAAACTAGTGATTTTGAAAAAATAGAAAAAGCCATAAGATTAAGTGCAGCGCTAGGAATCTGTCCTGAACATGAGGAACTCGACCTAACCTCCAAAAGACAATACAAAAACGCTAAGTAATGATGCGAGGCTCATAATCGCAAGAGTCAAGGCCTTTGAAAAACAAAAAATAAGAAAGCAAATACTAGAAGAATTCGATAATAATCTACTTAACGAAGGTGAGCAAGAACTAATAGGAGACAACATCAAACGTGAAAATGCTTTACTGAGAGAATTGAATAAAGAATTAAAAGAAAAAAATGATTTATTGAAACAATTACTAGACAAAGAAAGAAATGAACTGCCGATGGTTAAAAGTAAAACGTTTGCTGATGTTATCTCAAATAATAAAAATAATAGTAAGCCTAAACGTATACCTAGTATTATAATAAATAATAAATCTGAAGAGGAAACCATTGACGATATAAATCAATTGGTATCGCGTTATTTGATAAAAGACAAATCAATTCAAACTAAAAAAGTAGTCAAGAAAAAAGATGAAATAATTATAAACTGTTTAAATGAGGAAAGTGTAGGCAAAGCTCATAAATTACTACAAAGTAAGCTGTCAAAATTATGTGATGTCAATAAGGAACAAGTTAATAATCCTAAAGTAAAAGTTGTAGGAATAAACAATTTGGAAAATATGGATGATAAAAATATGGAAAATGACATCAATGAAAGGAACTTTGGAAATTTTAAAAAGAAATGTGTTGTTCTGACTTCCTACAAGAATAACAAAACGAATCTGCAAACAGTGATTCTAGAAATGCCAGCCGAAACATACCAACACATCAGAGAGAACAGTAATAGAATATTTGTAGGTTATCAAAGCTGCAGAGTGTATGATTACTGTAACATTAAACCATGCTTTAATTGTGGCAGGTATGGACACAGTGGCAGCAAATGTAAAAATAATTCTATATGCCTAAGGTGTACTGGTGATCATAAAACTAAAGATTGTCAAGTAAATAAATTAAAATCTGCAAATTGTGATTATAGCAATGAGCGATATAAAACAAATTTCAGAGTTGAACATATGGCAACAGATAGCCACGAATGCGAAATTCTGCAATCTAAGATCAGAAAGTTCATCGACTTTACCGATTTTACGACGCAGCCTGCATTACCAAGATATATCGGCAATGCAGTGAGAACATCGGACAAAGGTGTCGTGGCTAAAACTTCTGGAATATCGTCAACGTCACTCCAATCAATCAACGTGAATATAGCAGCAAGACTAAGAAGCAAGAAGCAATAGTGATGGATCAAGACATCAATTTTGAAGAGATAAGCAAGTTTGAATTGGAAATAGACGATATCAAAAAACTTAATAAAGCAATAATGAAAAAAAAGAACGTAATGTTGTGTGTGAATATAAGGAGTTTGAATGCAAATTTTGAAAAGCTGGAAGTTTTCATTGAATGTTTAGTAAGAAAACCATGTATAATTGTATGTACGGAAACTTGGAAATTGCAACATTCTCAATACTATCAACTGCAAGGTTATGAAAGTTGTTACAATGAAAGTTATATAAATAAGGCGGACGGCGTCATGATATATATAAAAAATAATATTTATTATAATACTAGAATAGATGTTGTAGATAGATTGAGTGTTGTAAGTACTGACATTAAACTTATGTCCGGAGAGGCAATAAGAATATCTGCCATATATAGGTGCCATGATATACCAAAGTCTGAATTTGTAAATAGTGTCAAAAAGTTTTTAGCAAAAAATAGAAATATTAATAACCACTGCATTTTTGGGGATTTTAATATAGATATATTAGAAAATAATATGGTAAATAATGAAATGTGTGAAAAAATAATTAGTCAGGAATTTTTAATGAATTATCTAGAACTTGAATATATACCATACTTTAGAGGAATTACACGACCATCCTTAAATAATGAAAATGGCACGTGCATTGACAACTGTTTCGCTAAAACTAAAACCATCAATATTGATTCTTTTAAATTGAATAATCCGTTTAACGATCACTATCCATTAGTCATAAGTGTTAATGAGAACACACTACAGAAAGATGGCGAAAAGGATAACAAATACATAAATTACAGGAAACTAAAAAAGTATGCTGAAAAACTGGATTGGCAATCATTGCTGACCAAACAAGATCCCAATGAAGCAGTGGATAATATGATACAGATGTCACATAACTGACTTGAAAATGCTACATGTTGCAAAAAAAACAATAGAAAAAATAAAGGTACACTGCCGAGAAAAAACTGGATAACTAAAGCTATCCAAGTGTCATGCGGTACTAAAGAAAATATGTATAATCTATGGAAAATGAATACAAAAATTACGAAAAAATTTTGAATAAAGTTATAAAAGATGCGAAATACAAATTTGGGAATAGTGAAATAAAAAAAAATATTGGCAATCCAAGACAGTTGTGGAGTATTATCAACACAAAGATTGGCAAAAAATCTCAAAAAAACAAGTCACTTGATTACCTAATCGTAAATGGTCAAAAGGTTGAAGATAAATATACTATAGCTAATCACATGAATAATTATTTTTGTAAAATAGGTATTGATTTAAGTAATAAGATTCAAAATTTAGATACAGAACTAAAACCCCCAGATAAAAATAATAAATCAATTTTCATCTACCCTACTAACAATTTTGAGATTATGAAAACTATTAATTCGCTGAAAAATAAAACTGGAGGTGTTGATAATATTAATGCTAAAACAATTAAGACAATTGCAAATTATATTGCGGAACCATTGACACATATTTTTAATGTGTGTATACAACAAGCCACGTGGCCAAACGCTTTAAAACAAGCGGACATAGTTCCTATATACAAGGCTGGTGATAGTTCCTGTGTATCAAATTACAGGCCGATATCGCTGATATCAAATATAGCCAAGATCTTTGAAAAAATATTATATAATAGATTGTTTAATTTCCTAACAGAATGTAATATTATATCTGATAAACAATTTGGCTTTGTTAAAAATAGAGGAACTACGGATGCTTTAAATTACATCTCAAACATTATATATAATAATATAGACAAAAGTACTCCGATAATAACTACATTCTTGGATTTAGCAAAAGCTTTTGACACAGTAGATCACAAGAAATTTTTAGATAAATTAGATAGGTATGGAATAAGAGGTGGTGCTTTTGACTTAATAAATAGCTATCTCTCAGGTAGAAAACAATGTGTTAAAATCCAAGACTGTAAAAGTGAATATAAAGATATAACTATTGGTGTCCCGCAAGGGACCATATTAGGACCATTTTTTTTCATACTTTATGTTAACGACCTACTGAGGGATATGCAGAATGATACAATTGTGTCTTATGACGATGGTCTTCTGCCCAGGACAAAATGAACAAATATCTTAGCGATGTAGCAAAGTGGCTTACTGTAAATAAATTATCTCTAAATGTTAAAAAAACGGTTTATATTGCCTATGGCTGCTACTGTGATAGTGTCCCGGACAGTCTAAATATAGAGATAGGAAATACTAAAATAGAAAGAGTAGAAAGCCATAAATATTTGGGATTAATTTTTGATTATAACATGAAATGGGATAAACATGTTGATTATATAGTAAAAAAAACAAAATATTTAATTTTTATTTTTGCGAAAATAAAAAAAAGAATGGATAACAAAACATTAATGATGATGTATTATGCTTTTTTCCAAAGTTTAACTAGCTAAGGCATAATAGCCTGGGGAGGAGCGTACAATAATTGTTTAAATTTGATACAAGGAATACAGAAGAAACTATTAAAAATTATAAACAGGGATCAGTTTCAAATACAAGACCCTCCTCTTACTGTAAGGCAACTTTTCCAATTGGAGGCTATTACATATCATTACTATAGTTTAAGAGAAAAATATAGCACAAGTTCTAGCAATACTAGGAATAAGAGTATACAATTACCAAAAAATAAGAAAGCTGTGAACAGAAAAAACAGCTATTTCGTAGCTGTAAAAGTGTACAACACTTTAACGAATGATCTTAAAATGTTTGTCTCTATAGGATGCTTTTGATAAGCATATGTATATAGTCAATAAATAAATAAATAAATAAATTTATTATTGTATAGCTGCTACAGCAGCAGGTAAGTGAGAGAGCGTCGTCTACAGAGAGCATAGAGAGCAGCGCGTACATGTATGTGTGTGTCGCGCTTCCTAGCGGGCTGAAGGGCCAACTTAAGTACGTGTATGAGAACGCGCGACAGACCCCCGAACGGCAATTAGCAGTGGTCCGTCTTACCGATCAGACGTCTTAATTTGTAGCGCGATCCTTTGCTTTGACAATTGACAGTTTTTGTTTTGTGAATATTGCGTGCGTGCGTTTCATCATGTCTTCCTCGTGTCGGATATTGTAGAAGATTCCTGTACGTGCATCTATTGCCCACTACTGCGTAGCGTGCTGGTTATACCGCCGTCGCCTTTGTTATACAGGGTGTCCCATTTTAATTTACCACCCCCTAAAACTGGTTAATAATTTGCTCTGAGAAAAAAATGTTTCAAATAAAATTTGTTGGGTTCGAAGGGGGGCATCTTTTGGCTATTTTAGCTGCGACCTTGAACATGACCTTCAAGGTCATTTGAAAGTCAAGACCAAATTTTCATATGAAATGTGCATATTTTTATGGCGGATTCGGCTTCTACTAAAAAAGAGAAACACTTTTTGTTCGAATCATTTTTTGAAAAAATCTCAAATTTTTGTTGTAAACGGCTTTTAAAAAGTTGAAAAAATTACTAATATCTCTTATTGCCCCACCCTTTAAAAGAAGTTAAAAATTTTACATTTTATCCGAGGAATTAGAAACGTACACAATTTTACAAATTTAAGTCCAAGTATGACCTTAGCCATGAACTTGTCCTTAACCAACAAGGTCATTCGAAGGTCAGTCAATTTATTTAACGGTAATCCTCGATTTTTATTCCGGCAATTGAAGCTTGGCTATGACCTTGACCTCGAACCTTAAATTCATTTTAAGAAAGAACCATCACTTTAATGGAAAATACTCTCTTTTTCAAAGAAATTACCAAAAAATTTATCAACAGAACCAAAGTTCATTAGAACGCTAATCTGATTCATTTTTTATCACATGGGGGAAGTTTGCAATCTTCGGGGTATGTTTGACATTCTCTGGGGCAAGTTTGCAATCTTCGGGGTATGTTTGACATTCTCTGGGGCAAGTTTACGGTCACAATTGGGACAAGTTTGACATCATCTGGGGCAAGTTTGAGCAGTAAGGGGCATGTTTTCAACTGAGAATCAAAATCATGCTTAGTTTTTTTAATGAAAATTGTACATATTTTAAATCATATTCAGATTCTCTGATAAAGTAAAATTGTACATATTTTAAATCATATTCAGATTCTCTGATAAAGTACGCATCTTTTTAAGAAATATTTTTCTCGTAAATGCTTTATTTCTCGCTAAAAGACATTTTTTTGCTTCGTTATCGTTCTATTGGTAAAGCTTGTAAATTCTTACAGCTCCTCAAAGCTTCTCATCATTAGGTTTTCATTGACTTTCTGAATTTCAGAGCAGAAAAATACTTATAATAAATTATTTCTAGTAAGATTAAATATTCCCTAAAAAATCTACCTACAACAGATAATGGCTGACTACAGGCCAGTAGAGATAGTCAACATGATCAAGATTCTGGGAGAATGTCACGACAATTACAAGGCTGCAGCGAGGCTGTAAGCTGAAAGGTATCCGGACGCTCGTCATCCTAGTAGGAGGAATATTAAACTTCTAACGATAAGAGCTCAAGGAGGTAACTTAAGAAGGAAGAGGCGACGGACGGGCCCAAGAGAGAATATTGCGCTTGGGGTTCGTGCTGTAATTGCCGAGGATCCTCATATTTCGACGTGACAAATTCAGCGAATGCATGGAGTACCCAGATCAACAGTTTCCCGTGTATTACGTCATTTTAGATTTCATCCATATCACTTGCACCTTACACATGCCATTGAGCCTGGTGATCCTGCCAGGCGACTTAGATTCTGTCAATGGGCGGAAACACGAATGCGCATAGATCCATTTTTCTTTGATCGGGACAAGGCAAAGTTTACAGACGAGGCAAAGTTCGACAATATGGGAGGAGTTAATCTTCATAACGCGCATTATTATGCAGAAGAAAATCCACATTGGCAGCGAGATCACCGTACACAAAGACGGTGGTCAATTAATGTTTGGGCGGGCATAGTTGGGGAATACGTTGTGGGTCCAATTTTTTATGATCGTAATTTAAACGGCGAGCTTTATTTAGATATTCTCGAGAACCAAATTCCACCTCTTCTAGAAAACATTCCGCTAGAAATAAGGCGAGACATGTGGTTCCAGCAAGATGCTGCTCCCGCTCATCGTAGACTACTTGTCAGGAGATTTCTGAACGCGACATACCCAAATAGTTGGATTGGAATTGGTAGTCCAATCTGTGAATTCCCTGCGCGATCGCCAGATTTGACCCCATTGGACTTCTTTCTGTGGGGGGCCGTGAAGCAGAGAGTTTACGCGGAAGCCCCGACGACGGCACAAAATATGATGGAGAGAATTGTTGCAGCATTCCGGGCGTTCACCCCACAAACATTAATAGATGTCCAAAGAAGTTTTCGGCAGAGAATACAAATGTGCATTCAACAAAATGGGCAATTGATAGAGCACTTGAGACGTTGAAATTTCCGTGACTAGCTGAACGAAGGGGTCTTGCCTTGGCTGGACGTGAAGGTCTTGCCTTAAGTGGCTGGATAGGGTCTTGCCTTAAGTGGTTGGACGGGGTCTTGCCTTAAGTGGCTGGACGGGGTCTTGCCTTAAGTGGCTGGACGTGAAGGTCTTGCTTTAAGTGATCCAAAGGATACCTGTGTCTTTGTTTGAAGCTAGTAACATTCATCTAAAACAGCTTATTTCTAGGACAAATTCTCTTTTCAGTTAAAGGGAGAGCTACCTATTGATGATCAAAAAATGGTTAAGACAAAAAGTGTTACTTTTTTAGTAGAACCCGAATCTGTGATAAATTTTATTCAAATGACCTTGAAGGTCATGTTCAAGGTCACAGCTGGAATAGCCAAAAGATGCCCCCCTTCGAACCCAACAAATTTTATTTGAAACATTTTTTTCTCAGAGCAAATTTTTAACTTCTTTTAAAGGGTGGGGCAATAAGAGATATTAGTAATTTTTTCAACTTTTTTAAAGCCGTTTACAACAAAAATTTAGGATTTTTTCAAAAAATGATTCGGACAAAAAGTGTTTCTCTTTTTTAGTACAATCCGAATCCGCCATAAAAATATGCACATTTCATATGAAAATTTGGTCTTGATTTTCAAATGACCTTGAAGGTCATGTTCAAGGTCGCCGCTAAAATAGCCAAAAGATGCCCCCCTTTGAACCCAACAAATTTTATTTGAAACATTTTTTTCTCAGAGCAAATTATTAACCAGTTTTAGGGGGTGGTAAATTAAAATGGGACACCCTGTATACGGAGATCTACTGTTCCGAGGAAGCCACGAGGCATACTAGCGACCGAATCTTAGCAAGTGTGATTGTAAGTACTGGTTTGATATATTGCTTCTCTCTCTTTGCTATTACTGCTTCGCTCTGTCTCTCTCTCGCTTGCGCTGCAACTCTGTCAACTATCAGTCAATATATTTTGTTTTTTTACTCTTTATATCTTGTTCACGTTATTCGCGCCTAATTCTACCTTTTCCCTTTTGCGCTTACATCTTTCTATTCGCGTTCCATCGAAGTCAAAGCTATGTAGTATCATCCACGACGCTCTCCGCGGGCCATCGTCTTCAAGGACGATCTTCACGGCATAACTGTCTACCGGGTTAGGCTTCGTAAAGCCTACAGGAAGCCCGTTTCGAGCTGTTTCAACCATTCCTCTCGATTCCCATTTACTCTTTAATTATTTAATAACGAGTGAGCATGTACACCGTTATAACTTTTAAATGGTGTAATTTTAATGAATCGTACTTTCTTTTCACAGCGTTTCGAGCTTTCTCAACTTCACGTAGTTTATTGCATTACAGTTTGTTGATTAAAATGAGATATCTTGATAGTTTAGTGTCACACAACTGAATGCTAAATTTCTCCCGTATTCTGTATATTTATTACAAACTGATCAAAACCTTTTCTATAGCGACCATCATTAATATGACGATCTTTGTCTATGACAAGAAAACTATGATTGCCATCATTCCAGTACATTAAACAAATATCTTTGAAACGTTGATATGTCATATCTGTATTAACGTGATCGTTGTAAACATGCTTCAAATTCATATCATCTTGACGAAAAATTACCAACAAATTGACATTATCACACACTAGGTGTTTCAGTACTTGTGCATACGACTGACACAAATAAAAACAATCTACACTTCTATGTCTACCCATGCAGTAAAAAGCTTTGACAGTATCCTGTTTTTCACAAGCAATATCGTCAAAAACAAAAATTGAATTTGGTTGAGCTTCATCGGGTGATACGACAAGATCGTGTTCACTAAAGGGTAAGTATTTGATTCCCTCCAAAGGCTCGATAAGTTGCTCCAAAAATTTATATTTTGGTTGATTTAGAGATTTCTAATATACGTAGATATTTTCAAAGGTTAGACCATTAGGATGAATGATCAGAGATAAGAGAGCATTTGTTTTACCAGATGGACCACAAAATACTGCTCTTATACTGCTGGGTAATAATTTTCCATGACGATTTTGCTGTTTCTTCTGCTCCTGCGTCAATATATCAAAATTAATCACTGGCAATTTCGCTGGTTGCTTTTGAAGATCCATCATGCTTCTATTTCATATCACAACTGACTCGAGCTACTATAAATGCAAGCATTTATCGTTTTTTTCAGTTAGTATAGCATGAGCTTGCTAAGAGCTAGCATCATGCAGAAAAAAAGAGGTTCAGGCATAATGAATAAATTGATCAACAAGTTACCCATTGAACTTCATGTGCCTGGTTATCAGTACAGTGGTCCAGAAACTAAACTTATTAAACATTTAGCTCGTGGAGATCCAGGAATCAATCCTCGTATGCTGCTTGCAAGGAACACGACATTGCCTACTCGAAGAATAGAATCCTGACAATATTCAAGAGAGAAACGCAGCTGATAAAATTTTAGCAGAGAAGGCGTGGAATAGAGTAAAATCTAGAGACGCTGGTTAGAAAGAGAGAGAGCAACAGCTTTTGCCGTAGCAAATACTATGAATTTAAAATCTAAGTTCGGTATGGGTGTTGCAGGAGGAGGAGGATGAGGTAGATCTCTCAAACCCAAGAAAACTCTCGCTCTGTGATTAAGTCAGCGCTGAAGACTGCTCGTGAGCATATGAAAAAAATCGGTGGAAAAAGTAAAGTTAGTGTTCCACGTATATTGCCTGTTGGTAGAAAAGTAGGTGGCTTTCTTCCAGCACTTATTTCACTTTTTGCTGGTCTTAGTGTAGTCGGTTCACTTGCTGCAGGAGCTGCTGGAATCGCTAAAGCAATAAATAAGGCGAACACTTCTAAGAAGCAAATGGAAGAGCAGAAAAGACACAATGAAAAAATGGAAACGTTGACACTTGGTAAGGGACTGTTTCTGAAAACTTCATCGCAAAGGTTTCGGTATCTTTCTCAAACAAAACAAAAAGAAGCAATATGTGAAAAAAAAATTCGATGTAATAATATTGCCAAAACGTGCACTCACTGACTATGATCTACTCAAGTATGCAAAATTAATGAAAATAACAAATTTTGGTGCAATTTTTATGCGAAATGCCTTATCTTCAAATGGCTGTCGAGCTAAAGAATCAGCAATCATAAATCTAGATGATGCGAGTGGATCTGGCACGCACTGGGTAGCTTATCGAAAAACTGGTAACGTTAAGTTATTTACTTTGATAGTTTCGGTGATTTACGACCACCTCGAGATCTTATGAACTACTGGAAAGTATCTCAAGTCAAGTACAATTGTCCGAGGTATCAGGAATTCTCTACTTTCATCTGCGGTCATCTCTGTCTTAAATTTCTCTGCAATCAACTTAATCGTAAGGAACAGTTCTGTCTATATAAAAAGAAATCTACGAGTGATTTGAATTAGTCAAACCTTGAGACGCATTATTTTCCTCCCATAGAGCTGGATCCGGACAAACAGTACAGTGTTGGACTTGTTGAGCTGCTCACTTTCAATTCCATACCAAACGTTGATATAAAATGCAATAAGTTTTACATAGGACATGAAATAGTTGAACTTCCTACAGGCATTTATGAGATTGAGGATATTGAACGAACTCTACACGGTATCCTCGATACGTGAGGCATAAAAATTAGTATCAAGCCAAATAATAACACATTGCGAAGTATTATAGAGTGCAGCCATGAAATTGATTTTCGTCCAAGTGACTCGATTGCCCGTCTGCTGGGATTCACTCCATGACTCTTGAAACCCTATATAAACCATGACTCAGATTTACCAGTAGCTTTTCTCAAAGTTAACGCTCTACGAGCCGAGTATAACATTACGACAGGAGCATATATAAATCAACAAAATTCATACAATACATAAATTTTTCCCAGCAGTCCCACCTGGCAACAAGATCATCGAAGTTCCTAGACAGATAATATACTTACCAATATCTGTGAAAGTGATTGATCATTTACAACTGCGTCTAGTAGATCAAGATGGTGTTTTGATTAATCTTCAAGGTGAAATTATTACACGTCGTTTGCATCTGAAAAGCACCTGAAATGGGCATTGTATTTAATGCTGACAGAAGCTATATTAACAGCTCAGTATGTCGTCAGACAGTCAGTCTACAACGAGTGATCAATGATTAACACGTCAGAACAGTCAATTTCTACAAAGTCTCGGTCTCGCGGTAAAGCGTGGTGGAGGAAAAATAGGACAACAAAAGAGAAACATACGGAAAAAATAAGTTGTACGTTGGTCTGCTGTTGCTGTCAAGATAAAGGCAATTCTTAACGTACAACTCCGGTTGTCTTTGACGAATCTGTCTCGCATTATGAGATTCATGAACATCAACCCTACACCTCACGTACGTTTAACAATAGTGATGAAATTCGAATAGCTATTTAGCATCAAGATTTATGTGTTTTACCATCTAAAAGTTCTCTACACATTTGTGGTAAGATTACTAAAGTGGATGGTACTGCTGTACAACATACTAGTTTCGTGAACAATGCTATCAGTCATCTCTTTAAAGAAATTCGATATGAGATCAATGCCATAGAAATTGATCGATGCAAAAATGTTGCTGCAACAATCTTGATGAAAGGCTACACTTCTTTCTCGCCCAGTCAGCTAAAGTATCTTGAAAATTCTAGCTGGACGCCTATTACTGACGTGGGAAATATAACTGATAATAATGGAAACTTTGATGTGACAGTTCCTCTATCAATGATCTTTGGTTTCGCTGAGGATTATCAAAAAATCGTTGTAAACGTTAAGCATGAACTCATTCTCACAAGATCGAGAAATGATTTGAACGCAGATTTACAAGAGGCTACAATGGTAGATGGAAGACCTACATACGAAGACTTTAAAATTGAGCTTACTCGTTTAGAGTGGCTAATGCCCTACCTCGTACTATCAGACTGCCGAAAAATACAGCTATTTAATTATATTCAAAAAGATACACCGATTGCTATGAGTTTTCGTTCATGGGAATTGTATGAGTATCCAGTACTTCCAACAACCATGTATGGACAGTAAAAACATCGAATCAACTGGAAAAGCCCCGTTTTATTATTCTAGGCTTTAAACAGCGAGAAAAGGAGTGCGAAGACAAAATGCTAGTTATTTTGATCACTGCGATATTAGTAATGTAAAACTTTTCTTCAACTCGCAGAGTTACCCATACGGTAATCTCAATCTTGATATTACAAACAATCAGTATGCCATACTTTATGATATGTATGCAAATTTCCAAAATGTATATTATTCTGACAGAATTGTAATAGTTCCTCTTCTAAGTAAAGAATAATTTATTCAACATGCACCTCTCATAGTCATAGACTGTTCAAAATAAAACGAGTCGCTTAAACTGGCAGCTGTAGATGTACGTTTTAAATTTGATTGTAAGAATAATATGCCTGCAAACACAACTGCGTATTGTCTAATTTTACGTGATCGCATTGTTAAGTATAATCCTATAAGGGGTGATGTTAAGAAACTTGTATAAAACTATATAAAGCTAAATCAATTAGTCAGTTTGCTGTAAACCATCAATCAAGATAGATCTCAAAAATAAATCGGAATAATGTTTCGTACACTCCTCTCAAGGAGGATAATAGCGCTAGAAGAGTGCAAGATGATAAACAATTTAATACGTATCGCGGAGAACATTGTTCTACTCCTATTAATAAAAACGGACAGTGGAAAAATACTTTTGATAAATATTCCACTAACACAAATTCTATGCCAGGATATCAAGGTTATAAATTCTGATATAATATACATGTATTTACAAATAATGTACCTTTTTTTTTGAATAAACTAAAAATAAAAAGGAATATTCTGATGTATTTATTAATTCCAACCTACAAATCCTACAAATCCTGATTATTCATCACTGTTGATATAATAGTAATAGCCGATCACATCTCAGGTCGGTAAAGTAGACTACCAATGTCGATAAAGTAGATTCTACCGATCACTCTGAGGAGGGTCAGCACCCAGATCGATAAAGTAGTCTCTACCGATGCTCACTCTATTGATAAAGTAGACTTGAGGGTAATGGGGGGGGGGCTGCACGGTCGATATGTTCTGCCAGTAAAACAGGGACCTACTAATATGAGTTACCATTGGTCGGTATTTGGTGGCGCAGGAGTTGCATGGCGCAGTAGAAGTCTTGCTCCTACTACTTATTATTATTTGTTGGCGGGACTAAGTGGAGATCCGCCAACAGATGCGAGACTATTTCAGACCTACCGATAGTATTATATCTAATACTGAAACTGATATAATATTGTTTTTATATATATTAAGTAATCATGGTCCATTTTGCCACTTGAATTATAATAATGTAGTTATTATAATTCGGCCAATTACGTATAATCCGGCTAGAGAGCTCCATTCAGGTAGTGTCTTAAGGGGGCCAGCCTGTTTTGAACCCTGTAAAAAATATGTAATTATATATTGAGTTGAATCATTATTAGAGTCCCTATGCTAAAATAATATTATTTTTTTCTTTAAATATATACATAACATGATATCTTTACATATCTCAGTTAAGTAACTTAATCTGTTAGCGCAGTCTGATGATTAATTCCTAAGGTTTTAACTTCTTAAGTCACTTGCCGTAGGATTGTCAGTCACCCGGAACATCAATTTGAGCTGGATCAGTTATAAAATCTTCATTTTACCATCCTCCTTGATAAAAGCTATATGCATAGCTTTCACCTTAAAATTATCTTTCAAAAATCTAATCCAGGGAATCCATAAGGAAGTTGTTGTAAATGCCTCTGTAAAATTTTAACCCAATCGGTTGGTTAGATCCTGATAAAAGCTACGGCAACCGAATAGAAATCTCTAAAAAACAAACATTGAAAAAAATGCATTTTAAATTTCACTGCACATTACTCATAGAAATTTATTATTATCATTATAATAATAATATGTATCAATATTATCTTAGAAGTAGATTATTTCCTGAATATTTTCTAAAAATTTGCTCCCACGATAAAAATTGGCTTTTGCAGCAAGCCAAGTATCATCTGAAACAAATGAGCAAAATAAATACATTTTTAGTTCATTATCTTTAAATAAAGTTTTATTTTACAGGTTTATACTTTTACAAAATATAAACATGATACAAATCCACACATACATACATAAATATATGTGTGTGTATGGATACGAGCATTTATATTGTATTTATCATAAATATTTCTATTTAATTATTGTATACTTATAAAAAGTTCGTTGTGTTAACGTTCATGAACTAAGAGAATAGAAGCAGGCGCTGCAATTGCAGACTGCTACTGTCGTCTACTTACTGCTGATACGTCAGGTCATAGTACAGGCATATTTTCCAGCCCATGTGCAGTTATTGTTAGCTCTGGTTGTATTGCATACGAGAGCGTGGACGATAGCTTGTTAGTGTAACTGTGGTCTTTGTCTTTGTCGTGTGAGCGTCAGTGTAATAACGATAATCGTGTTATAAACGGTAGCGTCAGTGTAACAACGATAATAATCAGTGTAGCGATAGCGTCAGTGTAACAACGATAATCAGTGTAGCGATAGCGTCAGTGTCATAACGATAGTCATAGTGTAAACGATAGCGTCGGTATAATAATGGTAGTCATAGTGTAAACGATAGCGTCAGTGTGATAACGATAGCCATAGTATAAACGATAGTGCCGGTGTAATAATGGTAGTCATAGTGTAAACGATAGCGTCAGTGTAATAATTGTAGTCATAGTGTAAACGATAGCGCCGGTGTAATAATTGTCGTGTCAGTCATGTGTACAGTAGTTACAGTATGCGGTAAATCAGTAGAGGCGTAATGTTTGTTTAATACGCCGAACGACTTAGCGCTGTTAAGTCGACGAAGCATGCTATAGCCGCACTCATGCTTTGCCGCACTCCTGCCGCCATATAGGCCACGTGGCGTGTTAAGTACCGCGAGTTCGCGCTACTCCGCAATCAGCACACTATTTCCCGTAAGCATCACTTAATACAATATTCACTCTACTCACGGTTACGCCGCAGTCCGTCGCACAGCACTCCTTTATTATATCAAACGCCGCTCAGATGGTCCGATGCTCAACAAAGGAAGTAGCGGAGAGTCAGTGGTCAAAGGCGTACCTGTTGCTACGGCAGTCAGAACGAAAAAAGGGAAGAGATAGTGAACAGCGCTCCCATCGATCCCTCTCGCCGTCGACGTTAGGTTGGGTCGCTCACCTACCTACTCTCACTCTCGCTCTCGCGCGCTCGGGCCTAGCCGATGCCGGCCGAGGCTCCGCGAATACGGCCGAACGCGCGCTCGCCGACTCGTGCCGAGGCGCTGCCGTGATCTGCGCGGCCGCTTGTAACTGGCAGTGAACTGCCATGTTACAATAATTATATATATATATATATATATATATATATATATATATATATATATATATATATATATATATATTCAGTGCAAAATCTTTTTTGTGAACGTCTATGATTTTATATCCTGGAGGCACTCTGGGAAAGAACTCATGGATTGTGTGATCTTTTTTGTTATTAATGTACGCACCAGATGTAATGTTGCACTCTACTCTGAGTGCGTTGATTCTCAGTATTTTCACAAGTAAATCAGAGCTGTGTTGAACGTTTTCTTTGAGAATGCAAGGAGCAAAGCCAAGGAGACGGCCGAATGAATTGTGAGGTGTAAGATCTATTGGATGACTGCAGATAATTTCACTTCTGAGAGTATTATTGTTAGCTTTCAAAGAAAATTGAATTCCTTTGGATTTTAAAATTTCTTCTAAATATGGATTAATAGCATCAATATTGTAATTTTCAGTAGGTATAGTAATAATATCGACGTTCAAATGAAGTTTATTATTTGAATAATCAACATTAGGAATAGAGTTAAATGTTAAAAGTTCAAGTAAGCCAGGAAAATATTGCGCTTCTAAGATAGATGAGTTTCCCGAGAGACTCATAGTAAAGCTATCTTCCATGTCTGATTGGAAGAAAATGATTTCATTCATCTGTGAGCACTTCTTTTATAGCCTTCCAGCTATGAAGTAAGGACAAAGATGGCCACATATAAAAGAGTCAAAATTTTGATATCTTTTATAGTGTTTCACTTCGGCCACGTTAAAATATGTCATGTGATCTTTGGGAGGTTTGAGATCTATATTGATAGTCCAGGTTGAGAACAGCTGACTTATTATACCATGGGCCATCGGTGGGTAGATTATTTCTCATAAAAGCTTCTCAGTGTCAAAAGCCAGTCAGTGGACGATTTGGCAAAGTTAAATCGAAGTTCTTTTTTCTATTGACATGATGACCACCTCGACCAACATGAGGTTTCATAAATAAACCCATCCCAGTTTAAAGCAATAGCGTCCATGGTCTTATTATATCTCTTACTTTCTTCAAGATCTTTTTGCGCAGCTTTAGCATCATTGACTGCTTTAACTATTCCAGCAGCACCTTCTGTTAAAGCACCGGTCGCACTAAGTCCTGCGAACAATGGGATGAGAAAAGGAAGAACTCCACCGATGTTTTATGAAAGCAGTAGAACACGTGAAATGATAACTTTGTTCTTTTCGCATACACTCTTTACAACTTGATGTGCACCCTTCAAGGCCGATTGAATAACCTTGCGACAACATTTACTGGCTATCTTTGATTTTTTTGCTGCCCTCACAAACTTACTGAATTTCAGTCCCATTCCAGTTTTTCTTTTTTATTTCATATCATTGGTAACAGCATAAGCATAAGGTTTTTCAGCAAGACTGGCATCCTTGGCTCTAACGCGTTGCCAAACTTTATCAGTAAGGCTCTTATCAGCTGCTTTACGATCTCTATTTTTGTCAGAGTAAGCAATGTCACGTTCTTTACATGCCTGATTAAGCTGATTAATTCCAGGATCACCTCTTTTCAAACGCTTATTTAATTTGGTTCCGGGTCCACAGTATTGATAACCAGGAAGATACATTTTCACAGGGAAGTTATTGATTACTTTATCAAGCAATCTATAATCTTTCTGCTTTTTATTGGATTTGTGAACGATCATCTCTCTTCGAGTGTTGAGCCACAACTGATGATCAAAGTATACAATAAGTAATTTTATTTCTAAAGCTCAATGTCGAATTTGACTCTGACACGTGAACATGGATTTTACCGAGCAGAACGGCAAATTTTGCGTAGCGAATTTCGATTTTAGAAAAGAAAAGAGAAAGATGCGACGCGGTGAATTACTGCCAGATAGTATACGAGCAGTATTCTGTGGACCATCTAACCTAAAAAATGTCTTGGCTCCGATTCAAGCAGTATCATATTTTCCCTTTAGTGAGCATGAATCTGTAGTATCTCCAGATGAAGCTCTACTGAATTCAATTATGATTTTTGATGATGTGGCATATGAGAAGCAGGATAACGTCAGAGCATTTTTCTGCATAGGAAGACATAAAAGTGCAAATAGTTTCTATCTGTGTCAATGGTATACTCATATAGGAAAATATCTCATTAGGGATAATGTTAATTTGTTAGTAATTTATCGTCAAGACGATGTGAAACATATCTATGATCATGTGAATACCTATTTAACTTTTAATGAATTTCGAAATCTTTGTTCTGAATGTTGGATGTAGGATAACTATGATTTCATTGTTATTGACAAAAATAGGGCGATGAATGAGGGTGAATATAGAAAAGGATTTGACTGTTTTGCAAAAAAAAAGGAATTATCAGTATCAAACTTACCGTACAGTTATCTCTTACGGGCTCGTGAAGCTATTAAAAAAATATACTTTATTAAAATAGGTGAGAGATGATTTTGAAAAAGTAGTCAGTGATACATTGAGACCAGTCATCAGCCAATTATTATTAAGATCACCAATTGATCTTAATAATAATGCAAGTGCCATATATAATGATGATTTTGATGATGAAGATTATGATTAATTTGATACAATTAGAGATACATTAACCATTTTATCATTTAAATCTGCGCATGGAAAAAGTGATTCATCTCAAAACTTCTTGTCACTACTAGATCAAAGCCGCAGTAAAATCGATAATATATACGGCGTGCGGAAAGTTAATATGATTGGCGGAGTTTATATGATTGGTGATTCAGAAATTATATTTTTCGATAAAGAACTAGAAGTTGGAAATAAAACTTATTCTGAAACAAATGGATTAATGGAATTGCTCTTCAAAAATTATCCGGATGAGCTTCTTTTAAGTTCATCAGATCGTGAAAATTATCACATGATCCTGGTAGCAACAAATGCTCATAAGAAAGAACATAGCAAAAATGAATCCATACACATATCAAGGAGTAATAAATATAAAAATGTTTTAGCTCCAATGTTCTGTAGCACTCGTAAAAAAAAATAAAACCATCGGAGGAGTACTATTGCCAAAATATAAAATAACTAAAGAAAAAAATTCTCTATAGATCTCGTTTACTGAAATGATCGAAACGGCTTGTTGAGCGACTCCTATTATTGATTCCTTAACGTACTGCTGGAAATAGCAATCATATCAACGAAATCCAATCGAGTATTGAGGAATTATGTTCAGCTGGGCATATATATTAACACACAGTTTTCATTGTATCAGTAAAGAAAGCTTGAGGGCTCGCAAATGAGTCGCGGTCCTCCAGGTGTTGGTTTCAATATCACATTGGAAGGCGATTTTGATTTAGAAGCGACTTTGCAATATAGGAAGGCCTCTTAATCCAAACGATGCAATCACCTGATATTTATTGATTATTTATCTTCTAAACTTGTTGACATTAGTGAAGTTATAGAAACATGTAAGGAGCAAGTTGAAAAAGTTCAATCAGAAGTGGAGAAAAAATTAAAATATCTTTATGATGTATCTTAACGCAATTTCGCTAGTATAGAATACATGGTTAAAGAATTAAATAGACATATAGAAGTCAAAGATGGAACGTCAATGAGTAGCTGAAGAACTCCACAAACCTGCATGCCGCAGATACAAGCAAAGAAAATATGATATTCGTGGCATAGATGAGACTTGGTAAGCAGATCTTGTAGAAATGATTCCGTACTCTCAAGAAAATAAAGGTTTTCACTAATTACTCACTGTTAGATATATTTTCATAGTGTACATGGGCTGTCTCAGTCGAGTCAAAGAGTGGCGATGATGTTACTGCAACTATGGAATCGATATTAAAAATAAGGCAGAGTACCGTCGAATCTACAAACTGATCAGAGAAAAGAGTTTTATAATTCAAACTTTCAAAAACTCGTGAACAACTACAAGATAAACCTATACTCTTCACATAGAAATCTTCATGCAAATATATGCGAATGTTTTAATAGAAAATTAAAAAATCTAATGTGGATAGAGTTCAGTAAACAGGGAAGCTATAAGTGGTTGGATACCTTGCCTAAATTGATCAGAGCTTACAATTCAAGAAAACATCGGACTATAGGGATTGAGCCTAAAAATGTTATGCAGGCAAATGAGAGAGAGAAAGAGAGATCAAGAGACGTTTTCCAAATGAAAAGTTAACTGTGAAAAAACCAAAATTCAAAGTCGGAGACAAACTCCGTATAAGTAAAATAAAAAACGTGTTTAAGAAATGAAATTTGTGAAATTAAAAAACTAAGCCAGAAATTTATTTAGTCGAGTTTTAAAGAGAAATGCTACATGCATATTTGTTAAATGGTTAGGATTTAGTGACGAGCACAATAGTTGGGTAGATAAAAATTTTATCGAGGTTGTATGATAATTATCTAGGATACAAATAAATAAGAAAACAATTGTAAATTAAGTTTAATACTGTATTTATTCATGTATATTATGTACAAGTTTGAATAAATAAATAGTTTGAAAAGAATCATATTTTTGTATTTCTTAGCAAGTACTGAACTTAAAAGAAGTTCCACCCTGATATGTTACAAATAAACTGAGTTTATTTGCTGTGTTAGAGAGATTATTGAATAGTTCTTGATGTTTCAAGACTGCTGATGAGATCTCCCCGGCAGAAATATTTGAAAGCTGTCATCAATTTCGGCCACGATTTTCAGGCCGAATCTCGTCTCACCTCCTTGAGTGCAGTCACCATGTAGTCATGATCTTTTTCTAAGTATGTGACTTTCTTCTTAGGTAAGAACTCGCGCTCGGCAATCTTATTGAGTGCAGATAGATCCATTCTAAAAAAGTAAAATAAGAAATTTTAGAAATTAGAAAAAAGATTTTTTCTTTGAGATTAAGTATGGTAAAGACAGATATAAACTTACTTGGATGGTTAAGTGAGTCGTGGTTTCTTCCTCAAAGGTAGATCATTTCCAAGCTCGACTGCTCGAATGTGCTCTTCATCGTGGTGTGACGGTTCAAATAGCCCATTTGCCACTTCAATTTCTGCCCCTTCCATAGCTTATAGTCCCTTATATATATCCCGTCTCTCTCCTTGTTCAAAAGCTATCATGTCTCATGATGGATCCCATTCGTGTATAAACTCCACTAAGACGTTATACTCAATCGTGATTGGTTTGCCTCTATCATAAAGTGTCATCCCCATCCGCGATGCATTTTCATTGGTTGCTTCATTCCCCCTCTTACTTTCTCCCTCTCTTTTTTGTCCTATTGCTTTACCATTAGCTACATTGTATCCCCTCTCCTTCACCATCCCCTCCTCTGTATCCCCAGGGTAAAGTGTACTATGAGGCAATAAGAATCTTTTATCATTGTGTGGACTTAGAGCAATTTTTTCCTGTTTTTCAGTATGCACAATGTGTAATTTTGAACGAATATTGCACGACTCATGTTTTATAATAAAAAGATCCTGAAGACATCTTCGATAATCTTCAAACGTGTTTGAGGAAACCAATGTGTGCCATTCACAATGTCGTATCAATACGAGCTTGGCTGCTAACATATTTAAAATCTACATATGGTAGAGATGAAAAAGATATAACTTATAAAAAAATTAATGATTGTACATGTTTATATTGGAAATAAAAAAACATTTAAAAAAAAGTAATGTTTAATATTATGCTTCCTTCTAGAGGAAGCTTTGTAATAGTAACATTTTCAGTTTCGCTAATACTTCATAGAAACGTGTTTTGTGGTGTTTGGAGTTCGAATCATGTGTTTTTAGAAAATGTCCGTGCGGATGGCTGTGTGTGTATGTATACCATCCTATTTCTGGAACTACGTGGTCTATGATAATAAAATTTGACATGCATATCTTTTTTTTGATTCGGAATTCGGGAAAAAAAAATTGTTGATTTTATCAATTGTGGCCATTTTTTAAATTTATAATAAATTAATAATAATAATGATAATAATAATAGATATTCAAAAATAATGTTAAATATCGCTTAAATAAACAATAATCAATCAATTGCGTAAGAAATAAAAATGTGCACATCATCTTCATGAGATTTTTAGAACACTAGAGTTTGAATAGTGCGGGTTGCGCGTCTGAACCTAGAAAATGTTTAGACTTTCTATTTTAGTCGCATGCGCACTACATGAGCCAATCACATAACATCTATCTTCTCTTCCCAAGATCCGGTCATGACTTTTTCATGTAGGAAAAATTTCATTGTATACGAGAAGAAGTTACTCTATATATTTCTAGAGTTAACCTGAACAGTGTTGTGCCTACTTGAATATAATTTTCTATTACACATATCTGGACGTCATCTCTAAGACTCTAGCCTAATTAGTTAAAGTATGACAACGGATATCCCCTTAGAAATCTCTGAGACATTTAAGATTGTATTATAAAATTTTCTTATTGTTAAAATAATTCATAAAGTTTAATGTTTTTCTTTTCATCAAAAATATTCTAATCCAAAATCATTATTTGACCATTTTCCCCAACTCTCTCATCAAATTGATAATAACGAGTGCATTAAATCAGCCCCCCATAAGTAAGAATAATCACTTCATTTGTTACGCATCTTATTAATGGATCAGAATAAAAAAACTTATTTGTCTTGCTATAATCGTTTATTGTTATAAACATCAGTTTATAAAAAATATAAAATATTTATTTCTGTAGTATTTAACATCATATATCATTTCAACTCTTATTTTAAAATCTAATTTCAATTATGAATGTAGAAAACAACTACTATTACAAAAATATTAAAAATATACTATTTTAAGTACATTTTAATTAATCTTCAAATAATACTTGAACATTCTTCACTTCTACTATTTATAAACAACAATAAATATTTATAATCCCGAACACAATAATATTTAACGCATATTGTATGCCCTACTGAAAATGTTCCAGTGAGATCTCTGGCCAAAATGTCACCTGTGATACTGCCATACCGCTTGATAAAATTTGTTAAATAGTTGTAATTCAGTTGGCTATTATTAAAATATACCTTCTAGATATAAAAAAAACCAAATAAGTTAAAAAATACATGTCTGAAACTATTAGGAGCCATATTTCAATTTTTAAAAGATTACATGAGAATCTGATGATAAAATCTCACGAGTTAAAAATTTTAAAATAGAAAAACTGGCTAAAACGATTCAAGACATTGTTTTTTTAAATTTGTTTGGAGGAATTCACTACCTAGGAGGTGACTTCAAATTATAAAAAACTAAGTCATAGTTATTTCAGAAGATTTAGCAATTTGTTGGGCAGAATCACAGGTATGATTATGGCCATCAAGGTAAAATCTCACCTGAGAATTTTTAGTATGGTGACGATGACCATCCATATGGTCTTTCTTACAAAAATATACTCATTAGGAGTCGTAGTCTTTGAAATCAGTTACTGCAGTCTCAGAATTCTGAAAACAAAAATGGTTAAAATAAAATTTAAACAGTATTTTTATATTATAAATTAAGTAATAATTATACATAGTTTATTTTTTCATTACTTTAAACAACTAATCTTCGAGGCACACGTACGCATCTGCGAATATCTCTTAAAGGCATCTGTTCATTTTCATTTCTGATAATATTAGTCGGATCTTCAAACAGGATGAACATGGGAAAATCTAAAAAATAACAATAATAATATTATAATTTACAATTTATATTTATAAAAATAATTGTAAAATAAGTCCTAGATTCTGTGATTTGCTTAAAGCTCGATCAACACTCGCTGGCTTTACTTAAAACAGTCCTCCTTCCCAATCTTTACAAGGTTGACACTACTACACTACACTTTATTGTACATAAGTGGACCGAGTCACCAAGTTTTCTACATTATATAATGTAAAAATAAAAGTTGGTAACTTGGTTGCACTTATGTGCACTGAAATGTAGTGTACGTACAAGTATCACAAAAATCTTGCACAAGTTGACACACAATGACGGCTGTTTTAAATAATGTAAAGTTACTGTAAGCAAGTTACGCAACCAGAAATTGTAAAAAATGCGGGATATATTGGTATTATATTTATTTGATAAAGATATATATATATATATATATATATATATATATATATATATATTAGTTATATTTATTTTGGATGTTTATTCGGAAGACTTTGGGGTTAAGTGTCATACACAAGATACATACATTATTTATAAGTCTATATATAGTTTATGCGCAACTATCCTATAACTACAGAATTAATTTCTCGTGTCGAACAATCACAATTCTTACATACTGCCTCAATCCACACCATCACATTCACACTATAAACGTTAGGCCGAATGCCGTAGTCATAAATTGAGCTATCGCGCTCTGTCAAAATTCTCCCTTTTATTTTGTTTTTTGAGTTTTTCTTTGTATGTTTTGATTCGATCCTTAATATTATTTTGCGCTTACGACTTGTCGACTCTACGACCGCTGTGCGGAGTTGACGGACGTTTCCCAGGGCAAGTTGCGAGCTGATGCTGACCGCCAGACTTATGTCACGCCTTTTGTCGCCGATTTTGCCGCCTCCACCGCCAACGTCCCTTTCTCTATCTCTCTCTCTTTCTCCGCATACTTCACTGTCGCCTTGGCTGGTTGCGTATATATACGTGTATAGCGCAGGAGCCAGTTTATCGCTCGGCTCCTCGCCTTCGTCTACTTTCACGCACTCATTCTCGTTTACATAATACCTCGCATCACTCACACCGTCTTATTTGCACACGTCCTATCGTTTCGTGTATTGCAGTAGTTCACGAGCGCGCAATATTTAAAATTCACACACTAGCTGAACCCTTACAAAGTAATAAGGCATTATCTACCAGGGAAATTGATACTTACTAGTTTAGATGAGGATTCCATAAACATCTGTTGTCGCTCCAACCTCCAAATTTCTTATCACTTCAGAGTCCTGGTGCAGCTGCACATGAATTTTGTGCATCCACCTATCACATACAGTACCGCAGTAATAATTTCTGTTGTTGCGGTTTGTGTGTATGGTGAAACTGTACGTACGGAGCAATCGATGTTTATAAACAACAAAACCAAAATGCAAAATAACAGCAATACATATTTTTATCAATTATTAAAAAAAATAGATTTTGTTTATGTCAATGCCCCAGAATATGCGCGCTGCATTCTGGCAGACTTTAACATACGTTTTATAGCGAGGTGGCGAGAAAGAAATCAACTAAGAGATTAAAAGTAAAATGCTTTAATAAATGTAAGGTAAAATGATTTGACAGTATATGATAATTACATTTGTTGGGCGCCAGCTACTTTGTAGCACGAATACAATCAAGTAAATATAAGTTTAGCTTCGCGCGCGGTATCACACAATACTCAAGTGCAACTTACATATAGGATATAACGCTGTCTCCTTCCTAGCGTGGCTCGTTGTCTCTTGTATGTCGCACTAGGTTTCGATATAACTAAAAACACTATCCTGACGAGGATGTCGAGAACGGCGTGTAGACGCGCGCTTTGAGTGGTATTTCCTAGTCGATTCTAGAGTACACGCTTCCTCACAATTATCCGGACAAAGAGTCGAGTACGAAGGCGAATATTACTAAACAAGTGGTCACAACGATATCCGGGAACAAAGTGTCGAGTTCGAAGACGAATATTTACTAGGCAAGTGATCACGAAGCTATCCGAGGACAAAGTGATCGAGGCTATGGGAATTCGGCAGCGGTGTGGTCCGACTGCGTAGTTCCCATAACAGCCGTTGAGACGCTGAGAGGGCCAGTCACGTGACGGGGAAGGGACTGTAGGTATGGGAGTGAGATAGAGCGAACGAGAGCGGGCATGCTGCTACAGCATGACCTACGACACGTAGTGCGGTGCGCGTGTACCGGTGTGGTTTCCTCTTGGTGCCGTGGAAATACGACAAGTCAGCTATTCCTGCTGCGAGTGCCGGGAGTTGGCCGTCCCATCTTCTCCTCGACGATCCTGGACACAGTGTGCGAGAATGCTGGTGGAACTTGTGACAGGATAAGTACATACATAGGTTATGATACCTATGTATGTTGAGTGTATGCCTCTGACAGTCTCTATGTAGTCTATCTTGCTTCTAGGCTGTCTGGTGCCTGCTGTTCCCTTCTCCTGTCAGGACATCCAGTGAAGCAGCATACTTCGATGGTGACTCCTTGAGCGATAGCAGGTACGTTTAATTCCTTCTGTGCATCGTAGTGAGTCTGTACTAATGTTGTCTTCTTTACAGGAACTGCCTAGGAGTCGAGGTAGGACATTCTGTATCGTTGCACTGTGCTAAGTATTTCCCTAAGTATTTCTCTCTCTCCTGATGATTTACTAATATCTCTTCCTATTTACAGGGGACTAGGTTGGAGTACGACTGGCCTCCCAACAGCTCAACGCCTGCCAGGGCATTGAAGAAGGAAGGTATAAGGGGGATATGGGTAGAGCGTAGGGTAGTATGTGAGGGGATAGGGTAGCTTAGGCAGATATAACTTAGTTAGGTAGGATTTAGCATGTGAGGGGTTAGGTGTTGGGGGGGGGGGGGGGTTGTGACGCATTGGCTGCATAGAGCCTTTCCTCAATCTATGCACTTTGTTCGCTAGTCAGGTTTTCTAACTCAGCATGAGCAGGACTGGTGCTTGCACCATCGCATCCTGCTCTGCTATGTAACACACACAGAGTGTGGCGTTACAAACTGCCCCTTCCTAAACCGGACGCGCTACGCGGGGACGGTTTACTGAAGGATTACGAAAAATTCGACTATTATTTTCTAGATAACTATTCCTAATTATGCTTTATATCTATTTCGAATACATAATGTAACGTAGTACGCGAACAAGCCGAAATTCTCTTAAAACTATGCCTATTCTATAGTAACGCAATTTGTACAATGTGTGCCTATTCTATCTTAATAATTATTTTCGCATGTACGTGAGAAAGAAAGGTTTAATAATACTTTCGACTTATAATACAACTTCTCTAATTTTTCATTGTCGTAGCACTTCATGGTTTTGCTGGTGTTCCCATGGCTGGACTCTTTTCTGTCTCTGTCGAATTTTTGGCCCCTCTTCCTTCATTGGAGGTTTTGGACGCAACAATCTTAAGTCTATTGGCATCTGAAATTCTTAAGTCTATTACAAAAATACAAAATCCTATTTGCAACAATTTTTCATAAAAAACTACAATAATGCAAATAGCAAGTGACACTTAATATTGTGTGAAAATTTTCTTAAATGTCTACGACTCGTACACGGAGTATTTTAATACATCTCTCCCCCCGTGCGGCATTTCAGAAAATTTTTAGCTATTCCTACGTAGACGTAAGCGATTTACTTGCTATGTGTGTGACTTATGATTTTAATTATATACAGTTTTTTACAATAGGTGCTAAGCCAAGAGTTAGCGTTTTGGTTGACTCGAGTAAGATGGGTAGTATTATAATGGTGCTCGGTATTGGTGTGGTATATTATTGCAATAGTCGGTACGGGAGGTATTTGTCGATACGGTACGGGCGGATCATTTTTCCTTTAGACGATAGAGCGATAATTATGCGATACGGGAGGGATTTTTGGTGATACAACGATAATTATGCGATATGGGAGGGATATTTCCTTTTGGAACGGCAGTGCGATAGTTCTGCGATATGGGAGGGATTTTTGGTGATACAACGATAATTATGCGATATGGGAGGGATTTTGTGGTATGCGATATGGGTGGGTTATTTCCTTTTTGGAGCGGTAGTGCGATAGTTGTGCGATATGGGAGGGATTTTTGTGGTTTGCGGTATGGGAGGGTTATATTTTCTTTGTGGACGGTAGAACGATAATTATGCGATATGGGAGGGATTTTGAGGTATACGGTATGGGTGGGTTATTTTTCCTTTTGGAACGGTAGAGCGGTACGGGGATTTACTGGGGAGACTGTTGACGTGGGGAACCGAGGTAAACTGATGCACCCTGCATCACAATCATCACCGGTTGTATGGCCTCTCCATGAACCCCATGTTGGCCGTAAATTGCATGCGTTGATGCCGGTGGTTGGGTACTATACGATGATCTAGATTGCCGAGATTCTGGACGTATCCTTAACGCTGTTCCATCCTCTCCCATCCGTGGAGTTGGGGGAGATGTGGAACATCTCGAGCACGTTCTGGTATCGGATCCACGCTGGCCACACTTGTAACAGAACCGAGACTTCGGTTGTGTGCAACGTGAGTACCGATGGTCTGTTCCTCCGCAGTTCCAACAGTTGCCTTCCCCAGTTTGGGTCAGGATGGGTGGCTTTCCAATTCGTAGACCCATAAGTGGTGGTATTAGGGTTTGAGTCGCGGCTGCACTCTGTGTTTTGCTGGTTTTCGGGGATTGTATAGGGGAATGCACAGGAACGGGTTTGGCGGTAGTAGACGATCCAGGCCGAGGGATTTTGAGATCTATCAGTGCAGGGATACCTTGTAAGGCTGCAGGGGCTGCTGGTGTTCCACCAGGTATGAACCTAATTGACCCTGCAGCTATGCCTTGTGGGGTTTCTCCCACACGGCCTTCCCGCGCTAATGGACTCACCTCCCTGGTCTGGGTATGAGAGTCCTTGACGAACGTGATCTCGTCGCCTCGGTGGACTCGAATCTGTTCACCCTTTTTACCATTAACTACCTTGACTATGGGGGGTGTGGGATTTACCAGCTTACGGGGTCTACGAATCGGGTTTAGGTAGGTGGGGGGCTTTGGTTTGGGTATTGGGCAGGGGGGAATCCTTATAGGGGACTGCTTCGGGGATCTAGTATCGCCTTGTCGTTCCCTACGTCTCTGCCTCCCGAGTGAGGTATCCTCTGAAAACGGCGCGTGGAAGGCCACGGGATCGTTACAGGGCGAAAAGGGACATAGGCCCTTTTTAGGGGCGGCTCGCGGCAATAAATTGTATCGACCGCTAATCGGGTCAAAAATATACTCCTCCCGCGGCGACGCTGACCTAGGTGGCGGAGGGGTATCAGCGGTACCGGGGGCTGGATCCTCTTCGAAGTCGATGAGCCGTTGTCCTGGGCGTCTAGGTGGGCTGTGGGGTGGCTTTCCCCTGCCCCTTCCTCGGCCGAAGGTCGTAAGGCTTCGAGGTCGCTCTAACTTTCCCCATGCCTTGACCTCTTCGAGTTGGCGGTCGAGCTCCTGCTCCGCCCAGCCGAACCTCCTGGCTCGGATGTTCTTGGCCCTTCCCTTGCCTTGGGTCTCCATCCCTCTCCTCTGCGTGATGAGATGTAGCTGTTTTCGAAAAACTATTATGAGTGGGTGGATAATAGGGTTTCAAGTCACATACATGAACTTTTATTCTTTTCTCACTGTCAATGTCCTCAAGCAAATATACGACTGGTGATAACACTTCGATTATTCGACAAGGTCCTGTGAATTTTGGCGCTAATTTAGCAGCAAAGTTATCAGCACCTGATGACAAAACCCGATTTCTCCGAAGGACGAGATCTCCTACTTTTAGCTTGAGATCCCGTCTATTTTCATTATAGTAACGAGCTTGTTTCTCATTGGCTAATTTCAGATTTTTTTGAACGATATCATGGATCATTGACAGTCTCGCAACCCTTTCTGCCCACGTTACAGGATTTGAGGAGTCTGAGGTTTGTGGTGGTGTTTGGGTGAGTAGTTTGGGTTGGCGGGGGTTTCTTCCGAAATTCAAGAACGCGGGAGTCATAAGTGTCGATGCTTGAACCGCCGTATTCATTGCAAAGGCGAATTCATTGAGGTGGATGTCCCAATTCGAGTGGTCATTTTTCACAAAGATACTCAGCATTTGTTTAATTGTCCTGTTACAACGCTCGACTGGGTTTGCCTGCGCATGATAAGGAGCAATAGTGGTTTGAATTATTCCTAGGTCCACCATGTGTGCTGTTACGAGTTTATTCGAAAATTCAGTACCATTATCGGTAATGAAATATTTTGGACATCCCCATCGGAAGATTACTAATTCTTCGAAAGCCTTAATGATGCTTTTTGCTGTTGCTTTACGAAGTGCTTTAATTTCGACGAATTTTGTAAAGAGGTCTTGGAATACTAAGATGTAGCGGCATTGTCCTTTACTTTTCGGTAGTGGACCCATTATATCTGCTGCTACATTCGTCCAAGGTCCTTCTATTTTTCGATGGCCCATGAGTCCCGTTGGCGATTGTTGGGGAACTTTGCACATTTGGCAATCTGGGCATTGTTTGACATAACGCTCCACATCCTTCCTCATTTTCGGCCAAACATATGACTGTATGAGACGATTGAAGGTTTTAGCGGTCCCCATGTGACCTGATTGAGGAGTGTTATGACATTCGAACAGAGCTCGCTCGCGATCGCGCTCTGGTATTACTAATTTCCAGCTATCTAGGTCTGGTATTATTTTATCTATACGAGTGTTTGGGATATGTTTGTACAATAAGTTATTCTGTACTTTCCAATTGGGATATTTGTCTGGCTTCTTCATCACTGCTGCTTTACGCTTAGCATACCAGCTATCCTCTTCGATCATCCCTGAGGCTGCTATACAGCAAATTTCCTCTTCGAACATACGAGACAGCGCGTCGGGTACTTTATGAAGAGCTCCTTTACGATGCTCTATTTTCATATTATAACCCTGTAGTGCTGTCGCCCATCTGGCTAATCTTCCAGCTGGGTCTTTCAGGTTGTGTAGCCACCTCAGACTACTATGGTCTGTTATGACTGTGAATTCTTCACCTAGCAAACAACCTCTAAATTTTTCGACTGCCCACAGTACTGCCAAGCATTCTTTTTCCGTCACAGTGTAGTTCCTTTCAGCCTTCGTGAGTGATCGACTTGCGTAGGCTATAGGGTGTTCTTCTCCTTCAATTGTCTGTGTTAATACAGCTCCCAAAGCGAAACTACTTGCATCTGTCTGGAGACAGAAAGGCTTAGTATAATCTGGTCGAGCCAGTACTGGGGCTTCGGTCAGAAGAATTAACAATGTTTCAAATGCTTTTTGTTGATCTTCTTCCCATTTCCACGGGGCATTTTTCTTCAGCAACTCAGTTAGGGGGGTTTTTACGAGTGCTAGGTCTTTTATAAATCGGGCATACCATCCGATCATTCCAAGGAATCTCCTGAGCTGCTTTAGATTACGAGGAGGGGGGTAATTGAGGATTGGGGCAATTTTGTCGGGGTCGGTGTTCAATCCTTGGCGATTTATCACATATCCAAGGTATTTAACTTCAGGGCAGCAAAATTCCGATTTTTCTCGATTCAATTCTAAGTTTGCTTCCTTTAGCTTCTGTAACACAATTTTCAAATATTCCAGGTGTTTTCCGAATGTGTCTGTTGCTATGATGATGTCATCCATGTAAACAAATACATGGGGTTGCAATTCCGCCGTAAATAATTTATCCATTGCTGCCTGAAATGTGGCTGGGGCATTTGATAAGCCGTAGGGTAGTCTGCAGAACTGAAATAATCCTTTTCCAGGAACTGCGAAAGCTGTGTATTGTCTGCTGTTTTTGTCCAAGGGTATTTGATGATATGCGTGACTCAAGTCTATTTTCGATAGGTATTTACAATTTCGCAGATTTCCTAGCAGCGTATCCATTAATGGTAACGGGTATGCATTCTTCTTTGTCACGCCATTGAGGGCTCTATAATCTATGCAAAATCTTATTCCTCCGTCAGCTTTTGGTACTATTACTGGACAGCTGCTCCAGGCGCTTTCACACGGTTCGATTATCCCTTCAGCTAACATTCTATCAATTTCTGCATGGACTTTTGCTAATAATTTGGGAGAGATAGGGCGCATTCTTTGTTTTATGGGGCGATAATTTAGAAGTTCAATTACATGGGAGGTTAGGTTTGCGTGAGGGCTGGGCTTTTGAGGAGGTATTGTTAAATCGAAAATAATCTGTTCGAGTTTTTTCCTCTGGTTCTTCGATATTTCCGAAATTACTAAAATTTCCTTACTATTCCGTTATCAGTGTGCCACGTTCGATTTTCTAAGTCGATTTTCAATTTCAATTTTGGCAGCACATCCATTCCTAATACGAAGTCGTAATCCAGGTTTTTCGGTACTCGTATGAGTGTTGTAATTTCGCTATTTTCCAATTTAAAATTTATTTTTACTGAACCAAGGATTTGTTCTATAGCTCCATTAGCCATTACCATATAGCCATCTTCACTGAGTATTTCAGCTCCTAATTCTTTGACAGCTTTTTCACCAATAAATGATCCGATTGCTCCTGGATCTACTAATGCTGGGAACATTTTGCCTGCGATCTCGATATTTAGGTACAGTCTGTTGTCTACTGTGCCAACCGGGCCTGCTGGTATTTCTACGTTCTCATCATATCCAGCATTTATCAATTTACTAGGTGGTTTCGAGTTTTTGACGATTGTTGGCCCGGTCTCCTGCACCTGGGCCTTCGAGTGTTTGGAGGTTAACCTAGCCCTTATGGTCTTCCTCCCTGTGCGTTTCCCGACTCCTTGGAGCATTTGGGACACGTACGGATCGTGACATTGACTTTGCCACATCGATAACAAATTTTTCCTCTCTTTTGAGGACAATCAGCCGCTTAATGGCTTGTTTCTTTACAAACCCAACATGGGTATTTCTTCTTTACCTCTTCTTCTGTTTTATTAACAGTTTTCCTATCTGCATCTTGTGTTTTTCTAGGTTGATTTCCTTGTTTTGGATTGGCGATCGACTGATTGTTTTTGTTACTATTATTGTTATTGTTGTCACGTTTATTATTGACATAAGTTCCTGCTCCATTCGGTCTCTTACTAGTGTAATTATTCATGGCTGCTACTCGCTGGTCTATTTCTTCATCTGAAGATTCGTTATCTATAGGATGTATTATTGCAGCTACTCGATTTTTCTTCTCCTTTGCGCTCTTGTAAGCTAATTGGGGACATAGGGACTTTTCGGGGGGTGGTGGGGGACGATACAAACTTTTCCTTGTTTCTCGTATTTCAATTTTATTTCCTATTGCTTCTAATTTTTCAAACGAGTCGAAGTCTACTCTTTCTATTTTTACGTATTTCACATTCAAATTCCTATGTACTCGATCTAGTTGTTTTTCCAGTGGCCATTCGGGTATACAACGACCCATTAATTCTCTCATAATTGTTATATATGACCCGAGTGACTCTTGAGGTCCTTGTGTTCTATATACAATGTCATCTTCTAATCTAATTTGATAATCTAACTTCCTGTATTTGCGAACCAAGCCTGTTAGTAATTCTTCTACTGTATTGTCTGTAAAAGATGAAGCACTGTACTGTACTCTAGCCCAATACAGTGCTTCATCTTTTAGCAGTAACGTCACATGCTGCAAAATATCCTTATCTGATATTTTCAATCCATCTCTGCAGTCTCTTAAGCTTCTAATAAATTCTTCTAAATCATCCTCTTGATTCCCTGAGAATGGTTTGACGTGCTTCTGTATTAAGTCTGCAGCTCGTTGTTCCCTCTGGTAGGTTGTATCTATCACTGCATAACTTGAGTTTACTGCAGAATTGTTGGCGTTCGAATTTGGTATTTGCTGATTCGTATTGTGGGGGTTATTTATCCACGGCAGCATTTGACCTTGTGGCGTTGCAAAATACGGGTTTGGGAATCCCGATAAAAATGGGTTCATGTACTGCCACTGGTACATGTTCGCTAACCAATTATAATTTTGTGGCATGTTATTTCCTAAATTCGACATGTTGATCTCTTCTCTATTTGAATTTCCCATTTGCGAGAATTGATTCGCTTGCGAGAAGCTGTTAGGCTGCGATGAATAGGTCGTTTGGGGAAACTGGGTTGTATGTTGAAACTGGTTGTACTGGGGAACTTGATTTGGTTGCGGGAATTGATTCAATTGGGGTGGTTGGGTTTGGGTGGTAGGATTCGATGTGGGGTATGGGGTTTGGTTAAATAGGGGTTGGGTAGGGTTATGTTGGTCTTGGCTTCTTGTGGTATTTGCCATATGTGCTAGGTCATCTGCTAGCTTCGAGTGAGAGTGATGCGATTCTGTATTGGAGGTAGGCAGTCTCGTTCCACTTGACGCTGCGTTGTAATTGCTATCCCTAATTTGCTGATCCAATCCGATAGCCTCCTTCGATCGCGGTATTGTTCCAGTTGCGGTAGCACCTTCCCTTAATAATGATATTGGTGGTGCCGTTTTTCCCTCTAGTGTCGCTGGAGTCGATGCAACGGGTACTCTTCCGTCTGGGAGTGACATCTCGCGGTTGGTTTGGTCTATCAACGCTGAAAGACTGTCGAAGTTGAATTTGCTAGCACTTGGGTTCGTCGAATTCTCACTCATCTTGTCCGATGCGTCTGTGACTTGTGGACTATTCTCTTCAACCGACTCTATTACGATTTCGCCAGCTGATGACGTCTCACTCTCCTCAACATCCAAATTCTCTTCTTGTTGCGAAGCTGTGTCGATTTCACTGTCCGAATCCCAGTGGGCTGCTTTCTTGCCGAATTTCTTAATTAATTCGTATCGAATTAAACGGTCAATGCACTCTGCCTTTGTTCCTCTTTGGATTAGTTGTCTTTCTTTTAAGTCTTCCTTGAGTTCTGATACCTTCTTCTTTTCTAAATTTTCCTGCAGCTTAAAGCTAAATTCCTCGATCTGGTAACGCGACATTATCTTACGAAATAGGCTTATTGGGGCGTTAGCTCACTCTTGCTCATTTAACGCTGCTTAATATTACTAGCTCCCTTTCTTTCTCTATTATTATTTAAATTTAATCTACTACCCATGTACTAATATAGAGAAAAAAAAATAATTCCTTTAAGTAACCAAGCAAGGCAAAAAAAAGCAAAAAAAAAATTTTTATAGACTAATTCTCTTAAAAAAAATTTTAAACCCAATTCCATTAAAAAAATTTTTATAAACTAATTCAATTAACAACAACAAAAAAAAATAAAATGTTGTTGCTAAAATACATTAGTGTCGAAAGAAAGAGCACAACCAAAAAAAAATTTTTATCACCAAGCAAGAGCGATGAGAAAAGGTGCAAAGGTATTAATACTCATTATGTGCCAAAGTCCTTTGTGAGGTGCGAGCAATGATATAATATGGGATGGTTTGGGGAAAATATTTTAAAAGCACAATTTAATTTCCAAAATTCAATAACCCGAGAGTTAATAAGGCATACGAAAATGTGAGTATTTCAAAGTCCGAATACGAATAGCAGACAAGCATTGTTTACTATATGGGCTTATTGGAATACGAGGGTCTTCGAAGTTAAATTCAAAACAATACGATTCGATTCGAGCGGTTTTGTATCAATACAAATACGAAGCAATGCTTGTTGCTAAGTTCGAAATTCAAAACATGTTATTCGAAATTATTAAGAAGGGATTACTTTGTTTATTTACTTATTGGGTATTAGCTAATTATTATGTCTGGGGCATGGGGGGGTCTGTTTGTGTGAGTGTGTATTGTGAGAGGAGAAAGGAAGGTTATATTTAATTTTACAATGTGAAATCGTGTAACGATAGGCGGGCAGGGTGACGAAAGAGAAAAAAAAATAAGTAAATCCACACACACAGCAAGAAATAAAATTAAATATTATCTATAATATATCAAAAACCATTAAATGATAATAAATAAGCGATATGTATATGAGGGCGAAAGAAAAAAAAAAATTTTTACCTTACTAATAATTTACAATGATAAAAATTCATAATTGCTATCGGTTTAGACACAACACGAATTTCAGAAAATTCTATTCGAAAAATTCGTAGCACAAAGAAAACAAAAGAAAGCACGTAAAGACAGTCTACTATATCTATAGATATAGCTTACTAGACTGTGCTCGTGTTGTCTCTCAACCGACGCTACTAATTTCAAAATGGCCGCCGGCGAGGCTGAACAGCCTCGCGTCGCGCCGAAAATGTCGAAAAATCGTTTCGCGATGCTTGCGCGCGAGAGAGATGGCATTGAAAAAAAAATTTTTCGGCCCCACGTTGGTCGCCAATTTTATGACGCATATTCTGTCAATGCCCCAGAATATGCGCGCTGCATTCTGGCAGACTTTAACATACGTTTTATAGCGAGGTGGCGAGAAAGAAATCAACTAAGAGATTAAAAGTAAAATGCTTTAATAAATGTAAGGTAAAATGATTTGACAGTATATGATAATTACATTTGTTGGGCGCCAGCTACTTTGTAGCACGAATACAATCAAGTAAATATAAGTTTAGCTTCGCGCGCGGTATCACACAATACTCAAGTGCAACTTACATATAGGATATAACGCTGTCTCCTTTCTAGCGTGGCTCGTTGGCTCTTGTATGTCGCACTAGGTTTCGATATAACTAAAAACACTATCCTGACGAGGATGTCGAGAACGGCGTGTAGGCGCGCGCTTTGAGTGGTATTTCCTAGTCGATTCTAGAGTACACGCTTCCTCACAATTATCCGGACAAAGAGTCGAGTACGAAGGCGAATATTACTAAACAAGTGGTCACAACGATATCCGGGAACAAAGTGTCGAGTTCGAAGACGAATATTTACTAGGCAAGTGATCACGAAGCTATCCGAGGACAAAGTGATCGAGGCTATGGGAATTCGGCAGCGGCGTGGTCCGACTGCGTAGTTCCCATAACAGCCGTTGAGACGCTGAGAGGGCCAGTCACGTGACGGGGAAGGGACTGTAGGTATGGTAGTGAGAGAGAGCGAACGAGAGCGGGCATGCTGCTACAGCATGACCTACGACACGTAGTGCGGTGCGCGTGTACCGTGTGGTTTCCTCTTGGTGCCGTGGAAATACGACAAGTCAGCTGTTCCTGCTGCGAGTGCCGGGAGTTGGCCGTCCCATCTTCTCCTCGACGATCCTGGACACAGTGTGCGAGAATGCTGGTGGAACTTGTGACAGGATAAGTACATACATAGGTTATGATACCTATGTATGTTGACTGTATGCCTCTGACAGTCTCTATGTAGTCTATCTTGCTTCTAGGCTGTCTGGTGCCTGCTGTTCCCTTCTCCTGTCAGGACATCCAGTGAAGCAGCATACTTCGATGGTGACTCCTTGAGCGATAGCAGGTACGTTTAATTCCTTCTGTGCATCGTAGTGAGTCTGTACTAATGTTGTCTTCTTTACAGGAACTGCCTAGGAATCGAGGTAGGACATTCTGTATCGTTGCACTGTGCTAAGTATTTCTCTCTCTCCTGATGATTTACTAATATCTCTTCCTATTTACAGGGGACTAGGTTGGAGTACGACTGGCCTCCCAACAGCTCAACGCCTGCCAGGGCATTGAAGAAGGAAGGTATAAGGGGGATATGGGTAGAGCGTAGGGTAGTATGTGAGGGGATAGGGTAGCTTAGGCAGATATAACTTAGTTAGGTAGGATTTAGCATGTGAGGGGTTAGGTGTTGGGGGGGGGGGGTTGTGACGCATTGGCTGCATAGAGCCTTTCCTCAATCTATGCACTTTGTTCGCTAGTCGGGTTTTCTAACTCAGCATGAGCAGGACTGGTGCTTGCACCATCGCATCCTGCTCTGCTATGTAACACACACAAAGTGTGGCGTTACATGTTTAAGGAGATTCAGAGATTAGGTGTTGTTTGCTCAAGCCCGTGTAAACTCATGCCATGATCGGTATCTGCTCGCAAACAGTTTATAACATTGTATAGGCACTGTGAAATACATGCAGAGAGAGAGAGAGAGAGAGAGAGAGAGGGAGGGAGGGAGGGAGAGGGAGAGAGAGAGCTTACCAAGTTTCAGCTTTATACGATCAGTCAGTGTAAAAAGATGTATAGTATATCAAATCTCTGTTTCAACCAATCAGTAATGATAATAACTAATGTAATGATAATAACTAATTTAAGTAATGATAATCAGTAATGATTTATAACATTCCTATTATTATCACATACAATAGTTTAGCATCTATAAATAATTATATCAATTACTTACAAACAAATTGATTCACAAGACCAATATTTCCAATTGTCAAGTCCTTGTACCATAGTCCTCGTATCATCCTTTCATTTTCTTGGGGATTGAATCGTCCAAGGAAATTTAGCGAAGTGTGATTCTGCACAAACAACTCGAACAGAATCAGTCCCCTTTCAGCTTTTAAGAAGTTACTTATTACTTTTTTTTAACTCAATCTCTCAAATGCAATGATCTAGAAAATTATAAAAAAATTATAAAATGTAAAAAGAAACAGGAAAGTACAGAAAAACAAATAAATAAAAATAAGTGACCCGAAAAAGCTGGATAAATATTTGGATTAGGCAATGGAGAGAATAGAGGAGCTGAAAGTAAAGTTACAGAATGTCGGTAGGAACATAAATAGAAAAATAGAGCAGAGAGAAAGCAATGCGACAGAGATAAGGAAACGCTGTTTATTACAAAAAATCCAGACTATAGAGATTGTAAAGAAAAATACTCTAGAGTTTTCTCTATAGAGACTATAGAGAAAAAACAAAGTAACAGATAAGGACCTAAATTAAAGTGACAGGGTACACAAAAAATTTGGCAAAGCACGCTAAAGATATATATTAAGAATAGGGAAGGTAAAAGTAGGATGTGGCTGAACCAGAATGAATAAAAAGACAAACAGAAAAGTCAGGTATAATGTAATATGTAAAACACAATGATAGAGCTAAAGTATGGTCGAGTTAAGCTGAACTAATTATTATAAATAGAAAAGCAAGAGTGATACATAAAACTGTTCGAGTAAAACAGTTAAAAAAGCTAAAAGAAGCTTTATAAAACTCACTTTTCTGACTTACACTTGGTCTCTATATCTTTCAATTAGAGCGTCACCCCACAGAAGCAATTGAATCTTTCTAGAGCCATTGTTGTTAATAACGAATTTGTACAAATTTCTGTAAATATTAAAATATTTATAGATTAGTGTCTTTTTTTGTAGGTTAGTTTAGTGTCTTTATATGGACAAAAAATCAGATGTATTAAAAAGTTTTGAATTAATAATAAATATATTACTATAATCTTAGATTGACCGATCTCCATTAACTATCTCGTCGATATGCACATCAGGTGTAAACAGATCATCGTAAGATTGGTTTTGAATGATTGGTCCTGGTACGTTTACATGCTCGAAGTTATTATATCTCTGCTCGGGTGGATCATGCATCTTCACCTCTGACATTTTGAAAAATTTTCAAGTTTTAAAAACTCGGCTGATGGAACTAAAATATAAATCCCATTTTTATTAATAAAACTACTCATGCAGATATGAAATATCATTATATTGCATGTGGTCAACGTTAAAATTTGAAAATAAATTATCTATTACATAAAGTTATTAGTTGAAATAGTTATAAAGTAATGCAATGGATCTATATACTAATCGTGCACTTTATCTTACGTTTAACAATAAATTATACTGAAAATCTTTTATTGCATAATTTTTATTTCACAATTTATTTCACATTTTACAATACTTTATACTAAAATTTTCTGCTTCAATAATTTTATTTTAATAAATGATAACATTATGAAACACATTTGTTTAGATCAAATGAGTTTCTTTTAACTTTTATCATAAAAATTCATTTGAATAAAAAAATATTGTTTTAAGTAAGTAGGAAATTAAACTTTATAAGATATGTATACAAAATTAAGTTAACAACAACAGAAAATGTATGATGTAAACGGAATACAAATCGAAAATTCCTACTTACTCGTTCATTCCAAAAATGCTGCAGCATTTACGTATGTACCCCCCCCCCCTCCCCCCGAGAGGTGGCGGTACGTTCCACTACAGATAGATAGATAGGTAGATAGAGAGAGAGAGAGAGAGAGAGAGAGAGAGAGAGAGAGAGAGAGAGAGAGAGAGAGAGAGAGAGAGAGAGAGAGAGAGAGAGAGAGAGAGAGAGAGAGAGAGAGAGAGAGAGAGAGAGAGAGAGAGAGAGAGAGAGAGAGAGAGAAGAGAGAGAGAGAGAGAGAGAGAGAGAGAGAGATAGAGAGAGAGAGAGAGAGAGAAGAGAGAGAGAGATAAGAGAGAGAGAAGAAGAGAGAGAGAGAGAGAGAGAGAGAGTGAAGGATGGAGGGAGGGGAGGGAGGGAGGGAGGGAGGGAGGGAGGGAGGGAGGTAGAGAGAGAAGAGAGAGAGAGAGAGAGAGAGAGAGAGAGGAGAGAAGAGAGAGAGGAGAGAGAAGAGAGAGAGAGAGAGAGAGAGAAGAGAGAGAGATAGCCGTTATTCACAATAACAGAATTGGCAAACAACAGTTATGTTGTGAAAACGCCCAAGGATGGAGCGATCTGCTCTAAAATTCAATAGCCTGACTGGTCTGCGTCGTAGTCAGTGCAAAACTGAGTGAAGCGCTCCCTCGCGGCGTGAGCCTCTCTCTCTCTCTCTCTCTCTCTCTCTCTATCTATCTATCTATCTATCTATCAGTGGTTGGACGTACCGCTACCAGTCGGAGAGGTTCCTACAACTATACGTTGATTGTCTGAGTGCAAATCTATTTATTAGAGTTCGCCATGGAGGAAGAGAGAAGGAGACCAAATTCTTATGGGCTCGCGTTGCCGAAATGGACCTCTTTTACCGACGAAGATCGCCAGGTTCGCTCGACTAAAAAGCCCTGACCTAGCGAGTATGAGAGCCGCCTGTCGGCGACTTATTGCACTGATCAGCGAACTCCTGATTACAAAATATATCGGAGTTCAAATCCACATAAAACCACTTGTTTTATCGTGTTGTTAATGTTATATAAATAATTATTATATACAATTATTAATTATATTGTAAAAAGTTCATACAAAATAAACATAGAATGTGCGTTTGTTCTACACTTGATACATTCAAATAAAAAAGTAATACAATATTGAAGATATATTTGTAAATTTTCACGATAAATTCGTATAGGCATTAATTTTAGGATAAAGATAAATATGTTGAAACCCCTTCTTTTGTTTAAATTTAAGCTTTTGTTGAAACTTAAATTTAAACTTAAACTAAAACTGAAGCTTAAATTTAAGCTTAAACAAATTCCAAGCCCCTACGTGAGTTCGATGATCATATGTAACTTTCAATTATATATTCTCAACGATCTTGATGGCTTAGGAGTTAGCGTGTTGTCCTATTGACTTATTGATTCGGGTTCGATTCTCGGTGTGGTCAAATTTTTTTTTCATGTCATAATTCAGAGGTACTTTTTATTTTTATTATAAATAAATCACGATGAATTTCAATTATGTATACTGTAATGGTTAGTATTATTTTAAATTATATACAATTGTTATAAATTCCAGAAGAGGGTATAATAAAGAAACAATAAAAGATAATGAACATATTAAGTGCTTTTATTACATATTTTAATTTGTTTTGGTTGGTGAGAGGCAGTCTTAGATAAATTTCGCTTTCTCTTGAAATTTGTATGTAAAGTAATTTATACTTTTATTACATATACTTACCATCTTTTTCTATAGAGCGCCGATTTTATAAATTCAATCATAATTATTTAAAGATTATACTACTTTACAACAGAAAATCAAATTTACTATATAAATAATCTAAATAAATAACCAAGTAGCACAATCACCCAGCTACTGATCGCTATGATTGCAAAAATGAAGGTGAAATTGATCAAAGACTGTCTTTCGTGCTCTTCTGTATTATATAATTTGAAATAATACTTAGCATTACAGTATACATAATTGAAGTTCATCGTGATTTATTTATAATAAAAATAAAAAGTACCTCTGAATTATGACATGAAAAAAAAAATTTGACCACACCGAGAATCGAACCCGAATCAATAAGTCAATAGGACAACACGCTAACTCCTAAGCATCAAGATCGTTGAGAATATATAATTGAAAGTTACATATGATCATCGAACTCACGTGGGGGCTTGGAATTTGTTTAAGCTTAAATTTAAGCTTCAGTTTAAGTTTAAGTTTAAATTTAAGCTTCAACAAAAGCTTAAATTTAAACAAAAGAAGGGGTTTCAACATATTTATCTTTATCCTTATAACTTCTTTCGATACAAGTAATCGGTTATTTATGTACGGTTTTGTTAAATTAATAATAAAAGGATTGTTTATTTATTATAAAAATTAATGCCTATACGAATTTATCGTAAAAATTTACAAATATATCTTCAATATTGTATTACTTTTTTATTTGAATGTATCAAGTGTAGAACAAAGGCACATTCTATGTTTATTTTGTATGAACTTTTTACAATATAATTAATAATTGTATATAATAATTATTTATATAACATTAACAACACGATAAAACAAGTGGTTTTATGTGGATTTGAACTCCGATATATTTTGTAATCAGGAGTTCGCTGATCAGTGCAATAAGTCGCCGACAGGCGGCTCTCATACTCGCTAGGTCAGGGCTTTTTAGTCGAGCGGACCTGGCGATCTTCGCCAGGAAAAGAGGTCCATGTTGGAAGTACGGAGTTTGATCTCCTTCTCTCTTCCTCCATGGAGTTCGCATACCTTGTCTCGTATTTCTATGGAAATCGAATTATAATAACTCTTTAACTGATAAGGTTGCTGATTGGTCGGAGCAATCACTTATTCCATTTACCTATATGTGGTAAGTAGCGCCAGAGGTCTATATACGGCAATCATTTAAATTACACATATCGAATAGTATATTTTGTAATCTATATACGATAACAGCGTCTAAATTCCGTTTCTGTAATTTTTTTTAAGTTTTTTTAGTTCCCTTAATACTATGTCAGCTTACTCATCATGCCATCTCCACCAATCTTTATTCTATATATTCTGAAGAACATAACTTATGCACATTCAAATTGTTTAATTAATATGTAACTTGTATGAGTTAATTAAATCAGCTAGGACTAAAATATTCAGTTAATATGATTTTAATCTTGTTTTTGTAGAAATTCAACATCTTTTCTACAGTAAAGAAAATGATTGGGGGTTTAGTCATTTTATGACATGGCAAGATGTCCTTGATCCAGAAAAAGGTTATATCAAGGATGATTCAATAACTCTTGAAGTAAGTATGATTTTTGTTCATCGCATACTAATCATGTTTACTTACTTATTTACTTACGATGACCATTTTTACTTACGACAACAAAAGTTATTTTTTACGCCCGACCAGTGGAAACGGGAGGTAGCATCCAATACTTTTCTGTTCTTCAAAAAGATTATGCTGTTGCAGAAATTCAAACCCTAGTATTAATCACCTTTAATACGTAAAAATAATGCCCTCTGTCTTGGATGACATAAGACGAGACAATATTTTGAATACAATCTATGATTTACAACAATAATAATAAAACTAATTTTGCTAGACAAATTTTAAAATTTTCTCTTAGTTTCAGAATGGTTAAAGAAAAAGTTTGCTCTCTTCCGTAAAGTGCAATATTTTCAAAATTTCTTACCACTTAGGAACGCTCTAACTTAAGCAGTTTTCATGCTAAAATGATACTAAAATAATGTTTTTTTGTATTATTGTACCCACGGGGAAATCTCTAAGATTAGATATTGAATTTATGTAGAGTTAGAGAAGATAACACTTGATATTTAACGTTCTCAACAAGTTTTATCCAAGCAGCCATTATTAGTACACGAGCTCGCCTAGCATAGCTTATCTACATAGGAGAGTAAGTAAAAGCGATTGCCAAAATGTTTGACGGTGCAGCTTTGTTTATTCTTTTTAAGGTTGTTTATAAGCGTTAAGGTATATAATGGAAGAACGATAGCCTGTAGACTGATTAAGAGAGCCGAGCATTTTTAAAAAATAATTTTTTTATTTCACGCTTCGATTGGAAATTTTCCTCAAAATATGATACCCGTTATAAATAAAATCTCTTCCAAAATTATAAGCCAATTCCCAAAAGCAAATTTTTACTTTTTTTTTAAACGTACTTTTATAAATAATTGTCTATTTTATTATTTATTACTAAATATTCAATTGAATATTTATATTTGTTGATTAGGAATTGATTTGGTACCCAACGCCGAGTTTTCGGTTTTTGTTTATTATTTTCCTTTTTACCCGGTACTACTACTGGTGTAATAGTTCCGGGCATGTTGGAGGGTATAAGTAGCTTCCTTTGATCTTCTCCATTACCGTTTGGTACGGTCGACCCCAAGGGTCCTGTTAAACTTCGTCCTGTAATTCCTTAAGGCACCGTCGCTTGTTTTCGCGGATTCTCTTCTTAAGGCTCATTTTTGCGTCCTTCATTTCTTCGCCGCGGGCATCTGCTATTTCCTGGCCTCTTCCATTTTTATAGTACTTCTTTCTTGCCGGTTGCTCTCGTCTTCTGGTCCGATGACACTACGTGCCGTTTCAACTTCTCTGTCCCACCAGTATACTGATGGTCGTCTATGGTTTGGTACCCTTCTTAGCAAAGCAGCATCACATGCTCGGGTGATTTTTTCTAAAACCTGCTAAGCTTTACTGTTTGCCGTCCCGGAGATTTGCATTTCTTTCAGTGCCAACAAGAACATCTCCTTATCAAAATCCTTCATTTTCCAGCCAATTCTATTGGTCCTTGTACTTGTACTGGATCTCTGTCCTGTTTTCCTTAACTCCATTATTATGGCCTGGTAACATACACCAGATCTATTACCCATCCTTAGTCTCCTCTTCTGAAGGAGTTGATGCAGCCCTGGTTAAGTAGTACCAAATCTAGGAAAGCGAATGCTTCTAGTAGCACCTAGCCTCTTCGATTTGTCCTTTGGCTGTCCCATTCCACGGTCCATGCCTTAAAATCGCCGGCAATGATTACTGGTTTTCTTCCAGCAGCATCTCGTATCAGCCGGTCTAGCAGTTGTTCAAACTGTTTAATTGGTGCGTTTCACGAGGCGTAGCAGCTGTATACGTGTCTGCCCTCTACCTATGCGTGAACAAAATCTTTTTCTCAAGTCGTCAATTTTTTCCTGAAAGGTGACGTCCCCGTATGCCCAGATCGCAGCCTTCCCGGTGTGGTCCGATTCCCACGATGGTTCGTCCAAGTCTCTGTATTGCTCGCTCACGATGGCTAAGTCAACCTTTGTTTTACGGATATACTGATTTAGTAGGTCCTGTGCCTTCTCGCAGTGAATAAGATTTAGTTGCACTATCTTTATTATTTTGATTTGTTCAGTCCTTCTATTGCCGCTCGGTAAGCTGGGCATGTGTAGCTACCGGCTGCATGGTCAGCTTTCCCTCCTGCATTTCTTTCACGGCAGAGTATGCAGTTGGGAGCGTTTTTACATTCCCTTGCGTATGTCCTTCTTCCCCACACTTATAAAAGCAGTTACTTCGATCCTTTGTAGCTGTGCAGTTCTTGGCTATATGACGAAAGCATAGACATTTATAAGGTCCTATCCTGATTTTCTGCATTGCTATCATCTGTCGGGCTTTGTGTACTGGCATTTGGATGACCGCGGTTTACGTATCGCCATATGCCTTCCGTAATGACTTTATCATATTCTCCTCTACTGCGGATGCTTCACCTCGGTACGCTCTGCGTAGCGCATTTACAATATCTTCTTTGCTAGTCAGGATATCGAGATCCTTTATTTCAAAGGTCACTGCATCTGGTCGTTAGTAAACTGTGACTGTAAGTGTAGTGTGTATGGGGTTTCTTCCCCTATCCTGTATCCTAGTAAGGAGCCCTTTAAGAAGGTGCTAACATCCTGGCCAGATGCCCCTTCGTTATTTTAACGAGGTTGATACTCCTCCCCCTCCTCCTTCCCCGCTGCTTGCACAGCAGAGCCCCGGGCTTGGGACCGACGTAGCGGAGTTACGTGTGTGTGTGTGTGTATGTATATATATGTATGTGTGTGTGTGTGTTTTTTTTTATTAAAGAAAGAGGTTGGAGGGAAAAATCTTAATAGACCATGACATGGCCTCAGCCACCGTGCGTTGGATTCTCACCAACTAAAACCCTTCGTTTTGCGACCGAATATAGGCTCCAATTGCAACCCGAATCCTCTTCGCTCTCTTTACCGATTTGTCGTTGAGGAGGGCCAAGCTCCGTCTTCAGTGCCTTTTTTCCCCCGCGGTACCACGGTCAAGTATTGCTTCGCCGGGGGGCATAGGGACATTGCCCTTGTCTCCTTGATGTGATTGTCATTCCTTATGCGTCCATATCTAGTAAATCTACTATCGTACCTTCTTCATTATAGGCTGCCGTCTGCTTCTTACCGCATCGTCCGGTCGTCAGCTTCTTGCAGCATCTCTCGTCTTCTTCTCTTTTCGTCACCCCTCACTTTCTTGAGGATGACCGCGGCGTAGTTACTAACCACGTGCCAGCCCTCAGCGGCGGCGAACATAGCTACCATAATAGACTCAGGAGTTGCTCTGGTCTGGAGATAGCATTCAAACTCTTCACGCTCCTACTGGTAACGCGAGCAGTAGCAGAAAACGTGCTCAGCGTTCTCGCACATGTCCAAACATGCTGGACAGTCTGGACAGTCTTCTAAATTAAATCTACACAGGTATGCTCGATAGCATCTATTTCCCGTCAAAAATTGCGTGAGGTAGTAGTTTACTTCCCCGTGGCTTCTTTTGATCCAGTCTTCAATCTTTGGTATAAGTCGGTGCGTCCAGCGCCCTTTCAGGCTACTGTCCCATCTTCTCTGCCACTCAGCTACTGTTTGTTCTCTGGCAGCGTTCCAGATTTCTGCCTTCGTTCTATCGCTGTTCTCCTGTTTTGCCATGTATATGGCCTTCCTCTCTAGTGCTAAGAGGTCGATGGGTGGCATGCTTGCCACGACGCTTATTGCATCGTCCGATACCGTGCGGTAAGCAGACGCTACTCTTAGCGCACTCCGTCTATACACGGATGACAGGTTCCGCGCATAGGCTTTTATTGCCATTGCATCTGCCCAAATTGGTGCCCCGTACAGCATAATCGATGTACTGACACTTGCTAACAGCTTTTTTTTCTTCTGAGTAGCTCCACCGACATTCGGCATGAGCCGAGATAGAGCAGCAGTCGTTCTTGACGCTTTTTCACCTGCTAATTCAAGATGCTGTTTAAACGTCAACTTTTTGTCTATAGTAACGCCCAAATACTTGATAGTCGATTTAGAGGTTATCTCATGGCCGTCTATCATTAGGGCGATCGTCTTCATTTTCTTCCTGCTAGATATCAAGATCACCTCGGTCTTGTGTCCAGCGAGTTCAAGTCCCGTTTCTCTCAGCCACCTCTGGATGGTGGTGATCGCTTCATTGGTGATTTCAGCGACGTCTTTTTTTTCCTTCCCTACTACTACAAGAGCTATGTCGTCTGCGAATCCTACTACCATAGCCTCCCGCGGGAGTTGCAGTCTCAGCACTCCGTCATACATAATGTTCCACAATGGCGGGCCCAGCACCGATCCCTGTGGAACACCCGCCGTGACCTTGTAGGTTTCAATGCCGCAATCCGTTTCGTACAGTAAAGTTCTGTCCTTCAGATAGTCGGCCATCATCCTCCTGATGTAGGTGGGCACCTCAAGCTTTTCAAGCGCTTCATATATCTTCGTCCAATTTGCAGAGTTGAATGCGTTTTTGACATCCAAAGTAATAACTGCACAGTACTTCTTCGTTCCGCCCTTCCACCGTTTTCCACTGATGGCTGCTCGGGCTGTGTTTACCACTAGGCTGATCGCGTCCAAAGTAGATCGGCACTTCCGAAAGCCATATTGGTGCTCGGCAAGCCCCTTGGTCTCTTCGATTATGCACTCCATCCTGCTGCTGATAATGCGCTCTAGTATTTTTCCTTGTGTGTCCATCATACATAATGGTCTGTACGATGTCTCCCCTCCGGGCGCTTTGTTACCCTTAGGTAACAACACAAGTCGCTGCTTTTTCCAGTTCGTCGAAAATATCCCTTCTGCAAGGCATGCATTCTAGAGGCCAAGAAATTCTTCAGGTTTAGCCTCGATGGCATGCTTCAGCGCCACATTTGGTATGCCGTCAGGACCGGGAGCCTTATTGTTTCCTACCCTCTTGCTTGCTACGAGTAGCTCCTCAACTGTAATTGGAGGTATATCTTCTTCCCGCACTTCCTCTGCTACAGCATATGGTGCGTCCGGTTGACTTGGAAAAAGTGTTGTCACTACCCTCTTTAGTACCTCTGGGCACTTTGGTGGGGGTATATAGCTTCCTTTGAGTGTCTTCATAACTGTTTTGTAGGGCCTGCCCCATGGATCTTTATTGACCTCTTCTAGCAGCTCCTTATGACATCTCTGCTTGCTTTCACTGATGCACTTCTTGAGGGTGCATTTGGCTTCTTTCATTCTTCTGCTGCATTCTTCTACAGCTTCGCTTCCAATACCGGTTCGGTAAAACATTTTCCTTGCCCGTTGCTCCAGCCTTCGTGCTCGGTGGCAGGCGGAACGCGCTGATCTAATCTTCTCGTTCCACCAATATACTGGTGCCCATCTTTGATTGGGCGCTTTTCTTGGCATAACTGCATCACAGGCTCGGGTGAGCCATTTTGTCATTTGTTCAGCCTTGTGTTCTGCTGATCCCGTCAATTGGATATTTCCTAACATCATCAGAAATAGTTCCTTGTCGTACTCCTTGGCTTTCCATTCCATTTTCGTACTTATAGGGTTAGTACAGTGTACCACGTCTTGTGTGCCCAGCTCCATTATAATGGCGTGGTGATCACTATTAGTGAAGTGATCGCTTACGGTCCATTTACTCACCTCTTTTACCAGAGATCTACTAACAAATGTTAAGTCGATCACTGATTCAGCGTCCACCTTTTTATAGGTTGGTACGTTGCCTTCGTTCACCAGCACCAAGTCCAGAAGTGTGAATGCCTCTAGTAGGGCCTGTCCTCTTCTATTGGTTTTTCGGCTGCCCCATTCAACCGCCCATGAGTTAAAGTCCCCAGCTATAATAGCTGGTTTTTTAGCCCTGACATCACGTACTAGCCGGTCCAAGAACTGCTGAAACTGATCTATTGGCGCACTGGGTGGGGCATAACAGAGGTATACCTGTATACCCTCAATATTTGCGCTGGCAAAACCTGCTTCTTTGACTTCCATCCTACTTTGAAAGGTAAGGTCTCTGCACGCCCAAATAGCTGCTTTACCAGAGCCATTGGATTCCCACCTTGGATGTTCAACATCTCTGTACTGCTCACTGATTATAGCGACATCAATCTTCTGCTCATGGACGTACTGACAGAGAAGGTCCTGAGCTGTCTCACAGTTGTTCAGGTTTAACTGTACTATTCTCATCTTCTTTGTTTTGTGGCTTTCACTGCCGCTTGGTACGCTGGGCAATCATAGCTACCTGCGGCATGGTCGCTTTTCTCTACGTCGTCCTTTCCTCTGCAGAGAATGCAGCTGGGCTGGTTTGTGCAGTGTTTCGCTACATGTCCCGCTGAGCCAGATTTGTAGCAGCAGCGGCTTCTGTCGTGCTGCTCAATGCAGCTTGCAGCAGTATGGCCGAAGCCCAAGCATTTGTAGCACCTGAGCGGGCGGGAGTCTCGCTTTATTGCTCTTATTCGGCAGATAACCCACCCTATCCTTATCTTCTCACCCTTGATAAACTTCTGAGCTATCTGGGCAGGTAGTTGTATTATTGCTTTCTGCGTATCTCCATAGGCTTTACGAAGCGACTTAACCGCCGTAGGTTCGAAATTATGTCCTTCCTCGTTATTTTTGCGTAGTGCGTCCACTATGTCCTTCTTAGTGGTCAGCATGTCAAGATCTTTAATCTCGAAGGCCTCTTCATGATGCAGCGCCCTGATTGTAGCAGTTTCCACTAGTACTGCTTTCACCGCTTCCTGGATCTCAGCTGTTTTCACCTCCTTGGAACGTCGTAGTTCGAGTAGCAGATCTCTTGCTGTCGTTTTGCGTATTCTATGTACGCTGTTTCCTAACTTTTCTAGGCTAGGCTCTGCCTTCATTTTCTTTAGGATTTCGGCGTAGCTTTTTCCACCCTCGGCCTTGATGACTAAGGCGTCAGGTCTAGGGGGTCTTGCTCTTGCCGTCCTACTTTTTCTGGTGCCTTTTTGGTCTTGGCCACGAGCACCAGTGTTATCCTTCCTGTTTACGCTTTTTTCTTTTTTCTTCTTTGCCTTCCTTGTCACCACCTCTTGCCACGAGTCTTTCTCCCTCTGGTGGACATTGCCTCGGCTACTCTGTGTGTGTGTGTGTGTGTGCGTGCGTGCGTGCGTGCGTGTGTGTGTGTGTATATGTATACACACACACACATATATATATATATATATATATATATATATATATATATATATATATATATATATATATATATATGTATATATATATATATATGGTAGAAATTTGTTCATATTCAAAGCTCTAAATACTTTGTTACTAATTTGATTAATGTGCAGTTTGAAATTTAGTTTGTAGTCAAAAGTAATACCGAGAAATCGAACCGAAAGAAAATTCACTGGACTTGATGGAAGTGTTGTTGATGAAAATTTCTATTTCTCCTGGTTTTACGTTTCTTTTATTAAAGTGTAATAGTACAGTTTTATGTGCAGCTAATTCTAACCCTAAATTATTGAGATTGCAATTCACGGTCGAGATAACTTTTTCAAGTATGTTTTTACACGAGTCTAACTATCCTCTTTTTCAATAAAGCGCTATATCATCAGCAAATGGAGATACCATGACGCTTTTCGGTAAATTTTCACAAATTTTTGAAACGTATATGTTGTATAAAATAGGGCTGAGGACTCCGCCTTGCGGAACACCTTTGTAGATTGTTTTGTACTGGTCGCTATTAATTTCGGTGTAAATATGGCGTTCGGTCCGTAAAAATTACCGGTCCAGTTGTCGATGGTGTATTGTCCTTTGCGAAATCCAGTTTGGCTCTTTGGAAGAATGTTATTGAGCTCAATCCACCATTGCAGTTTATTTTTCAACATGGTTTCGATAAGTTTACATGAGCACGACGTTAAACTAATTGGTCTGACGTTAAGGAAATCCGATTTTTTTATAAAATGGACGTATGATTTACGCCATTCACTGGGAAATGAGCCGGTTTCGAACATTTCGTTAAAGATATCTAACATTATTAATGTATACTTAATTGGCAATCTCTGTAGTATTTCATAGTCAATACCATCCAAACCGCAAAAAGAGTGATTATTTTTGGATTCTAGAGCAATATTGAATTCAAGTAGATTAAATAGAGAGTCTAAAAATTTGTTATCTTAAGTCGGTAACCAATCTTGATTTGTCGGGCACCAAGGGGAGCTTATTTTATTAAGTGAAGAATCGATTTTTTCTCGTTCCTGGTGGTTCACGGAGTAGTGGTTGGGTTTAATTTTAATCCATGCATTTTTTAATGTTTTTGAAGTGTTCCAAACGTAATTTGGGTCCGTTCTAAAATCAATATTTTCTCAAAAATTAACAAAATTTTCTTTTTTCTTTGATTTAAAGATTTTTTTTGTCTATTACTCTAGTATTTATTCTGTTGGATAGGTTGGTAAATGAGAGTATTAAATTAATATTAGATTGAGTGCCAGATCCGGGTGTGACATGTGAAAGTGTATTGAAATTATGCAAGAACATATTGCAATTAGTTAAACTTTCGTATAGTCTATCCTCGTTGGTATCGGTTGTTTGACAGTTCCAGATCGTATTATGTGCGTTAAAGTCGCCTATAAAAAGTGTGAATTTGCTTTTGTCGATATTATTAAATATTTCATTCCAGACAGTTTGGGAGAGGGTGATACCTGGAGGTCTGTAACAAACTAAAATTTCTATACCCTAATGTTCTATATCTAATGTTAAGATTCAACAGATACGAAGATGTCCAAGTCTTCAAGAATTGTGTAGAATTCTTCTCTACGTTTTTTGATGCTTCTACAGTTCCAGAATGCTATTTTTATATCCTTGTTGAAAAAAGCCATTATATATTTGTTAAATTTGGTTTTGGTTGACTATATTTGAAGTTTCGGCGGGAGATTGATCGTCGATTGTCTTTGGTATGTAGTTGTTGAGTTTCTTTATAACTGTACTAAATTTTCTTTTTAAGGAACCAAAAGGTATGCTTGGATGGAGAGTGCTCATCATGTCGGCGATGTCGTTAATGTTGTCCGTGTCGGTGAATAATTTTGCGACCTCTATTACCGTAGAAGGATTGGAAAAGGCTAGTTCAATAAAGTGACAAAATTTCTGAAAGTTTAGTGGAAAATTTATGGCAGGGTCATCTATTGTGTGCTTCAATTCTTGTATTTGAGAGTCCAATTTAGACATTTTGTTGGTTTCTTGATTCTGATCTGACTTGACCTTCTTTCGTGTGTTGGGTTTATGAGTGGACGGAGGTTTTATTTCGGTAAAAGATTCGAGACTTGTTTCTGATAGTGATAGATACGAGGCTTTGCTAAGTGCGAGTGTCGAAGTCAATGACGATGATTGCGAAAGGAGGCGTTTGTTGCTGGTTTTAGTAAGAATTTTTGGTTGTTGTGAGTCCAAAGCCGTCTGTGAAGGTGCTAATGTTTCAGTAGATTGTGAGTGTGCCAAACCCATGCTGCAAAAGGCTGGTTAAATGCCCCTTTGTTGGTGTGTTCTTTGAAATTTTGTCTTTATAGAAATTATCCAGTATGCTCAGTTCGTTAGAGGTATCAGCTGCTGTAGAGTTATTTGCAGACGAAGCATTTGATAGCATCTGTCGACGGATAGAGATAGTATAAGGTGTCGTCAAAATTTATTTTGATAATATCGGGAAGTTTGTTGACTAATTAGGCGAGATTAGAGATGAAAATGACGATGAATGCGAAGATGCAAAAAAACGGCAATTGGATTAGACGCGCTGTTGTATATTATTAGTTTAAGATTTTTTGGAATAACTTTTATTTGTTAATATATGTAATAATCAAAATGAATAATAAGAATTATAAAAATAAATATAAATTGTTTTGAAGTCGTACTTTTTTCTGATCCATCTACTTATTCACAATTCATCCTAATAATATACACTTATTTATTATAATTTAGTACTAATACTTACTCGACTTTTATTCAATAAAACATGATTAAAAAAAAATAATAAAATTTTGAATGTTTACATAATTGAATTTGTTACATCTAATGACAATAAAGTTGTTTTCTACGCGCGCTATCCCGAATTAAAAAAAAAAAACAGGATACGATCAAATTTGACCGATTTACGATACTTTTTTCGGAGCGCCACGATTTGAAGCAAGTTTTTGGTTTTTTAAAATGTTAATTGAAATATAACTCTTCTTGATCACATTGAAGGAACGGTAACTAAACTGCTCATTTTTTCTGCTGATGCCAGTTCTGTGAAAACAAAAAATTTTGAAATTACGGGTACCTCTAGATCCTCGAAATTCAACAGGCTGTTTTGCGCTATACGTTTCATTTTTTTTAAAGTTATTAACAATTTTCGATTTTGACAAATTTTTTGATTTTTCTCAATTTGCCAATAAATTTATGCACTTAGAGAGGTGCCCTCACATCTTTCTCTGCTAAAGTCAGTACTTCTCAAACCGCAGAGATAAATACGGAAAAAAGTGCTGAAATCACACTTTGATTGTTTATTTTTAATTTACTTTACAAAATTAGCCGCTGCCATTCTTATATTATCATTCTGCATGCTTATCCGAGCCATTTAAGACATCGAACTTACTTGTTGGAATTTTGGTAAGTCAAAAAGCTAATTTGAATGGCCTACTAGTCTTCGCTATGCCGTTAATCGGAGCAGGAACGAGAGTGACGGAATATGGCGGCACTGGCGGATCGATTCTTGGTCCCGATGTCTACTTTTGTGTTTTTCATCTTCTCGAAGTGTCTCGCCCCGTTACATGGCCCCCTACGTGGGGTGCCAGTTTTAACGGGCGGTTTCTAGGCGGGCAACTCCTATGGCCACCGTACAAATGCAAAGCACTCCTGCCCTTTGCTTCTGCGGGATGCTGAACTCGCTCATGTAGTCGCTTATCTGCGACGATGCTCCGGTCCTCAGAATGCACTACACTCCTGTGTAATGCCCGCGGAGACGGCGGTATTCGGTAGTTTATATAGGAAAGGAAATCGGGAGAATAATAAAACAAACACTCGACCGATTCTGATGAAGTAACGTTTATTCAGTAATAAACTTGATGCGCGTGTTCCGCGATTTCGCGTTGCGAGAAGGTTATAAAACAAAGACGGGATCTGCGACTGTGACCCAAATGCCTTGCCGGTCGAATTAAATTCTACTTTATCGCCATGATGATCAACGTCCTTCTCTCTGGCCAGGGAGCTCCTTTCTCGACCTAGCCGTAGGCGCTGGGATGGTGTTGCTACGGTTGCTGTGGTTGCTGCTGTGGCTGCTATCGCTGCTAATTTACTTTTGATGCGCGTGATAATCTGGACTACTCGCAAGTACGGACCAAAGCTAACTGACTCGAATTTTCCTTTTATCGCGAGTCCTCACTCTATAGGCCTTACTGCGTTTTACCGTGTCGTTATATCAGGGGGACTCACACTCCGAGCCCCGCTGTACTGTGATCTATAACTACGCGCATCGCCACTCCGGTCGTCCCCAGAGCGGTCTTCGCTCGCTCGCAGTTCCCGTCACGTGTTTGCTCTAGCATCTACTTCTCTAGGAAAATCTGAATAACCTATTTCGGTATCCCCTTCTCGAGATATTGTCCTTACCGGATGTAATCGTTTGAGTTGGCTCGCATGGACCAAGTCTATCACATACCCTTCTTCGTCCTTCAAACGATACGTGTTGGTGCCCCAGACATTTATAATCCTGTATGGTGCAACATACGGTCGAGCGAACTTGGCTGACGGTTTATCTGCTGCGGATGACAGCACATAATTGCGTTTCCACACCAAGTTGATTTTGAACTCAGCTTCTCTGCGTCGAGCGTCATAATATCCAGTTCGGTTGGCTCATCCCATCCATGCGGTTACCAGTCGGCGTATGTACTATTTTGCAACTCCTCTGCAGTCGCTATATCTTGGCTACGCCTGGCAGACGATGGGTTTGGCGGTTATCCGCCGTATAACATCATCGCTGGACTATATCCTGTGTGTTCATTCCATTTGAAATGGTATTCGTCTATGAGCGCCCGTCTTATACTGGGTACGGTCTTATTGAGTCGCTCAACTGGATTAGCCTGAGGATGGTACACCGGCGTTGCTTTATGTTTAACATCGATTGACTACAGATATTTGTCTACGACGCGATTTTTACGTCATACATCAAAACTATCCTCTCCTCTAAGTGTTAGATTGTGGTAGGACCGTTCGCTCGCTTTACGGGGATACACTCAACCCATCAAGTAAACAGGTCTTAGAACACGAGGATATATTCATTCTCATGTGCCGTTTTTCGTTTCGGACACACCGTATCACTAACCACTATTTGCCATGACCTCATGATGATCCTACGTCCCATAAGTCCAGCTAAAGGACGCTGTTTTACCTTACTCTGCTGTCAGACTATGCATTGTCGTACATATTGCTCGACGTCGCTGTACATTTTTGGGCCAGTAATAATACATGGCTACTCGAGCATACGTCTTCTCACATCCTTGGTGACTAGCTGATGGTTCATCATGGCACTCGTACAACATCTCTTCACTCTTTTTGCGCGGTACGACACTTTTCCAGGCCTCATCATCTTCAATTGATGGTGGCAAGTTTCTATCCAGGCGATAAGTGTACAATTGTCCTCCATGTAGTTTGAATCGAGGTACATCTTGTGGTCTAGTTTGTACCTTCTTGACCATTTCCTGATACCATTCATCCTGTGTCCCACTGACCCATTTAGCCACACAAATTGTTACTGAGCTGTCTTCGTACATCCTTGATAAGGCATCTCGTACAGCGTTCAGTAAGCCTTTTCTATGCTCCACTGTATAACTATGTCCTTGCATTTCCAAAGCCCACCGGGCTAATCACCGTTGGATTTTGCAGGTTACATAGCCAGCGCAAACTATTATGTTCTGTTATAACTTTAAACTCATGTCCTTCGATATAAGGTCTAAACTTCCTTATCGCCCATATCACAGCTAGGCATTCACGCTCAGTTACTGAGTAACTTCGTTCAGCCAGAGAAAAGGTACAGGTAGCAGACTGTAATATTCTTTCTTCGCCGTCTATAATTTGCATTAATACGGCTCCTAAGCCAATATCGCTTGCATACGTTTGCACGCCGAACTATGCGCCGAAGTTTGGTGGAAGTAAGACTGACGCTGACACCATCAGTACTTTAATCTTCATAATTGGTCCATTCTTGGTCATTGCAAAAAGAGGTTGGGCGATGCTCGCAGTCTTTTAAAAACTTAAGATACCGTGACGCCATTCCTAAGAATCGCTTTAGCTGTTTCAAGAATCCTACTATGATTTTATTTGGTAGTTAACCAAGTATAATATTGTCGAGGGGTTCTCCGAGTACGCCACCTCGCATAGTAAGGTTTTAACTTTGACACAAGTCAACAGATATTTCGCTATTGCTTTTGATAAAGCTATCGGATGTGCTATCAGAATAAGCCGATTTGTTTTAGCTCTTCGAATAAGCAAAGTTGCTTCTACTATCTTGACCGTATGTTCATTACTCCCGGTCTCTATTAGGCAGAATGAATCTCTCAATCTTATAAGTTTCACCCGAAGTTCAATACCATTAAGAAGATATTTCTCCTTATTGAAAATATCTGTATGAAGATGACCTTGCAGATCCATGCATGTTTCTTTTTTAGTTAAGGAGATTCTTTTTTTAAAGCCTAACTTACTATTAGAGAGCTTGTCCATGAATCCTGGTGTATCGTCATACCAAAGACAGCTTGAAAGATAAGAATCCTTAGCTTCAACACCGTAGTTTAGCAACGTCTCGATATACGCTTTATATAATTGATCTAGTCGCTCCTCAGCTTTCCTATTCAAATTATGCCCAGATTCCTGTATTCAGCGCTAAGTGCATCTTTAACAGGTGTCTTGTTATACGCAACATCCTTGACAACGTTAAATCCAGGGCATACAGCTTCTTTACCTACCTCGCGTGACCGTTTTTTCAAAAGTCGTAAAACACTTTTATATATCCCTCTTAAATATCGTCCGATGCCACAGCCTCTCTATGATTTTTTTTCAGGGTATACAGTTTTCATCTTCTTACCACGCCACTGTGCTAGTCTCTTATATTGATTTCATTTGTACTAAATTCAGTGTGCTGTATAGGTACGTAATTTAGCCATGTAAATTCTTTAAATCCATTTTTCATTGCAGCTGGATAATTAAAAATATAATTAAATTTCTCACTATTTACATAAATTGGTTCTTTAGATTTTGAATCTAAAATCTTTCTTATATATTCAGACATTTCATATTTATGGCTTGCATTCTCTTTGCATTTTGTGGTTACTTTTATAAATCCTTTAGCAGTTATTTCAAAAATTAGATTATCTTTTATATAGGGTAGCCTATTTATTTCATTTATCATATCATGTAAATTATAGTCATTTTCGTGAGCAATAGCTAGTTTTACACTTGAGTTTAAACCTGTCCCTTCTATAATCATTTTATGTGCCTCGTTATTTATTTCATTTATTGAAGAAGGTAAATAATTTGATAAAATGATATTATCTAAATGATAATTTTTTGAGTTAAGGTACGCATTCAATTGCTTTCCAAGCGATTTGGAATGTATAGTAATCTCTGTGCATACTGAATTTTAACAAGATCTACCTTCTCGATAATTGCAGTTGAATCTCATAAAGTAGCCGCACCATAAAATCTGAAGGATTATTATTAGGAAAATATTTTATACAGCTAGTGAGTTAGAAATATAAAATTCGTCTCTCATTCTATGATTTCTAAATCACTAGCAGTTATCCACGAATTGAATTTGTCATGATATCCAGCCCAGCTGACCAAAAATGGTTGATTGCGACCTTTTCCTCTACTACAAATAACTTTCTTTATTGTAAAAGCATCTTTTGTTAGATCTTTGCGAAAACGAGTCAGTTCTTCCTCGTAAAATATACCGTCGATTTTTTCCCCTGCTAAATCCTGCAGTATATATGCAAATGATACGTATAATTTCAAAGATTTTCTCTGTATATGTTCTTTTATATTTTTTCGAAAATACGTTCTTAGCTGTACTAACGCGTACAAGGTAGTGTAGCTAGTATTTAGGCACTTGTTCTTTAAAATGTTTGGCATATGTATGCATTCAATTCGCTCGTGCCACGTACGCATTTTTAATATTTACTTTACTTGGAGACATTCTAATACTAGAATGCTCTGTATTATTGTAATATTGAACTAAATCTTGTAAATCATTTATATATCTTTTAGTATTAATATTGGTGAAATATCACCACATACGCTATTTTATAATGCAATTATAAAAGAGCGTGTGAAAACTTGAATTTCTTTCTTTTAAAAGACTGAACCTATAAATTCTTTCCCTTTATCTGATTGTAAAATAACTGGAATGCGATATTCTTTTCAGGATATAATTCGTTGGAATGCTGAAGTGATACTTGAACATTTTTTGCTTGATAAAACTTGACCCAGTAATAGGATGAACTCTTAGAAGGGTAGTAGTAAGAATCTTTTATATTTTTTATCTATCTCATCGCTGGTTACGAAATTAGGTGTTGCCTCCATTAGCCCAGGAGTATCTAAATACCAGAGCGTAGTTGTAAGATGTGAATTCATGGCTGCTGTTGAATAATTTAACAGTGTTTCGATGTATGCACGATATGGGTACGCATTGTTTGGCGGTGAGACCAGTTTTTGATTAAAGAATACATCTATCTGATGAAAGAGTGAGTGTAAAATGAGATAATCAGCGCCCTCTGGAACGACAAATTCCAATGGTCCATCGTCAGTGAGAGATGAAACTGGCTTGTAATGTATGAATTGACAATTTTCCACTGAAATATGTGTAGGTGATTAAGTAAATTAATCTAATTCTGATTTCATGCATTCGCATGAATTGGAATGTAGAAAAGCCATGGTAATTATGTTTATGCAGATCCAAAAATATCAGAAACACTACGTTGTTTTCCCTTCTTATTTTTCAGCTTCTTAATCACTTTCCTTTCAAGATAGTCGGAACCTTCGAGCATATACTACTGGAGGTAGCCCCCAAGCGGCCGCGCGCGTGACCGGGCGTAGAGAGAGACAGCTGCTTCAAGGTACGTGCTATCTCTCTCTAACTGCGCTCTGATTGGTTGCTCACTATCCCCTCCAATGACAAAGACGGTAGCGAAAGTAAAGCGCCAGTTACTTAATTTTTCGACTTTATATATTGAATACATATCACTGTAATCAATAATTATCTACAAACTATATAAATAAAATGATACAAACCAACAATTAAATCACAAACAATTCCTAGGTGGCTAAAACTGAAATACAAGTTGAAGTACTAAACAACAGAGGTATGATTAGCGCAATCGGTTAAAGCGCGCGTAATTTTTTATGATGCGGTAGGTGGAAGTTCAAAACCCACTACCTTTTTTTTTAGTATAAGTTAATGAATGTTTGTAAAATGTTAATCACATGGCAGACGATCTTTGTTTGTATTGCAGAAGTTTCTGTCGGAGGGGAGTAGCGCGCAACCAATCAGAGCGCAGTTAGAGAGAGATAGCACGTACCTTGGAGCAGCTGTCTCTCTCTAAGCCTGGTCACGCGCGCAACCGCTTGGGGGCTACCTCCAGTAGTATATGCTCGAAGGTCGGAACAAGTAGCACTGTTGCCATCTGACCTTACATCGACGTCAAGATATGACAACGATGTGCCGATGGGTCGGAGGTGATCTTCGCGCTCAAGATTCGGTAGTCAGTCTCTCGTGAGCCGCTAGCCCGCAAGTAGCCCCGCAAGTAGCTGGCAAGCATAGCTAGAGCGATATTTTGTTCCGGATCATAGGCGAAGTGATTTAGCGCCCAGGACCACGTCCGAACAACCGTCACGACCTAGGACCACGTCCGTGCGAGTGTGCCTGGTGCTAAATCCGAAGCCATCGTCTGTAAGTAGCAGATCCATTCTCTCTCGCGTTCAACGGACATCTCTCTCTCTCACCTCTCTTTCTCGCTCGTGCAAGTGTGCGGTGCTTGCACAACGCTGTACTTTATTCGAGAATATAAACGATTTTATATAATTCGATATCTTCTTACTAATAATCCTGGACCCTACCACCTCCGCGGGCTCGTGCGTTACACGAGCATTCTTGAGTCGGCCGAGCCGTTCCCTCTGCACGCACGACAGCTTTAAATTATAATAAACAGGGCTCTTCTGGCCCTGGCTATGATTGCAGTTGTAATAGCAAAACTGCCATCATAATATGAATATTAAAGAATATTTAAAATAAAATTTTAATAATAATATATATACTATGTCAGTAGTAGAGAACGTAATATTGTTTTATTTTTTTACCTTTATTACTTCAAGACTCATATAATTTACAGAAAAAATAATCTAATTAGGAACATAATATCTTTTTTTTTAAATGTTAGTCTGTGACTTCCTGAGAAAATCACTTAAGTATAGTTTTACGACGTGTTGTTTCTTTCCATAGGAGCATAATTACGAAATCTTTTGCCTTTTCTCACGTGAAAGGGTTGTTGAAATAGGTAGCAGCAATCACAAACTTATTATCCAAGAAATATGTATCTAAGTCATTTTGACTAGCAGCCACGGAAGTAATTTAAACGATGCTTACTTAGTATGACGTCTCACCCTTATCGTTGCTGAGTCTAACTAAGTAAAAATGCTTTCTTTAATTCCATCTTTCGTAGCAGTTGTAGGGAAGCATAACTGTGCTGTCTCTGCATAATATATATTTTGGCGTGTACATGCTATTAAGATTTTAACAAGAAAACTAGAAATGTGCTAGTTAGAAGTCAAGTTTTATAATTAGCTACATTATGGTATAAATAATTTAACCAAAGATATTATTATACATTATAAGTATTTAGATTTTGAGTTAACGTATTAATTGAACAGCTTCGATAGTTTTGGAAACAAAAAAAAATTGTTGAAAAGATGAGAAATCAGCCTAAATAACCAATCAAGCTATTTTTCAGATAAAAACTCGAAAAAAGCTCGAAAAAATATGTTACCGATACGAGTATCGGACTAGTACGAGAGTATCAGAGTTAGTCGTTTAAAGATCTTGCTGGTGAAATCAAGTCAGCATGGTACTATGGGAGAAAAGCAAACTTCGCCCAGTTTAGCTTCTGAGCACGCTCTACACGTTGGATACATGATGGGGAGTAAAATTCATCCCCAGTCAGAATGACAGGATTTTCGCAATAGGTGATAATAATCCGCCCAGGACATTTGGTATTATCAGCAGACGGTATCGACAAAACATCATCATAAAAAAAGTTCAATTTCTCTGTTTAAATCAGTTTATTGTAAATTTTATTGATGCGAGACTAAAATATCTGAAGCTTGTAAGGGATAGTGTGAGTTGTGTTGCATGAGAGACTGCAGACTATATTAAGATAATCTAGATAATATACCGGTAATAAAACTTGGCATTTATACAACTACACTTGTAAAAGCAATTATTATAATCTAATTAACGATGAATAGTTCGATACCATCACACTCACTGTACAAACGCTTGCGAAAGAAATGAAAAATGAAATTCCATTTAGCCGCAATGATATTGTTGCTACACATATATTAAATAAATACAGCGCATAATAATTTATTAAAAAATATGAAAAATGTACTTATTTTATATTCATTGATATCCCTTTTTCTTATCCATTCTCATAGTAAAAATAAAAAATAAAATATGTGTACTTCAAACGAAAAAAAAACGGTGTCATCACGATCTCTCACTACCACCACCAAAAAAATTTCAAAATGGAAGCTCCGTGAACTACGTATCAGTGATCTATAGATATATATACGTATACGCAGTCCAAATCGGCCCAGGCATCATCGAACAATATTAGTTACTGTTTATATAAACGTGAATTAACAACAACTTATATAAACAACTTATATAAATTTTATTTCACTTCTCATAAAAAGATGCAACTAACACATGTAGTGCCGACCATTAGGGTTGCAACGCCCTTTTTTTTACTGGAAAATATAACTTTTTCATGTCTATTTTCATGAAAATCCAATTCAAAATGGGCTTAAAAATATTTTAACAAATGTTTTCATAGATAGAATCCAAAAATAGTTGACCTTTCCGAGATAATTTTTCAAACCACTCTTAAAATGGAAAAATCACCCCCAAAGAAGTTTTTTCAATATAATTCATTTTAATTGATAATTTACAACGAACAAAATTCATTTCAGTTATCATGTAAATACACGACTAACCAGCGCAGTTCGGACCATAAGGGTTGCAACCCCTATTGTTTTCAATGAAAAAGTTCACTTTTCCATGCCTATTTATGTGGAAAAAAATTCAAAATAATCTATAAAAAATTGGATGAAATATTTTCGTTCATGAAAATACAAACAAAGTTGACGTGTTCGAAATTTTCATTCAAACCACCCGCAAAATGGACAACTACCCCTTTAAAAATATATTCCGATATAGTTCAGGTACTAATTTATAATTTACTATAAACTGAATTACGCATTGGTTCTAATGTAATAATACAATTTACTTATATAATTCTGACTATAAGGGTAGCAACCCCTCATTGAAAAATCTACATTCTTTACGTCTTATTTTCTGAAAAAAATTCAATCTGCTTATAATAGAAAAGATAACTTCTTTAATTGAATACGAAAATATAGTTCACGTATTCGAAATTATTTGTTACACCACCCTCCAAATGGTTTTCGATATAATCCAGGTTTTAATTGATAATTTACTATGAAACCAATTTAACGAACTTTCTACAGTGAGTTGCAATGACAAAATATTTGCATCATAATGATATGTAGTTCAATTATGTAGTAAAAACAATCGATAAAAAATCCAATATACGATTCTGGTAACTACACTCTCTATATGTATATAAATTTATGTAATGCTTACATAAAGCGATCGTATTTTTAACGTCTTGCATAAATCATTAAATTTTATCAATTATAATTAAAAATCATTATTTATAAAAAAAATCACCTGACTAAACTAAAATTTATAATAGTAAATTGATTAATCAATTACATTAAGTGAATTTTGAAATCAAAAATTTATATTTTACGGTCGGCCGCGGAGCGGTTAGCGTCAACCGCTCCGGCCGTAAGGAAGCGGACCATCCCGCAGAAACCGGGGATTTCGAAGCCGAGGGTTGTCCGCAGCGAACTTCTCCAAGACCCGCTGCATCTCCCCTCGAGGAAGAGGGCGGCTCATGCCCCTTGCCCTCAGGTGCCTTCGGCTAAGGGGAAGTCTCTCCTCCGATCCATGGCTGGGGAGGCGATCGACCTAACGGTCACCGACTAAAGCTCTCTGCGCCTCTTTGTCATTTTTTAGTGGACCAGTCCCTCTTTGGGATTTGCCCCGTATTAAACACAAACATAAAGTTCCTCGGAACTCCATTTCCCCTTCATCAATAACTGGGTGGTGCAGCCTTCGCCGGGTTGGGCGACCCTCCCTCGTCCAGACTCGCTTCGAGAGTCGACCTAGAGAGGCCCGAACTGTGCCCGCTCTCTAGGCAACGCAGAAGCTTGACGAGGTCGCAGCAATAACTTCAGAGGCATCACCACGGGCAGCGCCAACTTGCCGCACCCGTGCCCTCCGACAGACGGCCCAACACCCTCGAACCGAGCGCACCTCGGGGCGCTCGACCGACTTTTCTACGCTCGCCAGCTCCCTCTTCCCCCGCACCCTCTCAGACCGCCTAGGTCGAGTGGTGCTCGACGAGGAGCCAGATTCCAGGCGCATGACGAGAGAGCACCCTCGCTCTCTTCCGCCTCCTCTCACCAGCAGGCCCGCGTACATCAGATTTTCAAATGCATCTGGTCTTTTATCGATATAACCACTTTTAAACCACGAATATTTAAAAAATTTGATGTATCGTGGTGACGAGAACTGGTTATGAACTAGAGATTGTAATTTAATAATATTATTTCTTAAGTGTTCATATCATAATCCATTAACAGCACATGATCTGAAAAATGACGAACGTAGTTTTTCCAAATACTTTTTTACATTTATAATCTGATTTTCTGGTAACGTTTCCTCAATGCTTTTTTCACAATGACTACTCCAAGAATCTAGTAATAAAATTGTATGAGGCCCTACATTCGGATAAAAAACATCTCTTAACCAAATTTTGAAAAGATCTAGAATAGAAATAATTTCTGGATTAAAATAATTTAGCTACTAGTTGTGATATTTTACTATGTTATATTTTTACAACTTACTTGTAGTTAATATTCCAAATACCGTTGATTTAACATAAACATTTTCAGGACGAAAAAGATTGGCTTCAACAACAGGACCAAATTTACCAGATCGCTCTTTCAATACTATAAAAAGAGGAGAAAGGAGTTTCCCTTCAGCTGATATTGTAGGTTGGATGGCATAACTATGAGTCATTGACGAAACTAATTGCACCGTACACTCTATCTGTTTTTGATGAATTTGATGAATGAATTTCAAGTTGGAATCCGCTTTGATCAGTGTTGTAAACATTAGCCCATGCAACAGATAGTGCACATTGTCTGACGTCATTTACAAACTTTTCAGCTTTCTCCTCTAATTCTTTACTACTCTCTATTGATTTTCTTGTCACAAATTTATTAATTTTCCTAGATACTATCCTGTGCGCTTGCTTAACGCGACGTAACCAATGGTCTGATGCTCGAAATCTGATATCTTCGTTGCCTAGTATATTCGCAAATTCTAGCTATTTTTTCTCTATTTGTACCACCTTTATTTATTGAGTTGAACCAGCAATGCAGTTGACTGGTACTTTTTACACGTTTGAATTTTTGCCTCACAGAATCAACACTCAATTTTCTCCACTGCTCTTACTTTACAATAGTATGCTACCTCGTCATTGTCATCACCTATACACTGATCTGTCAGAGGTTTTGTAGAATCAGAAATAGTGTGCAGGATTTCGTCTTCTATAATTTGTGCTTCAATATCCTTATATGGTTCTTGAAATTCCAATGAACCCAATACCATAATTTCTACGTCATGAAATACTTTCATTGCATCTCTTAAAATAGATTCCAATTTTTCTGCTAACTCAATTTCTTTATAGTTAACAGAACTTTCTGGCAGGTTTAACGTTTGAAATTTAGCCATTACTAAATTAATAACGTTAATTGGATTTACTTTTACCATAATTGCTAAAAACAAGAACTATTTTAAATAATATTATAAGTATTATTTTTATTGTTAGTAAAACATAAGAATCTTCAAATTTTATTTTGAGTGCTCACACGTACTAACCAGTGGACTTTGCCATACTCTTATTTATCTATAAAAATAATATTTAATTAAATATATATATTTTTTATGCGTATAGAATACACGCACTTCTTGTTTTAGGGTTGTAAGACAAGATAATGAATTTTATTCATATAAAAATTATTTAATTTTTATTTCATGAGTATAGTGTATAGTTATAATCTCAAAAATGACTTCTGCTATTATATTATTAACAGTAAAAATTAAAATATATTAACTATAACTTTATGGACTAGTCACGACTGCATTGTATAATCGAATAGCAGTAATTGTAAGTGGAAAAAAACTGAACTGTACACTCATTATCACGTATAACTAACGCCGAAGCTCTAGGTTTGAGTTTCCTAAAACGTTTTTCTGAAGGAAAAACGTCGACAGTAAATTATTTTATTATTTAAAACGTGAGGGTATTTTAAGAGTAACTTACCGTATAACAAGTAGATTCGAATTAATTTGAAGAAAAATTTTTAGTTTGACAATTAAAAGAAGTAACTGTATCTGAAATTGCACACAATTTTTGTTGTTGGTAAATTGAACGATAATTTACTATTCACATGGGTAGCAAGTAATCGAATGAAACGAAAATGTTTCTTACGAATTTATATATACGTGACCCTATCGAAAGTTGATGCCGGATATCAAAGCTCATATCAAACTCTTTCGTTTGTTGTAAACAACTGATATCTTGCATTGCATTAATGTACATATGGAAAATTTATCAAACACAAAACAGTCGTATTTTTAGCGAATCCCGTAATAACACTGAACTTTATCAATTAAAATGTAAATTTTTAATTTGAAAATTCACCCAATTTAATTGATTAATCAATTCACTTTTTTTAATTTTAGTTCAATCGGGTGATTTTTTTTATAAATAATGATTTTGATTATAATTAATAAAATTTAATGATTTATGCAAGACGTTAAAAATACGATCGCTTTATGTAAGCATTGCATAAATTTATATATATATTGTAACGGGGTGGTTTCTAGGCGGCTAACTGCCTATTTACCCCGTACAAATGCAAAGTTCTCCTGCACTTTGCTTTTGCGAGATGCTGTACTCGCTCGTGTGGTCGCCTTCCTACGACGATGCTCCGGTGCTCAGTATGCACTACACTCCTGTGTAGTGCCCGCGGAGGCGGCGGTATTCGGCGGTTTGAATAGGAAGAGGAATCGGGACGACAATCAAATGAACACACTACCGATTCTACTAAAAAGGCGTTTATTCAGTAAGAAATTCGTCGTCCGCGTTGCGCGTATTCGCGTCGCGAGAAGGCCGCAAAATCTACCGGATCAACGACTAGAGCCAAATGCCTCGCCAGTCGATCACGCATAAATAAAATAGAGATTAATTCCTACTTTATCTTATCGCGGCGATCTTCGACGTACTCTAGCCAGGGAGTCTTTTGCTCTACCTTGCCGTGCTTCGGTTGCGGTGATTCACCAGTGGCAGTGGTTACTGCGGCTGCTGCTGTGCTGTAGTTGCTGCTGTTGCTGCCTCCCCTGGTGGCTGGGGCTCGAAAACGAGGATATATTCGTTCCCATGTACCATTTTTGGTTTCGGACCCATCATACCACTAGACACCATTTTCCATGGCCTCGTGATGATCCTACGTCCCATAAGTCCAGCTGGAGGACGCTGTTCAACCTTAGTCTGCTGGCAGACTATGCACTGTCGTACATATTGCTCGACGTCGCTATACATTTTTGGCCAGTAATAGTACATGGCTACTCGAGCGTACGTCTTCTCACGTCCCTGGTGACCAGCTGATGGTTCATCATGGCACTCGTGTAACACCTCTTCGCGCTTTTCGCACGGTACGACGATTTTCCATGCCTCGTCGTCTTCAATTGAGGGTGGCGAGTTTTTGTCTGGGCGATAAGTATACAATTGTCCCCCATGAAGTTTGAATCGAGGTACTTCTTGCGGTCTGGTTTGTACCTTTCCTAATACCATTCATTCTGAGTCTCATTGGTCCATTTGACCACAGAAATGGGTACCGCGCTGTCCTCGTACATCTTTGATAAGGCATCTGGTACGGCATTCAGTGAGCCCTTCCTATGCTCCACTGTATAACTATGTCCTTGCATTTCCAAAGCCCAACGAGCTAATCTCTCAGTTGGATTTCGAAGGTTACATAGCCAGCGCAAACTGCTATGGTCAGTTATGACTTTAAACTCATATCCTTCGATATAAGGTCTAAACTTCCTTATCGCCCATATCACAGCTAGGCATTCCCGCTCAGTTACAGAGTAGTTACGTTCAGCCGGGAAGAGGGTACGGCTAGCAAACTCTAACACTCTTTCTTCGCCGTCTACGATTTGTATCAACACAGCGCCTAAGCCGGTATCGCTAGCATCCGTTTGCACGACGAACTGTGCGTTGAAGTTTGGTCGATGTAAGATTGTCGCTGACGCCATCAGCGCTTTAATCTTTGTGAAAGCATCTTGTTGTGCTTCACACCACCTATATCCTTCCCTTCTTGGTCAATGCAAAAAGAGGTTCAGCGATGCTCCCAAAGTCTTTTAAAAACTTGCGATACCATGACGCCATTCCTAAGAATCGCCTTAGCTGTTTCAAGTTTTTCGGTGCCGGATAGTCCACTACCGGGGCTATCTTACCTGGATCAGGCCGAAACCCGTCATGATTGACTAGGACGCCTAGGTACTTGACCTCACCTTGGCAAAAGACACTCTTCTCTTGGTTGATTACTAGGCCTGCCTCTTTCACCCTTGTCAAGACCTTTCCTAGGTACTTGATATGTTCCTCGAACGTCTCTATGACCAGAATTATGTCATCGAGGTATGCATAAGCGTATGGCTGAAGTTCTGATCCGATAACTTCATCGATTAGCCTCTGGAATGACGCTCCTGCGTAGGCTAAACCAAAAGGCATGCGCTTAAATTGGAACAATCCCAGACCTGGTACCGTAAACGCCGTGATTGGTCTCGCTTCCTTCTTGAGCGGTATCTGATGATACGCATTACTGAGATCCAGTGTCGAAATATACTTCGCTTTCTGCAGTTTACGCAGTATATCATCCATGTTCGGCAAAGGATAATCATCAGCTTTTGATAGCGCATTAACTTTCCGAAAGTCAACGCAAAAACGAAACTTTCCATTCGCTTTGCGCACCAAAACCACGGGGCTAGACCAACCACTTGTTGCTCGTTCAATAATGCCCGACTCCAGCATCTCATGTACCTGGCGGTGCATTCCCTCTTCCATCATCCTCGACACCGGGTAATATTTCTGCTTTATGGGTTTAGCAGTACCAATGTCGATGTCATGCTCAGTCGGCTGAGTGCGACCTAGCGCATTCGGCTGCGCTGGTTTCATCCTAGCCAAAAGTCTGTTCAGCTTAGCGCGTTCGTCCTTCGTAATACTCGCTGAACCTACTGCGGCTATATTGAGCACACCTGTAACTCCGAGCGTTGCCAGTTGAAGCTGTACTATTTTCTTTTCACGCTTCAAGTATAACACTCCCTCGTTTGGGTCGTGTACTGCATCGAAGAGTCTGCCGAAGTTTGCTCCGACTAGGCAGCTCTCGACTGCATCTGGCATTATTGCTACAGTTACTTCTCTCTGGACTCCCTCAACTTCAAATGGCAGGTCTACTGTACCCACAATCGTTGAAGTCTGTCCATTGACGCATTGTCGACCTTGGCACGGGCGTAACTTGCGCCCACACGCGCTGGCTATTTGTAAACCTAGCGTGCCCATTACTGTCAACGCCGCTCCCGGATCATCGAGCGCTCGCACTTGGAACTCTCCAATCCCAACTTTTACCCAATAGCGTGACTCGTCGCCATCTGGCGAGGCCTGGCGCGCTGAACTAGTCCTCCTTTTTGGCGTTTCCCGACTGATGTAGGTGTTTGTCTTTGGTTTGTTGGGGCTTCTCGACTTATTTCCCGACCTCGGGCTTTCCTTCCGTGGTGGGCTAGTCTCCTTGTCCTTTTTCTTTGGACTTCTATTACGTCCTCTGCTGGCACTGCGGTAATTCTTTCGCCGCTGTGGTGACCTTGTCGGGAACTTATTCTGAAAAGCTTTCTTAAATCGCTCGTCGAGCAGGCGATTTATCGCTGCTAGGTTCAGCGGCTCTTCCCTCGTTACCTCTGCTCCCAAAGCCGCTACCTTGGCCTTGGAGCTATGAGGACAGAGATCTGGCTTATAAGCCAATTCCGGCAATAGTGAGGCAGCTGCTTCTAGAATTTGTTCCACAGTGCTGTAGTCTTTTCGCTGCAGAGTTCTCTTTATAGCAGGCAGCATGTTGTGGTATATCACATCAAGCTGCTGTGATACGCTAGGCTTCGGCACCATCCTGCGCATAATACCCTACAGACTCGTGATATACACGCGTATAGACTCATTTGGTCCCTGTGTGCCTGCCTGTGCCTCTGCTTGAAGCCTCTGCTGGTATCCTTGAGTTTTGCCGAACCACGTCTTGGCATACGTGCAAAACTCTTGCCAGCTATTCCACCCTCCCGTTTCATCAACTCGGTTTAACAACCACTCATAGGCATAACCGGTGAATACCTCCTGGAGTGCAGTTAGCATCTGGTCTTCTGTGAGGTCGTTCAACCTCTGCACTCCCTCCATCTTCTGAATGAAGTGCTCGATGCTCATGCTGGCATCGCCGTTGAATCAGACTGGCCACTTTCCGAATACACTACCGGCCGCTCTAGACGAATTGTGGGATGACGTCATACCACTGGTAGTGCTTCTACTACGAGGTACGCTACTCGTCTCGCCTGTAGTGTTTCTGCTCCCCCTAGCACCTGCCAGGGGTTGAGGTCTAACGCCCCTTGCCAGCAACGTCGTCATGTTACGCGGACGCGCTACTGGGCTGGCCATGTACTCATTTCCATAGATACTGTACGTATCTTGGAAGTCGACCCTTGGCGGGGGTAAACCACCTTGCGTCTTGCGTGTTGGCTTCGGGAGGGGGGGGGGGTGGAGTTTGCTCCACTCTTGTGCTCGATGCGGCGCTACCCATCATCATCGCCATTAACGTTTCCACGCTCTTCGATAGCTGGTCTATCCTGGCGTCTGTTACCTCCACACGGTGTGTTAGAATCTGTACAGCGTCATCTGGCTCATCCTTCCCAGATTCCGTTGTTTCTTCCCTGTTTGCCGTCTGTATCGCTGCCTGACCTCGCACTCGCTGTACAATTACTTCAGCCGTTCCTCTACCGTGAGTCGGAAGGGACCTGGGATCCAGCTGCTCACCGTCCTTCCTACGACTGTCTGCAACATTTCTTGCATCCTCCTCCTCATCAGAAAGTTGCATTGATGGTATTGCCCACGGTGTAGTGGCTGAGGCTCGCGCTACCTTCTTTACAGCGCCATGCACGCATGGGACCCGTGTTTCACTCGACCACCTTAACCGTTCTGCTACGGTCTGGTCGTGCGCCAATCTTTCTAGCGGGTGTGTTGCCCTAGGGTCATACGATTCATCCGCAATCGTATCACCTGTCGTTTCCAGCTTTATTTCTTCTATAAATGTTTGCCGAAGTAGCTCTCTTTCAACGCGAGCTTCCGATGGTAACACTTCTCCCATTGGCATCCTCTTCAGCGTAGTCGCTCATTAACCATCGGTGAAGTCTGGCGACTTTGGCTAACTTGAAGCCATCAGCTCGAAGCTTCAACGAGGTCAGTGCTTCTTGTAAATCGGCGTCATCTAGTGCATAGCACCAGTGTCCTACGCTCTTTTCGGTTTCTTGAGCCATCTTTCACGCGTAGCTTTCACGCTAAAATTTACTGACTCTATGGAAGTAGTTCACGCAGCAGCAGCGCTACCTAATCTGATAATTTATTAGCGAGCTATTGTGTATTTGCAATACACGAAAAACCTACGCTTTCCTATCAGGATTAAGCTAGCCTAAAAAAAAAATAAAAATCTAACGCCTCTACTCTAATAGCTATGATCTTATCTCGCGAATTACAAGTGCAAAACAGCGTGCTTTGCAAGAATAAAAAAAAATCTAACGCCTCTGTTCTAATAATTCTGGCGTGATTTTATTTCGCGGATTCTAAGTACGAGACGGCGTGCGTTGCACCGAATTTCTGATCTCGCACTCTTTTGTTGTCGTATAATACGCGTTATGCTGCGTATACACAGGTAGGCTCTATCACTAGCCAGCTGTGCTATCCAATACGCACACACACTCACACACGCTCGGGTACGCGTACTATATCGCCTCTATTGCGATACGGCGCTTGCACTATGCCTGCGCTACGTACTGTAGCGGACACACGCACTTGTAGCACTCGCACGTACTCTCCCACCGAGCGGTTCACGCATACACTCTCCGTGCGCTCACGGACGCTCCCACCAAGCGGCTCGCGCACACACTCTCCGCGCGCTCACAGACGCTCCCACCAAGCGGCCCGCGCACACACTCTCCGCGCGCTCACGTATACTCCCGCTACGCAGCGTACTCACACGCGCCAGCTACTTCGTACTCGGCGCTGGCAAACTACTATAGCGCGCACGAACTCTCCTACACTCGCGCGCTGCTGCTCAGCCAACCAACGAACCGATGTTTGTTTTAATCGGCTCGGCGCAAGTATAATGCTATATATCACGCCTAGGCCTTTCCGAACTCGCGGAAATTCAACCGTCTTTCTACGAAATTCACTTACTTTTCGCCGAATCGGGAATTCCCTATCTCGAGTTCGCGCGCAACACTTTTTCTCTTCCTATCCCGCATATGCCCCACGTTGGGCGCCAGTTGTAACGGGGTGGTTTTTAGGCGGCTAACTGCCTATGTACCCCGTACAAATGCAAAGTCCCCTGCACTTTGCTTTTGCGAGATGCTGTACTCGCTCGTGTGGTCGCCTTCCTGCGACGATGCTCCGGTGCTCAGTATGCACTACACTTCTGTGTAGTGCCCACGGAGGCGGCGGTATTCGGCGGTTTGAATAGGAAGAGGGATCGGGACGACAATCAAATGAACACACTACCGATTCTACTAAAAAGGCGTTTATTCAGTAAGAAATCCGTCGTTCGCGTTGTGCGTATTCGCGTCGCGAGAAGGCCGCAAAATCTACCGGATCAACAACTGGGGCCAAATGCCTCGCCAGTCGATCGTGCATAAATAAAATAGAGATTAATTCCTACTTTATCTTATCGCGTCGATCCTCGACGTACTCTGGCCAGGGAGTCTCCTGCTCGACCTTACCGTGCTTCGGTTGCGGTGATTCACCAGTGGCAGTGGTTACTGCGGCTGCTGCTGTGCTGCAGTTGCTGCTGTTGCTGCTGCTCAACACTTCGGATCTTTTGCGCGCGTAAACTCTGACTTCTCATGAGTATGGACAAAAGCTAACTGACTCGAATTTTCCTCTAATTGCGAGTCCTCTACTGGCCTTCCCGCGCTTCAGCTACCCGCGCCGACGTGCGCGTCTCGCCGCCATATATATATATATATATATATATATATATATAGTATAGTTACCAGAATCGTATATTGGATTTTTTATCAATTGTTTTTACTACATAATTGAACTACATATCATTATGTTGCAGTATTTTGTCATTGCAACTCACTGTAGAAAGTTCGTTAAATTGGTTTCATAGTAAATTATCAATTAAAACCTGGATTATATCGAAAACCATTTGGAGGGTGGTGTAACAAATAATTTAGAAAACGTGAACTATATTTTCGTATTCAATTAAAGAAGTTATCTTTTCTATTATAAGCAGATTGAATTTTTTTCAGAAAATAAGACGTAAAGAATGTAGATTTTTCAGTAAGAGGTTGCTACCCTTATAGTCAGAATTATATAAGTAAATTGTATTATTACATTAGAACCAATGCGTAATTCAGTTTATAGTAAATTATAAATTAGTACCTGAACTATATCGGAATATATTTTTAAAGGGGTAGTTATCCATTTTGAGGGTGGTTTGAATGAAAATTTCGAACACGTCAACTTTGTTTGTATTTTCATGAACGAAAATATTTTATCCAATTTTTTATAGATTATTTTGAAATTTTTTCCACATAAATAGGCATGGAAAAGTGAACTTTTTCATTGAAAACAATAGGGGTTGCAACCCTTATGGTCCGAACTGCGCTGGTTAGTCGTGTATTTACATGATAACTGAAATGAATTTTGTTCGTTGTAAATTATCAATTAGAATGAATTATATTGAAAAATCTTCTTTGGGGGGGATTTTTCCATTTTAAGAGTGGTTTGAAATATTATCTCGGACAAGTCAACTTTTTTTTTTGTATTCTATCTATGAAAACATTTGTTAAAATATTTTTAAGCCCATTTTGAATCGGATTTTCATGAAAATGGACATGAAAAAGTTATATTTTTCAATAAAATAATAGGGGTTGCAACCCTAATGGTCGTTACTACGTGTGTTAGTTGCGTCTTTTTATGAAAAGTGAAATAAAATTTGTTTCATTGAGAAATATCAATGAGAACCTGAGATATATTAAAAACACGTCTCTCTTGTTTTTTGATAAACTACAACATATTAAAAGATAATTGAAGTCGGTGAATTCGGGTTGGGGCGGTTTCCTTGTAAGTAGCAATCGTATTCGGATCTACTCACAAAAAATTTCTGCTAAAGCAACTCGGCAATCGACTAAAAGGGAAAGCTGCTGACGGTTACCGCGTTATAACCGCCGTCTATACGTCCGTCGGCGAACTACTCAGCGATTTAACTCTGAACTACGTAAACATAGGTATCACGGAACAAATCCACTCGGAAATACGCACGGCGAGACAGGGTGAGAGCGAACGCTGACAGAGAAGCGCGGCCACGACAGGCGGACGAAGACGTACTCGAGCAATTTTTGCTCGGCCTCAAGACCCCGCTAGACCATTTAGTCCGCAGTAAATAGTCAAAATCGCTAGGTACTGCTATTATGATAGCAATCGGGTACGAGGGTAAGCAAAGCGCAAGAAATGCTTTACCTATCGAGACAACTCCCGCGAGAACAGCGGCACACGTGCGCCTAGCAGCTGCCGAAAAAAGTCGGCCCTCCGAAAATAACAACGCGAGATCAAGTACAGGAAATCTTAATACGCAATCTGAACGGCATTCCGGGAAATCATACTGTAGGTACTGTAAGATGCTCGGCCATTCAGTCGAAGAATGCCGCACAATAATAAAACATGCCGCGGAAAAAATTATCGAGAATAGCCATAATAACGGCGCAAACCCAGCAAACCTATACACGAGTACAATCACCATTACGAGGGGTAATTCTAACAACAACCAAAACTACAATACTAACAATAATAATAACGGCGGATACCGCGGCAGAAATCCTAATTTTAACCGCAATCCTCGCTTTAATAACCAACAAAATAATCGCACTATGGAGGGAATAACCGCAACAACAAATACGGCAATAACCGCGGTTGCAACCGGTACAACTACGGCAACAACCGCAACTATAACGACCGTACTAATCACAATTACAATCGTGATGACAATTATAAAAATAATCTTGATAACAAGAATTGAACCAAACGAACAGCCAGAATTTAAACTAGAAGCACGCTCACCCAGCGTCTTGAAGGAGAAGTAGGAGAAATAAAAGGAGATAACATCACAAGCGAACGTCGCGAAAACTCAGCAGCGATTAGATTTTTAAGAGCGGGTAGATAACCGCTGATAGTAAAGATAGAGAGCCCTCAACTAAGGGCAAAACTGCGCATATTTTACACAAACTCGGGAGCTGACATTTTAGTTGTGAAAATCGGGAAACTAGCCCCCGGATATCCGTAGGACGCCCAAAAGATTATAAAGGTACAGGAAGTCACCCTCGGTACATCGTTCACACTAGGGCAAGCAAACATACAACTGCAGGGCTTACAATACTACATACACGTAGTGCCAAACAAGTTCCCGATAAACGAAACGGAAATTATCGGTTGCGATATTATAAGTACGCATAAAGGATGGATCAACTCAACGAAGTAACACTTCCATTCGAGGCAGACGAGCAAAATTAAGAATGGTGAAGAAGCGCGCGCGTACGGAACAATGAGGTAAAAATCGGATGGGTTTCACTAATGGATCTACACCCCAATTTGCTTTTTCGAAACTTCGTAGCTGAAAACAACAATGGTCGAGTCTATGCAGAATGTATAAATATATGCAAATTCGAGTAGCTAAACTATACGGGTTCTAGACCCCACCACCACTCGACCGTTTCGACTCACCTGTGCAGGTGAGATAGTCAGGGCGGAGGTTGGGGTGGGGCGAGCTCCCGCCATTCGTGCCAGAACTGGAGGCAGGGAGGGCAATGTTCGTAGCGTACTCCTGACGGTTCTGTCTCAAGGAGGCCGCTCAAAGTCGAAGGTTCTAGAATGTTATAGGGGCTTAGCAGGTAGAGCTTACGTCAGTAGCCAGCGAGCTCTCAGTTAGATGCACATCTTCCGCGGTGCGATAGCGCGATCAGGTTACGTCTGATGTTTTTCTTTAGGTTAGATTAGGTAGAGGATTAGTATTGAGATAAAATTAATCATAATTAATCTTAAATTTTCATTAAGTTTATTATTATTTTTGAGTTTAACATTTTTGGTTTATATTAATCTGGTAAAAATATTTCATTATCATTACTTACTTGCTGCTCCCCCTCATGCGTCAGTTTTTTTAACTAAAATATGTTATTTACTTTGTATGATTTGATGTACAGGTTATTGATGATAATGTATATATCCTAATACTGTAACTCCTTCTGAATACGAATAGCAGCAATAATTGTATGAATCATTGAACGGCTTGGATTAGAACATTCTACGGGGACTCGCACTCTTGGAAGTATAAATGTATCAGCGTTGTTGCCCATAATTCTGTAAAAAAAAATAAAACATGGAGAAGTAGTAAGTGTTATAGAATTATTAATAAACAGACAGAGTTAGAATAAGTTTATTCACATCATTATTAAATAACAGTTTTAAATAGTTAGGCATCAGATAGATAGAGTTAAATAGATTAAGACACAGATAATTGTTACATGAAAAAATTCCTCACAAATATCCTACACTCATTTTTGATTATCTTACTCCACCGTAACGCTCTACACAATCGTATAACCTATTGTTGTACATTGTTACAGTAATTAATAGGTTATACGATTGTGTAGAGTTTGGAGTAGAGTAAAATAATAATAATAAAAATGAATGTATTTGTATACAGTTTATCCAGTGTCCTTAATAAAAGTATTTTTAATAGATAATACTTTTTATATATGTCACTAACCTTTATTAGTCTCTCTCTTTTTTCATTTTTTTTATTGCCCCACTTGCGCTTTTACTTTTTTTTCTCTCTTTCTTCACATTTTCTAGTAATTATTGAGAGTTGCAGTTGATGATAGGTTGCGACAGGAGCAAAATTCGACAGTCAATTGAAGACTGACTGGAGTACGATTCACTCGTATTTATATTGTACAGCAAAGCTGTAATGATGAGTCTCTCGATTCTTCTCGGTTGTTTCCATGCAGAAATACGTAGAATGATGCTCCTTTTAATTTTGCTTGATATACGTTGTCTAAAATGCTTACATTTATTTTAATCTATTGAAAACTAAAATCTTGATGAATAAATTATTCTGCGACGTAACCAAATTCTGTCTTGTTGAACTTCCCTCCAAAATATTCCATATAAATCTTGTTTTTACATTCTTCTGATAACTTCTTTAAATAATCTTGATTTTCCATAATATATTTACACATTCTCTGAGGCGAAAATACAGCAAAAGAATCATCCACATCGACAACGATTTTCTCACCATATCTTGTTTTTACTTACTTCACATTAGTAATGTTATATTTATGTTTCAAGACTCGATAATTTTTTTGTTAGAAGGAAATCCATTTGACCGAGACGATTTACTTCGTTGAAATCCATTTTTCTTGAATAATGATGCTTAGCGAATGAGAGCTGTTCGAAAACTGCGAAAACATCACTTCGTGCACTACCCTTTTATAGATAAACCGGATGAAAAATACATGGAATATTCTGGACGCGGCTGAATATTCCCCTGCAGGTTAGTAAGTAGGCGCTCTTAAGTACGTAACTGCGTACCAGCCAGTCGAATATTCGAAGACGTTTCACATTACATCCTGCGCATTTTAAGCTTTGAACAATAATATAAACATAAATGATATTCTAGAATGATTCATATGCAAGATACTTTTAAGGGTATAAAAGAATGTAGTTGTTGATTCAATTATATTTTACGAATTATTTTGAAGGAGTATTTCTTGGAGCATGGTGCGTACACATATACATATTGTTTTAAAGGATGATTTCTACGAACTATTTACGTGCATAGTTATTATAAAGACGCAGTTCGATTGCTTGATAGTCTTAGTATTGTATTATACATGCACATGATATTAGTGCGTAAGCATAGACTCATATATTTCTTAGTGATAAAATATTTCTTTTCTATGAATTATTTTTGTGCATGTCATATGTAAAGGGTGTTTATGTTATTTGAATGTAGTATGATTCATATATATATATATATATATATATATATTGTTTTGAAGGATGCTTTCTACGAACTATTTACGCATATAGATAATCATTGAGATGGTTACAAATATTTTTCTACGAACGCAGTTCCTTGAGGGTATATAAGGGACCGACAATCATTGTTTTCTATTTAGTTTGAAATAATACTAATAAAGAGTATATACATTTGTAATGTCTGCATATTATTGCAAAAAAGTTGTAGACATTTTTTTTAAAGCTTATACGCTTTTAAATCGTTCTCATTTTGATTGTGATAAAGTGTCAAAGTGGATTAAGTTTACTGGTCAGACATTAAAACTTTTGAGAACAAAAAGAAATAGATGATCAATATAGAAACAATAAATATTAAAAACCATTGCCACAGGCTAATGTCAAATAATAAGCTGGTTTTTGCCTGACTTTTATCTTTAAAAGGTTTTTTATTAATTTTTCCATATTTTATTATAGAAAAGTTAATATTTTTCTTTTGCGCCAAGAGAATTGTAGTTTACAGAACAAAAATCATTGATACTATAATATAAAGTGTCAAAGTGGATTAAGTTTGCTGGTCATACATTAAAACTTTTGAGAACAAAAGTTTCTCTGCACAATTTCTTCAATAAAAGGAATTCAAAGTAGATTAAAATGTTTACTGAAAAGTGGTGAAGAGCTGCAAAGACGAAAAAACTTAGTGACCGTGTGAAATGGCAAGATTTGAAAGGGGCTTTTAATGAACGAATAAAAACAGGAGTAATTACAAATTTGAAAAACTTAGATATAAATATATTTTTGAAAGATGCTGAAATTCTGTTTAAACCTAGAAAAAAAAAATTCTTAAATAGCTAGATGCACTAAAAATATACGTCGTAGTTGTACGTGTAGTTGGCTGCTGAATTCACTATTAATAAAGTGGAAGAAGAGATAACTGAAATAAAGTATTTTAATAAAAAACTGAGATAATTCAGCAAACAACAACAGATTTGAAGCAATGGTGGAAAATAAACGTTCAAGAGCCGATTCAGCAAGATATAGAAGAATTCCAAGAACGAGACTCAGGATGTACATTACGCGATATTTTAAATTTAAGCGTGCATATCGACTTCTGAGAGGAATAACCCCCTATCTCCGGGCTCGTTTCACTAACGCTCTATCTCCGAGCCCGATTCGAGAACCCCCTATCTCGGTGCCCGGTTCGATAACACTCTATCTCGCAGCCCGATTCAAGAACCCACTATCTCGGGAGCGTATTTCATTTCTCAAAATTTGTAGTGGCAGCCCTGCAAGATTTAAAAACCAATACAGAGTAAACATAGTAATTCGCAGTTTTTCGGGAATTGCGCGCACGTTTATTAGCACGATGGAGTAGATGGATAAGGGATGAAATCGATTTTCGAATTTCATTCCCTAAACCATGCCTACGCGCAAAAAAATAGTAATTCGCGCTTTTTCGGGAATCGCGCGCTCGTTTGAGAACACGTTAGGGATGATGGACAAGGGGTGAAATCAATTTTTGAATTTTATCCCATATGCGGGAAAGATTTTAATTTCGTCTTCTAAACAATAGGGCGAAATCTATTTTAAAAAATTTAATAATTTTCAAATTATTACATAAATTTTTAGAATATTTCCAAAATTGAAAACATTTTAATTATATCAAGGAGCACGGTAGCGCCACGAAGGCAAGTAACAGCGATGCCTTCGGGGCAGCAACGTAGTACCTTATTATATTTTAATATATCGTTTAAGTGATGACTTATTGAAAAAAAGAAATAGATGATCAATATGGAAACATTAAATATTAAAAACCATTGCCACAGGCTAATGGCAAATAATAAGCTGGTTTTTGCCTGACTTTTACATTTAAAAGGTTTTTTATTAATTTTTCCATATTTTATTATAGAAAAATTAATATTTTTCTTTTGCGCAAAGAGAATCGTAGTTTACAGAACAAATATCATTGATACTATAATTTCATCCCTTGTCCATCTACTCCATCGTGCTAATAAACGAGCGCGCAATTCCTGAAAAACTGCGTATTACTATGTTTACTCTGTATTGGTTTTTTAAATCTTGCAGGGCTGCCACTACAAATTTTGAGAAATGAAATACGCTCCCGACATAGTGGGTTTTTGAATCGGGCTCCGAAATAGAGTGTTATCGAAACGGGCTCCGAGATAGGGGGTTATTCCTCTCAGGCGTCGATATAAACAAATATAATCCAATGCGTGGAAGTTCTTTTATAGAATTACCTGATTTTATCAAACGTAAAAAAGCCTGTGTCAATGTACAGAATTTTGATGACGCTTGTTTTAAATGGGCTGTACTGTCAGCACTGTATCCAGCTCTTCATTCTAATCGTGTATCAAATTATATTAAATATGAAGAGGAATTTATTTTTACAGGTATACAGTTCCCGGTTATGCCAAAAAAAGTACCTCATTTTGAAAAACAAAATAATATTTCTATCAATGTTTACATTTTAAAAAAACATGATAAAAAATTGAATGTTGTACCAATTTATATTACTCAATATGAAAAAGATATTCATATTAATCTTTTTCTTTTACAAAATTATTACATCAATAAAGGAAATGATGAGATGAATGATAGAAATTTGGAACCTCTCAGATAACACTACGTTTGGATCAAGGATTTATCTCGTTCGGTTTCCAAAGAAATTTTCAGAACCAAAGGTCGAAAATATATTTTCGACCTTTGGAAATTAGCTTTGCATAAGCAAGATTGTGCTTTAATTAATAAATGTTTAATTAATAATCTACCTACTTTAAAAAATCGATGTCTCAAATTTAAAAATTTTAGTTACATAGAAAAAGTACCGTTTGTTATTTACGCCGATTTCGAGAGTCTTCTTAAACAAATTGACGACAACACGTCTACTTATCAGAAACATGAGGCATTTAGCGTGGGCTACTACATAAAATGTAGTTATAATGATTCATTGTCTTATTATTGCAGCTATAGAGGTGGTGAACCTGCTAAGTGGTTTATTAATGAAATAATAGATTTGACTAAACAAATTGAAGATTTTTTTAACAATATTGTACCGATGGATAATCTTACATCAGAACAAAGGCAAACTTTCGAAGATGCAGTCGTATGCCATATATGTGAAAAATTTCTTGGTGAAAAGCGTATACACGATCACTGTCATTTTACTGGCCGGTAATAAAATACATCAATATTATTTTAATGTTAAAATAATATAGGCATATAAAAATATATGTTAACATTGATTTCAGATATCGAAGTCCAGCGCATGAAGAGTGCAACATAAATTACCAAGATTCACGTATTATCCCAATTATTTTTCATAATTTTACTGGAAACGATTCACATTTTCTCATCAGAGATTTTGCCAAAATTTTTAATGGAAGAATGGAACTTTTACTGCTAAATAAGGAATGGTTTATTTCTTTTAACAAGTATATTGATGGCTGTGATATGAAACTCAGATTTATCGATTCTTTTCGTTTTATGGCTTCATCTTTGGATAAATTATCTTCATATCTTTAAGAATTAAATATTCTCAGCATAATTCCATAAAAATCAGCAATATTCACCTTTTATTGATGAAAAATTTCAACTACTGCAAAGAAAAGGAATTTTTCCATATGATTATTTAGATTCTGGAGTAAAACTATATATAACAGAAATTCCCTCAATAGATAAATTTTACAGTACATTGCATGATAATGAAATTTTTTATAAAGATTACGAGCACGTGAAAATCGTATGGGATAAATTTAACATTTCAAATTTAGGAGAATATTCTGATTTATATTTGAAAACAGATGTTTTGCTGTTAACCGAAGTTTTCGATAATTTTCTCAATAACTGTATTTCACGCATGGCTTAGAGAACCTGCTCATTATCATACAGCACCCGAATTGATATGGGATGCTATGCTCAAGTGTACGAAAATTCAGCTTGAACTGCTTACTAACATTGACATGGTGATGTCTACCGAGAGAGGTATAAGAGGTATAATCAGTCAGTACTCCAATCGCTATATATATATATATATATATATATATATATATATATATATATATATATATATATATATATATATAATGAGCTATATATAATGAGCATAGGCTCATGCAAAAAATAAGTATATGTTTGAATATAACCCAGCAGAAAAATCTAAATATCTCATGTACTTTGATGCTAATAATCTTTATAGATGGGCTCTTCAATAACCATTACCTTACGCTGACTTCAGATGGGTTCAATCGCGGATAATACGTTATACCAGGCCGATGAGGACGGCTCAGCTGAAAATATCGCGAATTTCACGGCAAGTTTACGACGAATGTTCAGCTGCGACAAGCAGCAAGAAAAATATAAAGAAGTAAGCAAGCTAAACGACAAATTATTAGCAAACGACAATGCCAGGCGCGAGCGAATTGAAAAAATATTACAATTAGCAGACACCGAAGGCTGCAACGCGTAAGAAATCGAATTAGTTCGGGTCGTTATCAACGAACACGCCGGAGTATTCGGCTTAAAAGTCGAGCCATTACCGACAACGCACTTACTGCAACATAAAATCATACTAAAGTCCGACAAAGTAATTAGAAACGCGCACTTCAGGTTCCCTCCGGCTCTGAAAGAGCATATGCTGCGCGAGCTAGCCAACTTCCGCGAGCAGAATATCGTACCCTCAAACTCAAATTATTCATCTTTGCTCTGGATAGTATCGAAAAAACCGCACGCGCAGGGCAATAAGAAATTTCGTCTAATAACAGATTTCCGCGCACTCGGCGAGGAAACGGAAGGATGTTGCCATCCGTTACCCTCTACTACAGATATAATCGAGATCTAGCCGATGTAAATTACATTACAGTAATGGACCTCAAACAGGGATACCACCAAATAGAAATGCACCCGGATTCGGCCCACCTTACAGCATTCTATGCACCCGGCGGTAATCACCGGAACCACTCATTGCAATTTAATCGCATGGCTATGGACCTCAAAGGAGCCACGATTACATTCACCAGAACCATGTCCGTAGCAATGGCCGGATTACAGGGCGAGGAGGTCGAAATTTATCTTGATGACCTCATGGTGTTCAGATAAATACTGGATGAACATATGCTCCGCCTACGACGAGTATTGAAAAGACTGCTTCACGCGAATCTAACAGACGAGTCCAGAAAATGTCAATTTCTAAAAAAAGAATCTCACGTACTCGGGCATATCGTCGGAGGCGGCAGCATAAAAACAGATCCGGAAAAAACGTGAGCAATGGCAAAATATCTAGTACCTACAGACCCGAAAAAGCTCAAACAAGCCCTCGGCTTACTCAGCTACTACCGACAATTTATTAAAAAATTTTCCAGCATAGCGCGGCCGCTATTCAAACTTTTGCAAAAAGATACAGAATTTATTTAAGAAACAGAGCAAGAAAACGCATTTAATACATTGCGAGATTTGATAAACTAAACCGGCTATTTATTGTAATAACCGACGCGAGCGACTGGACATTAGGCGCAATTCTAAGTCAATTCAAGCTGGACTCAGACTAGCTACACGTACAAAAAATTACTCGCAATAGTTTTCGCGAAGGACCAGTTCTACTACTATTTATTCGGATGCAAATTTACAATATGCATAGACCACTAGGCTCTTAAACACTTCCACAAGACCAAAAAACCAATTTTGAGATTCAATCGATTAAACGCGGTGCTAGTCGGTTACGATTTCGACATCGTGTATCGCCCAGGAAAGAAAAACGCAAACACCGACGCATTATCGAATATCGCAGGCGGGAGCCGAGGCCAACTCCATCTCCCCGCAGAAAACCAAATGCCCAACGTCGCGGATCCGCAATTCAGCCCAGCTTGGCCGTGGTCAGGACAAATAACAAAAAAAGCTAGCCGTCGATAGATAATAAAGCATAATAATAAGAGCAAATGACTTCAGTAGCAAAGAGGGTTTTCAAATAAATATTTGGGTGAGAAAATAGAATAGAATAGAATAGAATAAATTTTTTTTGAGCAAGTCAAAAAATATAAGTCATTACACAGTTCACTCAGTACAGTTTTTTGACTCTTAGCGGCACTTGTAGAGAACAAGTTGCGCGCTAGGCCCTTATTCTTTTCTAGTCAATCACAGTGATTTACATTATCGCAGTCAATATCACAGTCAATTTATCTAATACAATGTTTACAGAGCTATTGGAGCAAATATGCAGCCTTATATACAAATTCGTCGTAAGGCTCGATTTTCGCTTACATTCATTAGATGGCTACGCAGAGCCACTTTGAATCTCGAGAGCGAGGCCAAGGTTCTTATGCTGTCTGGCAGCGAATTCCACAGCCTCGCCCCAAAAACTCGAAACGATTTTAGGCCCACCTCTGTGCGCGACTTCGGTAAGGCCAGTTCCCTGGATACCCTCGCCGAGGATCTGCACTGGTTTTTTTCGAAGAGGGCAGAAAGATATGGCGGCTGCCCCATAGAATAAGCCTTGTATACAAGTACCGCCGCGAAATAGGCTCTTCGATCACTAACGTCCAACCAGTTCAGCTCGCTGCGGTGAGGGGTGATGCGCTCGCCCCGTCCAACACCCCTAATATATCTCACACATGAATTCTGTAACCTCTGCAGTCTCGTCTGAAGCTCCTCCGACACATCTAGGTAAACCACCGAGCAATAGTCCAGGTGAGAAACGGCAAGGACGCTGGCCAGCTGCTTGCGCAGAACCTTGCGGCTAACAGCATCCACCTGTGGCTTCCATGTAAGTTTAGAGTCCATGATCACACCAAGGTTCTTTACTACATCGACAAAGGGCACGAAAACAACCTCCTGAACCTCAACACCCTGCAGGTTTAGCCTCTGAAACTGATTAATGTTATGCTCGGAACCGAAAACGATTGCCTGCGTTTTCTTTGTGTTGAGGTGCAGCGCATTCTCAGATGCCCATGCCGATACAGAGCGCGCCACAGCCGACATGCGACTCACCCCCATCCCAACTAGATCATCCCTCTTGACCTGAGTATATACCTGCAGGTCATCCGCGTATAGCAGGTGCGTGACACCCTCATCCAAATACCCCCGTGGGCTTTTAAATTTATACAAAACATCTTTTAAATCATTGATGTACAAGCTGAAAAGAAGAGGCCCCAGTATCGAGCCCTGCGGGACACCAAGGTTGGTTGTTAACCAATCAGATTCCCCGTCTGTTCTGGTAACCACTCTCCGATTACGTCCGGTTATGAATGATCGAGCCCACATGACCGTCAACCTAGAGAAACCCATTCCAAGCAGCTTGCGAAGGAGTTTAGATGGTGAAATAGTGTCAAAGGCTTTACTGAAATCAAACAGTAGCAAGATTGTCAGGAGGCGCTTATCACTGTCAATACCCGTCCTAATGTCTTCTGTGAGTTTAAGCAGTGCTGTTTGCGTTGAATTATTGCGTCGAAAACCAGTCTGGTGAGGGTCAAGAACTTTTTGCGCTTCCAAAAATTCAACAATCTGGTCGTGTACCAACTTTTCCAGAACCTTGGAGCGAAAGCACAACAGGGCTATTGGACGAAAGTCCGAGACTGCTGATGGAGTTGGTGTCTTCTTAAGCGGCACAAGGTTTGCTCTCTTTCAAGCCGTCGGAAAAGTCCCCGTTGATAGCGATGTATTAAACAGTGTCACTAAATGTTGGCCTATAATGGGTAACGATTTCGCAATGATGTTCTGCGGAATACCATCTTCCCCCTTTGCTTGAGACGAGAAATGACCGACACAATGTCATCCAGGTCTGCCCCGCCTTCAGAGTTCGATATGGACACTCCGGCGAAATGACTGTTTAATTCGTTTGGTGTGAAGCCGTGTAGGTCGTTCTTAGCTTTAGACACCAAACCCAGATTACGCAATTCATTCCACACATTTTTATTGTTATCAAGCGCGTCAAAGATTCTGCTCTGAATAAAAGCCTCACGCGCGAGCGCAGTACGTTCTTCAGCCTCCTGTGCTAACGTCTGATATTCCGTCCATAGGTATGTCCGTTTCGTACGTTTATACCGTCTATGTGTTGCGTCTCGTCGATTGTACAAGTCTCGTAAGTCTGAGTCTACCCACGGAGGAAGCATTTTTCCTCTGGGTCTAAATTGTTTGAGTGGAGCAAGTTGGTCAATGGCATTCATGATAATGTGACTAAAATTTTCTAGTCGTGTGTCAACTCCTTTTTCAGTGCAACCAACTGGCGACCAATCACAAGCGGCTAATAGGGACAGAAGTTCCTCCGTTTTAATACCCTTGAAATCCCTATATTCAAACCCGTTGAGAGTTGGAGGTTTAACCGTGTGATAGTCAATCTCAACATCAATTACATCATGCCCACTTGGAAAGCTCGCCAGCGAGTTGCTCGCATTCAGCACCACATTGTCTTCGTCGGTTAGGATCACATCAATCCAGGTGTGAGAATCTCCTACATGATGCGTCGCGCCATGATCTACAAATTTGAGATTCAACTCTCGCGCAATTTCCCGAAAAAACTCTGCATCGTGAGAGCTCGACAGCATGTTTGCGTTGATGTCCCCCATTACAATTCTGCATTCGTAGTCCACTGAGTATCTGCGTAGATCATTAATAAGATCAGAGTCATCCGAGACTGGGATACCCGGTGGACGGTAAATTAGCGCAACAAATACAGGTGGCATGGTACCCTGTCGCACATTGCAGATTAAGTACTCCGGAGTTCCCGGCTTTCCTTCCGCCTCCGTTGGCGAGGAACACAGTAGAGTGGCTTTGTAGTCGTTACGGATGTAAAGGGCGACTCCACCCTCACGCTTATTCCTATCCTGTCTTATAATGGAGTACCCATCAACCTGGACAAACACGTCGTCAACCTCAGAACCAAATCGCGTCTCTGCCACGCCAAACAAGTGATATGATGGGCGAGCGTTGATGTGCCTCGTGTTCATTGCTGTGAATCTCCCCTTTGAACGCATGATCTTATCCACAAGCTCACGATGAGAGAGACAAACTACCCATGGTGAACGCCGATACGTCGAATCCGGCGCCCCCGCGCCGCCCTTCAGCCTCGCTCCAGGTCTGAGCAGACGCGTGGATACAACATCTCCTCTCACTATTAAAGGGACGACCGTGGTGAGGACAGCAAACACTATGTCTGCACACATTGCATCGGAACCATCACTAATATTTGTCATAACTATTTCGGCTGAATCCCCACCACAAGCCAGTGTCTCCTCCACGGAGACGCCTCCACTCAGCTCCGGAGCGGCAACTTTCGCGGGTCGAGGACCCCGAATCCGACGCCGCTTGTCGTGTCGCAATCGAGACCCATCAAGGTTAGAAGCAATATCGCAGATTTGCTCAGCATCTGTATTGTTGTTGCCGTCAATTAAACAAACACTACTATTTCTATTAAGACTAATATCTGCCGTGTTCGGGCATACGGTCCTATCATGATCTCTAAGAGAGACAAAGATTTGCGAGTCTCCCGCAACACTGAGGCCACTCTGGCAACTCTCGGCAGCGCCACCACCATCCGCGCTGTCAACGATAGATGTTATTTTGGACATAAGGCTTTTAATGTCCTGTTTAAGGATTGAGTTTTCCTGTAGAAGCAACAGACGGTCACCGGGCAGTCCCTCCAGCATAGACGACTGCTCAGCAATCGTTTCCTCCAGCGAGGAATCCCTGGCGACCAGACAGTTGATCGACTCCTCCAATGCTGTGGAGGGTGCCGAATCTACACTAGCGGCCCTGAGCTTCCCCACGAGAAGAGCTTTCAGACCGTCGATCGCATTCTCCAGCAAGTCAAACCTATTACCAAAGAGGTCCAGCATGGAGGATGGCAGTGAGCAATACCGAATGCCACCAGAATCCACAACTGAACCACCCCTAGAAATGGCGCTCAAGGATGGTGTTGACGCTGTCAGCTTCGCAGATACATCACTATGTACACTAATAATCGGCGCGGAAACATTGAAGCTCGCAGTATTCATGTCGGGCACTCTATCGGGAGTGTTCACAACCATGACATCCGGGTCAACGGTACCAATGTTACTAACACCAGCACTATCATTTACACTATTATTACTAGTATTACTAGTACTATTTATAGTACCTCTTATGAGCGGACTGCGTACTTTGATCGTATTTGTGGACTTATTTTGCGACATGGGAGCTATGCTAGTAGTAACTGCATCGCTTTTCTTCTTCAATCGCCGAGGCGGACAGGGAAGACACGCGGCAGACGTTCACCAAAAATTTAACGTAGCATGCACAGATCGAAAACGGGCGTTTCAATGAAGAAAACACGCAAATTCGCAATCCGAGCCCGTCAGCCGAAAAATTTCAGCCAAATGCGCAAATCCGCAACCCGAGCGCGTCAACCGAAAAATCTTGGCCGAACGCACAGAAGCGAAAGAATAATATTAAGTGCAAAATAGTTGATACCTGAACCGACGGTAATTAGATCGAGTCCCGAGAACATCGGACCAGCCGAAGACTTTAGCGGCATTCCGAGGAATTATGATTGGAAACCGGAGCCATCGACGAGAATTTGTCAATGAGTTCGGGCAACGTTCTAGTTCGAACTTACATACAGAAATAGCGCTGTGCCGAGCCGCGTGTAAAAGTTAAGCGCTCAAACAATATCCCTAACTCACCGTCGGGAAACTGCTTATTTTTCTCACTTGCAGACAGCTGGTGCGACTATCGCCATTGCTGAGCCACTGCGGCGAACCAGCCGAAACCGAGAAAATGTTAACGTCCCACACGGAATATGGCACAGTCGACTGTGCATTCCTATTCGCGCACGTGTACGGAATAAATATTTGCATACATTACTACCTCCCTGGCGAGACCCGAATTTTCTGACATATAATAGTAAATAGCGAAAAAATAACATTCACCTAAAGCTGACGGGCGAACATTTTATATCGTACATGCGTGTAAGCACCAGAACCAGCGGAAAAAAACACGAAAACAACCGTGAAATTGATCTCCATCAAGCGACAGCAGCCAGAGCGTGTGCAAACCACCAGTATTCGGTAGACGGAAAAACCGGGCGCAAAAGACAGCAGCCGCATCAACCGCAGTAAAAAGCCAACAGAGAATGAGCAAAGCCGAAGCGCCGAAAGCGAGGCGGTAGTAGCAACAAACAGCATCGCGAAATATGCCCCGCTCCCGGAAATTGCAAGCTACGGTCTGGTATCTCCGGGAACACTACAGTAATAGCAAACCCAGCACAATCCTCAAAATCCAGATTAAATCATAAAAGCTCAGATTTCGCGTCCTCCGAAAGTTCAATTAACAGCAACCTACCGAACGTAAAACAGAAATTATCGCTGTTTAAAATATTTACAAGAGATCTTTCAAAAATATTTTTATGTGTTACTTTTTTTGCGCTCCACCTGCCAATGGACGTACAATATATGCAGTTAAATTCATTGCCTCTCGAACATCAAATTCAGCATTACTCTGCGTGATTTTGTGACTGAGTTCTAACAAATGTGAAAAATTGTACTTATCGACTGTCGTAAACGACAAAAATATTACCTCGTGTTAACGATAGGTTTTCCAATATATATATTACAATATCTTTACTAGTGTATTCATTTGTGAGATAAGTAGTTATATCTGGCAAAGCTCCTTCCAATCATAAAATAGGATTTTCATTAGAATTTTCGGGAAATCTAAATGAAATTTGTGTTCTTAATATATGTAGAACTAGAGATCTTGGATAATATTGCGAATATGTCGCAAGAATATGAAACCGTTCACCCGGGCGGCGATCTCACTTCTACAAAACCGTCTTTAATAATTTTTTAAATTGTAATGTTTTCTATATTGTTATTGTATCTATAGATTTTGAGTTTTAAAAGTATTGTAAATGATTTTATTGTTGCTGGATTTTTATGTGTGAAAAGAAGAGCTAAATATATAATTTAAATAAACAAATGTTAAAAATTCAAATTTTTTAGGACCATTAAACAAGGATAAAATATAGTAAGAGATAGAATAAATTAAATTTGTATTGCGAATTTCATATTTATATTTTTTAAGAGGATACAATTACAATTTCTTAAAATGAAAAACAATTTCTTCGAAGTGAAAACTAATAAATAAAACGAATTTATGGATTTTTTGGGTAAATGCATTTAAATAATTTTCTGCTTCTTCAGTATTAAATGGTCCTATATCCGTAATGTGTAGAACAGGCATGTTATCTAATGGAATAAATTAGAGGTAAGATGATTGCTATTTGCGAATCTTAATGTATCTCTAAATTAAATAAATAAATAAAAATTACCTCCATTATATACTATTTCGCACTGAAGTATGGGTTCAAACGGTGAATTAGATTGCATATCTTCGAGATCTGGAATTTCCTGTTGCGACTGAGCATTTTGTTGAATCTTCGTCAGGCTGATTAGTATCTTCTTCATCCAAAGAAATGAATACGCCTGAAATATTAAAATTTTTATTTAACACTTATTTGATTAAGCGATTTATTTATTATAAAAATTTAAATAAAAGTAATAGAATACGTACAGATACACTCGTCGTCTGTATATCCATAAAAAAAATTATATATATATATATATATATATATATATATATATACAGGGTGTTTGAAAAGTTCCGGAACAGCATGATAACATCTGAACTAACTAAAAAAAAATAAAAACACATGGTTATTAGGATTTTTTCCCAGCTTTCCGATGGGGACCTTGAATTTGACCTTGACCATGTTCATCAAGGTCATTTGAAGGTCAAATCGATTTTTTTAAATAGGACCCCCCATTTTCGACCCCGGAAATAAAAAGAGCGGAAAATTTTACGTTCAACTATGGTCTAAAATATTTTAAAATTTAACCTTGGAAGGTATGGACAAATGCAGGTTTGGTACGATAACTCGAAAATCAGAACTCGTAGAGAACAACATTTAAAATGTAATATTCATAATAATTATCCAGCTACTTGATGGAGACCTTGGTTTTGACCTTGACCATGACCTTCAAGGTCATTTGAAGGTCAAATCGATTTTTTTAAATAGAATCCTCCATTTTTGACTCCGTAAATGAAGGGAATGGAAAATTTAGCGTTTATATAGGGTCTTGACCATTTTTAAATTTTGACTTTTGCATGTCATGAACAAGGTTCATCCCAGGTTCAGTTCGACAACCCGAAAACCAGAATTTGTAGAGAAAATTATTTAAGACACAATATTCATGATTATGACCTGCAAGGCCATTTGTAGATTAAATTGTGGATAATTTTGCGTCTTAAAAACGTATCCAATTTTAATCGTAACTTAACTTGATGGCTTCATCGTAAATTCTACATCATCAACTCAAATTAGTCCGGTATTCAAACAACCCCATTGTTGTCCCTGACATTATAAATTTTTTAGTTTATCATTATCTTACTTCTAAACTGCTTCAGCATAATTTTCACCCCGTAGACTCAAATTACTCCACTTCTACTTTTACTTATTAATTGCTTAAATTTTCTCGACCCAAATAATAATAATAATAATAGTAACGTCTCAATTTTTAAACCTTCTATTAAATGGACAAGACTTGTTTAAATTAATAATGAACATTAACCGTTTAAAGAAGGGTTCATAATAAACCATAAAACTATTTTTAAAATCAAATTTTAATTTGACCATCAGAGATATTGTTAATCAAGAATATTTAAAAAATTTTCTTCGTTTAATCTTTTCAATCTCAGTCATCTTTCATTCAATTTCAATTTACCAAAACTCATTTTTTATTTCTTAGTATCTCGTGACATGTAGAGATTGACAACATTTTTCTAGAAAAGAAGTATTTCTATAATTTTGTCTTGAAAATAGTGTTTTCTCGTTCATTGGTCATTTTTTGGTCGAATATTTTTCAGTAGTTGATTTGTCATTTTTCGCAGTCGTGCATATTTATTATCTGCACATAAACATGCAACGACTTAATGAAAGAGAAAGAATTTCACTTTTGATGATGATAGGCTGGGGTGAACTTAGACGATCTTACGAAGATGCCAAAACTCTCTTCAATGAAACTTTCAGACTTGGCCTTACTTCAATTTCTAAATCTACCTTATCGAGGGCTGTCAGACGGTTTCATGATACAGGAAGAGTAAAAGATCGTCCTCGTTCTGGAGGACCGTCCACTGCAACAAACGAAGGAAAATCACTACATGTCTTATTGTCACTCACAGAGGATCCCTATACTTCAATACGCAAAATGTCTCAACAATATGAAATAAGCAAGTTTTCTATTCAGAAAATATTAAAAACTAACGAATTCCATCCATTTAAGGTTAATCTTGTGCAAGAGCTGAATAAAGATGATTTTGGTAGGAGAGTTGAGTTTTGCGAAGAAATGATGTCTAGGATTGTTAAAGGTCTTTTCAGATGAAGCTACTTTCCAATTAACTGGTACTATGAATAGGCATAACTGCAGATATTTGGCTCAGCAAAATCCTTAATGGATGCGCAAGATTAGAGTCAGCGATTTCGAAAAACGAGTAAGTAGTATCAGCGCAATGCGCTTGGTGCGCGGGTTATACAGTGCCCTCGTGTGTCTACGGCCATCCTGGGCTCGTTTTTGCCGCAACGAAAGTGTCGCGATTGGCGGAAAAAGAACATGGCGAGGGACAAGAGCGCGATGTCCTGCGACCAGGAGCCGGCTACCGTGCTTTTATTCTTGGCTATTATTTGCTACCGTATTCGTGGTTTTAATTTCCTTCGCTCTCGATCGATAGGGCAGAATGGGAAAAAAATGGCTAGAAACGGAAGAAAGGATGAATAAGAAGCTAGAGGAGGTGAGAAGCCTAGTGCAGGAGGAGAAGAGGGAGAGGACAAGGGCGGAGGAGGAGATGAATCTCATGTGCAGATGATGTAGTAATGCTCGCAACAAACGCGAGCGGGTTGAAACAAATGTTAAGAAGATTCAAAGGATTCATCAAGAGAAAGGGATTGGAGCTGAACACAGAGAAAACGAAGTTTATGATTTTCAGAAACGGAGGAAGAAGGAAGAGGAAAGAGAAATTTGAATGGGATGGAAAGGAGGTAGAGGTGGTGAAAACATTTGAATACTTGGGATACACGATGAAAGAAAACGGGAAAGAGGAAGAACAGGTGAAGAAGGTGAAAGGAAGGGCAAATGCGCTGATAAGTACTCTGTGGGGCCTAGGAGAGGCAACGTTCAAGGACAGCTGGAAGATGAGGATGAAGCTGTTCGACGCTCTAGTGCAGAGTGTAATAGAATATGGGGCGGAGATATGGGGTTGGAAAGGGCAGGAGGAATTAGAGAAGATACAGAGAAGGTACATCAAATGGGTGCTGCACCTAGATAGGACCACGCCGGCACATGTGATTCACTGGGAGACGAAAAGGTTTAAATTAGAGAGAAGGACAAGGAAAAGGGCTGTTAGGTTTGAAAGGAAACTGAGGAGGGCAAAAGAAAACACGTTACTAGGAGAATGCTGGAGGCTGCTGAAGAGAGAGGGAGAAAGAGGAGAATGGAAGGGAAGAGGGAAGGACGTGAGGAGAATGGAACTGGAGAAGTGCGGGATATCTGTGGCGGATTATACAAGAAGAATGGAGGAGGAAGAGGGAGTGGAGGAAGAAATAGAAAGGATAAACAAGGACACACAATGGCAGAAGTGGAGAGAGGAAATAAAGGAGTCAAGGTATGCGGATGAGATAAGGGAAGGAATGATGGAGCAGGGAGAAATACCAGAGTACCTGATGGAAGTGGGAGAACACAGAAGAGGGGCGCTCAGCGTTACGGCAAGGTTCAGACTAGGGTGAGAGACAAGAGGGAAGAAATGCTGGAAGAAGTAAGAAGAAAGCGTATGCAGGCTGTGCGGGAGAGAGGAGGAGACGCTTAAACACGTGTTCGAAGAATGTGTGGAGACGAAGATGGAAGGGAAAAAGTGGCAGGAAGCAGTCGGAGGGAGAAGAACGCAAGTGGGGAAACTTTATAGCACTATATGGAAGAGGAAAAGTAAAGAAAGGCCGCAAGAATAAAGGAGAGAAAGGCAAGGAAGGAAGGAAAAGAAAGGACAAAGCAGAAAAGAGATTTGAAAAGCGCGCGCAAAGCATGCGGGGAATTCTGGGGAAAGTCCCTAGGAGGAGAGAGAGAAAGAAACTAGGAGGGTCGGTAAGGAAGGTAAGAGGAATCGGACGGAGGGAACAGGGAGAAGAAAGAGGAACGAGAGGAACAGAAAGGAAAGCACATGGTGAGGAGAGCAGAGAGGTTATAATAGGGAGAGAGAGAGAGAGCGTGCAAAGTCAATAAAGATAAAAAGAAGATAAAAAGCCAAAGTCGACAAAAAGTAGGAGGGAGAAATGTAGAAGCATGAGAGAAGAGTGGAGAGAGAGATGCGGGACATAAAAGAGGAGATGAAGGAGTGGAGGGTGAAGCTGCAATTAGAGAGAGGGAGAAGAGAAGCGGCGGAGAGGAAGATGACGGATATGGAAGGTGATGTTGAAATTTTGAAAGGTAAACTGAGAGAGGAAAGAAGAGAGAGGGAGAAGATACAGAGAGCAATCAAGGAAATGAAGGGACTGGTAGAAAAATTAGAAGGAAAAGCAAGGAGAGAGGAGAGAAAAGGTATAGAAAGGGAAAGGGCTAAAGTGAAAAGTGAGGTTAGGATAGTGAACGCCAACAAAAGAAAGAGGACGGAGTGAGGAAGGAGCAAAGTAGGAGAGAGAGGTGTGATCATTCACAAAGGGACAAACTGGAATGAGAAGGAGGTACTGCAGGACTGGCTGGACGACATCTTGGAGGGAACGAGCTGGGAGCTGGAGGAAACCGCGAACCAGGACACAAAAAAATCATCTTTGCGGCAGAAGAGGAAATGGAGGAGATTTGGAAGAGGAGAGAGGAAATTAATGAAGGGGGAAAGGTGAGAATGGAGCAGTGGATGAGTTGGAAAGAGAGAAGGGCAAAAAAGAAAGCCATGGGGATAAGAGAGAGAAGAAGAGAGGAAGCAAAAAAGAATGGGGAGCTGCTGAGAAATGGGGATTTCAAGGTGAGAGTAGACGGGATCCTGTATGAGTGGAAGGAGGAGGAGGGAAAGATTGAAAGGGTAAGAGAGGAAGAGAAGAGTGAAGAAGAGGTGGGAGAGGAAAGGAGGAAGAAGGAAGAGTAGTAAGACAGAAAAGGAAAAAAAAAGGAAGAAGCGTATTATGCACATGCACATGTATATATATGTTAAGAAAGTATTGTAAATACTAACGTATAAAAACAATAAGGATATTATTATTATTATTATTAGTATAAAGAAGAAAAGTGATAGTGAAATTATAATAAATTGTAATAATGAGGAAACTGTAGGAAAGGCTAAAAAAATGTTGGAAATAAATCGCTAATCAATGTGAGATAATAACACAAAAATTACAAAATTCAAAAATGAAGATAATTGGAATCAACAATTTAAAAAAAATGGATAACAATGATCTACAAGATGACATACATGAAAGAAATTTCAGTGAATGTAAAGAGAAATGTAAGATTCTTCATGATTATATTAACCCAAAGAGCGGCCTACAAATACTGGAAATACCAGCCGAAAATTATAAGTGTATTAGAGAAAATAATAATGTATTCATAGGATATCAAAGGTGTAGAGCTTACGATTTAATCAATGTAAAGCCATGTTATAATTGTGGGAGATATGGACATAACGGATCTAAATGTAAAAATAGTGCTACGTGTACAAAGTGCGCGGGTCAGCATAAAGCCAGGGATTGTGTTACAGGAACAGGAAAGATTAAATGCGCAAACTGCAAGTTTTGTAATGGCAAGTATAACTCCAATCTTGATACAAAACAGGAAGCAACAGGTAGCGAGAATTGTTCATTATTGAAAAGAAAAATTAAAAAATATATTGATAATACGGATTATCCGGTTGAACCCAATGTGCAGAGATTTTTCGGTAAAGTAGAAAATCTGTTGAACCAAAATTTCTTATCGAAACAAATACGTATATCCGTAGAGTTGCTAAATTCAATAAATACAAAAATTGTTAATACAAGAAACAGACCAAAGTAAAATTTTCGATTCAGATTTGGAAGATATAATACAAAATGAAATTGAGTGTTACGATCTTGAATTACTCAATAGAAAGTTGAGGAACCACTCGTTTTCTATATTATATGTAAATATCAGAAGCTTAAACGTAAACCAGGACAAATTATAAATTTTTATAAATAGACTGAAAATTAAAGCAACTGTCATTGTATGCGCTGAAACGTGGTTTCTGTACCACTACGGGTATTTTTAATTACCAGGATATAAGATATACTACAACGAAAGTACGAGGGTGGATTGATAAGTTTCCGGCCTAACCAAGAGATGGCGCCACTAGGCCTACCTTGAGGTGGCGTTCTAAAGTACCATCCTTAGATAGCTTGTAGTTATAGTTTCAGCTCGATAGCCATGTTAGTTTAGGTTTGAGAGCACACTGAACAAGACGCGTCTGTGTTTTTCTTAAAAATAGAAAAGTTGGAAAATCGTGCTATCATCAAATACTTCTATTTGAAGGGGTTAAAGCCGAAGGAAATCTAAGAAGAGATGGACTCAACACTGGGGACATCCTCCCCATCATATTCAACCATTAAGCAGTGGGTTTCCGAGTTTAAAAAGGGTCGTGTGGGCACCTCTGATGAGCATCGCTCAGGACGCCCTGTTGAGGTCACAACTCCAGATATGATCGAAAAAATCCATCAAATAGTGCTGGAAGACCGCAGATTAAAAGTGCGTGCGATAGCTGAGACCTGTAAGATGTCATATGAACGTGTGCAAAATATTTTGCACCAACATTTGCATACGGAAAAGCTCTGCGTAAGATGGGTGCCACGTTTGCTAACAGTCGACCAAAAATTGATTCGAAAAAACATTTCCACCGTCAATTTGACGTTATATAAGCGTAATCCAAGCGAATTTTCGCGTCGATTCATAACCGTTGACGAAACTTGGGTCCACCACTACACTCCTGAAATCAAAGAACAGTCTAAACAGTGGATTGGACCAGGGGAACCAACTCCAAAGAAGGCAAAAACAATTTTTTCGGCGAACAAGGTTATGGCTACTGTTTTTTGGGATGCAAGAGGTATTATATACATTGATTACTTTGAAAAGGGTAAAACTATCACTGGTCAGTACTACGCAGACTTATTGCAACGTTTGAGCCACGAGGTGAAAATTAAACGACCTCATCTGGTGAAGAAAAGAATCTTGTTTCATCACGATAACGCACCAGCGCACAAGTCAATCGTTGCGATGGCTAAAATCAACGATCTGAAGTTTGAATTGATTCCGTACCCTCCCTACTTTCCAGACCTAGCCCCGAGTGACTATTATCTGTTTCCTAACCTCAAAAAATGGCTTGGCGGTAAGAGATTTGCGGACAATGAAGAAGTAATCGAAGCTGTAAATGGGTATTTTGAGGAGCTTGACGAATCAGTCTATAGAGATAGCATTACTAGACTAGAACACCGCTATGACAAATGTATCAGCCTTGGAGGAGATTATGTTGAGAAATAAAAAAAAAAATCTTAAAAACGTTCTTTTTCTTGGTCAGGCCGTAAACTTATCAATCCGCCTTCGTAAGAGGTTGGCGGAGGCGTACTATACGTTAGAGTCTGCGTCATAGAAAATACAGAAATAATTTTAATGGATAGGTTGAGTCTTCTATGTACGGATATTCTCTTAAATAACAATGAAACTATCAAGATTACAGCAATTTACAGATCTCACGATATTGATAAGATTGACTTTGTGCATACTATCAATAAATACCTAAGAAATACTATTAATGTTAATAATCACATGTTTATAGTGGATTTTAACATAGATATTTCCTATAGTAATGTATCACATTGTGATAATATAAACCAAGAGTTCTTAAACAATTTCTTGGAAAATGAATTTACGCCATGTTTCCTGGGAGTGACTAGACCGGCAAATAATGGTTGTGATGGTACCTCTAGTGATAATATTTTTTTGAAATCAAATTCCATGACTCATAAAGCTTTAAAATTTACAAATGGTTTTACTGATCATTATACTTTAGTATAAAAAATTAAACAGAATTGCTGTAGAAATAAACTGGAATTCAATTCTATCAATCGAGGAACCAAATGTAGCTATAAATGAACTAATAAATAAGGTAATATGTTGCCTAAATAATGCTAAAGTAAAATTGAAAATTGATAATATAAATGCATTTTTAATCTGTCCTTAGAACAAGCTTCATGGCCCAAAGCCTTGAAAAACGCTGAAATAGTACCAATACATAAAGATGGAGACAAATCAAATACTTCTAATTACAGACTAATTTCACTAATTTCAAATATTGCAAACATTTTTGAAAAAAATTTACATAATAGACTAGTTTGTTTTTTAAAAATGTATAATATAATAACTGAAGCCCAGTACGGCTTTGTTAAGGGTAGAAGCACGACAGATGCACTTAGTAAGATTGCTGATATAATTTATAAAAATTTGGATAATAGCAAACCTTTGATTGTCACCTGTCTCGATCTGGCAAAGGCCTTTGATACGGTTAATCATAAGCTTTTGCTAGAAAAACTGGAAAGATATGGAATAAGGGGCAAGAGTGTTGAATTAATAGCGAGCTATCTTTGCAATAGAAAACAAAGAGTTAGTGTACATGATCAAATTAGTACAGATAGAGAAATTAATACTGGTTTTCCGCAAGGAACCATACTTGGACCATTATTTTTCATTTTATATGTTAATGTTCTATTGATGGATATGCAAAACAACACTATTTTGTCCTATGCGAATGAAACTGTTGTCATTTCAAGTGATGACACTTGGTTGGCTACACAGGAGAAAATGGTCAGTATGTTGGGAACAATTGTAGATTGGTTGGCCTTCAATAAATTATCCTTAAATACAGAGAAAACTGTTTTTATGACTATGGGAAACTATAGAGACAGTGTACCAGAAAACATACAGATAGAAATATATAATGAGACAATAACAAGAGTGAACAGTCACAAATATCTTGGAATTATCTTCGACTACAACATAAAATGGGATAAACATATAGAATACATTGTCAGTAGAACAAAATACCTGATTTTCATTTTTGCTAAACTTAAAGAAATAATGGATAATAAAACAATGCTGATGATCTACCACGCATTCTTTCACAGCCTTAAATCTTATGGTATAATAACCTGGGGTAGGGCTTACAGGAGTGACTTAAGTATAGTACAAAGAATACAAAATAAAATTCTTAAGATTATAAATAAAAAATATTTTCTAACACATAATTACCCATTAAATGAGTAGCAACTTTTTACACTTGAGTGTCTGGTGTATCATTACAATGATATGAAAGAAAGTTATACAAAAAGTGCTTCTAAAACGAAGAAAGAATTTAGCAATAAAAATAGTTATGTGGTTGCGGTAAAGACCTTTAATGTCTTACCTAACATAATAAAAAATTTTAATTTCAAGAAGAAAATACTACAAGAAAAATTAAAAATTTATATTTCACTTGGTAAACTTTGAATGATGCAAATATAATATTTTTGAATAAAAGACTAATAGTTGTTAAACTTTAAATTTTATTATCATGTTTTATAGTTTTAATTTAGATTAAGCTAGTTGTAAGTTATTTAAGAAGTAACCAGCCTTTGTACAGATAGCCTTGTCTATCTCTTTAGGGTTATATTTTCATATATAATTTATCTGGTTAAATATTCAGTTTGTCAAAAGATTGGCCTTGTGATTTATTTATGGTCATGGCGAAACTTCATGTTATTCGAAATTGCCTTCTTATTATGTGAAAAGGTATTTCATTTAATGATGGATTCAAATTTATTCGTGGCAATAAGATAATTTACCCAGAATATAATTTCTTCTATAATTACATCTTTTTTAAAATCTTTGATGTTTACCGTCAATATCCAAATTTCTTAGAGAATTAACTAGGCACCTCTATTCAGTATTAATTTATATGGTGGTATTCCATTAAGAATTTAAAAATTCCATTGGAAAACGTAATATGACCTGTCAATTTGTTATCGTTGATTTTCTAAAACACAAGTTTTAAGGGTGATAAAATCACTTTATTCAACAATATATCATTTGAATTGATTTTATTTCCAAAAATTTCTCTAATGAAATCATAACGTAATTTTGCAATTCAAATTTTGCTACATTTTTATTTTCTCCTATATCAACGAGACAATTTTTAAATTTATAGTCTCTATTTTGCAACCTTAAATTTTAACTTAAAAATAACTTCATCAAAGAAGCCCACAATATGCTCCTTTTATACAAGATTCCATTATTTTTGTTTGATTACCATGGTGGACGATAGGAATTCTTTATATGTAATTACCAGATGTGACAATAATTTATCGCTGAATACTTTATTATTATTACAAGGTCTTGAAAAAATGTATCTATTGCTTCAAATGCGTATTTCAAAACCATTAAAATTTCACCCCAAATTATGATTTTAATATTTTTTTAAAAAATTCACATTTCGAATTGAGACACATATTACATGTTGTTTACCGTTAATTAATAAATTAATAGCAATTTCAGTCCATGCTATTGTGAACATTGATATATTTAGAGACATTAAATGTTTATTAATACCACTGTGTAAATAACTTTTGCCACTACCGACTGTTCCGTCAATAAAATATAGCTTATTGCCTGTATCGTTTATCGTTACGTTTATTATTAAAACAAATATCAGTTTTCTATCTACAATTAAAGAAATGAGTAATGTTTCTTTAGTTATATTAATGTCTGTATTAGCTCTATAGGTTTCATTACAATCGTAACCATACGTTATTCCATCACATTCTTCATGTGTTAAGAATTATATTGGTATATATTGGTCAGAATTATAGATATTAAAATCATTCAATCTCAATCCATGTAATAATATAATTTTTTCGATATTTTTTAAACCTTCTTTTTGACTTTGATTTTTTCCAATTTTGCATCCATGAAATAAATTTTGTATTTATTATATAATTCTAATGAATTGTGAGGATGCTGGAAAACAAAAATATATGCAAATAATTCACACATAGATTTCGAGAATTTAAATATCGCAGCTTCATTTAGACAACTGTCCCATTCATTATCATCACTAATAAGACCTCCTGCCAAACATGCTTCTTCATATTTAGCGTAAACAATTCTATCTATAGTACTTATATCCATACAGAATTTTGCACCTCGTACATCGAATAATAAGAGGCTCAAAAATGTTTCGCGTTTTTTCGGATTTATTAAGTACATTCTACTTGTAATTGGCTTTTTTGCCTTTGGATATATACAAATACACCATCAATATCACGAACGATATGTATTAATAGCATACATATTATACATGATCCCACAAACCGTGCAGCTACGCGCACCAGGCTGATGTAAATTTAAAAAATGTAACATATTTAAACATTAAGTTTGTTTCTTTATTAAGTGTATTATTTGTTATCATTTAACATCGGCCTTTATGAGATACTAGAGTTTGAACAGCGCGCGTTGCAAGTCCTAACCTAGAAGACATTTGGTCTTCCTGTTTTAGACGATTGCGCACTACATGAGCCAATCACATAACTTCTATCTTGGCATCACAGCATCCGGTCATAACTTTTTGATACAGTGATCGCAATTTCATTGTACTTGTGTAAAAGTTTTAGTACAAAATAAATATCTAATAACGTATTCCAGTATTTAAGAATTATAATTAAATACATTTAAATTATTTTAAACAATTACTAAAAACAAAATAAACATTAAACTTGAATAATGTAGTCAAATCAGTTTTTAAAGGAAACTTTTTAGTTTGAAGCAAATATGATTGGTTAATTTACACGAATATTTGACATTTAATGTTGGTTTATCTATACAAGCTCTTCGTCATTACGTATTTTGATAAAAAATAATTTAATTTATTCTCAAACAATGCATTCGTTTAATTAGCGCAATAGACTGTGAAAACTTTCATATCCAAGTATGTAAATCGCGAATGTATATGTCAATATAATATTTAAATATACTTACTTGGTGTTCTGCTCTGGAGCTCTGCTGCTGTTCTTGATCAGATCTATAGATCGCGTGTCTCCTCTTCTGACGATGTTGGTTCAATCCTGGTTTACTAGTAACAAATCTAGGAGTGCAAATGCTTCCAGTAGTACTCGGCCTCTTTGGTTAGTCCTTTGACTGTCCTACGCTGCGGCTCATGTATTAAAATCGCCCACAATTATTACTGGCTTTCTTCCTGCTATATCCTGCACGTGTCGATCCAAGTATCGTACAAACTATTCGATCGGTGCGTTGGGCGAAGCATAGCAACTGAATATGTGTATACCTGCTAACTTTGCACGAACAAAATCTTCCTCATTGGACATCATTTCTTCCTGGAAAGTAACTTTCCCACACGCCCAAATCGCGGCTTTGTTAGTGTACTCTGTTTCCGATGATGACTCGTCCAGCTCCCTGTACTGCTCACATATGATGGCTACATAAGCTTCAATCACAGACGTATTGATTAAGTAGATCCTATGCGTAAAAGCGTCTGTACTGAGTTGGCTAAGGCGCACGCCTTGGCCGGCCGAAACACGCTGTCGCGAGTGGTCATGGGTTCGATTCCTGGTCACTCAGATTTTTTCCGAGTTGTTTTCAATGGGAAACGTACCCAAGATACCCGCCCTTTCGAGGCAGGTTTTTCAGTATGATTCCGGGTTTCCCTGCCTCGCGGCTTAAGCTGCGTAAATACAAAACAGTGGTAGGGACACTCTGTAGCTAAGGTAGAAACGCAGGTATCTAATCCGATGCATTAGGCGGGGAGCGTGGGTCTTACCGACAAGGAGCTGGTCTCTGAAATATGAGACCTTCTTCGGGGAGGTTACACTAACAATAAGATGACGCCCCTGCAGGGGCAGAGAATGTTGGCTTAACCAGCAAGGTGTGCGTCTGAAACATATCCTCACGGAGATGTCTCTCGGCGAGAAAAAAACAGGTAGAAAAATTACAAGAAAGGGGAATAAGAAAATAGGATCGAGCAATACTTCCTTCCGGAGCCCGAGTCGAATAACAATCATCTGTAAGTAGTCTGGGACTGGTGCTTGATTCTAGGCTAACTTGGAAATAGCAGGTCACACAACTGTATAAGCGTGCTCACTCACTAATGCACAGATTATACTTCTTTAGAAAGAGCCACAATTTCGGACTGCGCAAACATCTCATGCAAGCTCTTTTGTTCCCAATCATTGGCTATTGCTCATTAGATTACTGTGACTTGACACAAAAACCAGACGTTAAGTTACAGAGACTGGTGAATACGGGAATCCGTTACATCTATGGTGTAAGGACGGGCTCACCATCGCCGGACGTAGGAGGTACTTTATGGCCTGTTATCTAAGAAAACTCATCAACACCGCTGTGCCATCCTATATCATGGCGTATTTTGATTTCCACGTTGCATTACGTCCTGTGAGGGGTGAGATGACCCCCCTGAACATTCCCACTTTCTCCACAGAGACGCTGCGAACTTATTCCATATAAGCGCCTCATATCTCTGAAATACAGTGCCCTCTTATCTTCGCGAAAATAGATCAATCTCACTTTTTAAAAATCAGACCAAGCAGTATTTCATCAATCTAGAAAACTCATAAGCATCCTCTCATTAAACTTATTTACTGTACTCGCCACATTCCACAATTATCACAGTATGTTCCCTTCTATGATCTCACTTTCATTCTTCACTCACAGAAAATTTTTATTCTTATCTTTTTGATGTTTTTTTGTACGAAAAAATGTACAGCAATAAAAATAATCTAATCTAATCTAGTCCCAAGCTTTGTTTACCCCGTATGTCAACGTTTTCTGTAACGCTCCCACTCTCGCCACACACCTTTGCCATTGAATGGGGGTTATAGAGGACAGAAGGATAGGATAGCTGCATCATATGAGAAAATAATTATTTAAGTACTTACAATGTGTCCATTACTCCATTACTCTTCCGTCCGCTATACCGTGTTCGATTTCTGGCTGCTATTAGTGTTGAGGGTGGGTAAACGACCGCCTCAGAATGGCTTCTCGGATAGTTTGCGAGGGGTCTCTAGTATCTTCCAAGACGCGTATAGCCTCCCGCACCTCATATCTCGTCTCAGAGGATCTGGACTCGCGCCTTCTCTCCTGCGACTGGTCTCGTTGGCTGTGGTCTCGAGTGGGGAGGAGCGCGTTAAGCGCTGATGCGTGACCGTTGGCTGAAGCCTGTCTCGCTAGTCGTTTCGCCTGTATTGCACCTCTTCCTCCGCCGGGTGCTCAAATTGGTAGGCGGTGTCGTCCGTAAAAACTCCCTGTGCCTTTCGCTACAGCGAGAACACATCAGGAGGGTCACCCCTGAACGGCTCAATTGAGGTAAATGGTGTCCCGTCACAGCTCGGTGCAGTCAAATATGGAGTGACCTCGCCGTCAACAGTAAATACAGTAATTGGCGTCACATTGAATACAAAAGGGTTTCATACCATTGGGCCTGGCTAAATTTGGTGCTTGTGTTAGTGTCTTGTTCAATTTTCCGAAAGCTAGTTACTGCTGATCCCCCATTCCCACTTCAGATTCTTTCTCAACAATTTAACCAATGGCATTTTAATATCTTTGTCATTTAAAAATATATGGGAAAGTCTGTCATCGAATTTTCGCGGCTAAGTCGCGGGCTCATCAACAGTAGAGAAGAGTGAGAGGATATATACAGGGAAAGGAGAGTGAATTTCGTGACGTACAGTCTCGGATACAGGTGAATACTAGATTCGGTGAGAGAGGGTGACCACGCACACACGAGTACTCGTATTTCAGGCGTTTCTACACTGCCGATATATCTTGGTATTGTAGGTTTAATTGTATAGTCGGTATAATCAATATACTTCCTTATCTTAGATTTCAAGATTTCGCATTCGTGGCTATCTATTTCCACATGTTCTACGTTGAAATTTGTTTTATAAGTATCATTACTGAAAACGCAGTTTGCAGACTTAAACTTATTTGTTTTGCAGACTCTTGTTTTATGTTCACCAGCACACTTCAGGCAAATATTACTATTTTTACACTAGGTGCCATTGTGACCAAATCTGCCACAATTAAAACATGGTTTAACATTAATATAATCATAAACTTTGCAGTTTTGATATCCTACAAAGAGTCTATTCTTATTTTCTCTGATGTTTTGGTATATCTCAGCAGTCACTTCCAATATCACAGACTGAAATCCAGTTTTATTGTTCTTATAGGAATTCAGAATCGCACATTTTTTTTTAAAAGCGCTAAAATTTCTCTCATTGATATCATGTTCAATTGTATTGTTGTCCATATTTTCGAAATTATTAATTCCTACTACCTTAAGTTTAGGATTTTCAACTTCTTCTCTATTTACATCACATACGTCTGCAAGTTTACCTTTTAATAGTTCATGTGCTTTGTTGACACTTTCCTCGTTTAGTAGGTTTCCTTTTTTGATAACCTTTTTCGTTTGTATGAATTTGTCAGATAATGGGATACCATTTTGTTTAAACTATCAATACTTTCGTCTTCATCTGTTTTTTTTTTATTATATTATGAACACGTTTAGGCTTTTGAATATTTTTAATACTTGACACTGCTTCAGCAAAAGATTTGCTTCTGACCGACACTGCATCATTCCTATTTTTGTCTAATAATTGCTTTAATAATTTGTTTTTTCCTTCAATTCTGAATTTAGTTCCTTTAAAAGAGCATTTTCACGCGTCAAGTTGACATCTATTAATCCACTATTATCTTCTGATAGATCCTTTTGAAAATCTTCGAGTAACTGCTTTCTCGTTACATTTTTTTCAAAATGCTTCACTTGAATGATTACAATTCTCGCATCGTTACTCAGCGATTTACTGTGTAATTTTGAGGTTAGGTCTACATCCTCATGTTCATGATAGATTCCCAGAACTGAACTCAATAGTATTGCTTTCTCGTTTTTTACAAAATAACTCGTATGATATACTTCTTCACAAATAATGCACACTACTAACTTAACTTTTTGTTTAGGATGACATTTATAAGTTTTTGTTGTGTCACGAAGGAGCAAGCTTCCGCTCACCGCAGTCATCTTGACGAAATTAGATAACAAATTAGGGTACCGAAACAAATTAGATTTCAAAAATTTGGCACTCTCTGAAATAGTAACAATAGTTAGATTTTTCGGCTTATTTGTAGAAGAATTTGTGGCTATAGATGATAAGCATTAGCTGCTTAATAAATACTTCAGACAATCGTTGGATATTCTACTTTCATCTCGAGTTGTTTCAGCAAACGCTAGGTGGTAAATAAAAGTCTGCATTTCATTTCATGCGCATTAATTGTTCAGGAATTATAAGTCACGAGGATTTACGCTTGGGGCCCCTATATTTTATTAAAAATATTATATTCATTATACGATATGTCTACGTGTTATGGGTTTTAATACTTATTATTACAATAATAAAGAATTAAAGAGGCTAAAAACCTTTAAAACCTGAAATTAAAATGATACCACATTTCCGGTGGTAGACATTCATAGGACTTCAATTTGTCCTTATAGGACGCATTGTTTTATGTAGTCTCTATGGGTTTCGGTCACGTGACTTTTACTTCCTGTCTTTTCTCCGATTTGTAGTTTTCTCTGAATTGTTTCCCGGTTATCAACAAAGTTTTTCAACTTGTGATTTCCTTCCATTTGAGTGCAGTCTCATGTAAATTTGTTATCACACCATAGCGTAACTCAATACAACATACTCAATACAGTTTTTCCTGTTATATCTCTGATAGCTTTGTCCAACAAGACAATTTCTTGACAAGCATTGCTCATAGCCAAATACTCAGTTTGGCAGGTAGAGAGTGATATGTATATTTGTTTATAGCTTCTCCACATAATTGACTCTCCATACAATTTAATTTCTTTACAATCTCTGAATCTGGCGTCTGTCATTGCTTCCATGTAATCATTTTCTGCTTTGAAATCAAACCCATTTCTGAGGTTCCTCTGAAATATCCTTTTTACTTCCTTCCAGTCACTCTCTGTGGGTGACAGCTGTTTTCTAAATAAGAAGTTTACTGCAAATGCAATATCAGGTCTGGTAGTTCCTGCCAGATCTAGTAAACTGCCTATAGCTACCCTATATGATGCTTGAGTTGTTATCTGAGCTTCTTCTAAATTTATAAGTTTTCTTCCTCGAACCTGTCTTGTTACCATAGGTGTTTTATGGGGCTTACTATCATTCATATGAAAGCGTTCCAGACATTTCTCTATGTACTCTTATTGCGTCAGTTTTAATATCTTCTGATCTCTATCTCTTGTTATCTTTATACCGAAAAACAGTTTTGGTTCATTCTTACCTGCTAGAATGATGTCATCCACATATAGCAGTAACACTACCATCTAATTCATTTATGTCTTTTTCTAGTCTAAGTTCCATAGCAACTTCTGAGAAACGTTTATTTCATCGCTTCGGACTTATTCTAAGACCGTACAAAGATTTCTGAAGTTTACACACTTTATTTCTTCTGATGGATGGGGCTATTTCTATACCATCTGGTATTTTCATGAATATATCGTCGTCGAGCGTTCCATTCAGGAAGGCTGTCTTCACATCCATCTGATAAGCAGATACATTGAACTTATCGATGATTGCGAATGTCGCTCTGACTATTGGTAATCTAGAGATTGGTGCGTAAGTTTCTCTGAATTCATATTCTTTTCGATCCTTAAATCTTCTGATCACTAATCTTCCGTTGTAGGCCATTTGACCATCTTTTGAAGTTTTCTTTTTGAATACCCTTGGAATCAATTATATGAATCTTTTTGCCATCTTCGACTATAGAGGATCTGTCTACGAGTGTCCATACATTGTTATCTTCCATAGACTTTAACTCTTGTTTTATAGCTTCTAACCGTTTCAGTTTGTCGTCTGAATCAATTCTTGACTTCTTTATAGCTTGACAGGATCTCTGTTCGTGCTATAAAGATATATCCAAATTCATCTTCTTCTGAAGGCATATATCTGGTATCTCCGGTTGAAGTTGATACTTGTAGCAGGTCATGGTTAGTATTTTCTACTTCGACTACTGCTTCTCTGAGATGTGTCCAAGTTCGTCCGTTTGTCCTGGCTTTTTTTTCTAGACATAGTCGCTTTTCTGGTTCTGGTTTCTTAGACTTCGAAGCTTCTGAGTTTTTGTTATCTGCTTTTCTCTTCTGATTTTACACTTTCTTTGATTTTTGATCTTTTGGTATATCTGGTTGTGTTTTAACTTCTGTTGTTGTTTCTAGCGTCTCTAATTTTTGTCTTAGGTCAATTTTGTACACATCCTTATAAACCAGTTTTTCATTGAATTTCACATGTCTAGATGTGATGAATCTCCGAGATTCTGGGTACCATATAACATAACCAGTTTGGGAATATCCTACCATGATTGTACGGTTTGCTCTGTCTGAAAACTTAATTGTGGCATTGGGTATCTTGACATAGGCCAGGCATCCGAAACGTCTGATTTTGTCTAAATGTATATTTCTATTTGGAATCATTTTCTTGATTGGTATCTCTAAATCGATTCCTTTGTGTGGTGTTCTATTATAAATATGGACGGCCACTTCCAAAGCTAGTATCCACATACTTTTAGGTAGACCAATGCTCTGATTCTCCACTGTACGGTTTTATTAAACCTTTTAGCAGTTCCATTATGATGCAGTGTATAAGGAGGTGCGAACTCTCCTTCAATCTTTTCCTTTTCCATAACTTCTGAAAATTTTACTCCAGTAAATTTAGAGCTATTATCCGTTCGGATGAAACACACTTTTTCCACTTTGCCCAGTAAATTTCTTGTAGTTACCAAGAACTTTTCTAGGCAATCTCCAGCTTCACTCTTGTGTTTACTGGAGTATGCTTTGGCAAATCTGGTGTGATCATCAATGAATACTATAATGAATTTATTTTCTCCTGGATATGAGACTGGCTTGATTGGTCCCATTGTGTCTGCATGTATCTTTTCTAATGGTCTTGTTGCTCTGATTCTAACTTCTGGAAACGGCAGGTTTTCCATTTTTGCTAGGACGCAGTTTCGCAGTCTGTTATGGACTTATCGAATTTTATCTTACTGCATTTTTCTTTAGACTTATGTAGCAATAATACATATTGCAGAGAGGAGTGACCTAACTTGATATGCCAGAGCATTCCTTAATTCAGCTTCTTTTCTTGTCTATCTGATTTGTTGTTCACATTGTTTTGTAGATATTTCAGTATCTCTTCTGAAGAATCGTCTAGATTTAGGATTTTCATGTTCAAAATTTGTTCATCTAAATTTGTATCACCAACTTCTCTCTGACCAGATAAATTTTTTTCTTGTTCGGTTTGTTCCTGCTTCTTCTCCCTCCCAATTTCAACAGGATTCATCTGAGTGTTCTCTGATACATTATTTTCTGCTGTTTCGTTTTGATCCTTAAGATCTTTGATATCTGATTGAGATTGTTGCAAGAACTCGGTTACTGATACTATGTTTGCCACACATGAATATTCGTCATAGATTTCTTGATGTTCATCTGATTGATCATGTTTCACTACGTTTAATGAAATTATCCAATTTGACTTTTGCAAGCCCCAGTCAAATATTCATTGTCTGTATTTTTATCGTAGATTTCAAGTATTTTATTATCCAAATAAATATTTAAACCTACGTCTGCAAAACGTCTGAGAGAGGTCAGATTGTCTGAAATATTTTTGGCAACAATTTGTCAAATTTATCTTGTTGATCTCATTTGATTTGGACTTTAAAATTAAATCTTCTTTACCTATATAAATGTTCGCGAATATATTTTTATTTGCACTTCTGATATATTTACGAGGCTCATCTCTCGGATTTTGTTGCTTGAAGTCTGATTATATTGGCTGCTCTGACGTCTTTAAATTTACCATTAACAGCTTGGAAGAAGACCGATCATATCTCTTCCTCTATCAGAGGTATTTTCGTGATACAATTTTCAAGTTTCTAGTACTGTTTCTGAAACGTCAGAATAGAGTAAATTGTCAAGTATGTCTGCAAGATTGTTGGCTTCTAGTTCCGAGTTTAGGTTATCTAACCAAATGTGTAGTGGTACTTGTTTTGTTAATTTGTCGTTTCTTTTTATGCTTACTTTAGAATTAGTTACGTTTAAGCTAATGGATCGTCTGATCTTCTCTGCAAGTTTTGCTGATTTTGCCACTTTTGCTTCGTGTGATAACTTTGTTAAATTGATATTGTTACGAAAATCTGTCTTATTTATGTTTCTCAGTGTGGAACTGGTAGGGTCGTTATTTACATCTGAAGTTAATTTTCTCTAAAGAGAGAGAGAGAGAGAGAGAGAGAGAGAGAGAGAGAGAGAGAGAGAGAGAGAGAAGGGGGGGGGGGGGAGAGTACAACAAACCGTGCGCTCGACTGCGCCGCTAGTCCCGTTCACCTCCAAATAAAAAAAAATCAAATGACATGAGTTTATTTAACTAATAGTGTAATAATATCTAGGCATATGGTATACGTAGTTATAAATAGAGATGGTATATAAAATAAAACAGATTCAAATTAATTTTTGAATTTAATAATAATTTATTGTAAACAAATTGTTGATTGGCAAGGATATATGTTTTTAGGAATGGACGAGGTGGCATAGCCTTTATTAAACATCTATTTTCTGAAAGGTGAATAATCATATTTATTCTTCACTTGTGTAATGACATGGGTTCAGTTTACTATTGAACTCGAGAGATTAAGAATTCTAATTTAGAACTGTAAATTTAAGTTCTGAAATTTTAGTTGTAATTATTATTTTTTTTTTATTTCTTTACGAATTATACTTGCGTGATTCTATATGAATTTACAATGGATTTACTTATCATACGGGCTCGTAACATTTATAAGGTCATTCTTGACTATATAAACGTATTCAACGCACTTCCTTACAAAGCTTAATATATGAGCTGTGACTTTACTAGGTAGGAAAAAAGACAGAAACATGCTATCAAAAAATATTTGCCAAAATATACGTAAATATAACCGTTGTTGTGTTAGTTGTTAGGTAATGATTAAATGTTCTCGGAGATCTTCTTGTGTACGCGCTGAGTCCTGAACCAACCTATCGACGCAGACGTAGCCTTTGTCAATAGGACGACTTAGAGTCGTATTTTTACAGTTTTATGCGGAGGCGGTAGGTTATGGTTGTATGTTTTAAAGCAACGTGGACTTAGGTCAACTCAAAGGTTTAGTCCGGAGACTATTCCCTTCGGCCCAAAATAAAATTAATTTAATACAATATTAATGAGTGTAGGTTTGTTGTTACACTCACTTACGTTTCAAAACAAATAGACGGCGACCCCGTTGCTGCGTTGCATGGCTTATTCTTTTGAAGGTAGGAATCGGAGTGAGCTCCCCTAGCACCGAAAAATCTGCCGCTAAGATAAGCTAAGATATGTTGCCGTATATTAAAGCGACTGGGCCTGCGTAGCCTACATAGAACCACAAAAGGGAAACGGAGCAAAGCATTTCTGAACTCAATGGATATTCATCTTTTTGGGGCCACTGATTGCGATACCGGGATCCGTTTTAGTCCAGCACGTCAAGTTTAAGTTTCAATGAAGGTCAAATCTTGAAAATAAATTCCTATGGATTTTTGGACTTCAAATTCTGAAAGTACGGAAAATTGCACGTTCACATACGCCTATACCTTTTTGTCAATGTGACAAAATAATTTTTTATGCCTGCTTCGAGGACACCTCCACGTGATGATGGCGGGCAACGGATCACCGGCGTAGTCCCTGGGTGGACGCCTTTAAACTGTCATGAAAGGCACAGAGAAGTGTTTTACGATGCAGGCATTGGGAACCCCAGTTTCGGCGATTGGTCATGTAGTTTTAGTGTTTAATGCTTCAAGCTCAAAAATAACTAGACGTAATCAGTGGCTAAATAACTTTATGTGTCGTTTATGCAAATTATGATTTTAAGAACAAAGAAAGAGATTTTAATGAAGAATTCAAGAAACGTTATGAAAAATGTTTTAATATAGATACGAGTGGACTAAAGAATTCCTGTACTCAAACGAAATGTTGTGTTACTTGCCCATTGCGAGTCACAGGAACAAAAAAATAGATTTATGCGTTGCCTACAATCTGGCGGCAGCTACTTGATCATGACACCGATTGTTATTTCTAATTGACAAATATATCTGGGTATAATAAAATGAATAATTCTGCAATATCTGTTCAATCGGTAACTCGTGATGTTTACGTCAGATTGAAGAGGATGAAAGTCAACATAATATACCTATAGGTGAAGTGTTCTAAATAAGAAATTATGATAATGATACAGATATGTCATTTAAAAAATTTGAAGATCAGCAGGTGTCGAATTAAATGAACCACTACAATTTCAAGATGTTGAACATGGTACTTTCCATGGTTTTAATCAAGATGAGCGTGACTTGGTTCAAGACACAGGTCTATCGAAGGAGATTTCCAAATTCTTAGTTTTAAGATTAAAAGAAAAAAATTATTGAGCTCCAGTTACTAAAGTGTATTTCTATCGAGATCGAGATCGGCCATTTCGGAAATTTTTCTCAAAAATAAACCATTTAGTTTATTGCAATGATGTTGCAATATGGATATGTAGAGTACACAGCTGGCGGCTAGTGACTATTTACTGATTCATCAGTGAGAAGTTTGAAGGTTGTCATACCTTTCAATACGAACCAATATGCCCATATACCAGTTGGTCACTCAGTAATCCTAAAAGAAGAGTACAATAACTTCCTTTTTCTACTTGAAAAATTGAATTGCAATACTCATAAATAGCACTCAGTTGGAGATTTTAAAATAACCAGTATTTTATTGAGTCAACAACGCGGAAACCTCTCCGACAAGAATTAATTCCAGGCTCTGAGAACATTGTTAAAGAGAGTCTCATTCCTAGTCATGAAGTTACCCTTCCTCCTTTGCATATTAAACTGGGCTTATTTAAATAGCTAGTCAAAGCTATGAAGATATTAGCAAGTGATGCTTTCATGTATCTATTTGAGAAATTTTCTAATATTTCTGAAGCGAAGATCAACTAACGTATTTTTGATTGTTCTCAAATAAGGCAACTGTTGAAAGATCAAGTGTTCGAAATGAAAATTGCAACGAATAAAAGAGAAGCTTGGAATAGTTTCAAAGAAATCCCATCAAAGTTTTTGGGAAATAACAAAGACCCAGATTATAAAAATATTGTCGACAATCTATTGGAAAACTACCAAAATATAAGATGTTTAATGAATTGGAAAATTCATTTCATCAAGATTTAAAGGAGTTTGAGAACTATGATATCAGATTATTGCTGGTCTTCTAAATTTTTTTGCAGATCTTTTGCAAACAGAAAAACACGTTATTCATGAATTTTAAATTTGTATAATTGAATTGTTAATCACAATACAAATTTTAGATTCATTTGTAATTTATTTACAAAAAATCTACTAAGCGACTATATTCTGATTTGTTCGCATACCAAACTTCTATGTCTGTTTTCAAAGTCTTTCAAATTTAAGCGTGACCTCTCATCCTACATTTAATTCAGATTTTCATGGAATTAATATGTTAATGCAGGAAAAAAATCTTTAAATTTATTTTGTTAAAATATAAGTAATTTGTTTGCTACAAGTCGTGCACACTATAGATAGTATAGTCGAGTATGTAAGTAGGTATGCGCGGGGAACTGTAACAAATAGCAGAGACGAGCGTGCGACAGCGATAGGTATAGGTATAGTTAGACAATAGGCGGACACAGAAGAGAGAGTGTGTAAGGTGGCTCAATAGGTAGCCCGAGCACATGGTGTACTAATCCACCGATAACGTTGTAATCATTAAGTATGTATAATTAAATACTACGGATAAATAATTCGAGTGTGAGAATAAAGTTATGTATAATATTATTTCAACCGTTATTAAACCGCAAATATCCACATTTCTCAACACATTTAAAATCGCATTTTAGTTAATTCACATTTTCTTTTTTTTTTATCATTAATTGTATTATCATTCTCATTTTCAATTCAGCATCTGTAATCGATATCCTTTTTTGAGAATCATAAAGTTGAGTTCAGAAATGCTTCGCCCCGCTTCCCTTTTATCGTCCTGTGCAATATATATTAATACCGACTTGGTAATCACATTAAAGAACTTATGATTGTGATTAATGTATTCCTGCTCCTCTATATAATCTACTGCTTGATTCCTAATCCCCTCGCATTGCTCTTCTGCGACGTTTGGTACGTTCTGAACAGGAGCAACTACTTCCTGCTCATTGTCATGGTGGACGATTACCTCATTCACTAGCACTACATACGTTTCTTCATAGTCAGAATCCTCGGTCGGGTACTCTTCGCGTTCATCATCAGATTGCGATGAACTCGACTTTGCTATTGACGAACCGTGAATATTATCGGCTTTATCGTCGGTTGACAACATATTTGTGTCCTCGCCGTTGACACCAACAACATTATTGGACTTCTTGTAACAGAATACGAAAACTAGTGGTCCTCCTCTATCGGTTGTCCTGACAAATCGTCCTCTGGTAACACTACGTTGAGAACATCAGTGTAATCAATCTATTGTTAATAGTCTAAAATACAATGCACTATTAGTAATGATAACATTTAAACAAGTATGTAACTTACACGGTAGCTGTGAGTGTGCAAGAATGTAAACGAGCGTTATGAGATCAGTGTAGTAATAGACAATTAATGTCATGACTATTCGTGCATTTCGTAGACCATTTTTGTACTGTACAGCAATACCCGGAGAGTAACCGAGGGTGATAAGTAAGGTATAATGGTTACAGGTCGACGTAACGTAAATGTAGACTTAACGTAGACAGTGCTATGATTATATAGGACATTTCTATTGTTTTGTTCCCTCAAAATTATACCCTCGGGAAAAATCTTCGTGCTAAGGCAGTAAACCCAACCAACGGAAAAAATCTGCTACTTTCGCCCCTTGTTGCATAATGTACTATTCATACCAATGTAAAAAAAATTAACCCAACATTCTTTATTTCTAATTAAACATTTAATAAACTCACCATTTTAAAACCCTTATTCCAAATGCGAATTCTCTAATTGTAACTATACTTGGCTCAACCTCCACGGTTAGGCTCTCGGAGCAGATTCCTAATCAAAAATTTTCCTTTGACGCAGCTCGCACCTCCGCGACGCATTTCTCTGCTCTTCCTATTGGCCCACTTACACTAGTCCTATCGAAGCACCCTCTATATCGGTCATTATAGCTCATTGGAGACATTCGTTACGCTCTGTTGCTGCCTCGTCCCGTGTTTATCCTTGCTCTTAGGTTTTCGCCACTCCCTCCTCCTACGCTACTACCCACGCATCTTCCTATTCTACTTCTCTATAATTAGCCACTAAATATCTAATTTATTTAAAACGATTCATTATTTTATTATTTACCGCTGTAGTTTTTTTATAATTTACATTTATTTCCCACTAATAACTTAATCTTAATGTGCCTATAACGTCAAACTACTGTCTTGGCGTCGAAGTTGCAAAATTTAATCTTGTATATCAACTATAAAATTTCCCGTTTGAATAAGTATAAAAATTAATTAATGCACAATATCATGTTACTTCTAGGTTCATGTTGTAGCAGACGCACCTCATGGTGTTAGTTGGGATAGTAAAAAGCATACTGGTTTTGTTGGATTGAAAAATCAAGGCGCAACTTGTTATATGAACTCACTTCTTCAAACTCTATATTTTACAAATCAGGTATTTAATACATTAATCTTTATTCATATATGCACTGATATCCACAACATTATAAGAGAGTACAAAAATAAAAACAAATCTAGTCTCTTCTTGACTGGCGGGCCATACAACGTAGTAACGGGCGATAATAGTTTATTGCGTTCCAAGATCGTAAAGTGGGGCTTTTTTAGACCGAGAGTATAGATCGCAGTACAAGTTGAAGGAGAGATGGAGGGAAGGAGGGAGGGAGAGAGAGAGAGAGAGAGAGAGAGAGAGAGAGAGAGAGAGAGAGAGAGAGAGAGAGAGAGAGAGAGAGAGAGAGAGAGAGAGAGAGAGAGAGAGAGAGAGAGAGAGAGAGAGAGAGAGAGAGAGAGAGAGAGCGAGACAATATGCGTGTGCAGAGCTGTGGGAGTTGGGGAATGTTCCTTCTATCTGAGGTGTAAATGGTGGAGGCATGAGCACTACATATAGCTAAGTCAATTTGTAACCCGATCCACAACAGATGCGTTCACAAATTATAAGGTGTATGCTTATAGGCCAGTCAAATTAGCTTTTTGAATTCCCAAAATTCCAACAAGTGAGTTTGATGTCTTAAATGGCTCGGATAAGCATGCAGAATGATAATATAAGAATGGCAGCGGCTAATTTTGTAAAGTTGTGACAGTGCACACGCTCACTAACCGAGCATGTGCCCAGCACACATACGCAAGCACACATGCATACAGGGCACTCACAAACACACTTGAAGCACGGCAAGGCGAGTATCTAGGCAGCAGGAGCCGCACGCGAAGCATAAACAAAGTAGGAGAGAGAGTAGCGCGGAGAGAAAACAACAGATTATATAACACGGCACTGAATAGCGCCATAAGAGAAAGAGAGAAAGAAAGTGTCTCAAGCCAAACTAACACAAAGGGCCCGAGACAAGAACGAGAGATGAGTCGAGTACTCAGCGAGACTCATCGGCTTTAAACGTTCGGCTGTGGTAGCGAACGGACATAACCGGCCACTCTGGGGAGAGTCGACGAGCACGAGTAGCCGTCAGAGCACCATCCACAAGGACAGCGCGGCGACTATGACAAGCGTCTACCGTGAGTTGCGACGGGTCGGCAAACAGCCCACACGTCTTTCTCTCTTTCTCTCTCCCTCTCTCTCTCTCTCTCTCCCTATCTCCCCTCTCCCCCTCTCCCTCCCTCCCTCTCTCTGCCTCTCTCTCTCCCTCTCTCCGTCTCTCTCTCTCTCCCTCTCTCTCTCCCTCCCCCCCCCCTCTCCCCCTCTCTCTCTCCCTCTCTCTCCCTCTCCCCCTCTCGCCAATGCCACCTAGAGGAGCTCGATTCCTGTTCCGAGAGGATGAGCGCTAATGCCGAAAGGATAATGGGCCGGGCTGCGCAAAATCATCTCAAACTGAACGTACTCAAAATTCAGGCGATCGTCCGGGGCTCCTCCTATTATATAAACGCTCTAACTTCCACTGCTAATACCTGTATTAAAATAGGAGAGGCCCGGATTGAATATCGGTCGACAGTGCATAGCCTGGGGCTAGTGCTTGATTCTAAAATCACCTGGAAAGAGCACGTTACCCAACTGTGTAAACGTGCACACTCGCTCATGTACAGATTGTATTTTTTTTAGAAAAAGCACTGATTTCGAGCTGCGCAAGCATCTTGTGCAAGCTTTACTTATTCCCATCATTGACTGCTGTTCATTGGTATACTGTGACCTCTTACAAGAACTAGATGTCAAACTACAGAGACTGGTGAACACAGGAATACGTTACATCTATGGTATAAGGAGGGACGAGCATATCGCCTGCTACAGGCGTAAGTTGCAATGGCTCACCACCGCCGGACGTAGGAAGTACTTAACGGCCTGTTTTCTAAGAAAACTCTTCAATACCGCTGTTCCATCCTATATCTTGGCCTTCTTTGACTTCCACATCGCACTCCGCCCAGTGAGGGGCGAGGCGACTCCCCTGGACATCCCTGTTTTCGCCACAGAGACGCTGAGGAATTCATTCCACGTAAGCGCCTCATATCTCTGGAATTCATTACCAGCTCATCTCCGCAACGTTAGATGATTACCTCCTTTCAAACGTCAGGTCAGGCAACATTTCCTCAATCTCCAAAAAAATTCTCACCCCATCTACAACATGCATACCTCACTCATCCAAGCATTCATCTCACACCCTTACTCATATATGCATCCTCATTCTCCTTTGTAATTCAAAATTTTAAACTGTGTATTTTTCTTTAAATTGTTTTTATAACACCCTTGTAAATATTTACTGTATCTTGTAACTATTTTGTACAACAAAATGTACAGCAAAATAAATCTCATCTCTCTCTCTCTCTCTGCCCCTCTCTCTCTCTCCCTCACTCCCCCCCTCTCCTGTTTCAATGATGGACGCACAGGATTTCTGAATATTATGAGGAAGTTTGACATCAGCCCAGGATGTGCAGCAGTGGATTAGACCAATACAAGCAACGATGCCAGACTCTTTCATGCAGAAAGAAAAACATTAAGCAGTACCGTAGAGGCCCGGACTATCAGAAGAAGAATACGAGAGGGAATCTCAGAGGAATCATATGCAGCAGGAGCGTACTAAGGTATTTATTATAAATGTATTTATTATAAATCTTGATTTTAACTAATGATTATATTTTATTGCCACTAATTTGTATTTATTATTTAATTTATTTAATAAAATAAATAAATAAATATAATTTAGTTCCTAAATTATATTTATTCCCTCTAGAATGTTAATTTTTTATTTTATTCTTTACAGAGCTGGTATAAAACGTCTCTCTCAAAAGTGACAGGTGAGGTTATGGATGTATAGCAGACTCAATAAATGACTACAATGCTTTGTCTATGTGACAAAAATGATAAGTATTATTAACTAAGTTAAGTGTGATAAGTGCAGTGTACTTAAATTTCTAATTTTTGTGTTTTTTTCTGATTTCAGCTTATGCAACAACAAAAGAGCGGTTCAACCCAAGCCAACCGTGGAATATTGGTGCCAACTGGAGGATACGCTTATCTAAAGCATTAGAAAGAGTAGATAAGATCCTGAACATATTAGATAAGTATTAATTATAGCTAATATAATTGAAATCTTGATTGTTAAATATCTCATAATATTGTTTTTCTGAATTTTAGCTCACTGTCCGTAGGATTCCAAGGGAACGCATGGTTGAATTGGGCTCAAACTTTGTGGAGATACTTGTTAAAGGAATACTTTCAGTATAGGCGGAGGGATTTTGAATTGAACGAGTAGAATAGATTCAACATTAATAAAAGTAATAAAATTATTGCAAAATAGGTGTAATATTGCAATTATTTAAACCAAAATATACTTCTACTAGCTCAAATAAAAATTCCTCCGCTCATACTGAAAATACATGTATAAAGAGTATCTCCATAAAATTTTAGCCCTTCTAAATAAAAATTTAGATATTTAATATTTATTGTAAGTACTTTTATAGACAAAGACTCTTTTTCAATTATATTTTAAAATTAAAATCTAATATTGAATTTTTTGTTTCAGATTTTAAAGGTAGTTTGTCCCCTTAAGCGCCTCCTGACAAGTTTGCTACTGATTGATTTCATTAAAGCTTTTGACACTATTTCACCATCTAAATTCTTTCGCAAGCTGATTGGAATGGGTTTCTCTAGGTTAACGGTCATGTCGGTTCGATCATTCATGACGGGACGTAATCAGAGAGTGGTTACCACAACAGATGCGGAATTTGATTACTTAACAACTATCCTTGGTATCCCACAGGGCTTGATACTGGAGCCTCTTCTCTTCGGCGTGTACATCAATGATTTAAAAGATGTTTTGTATAATTTTAAAAGCCCACGGTGGTGTTTGGATGAGGATGTCATGCACCTGTTATAGGCGGATGACCTGCAGGTATATACTCAGCTCACGAGGGATGATCTATTTGAGATGGGGGTGGGACGAATGTCGGTTGTGGCGCGCTCTGTATCCGCTTAGGCATCTGAGAATGTGCTGCACCTCAACACAAAGAAAACGCAGGCAATCATTTTCAGTTCCGAGCACAACATAAATCAGCTTCAGAGGCTGAACCTGCAGGGTATTGGGGTTCAGGATGGTTTTTCCGTATCCTTTGTCGATGTAGTAAAGAGCCTTGGTGTGATCATGGACTCTAAACTTACACGGAAACCACAGGCGGATGCTATCAGCCGCAAGGTTAACAGCGCCCTTTATAGGCTGAGATCTTTTACACCTATATCTTTTCTCACCTGGACCATTGCTCGGTGGTTTATCTGGATGTGTTGGAGGAGCTTCAGACGAGACTATAGAGGTTGCAGAATTCATTTGTGAGATAAATTAAGGGTGTTGGACTGGGCGAGCGCATCACCCCTCACCGAAGCGAACTGAACTGTTTGGACGTTAGTGATCGAAGAGCCTATTTCGCAGCAGTACTTGTATACAAGAGTTATTCTACCAGTATACTGGTAGTTTTTAATGGTTTGGCACTCTTCTTGGCATCACATGCATGGATCATTTTCCTATCACCTGCTTAGCCTTACTGTTGCCTTTTCGAAGATTTGCATTTCTTCCAGGGACATTAAGAGCATCTCCTTAATATAATGTTTTCCAACCGCTTCAACTGAGTATTGCTAACATACGACAAAAAAATTCTAGATCCTGTGTCACCTCTTTTGAAGGAGTTGTTGCGACCCAGGTTAAATGGTAGCAAGTCTAGGAGAGCGAATACTTCCATTAGCATCTGGCCTTTGTGGTTGGTCCTTCGGCTGCCCCCTCTACGGTCCACGCGTTAAAATGACCTGCAATAATTACTGTCTTTCTTCCAGGAACATCTAGCACCAGCCAATGTAACAGTTGTTCGAAATATTCAATTGGTACGATTGGAGAGGCGTAGCAGCTGTAAATGTAAATGCTTGCTAGCTTAGCGCGTACGAATCCTTCACAAGTCATCATTTTTTCTTAAAAATAACAGCACAATAATCCTAGATTGCTGCTATTCCAGTACTGTCCGCAAACTCCGCTGATTTGTCTAGGTTCCTATATTGTTTGCACATTTAGTAGGTCTTGTGCTGTCTTGCAGTGATTAAGGTTCAACTGCACTATCTTCATTTTTCGGTTCTGACTAGGGATCCTACTGAGGTTCGGTAGATTGGGTATACGTAACCAACTGCATTGTCACTTTTCTTTTCTCGGTCGTGTTCCTTACAATGTACCCAGATCGGTTCGTTTTGTAGCTCAGCAATTTTTGGCAATATGAGCAAAACGAAGACATTCGAAGCACCTAAGTGGTTGTGTGTTCCGGTTCATCGCTCTGATTCGACAGACCACCTATCCTCATTTTCTGTTTTACTAATATCCGCAAACCTTCCGCATATCATCTTTCACGCTCTTATGGATTTTACGTGCTGGTTCTACCACTGAATGCATCCTCTCTATATTCGCCTACAGCTTATCAAGTAGGTCTTGCTCTGTGGCCTCTGCTTTCTTGATTTTACTCCAGACACCCTGCACCCTCCTACTTTCGTCATCATCACCATACGTGTTTGGGATGCTGATACTTCCAGATTTGACTAGAGTAGATTTTTTTGATTCAGTGTACATTGTGTCGTACAAATGAAAATTATAGTATACATGTAGTAATAGTACATAAAAATTGTGAGTGCCTGTGTGAGAAAGAAAATGTAAAATTCTCTAGTGTAAGTGAGGTTAAATGAGATGATAAAGATGTGATGAATGAAGACCGGATTTTTTAGTGTGTAAAAGTACTGTCTGGCATGTAATGTAATGATGCAAAAGAGTGACGGTAACGACATCAACAGGTGAGAAACGCTTTTGTGAAATGAATTCGTCATCATTTCAGTCGTAAAGGTGAGGATGTTCGGGGTCTTCCCACCCCTCAGTAGCCGAGTGCGACGTAGAGGTCAAAATAGGCAATCATATAAGATGGTATAGCTGTGTGAAAGAGTTTTCTAAGAAAACAGGCCATAAAGTACTTCCTGCATTCTTCTGTAAGGAGTGAGTTCGTTGGGGAGCAGCAGTGTATGCACGAGATGTTTACACAGTCTAAGATTGGTATTCTTCCTGAAAAAGAATAGTCTGTCCATTAGAGAATGAGCACCTTTACGCAATTGTGTAATATGCTCTTTTCAGCTTAATTTGGAATTAAGCACCACTCCCGAACTACGCACAGATGATTCAAAATCGATCTGGATTTCCTATATTGATAGAAAGGTTAGCTGCTGATTGTAAAGCATTTATGTGGTAGAGGAAGCCCAGGTCTTATTTTTCAGAATATTTAGTATAATATGGTTCTGTGCAGCCCAGTCTATTGTTAGCACTCATCTACACAGAATAGGATCGAGCTTCTGAAGGTGGCATTGGCTGTAAATCTGCAAGTAATCTACATATAGTTGGTGGAATACATCAGAGTTTAGAAAGAGACTGTTATCATTGATGGATAACACCAACAGCAGAGAACTGAGGACGGACCTCTGCGGCACTCCCGCATTTAGGGGGTGAAAGGTGGAGAGATTTTAACTTTACACGCGGTGTTAAACGCCTTGCTGAAGTGTAAGAGCAGAAGAATTACGACCTTCTTTTCCATCCTAAGCCTGACATCATCAGTCAAATTGATTAAAGCAGAGACTATGACACTTGAAGGTCGAAACTATCTCTCCTGGCCTAGTATCTCTAAATGCTCACGCTCCTGAGGTCTTTATCCCATTCCAAATCGGTTAGTGCTCCCTTGGCGACGATTAGTATTTAGTATATTAGTATCGTCCCAGCCGCTGAGCCTCTAAAGTGATCTACACTGAAAAAAATTTGGTAACCGGGGACTTCGATTTTTTTTTTGGAATCCTACAACGTTATTTATAGTTGAGGGGTACAAACTCGAAAATTAAAATGTAAGAACTCCACAATGGTATTGTAAGACTTCACTAATATGTTCAAATCAAACAAGCCTAAATTCCAGTCGCTATACTCCCAATTCGGTGTTGCGACAGTTCAATGACGCGTTGAGCGTTCGTAGCTCCGCAACGCGGTAGCGCGGCATCTCGATAATGGGCGTCTTAGACGCCCTTTAGTAGAGCTGTGTTAATACCGTGAATGGGAGTTGCTCTTCTCTCATTGGCTCGTTTCACGAGACTTATTTGATACTAGGAAACTTGGGCGCGATACGCGCGCGTCATGATTTATATTTTTGAATATAACACTCAATCATCAAAAAGTATTATTTTTCGAAGTTATTAATGTATAAATAATTAAAATAATAAAATAAACCGAGTATAAACGTAAAAAAAAAAATTGGCAAATATTTGGTCAGTTTTGGTGTATTAAATAAATTGTCACCCTAACATTGTTGTATATCACTTTGTTTGAAAATAAAAATTAATTCTACTTTCATATCATATATTTCTAATAATGTAACATCGATGATAGCAATTATAGATACATTTAATAATGTTAATATTATTTTAATTGACTCGTTAATTAAAATTAAAGCATACAGGAGAATAGTTTAAACATAGCATTGAATAAAATAAAATTTGTCTAATGTCTGAGAACGTAATTAATTGTAAAATGAGTATGTTATAAATATAATTCTTTATAAATATAATTTTTTACTCGTATTTCCTGTCTTGGATTTCCAAGATATATTTTGAGGGAATCTCAAGATCTAACTCTAGACATAGCCACATAGAACTGCACGTGATTAAAAACATCTCTATCGCAGATCTATAATAATATTATTAAATGCTTGACCTTGTAATTTATATTAATAGTCATTGCAAAAGCTAGTTTGATAGGAAATTGTCTTCTTTCAAATGTAAACGAATATTCGTGTTCGCAGTACAATGTGATGCGGTTTATAAAAACAACACCCGCTTTGTCACCAGTTAAAATTATACATTTTAATAAATGATTAGAAAAATCTATTATTCTTAATCTTATTCCATTGTATAAACCTCCACTGATACTTATATTTCTCATAAGCATTACAATACAATGATTTCTTAAGCTTAATTTATAAGGTGGTAGACTAGATGGATTTAATGAGTTTAAATATTCTAGTGAAAGTACTTCATTAATTATATATTATATAAGGATTATATAATATAATATATACGGATTTTGGAAAAATAATAAAAATATTTTATATCAATAACGAAATTTACTTTCTTGTAAGTCACGTAAACCTTTTTTTCTATTGTAAATATTATGCATATAAAGTTGATGTGCAGGATGAACCTTAGGCGGTCTTTAATGTAAAATCATTACCTAAAATAGGGCCGTGTTTATTGACACAAATTAAAAGAAACACCTATGTAACATTAAAATATGATATTTAATAATAAAAGACTTACAAATACTAACTCACGCACAAGTTTATTTATTTATTAAACTACTATAACAGTGTAAGGTTCGGATTTATACGGACCGAGTTGTGAGTGTCTAAGGGAACTAGCCTTGGCTCGAGAGCCTTCAGCTACGGAGTATGGATAGGACACGAAGGTGAAAGAGTGCGCGGGCGGGACTGTGAGTGGACGGAGCGATACGGACAGTAACTGAAATACACAGGAATTAAGTACAATTTGTTATCTTTTTATTTGGTCCAAGCCGTTGAAACACCAGAGTAATCTAATCGTTGGTTGTTACGTCTTTATTATTCTTATATTGTTGTTTAATATAATTTGTAATTATGATGAGTGCGTTACTCTAACTTACTCTATATCTCGGGCGGAGATACGTGACTTAAGCTACACAGACGACTGCCGTGGTGAAGTTGATTTTACTAAGGCTAGTAGCTGCTGTGGCGATCACTAACGCAGTGGCGTTACCGATGAAATCCTCCGTCTCCTACGCTCGCCTCAATGCATACGAGGCGGCGGGCCGCGTCGGACCTGGGCGCCAGGCACCGGAGTGCCAGGGATCCCACGATCCCCTTACCTTGAGACGCCGCCCCGTGTCGAAACATCACTTCGTCCACCTGCTCGGCTATCCAGTATTCGAATTAACACACATAGAAAATGAAACAATCACACGAGGTCGTGGGTAATAGTACAGAATGAATGATCAGGGTTAGCGTTGAACTATCTCTGTATTTCAGTTAACAATCTTTCTTCGTTATTAATTTACATTCTGGCGATCTCCAGTCGCGCGCCTTACCAAACTACGACGTTCCTGTCGATCTCACTCATACTGTGACTCACAAGTCACCGCGCCGAGGTTCGAGCGAGGAAAATACCGACGCACGCCCTGAGCGCGTACATTTGGCATGGATTTGGCGTTTCTGTCCAGGACAGCAGAGGTGTCTGTCGTGACTGACGCTGGCCATTTGTTCTTGTTATAGTACCGTAGTTGTGATCGCTTTCTGCAGTAAACGCCTCGATTCTGCCGTATCCTCTCACATAGTTTGTCATCTCTGTTCTGTCGCAGCCTGTCTATCAATTTTACTTTTTTTCTCGTGGTTCTACTCAGATTTTTACTGGATATCCCCACGGCGTGTTCGCTGCTTTTCATTGTTCCAAACGTACCTCTTGCCGTCAGATAACGGCTTTCTTTGCTTCCCTAACCTATTATTAACACTCTAGTATTGCTTGGTCGTAAAAAATCACTTTGCCGTAGTATATTTATTTATTTAGTTCAGTACTTTAGTGTTAATTTGTAAGAAAAACGGGCGCCGGACATAATTATATTCAAGAGAGAGAGAGAATGGAATAAAATAAATCTTTATTTGAGCAGGTCAAAAATATACATAATACACTCAATACATTTTCATTTTTTTAGCGGCAACCATAGATAGAGATGGTTGCCCGCTTTGCTTCCTCCTACAGGAAGCTTTACAATAGTAAAATTTTCAGTTTCGCTAAAACTTCATAGAAACATGTTTTTAGATATTAGAAGTTCGAATTACGTGTTTTTAGGAAATGTCCGCATAGATGTGTGTGTGTGTGTGTATACCGTGATATTTCTAAAACTACTCAGTCAATATCAATCAAATTTGACATGCATATCTATTTTTGGGTTCTGAATTCGGGAAAAACATTTATTTTTTAATTTTTCAATTATTTTTTATAGCCAATTTTTGACTTTTAAAAAACATTATTTTCATTTTTTTTATCATTTACTTGTTACAAACAATGCAGCTAAAATGCATTTAAAAGATAATAAAATGACCTATTTTTCCCCGTTTGGTCCTCGGGATTGACCGCTCCGTTCGGCAGATAAATGAAAAAGGTGATGTTTTTTTAAAAATTCATATCTCTAAAACTAAACATCATAACCTCACGAAAAAAATATGTTGATGGGTTACGTGTCAAACTATATTCCATTCAAATTTCATGTGATTTTACTACTTATTTTTTTAGTAATAAATCGAAAACTGATAAAAATGAGTTTTTTTTGAATCTCAATTACGAGCGTAAAAAGGCCTTATTGCACTTGAAATTGTGGGAAAGATAGATCTTTTGATTACCTCGGGTAAGTTCTTTTCGCAGCTCATGAAAATGATTAGTTGAAAAGATATTAAAATACAAATTCTTTGTCTCTTACCCTGTATAACCTGTATAACTGAAAATTATTATTTTTATTAATCCTTATAACTCGCTAACGAAAACTCAGAATGTTTTTACAATATTCATGGTTCGGAGAAAATGAAATGCATTATTAAATTAATATACTTAAACGATACATACGAACAAGGAACAATAGATTAGTTTGGAGGAAGCTACGTGCTAATGAATTGGCAGCGGTTTTTTACTCTATCACGTTGAACATAGTAATTTACATTTAACACATTCAAAACAATATATTGTTAGTGCCATGCCGTCACATCTTTATGCTTACATAGCTTAGATAATATCACAGCCGCAATTCAGTCCGTGGTTGGTCCGTTGAATAGATGGTTGCGCAGTGCCGCCCTGAAACGCGACAGCGAGGCCACAGAACGGAGCTCCTGACGAATGGACGTGCAAAGGATGGCACCATATGAGCGAAACGAGCTCAAGCCTTTATTTGTGCGCAACCTTGGCACCGTCAAGTCTCCAGACATTCTTCCAGAAGTTTTGAACTGGTTTCTTTCCAAAAGGGTTGGAAGATACGGCGGCTGTTCCATGCAAAATTTCTTATAAATTAACACCGCCGCGAAATAGGTACGTCTATCTTGAATACTCAACTAGCCCAGATATCTTCTGTGTGGAGTCTCTAGCTCACATGACATATCAAGATACACTACAGAACAATAATCTAAGTGAGACATGATTGGAGAACACGCCAGCTGCCTTCGCAACATCTCGGAGGTACTGGATCTTAATTATCTTAGGTCATAGAGGGCCCGGTTAACCTTTCGATTAACTGCATCCAACTGTGATTTTCATGTAAGTTTAGAATCCATTACTACTCCAAGATTAGTTACCTCATCAATGAAAGCAACGAAGACACCATTTTGCACTTTCATACCAGGAAAGTTCAAGCTCTGTGCATAGTTTATATTGTGATCGGACCCGAAAATTATTGGGTTATTGGAAAATGATTGCCTTAGTCATGCGCCACCGTCGACTGCGCTCTACACCAATGCAAAGATCGTTCCTTGTGATCTGAGTGTACGCTTACAAATCGTCCACGTAAAGCAAATGAGCAACGCTATCAGATAGTTGTCCTTGAAAACGGAAATGCTAAGGTTGGTCGTTAACCACTTTGATACTCCATTTGGTCTTGTAACCGCTCTCTGGTTATGTCCCGTCATAAAGAAATTAATCTACAGAACCATCGATCTAGAAAACACTATTCCGATCAGCTTGCAAAGTAATCAGAGGAGGATATCGTATCAAACGCTTTATTAAAGTCGAATAGTAACAGGATGGTCATCAGTTGTTTGTCAGTGTCGATTCCTGTCCTTATGTCCTCAGTTAGTTTAGTGGTGCTGTCTGCATAGAATTATTCGGACGGTAACCAGTTTGGAGAGGATGAAGTACCTGGTCATGCACGAGCTTTTCGAAGACCTTAGAAAGAAAGCACAAAAGGTCTATCGAATGAAATCCGAGGCATCTGATGGAATCACTGTTTTTATAATAGCGATGACATTTTGAGGTATCCCGCACTCACTCTTTGCCTGAGACGAGAAATGAGCGCGAGGACAACGTCAGTAAAGCTGACGTCACAAAATATGAAACCACCCTTGCTGGCCGTCGAAATAATGCTGCCCAAGTCCGCCCCACGCTCAAGTCTTAAAATGAAGATCCCAGAGAAATGGCTGTTCAGTTCATTCGGAGTAAAGCTGTGTAGCTCTGATTTTACGTTCGAAACCAGACCCAAATTTCGTAACTCGTTCCATACCTTCTTTGGTATTTCTTGCTCAGCGCGTCAAAGATTCTTTTGCGTATAAAAGCCTCTCGTGCTTGGGCAGTACGCTCTTCTGCCTCTCCTGTAAGAGTCTGGTAATCTGTCCATAAATCAGTACGTCTAGTACGTTTTGTATCGACTGTGGAATGCGTTTCGTCTTTTGTGTAAATCTATAGTATCGTCATCTACTCATGGTAGACAACCCTTTTTCCTGGGTCTAAATTCTTTCAGCAGTGCACGTTGGTCAATGACATCCATAATATTTTGACAAAGATTTTGCAGCCAATTGTCGACACCGCTGTCGGAATAACATAGCGACGACCAATAAAGCCTCTGAAAGGTGAATGTTTCGTAGTTTGAATATGGATCTCAACGTCAATGATATTGTGCTTGCTTGGGAAGGTCGCCAGTGAGTTGTTTGCTTTCAGCACTATATTGTCTTCGTCCATATAGATAACGTCAATCCATGTTCTGCTAACTTCAGACTTAGCTCACAAGCAAGCTCCCGAAAAAACTCTGTGTCTTGAAAGGTCGACATCATGTTGGCATTAAGATCCCCCATCACAATTCTGAACACCAAGCCCATTAAGTATCTTCGCAGATCGTACGCGTGTTACTCCCTGACTATTCTAAATTGAATAGATAGGAACGTAATGATATGTGTAGTGTCGAGGTAATAAGAAATTGTTAATTCGCGCCTAACACTCTTACTGTTGGTAGAATAAATGTGAAACTTACTTGTACGTTGAACATGGTACTAGTTGAATAGATTGCAGCTATTGATTCGTACTGGGTAATTTGGATTTTTTCGCAAATGAATATAACTCACAAGATCCCTTTTTCGGTAAACCTATCGTTTATTCAGATAATTTTAGAAGTAAAAGTAAATAATCAATCTTATTTCGATATCAAATAATATTCTCATTTAATTTAAAGAGCTAAGACTTTTAGTTTATAAAATCTGTATACTTAGACTTTGTAAGAAATGTGTAATTGCGGCTAGGCGGTTTTTTAGTGTTAAAGTAATCGACACCGATTGTTGGACCGGCGCGGTACGGAGCTCGTGACTGACGACGAAAGTCATACAAAGCTTATTTAAACATTTAAACCTTCGCATACTTCTAAAATTCGGCCATTTGTTTCGCAAGGTAAAACGAAATCGTATTACAAAATATCTATAATATCGAATCAAAATGGCGTCGGGGGGCAGTCGGCCTCCTGATGCTACGCTAGAAAAATATTACAAATGTCATCCTAGTACTAAAGTAGGATCGGTAGTGTGCATTGTGTGTAGTGAATTTTTTCATACAAACGAATTTGTAGCAAAATATAATTCTGGAGTTCCTGTAAAGTTACTGAATAACTCGTTTGTTATTTGTCAAGAACATTCTAACCTGGCTTTGACTTCGAAGCTGCCATATGGTAAGCTGTCAGCAGAAACAACTGAGTTCATTGCCCAGCTGAAAAGTGTTGACAGAGAAGCGACAAAACAAGAATTGCTCTCGGAAATCGAGGAAATCGGTTTAAATAAAACCAAAGGACTAAATGATACTGTTTTTGAAGATTTAAATGAAGTTGAAACACTAAAAGTGGAGAACAGCCTTCTCAAACAACTACTGAGAGAAGTGCAAGATAAAAATAAGTTATTAAACGACTTGTTAACAAAAGAAAAAGCAAGTAATAACAGTGTTAATTTTATCAAAAAAGTGTCATACGCTGATAGTGTCAAATAAATACCTGCTAAACCTAGAGACAAAAAAGTGCCAAAACTAATTATAAAGAAAACAGATAAAAATGACAATACTAACATAAGTAAAACAGTGTATAACTGCATTACAAAGGACAAAACAATACAAACAAAAAAAGTTACAAATAAAAACAACGATCTGTTAATAATAAACTGCATGAATCTAGAAAGTGTGCAAAAGATTAAAAGTGCTCTAACAGACAAATTAAAAAACGGTTGCAAAATTGAAACAGAACAAATTAAAAAACCAATAATGAAAGTGATAGGAATAGACAATGTGTTTAAAAACAAAGAAGAACTCGAAAATGATATTAACCAAAGAAATTTTAGCAACATGGAAGATAAATGTAAAGTTCTACATAGTTTCCATAGTTCAAAAAATGCAATTTGTGCTATTATTGAGGTGACATCTAACATATATAAAACAATAAAAGAAAACAGAAGTAAAATGTTCATCGCATATCAAAACTGTAAAGTATTTGATATCATAAATACAAGTCCATGCAACAAATGCGCGAGATTCGGACACGGTGGCAAGAATTGCGAAAATAACGCAACGTGTCACAAATGCGCTGGCGATCATATAGCGTCAGAGTGCAAAAGTGACCAGCTCAAATGTCCAAATTGTGATTTTCGCAATAATAAAAACAAGACCAAATATAATACAAATCATAGTGCCATAGACAGCCAAATGTGCGAAATTCTCAAATTTAAAATAAAAAAATTCATCGAATCCACTGACTATCCCCTGCTACCTACTTACCAGAGATACTTCGGGAAAGTAGAAAACAGCTTTGATATAAACACAACAGCGAGACAGACGGTAAGGAAGGTAACTACAACTGTACACTCGTGTGTGCAGAGGATCAATCAAAACAATATATCAGACACCGAAAGTGCACTGCATAAGTAATTTATATCAAAAATGGAAGAATTTGAAAGTAGTGAAATTAGACTAGATAATATCAAAGAATTAGATAAAAATCTAGAGAATAAAGAATTTTTACTATGCGTAAATATTAGAAGTTTAAATCAAAATTTCAATAAATTAGTTATTTTTCTTAACAGTCTCCAAACAAAACCAAGTATTATTGTCTGTACTGAGACATGGAATTTAAAATACCATGATATGTTCCATCTAGATGAATACAAAAGCTATTATAATAACAGCCATATAAATCAAAATGATGGAGTTGTAATTTATATTCATGAAAGTATTAATGAAGCAACTGAAATCTTACAAATAAATAATTTAAAAATTTTAAGTACAAAAATCACCTTACAAAACAATGATGAAATTACCATCTCATCTCTGTGTAGAAGTGACAGTCTCACGAAATCAGAATTTGTCTTAGATATGAAAGCTCTACTAGAAGGTAACAAATCAAACAAAAATAACATTATAGTAGGTGACTTTAATGTTGACATAAATAGTAGCGAAACAATAGACCAAGAATTTTTGCAGATTATGCTAGAAAATGGCTACTATCCTGGAATTAAAGATATTACTAGACCCGCTATTACTGATTGTAATAGGGGAAGTTGTATTGATAATTTCTACATAAAGTCTAACAACATTGAACACAAAACATATGCTTTGACAATACCTTTTAATGATCACTACCCTATTTTCATGACCATCAAGAGTAGCAAAAATAAAAAGAAAAATACAGACAATACACACATAAATTATCAAAAGCTACACAGAATTGCAAGTTTGCAGAAATGGTCTGACGTTGCTGAAACAGAAGACCCAAATAAAGCTATAGACAGGCTAATACAAGTGATACAAAAATGCATGAAAGATGCAGAGTGCAGCACTAAAAAACGTAAACAAAGAGACATGAGACCTGGAAAATCATGGATAACTAGTGCAATAATGACTTCATGCAACAAAAAAGAGCAGCTATATAAAATTTGGAAGCAAGATCCAACGAATACAGGAAAAAGAAAAAATTATCAAGATTATGTGAAATCATTAAATCAAATTATTAATAAAGCCAAGGAAAAAATGAAGATTCTAAAATAACTGACTCAGATTTAATAGCAGAACAAATGAATGATTTTTTGACCAACGTAGGTATAAAATTGAGTGAACAGATTGAGTCAAACGAAGCAATTCCTTTACCACCAGCCAATAATAAAAATATCTTTATCTTTCCAACTAATAACATCGAAGTTCATAAAACTATAAAAAGCTTAAAAAACAAAAATGGAGGCATAGATGGCATAAATGCAGCTTGTCTAAAAAAAATTGCAGAACATATCAGCGACCCAATAGCGACTATTATAAACAGTTGCATTGAGAAAGGAACCTGGCCAGATGAACTTAAAAAAGCAGAAATCATACCAATTCAGAAGGCAAAAGAAAAATTTCTCATAAATAACTACAGACCAATTTCCTTAATCTCTAATATAGCAAATATTTTTGAAAAAATTCTGCACAACCGTCTAATAAGTTTTATTAACAAGCACAAAATTATCTCCGACAAACAATTCGGTTTTAGAAAAGGAAAGAGTACAAAAGATGCGTTGAACTTAATCACTAATCTGATTTACAATCAGCTGGACAACAGTAAACCAATTGCAGTCACTTTTCTTGATTTAGCCAAGGCCTTCGATACAGTAAACCATCAAATATTGTTAAAGAAGCTATACAATAAGGAATCAGAGGTAATGCACATCAACTTCTAACAAGTTACCTAACAAATCGAAAGCAAAGAGTAAAAGTCAACAATAAAGCAAGTTCATATAAAACAGTTAATACCGGAGTCCCGCAAGGAACGATTCTAGGACCTCTACTTTTCATCATTTATATAAACGATATGTTAGAAGTATTACCAGAAAACTCGATTATATCGTATGCTGATGACACGGCTGTGATAGTAGAAGGTAATAATTGGACGGAAGTTGAAACAAAAATGAATGCCTTTCTAAGTATAGTTTCAAACTGGCTTGTTTACAATAAGTTGTCACTCAATACAGATAAAACAATTTACCTAGAATTTGGAAATAATTGCAATAGTACACCAAAAACAATGAACATAACGATAAAAGGTAAAAATATAGAAAGAGTGAATAGCACAAGGTATCTGGGTGTTATTTTCGACAGTAACATGAAATGGGAAGAACATGTGATGAGCGTTTACAACAAGACCAAATACTTGATTTTTGTGTTTTACAAATTATCAAGAATCATGACAACTGACACCTTAAGAATGCTCTACTATGCATTTTCCCATGGTACATTGTCCTATGGAATTATTGCATGGGGAGGAGCTTATATAAGCTGCACAAGAACTCTGCAAAACCTACAAAACAGGATACTCAAGATAATAAACAAAAATACTTTCATTGTTGACAAACAACCCCTTAATATTGATCAGCTGTTTACTTGTGAGTCTCTCCTGTATCATTATGAATATTTGATGGAGAAATTAGGCAACTCTAGCTCAGTAACAAGAAACAAGAACATAATTCTACCAAAAACTAATAAAAGAGTGAGTAATAAAAACAGCCCCATAAGGGCAATTTATTACTTCAATAGATTGCCTAATGAATATAAAACGATAGTTATGATTCACAGCAGGAAATCAAAACTTAAAAAATGGCTGAAGGAAAGCTATTAACGACGCACACAATAAATAACAGAATAAATTGTAAAAACATTAAACATCTACTAGAAGACCACATACATAGGAGAAGTCTAGATAGCATGCTGAGTGAGAAGGATCCCTCTACATCGGAAGTCCATGAGGGGGTGTCTATTATCACTGACAGTATGCTGATAGACTTAAGAACATACTTTTGTACAAATGGCTTATGCCAATTACAACACAAGCGCTCTCATCGCCGGATATCGGAATACAACTGGAAAAAAATGCAAAAGAAGAAAATTAATTTAATAAAAATAAAGAATCTAGCAACTAAACTAATTGGAAGTTTAACATCACCATGAAAAAAGGAACAAACAAAAGTATTTGGATGTGTGTACTGTCTGAACCCGAAATTGAAGGGATTGAGACATACGCACTTTGTCAGGAGTAAGCAAGTTATTAAGAAGAACAACTTTACAAAAACCCCGTACATACAGATTGAAGAAGTTTTCACTCAAATCGATCAAAAGGCTACCAAAAATACGGAAAAAGCTTTAGCCAAAAAATGTCCAGAACCACCCGAGAAAACTTTACTACAAAAAAATGAAGTAAGAATGTCGTATGGTGACATTAACTACCTCGGAAATAACAAAGCTTTACTCTATTTTGACAGAGGAATGCGAGGAACACAAACTTTCACTAACTCAATGCTTCCAATTTCCAAACATCCGAAATACAAGGATCTGATTGTACTGGACGGAATTGTTTTTAGTGCTGACTGCAAATGTGACATCAACATCGAGAAATGTTTCCGCATTATAGAGTTACATGCGCGGCAGGCCTAACATGTCCAGCTAAAATGAACATTTACGAAAAAGAAGCATACAAGAGGAAAAAGAACGCACCAACTGAAACTTTTACTAAAGCTAGTTCAATGTTGATCAGATATTGGCGATAGAAGAGCACAAGAATTTACTGTATGTGTGATCTTACTATTTCTGATTCTAACCTGGTAACGATGTTACCAGGTACTGAGTCGGGATGGCGGATTACACACGTACTTGTAGTTTTAATGTTTTTTCTTTAGTTTTTAAGTTTTAGATATAAGTATTTTTGTTAATTTTAATTTTTAGTTTATATCGAGCCAGACCAGCGAACAGGGATTTTCCCTCTGCTGGGTTACTCTTTTGTAACGTAATTAATGTGCAATATTAATGTAATCATACTTGTATTGTATATATACTCTGGTAGATAAATAAATAAATAAATATATAAATAAAAGTGATTAGTTGACATTTTGCGAACTCAACTCATAAGCGACACTGGTGCATTGGGAAATTGAGATTCAGTAAATTTTTATTTAATTTAGGCTATATCGAATTATTCAATTATAAAGAAGTTTTACTAATAGTGGGCATACAAGAACCCAATGCCCCTACCCCAGGAACAGATGGAGCATTCCCATATGTGCATAGAGCGAGGTAGTATTGAGAAACCCTGTTTTAAGCATCTCCTTGTCTATCTCTCTCGCATCTCTGTGGACTAGTCACGCCTGATTATTTGTGGTCCGATCATCTTGAGCCCCTTCAGGTCTCTCCGCCCCGGTAATACCAGGAGCTTCAGTCACTGTAACAACCACGGCCATGTCGTTCGTCTTTTTATTGTTTCCTTCGAACGAGGCTGCTAGTGCGTATAAGTCCGCTGCCGTCTTAAAAACGTGCACTTTATTACCGTCTTTCCGCTTAATAAGGAATCGCCCGCCGCGATGCTTAACATATTTGAAGTCCAAACTGCGGGCAATCTGTTTATGATTGTTATAGCGGCTAAATTATTCTCTGTTCAAAAACTCATTAATAAAGATTTTTCTTTGTGTAAGGCTATTACATATTTTTTCACGAAGCGAGGCTACGTTGATGCCCTTCGTGTTCGAACGCATGATTTTCCTTACTAGTTCGCGTTGAGAAAGACAGATAACGCAAAAAAAAGGATGTCTTGTCGAGCCAAGTACCCTCGACGCATCACTTCTCAATTTCGCCCCGGATCTAAGAAGGCGCTTGGACATCAGGTCTTTTCTCGATAAGGACGGAACCACCGTGATGAAATCGTATACACTACTTCTGAGCACAATGCATCAGGACATTCAAAAGTATTAGAACTGATAATTACAGCTGATTCCCCACCACAAGATGCTTCCGCCTCTGTTGAGACACTCCCGCTCATTTCCGGTACAACCATCTTGGCAAAGCAAGAGACACTAGCCCTTCGTCGCCTACGTCGCACCGCGAACCTATCACCGTCAGGGGCAGCGTCAGTCACAGTACCCACAACCTTTGAGAGGTAGAGAGAGAGAGAGAGAGAGAGAGAGAGAGAGAGAGAGAGAGAGAGAGAGAGAGAGAGAGAGAGAGAGAGAGAGAAAGAGACAGAGAAATAACCTAGTAGCTATCTGTGTTAAAGTATCATCGAGAGTGAAAGCTCAAGAAGGCGCTAGAGTCCTTAGAGTTACGTCAGGGCTATCTAACTCTTTCATGTACAAATTTGGCCAGGATAATGCATTAGAGGTTGTTAAACAATCACTCATTGTCGTGCAGCCATCGTCTCAGATGGCTTCGTACGCAAATATTACCGCCCATTTCTCATCGAAGCGCAAGATCGTGTTAGATCAGGGAAAGACGATTCATATTAATGAAGTAAAGCGAGTTATCATCAATTCTTATGATAGCAAAAAGTTGAAATTTTCTGATTCTTTACGGAACCATAGATGCGGTCGCGATGGAGCTTAGAGTTAATCGCATTATTTATCCACAGAGGTCTGCATCTGTAATTGTTGAAGGCGACACCCTCAAACCTTTTCTGAGCTGTAATGCGTTAGTTCAAGTTAGACTTAATGCTTCTTGTGACACGAAGCTTGAACCCCGAATGATTATCCATGATATTTAAATCGAATATGAGAAAGAGCACATTAGAAGATTTTTAGTCGGTCAGAATTTCCGGCGGGCAAAAAAAATTTAGATCTTCCTTAGTTCAGATAAGTACTGAACGCCGTGACCGCGTCTTTCTACAAGACAGAGTGAGTATTGGATGGGAAGCTCTCTTACGTTAATTTTAAACAGAGCAAGCTTAGTGGCTCGCACTCTGTTAGTTACAATCCAGTCTATATAGCTAAGTTGATAACTCATTGTATTTACAAACATTTCGACATTTAAGCATTGTGACAGGCTCTTCGAGTGCTAGACTGGTCAGTTGTTACCACACACCAAGACGTCGATGAAAAGGTACGAATATTAATAGCGACTCTTTAGACAACTATGATAAACATGCTCCAATACGAACGTTCACCCCCAAACATAAACTTTTTCCATGGATGACGCTTAAATTACAATCTCTAAGAAACGAAAGAAATAAAGAATAGCACAGATTTAACGATAATAAATGCAATAGGAATTGAACTCGCTATAAAAATCTTCCTAACCGAGTTAAGATGGAATTCAGGAATGCATCAGTGAAATATTACTCTAAAAAAAATTACACAGCGTAATAGTAACAAAGAATTATGGGAACTTATCTGAGAGCTAGATTTGCGAGAGAAAGAGAAGCCACATACATTACAACTCACCTGATGGCTTAAATCGGTTTCTCGTGGGATCTAACGCGCCCGAGCCGTTACAAAACCTTCGGCCCACTGCGCATATATCCCATATTCAGGGATATACGCATGAAAGACCGTTTTTATAATATTTCAAACATGTCGACGCCGATAAAGTTCTCAGTGCCCATAGTACTGCGTGTTCAAACGCGGTCGGGTCGGGCGGGTTACAACTACGTTTTCTAAAATACTGGTTCTTTATGCTACTCACAGTGTTAATGAACATCTTGAATGCCTCTCTGTGATCTGGTATTTTGAAAATAGCTGGAAAAATGCCACTGTTTGTCCCATTCCTAAAGTTAAGGCATCCTTAAATTCCGAGGATCTTTGCATTTACGCCCATGGTTTTGTACAAGATGACCCTAACATTATCCGTCTTGCTCAGCAGAATACAGCAATACCCGGAATAATAAAACAGGAACACAAAAAAAGTTATCTGTACCAGAAACTAGATCGATTGACTCTCTCTTTCTCTCTCTCTCTCTCTCTTTCTCTCTGTCACTCTCTCTTTTTCTCTCCCCGTCCAGAAAGACAGAGGGAGAAAAGAGAGAGAAAAAGAGAGAGAGAGAGAGAGAGAGAGAGCCAACAACGAGAGCGTCGTGAGCAGCACATCAAAATACATGTAGTACAACATTTACAGTAATTTTCGAATACTGTTAAGTCGTATACCAAACGCTCACTCTCAAAAAAGCTCGAATTTCCGTATTCGAGGGTAGTTTTTTGCGATTTAAAAAAAATGGAGGGTCGATGGGCTATTCTGCCTTTGGATTCGGTTTCAGCGCATCAAAATACAAAAGAATTAATGAATCTAGTTTCTGGTACAGATAACCTTTTTTTGTGTGCCTGTGTAATAGATGGTAAAACCATTGTTCGTGACGATTCCCTTAAATTTTTAGGCATCACCTCAGATAGTTGCCTTATTATGAAGCAACAGTGCATTGTCATCGGTAATAGAACATTCGCCGTTCTCTCACGGCTCAGAAAGGGAGCTTTCTTCCTTCCCTCACGCACTAAATTTAGGCTGGTCAAGACGCTCGTCCTTCCACAACTTGAGTTCTGTCCCTCGCTTTTTCTCAATCCCACAGATGAGCTCTCACTTAAGCTTTAAACTGCAGATTGCGTAATCGGTGATATTGTTTATAATCCGTTTAGCTGCGTTTTATTTTTGTATGTGATACATTTATTTTATGCGAGGAAAATCCGACATATATTGCGAATTTATTTCGTTCACGATACAGTATTTTATTTTATATTATAATTCTTACATATGCCAAGTATTTTTATGTCAGAACATTTTTTCTTGTCTGCTACATTGGTGCCACTTTTGTAAATCTTATGCTAAATTTGTATGTATACGACTATTCTGAGACCTTGAATTTTTAGTCGAATGAGTAATAAATCTCACTCCCTCTCTCTTCCTCTGTCTCTCCCCCTCTCCCCCTGCTTTTCCGCCATCACGTGAGTACTTCAGTTGCCTTCTTGCACGCTCCTGCTTTGTTGCACCTTTATTTGCAGTTTGTTGCACGCTCCTTAATGCAACCTTCAAGCTGATATATATTTCCGCTGGATGCTGCATTCGCTTTATTGTTTTTCAACACTCCAAAATTTTCCTCAACAGCATAACCTGCAAACTTCCTTGATATTGATCTCTCCTGCTTGGCCTGGCATTTGTTCTCCTGGAGATTCACGTGGCGACATCACTCGAGACGACGGAACAATATCTTCGCTCAGTCATCCACAGGTCGGTGCGCTTCATACTACTTATTTTAATACCGATACTATCTGGTGACGAGCTCAACAAGCTTATTGCTCTGTCGGCAACTTATCATCAAAGGGTAACCACTTACGTACTCTATTTTGTCGACTGCCAGTAAGTTGCCGGCAAAAATGAGTATTAATGGAGAGAAGTCCACGGAGGCCTACTCAACCATCTGAGAAGCTTGTGATAAAGCCATCCAGACTAAGGACCTCAAAAAATGCGAGATCTGCCACATCTACTTTCACACGAGGTACATTTCCTTTAGGTTTGTGATGATAAGAGCCGACGCTACGTTGTCTTGCTCAGCATGTGCTGATGTGCACATTAGAGAGACTGGAGTCTTCTCTTAACGGCAGCAACATGTCACCTAGAGGCACCAAGAAGACAATCCAGTCAGTACTTACATCAACAAACCCCTCGCGCAACCGACTGCCGACAGCTACCACAACATCGACGACGATCATGGAGTCCACCCTTAGAATCTCCTCGCTGCTTTGACGGATATCCGTACTAAGCAGGATGAAGCGCTAGAGACGCAGAGAGACACCTCGGAGAGGATCTCCTACCTCAGCTACAGTCTGGCATGACAAATGCTGTGACAACCATCACCGCGCTAAAGGCACAAGTCCAAGAGCTGAAGTCGGGACGCCTTATCTCCCGGCCCAACAACAGCAGCAGCAACCTCTTTCTTCCGTGCCGCCCTAGTTCCCTCCGAGATCGCCAGCCTTCGAAGAGAATTAGCGTCTATTAAACACCGGTAGGTACTGTTCAACAGCAATGTTGTTGTGATTACGAGGTTGCATTACACCCAGGAGAGCTCACTTCACCTCCTGGCTTTCTCCGTTCTCTCTACTCTCGACCCCACTGTCCTTAGGAGGGACATAGCTGCCACCAGGATCATGGGAAGACTCAATGCAGCCACCAACACCTTGGCTGCAGACAGCAAATTACCACCAATTGCTATGACTCTATCTTTCCACGCCCTTGTTCGCTCAACCCTGGCAGCAAAAATAAAGAGGGGTATAAACTACACATCACTGAGCTCCGCGCAGACCTACTGGAGGAAGCCAAGGTCCTAGCCCCAGACCACCAGGGACTCATCAACATCAACGAGCTGCTCCCTCCAGAGTTCCTAGTCCGTGACGATGAGTGCTAACGCCGAAAGGATAATGAGCTGGGCTGCACAAAATCACATAAAACTAAATGTTCTTAAAACACAGGCGATCGTCCTTGGTTCCTTCTATTATATAAATGCTTTACCTTCTATAGTTAATACCTTTATCAACATAGGAAGAGCTCGGGTCGAATATCAATCATCTGTGAGTAGTCTGGGACTAGTGCTTGTTTGTAAGCTAAGTTCGAAAAAGTACATTACACAGATGTGTAAGCGTGCTCACTCACTTATGTACAGATTATATTTCTTTAGAAAGAGCACCGGTTGAACTGCACAAACATCTCTTACAAGCTCTACTGATGAGCACTAGTCGATGATTGGAAGTGCTCATTAGTTTACTGTAATTTGTCAAAAAAACTGGCTATTAAGCTACAGAGACTGATCCCCGTTGACATTCCCACTTTCGCCACAGTGATGCAGAGGAACTCATTCCATATAAGCGGCTCATGTTTCTGGAACTCATTGCCCTCTCATCTTCGCGACAATAGATCGAGATCACTTTTTAAAAATCAAGCCAAACAGTACTTCATCAATCTAGAAAATTCATAAGCGTCCTCTCATTAAACTTATTTACTGAACTCGCCACATTCCACAATAATCACAGCATTTTTCGTTGCACGATCTCAATTTTATCCATACAAAACTATTGTATTCACTCATACAAAATTATTGTATTCTTTTAATGTTTATTTTGTACAACAAAATGTACTGCTACATCAAAAAATAATCGAATCTAATCTAATCTAATATCTCCTTCCATCCCTATACTAATTTAATAGAAAATTTTTACTGCAACTGGACAAAAAAAGTAATATAATATTATGCGAGAAGGCCTAATCTATTTTATTTTTTTCTCAATTCGTGATAAATGTTGTAACGAGACACGAAATAGTGAGGACTCGCGCCTTTTCATTTTGTATTTTTGTACGATTATTTTTCTTTTGCGTGTTGGAGCTAATTGTAGATTCATTATCCGCTCGTGGGATAAGCGGTCTGGCTTGCACTTCGTAGAGTGCAAGCGCAGGTAAATTCTACCCCGTTACAACTGGCGCCCACAACGTGTGGAGTCAGAAAGGAGTGCGCGAACATGAATTTTAAACAGATTAGTTAAAATTTACTACGCGCGTGAACGAAGGTAATTTTTAAGTTAGAAAAGTAACTTTGGGAAGAGTATTAGTTATAGCGCGATACAGTAGCCGTAGCATTCCGTGTACATTATATATATTGCTTCGGTTGTGCTCTTCTCATGCGGAGTTGATCAGGGGTCGCATATATAATCCAACAGTGAGTTCGAATATGATATATGCGAGCGCAGAAATTAAACCGCTTTGGGAGTTAAGCGAAACGCTAGAGGCGCATATTTCCAGGCCGGAGAATACGCTCTTATCAATAACATCGCATAAAATTTAAATAAAGCGATTCGGAGAGGGGGCAGGTGAAGATCTGACATTAATTTGCCGTACCCTTCGAGTCGTACAGTTTTTTATTGCATGCGTTGAGGTACTTGTAGGCTTTTCATTGGGATTAGAGGTTTGCCATGATTTTTCCGCGACTAGTAGTTATTGCAAGGAAACACGGATGTGTTAACACTCGGGTGAGATCTTCTAACGGGAGTGCTGGATATCACGTACACAACTGCGAGCACGATAGCGACAACGGCGACAGTGAATTCGTCACAAGAATTGGTTCGCAGTAAAAAAACATGTAGACTAATACCAAAATAGTCGGTAACGCAGCGCCACGACAGCAGCTACGCATAGAGAGCAATGCTATGCCAGATAGCAGCAATATGACCTGAGTCGCGCGCTGCAATCTCAAAGACCATTCAGCGGTTGGAATTCGCTGATCGAGACACTTGATAATCGCTACAGGTATGATCAGTCGGTGCAGATCTCGGTGTATCAGAATGAACAGCTCAGAAGAAGCATAGTCAAGAACATGGAGAATCAAGAATGTAAAGCTATGATGCAGAAAATGGAGATCATCATGATGTGGTCCACCAATATAGCCTTAAGTACCAAGAGATACTAGTGCACGAAAACGTGCCAGCAACGGAAAAAAATTAGTATCCTGGAGGGTCGAAGGTTTGGACATTGTAGAAAACCAAAAAGTATCGCATGTGCACATGTCTAAATTCGAATCTATTCGCTTCCAATTTGAGATGTATAGACTCCGACAATTTCGGATGTACAATGGTCTCAAAATGGAATCGTGTAGGGTCGTATTCGAATGACAGAGACTCCGAGATTTTCGGTATCGTGGGGATCAGCCCGTTGGGCCTCTCAGGCCCCCAATTCTGGCATCTCGGCGCAGCAGTATTGGTAGAAGGTGAACGGCAAGGCGATATATAAATGTACTATGTATATATATATATATATATATATATATATATATATATATATTGCCTTACCGTTCCCCTTCTCCCAATACTGCCGCGCCGAGATGCCAGACTTGGGGGCCTGAGAGGTCCAACGGGCTGATCCCCACGATACCGAAAATATCGGATTTTTGGGACGTCACAATCGGAATTTAGAACAGGCGATTTCGAATTGCCAAGACTCCGAAAATATCGGATTCTTGTTAATGTAAGATTCGACACATCTTTACTCTAAAATAGATATATATTTATATATATAGGCGATCGTTGGAAGCGGATTAGGTCGGAACTTCTCGGAGGCCTGAACATGCTAAATTTTTTTCCGTGTGGACAACGCCTACGAGTGACTGCAAACCAGACTTGTAGAGTTAGGCAAATGGTTCATCTGAAAGGTCTTCCGGGATAGCATCAAGCGCGGTACCAGTAGAAGCTGCAAGTAAAGGCGTTCTGAATGGAGCCTATGCTAGACGCGAACCAGCAACTGGATAGGCTGTATATAAATCTGCTGCCGTCCATCAAGCGCAGGTTCCAAAGAAAAACTGCGAAGCAGCTGCTCGATTCAGTCACTGAGTAAAGGTGGCAATAGCCAGCGAAGCCTCTTATAAAGTTCCACTACCTCCAGGAATACCCTTGCTCCCTTAGGACTACTTCATTAACAGTACATAAATCTTCAAATGAAGTTGACCTTTTGACATGCAATAGTAGTAATCTAATAAAATATCTTTCACGATCTTTTGGATTAACTAAATACATTTGAAAATGATATTTTGTATTCCCCATTGATTATGTATCATAAATTATTTTACGATGTTATAAAATTTTGGATACAAGTTTTCATCAGGTATTTCTGCATTAATTAGATTATCTATTTTTTCAGGAAAATATAGCTTACCATTTTTGTCTAAAAACAATAACATATGCATATGGGAAAGTCCTCGCTTTTGAAATTCGATAACATAAGTATGATCAATACTTATTCCAAAGATTCCATCTTTAAAAACTAATTCATTGAAGTCTGTTACTTTCTGTTGAAAAATCTTAGCAACTATATCTGATCTACCAATTAGATGTATCTTCTTCTAAATTTTAAAAAAATTTCTTCCCATTTCGAATCACATATCATTGTTAAAAAAAATCAGGTTTTCTAGAACGATTAACAACTGTCATTGAATCAATATAATTTTTCTTTAAAGATCTAGGACTTCCAAGAAAACTTCAACTCCAATTTTCAAACTTTCAGATTTCTGTTTCTTATGCAAATAATCCATGACTCCTTCATAGCAGTCGCTTCTTAAAATTATTGGACTTTTTCTTATAAAATATAATCTTGAACTTTGAACTTTTAAAAATGCATCAACTATTGCCTGTTGAGAAATCGTTTTAAATTAAGATACGAATTGAATTTACTGCTTACACTAAGCCCATATTTATAATATTGCAAATTTAAAATGTTAATGTTATCAGTTTCACATTTCATATTAGACATCCAACCATAACATTCATTCGGATGAATAAGTGGATATGTCAGAGGGTCAGTGTGTTTACTTATAAATGGGATACTATATTCACAAGCAAAATGTTTAGCTTCAGAATGTTCATACATTGCAGTCATAAGGCCTAAATAATGTTCTTTAATTACATGTTCATCAAATTCTATATTAGCTATTCGACCTACAATATTTACACTTGAAAGCAATTTTTTTTTGCATTAATTTCATTTTTATTGTATTTATTATTTTCCGATACATCAAATTCATCATATATATTTTCGTAACCTCCACTATCATTAATTTTTAATCTTTTAATTAATACAAGTGGTTCTTCCGAATTTATTGTGGTAAAGTTTCATTCTAATATTCTTTTTAAATATTAATTCTTTTAAATGTTCAATATTTAGTTTTCTTGCAGCATTCGACATTTTGATTCTGAGTCTTTTTTTGTACTTTTTTATCTTAATCAGTTTTTTTATTCCAATAAATTTCTTTCTTGCGCAACACTTTTTCACGTGGTTCTTTTCAATTTGATTTTATGCATTTTATTCAATTTTTTTTACTTTGTTTTTAAATTTTTCATTTCTTTTTCAAGTTTTCTGCTATTTTTACTTTTTTAAATTTATTTTTTTACGCAACGTTTCTTTTTTACGTTCCTCTTTTATTTCTTTATTTTTCAAGATATGCATTTTTCCGATTTTTTTTACTTCTTTTTTAAATTTTTCTCATCCTTGTCGTAATTTATATCATTTTTACTTTTATTATAAACAAACTTTTTCGCAACGCTTCTTTTTTATGTTCTTCTTTTATTTCTTCATCATTAGCTATTTATATTTTATCTAATTCCATTTGTTTCCTTTGCAACGAGACATCAGTCTCGTGCAGAATACGCACAAGCGGTCATCCAAAAAAGCGAGCCAAAGGCAGACCCGCACGTCAACAACATGAGCACAAGCCGAGTGCTCATGGATAGCAACACGTGCTCGAACAATGTAAACACAGCCGCAAACGAAACCGACGACGGGGGCAAACAAACTAACACATACCACCGAAAAGGGCACGGAAAGCATCACACAAATACACAAACAATTCTCGACCCACTCACCACCAGAGGGCGTTGACGCTAGCGACTGGGGCTATATAAGCCCAGCCGCGACAGCACGGCGGCAGTTCAATCAGAGCTCCCGATCCGAGCGTTGCCGTGAGTACACGATGCCGCTAGGAGGGCACTAGAGGAACTGTCGATATCTGACCGTTTTCGTGCGCACACGTAACGGCGCAGATACCGAAATTACCGCACTGTCATCTGAATTACCACTGTGCGCACAAAGGGTAATTCAGACCCACCGAGTACCTGGAAGAGCGGTCTCGTGAGCACACGTAACGCAACTACAGGCACTAAACCGCCAACCACCGTCCCACCGTTTCCACCGTGCCTGTTACCACTGTGCGCACACAGGGTAATCGGAACCCAAAACTGACTGCAGAGACTTGCAGAGTCGTGCGCACACGTCTCCGCCAGACTCTGCACGTACACGCACAGCCCCACCGTTCGGCCGTTCCACTTGCCGCTGTGCGCACACAGGGTAAGAGGAACCGCGGAGGGCGATTCCAGCATCAGGTTGAGTCGTGCGCACACGTCTCAATCGGATCCTGTGGTCTAGAACACTGCACACACACACACTCATTCACCGCTCCGCCATTTCACTTGCCGCTGTGCGCATACAGGGCAAAGGAAGCCGCGAGAGACAGCCACTGTACCGGATTGAGTCGTGCGCTCACGTCTCAATCAGGTCCTGTGGGACTCCTACCGACACACTAACATCACGCCGACGTTCCTCCGTTTCACCTGCCACTGTGCGCACACAGGGTAGGAGGAAACCGGAAACCGGCGCGGAGTCCGCACGAGATCGTGCGCACACGTTCTCGCGAGGACTCCGCGATAGCGATTACACGCCTGGGTGCTTCACCGGGGAATAACCAAACCGCCGTGCTCTAGGCGTAATATGTACAAGTAGATGTAAGCGAAAGCGTACTTGCGACCGTACCGAATAAACGATACGTACCGTAAACCGAAACAAATGTTAAGCGACTAGATGTTAAGAAAAACAGAGTTGTTTTTAACCTCACTCCCCTCTCCGAATCCTGAATCCCGACTGACAAAATCCGGTGCGAGGAGAACGCAACCGTTACACCTTTTTATATGTATTTTTCTCATCCCTTTCGTAATTTTCATCATTTTTATTTCAATGATAAGCTAATTTTTTTGCAAATCTTCTTTCCTAGGTTTTGCTATTAAATCATTACTATTCATTTTCACTATTCTTTTCAAGTCTCACTGTTTTCTTTTGAGTTTTTCCTCAACTATTTTACAATTAAGATTATTTTCAATTTGACTTAATTAATTTAAATTAAGTTTTTCTAAATCTATTGTTATGTAATTCTAAAGTTCTGAATTAGAGCTTTTCAATTTATGTCGATCTATGTTCATATCGAAATTAAATTTTTTTAATATCATTTTTAAGGTAAAAATCTATTCATTTCTTTTGTTCAATTATTTAACGTTTCTGTGTATTTAATTCTATTAATTCTATTCTTTATCATCAACATTCAAATTTACTAAATACAGATTGTATTTGTGAACAAGATTTCTTTGTACAGGTATAAAAGAAAAGTCGCTAAATATGTTTTCATTATAAATATTTTGACAGAGAGGAAGCATTTCTAATGTTCATAAACTTTCAATAAATGTAAACGCATTTTTTGAATATCATAATATATATTATAGCACAGTGTGACCTAAGCCCGCACTTAGGTCACGCCTATCCGTGACCTAAGTAGTCCTTTTTTGCACCGTGTTTAGCACACTCGCTACGATCGTGCGCTAACTTCACGGAACAAAACAGGACTGGTTATGACACGGATAGGCGTGACAGCAGGCTTAGGTAAGCTGTGCTATAATAGTAGTTTTCGATACAAGTGCGTAAAACTTGATTCTACACGAGTGAGAGGTTTGTCGCCCGAGCGAAGCGAGCTTTCACGCACTTATATCGAAAACTACTATTTTGATACAGGGAGCGTAAATGCGATTTTAAAAAGTTGCAAAGTACATAAAATCGTACTTTACGCACACTGTATCAAAAAATTCTATACAATACTCGTGACCTAAGTAACACTTCTGCACGGCCTAATTAGGACCCTCGCCGCGCTCGGGGCCCTAACCTCACGCCGTGCAAAAAAGTGGTACTTAGGTCACACGTATGATAATGTACTATTGCATGGACATACATTATAAATATTAGTCCACAGTTTCATAAATATGATTTTGCGATTGTACATTTTCAAAAGTTATTTTTAAGTCTGGATTATTTGGAAATAATGTATGGATACCAATTTAATGCTCATCTTCTAAACATCTGGCATTAGCACTATCTTAAAAATGTTTAGTTTTATTATTATAATACATACAATTTCAATGGCTTCTTTTATAATCTCCCAAATATGAACCACCTCCTTGTACAACTAATTTTTGTCCCTCTATCAAATCCATTTTAATGTGTTATAATATGATCAATAACTAATGATTATAGTTTTTTAACTGAAAACATAAAATATGTTGCCTTATATTCTATGGAATATAAGGATATTCCATATATATATTATAATGATATTTATAATATTTAACAACATATTTAACAACCTTCAGGTCTTACGTTATATATATATATTGTAACGGTAGACCCAGCGTACGATAACGCTGGGTTTTATTCTACTCGTTACCCAGTGGTTTCTCCGTCTCGAACTGTTGCTTCGATGCATACCAGGCGGCGGGCCGCCGCGGCCCTGGGCGCCAGGCACCGGAGTGCCAGGGATCCCGCGATCCCCTTACTTGGAAACGCCGCCTCGTGTCGAAGCATCTCCTCGCTGCAACTGCTCGGCTGGCTAGAGTACGAAATGACACATAGAGGGGTAGAGACACTAACACAAGGTCGTGGGTTTCAGTACTAAAGTGAATGCACAAGTGGATTTGAATCGGATTTATATTTTACTTGCTCATTATTCCTTACAATTCACGTACAATCGGCGGTCTCCGACCGCGCGCTTACCACTGCGACAATCCCGTCGCATTACGCACGTGCACACTCGGTGGCTCGCATACCACCACGCCGATGCTCGGACGCGTAATCACCGGCGCACGCCCGGGGCGCGTATCCGGTCAACTCGATTTTCTACTCCACGCTCCGACGCCGAACTCGCTCGTGCCCGCCGGTATGACCCCCTAGCCGCGGCGCGTTCGTCAACGCGCCGCCGGACGGTTCACCCGACGCGGACGGCGCAGCCGCCTCGCCCTTCCGGTCGCCTACCGGTCCCGGCGGCCGTAGCGTCCGTCACGGCTGCCCTCACGAGGCTACGAGTTCGCGTCCCGACGATAGCCAAACTCTCCCGACGTACGCGAATCCGAGGCGTACCCGCCTTTGCCGCGCCGGTGACGCCGTCCGAACATCGACGCGAACACTCACGCACACACTCCCTATGATAATGACTAACTTAACGGGGCCGCTGCCCCAACTAACGCTCACTTATTTTACGCGCACCTATTCACACTACTTAATATTAACACTTATACTTATGTGCGCTTAACGCGCGACTAAAACTAGCTAACTGTCGTGACCTTGTGTCGTCGCGTAGACAAGGTCGCGTCGCATACAACAGTCGAGTATAAAGGTAGCCTAATCCTAATCATATTCATAGTCGTCAGTCAGTCTAATAGTAACGTAATCATAGTCCTAGTCGTCAGTCTTTATAATAGTCACATAATACTAGTCATAGTCGTCAGTCAGTATAATAGTAACGTAATCATAGTCGTAGTCGTCAGTCTTTATAATATTAACATAATAATAGTCATAGTCGTCAGTCCGTATAATAGTAACATAAACGTAGTCATAATCGTCAGTCCGTATAATAGCAACATAAACGTAGTCATAGTCGTCAGTCAGTATAATAGTAACGTAATCATAGTCGTAGTCGTCAGTCTTTATAATATTAACATAATAATAGTCATAGTCGTCAGTCAGTCATACATATAGTAGTTGGTCTTTAGTCATATTAACACGGTCGAGTCGTACGCGAAATCCTCCGACGGCTCCGCGTGGTTAAGCCGACGAAGCATGCTAAACCGCACTCATGCTCCGCCGCGCTCTCGCCGCCATGTTGGCCACGTGGCGATCACAAATCCGCGAGTCCGCGTTACTCCGCAACCGGCACACTGCATCGCGAGAACACTGTTATATTAATTCTTAAACTACTTACAGTCAGCAGCAGTCTGAAGCACAATGCCTTTAATTGTCCGGGACGTCGCCACGCGGTCACGATTTGGTAGAACTCGATGTAGGCTCTATTCGAGTCGACCGGTCGTCACGGTAGTCAGGCGCAAAAAGGGGAGAGATTATCGCCAGCGCTCGCGTCGACCCCTCTCGCCGTCGACGTTAGGTTGGGTCGCTCGCCTACCTACGCTCGCTCTCTTGCGCTCGGGCCTAGCCGATGCCGGCCGAGGCTCCACGACTACGGCCGAACGCGCGCTCGTCGACTCGTGCCGCGGTGTTGCCGTGCTCCGCGCGGCCGCTTGTAACTGGCAGTAGACTGCCATGTTACAACTCTCTTCTCCCCGGGGGCGGTGGGTGGCACTAACGAAACCCTGGGCTGGTGGTGGCGTGAGATGGCTCCGGTTCTGCGTCAGTGGGTCAGCTTGCAGGTGGTCGGGCTCCTGGCAGCGTTGATCGTTGTCTTGTTGACCTCATGGTGGTGGTGCGGGTTCCTGGCAGCGTTGATCGTTGTCTTGTTGACCTCATGGTGGTGGTGCGGGTTCCTCCCCTCCTCCTCGAGTCTAGTTAGGCTGTATTAAAAGGGTATGGTGGAAAAATGGATTTTGGGGTGTTGTCGGTAATATCATGCGATTAACTCAAAGCTATATTTTTTCTTTGTAAGCAAAATTTTTATTGATCTCCTTTATATAAAAAAATAAAAGCGATGACGATGTGGTGGTGTGTTTGTGATGTGTGTGTGTGTGTGTGTGCAGTCGCTGTAGTAATCGACAGTCGGGTCGGCGTAATGTCTGGATAGCGGTCGTGTCAGTCAGAGTCGGTCTTTTCGGTCAAGGTGCGTGGTCTGATTAAAGTCGCGTTGGTCGTCCTATTGAGTCTTGTCACGTCCTGTGTTGCGTGGTGGCGTGCGGTGCTCTGGCCCGCCATTCCTCGCCATGGATGGGGCACTCTTTGATGGTGATGTTGCCCAGACCGCACCGGTAGCAATACCGGTAATGATGGCGTGTGCGGTCTGGGCAGCGGGCAGCCCGGTGTCTTTGGCTCCCGCAGGCCCAGCATCCAGGTCGAGGCGCCGTCAGGTACACCTGCCGGTCCCCTACTACCCTCCACCCCGTGTAGTCCTCTACTCGGAGTGGGGTTGCCGCTGCTGTTGGTGGCCCCGTTGTTGGTGAGGCCGCGGCTGTAGGGGTGGCTAGTGACGGCGTGGTGGTGGTGGTGGTGGCCAGAGGTGCCTGTTGTCCCGTCTGCGGTGGTGTCGTCTGACTGGGTAGATTGGTCGGCCAGTCCTCCGTCTGGGTCGACGTTTCAGTGGTCGGTTTGTCCTCCGTCTGGTTGTCCCTGTCCGTCGTCAGTATTTCAGTCGATGTCTCGGCATCCACGGACGGGAGTACCGTGTGCACCGAGACGTGTCGTCGCGAGCGTGACGTCGGTCTCACCGGGATCTCCACCTTGCCTAAGCATGGCAAAGTGGAGTCCGGTGACTTACATGGCCGGCTGCGCACCAGCTCGACGACCCTGTTATACGTTTCCTGGATAGCCTCCAGGATTTCAGGGTCGTCGCGCAGGAGTCGCTGGATCCGGCTCATGTGCGGGTCCAAAGGCTTGTAGGCCCATAGTATGTCCCGGTCGGGGGTCGCGTTCCGTCGGTCTCGTCTGTCTTGGGGTGTCTGCGTCGTGTGCGCCTGTGATGCCGTGTGTGGACGTCGGAGGGGGGGTTCCTCGTCCGTGGATAGGTTGTCCCAATCCATGGACTCCCCCTCCTCCGTGGGGGTGTGGGGTGGCGGCGAAGCACACCGAGGGGGACTCGCTGGTGACTCATCGCTGTCAATGATGATACAGTCGAAATCCCCCTCCTCCCAGTCGGATGTATCCCCCAGGAGGACGTCCTCGTCCGCGTAAGTCGGTTGCGTCATGTCGTATACGTCAGTGGCGTTTGATAGCTGTAAGTTTGGTCGTTTGTGTGTGTGCGTGTGGTGGATGGATGATGTTAGTGTGGGTGAAAGTGGATGAAGCGTGAGAGCGTGCTAGCAGCGGTGCTTGCGGTAGCGGCGATGATAGGTGGGCGATAGCAGGAAGCTGAAATTTAAGCATTCGTTAGTGCTTTGTGTCCGGTTTCGTGCCTATCGTCAGTCACGTCAGTCTGTGTTGTTAGTATAATGTCTGGATTTATATTTCTTTATGTCTGTAATATGTATGCGAGGAATAATTTTGTTATCGTCAGCGATTAGTTCGTAAATTAATGGGGAAATTATTTTAGAAATTTTGAACGGTCCTTTATATTTGTCCGTCAGTTTGGCTGATACATTTTTGTCAGCCTTTGACAACACCCTATTTTTCAACCATACCTTTTCGCCTACCTTGAATACGAGGTCGCAGTGCTTAACATTGTAATGCTTGGCTTGCCTGTCGTGTGCCATCTCGATATTCAATGCGATCCAGTCGTGGATTGCCTGTAGTCTCGTCATTCGTCTCGTCCATGTCGTTACATTAGTGTCGTCGGTGTCATAACTACAGTCCAGTTCTTTATGAAGTGAGTGCAATGGCAACGGTTCGCGTCCAAAATTTAGGAACGCTGGTGTCACCCCAGTGGAAGCGTGCTTTGCAGTGTTAAATGCGAATCGGAAATCATTAATGTGTTTGTCCCAGTCTTTGTGATCCTGCCCGATAAATGCGCATATCATTGATTTCAATACCCTATTTACCCTTTCTACTGGGTTTGCTTGTGGTCTGTATGGGGGCGTTTTAGAATGATGTATTTTTAGTTCTTTTGTGAGTTCTGTCATTGTTTTATTAACAAATTCTGTCCCGTTATCGGTTAATATTACACGCGGTGTGCCCCATCTGTCGATTACTAAGTCCATCATTGCGTCTTTGATTGTTTTTCCCGTAGCTTTGCGGAGGGTCTTCACCTCAATCCATTTTGAGAACAGGTCCTGTATAACCAGGAGGTAAGCCATTCCGGACTTACTGGTTGGGAAAGGGCCCATTATGTCCATAGCTACTACCTCCCAAGGGTGCTCGATTATGCGCTTGCCTAGATACCCTGGTGCCTTCGTTTGATCAACTTTAGACTTTTGACAAGTTTCGCAGTTATTAATATAATGTACTACGTCTTTAAATATTCCAGGCCAAAAATATTCCTGAATTAGTCGTGCGTATGTCTTGTCGATGCCAAGATGGCCGGCTTGGGTTGATTCGTGAGCTAAGGTTAGGGCTTTTTCCTGTTCGTCATTTTTGAGTACTAATTTCCATTCGGACCCGTCTTCTTTTATCGCGTCGACTACGGGATTCGGAATTTTACGGAAAAGTTTGTCGTCGCGTATTGTCCAGTCAGTAAATTTGTTGGGTGTGTCTGTCACGTCGCGTAGGCGTCTTTCGTACCAGTCGTTTTGTGTGTCGTTCAGGGTTGAAGCTACTTCGTTGTCGTTTTCGAACATTCGCGATAGTGCGTCCGGTACTTGATGGAGTGCACCTTTTCGGTGGATAATTTCTAAATCTAGTTCTAAGAGTAGCATGGCCCATCTAGCTAGTCGGCCGTGGGGATTTTTCAGATTTTGTAGCCACAGTAAGCTGCTATGATCGGTGATAATTGTAAATTTAGACCCCTCCACGTATCGTCGGAATTTTTCGCACGCCCATATCACTGCGAGGCACTCTAATTCTGTAGTCGTATAATTTTTCTCAGCGCTCGATAGTGCTCTGCTCGCATATGCTATTACGTGTTCCGTATCGTCATTTGTCTGTGTTAGTACCGCGCCTAGTCCCACTAAGCTAGCGTCTGTGTGGATGGAGAAGGGTTTGTCTAGGTCCGGTCTGATTAGTATAGGGTCTGATGTTAGTAAGTTTTTTATTGTTTCGAAAGCGGTAGTTTGCTCTTTTCCCCATTCCCAGCATTGTTTTTTGTGTAACAGTCTCGTTATTGGTTCGATAATTGTCGCGAAGTCTTTTATGAAACGTCTGTACCAAGATGCCATTCCGATAAATCGCCTAACTTGCTTTAGAGTACGCGGTGGTGGATAGGTTTTAATGGGCTTAATTTTGTCCGTGTCTGTTTTCATGCCGTCTTCGTTAATGATAAATCCCAGGTATTTTACCGATGCGCAACAAAATTCGCATTTGTCTCTATTTAAAGTTAAATTCGCCCCCTTAAGTTTGTCTAAAACTGTCTTTAAGTAACGTAAATGTTCGTCAAAGTCTTCGGTCACGATTAGAATGTCGTCTAAATAATAGAATACGTATGGTTGTAAAGCATGGCCCAGGATTTTGTCTTGCAGTCTTTGAAAAGTGGCTGGCGCGCCCGATAGTCCAAAACATAGTCGTTTAAAGTGGAAAAGTCCGCGTCCCGGTACTATAAACGCGGTCATTTCCCTGCTGTCTTCGTCTAGTAGTATTTGGTAATATGCTTGCTTTAAGTCTATTGTCGAAATATAGCGTGCTCGTCTTAAATTGTCAAGTATTGAGTCCATAAGCGGTATAGGATAGGCGTCTTTTTTCGAAACTTTGTTTACCTTCCGGAGATCTAAGCATAGTCGTCTTTTCCCGTTACTTTTTTTAACTAGAAGTATGGGTGAGGCCCATTCACTATGTGACGGTTCAATTATGTCTTGTCTTAGCATGTCGTCTACCTCGTCATGTAGGATTTTCGTGAGAACTTTTGATAACGGATAGTTGCGTTGTTTGATAGGTGGGTGTCCGTTGACGTCTATTTTGTGTGTGATTAGAGTCGTGAGTCCGATTTTATCCGTATGTGGCGGTAACTCGCGTGTGAGGAAGTCGTGTAATTTTTGTTCTTGATCAGTGTCTAGGTCTCTAAGTCCGCAATTTCGAGTTCTATTATTCGTTAGTTTATCTGTCGGAAGTGTTTCGAAAGTAAAATGATTTGATTGGTCGTTTTCAAATGTCCACGTTATATTTGCGAAATCTATTTTTATTCCGAATTTTATCAATGCGTCTAGTCCGAGAATCATGTCATAATCTAATTTGTCTAGTACGCGTACTGTTATTTCCCTCGTTATTCCTTTTATTTTAATTGTCAGAGTTATACCGCCTTTAATGGATTCCGGCGATCCCACAGCTGTTGTTACAGTCCCCCGAATATTATTTAATAATTGGAACCCTTGTTGTTTAGCCAGTTTGTACAATTTTTGACCTATGAATGTTTTTGATGCCCCGGAATCCACTAATGCTAATACGTCTGTGTTCAGTGTTTGTATTGTCAGGAAAAGTAAATTATGTTTCTTTTTCGTCGGTATGGTATACAGTAGTTCGGGTTCGTCTTCGATAGTCGTTTCCGTCAGAGAAAATTCGATATCCGATAGATAGTCTGCGAAAATTTCTGTCTCGTTGGATTCTACGTTACTGTTAGTTTTGTCGTCGATGTCTGTCGATAATGAGACCGTATTTATGTTAGTAGGAGCCGCCCCGGTCTCCTGGGGTGGGCTCATTTTCCGTTTCCCGAGTTACAGTCCGGACAGTCTTTCTTTATGAATCCTAGTCTACCGCATTTATAGCAAAAAACGTTTTTCGGATTACATTTCGCGCATAATCTTTCGAGAGTACCGCGTTCCCCGCATTTACGGCAGAATACTCTACGTGGTCCTGTACAGTCTCTCGCGAAGTGTCCGTTCTCACCGCAGTTGTGACAACGGTCTGATCGTTCGTATTTTTGGTCGGTTCGGTTGCGATAATTACCGTAAGTTTGGTTTCGTTGTTTATGTGCGTCATTAAATCGAGAATTCGTCTGTTGTGTGTCTCGTCTGTCGTTTGTTGATAAGTTTGCCAATTCAAGTTCGTCGTCCGAGTCGAGTTCGAGGGCATCGATAGCGTACTCTGTGTCGTGTTCGTTTCTAGTTTCGTTTAAATTTGCTAATCCGGGTCTAATGGGGTGTTGTGGTCTAGGGTAGTTATTTTCTCGATATGCTAGATTGGGTAGCAGGGACTCATTCGCCCTGGGTGGCGGTTTATAATCTCGAGCAATTCGAATTCCTTTTTCTCTCATCACTGCTACCCGCTCTAAGTCATCTAGGTCTAGGATATCGTTAATGTCGATCTTTAACTGAATTCGCGGTGCCATATTTCGCCACGCGATATCCAATTCCCGGTTTCGGTCCAGTCTCGGTTCTATTCTTAAGAATATTGTTCGTAAACACGTCAGATAGTCTGCTACTGGTTCGTTTAACCCTTGGGTACGCCTCTGGGCTTCGTTTAGTAACGCGTACTGGAAATTCGCGTCCAAAAATCGCCTCCTCCAGTCTACAATAAATTCATTGAACGTTCTCCATTTTTGCACGTTATTGCGAAACCAGTTAAGCGCGATACCGTCGAGAAAGAAGGGTATGATACCGAATAATTCTACGTCCGGTATTTCCATCAGCCGCTTCCCTTCGCGTAGCCGTCCCAAAAATTCCTCTGCGTCTTCTTCGCGTCTTCCCGAAAATCGTAATCGCCATTTTCTCATAAATTCAAACGCGTTGTTTGTGGTCCATTGTCGACTTCTATTATCCGATTGCCGTCTATTTTGTCCGTAATTATTGTTAATTCTGTCACGTGTGTGTTCCTCGATATAGTTAGTGTCGTCCTGAAGATTGTCGATGTCGAGTCTCGTTTGTCTTACCCCATTATTCTGTTGCCTGTCGTTGAAATTTAAGCGGGGCATGTCTTGTCGGTCTTCGAAATTCCCGTTCGCGGAGAAAGTGTCCAAACTGAACCGTACCTGTCTCCTATTATTCGCATTGTACGTCTCATTGAATTGTACTCTATCCCGTGGGTCTATGTTTTGGCTAAAAGTGTTCCGGAATGTGCCTCTCGGTTCGTTACTAATGGGGGTGCTAACGGCTTGTCCTGTGTGGGGGTGTAGTTCGCTCGTGTTATTTCTATTACTCATGTTCGATTGTTCCGGTACTTGGTTAATCGGTATCTGTCGCATATTGGGGTTGTTTGGGAGTTCTGTTAGTGTATTGGGTACCCTGAGTGTTTGGTTCTGAAACATATTCGTGTCTTGAGTGTTTGCTTGTGTGCTTGGTGTAGCCGATAGGATCGTCCTGTCCGGGTTTATGTGTGTGTTGTCGATGTTTGGTAGTGTCATAGGTTGGGTTGCTGTTGCGCCTGCGGTTGACATGTCAATTCCCTGTTCTATGTATAGCGCGTCCGCTAAGCGTGGTCTAAGTTCCTGCAGCTCCCCTACTATGTTCAAACCCCTTGCTTGTAACTCTTTTCTTAACTCGTCCGGTGATAATCCGAATATCCAATTATTTATTTGCTCTTCGCGGTCCCCTGGGTCAGTCATTGTGCTTGTGTGTATTGATTCACCCGCTTTATGTGGTCTAGTGCTCGATAATTAATATTAAAGTATTCTAGTATTTGTTTCGAGTGTTGTGGCTATATTGTATTTCAGTTGATAGTAGATTGATGGCTGGCTCGCTGTGTGTTGTGTGAAAATCTGTATTAATTGGTAGTTGGTCAGTTGTATATTGTGTATTAATAATAGTAAATCGATAGCTGTTGTGTGTAAATCGGTAGCTGTTGTTGTGTATGAGTAGTAAATCGATAGCTGTTGTTGTGTATGAATAGTAAATCGATAGCTGTTGTTGTGTATGAGTAGTAATTCGATAGCTGTTGTTATGTGTGATTAGCAATTCGATAGCTGTTGTTATGTGTGAGTAGTAATTCGATAGCTGTTGTTGTGTATGAGTAGTAAATCGATAGCTGTTGTTGTGTATGAGTAGTAGATCGATAGCTGTTGTTGTGTGTGGGTAGTGATTCGATAGCTGTTGTTATGTGTGAGTAGTAAATCGATAGCTGTTGTTGTGTGTGGATATTAATTCGATAGCTGTTGTTGTTTACGAGCTGTTAATTTGATTTAAATATCTAAAGTCTATGACCACACGTTTGTTCTTAATATTTTTATGCGACAGTAATGTTGTTTTTCCGTATGGGCTACAGGTAGTTTCTAGGTAAGTTGGTATGGTCGTCACGTCACGTTTCGTCTTAATTTCTTTCGCAGGCATCGGTACTGTGCGTTGGGTATGTACAATAACTACTAAGATCAAGGTGCTCTCGGGTTTCAATGGGTAAGAATCAAAAAAAAATAATTTAAATAGTGATGTCGCTTTCCTGATAACTATTATTTTTATGGGTAGTGAAAAAGAAAAAAGAGAAAAAGTTTTTAATAATATCGTCGTTTGATTAATATTATTTTTATTGGTGATGAAAAAGCCAAAAAAAAATTTTAGTAATATTGTCGCTTGATTAATATACTTTTCTGTGTAATGAAAAAGCAAAAGAAATGTTTTAGTGATATCGTCGCTTGATTATTATTACTTGTAAGGGTATGGGAGGAACAAGCAGAGAAAAAATTTAATGATATTGTCCCAAAATACTAATCACGTCGCTCTTGATTAATGCAATTTTTCTCTAAAATTACTAAATAATCGCGTCACTGCACACGCTGCCACTGGGTTTGAACGCAATGTCTTAGTCGAAAATGTTCGACTTACCTTGTTGGTGTTGACCACCTAAACCGTTGCACTCACTTTACACTCAATTTATATAATTATATATGAATAATATAATATAAATAAAATAATGTCGCTGTATGATTCGTCAATTAACAACTACTCGCACGTATATTCGCCGCTGTACAATTGTCGCCAGTGTGTTGCGGAGTATTCGTGTGCTAGACTGCTGCTTGATTGACTGTTCGCTTACGACTGACCAAAAATGTGCGGTTTGGTAGTAATGTTCCCCGATAATAGTGGGGAGAGTAGCTACGAGTACACGAGGACGGAGAGATCACAACAACAAATGATTGTTCGTCGCGTTATATGTTTGCTAGGCTTGTGACCTTGTTATTGGTTTTGCTAGGTCGAATGGTCGGTCAAGTTGAGCTGCTGTAATGTTATGTGTCTAGGCCGTCCGTGTTGTCTGTTTGTGTCTCTCGTGTCATTCGGCAATTCTCGTTAGTCTATTTAACCTTGTGCGCCTTGTTTGTGTATTCGTTCTTATTTAGTAAATTTTCCGCAGAATGTATCTGTTTGTCGATTTTCGTCTTTCGTATTTTTCGGTCTGTTGTTGAATATGTCTTTGTGTCGTTCTAGTTACTTAATTCTAATTTAATAACAAAATTTAATTTACCTATGTTTTTGTCAATAATTCGCATTTTATTTATCTAATTCCTATCTCAACAAAAAAAAATTATTAATTCGGCCTAATTCGCGTCCACACATTCATCCATACGTACTACCACTAAGTTGGGCGCCAGTTGTAACGGTAGACCCAGCGTACGATAACGCTGGGTTTTATTCTACTCGTTACCCAGTGGTTTCTCCGTCTCGAACTGTTGCTTCGATGCATACCAGGCGGCGGGCCGCCGCGGCCCTGGGCGCCAGGCACCGGAGTGCCAGGGATCCCGCGATCCCCTTACTTGGAAACGCCGCCTCGTGTCGAAGCATCTCCTCGCTGCAACTGCTCGGCTGGCTAGAGTACGAAATGACACATAGAGGGGTAGAGACACTAACACAAGGTCGTGGGTTTCAGTACTAAAGTGAATGCACAAGTGGATTTGAATCGGATTTATATTTTACTTGCTCATTATTCCTTACAATTCACGTACAATCGGCGGTCTCCGACCGCGCGCTTACCACTGCGACAATCCCGTCGCATTACGCACGTGCACACTCGGTGGCTCGCATACCACCACGCCGATGCTCGGACGCGTAATCACCGGCGCACGCCCGGGGCGCGTATCCGGTCAACTCGATTTTCTACTCCACGCTCCGACGCCGAACTCGCTCGTGCCCGCCGGTATGACCCCCTAGCCGCGGCGCGTTCGTCAACGCGCCGCCGGACGGTTCACCCGACGCGGACGGCGCAGCCGCCTCGCCCTTCCGGTCGCCTACCGGTCCCGGCGGCCGTAGCGTCCGTCACGGCTGCCCTCACGAGGCTACGAGTTCGCGTCCCGACGATAGCCAAACTCTCCCGACGTACGCGAATCCGAGGCGTACCCGCCTTTGCCGCGCCGGTGACGCCGTCCGAACATCGACGCGAACACTCACGCACACACTCCCTATGATAATGACTAACTTAACGGGGCCGCTGCCCCAACTAACGCTCACTTATTTTACGCGCACCTATTCACACTACTTAATATTAACACTTATACTTATGTGCGCTTAACGCGCGACTAAAACTAGCTAACTGTCGTGACCTTGTGTCGTCGCGTAGACAAGGTCGCGTCGCATACAACAGTCGAGTATAAAGGTAGCCTAATCCTAATCATATTCATAGTCGTCAGTCAGTCTAATAGTAACGTAATCATAGTCCTAGTCGTCAGTCTTTATAATAGTCACATAATACTAGTCATAGTCGTCAGTCAGTATAATAGTAACGTAATCATAGTCGTAGTCGTCAGTCTTTATAATATTAACATAATAATAGTCATAGTCGTCAGTCCGTATAATAGTAACATAAACGTAGTCATAATCGTCAGTCCGTATAATAGCAACATAAACGTAGTCATAGTCGTCAGTCAGTATAATAGTAACGTAATCATAGTCGTAGTCGTCAGTCTTTATAATATTAACATAATAATAGTCATAGTCGTCAGTCAGTCATACATATAGTAGTTGGTCTTTAGTCATATTAACACGGTCGAGTCGTACGCGAAATCCTCCGACGGCTCCGCGTGGTTAAGCCGACGAAGCATGCTAAACCGCACTCATGCTCCGCCGCGCTCTCGCCGCCATGTTGGCCACGTGGCGATCACAAATCCGCGAGTCCGCGTTACTCCGCAACCGGCACACTGGATCGCGAGAACACTGTTATATTAATTCTTAAACTACTTACAGTCAGCAGCAGTCTGAAGCACAATGCCTTTAATTGTCCGGGACGTCGCCACGCGGTCACGATTTGGTAGAACTCGATGTAGGCTCTATTCGAGTCGACCGGTCGTCACGGTAGTCAGGCGCAAAAAGGGGAGAGATTATCGCCAGCGCTCGCGTCGACCCCTCTCGCCGTCGACGTTAGGTTGGGTCGCTCGCCTACCTACGCTCGCTCTCTTGCGCTCGGGCCTAGCCGATGCCGGCCGAGGCTCCACGACTACGGCCGAACGCGCGCTCGTCGACTCGTGCCGCGGTGTTGCCGTGCTCCGCGCGGCCGCTTGTAACTGGCAGTAGACTGCCATGTTACAATATATATATATATATATATATATATAGTCAGGAGATATTGGCTGCATAGCTAATTACAGACCAATATCACTTATATCAAATATTGCTAAGATTTTTGAAAAAATAATTCATAGTAGAATTTCGACATTTTTGACGAAGTTTAACATTATTTCTGATAAACAATTTGGTTTTGTTAAAAACAGAGGAACTGTGGATGCACTCAATTATATTTCAAATATTGTATATAATAAACTTGATAAAAGCAAACCTATTATCACAGCTTTCCTGGACCTGGCGAAAGCATTCGACACTGTAGATCACAGAATACTTTTAGATAAACTAGAGAGATATGGAGTAAGAGGTAGTGCTCTAGAACTATTAACGAGCTATTTATCTAATAGAAAGCAATGCGTGAAAATTAATAATTGCAAAAGTGTTTATAAAGATATAAATATAGGTGTTCCGCAAGGAACAATATTAGGCCCCTTATTTTTTATATTATATGTAAATGATCTATTGATAAATATGCCACAAGATACCATTATGTCCTATGCGGATGACACTGTCATCATCTCGAGTGATGACTCGTGGTCTGCCGCTCAGGATAGGATGAATGCTTATCTACATGAGGTAGCAGAGTGGCTCACTCTAAACAAATTATCATTGAACATAAATAAAACGGTGTACATAACTTTCGGTAACTACTCTAATAGTGTACCAAATGACATACACATTTATATAGGAAATACCGACATCAAAAGAGTTGAAAGACATAAATACCTAGGATTAGTTTTTGATTTCAATATGAAATGGGACTCACATATAGACTATATAGTTAAAAAAACAAGATATTTAATATTTATTTTTGCAAAGATTAAAAAAATGATGGATAGGAAAACTTTGTTAATAATATACTATGCCTTTTTTCAAAGCTTAGCCACATATGGCATTATAGCGTGGGGAGGGGCATATAATAATTGCTTAGATTTGCTACAAGGAATACAAAAGAAAATACTGAAGATTATATACAAATCCCATTTTGTGTTGAATGATTCGCCATTAAATATAAGACAAATGTTTTATCTGGAGGCTATTTCGTTTCATTATCAAACATTGAAAAATATTTATATTAATAGTTCAAGTAAAACTAGAAATAAGAACATACAATTGTCAAAAGTCACAAAAAGTATTGGCAAAAAGAATAGTTATTACGTAGCTGTTAATATTTACAATAAACTTATCGTAGATCTAAAAATCATGAATTATAATAAACAATCGATAAAAAAAAGACTAAAAAACTTTATTCTAGAAAATAAAATATAGATACAAATATTTAATCTTGTTTTGTAATGCTCGGTAAAAAAAAAAAAAAAAAAAAGAAGAAGAGAAAAAAAAAAATGATGTAATTAGTTTGTAAGAATTAGTGTAATTAGTTATGTAAGTATGAATGTACCATACCTATGTACAGGCAATTGTATTTGCCTCTATAGGATGTCTTGTTACTTACAAGGCATTTGTATATGGTCTAAATAAATAAATAAATAAATAAATAAATATATATAACATATTTAACAACCTTCAGGTCTTACGTTATATATATATATATGTGTGTGTGTGTGTGTGCGTGCGTACGTGCGTGTGTGTGTGTGCGTGCGTACGTGCGTGCGTGTGTGCGTGCGTGCGTGCGTGTACATGTATCTATTAAATTATTTTGAAATAAATTACTTTCATTATTTTTAGTTAGCCTGCTCCGATATGCTATACACATGCCGTTTCACACATTTCGTAAGATTTAGAACTGTTTGGCATGTAGTGGCACAGTATGGCATAGTATATTTTGTACAATATCAATTCTTAAGTCTAATAAACTTAAAATTATTTATATTATAATATTTAAAACTTTACTCATTTTAAACAAGGATGTATCATAGCAATACTATCTCAAACTATGAGAAACTGTACCAAGAGTGCGAGGCAGTGCTATATTATGTCACGTTGTGCTATACTATTCCAAACTGTGCCAATTAATATTTTCATTATTTTCAAAATTTAATACACTGTGCCATACTGTGCTATACAATACCACGCTAAGTTGTGGTGTACCAAAATGTGCCAAACTGTGTTACATTGTGCTACATTTATGCTAATTTGGACATATCACATAAATTAGACACTTTAGCACAAATTCCATTACCACAAGGATTACTTTTTTGAGAATTAAAGAAATATTTGTTATCTTAATAAGTTTCGTGATTGAAATTTTACAATATTTTAAAATTGTCAATTTATCGCTAATTAAAAATTTTTAATCCTATAGTATATATGTATGGTGTACATATTAAAATTGGATATATGATATATAATTGCCATCGAAATGCAACCGAACGAGCGTTAGCGAATGAGGCACCTGCTGCTAGTATGAAATTAAATGTCAACTGCAAGCATCAACCACCGTCTTTCGAGCGGCCCATGGAGGAAGAGAGAAGGAGAAGCAACTTAGTACCCAGAAACTGGGATGACTTTTCCTCCAGAGATAGCGAGACCACCGAACCCTCGCTGGTTCCAGCGCTATCTATCGAGAGCCTAACGATTTGAAAATATATAGTTCTTACTGATAAAACTTACAACCCCTTATCGTTTTTTCAACAGCCATGCACTTTACAAAATAGCTATCATACACAATCTTTATAATATGTTTATTTATAATGTACATTCAATTATTTATCAATATTAATTGTTTCTAACATCCCTAGCAATAGCTGCACATGCAAAACTATTATCCCAGCGAATTGCAGCAGTCGGTAACAGTAAAATAGGGAAGCTTCTGTCTTCCGCCCGTCGGATGGCGCTATAACCAGTGAGGTTACGGCTCGATCTCTGTCGAAAACTGCGACCCGCTTTTGCTCGCCGTGGCCTATGGAGTTGCTTCTCCTTCTCTCTTCCTTCATGGAGCGGCCTGATATTGAAAGACATAATGCGAGCGAAACATAAAATAACTGGCCTTAATACGCGGCATGTCAACATCTCGCATCTGCTTTTGGAAACTAGTAATAAGCTGATACGAAGTAGAATCTTGATAAATGAAATGTTAAGTAAAGTGTATTCTTGCAATTTAATAGTCTCAAAAGTACAGGTCGCAGTTTCGGGTTTAAATACGTTTGGCATAGAGGCGGACATTTTTTTGTTAAAAGGCGGAACGGGGAATGTCGCATTCATTTAAAACGGCAGCAGGCTTGCACGCGATTGCTCCATCCTATTACTGTGCAATGAGCGGTGTTCATAACTTGACAGCAATACTAGGGATAATGTGAAAGCTACAGATGCGGCGAGCGTAGAGTCACAAACAGTGGTTAAGAAAAATTGACTAGATCGGGGACTGTATCGGAAAGGAGTGGCAGTAGCAGAGTGTGACGGGTTAAGGGCGGGTGTCCTTAATGCTACCTCCTTCTATGCGGATATGGGGATGTTCCGTTAATTCCTGGAGACTGTTCGACCCTCTTATCACGTTTTTTGTGTAGCTGAAATGTGATTCGAGTATGAGGTGGATGACGCATTCGCTCAGATAGAAGGGTTTTCGATTATGAGGCAGGATGGAAATAAGCATGGTGCAGGAGTAGCTATGTATGTTCAGAATAACTATTAAGCTACACTGCTGTATTAATCACCCACACAGGTCGAAGGAAAGCCAGGTATTCCAGAATATTTAATATGTAGCGTTCAACAGGGCACCATGCCGCCAATATTCGTTGCCGTAATCTACCGTACACCAGTTATCTCTAGAGAGAGTGAGTCTCAGACTTTACTGATGATTTGCGAAATTATTCCTTAGGATACGATTCTAGGATAGTGATGGGGGATCTGAACGGTAATATTTTATCGATCTTTCGTGTCACTGATTTTTCTGTAAACTCACTTGTGAAATGAATTTAAAATTATTGAATCATGGTGCGACACACTATGTCGGAGATTCGCACACATGGATTAAAGTAATTTTTACTGACAATGACAATGTGTACTGAATGCAAATGATTCGCTGGCGACTTTCCTAAGCAAGCACAATATTATTAATGATGAGATTAACTTTCAAAATGTATAACCACCTACTCTCAACAGTTTTACATAAGGGATTTCAAGTCGATTATCACGGGGAAACTCTCCCTTCTTGCTTCTTGTAAATGATCCACAGCGAATTGTCCAGAGAGTGGAGTTCACACTCAACTCAAACATCTTATTCTCCATTGAAAAATGTCAACCGAAGAAAAAGGGTTTTCCCCTCGACGAGACATACAGCGACGAGGTGACCTGTAAAAGGAATATCAGTCTTTCGTGGTTGAAGCTGAAGAACGTACTGCCTAAGCGTGAGAGACTTTTATTCAAAACATAATTTTTGCTACACTGGATAATAATAAAAATATATGGAGCGGATTTCGCAATCTTGGTCTTATTATGGAAGCCAAAAATGACTTACACGGTTTTACCCCGAATGAGTTGAACACTCACTTCGGTCGTATATCCATATCCAATCTCGAGCGTGAAACAGATCTGGGTGCCATCATGTTGGAAGCAGGCGAGGATGGCTTTACTTTTCTTGAATTTACTTTTGCGGATGTGCTGGCAGTTGCTCATTTCTCGTCGCAGGTAAAAGGTAAGGATGGAATACCCCAGAGCGTCATTGTGAAGTCTCCACCGGTTCTTGGCCACTCCTTTGTGGGTTTGTTCAATGCTTCATTATCAAGTGGGGTCTTTCCTGGGGCCTGGATGGGGTCTCGTTTGGTGTAGCTCAAAAAGCAATTCCATCAGCTGTTTCCTTTCTTAACGTTCTGGAAAAGATAGTACATGACTAGATCTCGGAACATCTAGATTCACGGAAAATTCTTGACCCTTTCAAACAGGTTTTCGAAGCAACAACTCGATCCAGACAGCACTACTAAAGCTGACGGAAGATATAAGGACAGGAATTGACAATGACAAATAGTTACTGACCATCTTACTACTGTTTGAGTTTAGCAAGGGGTTTGACACGATATACCCTCCAAGTTACTCCGTAACCTAATCAGGATCGGCTTCTCTAAGGCAGACCTGTGGGTCAAGTCATCCATTACAGGACGAAACCAGCGAGTAGTTCTTACTTACTGCTCTGTAATGTACCTTAATGTGTCCGGGGAGCTCCAGACACGACTGTAGAGATCGTAAAATCGTTTGCTGTATAAAAAAACAACAAATTTTACAGTCTAGCATAAATCAAACTTCAATCTTACTTTAAAAATTTGTAGAAATTTAGTTTTAGAAATGACATATCTAAAAGATTTAAATATTTGGGAAAACTGAAAATATAACACCAAGAAATTTACTCTCTTTTTGTTCTGTGGCGAACCCCTTTGTCTTTGAAAGATCTATGCAACGGATTTCTCTTTATGTTTTACGTTTTTGGCTCGTTTTTACGCCTAGGCATACAACAAAAATCTTCAGGTTTTTCTTTTCATTTTCTTCATTTTCAGTTTTCCAAAATGTTTAAATCTTGTAGTTATGTAATTTCTAAAACTAAATTTCAAAAATAGGGTGAAGCTTTATCTATGCCTGACTTTTAAATTTTCCGTTATTTCAGAATCTGCAGTCAGAAATTAATTTTACTAAAAAATAAACATGTTTCACCTTCAAATGACATTGATTTTGACCCGACCGGGGCAAATAGAACACGGATTCAGATTTAGCGATCCTCAAAACCATAAAAATAATAGTCATCTCTTCTCAAAAGACATGTTTTGAACATTGACCTTCAAATGCCCTTGAACGCTACATGCTGGGGTCAAACTTGGTGAGTAGTTTAAGTAAAACTATGTACGAATAATGTTGCTGGATAGTTTTTTACTACAAAGTAACTATACTATTGTTTGTAGCAGGATTGTGAACTAGTACTGGTCGAGAATATCAAATATACTAGTCTTCGCTAGGATTGACGTTATCTAGGATAAGGGATGGCTTATGATAGATAGGCACATTTAATAAGATAATGTGTGATGCTCTTATAGAAATGAGACTATTGGATATTTTCGAAGTGCAATATTATAAAGGAAACTTATTATAATAAATAAAATGTATAATAAATAACAGTTATGCTTTAATTTGTTTTCAGTTACGAAAAGCTGTATATAAAATGCCAACAGAAAGTGATGATTCTAGCAAAAGTGTGGCTTTAGCTTTACAAAGAGTGTTCCATGAATTGCAATTTTGTGACAAACCAGTTGGAACTAAAAAGTTAACTAAAAGCTTCGGTTGGGAGACATTAGACTCATTTATGCAACATGATGTCCAAGAATTTTTACGCGTGGTAATGTATTTTAAATTGATTTCTATATTAATTTTCAACAAAATATTTAAGAACTAATTGATCTTTATGGGCACGGAGTTAAGACACCAGGAGGACGCATAGTAAGGGTGAAACAAAAAAGTGTGACTTCCCTGAAAAAGGCATACAAAACAAGTTTGACTGGTAAATATGTTCGTATATCTCCCTATATTAATAAAAAATTTTCGCCAATACAATTGACCCTCCAACACACGATATTCATTTGTTTTGACTCCCCCCACGTTACTTTAGCTCTTCATATTACTTTTGCTTCCTTTCATTTGGGCTTTTCCCTTTTTGGCTTATCCCTTCTGCCCCGCCCCCCCAATAGGAACTAGAAAAGTTTGAATTTTATACAATTTTATCATTATATATTTAACCACACTGTTTTTGTCCACTTTTATTTCCACTCCATCTCGCATTCCCACAAGGAAGTAAGGAAAACTCTTTAGGCAAACACAGTAGAAGAAATCTTGATTAGAGAAAACCTACTTCCAATAGTTGGCGTATTTAACTTGCTCTATGCAATCCGTAGTCCTGAAAAAAATGTAACTTCAATTTCAAAGTAAATAGCATAGTTTACTAAATAAAAAAAGTCAAAATATGACAATGTCCACAATAATCTATACAGCTTTACTAAAAAATTTCATCTCATAAATCTGAACAACTTAAATAAGTTTTGAATTACTAAAGTGAATATTGTCAAAGAAAAAAATCTATTCAGCCTGGATTTCTTTTTGAAATTTATTCATCCTATAAAATACCGAAGTGTTTGATAATTTCTAAAATCAAATCACAATGATTTACAATCATTCATAATCTACTTATAAATTTGAAGTTGTTTGTATTTATACAATCATATATTATTAACTATTTTAATCCTTCTTATTTTTTATAATTTTAGTATTATCTGTTTTATTTTGAATGTACAATTGATTTTTATGTTTACATCTGCATAAGGCAAAATATAAATGACCATGAGAAAAAAGCGGTCTATGAATGTAAATGCCAACTGTATAAAAACTTTGCCCTTGAAATTTACTTATAGTCATGGCGAAAGCTAAAATTATAGGAAATTATCGATGGAATCAAACCAATGGTAGATATATATATTCGCTGGTATCTAAAATAATTCTTGGAATAAAATCAATAGATTTTGTCACCTGTTATTAGTTCCGCTTTGATATTATGTTTAAATAATTCAACTATATTTAACCTGGTTCCATTATAAAGGCCATGGTTTATGCATATATTTCGAATGAGCATAACTATTGTACCTATTTTTAAATTTAATTTATGTACTCGAAAACCTGGAAATTTTATAGAATATAAATATTTGGTTGTATATTTTAGTTTAGCATCAATATGTGTTTTATCGACGCCTTTAAATCTAGCATAATTGATACTGTAATATATAATTTCTTCACTATTAATTGATTTTAGCATTTTTTCATTAATTTTAAAAACATTATCATTTTTTAATATAACTGATCCAAACATTTTGTTGCATAAATCATTAGTTATCTATTTATCCGGTATCTAAAAATCAATATGTCCATTGCCAATTTAAAAAAAAGATGAAAAACTAATATATGGTGACCTTATATGAAATTTTCTCATAGAAGAGATCCTTTAATTGTTTCATTAATACCGCTTGATTTAGTACCATACTTAACTACAGGAAACGCTTATCTGAAATTCTACTCTAAAATAATACATTTCTTTTTAAAGCTTTTTTAAGTATCCTAGATGCTTCATCACAAATAATGCATCACATTCTCTTTTTTATTAATAAATGCGTGTTTGTAAAACAATGTTTGAACATCTTCTAAATTTAATGGTAGTTTAAGAGTTTTACGACTGGTCATTCCATAAGGTAACAGTATTGATGCTGTACCTGTCCAAGCCATTAACAAAAATTGTTTTCCATTGCTTAAAACATAATAAGTTAAAGTCTTGTACAAAAATATTTTTCCTCTCCCACCATGTCCATATTATTTTAGCAGTAAATATTATTTTATCAGTACATGATTTTGTTATATTACCAGAAATATCGATTTGATCTTTGTTTAATTTATTGTGTAAAGAATAAAATACCTCCCTACAATTGTTAATGTCCAATTCGTGTTCGTTCTGGGAAATTTGTTGTGTAAGTTCTGGTTTTGGCAAACCAATATCAGAGCAACTATAATTTTCATTAATTAGAATTTCATTTATACATTTTAATTAATTATTTACAATATTTTTACAAAAGTCTTCGTACAAATAAATTTTATATTTTTCCTAAATTTGTTTTGCCAGTGGAAACTTATTGACAATTAAAAACCAAGCATAAAATGTATGCAGTTGAATTGGTAACATAATATGACATGCTTCATCAAATATATGAAATTGTTCGTTATTACTTTCTATGAATCCCATTTCAATGAAATAATTCCTGTTCTTTAGGTACTGCGCAAATTAATCTACCAAGAGTCTTGGTGTGATTTTTGCGTCTATTTTATTGCTTTTTTTAAACATAATCATCTACTTTGAGTTATCAACCATGCTGTGAGTATTGTCTCACTATTTTCAATGCTTTTTAATCTACGTTCTTTAGATCGAATATTATTGATTGTTGGCTTACGGATAGCTAAATGTTGAACAGGATATGAATTGCCACAAATAGGTAATTAATATATTCGCCATGCAGCTTCCATATCACTTACATATCTACAGTCTACAATACTAAAAATTTCATCATATTTTAAAGTATCTGAATTTTTTTTTCTATTTTAATAAAAGCCCTGACATGACCTATGTATAGGTATTTGTATAAGTATGCAATACTTATGATTAAAGCACAATACTCCGTATTTATATGACTATTGTTTTTTTTCAAAAGAATGGGATTATATGGCACTATCCTAGATATATCAACATTTAAAATTTTACCATTAATTCGTTTATTACAGCAATTATTTTTATTTCTATTGTCAGGTCTACGATATATCGGAAAACCATTATTTTCAAATTGAGTAGCATCACAGAAACGCTTAGGATGGAAAGCAACATCTGATAATTACATGCTTAATTATAATTTACATCAATAATATATTAAATTTTTGTTTAACAAAATTATTTTCTTCTTCTGTAAATGCAATAAATAATAATTTTTCTTCAAGATTAACCTTTTAAAGGTGCCAATCTTTTTTTGGCGATGATGCTAAAAATAGAAGATGCTGCAGGTGTTTGGGATTCAGCATCTTCCAAGGTAACTCTGTCCGAGGGCTTAGCGCCCTGCCATTTCAATGCTAACTCTCTCACGGGTCACATTGAGGCGGTTAGGCTCTTCTTGTCTACTCGTCCCTTCTTTCACGTGATTGCTGTAACTGAAACCTGGCTAGACGACAAGATAAAAAGCATCCCTTCAATTGACAAATACATACTGCTTAGACGGGACAGAAATAAGAACGGTGGGGGTGTGGCCCTCTACATTCATAATACTCTCACAACCAAAATCATTTCCTCATCTGACGATACTTGGTCGGGCAAGCCAGGAAAACCGGAGTCGGCGGATCTTCGTCGGCGTTGTTTATCATCCACCCCATGCCCCTTTCATCCAGGGCAGTGACTTTATAGAAAATCTCTCCACAAATATGCATAACTATTCTACTAAACTGATAATGGGAGATTTCAACGCCGATCAACTCTCACCATCCGAAGATGCCAAGTTCATCAGGGCCTTCACGCGAATGATTTGCAAACCTACACTCAATGTACGAGAGATAATCTTCGTGGTGGTATAGTTCGTATGTCGGCTGTGGCACGAGCTGTGTCGGGATGGGCCTTTGATAATGCTTCGCATCTTAATATTGGCAAGACTAAAGCTATAATTCTTGAGTCGGACTACAGTATTAATCAACTGCAGAAGTTGAACTTGCCTGATGTTAAGGTGCAAAACGGCTCCTTTGTTCCATTCGTAGACACATTAACTGATCTTGGTGTGGTCATCGATTCTAAATTAACGTGGAAACCGCAGGTTGCGGTTAAGCAAAATGGTATTCATAGAAAATGATAACGAACAATTTCATATATTTGATGAAGCATGTCATATTATGTTACCAATTCAACTGCATACATTTTATGCTTGGTTTTTAATTGTCAATAAGTTTCCACTGGCAAAACAAATTTGGGAAAAATATAAAATTTATTTGTACGAAGACTTTTGTAAAAATATTGTAAATAATTAATTAAAATGTATAAATGAAATTCTAATTAATGAAAATTATAGTTGCTCTGATATTGGTTTGCCAAAACCAGAACTTACACAACAAATTTCCCAGAACGAACACGAATTGGACATTAACAATTGTAGGGAGGTATTTTATTCTTTACACAATAAATTAAACAAAGATCAAATCGATATTTCTGGTAATATAACAAAATCATGTACTGATAAAATAATATTTACTGCTAAAATAATATGGACATGGTGGGAGAGGAAAAATATTTTTGTACAAGACTTTAACTTATTATGTTTTAAGCAATGGAAAACAATTTTTGTTAATGGCTTGGACAGGTACAGCATCAATACTGTTACCTTATGGAATGACCAGTCGTAAAACTAAACTACCATTAAATTTAGAAGATGTTCAAACATTGTTTTACAAACACGCATTTATTAATAAAAAAGAGAATGTGATGCATTATTTGTGATGAAGCATCTAGGATACTTAAAAAAGCTTTAAAAAGAAATGTATTATTTTAGAGTAGAATTTCAGATAAGCGTTTCCTGTAGTTAAGTATGGTACTAAATCAAGCGGTATTAATGAAACAATTAAAGGATCTCTTCTATGAGAAAATTTCATATAAGGTCACCATATATTAGTTTTTCATCTTTTTTTTAAATTGGCAATGAACATATTGATTTTTAGATACCGGATAAATAGATAACTAATGATGTATGCAACAAAATGTTTGGATCAGTTATATTAAAAAATGATAATGTTTTTTAAAATTAATGAAAAAATGTTAAAATCAATTAATAGCGAAGAAATTATATATTACAGTATCAATTATGCTAGATTTAAAGGCGTCAATAAAACACATATTGATGCTAAACTAAAATATCCAACCGAATATTTATATTCTATAAAATGTCCAGGTTTTCGAGTACATAAATTAAATTTAAAAATAGGTACAATAGTTATGCTCATTCGAAATATATACATAAACCATGGCCTTTATAATGGAACCAGGTTGAATATAGTTGAATTATTTAAACATAATATCAAAGCGGAACTAATAACAGGTGACAAAATCTATTGATTTTATTCCAAGAATTATTTTAGATACCAGCGAATATATATCTCTACCATTGGTTTGATTCCATCGATAATTTCCTATAATTTTAGCTTTCGCCATAACTATAAGTAAATTTCAAGGGCAAAGTTTTTATACAGTTGGCATTTATATTCATAGACCGCTTTTTTCTCATGGTAATTTATATCTTGCCTTATGCAAATGTAAACATGAAAATCAATTGTACATTCAAAATAAAACAGATAATACTAAAATTATAAAAAATAAGAAGGATTAAAATAGTTAATAATATATGATTGTATAAGTACAAACAACTTCAAATTTATAAGTAGATTATGAATGATTATAAATCATTGTGATTCAAGCTTAACAGAACCCTTTATGTATTAAGGTCTTTTGAATTCTGTACAACTGAGGCGTTACGCAAGCAGGTGGTAGCCGCTCTTGCTGTTTTTCTGTAGAATTACTGTTATGAGGTATACCTTGATGTGTCTGAAGAGCTCCAGACATGACTAGAGAGATTGCAAAATGTATGTATGCGCTATCTATGTGGTGCTAGGAGGCGCGAGCATATTACTCCTTATAGAAAAAACTGCTGCGGTATTATCTTATAAAGCTTATTGCATAGTGCAGACACCGTACCTTGCGGCCCCCTCCAAAAAAAACCAATGCTCAACTTCCAGTAGAGTACCCAGGGATATTTTGGTTCCAGAGTCACGAATTGACGTGGGACTGCACTAGTTTGCTGTGTATGATGCGTGTCTATGGGATTCCCTTCCGTAGGGTATGCGAACTTTGCATTCGTTCGCTGGACTTAAGCGGGCGGTGCGTAGATATCAGTCGCTTGATAAGCTGTGGCATTGTGATCGCTAGACTTATGTGTCTGTATTCTTTGTATTGTATCTATATTTTTTATTGACTGTGATTAGTAATAAGTAGTAATCGAGAATCGATCCGGCGCTCCCGTGACCTCTAAGCACACGCCCTCACTGAGCTAGTGCCGCCTTGTTCCGATACTCTCGTTCCTGCTCCGATTACCGGCATAGCGAAGACTTGTACCTCGTTACAATATATATATATGCATCCGTGAATTTGCCCCACTCTGTTGATGTTAACATGGCGAGATCGCGAATAATAACGATTGAATTGACGTGCTCCTTGCTTAGGACTCGACGTAGTGTACGTAAGCATTTTTTAATCTTTGTTAGTAACGGCTTCTCATTAAAAGTGGGAAAAGAAAAGCTACTGTAAGTATGATTCTGATTTTATTGAAAATAAAACTTTGTCTGCATGTCATCATGTTAATTTTATTTTCTATTTATTTGTATTTATAAGATGACACAAGAATAAGAGGAAACTACTAAAAAACACAAACTTGTATCGTCAACTAGTCAGCCATCTTCAGAATCTTACGTAGCAGCTACGCAATCGGATTCTGTACTTGTTAGCAAAAGCCATATTGCGAAAACAAAAGCAAAACAAGGAAGAGTGGACGATAGTTTTTCGAAGCAAATTTCATCAAAGTAAGTTCTTCTAAATTTGACTAACAAGCATATTTTAATTTTGAACTTTTTTAGAAACTAATACTATTTTGATACTAACAATAAAAAATTAACCTTAGTTATATATTTGTAGAAGGATCAAGAGCCATGGAAACAAACGCAAAATTAGTTTACATGCTGGCTAAGGATAATCAGCCTTATCGAACTATTGAGAAGGAGGGGTTTTTAGAATTCGTAAAAGTTTCCAACTCATTTTATAAACCTCCATCTAGGAAGTCAATAACAAAACTGGTAGAGGAGAAGTATGAGTATTTCTGGATTATAAAAAGAAGAGTTGTCCAAAGTTGATGCATTATCGCTGACTACAGATATATGGACAGACACTATGAATAACAAAAGTTATCTAGAATTTACAGCCCACTATATTTTTAATAACGAAATCAAATCTGTCACAAATGGTGTCAAAGAATTGGATCAGAAACATACTTCTAGAAAATGGAGCATAAAAAGTGAAAAAGTAGTAGCTGTAATTTCGGACAATGCAGCCAACATTAAAAAGGCACTCATCGATATTTTTGGTGTTGAAAAATAGCTTCCATGTTTCGCACATACGTTAAAGTTAGTCCCTTCACGCATCATTGAAGAAGACAGTTTAATCAGTCCTTTGATAAAAAAAGTTGAGTCGATTGTAACTTTTTTTAAACAATCAGTTTCTGCTGCGGAAGAACTACGTACACAAAAAACATTAAAACTGATCCAAAGCCTTGAAACACGTTGGAATTCTACATATTACATGTTGGAAAGTATTCTTTTGAATTCTGAGCTAATTACGTTTACTCTGTTGAAATTTCTAAAAGCGCCAGCCATGCTAACAGCATTGGAATTGGAAACTGGAAAAGAGTTTATTAACTTGCTAAAGCCTTTTGAAGAAGCAACAAATATAATCTGTGGAGATTCTTACGTTACATCTAGTAATAAAGCGATTGTTGTACTGAGCATTCTACATAAAAAATTACAGAATCGTAGGACTGAAAGTTAAAACGCTAACCATTTGAAGGAGGGGTTAATTAACCAGTTCACAAAACGATTTGAGAAGATAGAAACTATATCATTAATAGCTAGAGCTACTCTATTAGATCCAAACTTCAAAAAAATACAGTTTAATGACAGACTTGCTTGTAGCAAAGCAATAGACAAAATTTCAAGATTACTCCGCGAAATGACTACAACTGAAAATAATAGTTAGCTGCAAGAAAAGTGTGATAAATTAAGTGATTTGAAAGAGGAAAGTTTTTGGGATTTGCACCTGACTGTTTACTTCAAAGTTTGCTTCTCAGTTTAGAGATATTGCAATTTCGATCATGAGTATCTTATTCATAGTCCTATAATACTGCTGTGAACAGTAGTAACGAGATTCTGATATAATTTAGTCTATAGGGACCGCGTAAGAGTTCAATGCATCGGCCACGCGGTCCTGAGAAGTATTTTTTATTGTTTGTTTTATAGTTTACTTGGCCATATCGTGGTATAGTAACAATAACAGTAGGTATAGTATCCAATTAGTCTAAAAGGTACATTTTAATTGTTAATTACGAATACGCTTACACTACTTATAGCAATTTCATAGGACTATATATATATATATATAAGTGTGCAGTTTTGTAACGTAGTTCTGACGTCACACAAAAGTAAACAATAAAATAAATGATCTGGAATTGTTTTATCCTTAATGTTATTCAACTCGTTTTTTTTCTGTATCGCCGACATGTTTAGTTCTACTATTACAATGCCTATTTTATAATTTCAATACTCGCGCTAAAACTCGACGATACGCCACTCTCACAAAGATAGCGTACTTTAACGGTAAGATGTAACCGGTCTAACTAACCTATAATGTTCGCGCGTTTTTTGTGTTTACGTAATACGTACACCAGAGCGTATTTTTCCTTGATGACCCGGCTTCAATACACGAGACTATATGCGAGATCAGCAATGTTTACCTGACATTAAATTGGTTATTTCCAAAGAAAAGGATAAAGGAATCAGGAAATAAGCTTCATAGTATTTGCACTTCTTCACTAACATATGATATCACTGGATGAACTGATCTATAGTATTTTGAGGTTAAGTATAGTGGTAATATTCAATAAGTGCACTGAAAGAAAAATTATGATATCTGCTTCTTGATTAATTAATTTCATTCATTTGAAAGCTCATCTGAGTAGTCTTTATGTGTGTAATAAATATGAGTACACTTATGAAATATTTACTTCCAAAACTTTTAGGGTTAGGGTCTACTTTTTTAAAATTACTTTATTACGATTAAATGTTTAAAATAAATTTTGTAACTGTGGCCAATTTCTTTTCATTACAATTAATCGATGTACATTCCAGTGATTAAATGTAAATTTAAAAGTGCGCAAGTTGTTTACAGTTGTGAAAGCTAGTTCGTTTCAGATATTATAGTAATGTACAGTTGTAAACTTCTTACGTCCAAAGTAATTGATTGAAGTTTCTTTTTTTCAGAGTTATTCATAAGTTTAAAGATGTTTTGAAGGTTTTACATATGTTTGTATATATTTTACAGGCTACTGATTTCGAAGTCTTCCAGCATCTGAAGTATTTGTCGTGTAGCATAGTTTTGGTGACAATAACAAGCATGTTTGTATAATTGAAATTTTCGAAGAAATACTAATGTTACAAATACTAATGTTAAAGAATATATAAGGTAATAGAGCCCGCAGTCGTACTTCATACTTTCTACGGGCACTACCATGCCCTTTGATTTTAATTTTCAACTTGTTAATCGCACTTCAATTAATTTTTCTGTTTTCTTATGTAAGAAGTGAAAATATTTTCAATCTAGGACTAATCAGATGATAACCTAGGAAAACTACTTTTATCGAGCCATTGAGGACTGTGTCAGGAAATAGATATAGGATAACATTTGAATATAGATCAAAATTATCGCGAAATGGACTGCTGTATTGGTAACTGTCAACATCAGGAAGAGGACGTTAATTAGTAGAGCTTGGTTTCGTGAGTAGTAGAATAATACGACTTTCAATAAAAAGAGGTAATTTTATCCTGAAGTATATAAACAATATTCTATGTAGGCACTCCAGTTTCTGAATATATTAAAATATAATATTTATTAAATTAATAAAAAATCAAAAAATTAATTTTAATAAATTATACGATCATTGTGTTTCTAGTAGCAAACTTTTTAGACAAAAATACAAAATTAGGTTTCCAATCAGTCATACATTAAACCTCGAATTTAAAAAAATATATATTTAGGTTTCTGATGAACCTATTATTTAATTGTAAAGTACAAGTTCTAAATATTTTTATTGCATGCTGTATTACACATTATTACAATATTTTGTATTTCTTGTGCATGTTTCTTTATATTCTCTGTATCCATTATTATATTTAAGTTATGATAGTAAAAGTAATACAAAGAAATTATTAAAACACAAAAAAAGATTTATAAAAAAAGAAAGAAAAAAAATTATTCTTAACTCTAAAAATAAGGAAATGTAAAAAGTTTGTTTTTATTGCATGCTGTATTGCATGCATATTTGTAAGTGTTGCTTATAGTGCATGTTTATTTTTATTGTCCGTATGCATTATTATATAAGTAGTAAAAGAAAAATTTGAAAAGAAAAAAAATTAAAAAAGGTTACAAAAGGTCAAAATATGAAAAAAATATATAATACAGAAATCAATATCAACAATAAAAGCATTGTAACAACATAATTGTATCCATGCCTTAGAATCGATTATTTATTAAATTTATTCAAACTTTTGTAACCTGTTTATCAGTTCTGCCTAACAATTATTTTGCTCTTATTTAAAAGATTTGGTGTACATAATATTTTAATCATATGAAAAAACTGTTGCCAAAACTAAATAATGAGTTATGAAAGGTATATTTCGAGAATACGAAACACGAGTCCTGCTAATTATGTACGCGGCGATATGTATGCTGGCCGAACTCTCGAGCGTCGATCACTATATACATACTCCGAGCTTTTCTCTCGCTCTCACTCTCTTCGTTAATAGGGAACAATATATGGTTTTCTCTCATAATTACGTAACCTTCGTTAATATACGAACGACAGCAATGCAGGTAGCGGTAGCAGCCACTAGGTCCGGATATTATACATTCATGAGAGTTTAATTGTGTTTGCGCTATAGAAAGCTTCAGCCGGCGAGATGTGCTGCTGCCGCCGCTGCTGCTGCTGCGTTAGAGAAGAGGACGATGATTCGCTTTGATTTGGGAACATTGACGGAAAAAGTCAATTGGCGGCATATATGCGGTATCGATAGAACGAAATAAACGACGTACGAACGAGAGAAAGAAAGAGAGAGAGAGCGAGAGAGAGGGGGTGGGAGAGCGAAGAAAGTGGATTAAACTTTGCTATGCACGTGTCGCGCATAATCTTAATAGCACAGCATGTATGAGGAGGAGTGGGTAAAATGAGCTCGGTAATCTGGAAAATAGCGTGTTAGCCGCGGATGTCCCCGTATTTACGCAAAATTCCACGACAGCAGGATGTCGCGTCTCTCGAGAAGGTCTAGTAGCACGCTGGAAGGAGTATATATATATACACCTCCTCCTCGTCGTCGTCGTCGTCGTCGTTGTCGTCTCGTGCACCACGGCTATGTTGCTCAAGGGCTCGAGATAACTAAGTATACATTATCTAAGTATACATTATTATATATTATACACCTTTGTTATTTATATAAATAACAATAAAGGATTTTTTAAAAGAATTACGACCGTAGTAAACACAAACAAGAATTACATTGGGACGCCATCTGCCGGCGAATTCTCTTGAAGGCTGATGGCACCACCACACGTACATAGATATTACGTGACACGAAAGGTGGAACTCATAATTGCTGTTTTTATTCACAACTTTTCACATTTAGTAATGGCATATTCAATAAAACTTAAAAGTGAAACTGGACATTATCTTAAAGCTTTTGTTCGTAGTGCTCGAAATTTATTAGGACGTGATGCAAACGTATGCTTTTTACGTTCTGATCAGGGAACTATACAGGCGGATATACTGACGAAGTTTTGAATCGTTTAGGTGCAGAACAGCAATTTGCTTGTCCAGATACTCCTGAACATAACGGCATATCTGAACGATTTAATCAAACAATTCAAAAGAAAATTCAAGCGTATGTGTACGATTCAAAGTCGCCTGAAAATATGTGGGATTTAGCAATAAGTGCAGCCGTATACGCATATAATAGGACTCCTCACAAGGCAAATGATATGATTACGCCCTTAAAGAAATTCGCTCCAAATCATAGTTATGATATAAATCAAATCAAAAGATTTGGTTGCTTAGCTTATCTTAAAGTACAGAGAAAAACAAAGTTCAGGTATGAGGGAAGATGTATAGTGTTTGTGGGATATACTCGGATATACGGAAGAAGGAAAATATTATGAAAGTAGAGATGTAAGATTTAATGAAAAATTAGTTTATGGAGATATATATGGCAAATATGCAATAAAAGATTGGCCTACGATTGAAGGCAAAATTGATGAAAATCAATGGTTTATTGAATTTGAAAAGAAAGAAAGAACGGCCAAGAAAAATGCATGTGAATATTGACAAAAATATTGATAAAAACCATACATATAATGTAAAAAGATGTCATAACATAATTAATGACACAAGCATCTCAGGTATTTCAAAATTTCTATTTGCTGCTCAAAAATGCGATTTAGAGCAAAATGATGTGTTTAAGATAAATGACGAAGTGTATCATGCTCTCATAGCAAACGTTAACAATGATCCAGTATCATATAAAGAAGCGATGAAGAGTAATGAACGAAAAAAGTGGGAAAAAGCTATTATGAGTGAATTGAATTCTACGAATAAAAATAATGTTTGGGAACTAGTTGATAGGACAACAAAATCAAAGAATGGAAGAAATGCAAATATAATTTATTCAAAATGGGTTTTAAATAAAAAACTTGAAAGAAACGGTGATGTAAAGTATAAAGCTTGATTAATTAGCAGAGGTTTTAAAGATAAGAATAATTATGACTTAAAAGAAACGTATGCACCTGTATCTCGTTTGCCCTTCGTACAAGCTATATTAGCTATTATAAATAATTATAACTTAGAAGTTAATCAATTAGATGGCAAAACGGCTTTTATTAATAGAACGATTGAAGAAGAGATTTTCATGAAAATATCCGAAGGTACTAATTATTCTTGTAAAAAATAATAAGGTGTGTAAATTGTTAAGAGTTTTATATGGTCTGCGTACTAGTCCAAAACGTTGGAATCAAAATTTTACTAAAGTATCTTTAGATACAGGTTAAACTAATGACGATAATGAACCTTGTTTCTTTATGTGGCGTAATAACAATAGATTTTTAATTTTTTTATTATACGTTGATGACATACTTATAGCTAGTAATGATTTGAGGAAACTTAATGAAGTAAAAATTAAATTACAGAAAGCCTTTTAAATGACAGATTTAGGATCGCGACAAGAGTTTCTCGGGATTTCAATTAAGAGAAATAGAAAGGACCAAACTATAATTTTAAATCAGGAAAATATATTAATAAAATTTTGCTCAAATTTAAATTGAACGAGATTTACCCACACCGAACTCCGATGCTAACCGCACAAGTAGCAAATAGAGAAAGATGAGATAGAGAAGAATGGTGACTTCTTAAAACAGAATAAAACAATAGAAAATGAAATGTACAGAGTAGCAATAGGAAGTTTTTTATACTTAGCAGGTGCTACGCGAGCGGATATTTCTTATGCTGGTAATGTATTAAGTAGACATCAATTAAATCCTCCCTAAAATGAATGGAAAATGGTTCAGAGAGTTTTCAGATATTTATTATACACTAAAAATTTAGGTTTAAAATTTATAGCCAAAAATGATAAAATGCAAGCTTCCTCTAATGCTAGTTTTGCTAATTGCAAAAATTCATTAACAACATGTGGTTTTGTTATTCAATTATATGGTCATACTATAGCATGGAGAACGCATAAACAAAGCTCATAATGTTGCTCAATATAAAACATAATGTTGCTGTCTACTTGTTAGGCCGAATATGTAGAAATGAGCGAATCATTCATTTTATCCTACGATACTTTGGTGTGATAATAAAGCTGCAGAAATAAGTGCGAAAACGAGTGGCGCTAATAAGTTAATATGATAGAAGTAAAAGAAGATTACGTTAAAGAGTGTGTAAAACGTAATTTAGTTAAAATTAGTTAAAGTTCATCCAAAGAACAAATAGCAGATATTTTTACTAAACCTTTGTCATTTGAAGTTCATAAAAAGCTAGTTGATAAAATTATGAATAATATTTAATGAAATAATAAATAAATGAAAAAAAAATTGATTTTTATTTTTGTGTTACAGGCAACAAGAATTAATAAAATCTCATAATTATTTAGTTTTGCTATCTTATGTTTGAATTCATTGAGATTTTAAGTTAATCATAAGATAATAATGTAAAATTAGAATAGAAAAGTTCTGTAGATAATAATTTAAAACAATGTGTGTAAATTCTATAAATTCTTATGTATGTAATAAAACCACATAGTCGGGAGGGAGTGTTAGAATATTAGTATAATGCGCCTATGTGCTATGGTCATTGTATACATATGATGTGAGCGCTCTACCCCTACTCCTACACTGGTCCAACGATCACGAGGCTGTGTGTCGCAGCTTTAGGAGCTACAGGCCCTTCTGCCTTAGTTCGCTTGAGAGCTTCTTAAAGACCAGTTCATTTATGACGTACGTTATTAAATAAAACTAGTTTAATATATATAATATATAGTTGTAAGCGTGATTCTAACTTGAAATCCCTTCCACCCCCCCCCCCTCCATCAAAAATAGTAAATAATAATACAATTTTTTATAATTTTAATTAATAAATTGAAATAATGTAGTCTAAAAAAAGTCAGAAGTTGTGAGGATATTTAAGTAATCGATTGTAATAATACTTTAATGGAAATTAAAGTGCACTTAATCGAGACAAAAAAGAACTTTATAAGATGATTGATGATATTTATTAAGTTTAAAGCGAATGAGTGAATTAATGAATTCTGACAGCTTTCCACACCACCCAAGGGGTACTGTCAGAAGCACATCATTAGAATTATGTAATAATAATAATGTACTTCAGGTGTGTTGATTTTTCTTTTTTTTATTTTATTGTATATAAATTACCGATAATTTCATATAATTTCATAACATCATGAAATTATATAAAATTATGTTTAAAAATTAATTTTTCTAATGTTTTTTGTAATGCATTTAAAAATAAAATTATTAAAACTGATTTATTTTTATTAATTAAAATGTTTGTACAATAATCTAAAAAAGAATGTGGAATCATCGCCTAGAGCCATATAATCACAGTAATTTAATTACTGAATTTATACCACATCTTCCTTCCGTAAAACTCCACCTTATACTATCCTCCATCTGGACAGAAACACTTTTTTACTTGAAAAAAGTTTTCAGGTGTTCTACTATTAATTTACAAATATACATATATATTTATGAATTATTAATCTGTTCAAAATATAATTTTTAAACACGATAATATCTGAATTGAACTTTTTTCATGTAAAAGTATACAAATAATCATTAATTATTAACTAAGTATTATTACATCATGGCCTATAAAAATATAAAATTAATTTGTTTTATAACTTCATGATTATTTGTATGCTTGTTCTGTTTGTTTCTGTTTTTTATTGTGCCCAATAAATTTCTTTAAAAAATTCAAAAAGAAAAACTTTTAGTAAAAATTTAATAAAACATAATAAATAATAATACATTTTTTTTATAATTTTAATTAATAAATTGAAATAATATGGTGAAATAATAAATGTCTAAAAAAATATAGTTATAATAAATTTGCAGATGTTTTAAATTTGATCTTTAAAAATCTCACTCCACATAATATTATCGATTTTTGAAGAATCTTCTAATTTATTTTGAATAAATATTTTATTAGGATTTCTGCATCTAGATAAAGCTACATTCGATTGACCATGGGAAAATAATGGCCTCCTGAGAAAAATTCCTAAAGAATCAAAAACTTTGTCCTTGAGATTTATTTATTGTTATTGCGAAAGCTAAAATTATCGGAAATTGTTTTCTATAAAGAGTAAAAGAGAATGAAGAGTTCTCTCCAGTATTTAAGGTGATTCTCGGTATAAAGACTTTATTTCCAATATTTTCTCCTGTTCTTTTTGCTTCAATTCTTTCTGCTTCAATATTGTATTGATATAATTTACTGATTTTTAAACGAGTTCCATTACATAGACCATCTATTACACTCAAATTTTCAATTAACATAATTGTTGCATTTATTTGTAAGTCCAATTTCTGAGGTGCAAGACCTTCTCTGATTTCATTTAACATTTCAATTGGATAATTTAAATGAATATTTTCGTCTGTTTGATCTTATGTGTTGCGTAATCTATGCTATAATATGTCCATGAATCACCATATAACATTTTTAATATTTTATCATTAATGATTTTAATATCTTCATTATGAGGAGCTAGAATTACAGAATTTATAGAAATGTTTTGATTAATATTGCTATAAATTTTGTCACAAACATTGTCAGTTTACCAAAGTTGAGGTATTTTGAAAGGATTAATTTTACCTTCTCCTAAATCTAATAATAATGATGAGAATTTTTTATCATTAGAACGAATATTTTTTTTTTAATTTTAAACTTTAAAAAGAGGCCATATTTTGGAATATTTAATTGTTTTCTCAACAATGAAATTTCTATAACCATCTTTCATTACTGGAAGTATTTGTCTAAAATCACCTCCTAATACAATTAGTTTTCCTCCAAAAGGTATTTTATCACATCATACATCTTGCAAGGTTTGATCTGTAATTTTAAAGCTTTCTTCGGAATTATAGATGCTTCATCCCAAATAATTAAATCAGCCAACCTTAATTATTTTATCTGCTTCTAATTGTAAAAAAGCAGTATCTACATTATCTAAATCCAAAGGTAATCTAAAAGTTCTATGACTTGTCATTCCTTTTGGTAATAATATAGAAGCAATACCAGTCCAAGCCATTGATAAGATTTGTTTGTTTAATGAAATATAGTAGTGTATAAAAGTGTTATATCAGAAAGTTTTTCCTGAACCTCCAGAACCATCAATAAAATAAATTTTAGTTTTGCTGTTAATGAGTTCTGTGAAAATAGAGTATTGATCTTCATTTAATTGATTTACCATTTGTTTAAAAAACTAAAATCCGTACAACATCATTCTTCAGTTTCTAATATACTTTGAATGTGAGATAAAGCATTATTTTCTTTCTTTTCTATAAAATCTTCAGTGAAAAAATTTTTAAACTTATTCCAAATTGTATTTTCTTGAATGTTTTCTGCTAATATAAACTAAGCGAAAAATTTACGTAATTGAAAAGGCAACAAAATTTGGCAGGCCTCTTGAAAAATATTATAAACACAAGAATCATCAGCTACTAAACCCATAGCAAGTGCTGCTTCTTTATAAGTTTGATACAGTGTATTATCATAAGTTCGTAAATCTTCAAAAGAAGTAGCACCTTTGATTCGGTTTAGAATCAATTTTAGAAAAAACCTTTCACTATCTTTTGGAGATACAACATTTAATCGTCCGATGGTACTATATTTATAATTACGCGATCGTTTTATCCAAGATTTTGTTTTTTGATGAAATCTGTAATATTGCGGAATTTGAACATATTTAATATTTTTTGCAAAATCATCCATTTTATTGAATTTAAACTATGCTGTTAAAGTTGTTTCCGGGTTGCATAATGCTTCTTACTCTTTATGTTCTACAAAAATAATTTTTTGTTGCTCTTTAGTATGAACTGCTAAACGTGTAACAGTATGGCTTCTACCACATAATGGAAATTCTTGCAGTCGCCAAGCTGCTTCCATTTCTCTCAAATACCTTCCATCAATAAAATGAGTAATTTCATCACGAATTATAGCACCTGTTTCATCATTTTCTTTATTCTCTATTTTTTGAATTTTGCATAATGCTCCATCTCCACTAGGGTGGCGCTTATTTCCCAAAGTGCTTGAATACCAACTCCCGTTTCGGGAATCATTTGCATTTACCCAAAAACGATTAATTCAGCAATAAAATGTGATTTAGCAAGTGTTTAACCTGTTTCACTTTTCAAAAAATGATTTTTTCGCTCCTACGTATTTAATGCTTGTAGCATTCAGGGATAGTCAAACGTCAATGTCCAATATGTAAGATATGTTTTCGATGCATTTTTTCACGTAGAATACGATGGCGCTGTTGCTTTTATCATAAAAGATAAGCTAAAAACGCTAGGCCCATAAAATTTTTTTAGTGTTTTTCAGTAATTTTTGGCCCCTACTGCTTTAGGTTATGTTTTATGATAAAATTAATAGAGCCATCGTATTCTACGCAAAAAAGTACATCAAAAACCTGTAAAAAATATTAAATTAATATCAGTTATTTTTCTTTTCAAGATATTTAAAAAAATGTATTATACCTATAACACTACATAAACCACTGATTAATTACTGCTTTTTATCCTATTTATTTACTTGCCGCAGGATATTCAGCATCCGGATGAGTAAATCACTTGAAATTTCAAAAAAGCTTCCGTATAAGTATCTATCTGGATTAAGTGGAATAACAATTGTAAATAATTAGTTACACATAAGCTTATAATAATTCTTATTATAGTAAACGTTACATATGATCACATACGTAACATTCACTTTTAACTTATCTTTCTTAATTCTGTTCCACATAGCCTGGAGGGGAGGGGCAGTTTTCTGAAGCGTCTCCTAAAATTTCAAATCAGTTGGTGCCCCGTCGTAAGATATCCTCTGGCAAAGGACCTAAAATCATAAAAACACAAAATCCGAGAAAAATACATTTAAAGTTTAATTGAATATTTAACCTAAATAGTATACTAACAATTTTTCCTTTGTATTTGTACCTCTTATAACTTAAAGGTATTAGTACCATGATCACTTGCACAAAGTTTGACGAAGATCCATTGATGAAGATAAATAGTTAAAAATTGCAATTTTGCGCTTTGAGATTACTTTTACCATACGAACGCAAAGTATACAATTTTTAAGGTTAATATTTTTTTTACAAATACATGTATATTGTAAATAATTTATTCTTAAAAATAAATCCCCGAAAACTCTCTTTTCTTTTTTATATTTTTCTGATCTATGATTTTAAATGAATGAAAATTGATATTATGTTCTGTGTCGTCAACATGCAACGCAAGAGCTGAAATCTCAGTTTTGTTGTTAATAACATGTCTCCAGATATTAACAACCAAATACATACAACCAAATTATTAACCATAATTTTCACTTAAGTGTGTTAAACCCAAAATATGATACTGGAAAATCACCACAACTAACTTGATATATGACGTTATTAACTTCAAGATTGTCAAGTTTACACTTATCCAATTTAATGATGCTGTTAAATTTATTAATCGTTCTATTAATCTTTCTAATAAAGCTTTGTAGAGGAAGCGTATGTGCTCCGCTATAGTAACTCTATGCCTCGGTGATTATCAACAAGTGATGTGGAGAAGTTAGTGATCTTCCCGAGACAAAATTGGATTAAAGCAAAAGAAAAAGCAAAAAAAAAACTTTTTACCTTTTCTTTTGTATTAATCCAAATCTGCTTCGGGAAGATCCCTCAGTTCTCAATATCACTTGTTAATCTATATAATATTGTGCTTTTTGCGAACATGATTGATTTTCGGAGTTGGATATTTATTAAATGGAAGAAAAATATAATGTTTAGTGTCTATGATCTTTTCTGTGCAATTATTATTATTCTATTATGGGCTGCTATCATTATTATTATTGTCTTGATTATTGGTACACGACCAGATTGTTGAATTCTTGGAAGCGCAAAAAGTTCTTGACCCTCACCAGACTGATTTTCGACGCAATAATTCAACGCAAACAGCACTGCTTAAACTCACAGAAGACATTAGGACGGGTATTGACAGTGATAAGCGCCTCCTGACAATTTTGCTACTGTTTGATTTCAGTAAAGCCGTTGACACTATTTCACCATCTAAACTCCTTCGCAAGCTGCTTGGAATGGGTTTCTCTCTAGGTTGACTGTCATGTGGGTTCGATCATTCATAACCGGACGTAATCAGAGAGTTGTTACCAGAACAGACGGGGAATCTGATTGGTTAAAATCTGGTGGCGCGCTCTGTATCGGCATGGGCATCTGAGAATGCGCTGCACCTCAACAGAAAGAAAACGCAGGCAATCGTTTTCGGTTCCGAGCATAACATTAATCAGCTTCAGAGGCTAAACCTGCAGGGTGTTGAGGTTCAGGAGGGTGTTTTTGTGTCCTTTGTCGATATAGTAAAGAACCTTGGTGTGATCACGGACTCTAAACTTACATGGAAACCACAGGTGGATGCTGTTAGCCGCAAGGTTAACAGAGCTCTTTATGGGTTGAGATCTTTTAGGTCCTGCACCACTGAGGTTCTGCGCAAGCAGCCGGCCAGCGCCCTTGTCGTTTCTCACCTGGACTATTGCTCGGTGGTTTATCTAGATGTGTCGGAGGAGCTTCAGACGAAACTGCAGAGGTTACGGAATTCATGTGTGAGATATATTAGGGGTGTTGGACGGGGCGAGCGCATCACCCCTCACCGCAGCGAGCTGAACTGATTGGACGTTAGTGATCGAAGAGCCTATTTCGCGGCGGTACTTGTATACAAGGCTTATTCTATGGGGCAGCCGCCATATCTTTCTGCCCTCTTCGAAAAAAACCAGTGCAGATCCTCGGCGAGGGTATCCAGGGAACTGGCCTTACCGAAGTCGCGCACAGAGGTGGGCCTAAAATCGTTTCGAGTTTTTGGGGCGAGGCTGTGGAATTCGCTGCCAGACAGCATAAGAACCTTGGCCTCGCTCTCGAGATTCAAAGTGGCTCTGCGTAGCCATCTAATGAATTTAAGCGAAAATCGAGCCTTACGACGAATTTGTATATAAGGCTGCATATTTGCTGCAATAGCTCTGTAAACGTTGTATTAGATGAATTGACTGTGATATTGACTGTGATAATGTTAATCACTGTGATTGACTAGAAAAGAATAAGGACCTAGCGCGCAACTTGTTCTTTACAAGTGCCGCTAAGAGCCAAAAAAATTGTACTGAGTGAACTTTGTAATGATTTATATTTTTTGACTTGCTCAAATAAAATTTATTCTATTCTATTCTATTCTATTATTGTTAAGTATACTCTGTATATGAGAGTCTGTTGGTGATGTATTTATTAATTAAATTAGGAGGGTAGTTATCGGCTGTGAGAAATTTTTTTACCAACTCAATGTTATGTTTGTGAGCTGAGGTGCACTCGTAAGCCTAGCAACTTCGAGATCCAAGCAACTAATTTTACCATTGGATTCATTTTCGATAGTAAAGTGTAATGGTGGCTGAGATTATTATGTGTTATATTTATAAAAAAAGCCTCGATAATAAACGTATAATATGCTTGAAACGTTGGCATAATAAATTTCTTGGCCCATTCCACCAGGCCAAAATAAAATTATCCGTGGTGAATAATTTCCCCCCAATATATTCAAAATAACATTTTGGTAACGGATACTAGAGTCTTCTACAAATTAGATAAATATTGCTATACTTACAGACTATATATATATTTTTTTTAATAGCAGAATGAAAACACTGCACACGTCATGTAGAAGGTTAAGAAAACTCGTCCAGATGAGATATAAAGTAGGACAAACTATAGTCTGAACAGCTGATCAGTTAATTAGTTGCTTGACTGCTTTTGAATTAGCTACGATTCTGATTGTTCTTTCAAGCTTTTGCGTAGGCAGTTTTTAAAGTGTATATGAAAAATAGATGTAAAATGATTTTATATTCCAGTGCTGCAATAACTTCATATGTTTTAGTGATGTGATGAAGTATTGGATGTCTTCTAGTTATTTGAATGTAGGTCAGGTATCATAGGTGTAAAAAGAGTTCAGTATGCTCAAGGTGAGTAGAACCATCAACTACAAGATTTCTTTTCCTTTGAGTTCGACATGCTTCTAGCATAGCCTCTGCTATTCTTTTGTCAGACCACCAACTTGGTTGGACGCCAAATTTCTTCGTTATCTTAAGGATTCCTGCTTTGCCATGATTGAAGCAACTGGCTGTGACATTTATTGACTCCAATTTGTAGGATTGTGAGACCACTGAAACTGTACATGGAGACGAGTTTTCAGATAGACTGGTTAAAGCTGTCGTTGCTGTTTTGAGTGAAGCCTTCGATGCATCTCTTAAGCAAGGCAGGATCGGTTAAGTCCTTGTAAATAGGTTTAATCATCCATGATAGCAGCAGGTAATATATCGGAGTGTTGGAACTTCTTAAGCTATTTTTTTAGTTTTGGCTACCTGCCATTTACACCAACTTTCTGGTTGGGTTCTGGTCCGCTGATTTTTTGCGGTAAAATATTGCCAATATGGCATTAGACATTAACTTCACGAAGTGATTATGGCCTCGCATGGCATAATTTATCAAGTCACCATACTAAAACTAGTACTACACAATGTTTGTACAAATATTTTCAGCCCATTTAATCCATGCATTCACGTGGAATCTTACGGGCACTCAGCTGAAATTGAAAAAACTAATTAGTGAGAAAATCAACAATTAAGTTTGAGTTTTTAAAACATGATATAAAAAAGTCTGATTCTCATCTTATTAAACGGGGCTATTTTTTCTTCATCCTAGCCAAGTAGACAAACCTCTATTGCAGTTTAAACGTCTAATTGAATTTGATGATCAAGCCCATAGTCGCTTGAATAAGCTGAAATAAAAAAAAAGCATATATTAGACATTTTAATAAATATTACATTACATTTAGTTATTTTTGGGATTACTCATCTATTTTTTGGTTGCAATCTGAAAGCAATGTTTTTCTTCATCCTTATAAACGTCACTGTCATCTTATCGGAACAGTTATTGTATCCAGAATTTGCGACGTCGATAAAAATTCTTAAAAATTAGTTTTGAGCGCATACAAGATTACGTACATAATTCTTAATACTCATATTATCCATTGGGATTATTTTCACTTTATTACAGCCACCTAAATAAACACCCTGCAGTTTATGTACGACTCAACTTTACAGCATTACCTTTGTGGTTGACAGAGCAATTCATACCTTCCCACTTAAAGCTATCATTATAAATGCTATTTTTTATAGCTGTATCTGAAAGTTTTCCTGTCCTATTTTCTATGATGCTGTCAACTTCTTGCAACGATGAGAAGCCTTTCTTCCTCCATGACCCGTTACCAAAAACATCCAGTCCAAAACTGTTTGGTTGTGTAGCTTTTATCTCTTCAAGTACTACTGTTGACATTGCTTTTTGTGCTTCATTCTCACAAACGGAATACTTTTGAAATTAATTTTAAGACATTCATGACAAAAATAAATAAATTATGACTATTACTATTATGACGCATATTCTGTCAATGCAGCGGAATATGCGCGCTGCATTCTGGCAGACTTTAACATAATCTTGTAATGCCGAGCAATTAATTGGGTATAAATATGATATATAAATTTAAAACACTAATTACTTATGTGTATAATATATTTACATCCATTGAGTCTATATACATAATTATAGTAACTCTAGTTGGGCGCCAGCTACAGTTGTAGCACGAATACAATTGAATAACCCGGAGGCTCGAATTCGGACAGAATTTACTACGCGCGTGGTATCGCACAATGATTAAGTATAACTTACAATTCGCAGGATGCTGTCCCTTTTCCGAACGTGGCTTGTTTACTCTCGGTGTGCGGCACAAGGTTTTCGATAATGACTACGTATGCGGATGATTTCTAATGGCGATGCTGTCGAGGGTGTCAAGTGCGATGTCAAAGCTGAGTAATCTGAATGCTATCCCGGAACAGAGTGATCGAGGCTATGGGGATTCGGCAGCGGCGAGGCTCGATTGCGTAGTTCCCTTAACAGCCGTCGAGACGCTGCGAGGGCCAGTCACGTGACGGGGAAGGGACTTTAGGTATGTGCGTGAGAGAGAGAGAGCGAACGAAAGCGAGAATGCTGCTACAGCATGACCTACGTTGTACCGGTGCGGCTTCCTGCTGGTGTAGTGGAACTACGACCAGTCAGCTGTTCCAGATACTAGTGCTGTGAGTTGGCCGTCCCGTCTCCTTCTCGACGTTCCTGGACACAGTGTTCGAAGATGCTAGTGGAACTTATGGTCTGACAAGTGCATACATAGGTTATGATACCTATGTGTGTTGACTGTACGCCTCTGCCAGTTTTTGTGTAGTGACTGTTTGCTTCTAGGATGTCTGGTGCCTGCTGTTCCCTTCTTCTGTCAGGACGTCCAGTGAAGCAGCGTAACTCGATGGTGACTCCTTGAGCAGTAGCAGGTACATTTCATTTCTATAGTTCATCGTGGTGATCCTGTACTAATCTTTTCTTCTTTGTAGGAGCTGCCTAGGAGTCGTGGTAAGTCAGTCTGTGTCGTTGCACTGCACTAACTATTTCTCTCTCTTCTGATAAGTTATTAATATCTTTTCTATTTACAGGGGACTCGTTGGGATGGTGACTGGCCTCCCAACAACTCAACGCCTGCCAGGGCATTGAAGAAAGGAAGGTGTAAAGGGGGATATGGGTATAGCGTAGAGTAGCATGTGAGGGGATAGGGTAGCTTAGGTAGATATATTTTAGTTAGGTAGGATTTAGCATGTGAGGGATTAGGTGTTGGGAAGGGTTTGTCGCATTGGCTGCATAGAGCCTTTCCTAAATCTATGCACTCTGTTCGCTAGTTAGGTTTTTTCCATCAGCATGAGCAGGACTGGTGTTTGCACCATCGCATCCTGCTCTGCTATGTAACACACACAAAGTATGGCGTTACACTATATTAAACAATTATTTTACAGTAAATTATACATATATTACACATTGATGCATTTTCTCTCAAGCACAAGACACTTGCGTACAAATACTTACTCAACCAGGCAGTTGTTTAAAAATTGTTATAAATAGACAATTATTATTATTGTTTTTTTAATCAATTTTGCAGTGATGTGTTTTGTTTTAGAAATTAAAAAACTTGAAAAGCATATGTGTGTATAACGTTTTTCATTAGGTGAATAGAATTTTTATGTCGTTTTCTTTCACTACAGTTGAGGTTATTAATTAGGATTGCAATCTCCATTTTGTTATTCTCTTTTTCGCCGATAAATGTCGTATCATACAATGACCACGATGTCGTTAAAGGACTCATTTACAGACTTAAGCAGACCATACATGGCGTTACAAGAACACGTCCGATCGATGGACGTGAATGAGTTAGGACATGTGTTAGATTTTTTGAGGCTACAGGATAGAGGGCTAAGAGAAGACAATATGCGTCGATTGTTTAGATGTTTAGCGGGCGACTATGCTTTAGATGACTTTCGTCCATCTTTAGTTAACATACATCAAGATGAATTATATAGGAGATGGTCGACACGACGTGCATCGTATTTAAATAATTATGTCCCACGCGATATTATTGGCGTAATGAAGAGCAACTAAATGCGAATTTAATCAATTTAAGAGTACTGCATCAAAACAATAACGCGGTTAACAATCCTGTCAATCCCACTATGGAACAGAAGGCCTATCAACCGGCCAATTGCATCAATCCTAGTGGAATCGAAAATAAATTCAGCTGGTTCCAAATCCTGTAAAAAATCAAAAATCCTGTAAAAACAGGGGTTGGTCAACCCTTACACATAGAAGAAGTTCGACAACTCCTGGCCATAATATTTGGAAGTTATTCTGAAGACGATAACATTAATGATAGTAGCAGCTTTATGGAAGAGAGTTCGGTACGTGCAGAATCGGAAGAGTACTTTCCACCTTCCACGGAACCGTTCGGTGATCCGACTGCGGAAGCCGGAAAATTTAAATTTACCATAGCAAGCGATGGCTTTATCTAAAGATTATCGGCAAGAATTGCTGACGATATAAAAAAGAAGGATGACGAAATTGCCCAATATAAAAAGATTCAATTAGAATCATGTGAATGCATAAAGAAACCTCACATGACAACAAGAGGCAGAGAGAATCTCCAGCGAGTAATACATGTATAGGAGTTTACACGTCCGAGTTTACACGTCCGAATGAATAGACGCTATAACCAACGAACACGAGCAATAAATATGTGAACCACACGTTATTTTGAACCAGTAATGCAGAACTCTAACCCTAATCTATTACGTGATAAGCAACATCAACCTCAACAAAGAGTGATTCAACAACTGTCACAACCAACACTATACAACCACACGTTTGGACAACAGCATGGCCAGCAACGGCCGAACCAATTTCAGAATCTAATACCTCAGTCGAGTTTAGAGAGGAATATTTTCACTGCGTTCACAACCTCATAACCAAAATTATGGCGACGATCAGGATGAACAAACGTGCAAATGCTCTCACAGTAGGCAAAAACAATACTGTAACATGACACAGTATGATGGTGGTTCCCAACAGAACCCTCGAAATGTTTGGAAGGAGGGGGACCAGCCGATTCTTCCGAATGGTTTGGGGACAGAACTAAGATCAAGTAAGCAACAGACGAACGCGTCTGGAAATTATTGGTCACATTGGTTCGGTGACGGAGAGGAGAGTCCCGCTGACATCAACGATAAAATCCGGAAATGGAATACAAAATTCGGAGGTAGACCTACGGAAGACGTAGAAGAGTTTATCCGGCTACTGGAAGGTTGCAGGAAGCTCGTACGTCCACGAATATCCCATGAAGAACTGTTGGACGCATTAGCGCTCACAACCTCCTTATTATCTGGAAGAGCATTAAAATGGGCTCAAGTCGAACGTCCGAAGTGGCATACGTGGCCGAACTTCTGTAAAGAAGAAGGTCCAACATGGACGAGGCACCTCCACCTGAGGAAGATGTTTCGTCAACCAACACGGACGACGTAATCCCACCGCTACAGTTGGACAGGCCGTCCAGCTCAGTAGAGGAGATTGACTTGCTCACCGAGCGGGATCGAGGTCAGGAAACGAGCCCTCCTGCACGAACTGAAGCTGATCAACGATGCCCAGTTCGCGCAGACGCTGATCAAGCGACAGCAGGAGAGGGATCGGATAACGCAGCTCAGGATCAAACTGATCGGCGTCCTAGAGGAGTCCATCGCCATAGGAGCGCAGATCCGGACGCAGTTCGGGCATCGGCAGGACTTACCCAAGAGGGGAGCTTCCCTTGAGGAGACAGTATAATTCCTAAAGAGGTAAATTCATAAAAAGGCGTCCGAACCAACGCCAGTACCACCAGCCGTGGCACCAACTCCGACCGTTCCGGTCATCCCCAAGACGGTTCTAACGACCGCGACACAATCCTCGACCGTTCCCCAACTAACGGCCGCAGGCCAGAGCTACTGCAGCGTCCTCAGCAACCACGGAAACACTGCCGAAACTCTGCATCACGCAGCTAAATGCTGAGTTTGAACAGGCCCGTGAACTGAAACGACGGGCGAAGAACAAACGGACGTCCTTCACGGAACCGGGGCCACAGTGACCCATCTGCGGCTATAGGGGTATAACGATTAGACGAGTGCCCAATCTACGAAATCCATGGAATGGAACATGAAAAATACAAAATATAAAATATAAAATATAAAAATAGTGCCAAACGCAGTCCAGTACAGTAAAACAGTAATTCGTATAAATATTCGTATTCGCATCATATAAAAATCGAATTAAATTAAATTAGCGAACGCTGATCCTATTACAGGACGATACAGGAGAATCGCATAAAGTACATGTCGCACAAATACAAAGATTGTAAATACAAAGATAGGTACATAAATACTTGGTCGTATACATTGAGTACGGTAGTTCATAGCCGTTTACTGTAAGCGCTCGTCGACGGATTTTAAATATCTTAGTAATCAAACATGAAATACGGGTATTCAAATAAGGCACGCAGTTTATGCGGAAGCTCGTTCCATCGTTTAGCAGCCCCAATGGCAAAGGAATTAGCCTGACAGTCTGTACGATATCTCGGTATGACTAGATCAAATGCGCTGGCCCTCTTGTTACCTATCACATCGCGGTTTTTAAAAGAGAATTTGTCCCTGAGATAAGCTGGCCGGCCTGTGCAAAGAACGCAGCTTAGTAATGACAGCGTAAGATAATTCATTCTTCCCCTAAGCGAAAGAATGTCGAATAGTTTATATAGTGCATATTTACGTAGTCCAGTGACGAAGCGGAGAGCGGCGGATTTACAACGCTTAAGTTTTGTATAAAGCTCGCATGATAGGTCGACAAAGAGTGCGCCGCAATAATCAAAGTGTGTTAGAATGAGAGACTTGACCAGGGTAATTTTTACTGTTTGCGGGAAAAAATAACTTGCCCTTCGTAGCCTTGATAATACCGCCAAACTCTTGCTCGGTGTCCAAAGTGACTCCCAGCAGTTTGAGAGACTGGTTGGGTGCGATCACTTGACCCGAGAGGATGAAGTCAGGCAGAGTAGTACCGCCCAGCCGAGTAATGTAGCTTAGCGAGCCCAACCAGATTGCTTTGGTTTTCCTAGCATTGATCTTAAGGCCGTACCCCTCTGCCCAGTGGGTCAGGTTGTCGAGGGCCCTGTTAGCCTCGGCCACCATCGTATTCGCTGTCGAGAGGGGGCCACTAATGTAAAAACAAAAATCATCGGCGTATAGATGGAATTTGTGCCCTAAGCAGACCGTAGAAATATCGTTGATAAAAAGCGAAAATAGCAAGGGTTCCGAGAGTCTTAATAGAGGGGCCGAGCATTCGTCTGTGAAGGCGACGACGGTTTGTGAACGGTCGGTTATAAATGAAGTAACTCACGCCTGAGCAGAGTCGGAAAAGCCAAAGGCACTGAGTTTTTCTGAGAGCAGTGTGATATTGACCAGATCGAAAGCACGAAACTGGTCGATGGAAACGAGCAACGTAATGTGACCCCTGTCGACTGCCGCTTTAGCGTCGTCGACAATGCTTAATAAAGCCGTGCGCGTGCCATAACCCTTCTGGAATCCAGACTGGAATGGATTAAGCAGATCTTGGCTATCGAGGAAGGTTGATATTTTTGAGCAAGCCACAGATTCAAAAATCTTAGAAGGTACACATAAGTTGCTGATCTGCCGGAAGTCCTCGATGCTATTAGGATGTCCTATTTTAGGCAGTGGTCTAATAATGGCTCGCTTCTACGACTGCGAGAAGAATCCTACTTGGAAAGACGCATCGAAAATATTTTGCAGTACGGGCATAATAAATAACAGGCACTGCTTCAGAAATCGCAATGGTAAAGCATCTGGACCCATCGCATTCGAGCGGGCATTGTTAAACGCGTCGAGAATTTCAGAGGCATGTACGTGTCCGAAATAAAATCTGTTGTCCGGGTCAATGCGGACTGTAGGCCGCTCATCGTGAAATGAGATAGGCTCGTTGGAGCCGTCGAAAAAACTATTATAAGCATCGAGAGTGTCGAGCAAGGGGCAATGCTCTTTAAATTTGGCTCGAAGGCCCATCTCATCTATCACCTTCCACATCTCCACAGAATGCCGACAGGTCAATAATTTATTATGATAGAAGGCTTCGAAGGCACGTCTAGTGAGTGCCTTTACCCTATTACGGAGCCTGTTGTAGTTTTTCCGATTATTATTCGTTTTGGGCCGTCGATAAACGCTCCATGCTTTGTTGCGAGCTGCAATTATCGCCTTTAACGAGGCAGTGAGCCATGGAGAGGCCAGCTTTTTCACAAGAAGTGTGCGTATGGGGGCGTGCTTATCATGTAAGGCGAGAATAGTCGCCGTAAAATAGCTGACTTTTTTGTTGATCGTCGGTAACAATGCGGTTGAGGACCAATCCGTATTTGCAAGGTCTTGCAGAAAACGGCTCTCGTCAAAGTTTCTAAAAGATCTCTGCGTAATCGTTTTCGGTCTAAAACATGGCACAGTGAGCTCTAGAGTGACAAAAATTGCATCGTGCTCCGAGATCCACGGGTGGCTAAATTGTTTGACGTCAACCGGTGTGACAGCGCTGTTAATGCAGATGTAATCAATCATCGAACTGTCGAATCTGTGATGGTGTGTTGGCAGAAAGGGTACAGGCGATAGACCAAGTGTGCGCAGCGATTGATCTAATATAGCTCGATTAGTAGATGGACGGTGCCATTCTATATTTAGATCACCCATAAGAATGAGGTGATCGTACGGGACTCTGCAGTTAATTACAGCGTCTTCGACGTCTGCCTAATATCCCGCTTTGGTCGGGTTATAAACAAGGACACACAGGACCTTGGTTCTCTCCCAGCAGATCTCCGCAAGGATGAATTCCGGCCGCTTGCTATAAACAACCCGTCTCTCCGAAGCCGCAACAATCCTAGCCCGGACCGTGTCGCATACATACATAGCAACACCTCCCCTGCCCTTAAAATGACGGTCATGTCTTAATAAGTTGTACCCTGGTATACTTGCTAATTGATCCGGTTTGTCTGGCTTAAGGAAAGATTCGCTGATACCCATTACAAGCGGGCTGATAGAAAAAATCAGCGACTCAACATCGTGCTTGTGTCGTAGAATAGACTGCGCGTTTATGTGTCCAAAAATAGGATTGCTTTGCGGCGACGAATTTAAGCGATTAGCCATAGTTGATAAAACTAATTTGCCTCACTATCTTATTTATGAGTATCGGGCAGCTTTCCTTGTCGTACGCTGAATGCGCCACGTTCAAGAGGTCGCGAAGCGTCGCACTGTCTAGTCGGATGGTCGCCGCTACATTTCCCGCAGGATTCTGCGTTTACCGAGCAATTATTAGCGAGATGTCCAAATCCATGGCAGCGGAAACATTGTAATATGGAAACGTGATCGTTGATTCGGCAAGATACCCACTTAATCGTAATTTTTTTCGAGCCTAGCAATTTAATTCTATTATCCGGAGTGGTTTCGATGATGCAGGAACGAAATTTTTTATTCCGGGCTGGGTTGTAATTACGGGTGTAACCGCGTCAAGAGAGGCATCGGGTAAATTTTGCTGGACAAGGCTAGTAATAATTTCTTCTTGCGATAAATCAACGGGAATATCATGGATGACTAAACGTGGATTACGTTTAGACTCCGGCTTAGCCACCAATCCTTGCTTAGACAACGCAGTGCAGTCGTTTAAGGATGCAGGATTAAGCTCATTGCCCTCGAGAAAAACCGAGCTTTTAGGGCCTAGACTAACCCGGTCAATCTTCATTTTAAGCTGCACCGGGTTCACACATATCTGCAACGCGGCCTTGGTCGATTTAGCATCCGGAAAACGCTCTTTTGACAACTCACTAGGGGCAATGATAATCCGGTTGACGCGACTGATCGTGAAAGGCTTTCCCCGATCGAGAGTCACCTGTGACGCGATCTTGTTCGCCGACGAATAAGCGTTGCGAGCTGTTACAGCTGCATAAGAGGACGCCGAGGTAGCACTCGAAATGGGTACATTGTTCGCCGTTGTGTTCGTTGAAGGCTGTGCCCGTTTTAGAAGGTTGTTCTCCGCAAGAACCGCGCAATACGCGTTGCTTAGACTATTAAACGCAAAACAAATATCATTAATCGCTTTCCTAATACATGTTTTCCTATCCGAGTTTTTCTCATTCCCGAGAACTGACAGCGCGCTCGCTTACGACTTGCCTGTATACATGTCTGAGACTCACTCTCTCTGGTATTGTTGACATCGCACTGTTGATTTTCGGCCTGACTCCCGACTATCGGGGGATCGGTTGGAATCGTGCCCTTGTTTTTGAACCTCGGTCTCCGCCGCGAATTCAAGTGGCCATTTGTGGTGGCCGACATGAGTTCCGCGATCATCGGCATAGATTTTTTATCGCACCACGGCTTGTTGATTGATGCCAAAAATAAGGCGTTGATCGACAACGTGACCGGCTTATCATCGCGCGACTACGCAACCGGAGAGGAAGAATCAGTGATTAAGACAGTGATTGGAGATTCCCCGTATCACCAATTATTCGCGAAATATCCCGATTTGACGCGCCCGCCTGTTTTTCGCGAAAACGCGATTAAACATAAAGTGCAGCACCACATAAAAACGACACCTGGACCTCCAGTACATGCCAAGTGCCGCCGCCTTTCGCCCGTTCGCCGGAAGAAGGCCAAGGAGACTTTCGACATGCTAATCGAGCTGGGGATCCTACAGACGTCCAAGAGTTCGTGGGCGACGCCTCTTCACATGGCACCCAAGAAAAATGAGAGCCTACGACCATGCGGCGACTACCGTGCCCTCAACGCCCGGACGATCCCCGACAGGTACACACCACCACATATCGAAGATTTTGCGCATAATCTGCATGGGAAGAAGGTATTTTCCAAAATCGACCTTGTGCGTGCGTTCCATCAAATACCGATAGCGCCCGAAGACATCGAAAAAGCGGCGATAATCACGCCTTTCGGTCTCTTCGAGCCGGTTATGATGATGTTCGGTCTACGCAACGCGGCGCAAACTTGTCAGCGTTTCGTCGATGAAATTATACGCGGACTAGACTTCGTCTACGCGTACATCGACGATTTTTTGATCGCGTCAGAAAACGAGACTCAGCACTTAGAGCATTTGAAAATTTTATTAGATCGATTCACAAAATACGGCGTCGTCATTAACCCGGCGAAATGTGTATTTGGCGTAAGCGAAATAACCTTTCTCGGCTACACGGTTAACGCTAGCGGTATTTCTCCTATACAGGAACGCGTCGAAGCGATTTCAAAGTTTGCATTGCTAGATACGATTAAAAGCTTACGTCCTTATCTGGGAATGTACAATTTTTACCGCAGATTTGTCCCGCAGGCAGCGAAAATCCTGCATCCTTTGAACGCACTGTTAGGAGGTGCGAAAAAGGGTAACGCGCCTGTCGAATGGACTGACGAAGCGCGCGATGCTTTTTCCGAGTCGAAAACGGCTCTCGCGAATGCAGCATTACTCGCGCATACTATACCTGGCGCGCCGATTAGTATTGTCGTCGACGCGTCAGATTTTGCCATTGGCGGTGCATTGCAACAACTCGTAGATAAGGCATGGCAACCTCTAGCCGTTTTCACAAAAGCTTTAACAGAGACCGAACGTAAATACAGCGCGTACGACCGCGAGCTTTACGCTATATACAGTTCCGTCAAACGTTTTCGACATATGCTAGAAGGTAGACATTTCGTAATTTTCACTGACCACAAACCTATCACTTTTGCGTTCAACCAAAATTTAGACAAATGTTCTCCGCGTCAGTTTAGACACTTAGATTACGTCGCGCCAATCAATCAACCACGACACACTTGTTTCCGCACAAAAAGCCGACACGGAATTACGAGAATTGCTGGACGATATAAATTCAGTACTGAAGTTGAAGAGAATATTTTTTCCGGAATCGAACGCGCACTTGTATTGTGACACGATGAGCGACGTCATGCGACCGTTCGTTCCTAAATCTCTGCGTCGTGCCGTATTCAACTCGCTGCATAATCTGTCGCATCCCGGAATGCGCGCCACCCAGCAGCTTCTAACCTCGCGATTCGTGTGGCCGTCGATTAACAAAGCTTGCAAAGAATGGACGCGTACATGTACTTCGTGCCAGCGTTGTAAGGTCACTCGACACGTCTCCGCACCTGTCCAACAATTTGAAAATATGGCGAACCGTTTTGAGCATATTCATATTGACATAATCACTATGAGTTATTGTCAAGGTTTTAGATATTGTTTAACGTGTATCGATCGATTTTCTCGATGTCCCGAAGTCATTCCGTTAGTCGATATGGAAGCTACGACTGTCGCGAACGCTTTGCTCTCGACGTGGATCGCTCGTTTTGGCATTCCCGCGCGAATTACGACAGATCAAGGACGCCAATTCGAATCTGCGCTTTTCGCTGAGTTGCGTAGGTTGTTAGGTACAAAACACATACGTACGACAAGCTACCATCCTCAAGCTAACGGCCTAGTAGAAAGGTTGCACAGGCAAGTCAAGGCCGCTATTAAATGCCACGATGATAACGATTGGGTATCAGTTTTGCCAATCGTTTTTCTCGGCATCCGTTCCGCGTTTAAAGAAGACCTCGGTGCAACAGCAGCCGAACTCGTCTACGGCACCGGTGTACGCTTGCCTGCGGAATTTTTCATTACTAGCGACCAAAATCCAATGTCAAGTTTTGTTAAAGATCTAAGAAAACGCGTCAATAATGTCAAACCATCGCTTGTACGTCGTCACGGTGAGAAGAAAACATTTGTATTCAAAGAACTAGCGAATTCACCGTATGTTTTTCTACGTTATGACGCCGTGCGCGGCCCGTCCGATCCACCATACGACGGACCATATAAGGTTATCGAGCGGAGCGACAAATTTTTTGTAATCGAAATAAACGATAAGAAAGTTCGCGTGTCAATTGATCGACTCAAGCCCGCTTTTGTCTTGTCGGACGACATCGAAAAACTAGCCGAAGAAAAGCGCGATGACGATACAGACGAAGAAGAACTAGTGGCACAGCAACCAAGACCGGCCACGAACAACAACCATGAGCTTCCCCACCATGAGATTTTTTTGACGATTTTGCAGCGTTTTAAAAATTGTATTAAAAAAACTTGTTTTTTTATGAAAAATTTGATGATTTCAATCCACCCTACGATTCTATCTGCGGTGTAGAATGACTCGACTTCGCAAATCAATATCTCAGATTCAAAATGCCACATACACGGGTTCAAATGTTATTTCTTGGTTGATTCTGATCAAATCAAAATGGAAAACTCGTATTTGAGCGAAACGAATATTACCGTTGACTTTAGCGTTATCCAATAAGCACCACGAGGAGGTAGTCAATCGGGTTTAGCTTATCATATGTATGTGTACGTGTGTGTGTGCGTATGCGTGTGCGTGTGCAGGGGGGCTTTAGAAGGGCCGATTACTAATGGTTGTACAGAAAGCTTAATATCTGGTGTTGCCACCTCGGCGCCGAATAACCTCAGCTAATCTTGCAGGCATATTAATGCAAGTTCTTATCATGTCTTGAGGTATCTCGTGCCATATCTCATTTAGAGTTTGTCCCAGTTCCTCAAGATTCCTTGGCTGTCTCTGCCTACTGCGCAATCGTCTACCCCTCATATCCCATACATGTTCAATTGGATTAAGATCCGGACTATTGGATGGATGCGGTAGTATCTCTAAGTGGTGTTCTCGGATGTAAGCTTGAGTAATTTTTGCGGAATGGGGTGGTGCATTATCTTGCATGAAAATGAAATTTAGACCTGTGCGGCGACTCATTAGAAGTACGTGAGGCTCCAAAATTTCATCGATGTAGCGTCTAGCTGTTACCCCTGGAGGTGGAATCACAATAAGATCAGTGCGATCATTTAAAGAGATTCCTCCCCATACCATGATGGATCCACCGGAAAAAATCCTGGTCGGTTGAATATGGTTTGGCTCAAAACGCTCCCTCCTGCGACGCCAAATTCTTATTCGAGCATCATTACCATACAGGCAAAATCTTGACGCGTCTGTGAACAAGACGTTCATCCACTGTCTAACCGTCCATTGTCCATAAGTTCTAGCATAGTGCAGACGATATCTACGATGTCTTGCTGTAAGAAAGGATACTCTAGCACGAATTCGCGATCTTAAACCTGCTTCGTGAAGACGTCTCCTTACTGTTTGCAAACTGATTCGCCTGTGTGGTAAGGCTTCGTTGTGAATTTGTTGCGCATTTCTTACTGGTTCACGTAAGGTAGCTCGTATTATACGACGATCCTCGCGAACATTTGTTACGCGTCTCCTACCTTGCCCGGTCCTTCTGCGATAAGCACCTGTTTCATTGAATCGAGACAGAACTCGAGAAACAGTCGAAAAATGAACCCCTATTTGTCTTGCTATCTCACGTAGACTAAGTCCAGCTTCTGAGAGTGCAACAATTTGCGCAGATTGAATTTCATTCAACGGAGGCATTTCTATTTTGTCAAGAAATCGATTTGAACAGTTTGAAAATTTTACCATAAAACGTTTAACTATTTCACCAAAGGGTAAAAGATTAAAGAATGGTAGATTTGTAAAAGAATCGTATTCGTTAAACTTTGGACACGGTCAGTTATGGAATTGAAAATTTTTTTTCCTTACTGATTTCAGGAAACAATATGCAATGATATTTGATGGAAGATAAATTCCTCGTGGTGCTTATTGGATAACGTTAAAATCGACGGTAATATTCGTTTCGCTCAAATACGAGTTTTCCATTTTGATTAGATCAGAATCAACCAAGAAATAACATTTGAACCCGTGCATGTGGCATTTTGAACCTTAGATATTGATTTACGAAGTCGAGTCATTCTACACCGCAGATAGAATCGTAGGGTGGATTGAAATCATCAAATTTTTCATAAAAAAACAAGTTTTTTTAATACAATTTTTAAAACGCTGCAAAATCGTCAAAAAAATTGTAGCGGGTCAAATTTTTTTTTAAATTAAAGATAAAGAGTTGTAACTTTTAGATGCAATGATCAGAATTATCGAAAAAACATCACCCACGCGCGGGTGCACTATGAAAGTTTACGATTTTTGGGTTTTAAAAAATGACCTTGAATTTCAAGGGCACGTAAGGGGGGGGTTTGGGTCAGATCGAAAATCGAGTTCCAACGTCTTAAAGTAGAGACCTTTAATTTAAAAAAAATCATTCCATTACGACCTGAGATATCGATCTTCGATCGAAGTTGCACCACTTTTTGATCGGAATCAGGTGTTGCGTTAATTTTGTTGCGAAGTGTATATGTATGGGTCATTCCACGTCAATCCGTGGTGAAATTTTTTAAATCTCGGCTAAATTTTTTTTCCTAATCCAGTATACTCCCAAAAGGACGTAAAATAAATTTCAGGCCTCAACGTGCCTCGGTTGCAAAGTTATAGCTACATTAAAATTTCAGATTAAAGATTTTTTTACTTTTCTCACCAAACTAAATCATTTTTTAGGCATTTTAGAAACAATTTAGCTATATATACATATATACATGAGGAAAGGGGACTCCCCCTGGTTGTCGGATGTGACGCTAACGCACATCATCTGGTGTGGGGAAGCACAAACACTAACGACCGGGGGACTACCCTACTCGAGTACTTGACCACCACTAACTTGGAGATCATCAACAGAGGTAACGAACCAACCTTCATGAATGTAAGGAGGAGAGAGGTAATTGACATCACACTCTGCTCAAGGCAGCTAGTGGGATATACTAGGGACTGGAGAGTGTCGGACGAACCCTCACTCTCCGACCATGCACAAATTTGTTTTATGATTACAGGAGTAACGCGACAACAGGAAACGTGGATCAGGAATCCCAGGCGCACGAACTGGGAAGAATACAGGAAAGACCTAGAAAGAAAACTAAAAAGAGGGTTCCCAAAGGAGATCCACACGATAGGAGAGCTCAACACCGCGGCGGAATCGCTGCAGAGGGCCATCATTGAAGCATATGAAGCCAACTGCAAACTGGTGAGAGGCAGAGGCAAATATGAGGTACCCTGGTGGAATAACCGGTTGGAAAAACTGAAGAAAGAGACCAAAGCTCTACTCAAGAAAGCAGTTAGGAGCAACGATAACCAGCAATGGATAACCTGGAGAAGTAAACAGAAGGAATATCGCCACGCAGTAAGGAAAGCCCAGACTGAAAGCTGGAGAGAGTACTGCAGTAACGTGGAATCTGGTAAAGAGGCGGCTAGGCTTAACAAGATCCTAGCCCGCAATCCCGAAGCCTGGCTGGGAGCGGTTAAACTCCCAACAGGCAAGTATACGGAATCGGACGAGGAGACGCTGGCGCACCTCATGGAGTCGAACTTCCCCGGCTTCACGATAGCGGGGGATACATGCGAGACGGCGGAGGACCAGGTGGAAACCGGTGGCGAGGGTTCGCGTCACATCAGTGGCTGCAGGGAACTCGCTAATCTGATTGTCTCGCCGGCAAAACTGAGGTGGGCCATCAGCTCCTTTGATTCCTACAAGTCACCGGGAGAGGATGGAATCCTCCCGATTCTGCTCAAAGAAGGAGTTGACATAATCATCGGACCTTTGGTACGACTTGCACGGGCCAGCATTGCAGCCGGATACACGCCAAAACGCTGGAGGACAGCTAAGGTGGTTTTCATCCTGAAAGCCGGCAAAGGAAGCTATAACACCGCTAAGGATTTCAGACCTATCTGTCTGACGTCATTCATGCTCAAAACGCTTGAGCGGCTGGTGGATAGGTATATAAAAGACCATATCTTGAAGAACAACCCATTGTGCAACGAACAACATGCATACAGAGAAGGAAGATCAACAGAATCAGCCCTGCACGTAGCTGTCTCGCTCATCGAAGAACAGATCGAAAGCGGAGGATACGCCGTGGGAGCCTTTCTCGATGCGGGAGGGGCTTTTAACAACACGACCACAGATAGTATCTGCAAAGCAGCCAAGGATAAGGGAATACCTGATTCGCTAATTAAGTGGATCACGAACATGCTAAGCAACCGGAAACTGACAGTCACAAGAGGTAACACCACCGTCAAAGGCTCCGTCGGCAACGGATGCCCACAAGGAGGGGTTCTTTCCCCAACTCTGTGGGGCATGGTGATAGATGGAGCACTAAGGATGCTGACCAACCTGGGAGTATCAGCGGTTGGCTACGCAGACGATATACTTATAATCACCAGAGGCAAACATCTGAACACCCTACTGGATATCACCGAGTCGACAATGAGACACCTAAGTAATGGTGCGAGGATAAAGGCCTATCTATCAATCCCTGGAAAACGGAGGTTGTTGTCTTCACCAGAAAGTACAAGATAGGACCAGCACGAACGCTAATGATGCGAGGACAGGAAATACAAATTAAGGAGCAAGCAAAATACCTAGGCGTAATTTTAGACAAAAAACTGTACTGGAAGCCTCAAATAGACCAACAGTACAAGAAATTCACATCAGCCTTCTGGATGTGTAGAAGAGCCATCGGGCAGAGCTGGGGCTTGAGCTACAAAACAGTCCTATGGATATACAATTGTATCCTGAAACCAAGACTGACCTACGCGGCTACAGTGTGGTGGAAAAGGACAGATCTGAAGACAGTACAAAAGAAACTCGAAACGCTCAGGGGGTGGATCCTAAGGGCGGCAACAGGGGCTATGAGAACCACCCCAACGGCAGCCCTTGGAGCCATCACTGGCGTTGAGCCCTTCCACAGAACAATCCAGGCGGCAGCCTTTATAGCAGCACACCGTCTGAAAAATCATGGACTGTGGAGAGAAAAAGGGGAACACACAAAAGAACAGATCAAAGGAAAAGACTATGCTGTATTGTCAATGAGACTGGACAAGACAGTACGTAGATTTAACTTTGAGAAAGGATATCACATCCAAATCCCATCAAGGGAAGACTGGAGCGAACACGACCTTGGTCCATCCGCAGGTGAAACCTGGTACACAGATGGAGCCAGGAAGAAAGGCAGGGCGGGAGCTGGAGTCTTCCGGAGAAGGCCCGGAAAAAGGCTTATCACACCGCTCGGAAGGCACGCCACCGTTTTCCAGGCGGAAGTAACAGCTATCCTACTCTGTGCACAACTCGCGCTCGAGGAAAAAAGGCAGGACTGCATCAATATCTGTACGGATAGCAGAGCCGCCCTAGCAGCGCTGGGTGGCTCTAGCACCTCCTCCAGACTGGTGTGGGACTGCATAACGGCTTTAAACAGACTCGGTGGGAAAGTACGCAGACTCACCCTCTACTGGGTTCCCGGACACCATGGAATCAGGGAAACGAGATTGCGGACGAACTAGCCGGAATAGCAGCGGGACAAGACTTACTTGGACCGGAACCCGCTCTTGGCATTCAGGCGTGTACCGTCAAAGAGGCGGTGTACGACTGGCTGAGAGAGCGACACCTAAAAGAATGGTGCGAAAGCAACGGGTGCAGACAAGCCAAAACACTGATAGGATCACGCATCAGAGAGGACTGGGCGTCAGAGATGCGAGATCTGACCAGAGCAGAGGCAAAGATCTTCACACAGCTAATTACCGGACACGGGACGCTGGGATACCACCAGCATACTATAGGTCGAGAGAACTCACCAGTATGCAGGTGGTGTAACCAAAACGAGGAAAGCAGTATACGTGTATTATGCCACTGCTTAGCCCTAGCCGAAAGGAGACATAGGGCGTTGGGGACGACGACGTGCGAACCAATAGCGATCCAGGCACTGACCGTTAGGACGGTGATACACCTGTACAAGTCACTAACGGAATAAGATACACAGGAATGGGGCATACCACCTGACACCTCTTACCCTGAGGAATAAGCAATACAGGAATGGTGCATACCACCTGATATGCTGATCCTCAAACGACAAAACTAGTCTGGTACAACCACTAGTTAACTACCGGGGATGCAAAGGGCGTAAGCCTAGGCATCAGGACCCAATGGTCCACCCAGACCAACAATAATAATAATAATAATAATACATATATACATTTTTTGTTTGCAAATTATCTATAGAATACTCGAAGATTTTTTTTCGGAACCCAATTAACTTATTTTTGATCTGTTGGATAGAGGTAGTACTATAGATATATATAATTCGTGTTAATGCGCTCAACATCAGACTTGGCCCATTTTGAAGGTATTGTTACAAAAGAATTGTGTGATTTTATTTAGAGAAGTCGAGACTGCCGAACATTTGTTATAGCAATATAAAGAAAATACCTGTGTACTTTGTATATCTATAGATATTTCTAGAAAATTCTGAAAAAAGCTATAATTATTGCGAGATTTAAAAAATTTCGCTACGTGTTGACGTGGAATGACCCGTATATATACACTAATTTTCACACGCATATATAACTCTTAAACCTAAGAGGATGCATAACATAAATGTAAAATTAAATTTTATTTCTTTATTTTACATTATTTATTCATACTCTATTAATAGATTTGCTCAGAACACATGTTTTTTAGAGTCGTACATTAATATAAACGCAATAAGTGTTAACCATTGACTTTTGACTTTAAAGATGGACACATGAAATCTAAAGTTATAAAATATATACAAATAAAGTCAAAATAATAAATATATTCTTAAAATTATACTTTCTTTATAATGTTACGCATTATTACAATTAAAGTAAATAGTAAAATATTGAAAGTGGCGCCCTCCCCCCATGTCATCCATAAGTAGCGCGGACGAGCCTCTCCTCTCTGCCGCTGCGCGAACGAGTGAGCGGGTCGGTGCACCGCTGTCACTTCTCGCTCGACTGTCTGAGCAAATGCTACTTTAGTTATTGAAAGAGTTTTATATATCGAAAGTTTTTCCTCGAAAGTTTCTTTATTTCTACTAATAAATAAAGCTATACTTTGATAATATAAAGTGAAGTGTTGTTTCTTCAGCTGCGACTCCTCAACATACCCAAGTGTTCATCATAAAATAAAATTCAAATATTTCAATTTGTAAATTGTTTTTTTGTGCAAACTAATGTATAAAAATATGCAGTCGGCGCATGCACCAAAATTTGTATAAATAGGGGCTCTCAGTCAGTCCTCCCTCTTCAAACATAAAGATCGATAAGCAAGAAAAAATTAAATCTTAAATTTTATTGTCTGTTGTTAAATCGTTTTTTTTTTTGTTTTGTTTTGAAGAAACGAAAGTAGTATCAACGAATATATACTTTCTATAGAAGAACGGTTCGTATAGCGGCGAGGGGACAGAAAGCGGTGGTTCGGTATCCGCGACATGGCGGCAGCCATCCATTTCTATCGTGCCGTCTCTCTCACTCTCACGGCCCCATTCAAATTTAGAGCTTCGTGTCAAGTCAGACGAATATCAATTAAATATCAATAAAATTAAATAATAGCAGAATGTAAATAAATGGAACATATGACGAATTATTAAAATCGTAATATATAACCAATAATTTGCCATTCGTATGTAAGAATAACCTGTTAACGTATGTTTAATACAACTAATAAATTTACTGGATTGTACAATCAATAAATATTTTGTTGATTTGTGTTGGTTTATTAATCTGTGATTGTTTATGAAATATGTTGAATATTAAAAACTATGTTATTTTATAAATATTCATAAAGACTTTTACTTTTTATTTATAAACATTTAATAAATTAGAGAAAATAAAAGAATATGAAAAATCTAAATAAGATGTTATTTAATAAATAAGTTAAGTAATTTATTATGTACATGCAATTAAATACAAATGATTTGATATTGATGAGGCGAGAAATTTAAATTTCTAAACAAAAATAATTTTAAATAAAAAGCAGTGCTTATTCTATTTAAACGATTACTACCGTTTATTAACAATTTATAAGAGTTCCTCTGTGAACAAAATAACATATAAATTATAAAGTACTTGGCTGAGACGACACAGTAAGCAAATAAGCACTTTGATTATCTTCGAGTTATAAAATTTGTTGTTATAAATGACAGTAAAATTTGATTGCAAAGATTATTTTTATATACTCGAAATGTTCTTATTGATGACTTAATTTCAGTAATTTGGCATTCGGTTTGTCACCAGTAATAAGACGTTTTTGACATTTATTTGCATCACGTGTACGACAGTTCATCCATTTTAATTTATAAAAGATGTGCATTCTAAAAAAAAGTTACTATACGTTGTCGATGCGATTTACATGGCCTATCAATATTAAAGTAATCTGGATAAAGCTCATTAATTTTTAGTTTAATTTCGTTTATTAATTTTTTAACAATATTTTGTTCGTGGCAAATATGTTCAAAATGACATTTAAGTAGTATAGGCTGTGCTAATAACATTATTGAAAAAATTTGAAGGAACTCGAAGATTACCTAACTGATTGGTACTATTAAAAACTTTATATGCTTTAAAAAATATCAAAAGATTATTATTTGTTTCAAAATTTGTATTTTCTCTTGTAAAGGTAGTTGCACTATTCGAGCATTTAAATTTTGCAAAATATTTGGTAGCTATATAACCTGCAACATATTTTACTGAGCAATTATATAAAGATGCTGCTTCATTGATATTATTTAAAATACTATTGGCTCTATCTGAATGATTTTCTAAACAGGATGTAGTACTAAGATTGCTGAGATTACTAACACTTTTTACTAAGTCATTTATATCTTTAGACAATATTTCATCGTCAGGTAAGTCAATATGATCCTCAATTCCTGTCCATGATTCAGAATCATCAGTGTCAGATTCATTACCTTTACTGATTAATTCATAATGTTCAACAATTTCAGATGGATTGATGCTCTGTTCATATGAAACATCAATAGTAGTAGAAAGCATATTATCAACATCATATATTGTTGCAGGTTTGTTACTTTTAATGATATTAACAATGTTATCTACAGACTCTGCGAACTCTGTAAATCGATCTTTGTTTTCAATATTATCTATTGCTAGTAACGGTATTATTCCGTTAGACTCACAATTCGTAGACTTTGAGGCTGATCTTATGTTCACGGCTACACTATACTGCAACTTATGTCTTAATTACATAGCTGTCGGATTTTGATTATGATCTGCCCGGGGTCTTAAAACAGCGAACAAGTTTTCGAGTGGATCTTGATTTAATCGCGATGTTAAGAGATAATAACGACCGCTTGCTTTCATGTCCTCCCATTGCAAAAGTATACTATTTATTGTTAAATAAAAACCATTGAAGCAAGCTGGGTTTGTTTTTAGATCTTCGCAGTTCCACGTTTTAATCCACTCTAAACTATTTTTTAAATAATCTACAACTTGTGGATTGTAATCCTATAAAGGTCGACGCAAAGGATTTTTGTCTTTAGGGCTTCTACTGTTTAAGTAATCGAATAGATCATTAACTTTTTTAATAAAATTGCCCGTGTCTATACTATGTGGATTATTTAATTTGCCACTAATTACAAAAGAAGCAGTTAATATAGCAGATGAAACTGTATTACTAAAAATTTGAGCCCCTAAGCTAACATCCATTAGTTCAAAGGCATTAGGCTGAAGATGTCTCATAGTTAATGTAGGTGCCGTTTACAAATGAAATTTTCTTCTTTAACGTACAATTCTGTTATAAGGTCCCATGATACTTTGTTATCCTCAACGGTGATTTCTTGAGTCCTTAAATTATTACGAAGACATTAAAGTATAGGTGAGGAGCATCGTAGTTAAAAAAAAATTTACGATCATATCGCTCAATGTAAGATTTATTTTTCGTAATTTTTAAAGTATTATCTTTAGTTCGATTCGTACGTTTTACGTTTTTTAACATGATTAGTTTGCATTTTAAAAAAGCTTAATTGTTTCTCATTTAATTTTTCACAGTGTTTAATAAAATTTAAAGCTTGATTATTTTTTTACTCAAATTAACGATATTTTGTTTTTACTTTTGAAAAGTTTTTGGAAATTTATCTTTTTATATTTCTGTTTATTTGTTAGGGGCTTTAGGGGCTATTTGTACTAATTTTATATATTTTTGCAGTTTTTATCTTTTTGAAGTAACTATTTTTTTAAGTTTGCGACTTCTTCTATATTTTGTTTAGAATTCATATACGCAAAGAGTTGAAGTTTGATTTTGGAACAGTTCACTGTTGTTAATTACGCTTGATTTTACTTCGCGTGCAGTCGTCGAAGAAGAAGCACTAACTGCTGCTTAGTCAAATCTTTCAAAGTTGGATGCCTGTTCGTAGAACCCATTGGAAACTATGAACTATTCGTCTATAAAATTCAAATGTTATTAAAAAAGCTTCTTATTGCCGGATTGTTTAATTATTCGAACAGGATACGTTACAAATATCGCGATAAAATTACGATAATGGTGTTCAAAATAATCATATTTTATAAAATCAGCTGGTTAAAAATAAGATATATAGAGCTAGAAACTAAAAATACGTGTCAATTTATGCTGGATGGCAGTTCACGGTACATAATCTCTACCTTATTTTTCATTTAATTATAAAATAATCACGACTTCAGAAAAAATAATAAAAGTCCTTCCATTTACCATTTATTTCATTACTTTTGCTTGAAAAAAACCGCTGCCAATTCAATGGCACGAAGCTTCCTCCTATTAAATTTATAGTTCCAATAGATAACATATTATTTAAATATATAATATGTTAATGCTTTTTTATTTAAATATTTTTAATATTAATTAATTTGTTGAAGAAGCAATTTTCTAATCAATGATCATTAAAAAAAAGATTTTTTAGTTTTTGATTTTTAGCTCAAAAACTGGTCGTTAAATAGCTTAAAATTTTTACAGCAAGTAGATATTACTGTTTTTCTTTGCCTTGATTTTTTTTTTTAAATCACTTTTTTATCATAACGATTGAACGGAACGATCAATCTGGAGAATCTTCCGGGAAAAAGTAGAAAATTGTATGCACTTTTAGAAACAGTGCTGCCAAATTTAATAAATAACTTCCATCATTACAACAAATGCAAAATATTTTTTCAAAAATCAAAAAATAGCCATAATTATCAATTTCAAAAAAAAAATTTTCAGAATCAGAAAACATATGTGCATGTCAAATTTTATTACAATCGATTATGCAGAATGATGACGGTATACATACGTACACACACACAGACATCCGCAAGGACATTTTCTGAAAATGTATGTTTCGGATTCCAAACATCTCAAAACAGATGTCTATGAAGGTTTAGCGAAACTGAAAATTTTACTCTTACAAAGCTTCCTCTTGAAGGAAGCAAAATATATATATATCTCAAAAACGAGTTATATGTAAATCAAATAAAAAAATCTTGTACGATAAAAACACCCACCGTTTTATTAACAAATTCGCCAACGCAAATGGTGAAATTACTACCAAGGTTAAAAAATAGTTGCGTAATTTATTTAGTTTAAATGTATAAACTTATTTTACAATAACCCGCTGTAGTGCCATGAATCCTGCAGAGGAAAAACAAATTCCTGTTCGCAGGTCCGGGATGAACTTAACCCATTAACGCTCAAGCGACTTGATTTTTTGTCAACTTTTCGACGCATTTATTTTATATGTTGCCGTCTTTGAAAAAATACCGTTTTAACATATTTCGGCGTAGAATTTTATGCTCTTTTAGAATCCGTAGTTAAAATGATAATTAGACCTCTAGGAAAAAAAAATGGTCAATTAAAACAAAAAAAAAATCGAGAAAATTGAAAGAAAAAATTTTTCTTGATTTTCTTTCATAATGTTATCGCCAATAATTTGTGCTCCAATAGTGGACAAAAGTGGACAAAATGCTTCCACTTTAAGAGAAAATTTTTGTTATTAATGTAAAATGTCTTATTTCTACAAAATGGCGGCAATAACGTAAAAATTTCATACAAAACATTACTTATTTTTTAGAGGTAATCAATTTTGTTTTCGAAAACTATAGATTTAAGCGAAAAGTTTATGAGAACAAAAAAGTCTTAGAATTAGTCAAGGAACACTCACAAATTTTTTCGGAATTTTTTGAGACAATTAAAATATTTTTTTTAAAACCTAAAAATCTGATTTTCGAAATACAAGTCAAAATTTTTTGAAAAAATTTGTGAGTATTCCTTGACTAATTCTTAGACATTTTTGTTCTATTGAATTTTTTGATCAAGTCCATAGTTTTCGAGAAAAAAAATAAGTAATGTTTTGTATGAAATTTTTACGTTATTGCCGCCATTTTGTAGAAACAAGACATTTTACATTGATAACAAAAATTTTCTCTTAAAGTGGAAACATTTTGTCCACCTTTGTCCACTATTGGAGCACAAATTATTGGCGATAACATTATGAAAGAAAATCAAGAAAAATTTTTTCTTTCAATTCTCTCGATTTTATTTGTGGAAATCGGCCATATCTTTTTTCCTAGAGGTCTAATTATCATTTTGACTACGGATTCTAAAAGAGCATAAAATTCTACGCCGAAATATGTTAAAACGGTATTTTTTCAAAGACGGAAACATATAAAATAAATACGTCGAAAAGTTGACGAAAAATCGAGTCGCTTGAGCGTTAATGGGTTAACTACATTTGTTGGTCAATTTTGCTACGCATAAGCACAGCAATAACCTCCGGCCATACTGCACACATTCACACGAGCATACTAGGCAGCGGTAGCACCTTCTTGGTCGCAAAAACTGACAAAGATCGCTTATCGTTTGCCTACACATTCACACATATATTGGGTATAAGTGCCCTATGGCCTACTTATACTCCAAGTTGCCCTACTTATAATTTGGCTTACAAAGTAACATTTATAATGTTGTTGTACATAAATGCCAACCTTAGATATTGCGTCTTATCCAATTCGTTTGTTAGCTGATTATATACTTTGACTGCCTGGTAATAATTGTTTTTGTTGCTAACTGCTTTTTTCGCTATAGGAATCGGGATACTCCTATTCATGGTTACGCTTACAGACTTATAATAATGATTTTTGAGTTTATTGTAGTGAAATTGTAGGCACTCGTATGCAAAAATTTGAGTTATGCTTAAGGGGATGTCGGAGCCAGAAATCGCGAGTTATGAATTCCACTTTTCGTGTCACGTGATATCTATGTACGTGTGGTGGTGCCATCTGCCTTCAAGAGAATTCGCCGGCAGATGGCGTCCCAATGTAATTCTTGTTTGTGTTTACTACGGTTGTAATTCTTTCAAAAAATCCTTTATTGTTATTTATATAAATAACAAAGGTGTATAATATATAATTATGTATACTTAGATTATAGAGAATTAACCTTTAATAACTCATTATTTAGTTTTGGCAACAGTTTTTTCATATGATTAAAATATTATGTACACCAAGTCTTTTAAATAAGAGCAAAATAATTGTTAGGTAGAACTGATAAACAGGTTACAAAAGTTTGAATAAATTTAATAAATAATCGATTCTAAAGCATGGATACAATTATGTTGTTACAATGCTTTTATTGTTAATATTGTTTTCTGTATTATATATTTTTTTTTTCATATTTTGACCTTGTGTAACCTTTTTTAATTTTTTTTCATTTCAAATTTTTCTTTTACTACTTATATAATATTGCATACAGACAATAAAAATAAATATGCACTATAAGGAATACTTACAAATATACATACAATACAGCATGCAATAAAAATATTTACAACTTGTAACATTATATAGTATTACAAATTTTTAAAATTATTGTTTTATGTTTTTTTCCTTTTTTTTGTATCTTAAATATATAACAATGTATATACAGGTACTACAAAAAAGCATGCACAATAAGAAAAAAGGATTGTAACAATGTAATACAGCGTGCAATACAGATATTTACACTTTCGTATATTCTCTTTTTTTATTTTCAATATTCTTCTATATACCTATACTTCTTTGTAAAATTTATCTTTGTTTTCAATGTTTTTTTTTAATTTTACTTTTTCTTTATGTTTGTGTAGGTTCAAATACTACTATAAGCCAATATTAATTACAAGCTTAAATATATTTAGTATTTTGTACTATAAATATGCACTACAAAAAGCTCGTAATGGAATGTTTCAAAATATTTGTAAGAGAAAACAATTGCAATGCAAATAACGTAAGCTAGTCAGGCTACAAGTACATTTCATCAGAAAGAAACATTTTCTATTTTGGGTGCAACCAATAAACTGCATACAATTATTCGTAAACATATATTTAATTAAATAATAGGTTCATCAGAAACCTAAATATATTTTTTTTTAAATTGGAGGTTTAATGTATGACTGATTGGAAACCTAATTTTGTATTTTCGTTTAAAAAGTTTGCTACTAGAAACATAATATCGTATAATTTATTAAAATTAATTTTTCGATTTTTTATTAATTTAATAAATATATTTTAATATATTCAGGAACTGGAGTGCCTAGATAGAACATTGTTTATATACTTCAAGGTAAAATTACCTCTTTTTATTGAAAGTCTTATTATTCTACTACTCACGAAACCAAGCTCTACTAATTAACGTCCTCTTCCTGATGTTGACAGTTACCAATACAGCAGTCCATTTCACGATAATTTTGATCTATATTGAAATGTTATCCTATATCTATTTCCTGACACTGTCCTTAATGGCTCGATAAAGATAGTTTTCCTGGGTTATCATCTGATTAGTCCTAGATTGAAAATATTTTCACTTCTTACCTAAGAAAACAGAAAAATTAATTGAAGTGCGTTTGACAAGTTGAAAATTAAAATCAAAGGGCATGGTAGTTCCCGTAGAAAGTATAAAGTACGACTGCGGGCACTATTACCTTATATATTCTTTAACATTAGTATATCTAACATTAGTATTTCTTTAAAAATTTCAATTATACATACATGCTTGTTATTGTCACCAAAACTATGCTACACGACAAATCCTTCAGATGCTAGAAGACTTCGAAATCAGTAGCCGGTAAAATATGTACAAATATAAGTGATTTGTAAGCTGAACCCCTACTTGAAGCATATCATACCTGTAGGCATGCCAAATGCAGATAATAATGTATCATTTGGCATGCTAAACACCTTTCCATTAGGTTATAACCTTTTATACTCTTCTTCATCACCTTTAAGAAACGTAAAACCTTCAAAATATCTTTAAACTTATGAATGACACTAAAAAAAAGAAACTTCAATCAATTACTCTGGACGTAAGAAGTTTACAACTGTACATTACTATAATATCTGAAACGAACTAGCTTTTAGCACAAAATTTTAACTGGGTTACTTTAAGCTTTCAAATAAACAGTACACAACGTTTCGTTAAAATCTGAACGGTAATTCTAAGATTGAAAGTACTACATTAAAGGTGTTCGCAGGGCATACCTATTTTATGAATCTTCCTCATATTGTTTTTACACATTGTTATAACTATTTTAAAGAAAAGTAGGGATATTTTGTAATGTACTTTCAAGTTAAAAAATTATATTTATAAATATAATTGTTAAAATGTGCTACTTTGATTAATAATTTATTAATAAAAATTGGTTTTATTTTATATAAATTTACAAAAGGCTTAACTGCAATATAAAATCTCATGTTCTGCTAACGAAGGGTTTAAAAGGCTCTCAGAATTTTTCGGTAAGGATTAATCAAAATGGTATGCGAAAGGAACTTTATGTATATGATTAATTTTGTGTTATAAATTATCACGTTTCTGCTATAACTTGGAATTCTTGCTTTGAAAAGGACTCAAATTCGGTGTGTAACTCTCTTTTAATGTTATAAAAACGTGGTAGAAGTTTGGTAGTGATTAGAGATAAGGAAAAAAAACTTTGTAAAATCACCTAAGGTCTCCCTTAAATATATAATAAAATATATTGTCTAGTTTTCGTAAATCTCCTCTTTTTTTATAAGTTACTTAAAAATATACTTTAAGTAAATAACAAAATAATAAAAGAACTATTGTTACCTATCGGTATGCTCTCAGAAGAAGCTCAAGAGAGTAATAATAAAAACATAAAAAGATTCAGAGATAGTTTTTCCAGAAAAATCTCAAGGTGAGTACTAGCTAAATAAATTAAAAGATGTATATCTATATCAGTAGATAGATAGATAGATAAAAAAATGGATAGATGAATACGTATCAAGGGTAAACAATGCGTAAGATATCAAATGATCGTATTTTATTTTCAAGGTTGAAACGAACAAAGATATGTTCCAACGTTTACTTTTGAATTCTGATCCACAGCTATCATTCTTGAGTTTCTCACTGCCAAAAAAATCTTTAAAATTGACTAGCGATATGAAAAGATTGTTAAGTGTTGAAGCAAGCGATAATTAAAGTGATGACTCCGATAGCGAGAATGATAACGAGCTTAGTGACAATGAATCTGATGATTTTTAGTACACTCATTTGTTTTATTAAATATTTATTTATTTATTTATTTATTCAATTGTTTCAGTTTTTATTTTTATATATTTTTTTCTTATTTATTTGTTTATATAGGATAAATAAACAACATTATTAGACAAAAATTGAAGTATTATTTACTGCGTGAAATAGTTTATAGTTATGCAGTGCAAGCATTTAGTATAATACAATAATGAATCCTAACTATACTACAATATTTAACAACCATAATTATAACATAAGTTTACATATACCTTTAAAACACATAAATTCTGCTTTTTACAAATATATATATATATATATATATATATATATATATATATATATATATATATATGTGTGTGTGTGTGTGTGTGTGTGTGTGTGTGTGTGTGTGTATGTGTGTGTGTGTGTAAAAAGCATATATATTTATATTTGTAACGCAATATATATATATATATATATATATATATATATATATATATATATATATATATATATATATTGCGTAATGAACCACGATAATAATTTTACACTCCTCTTTTCATGGTAGAAATTCTGCTTCTACTAAAAATTTATGGGTCTATGAATTTTTCCACAAAATATATAATATGCGTAAAAATTACCATAAACAATCATTTTTCCCTTGCTATTATTCAGTTACCTGATAATTAAAAAATGATTACAAACTAAAGAAGGATGTAACGAGGTTCGCTCGTCAGGCCAAGCACTGACTCCTCGCCTCGCTCTCGTTACTTGCGTCGCAACAACAACAGGAAAATAATTCCTTCTTTGTTGTTCGTAGAGGTAACGAGAGGAGGAAAGAGTCGCGGCCAGAACCATAGCCGCCTAGCAAACAGCCAGAACGTATAACAGCGTCAGAGTCGGCGGTGCGGAGAGGGGGAAGCCTCGCTGCGAGCAGCAGCTGTAGCCAGCGGTTGCGCGCGCATTCGCGGCCTATTCTAGTACACGGTTCCGACACCTGTGTGATGCGTTTATGAAAGGTGTGATTGGGTGCCGGTGGAGGTCCACGTCCGACCTGAATGTATGATAGCGTGAAAGGAGGGGCTAAAGAAGCCTACTCTACCCTGGCATTATTGTTGCGGCCGAATTTAGTTTTAAATAATTGTAATGGAGTATGAATGAGGATTGTTGACTGGATGACTCGCAGTTCAAAAGTCGCGCGCTTTGTATGACTAATTGACGCCTGTCGATGACACGTCAGTTAGCGGTTCGCGAACAGGCCCTTCGCGACAAAAGAAGGTTCGCGGCGCGCAGCTCGCTCTCTCGGTTTTGGACCACGGACGGGAGCACTTGGTTTCGGACCAGCGACTCGCTCTCTTGGCGTCGAACCAGCGAAGACGACACCTGGTCCCGGACTAGCACCCTAGCAACATCTCGCTCAAGGAGTCAGCTACGATTAGTTTGCATTTAAACCCGTTACGTGGAGAAAGGAAAGGTGAAGACGATTGTGAGGCGAAGTGGCGAGAAGACGACAGGATCAGAGTTCAATAGAAGTTCGTTGCAAATTTGTATCGGAGATTTCGTGGTTCAGATTGTGGTCAGTTTCTGCGTTGTGGTCCGCTAGCGTGATTACGTGAGTAATGCGGTGTGACGTAATAGATAATAATAGAGCATCCGTTGTAGGGTATCGGTTCTTCTACCTTATTTCGTGGCCAGACTAATAATAAATATTGCCGTTTCTCTATATAAAATTTATAACTGAGTGTGTTATTCCTCCAAACCCGATATCCTCAACTTGAGTGCACGGAGTGGAGTACACCCGAGTACTCCACAGTTTGTATCGACGACGGAATCTCCTCTGGGAGAAATGAGAAATGAACGTTAATCGTCACACACACACACACCCGCACTCGCAAATTATTCCGTACCGAGGCTCTGTAAATATATTGTAAACGAAATATTTCTAAACCACTTGCGTTGGTTTATCTGTTTCAGATTGGTGATAACATCTAAACTCGAAATGTAGATTAAGTTTTGGAAATATATGATCATTTACTACAGATAAACTTTATTATATTCCTTTTCCCCATTCCGAATCCTGGTTCCCGACTGAGACATTCGACACAAGAGGAACGCAACCGTTACAATGTTATCAAAATTTTTCACTGACACATGATTTCCTAAGGTATCAAGAGTATTTGAAAAAAAAAATTATCAAGATTGATCAATAATTAAGTTGTTATAAGAATTTTGTCTATTTTTCCCACTGTGCGCCGCAGGTTATTGCTATCGCCATCCGTTAAGGCATCGCACTCCGAACCGACAAAAATGCGTGACGATGTTCTGAGTTTTGCCACCGAAAAAAGCTTCTCGCGGATTTAGCGTAATCTTTGATAATAGCGGATGCTCGATCACGTATTTGGCGATGTTTGAATTTTCTTGTTTGATTTTATCAAACTGGCACTCTACATTTCGCGCGTCTTGTAACTGTGAGAACGTATATTTGCTATTTGGTGCGCGTGCTCTTGAGAAATTCGTTGAAGCTACGGCCACGAGCAGTTATTTTGTACCGATTGTCTTTAAAACAATCAGGACAGCCGTGATAATAACAGCCCTGTTACTCGAACACGATACCCTTCCCTTGATTATATACAGGCTGCAAGTATCCGTCAACGGGAAACCCGCGCGGCCCGAGGGTCGTCCGATTTCACGTTCGCTGTTGCTTTATGTAATTGAGTGTCAGCGCGTCTATAACCGGTCGCGGGAATTATTCCTATGGTATTTGGCTTCAAAAACTTGATCCAGAAAAGGTACGAGCAGGCCGAGGCTATTGTCGTTGCGGAAACAAAACGGTCGATATTGCTAACTTAAAGAAAAATTTTTCGAAATGATAAGCAGGTACGACGCAAGTAAGTGTAGGTGCTATCAATTTTTCATCTTCCGTTAAACGATTTAGAATAAATTGAGCGGCGAACGCTCGGACGTTATGAGCTATGCATATAATCTCAGCGAAGCCTGATTTTTCGCGGATCGCAAGTTGCAGGAATGACCGACCGGATTGTCCCATAATATTTGTTCGCCTACTTCGCAGGTATACGACATAATTCTCGAATATCCACACAATCAACGCAACCAGTGCAGAGTTATTGCGCCACATAGAAGTTGGGTACGTACTTGCTAAGTATGTCGTTTTCAAGGTATGCGGAATCTTGTTGCGTCTCGAAATTATAGAAAATGTATAAATAATTCTTAGGCACATCGATCCCGTCGATTATACAGGATGTTTTCGCGACATCATCAATAACTTACACGTAGCAATGTTCATTGAATGCATGCTTACTTTTGCAGTGTTTGCACCAATTAATACCACACTCGTGCTTACCGCACAAAGTGTTGATATTTTTGGAGCAAACTTTCATAACGTGCAAATTTTCATAACGTCGCAAATTTTTTTATTACTAACTTTATAACTACCGGAAGTTTTATGATTGTCGTAACAATGCTACCCGTAAAAGCACCTGTTACATTCGCGGCACTCGATTTCAACGGCGGACGCGAGACATTCACAGATTCGATGACACTTGTGATCCTCAATATTTTTGTACCCTTTGTTCCAATAAGTGCAAAATAATCTTGCTTCTGCGGATTCTTCAAGTACGTTGTTCAACCAACGTACTTCTTGGGCCCGCCCGTTACACAAAATTCGTAAAAGGGCGGATTGAAAAATCGCAGCTGCGTTATTTTCTGGAACTGCATCCAGGCCAACGTCCAAATAAAAATACAGGCGTTGTCTGATGACTTGAAAATTATTATTATTATTATTATTAGTAATAATATCTTTAAAAATAAATATAAAATAATTTAAACAATTTTTCTTGCTCTCATTGATTTGTCGTTCGAAGGACGAATGCTGATTGAACCTTCTCTGGTTTGGATTTCATAGGTACTCCGCATCCGTTTGTTCACGGGTAATAAATTTAGCGAACAGTTCTGCTCGAATGGGTCCAAACTTCGGAGCTGGCTCGTACATAAAAGACTGCTGAGTCATGCGTACTTCTCTGTAAGGCTCATTGCGCCGTAGTGGTGCTGGAGTGCCTTCTCTGAAAATAAGATGCTCGGCACTCCACCGCCTGGACCGACAAAATTCCCATTGCCTACGAATTCTCCATCATCATCGAACTCTTTCTCCAATTCGGCAAGCTCGCTGCCCTCATCACCCTCCTCCACATTCACGATCTCCTCCTCCTCCAACTCTTCTATTTGCATGGCCTCCTCGGCCACCTCCTTCTCCTCTCCTTCTTCATCGGAGTGGTCTGTAAGAGTAATGCAAACTAAAAAATTTAATATAATTTGCACTATTTTTTTTAATTCTATTCGTATAAAAAGAAGAATCAAAATACTTACAATAATCCTCCATTACACGTGATATACAATGCACATGGCGAGGGTCTCTGCCAATCTCAAGTCTTCTGGAATCCCTGAAGATGAAGCGATGCAGTCTGCCTATTCGCCGATACCTGCGTCGGCTAGCAATAGCCGCATCTCACGGCAAAGCTGCGTGAACGTAGCATGGAGTCTTACTTCACTAAACCACTCGCGATCACACCTACGCATCACACTGTGCACATACACACGCACAATACTGCATTACGCAGTTAGGCAGTCGATTCGTCGTTGTAGCTGTACATTATCGTTTCTACTTCCTGTCTCACAATGTTGCACATATTGAGCAGAATGAACCCTGTGTGGGCGTGCGGAAGAGTTATGTTGGCCAAGAAGTACAATGAAAAAATAAGGCCCTCCTCCTCAAAGCAAATCCTTGGATAAATCAGAAGTCTCATAGGACGACTGAGATGACTAAAGAGGGGATATCGTTTTGTAAATAAACACTATGAAAAAACATGTCCCTTCTTAGAAAGGGATCTCGGCAAATGACAGAGCCTTACGCAGAGAAAACTTTCGCATGAAAAATTAAGGCCCTCCTCGATATGGGATCTTGGCATATCACAGAGTTTTCCTCGCTTTCCTCGGAGGAAAAAAGCTCTTGCGATAAAAAAATCCAGATAGCGTTGGGTATCCAAAATCTTACGCTGTGTATACAAAAAGTCCCAAGAAATTTGTCAAAATCGAACATTGTTAATAACTTTTGAAAAAATTAATTTTTTTTAACAATGTTCGATAGCCTGCCAAATTTCGAGGATCTAGCAATTATCGTTTCTGACTTAGAGGTACCAATAATTTCAAAATTTTTGGTTTTCACTGTACTGGCATCAACAGAAAAATTGAGCAGTTTAGTTGCCGTTGCTTGAATTTTATCAAGAAGAGTTATATTTCAATTACCATTTTAAAAATCCAAAAAAATTTAATTAGGGACGCTCCTAGATGCAAAAGTTTATAAAATGCCTAATTAACATTATCCCCAGAGACAACATTTTAAGCCGATCGAAATCGAATAAAATCCACTGAAAAGCTACTATTTCTATCTAAATTTAGAAGAAAAGCTGGTCCTCTGCGAGCATTAGGAACGAAGATAGGTTTTTTTTATAATAAACCATTAATCCACAAAAAAACGAGATTTTGTGATTTTTCAAATTTGTAGCTGCAGTAAAAGACTTATACTTTTTAGATATATATTAGCCGTTACTCTAAAATCAATTATTAATTTTATATTCAGTGTCGAAAAAAGGCGATAGCGTAACGGCGGCCGATTTCTCCGCAGGAGACAGAGTGGGGGAACCGTCTCCGGGGGAACCGCTCACACGCTCGAAACTGAAAAATTTACTTCAAATCGTGGCGCTCGGAAAAAAGTATCGTAAATCGGTCAAATTTGATCGTATCTTGCTCTTTTTTTTAATTGCGGGTAGCGCGAGTAGAAAACAACTTTGTTGTCATTAGATGTAACAAATTCCATTATTTAAACATTACAAATTTTATTATAGTTTTTAATCGTGTTTTATTGATTAAAAGTCCAGTAAGTATTAGTAATTCAATAATAATATAATAATAATATAATGTTTTGTATATTATGAGTACGTTATGTATATTAAATTATAGTAAATAAGTGTATATTATTAGGATGAATTGTGGATAAGTAGATGAAAGAGAAAAAAGGAACTGCGTCCCCCTACCAGCATATGTCGATCATTTCTCCACATAGCCTAAAGGGTTATGCTTATGGCACTGCGCACGAGAACCAGTCCGCTCTGAGCGCTAGCAGAGAGCACACGTGTACAACATGTCACAGCTACAAAAAATATCAGCGGAGCGCTCCTGGTCAGTATCGTTGAAAAAACGTACGCTGTAGAAAGTGCACGGCCAGCTGGAACGTTACGCCTGCTGGAAGAAACGGCTCACGCCTCTAATACTCGGGGCTGGTATAGCGTACAGCGGCGGACAAAGAGCCACAGCAGCGAGAGAGAGCCCGGGCCTGCTATGAAGTAAAAGGGGAGGGGGAAGTATGGCTCTCTGACGTCAGCACTCGGGGCGTAAAGCAGCGGGAAAAGACTCAAGAGTCTGGGGCTACTATGGTATAAAAGGGGGAAGAGAAAGAGACTTCAAGAGCTTAACGGGCCCGCATGGCGTAAAGAGGGGTGGGATGCACAGTTGTCGAGACCTATATAGTTTAATATTTATACATACACACAAATTTAATAGCTCATAAATTTTTCTCGACCTACTAACACACTTATTTACAGTTAAGTTTTATTATTTGTTTATATAAATAAATAATTAAATTGTTAATACATATTTTCTAATTAGGCTACCTACATTCCTTTGAGAGGCTATTTACATAAACATTAGATATTTACATGAGTATGTAGGTCATCTGTCATTGTGTATTTATAAAAACAATAGCTAATTAATTGACCTATTTAGCTATTGTTTACATAAAAAAGTGCTAATGTTTACATAAAAACCGCTACTGTTGACATATTGCTACTGTGGTGCCTACCTCTCCCAATTTGGATACGCCCACTCAGTCTCGCTATCCTAGCCCATATACTACTAACATAGCGACAATGCAAACTAGACATTCGAAAAGCTGTGCTAATTATATACAGTATTTTATACATGTGTAACATGCAATTTTTTACGTTTTTCGTAAATTTATTTAAGTATTTTTCTGATGTATAACAATATGCAGTATAAATAAGGGCTTAGAGCTCTTCGATTTCTCAGTCTGTGCTCACTCTTCTAAGCATAAAAATCGGTAAATAAGAAAAAATTAAATCTCCTCTCGGACTGATGACTATTGGCTCGCCGCTGGAAAGTCGTCGGCCTGTCTCTCGAGCTTGGAGTTGCCCTGGACCCTTTCGTCCTCTGGAGTCTCGCCGGCGGCTCCAACGGCTCCTCGTGCCTGCTGACCTTCGCCAGAGTCGCCGACCACGTGCGTTCACTATCATAGTCGAACATGAAAAAACCGATGGTTCTCGCTGCTTGCTCGACTCATCCCCGGTTCTTGTCTCAGGCCCTTCGGGTTAGTTTTGATCAAGACGCTTTCTTTCTCTCTTTCTCTCCGCTCTACTCTCTCTCTCTTGCCTTGTTGATGCTTCGCGTGCGGCTCCTGCAGCTTCGATATTCGCCTTGCCGGACGTCCTGTGTGATTATGAGTGTTGGCGTATGTATGAGCACATGTTCTGCTAGTTAGCGTGTGCACGGTCACACAGTATTAAAAAGAGTATTTTACAGGGTTTTCAGAAAGTAATGTTAAGTTTAAACCTCTCCCTTTATATTACAGACAATCTTTTCGTGATAACATATTAAAATGTGTTTTGAAGATAACGCAAGAATAACGCAAGTCACGACAGCTTTCGGCAAAGTTCGGGATATATAAACGTCTACGATCTTCAACGATCTTCAACAGCGTACAAATCTTATTAATCTATTTAATAGTGCTAATCTCATTATATATAAATATGTATGTTTTATAGTGATAGTCATATTCATAGACATTGCCGTTGTTGACACTACCAAAAATCACTAAGATTTTTATGTCGTCGTAGAGACATGTATATAGCCCGGATTTAAGCGCATATTTCACGATAAGCTTTCTTGAAATATAAGCCGATTATAATAGCTAACCTGATTAACCACACCAAATCTAATCGAGCGAATGATTTCAGTAGCACTTGTCCTTTTTGGTTTCTCCTTTGGCTACCCAACTCTACAGTGCAAGAATAAAAAATGCCTACGATACTGTTCAATATGTCTGTTGGGCGAAGCATAGCAGCTGTATAAGTGTATAGCTGCTATCTTTGCATGAACTAATATTTCCTCACGGGTCATCATTTTTCCTGTGAAGTTCTCACATGCCGCGAACGCCGCTCTGCCAGTATCGTCCGTTTTCTTTGATGACTCGTCCAGATCCTTGTTTTGCTCACTTATAATGGCTAAGTCAACTTCCGTCTCGCGGATGTATTGATTTAGTAAATGCTGCACTGTGTCGCTGTGGTTAATGTTTACTTGAACTAACTTCTTTCTCGTTGCTTTTTCAACTTCTATAATACCGCTCGGTAAATTGGGTATGGGTAGCTTAACATGCAGCTATCAGCTGCATGTTGACTTTTCGCTTTTATGCCTCTTTCATGGCAGGGTTCGCAGTTTGGTTGACGGTTACAGTCTTTTGCCTTATGCTCTATGCACAATTATAGGCACAAAGATGGTTCAGGTTACATAGGCGCGCGATCGTAGATCTGAAGATTTCACCGTTAGATTGCTCCTGGATCTCCTTTTGGCAGCTGACGGGTCACACCGCACGCCCAACGCGGGAGTCCATCATTTGTTTTGGGAGTAAGCGCCTATATCTTAGCTTCTATGCAGTAAATTTTAATCAACCAAGTCTCATTCTTTTTGTTTCTTCTACAGCATAATAAGAAAAGCATTCTTTTTCAATTTGTAGTTGTGTTTTTATAGCGATCTTTTGATTGTATATATTCAGTTTTTTACACGTTTTCCAATGATTTAGTTTATTAAAATTACTGCAATTAAGATGCAACTTAAAGATCATTAAATTATCTACTTTCACGTAGTGTATACTCGAGATTGTCTTCGCAGTTATTTTATTATACATAAACACTGATTTTTTTGAATCGTCATATCGCACTAACTTTACAAGTACAACTTTAAAAAAGTCATACTCAAGCAACTCCTTGGTGACCTTTTCGAGCAGACACAATATAATTGACGTTGAAATTGATTTTCAAACTGCTAAACCTCCGACTCTCAGCGGTTTCGAGTACAGGGATTACAAATCTATTAACACAGAGGAACTATCATCCCTGCTAGCTGCTTGCGTTTGGTCGCCAGTTAGTTGCTCAGACACTGGAGTTGACACAAGACTAGAACACCTTAGTCAAAATATCATGTGTGTCATTGGGTAGCCTGCTCCGCTTAAACAGTTTAGACCAATGAGGAAAATGCATCCTTCTTGGGTAGAAGCAGACTTGAAAGACGTTTACAACCGACGAGACGCAACACAAAAACGTTATAAACATAGGGGACGGACAGATCTATGGACAGAGTACCAGGCTCTGGTACGGGAGGCAGAGATGACCTGCATGGTTTTACCCCGAACGAATTGAATAATCATTTGCTAGAGTATCTATATCGGACCTTGAGTGCGAGGTGGATTTGGGTGGCATCGTGGCGGCGGCTGGTGAGGGAGGCTTCACTTTTCGTGCTGTTACCCTCGCTGACGTCGTGCTCGCTGTTGCTCACTTCTCCTCTCAAGCAAAGGGTGAGGATGGTATACCGCAAAACATCATCACTAAATCGTTGCCAACTATCGGTCAACATCTGGTAACCTTATTTAATTCATCACTATCAACCGGGATCTTTCCTACGGCCTGGAAGAGAGCCCATCTTAGTCCAGTCGGATTAGACTCAAAAAGTGCTGTTTCAAAAAAAAACGTTAAGAGGGTCTTTTATTAGTGAAAGAGCTTGGGATGGGTAGCTGAATAGTAGGAAAAATGTTCGGGGCCAAAAATTTTTTGCGCGTCATTGTTTAAACAATGAAAGAATAGACGGAAAACCGGCTTTTTGCGTGTAACTATTCAACTGTTATTACTAGCGGAAAATAAAAAATACAGGCTTATTAAAATTAAAAATACCTACCAAAAAAAAATAAGTTCGTTAAAATTCATCAATTTGTTTATTTGCAAAAAATAAAAAACAATAATTTTTAGCCTTTTTTAAAAATGCGTGTAACTAGTGAACTATTGCTTTCAAAAAATAGTATTATAGCTTGATTTGAAGGTCTCGGCATTCTTTACAAGTGCTATAAATTTCAGCTTGAAATATTAATTAGTTTTTGTTTAAAGCCATTTGTAGTTAAAAAAGGTCTCTTCGAAAATTCTAATTTCCTCAACGTACAGGCATCGTAGAGACTTCTCCGAGGTCTCATTTTACTCTTTAGGAGTTGTACTATAGTTAATAATAACCAGAAAGTCGATTTCATAAGCCTAAATTGTTTATTAACGAGTTTAAAAAATTAATTGTTTAAACATTGATTTTTAAGTGGTAAATTTTTTTCAAATCAAATTGAAACCTCGCCCATTCAATTTCTACGATTCTTCTACTAATTTCCAGGGGTCAAAAGTTATTCTACGATGCTCTGGAGCTGAGATAATTTTTTTTTTTCAAAAAATCACTGTGGCTCTATTTATTGATATTAAGAGCTCAAATTTACAGATAGTCTAGATCAATAGTTGTACTCTAGTGTCTAATATTCAAACAACAATTAATATCATTATATCAATTAAACAACCGAGAGGAACGTAAGCGTGCTTTAGCGCAAGGCCCGACGCGCGACCGAGAAAGTGGGGCGCGCAGGCGCACTGCGCGGTGCTGTCGCGCGCTAGAAACTGATCGCGCGTCTTATATTTGATCAAGCTCGAAAATTTCGGGATATCTCGAGAACTAATGATCGAATCGTGATCATTTTTTTTTTAATCTGGGGTAGCATGCAAAAATAATAACAACTGTGTAGTTACATTTTCAAACAAAACATTATTCAAGTGACTATTTGTTGATAATATATTCTTGTTATACTTACAGTACAAAAATAATATTCTTATGTTATATTTATAATAATTTCTTAATAGATTCCAAGGATATAGTACAACTCCTAAAGAGTAAAATGAGATCTCGGAGAAGTCTCTACGATGCCTGTACGTTGAGGAAATTAGAATTTTCGAAGAGACCTTTTTTAACTACAAATGGCTTTAAACAATAACTAATTAATATTTCAAGCTGAAATTTATAGCTCTTGTAAAGAATGCCGAGACCTTCAAATCAAGCTATAATACTATTTTTGAAAGCAATAGTTCATTAGTTACACGCATTTTTAAAAAAGGCTAAAAATTATTGTTTTTTATTTTTTGCAAATAAACAAATTGATGAATTTTAACGAACTTATTTTTTTTGGTAGGTATTTTTAATTCCAATAAGCTTGTATTTTTTATTTTCCGCTAGTAATAACAGTTGAATAGTTACACGCAAAAAGCCGGTTTTCCGTGTATTCTTTCATTGTTTAAACAATGACGCGCAAAAAATTTTTGGCCCCAAACATTTTTCCTACTATTCTGCTACCCATCCCAAGCTCTTTCACTAATAAAAGACCCTCTTAACGTTTTTTTTTGAAAAAAAACTAATCCGACTGGACTATCTGGTACCGCTTAAAAAGACAGCAATTCCATCAGCTGTTTCGGACTTTCGAGAATCCCTCTTGTGTTTTCTTTCCAAGACTTTGGAAAATATAGCATACGACCAGATTATCGAGTTCTTGGAAGCGCAGAGGGCTCTTGACCCTCTTCAGACTGGTTTTCTACGTTATAAATCAACGCAGACAGCGCTGCTTAAACTGACAGAAGACATTAGGACAGCAATTGACAGTGAGGAGCAACTGTTGACCATCTTACTAATGTTCGACTTTAGCAAAGCGTTTGACACAATATCCCCCATCGAAGTTACTTCGTAAGCTGATTGGATTGGGATTCTCGAGATCGGTAGTCCTGTCGGTTAAATCTTTTATAACGAACCGTATCAGACAGTGGTTACCAAAACTAATGGGGAATCGGATTGGCTAACAACCAATCTTGGTGTCCCACAGGGTACGCAGAGTCACGACATTTGTCGATATGGAATTTCATAGGAACCACATATGCGAGCTTCAATGAACAGAGAGACCGTCGGAAATATTATAAAAGAAACAAACTCTCAAGTGAGAGTCATAAACTATGATGTTTACGACCTGATCTGCCACAATTTCCCTAACATTGATATAGAAACATACAAACAGGGGAAGACACCACATATGGAAAACGCTAGTACGAGAAGAATTTTTAAATCTTAAATAATTTATGATTGATTTTTGGCGATAAAATTATGTAGAAATAATATTTTCATATTATTTTTAAAGCGCGGTGATATAATCAGACACAAAATAGCAACGTCGTTTTCGTTTAGAGTATTAGACAAAATCAAAGCAGTCCTTATAATTCTTTCCAGTAATTATGGCGCCATTGAGTTTTTTACAATATTTACAGCATTGCCTTAAAATTGTCGTTGCGTTTGCATTGCCATTGCCATTGTCTTGAAATTCTGATGTATTTTACGAACACCGCCGCCATGAATACTTTGTGAACCTGTAAATACACACTATTCTAGTCGGAGTTCTGCAAACTTTGATTCTGTTCGTATTAGGGCGCTGTGTAGCTTTCTGTCGTGGTTCGTAGTGTAAAAGTATACCACGGCTGTGTCTATAGATGGATCGTAGATGCGAATTTACTATGCGTAACTTAAATTATTTTATTTTCCATACTCTACCTTATTTTACTACATACACCTTTTTGTAATAATTATAAAAAGTGTTTAATACGTATGAGACGGTATCATTACGACTCCTTTTACAAAATTGCATGGCATTATTTTGCCAATAATATATCTGATATAATGCCTAACAATTATTTTTATTTTTCAGCTTCTTGACAAATTAGAAAGTAAAATGAAAGGAACCTGTGTGGAAGGAACAGTGCCAAAATTATTTGAGGGTAAAATGGTTTCTTTCATTAAGTGTAAAAATATTGACTATACTTCAAAAAGAGTGGAAACATTTTACGACATACAATTGAACATTAAGGGGAAAAAGAATAGTAAGTTTGATTTGTAACTATTTATTAACAGTTTTCTATATGTGTGTTTTATATGTTAATAATCTCCATTGTAACAAAAATAAGTGAATACGTAATATGTATTATGTTAAAGTTGATGTAAAAGCCTTAAGGGGGCACAAGACCTTTGAAATAACTTAAAAATCGATTTTTTTATGTCTTATTTTGATAGGAAATTTTTCGTAGAATATGTTCCTGTTCTCCTAATTGCAAAAAAACAATTATTTGTAAATTTATACGTTATTTCCTTAATGTACTTATTATCTTTTTTTTCATGAATTAACGTTTTTATGAAATTTAATTAATTTTTGAATACATTACAATTATTTTTATGAAATTTAATTAATTTTTAAATACATTACAATTATTTTTAAGTCCGTAGTAAGTAAAATATTGATAAGATGGACAAAATTCATTTTAAAATATAATTTAAAAGATTAATTTTAAGATTAAAAATTATAACTAATAGATTTTTATTTATGAAATTCAATGATAATAAGAAAAGCAGAAATGTAACGTTTTAATTTTTTGAGAATGTCTAGTGGCCATCAGTATCTCTTCCATTCCGTTTTTATATTCTAATTATATAATCCCTGTTCTATAGTGTATATGCTGCGCAGGCATATCACTGAGTATCCTGAACAGCTGATATATATAAGTAAATACAGTTATTATCGACCTTTAGTATATGTCATTTTTTACCCGACGTTTTAATAATAATTAATTAATATTAAAAATTGGCGCATAATGTTAGCATTTTTTTTGCGTTTACGAGTTAATCTGCGAGTGATAAGTGTATTTGTATAGTTCACGTTTTTTAAAGTGCAACTTAGTAAACGTGTGTTTATTTTTATGTAAGTGTAAATTAAATAAATTAAATAGTGTTTATATAAGTGTAAAATAAGTAAATTAAATAATGTACGTTTAGTATAATGACCAATAAAGGTAGATACCAGAGGGAGGTACCTCGGTACCCATCAGGACGAAAAATTCTCTTGGGGTAGGAATAAAAAGAGGCCAAAAGAATTTGATAGAGTCAGATGCAGCAATAGTCAAGTGGAGAAAAGATCAAGACTGCAAAAACATCTGCAAAAAAACTCAGCAAATCAACAGTTCCAGATACTTCTGCTTCTACAAGAAATAGATTAATTGATGTTAGCATTCTGTATACTGAACTCTGAAAAGTTTTGTGTTGTGGTGTCTGTTACAGCAATATACAATTCAGTGAATCAAGTGTACAAAGACTTGCATTCAAAATTGATCTTGTGTGTGAACAGGGTGGTGAGATGCCTGATCAACTCATGCAAGAAAGTTGGTCCAAAAGTTAATGCGTGTAAAGTGATCCGGAAAGGTGCCATTGCTATGGGTGTACTTGGCCACAGATATGCTGGATTGTCTACGTTTTGTGGCATCATGGATATTTCAAAACCGGTAACACAATCTGCTTACGATTCTTTTAAAGGTCAAATAGGATCAAAGAGTAAACTGTAGCTACAGGAAGTTCTCAATTAGATGTTTGTGGCGATGGCTTTTAGCATCATCGGGAATAAAACGGAAAAGTTTTAGAAGTCGTCATCAAAAACAGTTTTTGTAAGGCCTGTGAAAACTGGGCAGCCAAAGGAGACACAACTCCAAATCAAGAATGGTACGACGAACATTATGACAATTGTAGTACCAACCATCAAGGAAGTGCAGGAAAGATGGAAGTGGATAGAATTGTTGAGATGTTTCAACGCTTAGAAGAAATGCCCTCAAGCAATTATACCATAATTTACAATACTTTAAAAGAAATCATGATATAACATTACAGAAAGCATAATATAAGCGTTTTACTATCTATAAATTTCTTTAGCTTCGTAAAAATAAAGATTAATTAGTTGATTTTATAATATAATTTATGTGTTTATCCTACTTCATATCATAATAGTCTATTATTAATCCTAAATATTTATAACTCTACTCTATTTTTAATATTATCACTAATTATGATATTTAAAACTACGCACACTATCACAGTAATTGCTGCATGTAACATATAAGGTTTTGCTTACATTGAGCGATAATTTATTTAGGTTCAGCCATATTGCAACCTTACAAAGATATGCATTTACCTTTCTTGTGCAACTATCCACTAGTTATCACATGAAATGATAACTGTGTCATTTGCGTAAGATAATATAGTGTTATTTTGCATATCTATCAATAGGTCATTAACATATAATATAAAAAAACCGTTGCCAATTCATTGGCATGTAACTTCCTCCAAACAAATCTATTGTTGCTTGTTCGTATGTATCGTTCAAGTATATTAATTTAATAATGCATATCTTTTTCTCCGAATCTTCTTAATAAAATGAATTGCAATTTATATCATAAATTGACCTCATAACCTCATAAATAAATTTTGTCAAAACATTCTGAGTTTTTGTTAGCGAGTTATAAGGTTTAACAAAAATAATGATTTATAGTTGTACAGGGTATACAGGGTGAGAGACAACGAATTTGTATTTTAATATCTTTTCAACTAATCGTTTTCATGAGCTGAGAAAAGAACTTAACCGAGGTAATCAAAAGATCTATCTTTTTCCAAAATTTCAAGTTAATTAAAGCTTTTTTACTCCCGCAACCGTGCGACATACAAAACCGATTTTTTTAAATTTTAGATTTTTTTCTCAAAAACTAATCACCAAAATCACTTAAAATTTTTACAACATGTAGACATTATTATTTTTTGTTATGATGAATTTTTTCAAAACACTAGACTGTTTAATTTAGAAGATATGATTTAAAAAAAAAACCTTCTTTGTCATAACAATTGAACGAAACGGTCAATTTAGAAAATCTTGCGTGAAAAAGTAAGAAATTTTATACCTTTTCAAAAACACTATTGCTGAATTTTTTGTATAAATTATATCATTTAAAAAACGAAACCAAAAATTTTGAAAAAGCAAAAATTGGCCAAAAATATGGCCACATTTCTTAAAATCAAGAAATTTTTTTTTCCCGAATTCAGAATCAAAAAACAGATATACATGTCAAATTTTATTAATATAAACCACAGAGTTCCAGAAATACGACGTTATACATACATACACACACGCAGCTATCCGCACGGACATTTTCTAAAAACACATGATTCAAACTCCAAACACCTCAAAGCACGTTTCTATGAAGTTTTAGGGAAACTGAAAATTTTACTATTACAAAGCTTCTTCTAGGAGGAAGCAATAAAGGGCCTAGTATGGTCCCTGTGTGGAACCCCTATCGTAATTTCTTTGTACTCACTCTTGCAGATACTTTTTTTTACACATTGTTTCTTATCAGATAAATAGATAATCTGTAATTTTAATGCTTCTCCTCTTACACCGTATCTTTCTAATTTGCCCAGTAGTCTACTACCAACTGCAGTATCGAAGGCTTTAGCTAGGTGTATGAACGCTGTTATAATCGGTTTACTTTTATCTAGGTCGATATATATAATATTTCTTAGACAATAAAGAGCATCTTTCGTCCCTCTCTTTCTTATAAAGCCAAATTGTTTATCAGATATTAATTTATATTTCATGATAAAATTATACAGTCTATATGATTTTTTCAAATATTTTGGCATTGTTAGAAGTTAGCGATATTGGTGTATAATTACAAATACAACTATTGTCTCCCGACTTCAGTTTCAGTGCATTTGGCCAATATCAATATGATTGTTGTATGCTTCGATTAAATATGTACTCTAATGGTTTTAATAAATGTTTAGATAAAGTTTTGATAATTATTATCCCACCAGCTTTATTTTTCATTGCAATAATTATATTTTGAATTTCATATATATATATATCAGTTGGATTAATAAAAATTAAGTAGTTGTTTCTTGCCGGCAGCTTTAATCAGTTATTTTTCAATTTGATTGCTTAAGATTATTCCTACCTTACAGTAATATTCATTCATATTGTTCGCAATAGTAGTATTACCTTCAGTTTTCTATTCATTAACTATTATACTATCAAGTGATCCTCCTTGTTTCTTTTTTTTATTATTTATTTTCAGTTTCATATTTGTTGGATTCTTTTTCCGTATGTTAAATAACATCTCTTTAGTTTTACAAGATATTACCCTGGTAGAAATGGTCTAGCAAAAAACGCTCTTTTTGACCACTTCGTAACTATTTTTTTAGATACAATCTAATAACTGATTAGCTACTGGCTAGGAATAGCGTTTTATGCTAGACGATTTTTTGCAGGGTAATATTGCTTTCGTAAACCATTTTTTCTTGGAAACTGAATCTTTTATTGGAATATTTTCTATTAATTGCTTTTACAACACAGCTTTGGATCATATTTATTAATTCGTTCATAGCTTAATTAGGGTCAATTATTTGTAACACTGAGTTCCACTCGACTCTTTTTGCACTATTTATCAAATTGTCATGGTTAATGCAGGTTGCATGATTGTAATCCTTTTGTATTTTATGTTTGTTAACCTTTTCAGGACGGGGATTTTTACGTTGAAATTGGCCCTTTTTTTACACGAAGTTTCGACATAAAATTGAAGATTTCGTTGCGTGGAGTGACCGACAAAATAGGTGGTCGATATATCGACCAATCCCGTCTGGAACGTAAAGTCCAATGTTAAAAATTTGATTTGTTGATTAAATAGTACTTTCCTACTTAATTTGATGCGCTGAATACAAAAAAAATAATGAAAAATGTCCAGGACACTTTTTTAACCTTGAAAATTGCATTTCAAGATCAAATTCATTGCTTCTTCTATTTTAGCCTGATAATGATTAAATCACTTTTTCAAGGTCAAATATACTTTTTGAGAATGATTATACTATTTTTCATTTATTTATCAACAATATATAACATAATATTATCCCCAAAATATGAAAATTTTATGATAATTGAGTGGTCGATATATCGACCAGTCCCGTCCTGAAAAGGTTAATACTTATAAAGAGTGGGTAATCATCATTGAGCGGAATATGTAACTTAAAAGACTCCAACTCAATATTTCTGGTGAAACAATATACACGTATCATTTTCACTGCTCTAAGATTGTCATGTGATTCCTCTAAAAAATGGAATACATCTATTTTCAAAAAAATTATTCAGAAATTCTTGAGTAATTGTCTTTTTAGCTAAACTAATTTTGTCATAATTTATATCCCTTATATCAATATTGAAATCACCAAAAATACATAGATTTTTATATTAACCTGTTTTGACAGAAATTTTCTTACGGAATTCGTAAATTCCGATTTCGATATTTCATGGCACCTGTACATAGCAGAAATCCTGATTACCTCACTGACGCTAGAAAAAAAATCTGAACTCACATCACTCAATCTATCAATTACTTCTATTTTAGTTATTTTCTGTATATTCTTTTTTGTATATAGCATGACACCATCAGCCTTATTAATTTTACTGTCATTGTAATAACTTTTGCTTTATAGCCTTGTAATTAATAGTATTGAGGATATTGTAATAAGTAAAGCTTCCAATAAATTACTCTAATTTCTCGTAATTCTCATTTAGACTTCTTATATTTACACATAATCTGGTCCTCTATTTCCTCCTGGTCGAAGGAAGATCCAAATGTGTATGTGGTAGGGTGAACCAATTAAAATGTACTATAGTGTCTTTTGAAAAAACCTTCTGGCTTTACTTGGCCTTTCGTTTATTAAACTTAAGAAAAGATAAGAAAAATGAAATATAATAAACTGATTTTTTTAACAAGAATAAAACGAGAATAAAACAAAGGAAAAGCTACTGAAAAATTCTTGTCCGCTCAGCAGCTTGGCTCGAGTCAGAGTGCCTGAGGTAGCGTGGCTTGGGGACGCTTCGGAAGTATATCCGGACCTCCCACGCGTCTCCATGCTCCGCTTCCCCATGCTGACGTCAGTACGTCTGCACTCGTCGCGCTCATTAGGCCGTAAGGGACCTGTTGATGGTGCAAAAGTTCAAGACTGCAGCGTGGCTTCGCACGTGCGGTCTTGCGCAGTGGAGGGAAAGCGGTTTAAGTCAGCGAGATTCTTGGCTACCTGATACTTTTGTGGCCTTGAGTCTCGCTGTACCTTTTATGTGCAGAACTTTCTCGATTTCATATTCGAAATAATTGTTCGAATATGAATATCGCAAAGTTGTCACGTAACAGACATAACGAAAGGAATTTCAGTAAATTTAATTAGAAGTATACAGTATTTTACTCATATGATAACTCTAAAACTCATTTACAATCAGTTATATTAGAAATCCCTGCTGAATTGTATCAATATGTAGGAGAGAATAAAAATAGAATTATTGGGTAAGACTACACGCTTGTACAGGTAATAAATTAAATTGTCCTAATTGTATCTTCAGCAATAATAAGTATAAAACACAATATAATGATAGCCAGGAATGCACTATTCTATAGAATAAAATAAGGAAGTTCATTGACTTTACTGATTATACGATACAACAGGTAATATCGAAATATGTCAGTATGGCAGAAAATATTTCAATCAGGGCTATAGTAATGCGAGCATCTGGGATGTCTTCTGCACTCAACTCAGTTTACACCCGTACAACAAATATATTAAGAACTAAGGAATAACTTATGGCCCAAGATTTCAAATTTGAAGATATATACAGCCCAGAAAGTGATGCAGAGGACATCAGATCATTCAACAAGAGTATCTCGAATAAAAGGAGCTTCATTTTATGTGTAAATATATGAAGTCCAAATGAGAATTACGAGAAATTAGAGTAATTTATTGGAAGCTTTACTTATTACAATATCCTCAATACTATTAATTACAAGGCTATAAAGCAAAAGTTATTACAATGACAGTAAAATTAATAAGGCTGATGGTGTCATGCTATATACAAAAAAGAATATACAGAAAATAACTAAAATAGAAGTAATTGATAGATTGAGTGATGTGAGTTCAGATTTTTTTTCTAGCGTCAGTGAGGTAATCAGGATTTCTGCTATGTACAGGTGCCATGAAATATCGAAATCGGAATTTACGAATTCCGTAAGAAAATTTCTGTCAAAACAGGTTAATATAAAAATCTATGTATTTTTGGTGATTTCAATATTGATATAAGGGATATAAATTATGACAAAATTAGTTTAGCTAAAAAGACAATTACTCAAGAATTTCTGAATAATTTTTTTGAAAATAGATGTATTCCATTTTTTAGAGGAATCACATGACAATCTTAGAGCAGTGAAAATGATACGTGTATATTGTTTCACCAGAAATATTGAGTTGGAGTCTTTTAAGTTACATATTCCGCTCAATGATGATTACCCACTCTTTATAAGTATTAACCTTTTCAGGACGGGACTGGTCGATATATCGACCACTCAATTATCATAAAATTTTCATATTTTGGGGATAATATTATGTTATATATTGTTGATAAATAAATGAAAAATAGTATAATCATTCTCAAAAAGTATATTTGACCTTGAAAAAGTTATTTAATCATTATCAGGCTAAAATAGAAAAAGCAATGATTTTGACCTTGAAATGCAATTTTCAAGGTTAAAAAAGTGTCCTGGACATTTTTCATTATTTTTTTTTTTGTATTTAGCGCATCAAATTACGTAGGAAAGTACTATTAAATCAACAAATCAAATTTTTAACATTGGACTTTACGTTCCAGACGGGACTGGTCGATATATCGACCACCTATTTTGTCGGTCACTCCACGCAACGAAATCTTCAATTTTATCAATCTTCAATTATTATTATTATTAAATTCCTTCTAATATATATATATATATATTAGGGTATCCATTATTTCTCGAATTGCAAAATTCTAAAAGTGCCCATAGAATTTCGGAAATATATGCTAAAAAAGTAATAAAAACGCTTGTCAGCACTGTGGTCCTCAAAATAAAGTTCTGCCAAGCATGTAAATTTTTAAAATTTCGACCATTTTCAAAAATTGGTTTATTTGTTAAGGTGGCTATTGTATCGTTCACTAAGGCATTCTAATGGTGAATACAGCTTAGAAATAACATCTCCAACCATTTTTCTTACTTTGATTATGTGGAAATAGCTTTTTGTCTACGTAATGTAGGGCACAATACGTAAAAAAGTAAAAAAAATAACATTATTTTTTATTTTACGCCATAAAAATCAAACGTTTGTTTATTTCATAAATTTTCCATTGACATAGTATAATTTACCTTTCATTTTGTCAATTTATAAACCATATTAGGATTCCTGCGAGCCGATAAATCATTATTTAAAAATTACATGAATTTCGTTAGAGATGTGAACTTACCATTACGGGATATCTGATCGATGTTCAGTAATTCACAAGATCCATACGATCTAGAGTTCTTTTATTTAAGTACTTTAATTGAAGCTGTAGATAAATAATCTGTAGGTGTTTATCGAGGAGCGTAATGATTTTTTTTAATGTTAAAATTTTACGTAAACATCGATGCATAATCGCTCCTACAGCATTTGATGTCTCTAGCAAAAAGCTTAAATGAAGCTCTTGAACTCTATTTTATTTGATAATCAAGTATTTTACTCGCTTACTGCAGTTGTTTATCGTTTTTGATGCTGCAAGAAATTGAATACAAACAGATATTTTTCACATCCCGGACTTTATTAACCATTTCACTGCTGCATGACGCATATATGACTTGTAAATTAACAAAAATCTTGTTGCACTTTTAACTATAGATCAAATTAAAAATAAAAAAAATGTTCAGCAAATGTTTTTTTCATTGGTTATCATCTAATAAAGTCAGCGAATGCAAATGTTACGTCCTGTGACGTATTGTAGTTAAGCAATATCAGCATTGCGAAGTCCTGCGACGTATTATAGTTAAGCAATATCAGCGTTGCGAAGCCGAAAACTCGAAAATGATGAGTATGGCCAATAAAGTAGATCAGCCGAGTAAATAAGTGTATAAATACGTTGAATCCATTGCACTTGGGTCTCGCTGAGAATCTGGACTCTGCTACGACGCTCCGGGCAGTCGACAGAGCTACCAGAAGTAAGTCGCGACGCGATCGGTATATAAATTGAATTTTACACTTGAATAAACGACCATCAGAATATATTTTATTATTGAAACAATTATTCACTCTATCCTGCACCTACGACTGGCCGATCCTGATCCAAAACCAGCAGCAGAGCAGAGAATATCCTCCATGACAAAGTAAGTACGAATTCTTAATAACTATATATACACAGATCGAGGTCGTGACTTAACAGTGGTTCCGGTACGAATCGAACGCTAGACGTTTAAAAAAAATAAGAAAAAGGAAAGTAAAATTTTGCTAACATAAAATATATCAGTAAATAATAAAAGTGACAGTGTTTTAATCCATATAAATCAAGTTTTTGTGCTGTGCGTGTGTAACCCTTTCCTTAAGTCTGCTTAGTAGCAACTTTTCCCTAGACCTGCTAAATAGCGGTCAATCTTTTTATCCTAAAGACGCTGAAAAGCGACTTATCCTTTATTTGCTTAAATAGCGATAACTCTTTTCCTAAAAAGCACATAAAAGCACAAACACTCTGTAGGGTTACCGTATTTTTTTTTTAACCTTAAGAATACGGTTTAAACGTAAAGGAGCGTAAATAAATAAAATATAAAAAGTGCAAAAAAAGCAATCAACAAAGTAGAAACATAAAATCGCGAGTCCACAGAAAATTCGGGCCGAGTGACCTGCTTGCCTTACGTTGCAGCGTCAGCAAGGTGATCGAACGCAGCGCTTTAAATCTGCCGCGCTTATGTCAGTTTAAAAACCAGGTCAATGCAAAATAGTCCAAACATAAGTATAACAAATAATCTTGTACAGTTTTCCAATCTGCCGTGTAAATAGTGATTTATTTAACATTATAAAAGCACGTATTTCATTCCATGAACAATAATACTAGTGTAGTAAATATAGTAAAAAAGAATAATCACAAGAGAGGTGGTAAGAGAATATTTTTACGGAAACTATTTAAGGAAAGATCTAAATTAATAGAAGAATTAAGACAATTAAACAAGAAAATAGATTTATTTTTCCAATTGCAAGAAGTTAGGCAGCCAAAAGCAGTAAACAACCAAGTAGAACGATCAGAATTTCAAATTGAAATCGGCAACAAATTTGATGAATTATTTAATTTTGCTATGACTGAATTGAATAAAAATAAATAGATTTTAAATTGTAGAATCACGAAAATCAGTTAAAAGTCTAAAATTGTTCAAACAATACTGATATAGCTGAGTAAAGGCAAATTACTGTGTCACGCGTATAGCCGCAATAAATGAACTGACCGAAATTTGTGTAGTTCGCAAAAACGCGGAAAGTAGGTCAAGTATTGCAAAACAAGTAAGACAGCAATATTACATCCGAAATATGTGAATGTGATCTAATAAATAAAAAGTTAATTAAAATGAGAGCACCAAATGAGTGACAATCAGGAAAATCTATTAGACCAAAAATTAACTAGGAGCGTTGTTCGTAATAATCCTACATTACAGGATCAAATAATAATTCCTAATGATAAAACACCATTTACGAGAAGTAAAAAAATAAGTCGATCACCGCCAGAGAACAGTATAACTGCGCAAAGAAAAGATGAAGAATCAGTAACCAACACTGAAAAATATAATAAAACAAGAGTTAAAAATACAGTAGAAATAGAGCAAGAAGCAAATTTAGAAAAGACAAACAAAGAAAAATCAACGGGGTCAATAAAAAAGGCGATTTCAAGACTGAACAAAGCCCATTTAACTATTAATATACCAACTACGTCTAATAAACAAGAATCAGCTGAAACATCTAAAGAAGATCAAAGGAGAGCAGCAGTAACCCCAGTAACACCATTGACAGTGATTAGAAAAACAGAAGATTGGAAATTCGATAATAGTTTGAAACAGGACATATCGTTGATAGACATCGAAGGTTTTAACGAGCAACCAAGCCTAATAGGCAATCTAAACAACTCACAGAGTAAATTTAACTTCAATTTTAATTTAGACAGCTTATTAGACAACACCATGGTCGGTCCGGGGCTAGGTGATCAACAACAGCAAGTACCACCGCAGTTGCGTTTATCGCTAAAATATGTAGCGAACCTAATACCAGAGTTCGACGGAAAATGCATATCAGTTAATGAATATGTAGAAAAATTAAAGCATGCAAAAAACATGTTGTCAGAAACCGATCAAGCAAATTTAATTCCAATATTAAAAATGAAACTAAAAGGCGATGTTTACAGGGCGATGCTAAATGCACAAATTAGTAATATTCAACATTTTATCAAAGGAATCCTCCAGATTTATCCATCAACGGATAAAATGGCAACACTTTATGGAAAAATAGCGGAAAGTCTGCAGAATCCAGACGAGACGGAACTCAGTTTTGCTAACAGATTGCAAGAATTAGTATTGCAAGTTAAAGACAGTAAAGAAGTAGCAGCATATACAGAAGAGGAAAAACAAAGATTCGAAACTAAAATAGATGCTGAAACTCTATCAGCCTTTGTAGAAGGATTACGGCAAGAAATACGTTTAGAATTAGGAACAACGAAAGATTTGGGCGATGCTATACAAAAGGCAATAGAAATAGAGACGAGATTAAATAGAAGAAATTTAATATTTGGTAAAACAAATAAAGTATTTTGCAGTTTAAGCAATCAAGCAGCTATATCAGGAGACACAAGCGTTGCCATATACTCGTGTCAGATTTGTCAAGACTATGGACATGAGGCATTGTTTTGTCATAAAGTGGCGTGTGTTTACTGCAAAAATAAAGACCATTTGTCAGATAGCTGCAGAATAGTAAAAAAAAAGATACAATTAATTTGTAAATTCTGCAATAATCACGGGCATTCAATCGATGCCTGCAAAATGAATAGAATCAAAGGCAACCATTGCCAGTATTGCCAAATAATGGGTCATACTGTAACTCAATGCCCATTTATAATAGAGTACGAATTATGCTGGAAATGTAAAGAAAGCGGACACGATCCTAATAATTGTAAAAATCAAGGAAAACAAAGTGAAATGTGCGAATTCTGCAATGGCACAACTCATACAATAAAAGATTGCCCAGATGTAATGTGCAAAAGATGTAATCAACGGGGACATGTATTGAAATACTGTCCAATATTAATAGATAGAAAATTTCTAATGTGTGCAATTTGCAATAAAAATGATCATGAAGCTGAACAGTGTGAAGAAGCTAAAATATTAGTAGCACAGAATAGAGCAAAAACATGTCAACAGGATATCCAATGCCAGATTTGCAACGAAAAAGGTAATTCGGGAAAATACTGCCCCAAGTGGATGGCTCAGCAGCAAGATATGAATAATTCCAACGCCTCATATAAAAATCACAATTATAATAACTATAATAATAACTACAGAAGAAGCAACAATTTTAATAATCAGAACAAAAATACAAATAATCCTAATTGGAAACAAATAAGTTGTGAATATTGTAAAATAAAAGGACATCCAATACAAGAGTGCAGAAAATTAAAAAATTTGGAAAATATGACTCAAAAGAGGGAAAATTGCAGTTATTGTAAAGAAGACGGACACACAGTAGAAAATTGCCAGGAAATCAAGGCACTAGAATCAAGAGCGAATAAATTTTGTAACTATTGCAAAAATACGAACCATATGACCGAGGAATGCTTTAAATTGCAGAACCAGCAAGTGAATCGTGCGGGAAACGAGTAAAGCCTTCTCGAAGCGAGTGGACGAGAAATAATAAGGCCAATACACTCGCAACAAACGATGGCACAGCAAATTTAATAAAAACAAGAGATATCGATGAACAAAATGTATCAAATACAGAGAAATTGGAAGTATATCATATAAAATTAGATGATCGATTAGAATATATTGAGATTACAAATCCATATACAAGTAAATCATGCAGCTTGCTCGTCGATAGTGGTGCACAGATAAATATAATCAAAGTAGGCCAAATTTCTCCAGGGGCGCTATTACAACATAAACAAATATTGCTGACAGGAATAGCAAGCAAGCAAATAAAAACTTTAGGGATAGTTAGACTACTAATAAATAATAAATATTGTGATTTTCATGTAGCACCAAAGGAATTTGACATTCCGTATGATGGCATTTTAGGTATTAAATTACTCAGGGAAAGTAAATTACGTCTAGATCAAGGATATTTAGAGATAAACGACGTAAAATTAAAACTACAAAATGGACCAATTAAGAACATATACACTTATGCAGAAAATATACAAAACAAGGGTCAGAAGGAAAGAGAGGGAGTAAATAATGAACAAAAAAAGGTTCTCAATAAAATGTTAAAAGAAATCATTAAAGAAAATGAAATATATGAAGGTCTAAAAGGAAACAAATGTAGCGAGAGTAAAGAGGTAAATAAAGATAAAGAAAATATAATTCAACAAGATAATAAGCAAAGCACTATAAATGTGAACATAGAGCAAGAGGCAGAAAATTCCGACAATACAAAAGATTTAAAAAAAAATGAGATGTTGATAGAAAATACATTTTATGAGGATGTGAAAACAGTCTTGAATACAATAACTAAAGAATATAAAGTGAGTAAGGATACTAAAACAGAAGTAATAAATAAAAGTAGTAAAAATGAAAACGAGCCAGAAAATTTTAGAGAATTTTTGGAAATCGATAGTAAGAATATAGAAAAATTCATATATAACATTAACGTAGCATTGCAAGAGGAGCAAAACTCGCAAGAAATCCATGCTGAAGTAAAAGAATGCGATTTTAAGGACATATTAACAACAATGAAAGAATCTAGAGAAAAATTGTCAAAAGCTGAAGAAAAATTGTTGTTTGATGAAAAAGAATATCAATATATATCATTCGATATTGACTATGTTCCTGAAGGAGCTCAGTTAGTGGATGAACTAGGCATAGATGAGAGTTTAATTTTAAATATAGAAGCAATCGATACATTAAAGAAAACTCAACACGGCCAACTCAAGAAACCTAGCAGACAAGAAGTATTACGAAAGAAATTACAAATGAAAAATGGTGGTAAAAAGAATCAAGAAAGAATCGAGCGGATCATAAATAAGTATCCGGATGTTTTCTGGATCGAAGGTGATGAATTAGGAACGTGTACTGTAGAACAACATGAAATAAATTTAACGACAGATAAACCTATTTATGTAAAGCAGTTTCCATTAGAACACAGAAAGAAAGAGATTGCTATCAATGAAACAAAAAATTTAATCGTAAATAAAGCGATACGAAATACAAAAAGCCCATTCAATGCACCCGTATTAGTCGTGCCGAAGAAAGAACTTGTTACAGGAGAAAAGAGATTCAGATTAGTGATTGACTACAGGGCAATAAATGAGGTCACTATAGCGGACCCGTATTTACTGCCAAATATTAACGAAATTTTGGATCTCATAGGAAACAAAAAATATTTTGATGTTTTAGACTTAAAATCAGGGTTTCATCAAGTAAAAATGAGACCTTCGGATATAGAAAAAACTGCGTTCAGTGTACAGCCATTGGGAAGATTTGAATTTCTTGTTTTACCATTCGGTCTCAAGAACTCTGCTAGAACATTTCAGCGAGTGATAAATACAGTCCTAGCCGAATACATTAATAAAATATGCTACACTTATATTGACGACATTATTATTTTTGGAGATTCAATGGAGGAATTGGATGAAAATTTTAATCTAATAGCAGAAGCATTAATAGCAGCAGGATTAAAATTAGAACCAGAAAAATGTGAATTTGGTAAAACAGAAGTTTGTTTCCTAGGGCATATAATTAGCGAAGCCGGGATAAGGCCGGACGAGAAGAAAATAGAGGCCGTCAAAAATTTTCCTATACCTAAAAATGTAAAGGGAGTGAGACAATTTTTAGGATTCGCTAATTATTATAGAAGATTCATAAAAAATCTTGCCGATATAACAAAACCATTAACAATATTATTGCAAAAAGATAGACCATTTATTTGGACAAAAGAACAACAAACAGCTTTTGATAAACTGGTAAAGATGTTATGTTCTGCACCAGTCTTACAATACCCACAATTCGACAAACCATTCATAATGACAAGCGACGCAAGTCAATATGCTCTAGGATGTGTTATTTCTCAAGGTGAAATAGGTAAAGACAGACCCATAGCCTATGCATCTAGAGTATTGCAACCAGCTGAAATGAAATATGCGACGTATGAGAAAGAGGCTTTGGCGATTATGTATGCCATAAAAACTTTCAAAGGTTATATTTATGGTAATAAATTTGTGATTGTAACGGATCACAAGCCATTGGTATGGTTAAAATCAGCAGATAATAATGAAAGAGTACAAAGATGGAGATTAAAATTGTTAGACTATGAGTATGAAATCATATATAAAGCTGGAAAGCAAAATACGAATGCAGATGCCTTGTCACGAAATCCAGTGGCAAAAGCTGGAATATATGTAATAACTAGAGCTCAGAAAAGGCGAGAAGAGAATAAAATTCGCCCAGAATTAACCAATGAAGAAAAAATTAAAATCGTAAATCAACAAAAGACAAAAATTAATAAGAAAAAGTTGAAGATAAAAAACCGTAAACGAGGAAAAACTAAAAGCACAAAGAATAGAATTGCGTGTGACGTGGGAAGTCAGGAAAGCAAACAAAAAAATATAGTATATTCCAAAAATGCAATTCAATTCCGGAATGATAATGTGATACATTTAATCAACAATAATGGTGAGTCACTAGATGAACATACAGCAAAATTATTGAAAAATAAAAATATTGATTGGGACAAAAATCTAGACAGTAATGAAATTGAAATAATAGATAAAGGAAAGAACAAAATTTTTGTACTATGTTTAAATACAGCTGAATCAGCAATAGCAGTTAAAACAAAGCTTATTAATTTATTTCAGTTGTTAAAGACTATTTGTTTGCAAAAGAACTATACAATATTTAGTATATCGAAAGATATAAAAATAACAAATATTAGTTGGGATGAAGTTGAAGAAATCCTCAAAGATATATTTAACGAGACGAATATTAAGGTGATAATTTGTTTAAATAATATAATTTATATAGAAATGGATAAAAGAGATAAAATATTTGAAATGTTACATGCGACTAGAATAGGGGGACACTCTGGTATTAATAGAACGTACAATAGAATCAAGGATAAATATTATTGTGAAAATTTAAAAATAGATATCCAAAAACGGATACAAAGATGTGAAGAATGTCAAAGAAATAAGCTGAAAAGAATAAAAACTAAACAACCTATGATTATTACGGATACACCCTCAAAAACATTCGATAAAATTGCTATGGACATAGTCGGACCAGTAAATGTTACTAAAAATAACAATAAATATATTTTATCGATACAAGATCAATTAACAAAGTTTATAGTAATTATATCTCTGCCTGATCAAACGGCGGAATCAGTAGCAGATGCTCTAATAAAAAAATTTATATGCGTTTTTGGATCACCTAAACTTGTACTCACGGATAGGGGAGCAAACTTCACAAGTAAACTAATAAAACAAATAGCACGAAGATTTAAATTTAAAAAAATAGAAACCACGGCATTTTCACCTCAGTCAAATGGCTCATTGGAAAGAGCACATCATCCGCTGTGCGAATATCTAAAGAACTTTTCTTCAAAGAAAATTGAGTGGGACGAATTAATAGAATTCGCTCAATTTCATTATAATACTAGTATCCATACTAGCCATAAATTTACACCGCATGAACTAGTTTTTGGTTATCCAGCTAGGCTTCCATCTAGTGAACCATTAAAGAAAAATGAACAATTGCCTACTTTTAATGGTTATTTGGAAAATTTAGTAGCTAAATTACAAGAAATCACAGTGATTGCTAGAGAAAATTTGATCTATTCAAAAATGAAATCAAAAGAATATTATGATCGTTACGTAAATCCAATAGAACTAAAAATTGGCGATAAAGTATGGTTAATTAAAGAACCAAAACCAGGTAAATTCGAAAAGAATCACAACCTGGGGCCATATGAAATAATAAAAATAAATGAAAATAGTAACGTAACTATAAATTATAATGGAAAACCAAAAACTGTTCATATGAATAAATTAAGCCGTTGCCATACATGATTCTAAAATATTTTTTTTCTAGGAAATTTGGACAGAATGATTCCTGAAATTATTTTAATTGTTGCAATTTTTAAAACAAGTCAAGCCATAGTAGGATTTGATTGTGGGGCATCTGATCCAATCATCACCACGTACTCTCTACTGGATTCGGGGGAGTACGATTTCCATCAAGAAGATGTAAACGCGACCAACGCCACCATACAACTACTACAATTGGCAGAATTTAGAAAAGTAAGAGTGATACAATGTAAAATAGAAATTAAGCGTACGGTATATCATTGCGGAATGTTTAGTCATATAGGTGCCGTAGAGCAGGGCGTACAAGAATATATTTATGATATAAGCCACGAAAATTGTAGATCAATCCATGAAACAGGAATATTCAAATATGGCAATTTTCACACTATAGCTGATTTAAAAATCAACTCAACTAAATCGACAGGAATTGAACTTGCGGGAAGTATTAAAGAAAAGAAATGCACAGGTGCAGCATATTCGGATAGTTTTGGTTAAGCTCAGGGACAGTATGTAAATTCTCGGAGCAGCATTGTATTGATATACAAGCTAGCCATACATTTTGGTCAGTAATAAATACTGATAGTTGTTTTAAAAAAAAGTATGATATATTATATGGAGGAGTATCGACAAAAATAATCTCAGAAAATCGCGAGACAGTTTATACAATAAGTACTAATGAAATATCGTTTGCGTTAACTAGTAGAGAAAAGATAAATATTTGCGGTAGGATTTTATATAAAACGGAACATCCAAAATTGTTCATTTGCGAAGAAATTAATAATCAATTGTTATTTCAAGAAGACATGCTTAACAAAAGACCGGTAGTTAGTTTTGATCTTTTTACATATGTAAATTCGAAATTTGTATACGTAGAAAAACATTTTAGGGGTCAGTTTAAAAATTTGTATTTAAATATGCTAAAAGAAGAATGTGAATTAGAAAGAAAAGTTATCCAAAATTCCTTGTCTCTTGCATCCATTTCACCCGACGAATTTGCCTACAACATAATGCAAAAACCTGGATATATTGCCAGACTAGCGGGGGAGGCTATACACATAATTAAGTGCACGCCTGTAGAAGTAAAGATTCATCATACAGATTATTGCTATACACAACTGACAGTCTCATCAGGAAACAAAACAATGTTTCTCACGCCAAAAACCCATATACTATTAAAGAAAGGTACACAGATAAACTGCAACTCTATCGTACCTCAATATTTTAAAATTGGCGATAACTGGATAAACCTAATGCCTGCGCCAAGAAGAAGTAATAACATTATCGATTTATGGATAAACTGGTCAAATTTGGTTCAATCAGCTCAGCATTAATAATGATATTTATCATTATTCATATCGGCAAATTGGCAATCGATATTCTAATAAGAGGATATACGCTACATGCAATGTACGGATGGACGCTTCATCTACTTGGAGCTATATTCAGCTCTATTACACATTTATTAATCGTAATGAAAAGGAACGATACGATAATAGACGATGACAAAATGCAAACACCAATGATGAATTCTCAAGATATACAGCTGCAAGAAATAGTGGTGCAAAATCCTAGTAGCTCCAAGAAAGAAATATCACCACCTATTCCTATACATCCACCTAATTCAAAGACCTATATAAATCAACCAATAGAATCAAAAGTTGAATCAAAAGTAGAGTCTAAACCAGAAATGAAAATATCATTATTCTCGTTAAAGCCACTTTAAACTATACAGCAGTAATTATAATTGAGAAATATTCAAACTCTTTACTGTTATTCTACGTAAACAATATGATATTTATACTAATGTTTGATATATTTATATTGCTGGAATCGTAAGTAATCAAAGAGTGTATAATATAAACTTCATTTATAAATAAAACAAACTGAAATTATTTTTAATTTAGGATACAGATAACCACTAAAAATAGTAGATTTAATAATAATAATGTAAATAGAATTCTAGAGTATTCGTTTAAGTTTATAACAAATCAGATGATAAATAAAACAACTATTTCAAAATCTAGTTGGAATATTCTAGAATACTATGAAGAGTAAAGAGTGTGCTGAGGACTTAATAATTCAAATTGTTTGTTAATATATTGTCTAATTCAGTTGCTATTGTACCAATAGGCAACTAGCTTGTGGGGGGATGTTACGTCCTGTGACGTATTATAGTTAAGCAATATCAGCATTGCGAAGTCCTGCGACGTATTATAGTTAAGCAATATCAGCGTTGCGAAGCCGAAAACTCGAAAATGATGAGTATGGCCAATAAAGTAGATCAGCCGAGTAAATAAGTGTATAAATACGTTGAATCCATTGCACTTGGGTCTCGCTGAGAATCTGGACTCTGCTACGACGCTCCGGGCAGTCGACAGAGCTACCAGAAGTAAGTCGCGACGCGATCGGTATATAAATTGAATTTTACACTTGAATAAACGACCATCAGAATACATTTTATTATTGAAACAATTATTCACTCTATCCTGCACCTACGACTGGCCGATCCTGATCCAACACCAGCAGCAGAGCAGAGAATATCCTCCATGACAAAGTAAGTACGAATTCTTAATAACTATATATACACAGATCGAGGTCCTGACTTAACACAAAAATATTATATTTCAGTGATCTGTAATAATTTGATTAACAAAAAAACTTCAAAAAATGGTTTATGCATTAGCCGCAGTAAGAGGGTTAACGTTATCATTATTATTGCTGTTTCTATTACTATTAATATTATTATTTATTATTATTATTATGGTTATCGTTCTATAAGTACAAAATAATTTACATGATGATTCCAATGGAAGAATGAAATTTTTATATTTTTACTAGTTGGTGCATGATTTAAATAAAAGAAATAGATTTTAAGAAGTACAACAATAGTTATAACGATAGTTATTTTCTCTTAAATTTTTTGAGAACAGTTGATTTGTTACAATCTTTATTATCTTTTCTATATTCAGATATAACTTGAAATAAATATTGCCTTTGATCCTCTTTTGTCGATAGATTGACGTATGCTTGGGTTAATTGTACTGGTCTCTCTGCTGAGTCGTTTAAGACTTTGAGGTTTTTGACTATATTTCTAGAGGCAATATACAATTTATCATTCATTCAAGATTCGCAGTCTTTTTTTAAAAATTCTTTATCAAGTCCGAATCTATCAAAAAATAAAATGGATTGATTGGTGATAACAGTATCTATCGATACATCTTTTAAACTATCTATCGACACCAATGAATTGCAATAAAAATTTTTTGGAGGTAGATCTTCAAAATCCTTATCGAAATTCTTTGGAGCAGTTACCGATATCTACTGGGATGTCTTCATCCAGAAAAAACACATTGCATTTGTTTCCGGAGCTAAATATCAGAGATAATTTTGAAATTTCGCTAAAGCAGCCTTTGAAATCTTCTTATCTATAATTTCAGACTCAAAAATTATTATTATTAATTTTAAATCATTATTCGGGGCCTTTATTGTAAGTGGAGCGGTATACCAAGATTTAAGGTAAACGAATATAATAAATTTACAAATTTGGAAAAAATATAATTTTTCTGATGCAGTCAATTGAAAACTATCTCTTAGTAAATGTATCTTGATAGAATATATATCTTTAGACATCCATTTTGAGTGATGCATAGCGCCAGGTTTGCAAAGCTTTATATCCCTTTTTTCGCCTAAAAACAGCAGACTTAAATGTAAGAGTTCCTTGTAGTCGTCTCTTGGTAATTGCTTTGTCAAATTGTAATCAATAAAATATACGATTTCTGATTTGTGAACATATAAAAATGGTTCCAAGTTTTTAAGTCCATCATTTATTTTTTCTGTCTTAATAGCATTGCAGTTATTTTGGAATCTTTTAAAAGCACGTACATCTGGTCCATTTATAGCTGGAAAATACACATTAAAAACTCCTTTTAAAATAAGTTCGAACGTCCAATAAATCTTTCTCCAGCATATTTTCTAATAAACAGCTGCACCACTATTGGGGCTGAAATTCGAATTTGTAGTGTCACAGTATACAGCTTGGACAATTTCAGTACATTCCCATTCTAATAGTGCGTTATGAGTTGCATGAGCTATCGATTCACCTTTTGAATTTTCTAAAGCTGGTACATCAATTAATTTTATAATTGAATCACTACTTAACCCATTAACGCTCAAGCGGCGAAAATATTTACGAACTTTTCAACGACTTTATTTCGTACATTATTGGACTGAAAAAAATTTGTGTCACCACTATTTCTACGCAAAATTTAATGCTTTTTCAGAATCCGGGGTCTAAATTTGGATAAGACATCAAGAAAAATAAATATGGCCGATTTAAACATAAAAAATAAGAAAATTTTCAAAACGAATTTTTTTTTTGAATTTTTTTTTAGGTATGTTGTTGGAAGTAATTTATGTTCTAATCATGATCAGGGGTGATCACGATACTTGAAGTTTAACATAAAATTTTTACACAATGATTGGATTACTACATTTTACAAAATGGCGGCCAGAACGTAAAAATTTTATAAAAACTTTAACTATATTTTTTCTCGGAATATATTGAGTTTAGCAAAAATTATCTAAGAATAAAAATGTCTTAGATTTAATCATAGAATACTCTTGTATTTTTACAGAATTTTCAGAAATGATTTTTGTTTTTAAAAAATCACAAAAAATTGAAATTTGGAAAAAATTTTTTTTTAATTCTGAAAAAATTCATGAGTATTCTATGATTAAATCTAATACATTTTTATTCTTTGATGATTTTTGCTAAACTCAATATTTTTTGAAGAAAAAAAATTGTCGAATGTAAAATTGCTCATTCCACTCTTTGCATGACCCAGAGACAACGACGTGGACGTAGTAGAATTCTGTCTCCTTTGGGGTGCTTGATTCAAGTGAGTCCCCTTGCCTCTCACTATCGGGGTGCTTGATTTGAGTGAGTCCCCTTGCCTCTCACTTTAACGATAATATTTTTAATAATTGTTATATCAAATGGTCTTTACTCAGTTAACAACAAACGTATATTGTAAGTGTAAGCAAAAAATAAAAATAAAATTCCGAAAAAGTATTAATAATGATAGCTGTTTTTTTTACGCTGTAAGTGGAATATGCAATTTTACATTCGACAATTTTTCTTCAAAAAATATTGAGTTTAGCGAAAATCATCTAAGAATAAAAATGTATTAGATTTAATCATGAATTTTTTCAGAATTAAAAAAAAATTTTTTCCAAATTTCAATTTTTTGTGATTTTTTAAAAATAAAAATCATTTCTGAAAATTCTGAAAAAATTCATGATTATTCTATGATTAAATCTAAGACATTTTTATTCTTAGATAATTTTTGCTAAACTCAATATATTCCGAGAAAAAATATAGTTAAAGTAGTAAAATGTAGTAATCCAATCATTGTGCAAAAATTTTATGTTAAACTTCAAGTATCGTGATCACCCCTGATCATGATTAGAACATGAATTACTTCCAATGACATACCTAAAAAAAATTCAAAAAAAAATTTTCTTATTTTTTATGTTTAAATTGATCATATTTTTTTTCTTGATATCTTATCCAAATTTTGACCCCGGATTCTGAAAGAGCATTAAATTTTGCGTAGAAATAGTGGTGACACAAATTTTTTTCAGTCCGATAATGTACAAAATAATGTCGTTGAAAAGTTTGTAAATATTTTCGCCGCTTGGGCGTTAATGGGTTAAAATAATCGTCAGGCGATCAAGTTGTTTACAAGCTACAGAATCATGAATCAGTTTTCCGTCCCAATGTACTTACAGTATGAGTGGGAATTGACTCTGTAAATAATGTTTTAATTTTTTCAGCTGATTTTTTTCGAATAATATTTCATATGTCGTTGAACGATGTTTTATTGAGAATGAGATTAGCTGGATTTTTCCCCAATGAGTAAGCAGTGGCAGATATTATACGTACTGAGTTTTTATGTGCAATTTTACAGACATCCAGAGCAGTTACTAATTCTTCTTACATAATGTTGAGTGTACCTCTTTTTTGTTGATTTATGTAATTGTGACTACAATGTGTCGTAATTTGATTCTTCACATACTGTAAATGTAGTATTCTCACTAGAACTTATGAGATTATTTAGATTATAATTTACTGGAATACGTTGTATGTTAGTGGACTCTAAAAATTAAATTTTAATATAATAAAGGCTCGAAATATATATATTCTAAGAAAGTTTTGATAAGAAATGTAGCTCACCATCTATAGTAGCACTATCTGGTAAATCAGACATGTACGTATTAGATCTCAGTGCATAATTTCAGGCTGTACTATTTTAGACGTTGATGGATTTATGTCATTGTTATTCTCAGAAGCTAAATTATTTTCAGACAGTAAATAATAATATCTTGACTTGGGTCCTTATATAGTAAAATATTAATTTTAAATTACTTTTTATTATTTACCTTCTATGCAAAAAAATCATGTTCTTTGCTGAAATCTATTATATAATTGATAGATTTGCGAAGTAAATCAATATTTTCTAATTTTTTAATTTTATCCTTGATTCAACTATGAGAAATATCAAAAACATTTTGTAAAGAGATTTCAGAATTTTATTCTTTTCTCTACACTTTTATATTACGAATGCAAATTTATGACCTTATGTTTACATTTAGTCTTGAGATTTAAGCCTAGCTTTTTCTGGAATAAATACTGCAGGGCATGTAAATTAGTTGGCAATGTACTCCCATTGAATTCAGTTATAGTAAAACCAATTAGAGGAATTGGTACATTTGCCATTTCGCAAATCTGTAACAAACGATTTGAAGTATGTGATATTATTCACTAATATTTTGTATATAAGTTATTTTTATAGATTTTAAAATTTCCAAGTGAAAATTGAATTATCTAGAAATAGCTAATAAAAGCTAATAACATTTATAATTCATTAATAATGAGTATTAACTTTTATTAACTCTTATTAGGTTTTATTAGGTTTTACTAGCTTTTATTAGATTTTTAGATTTCACCACATATAAACGCACCACCCTTCAAAAAAGCTAATAATAGCAGTAGGTAAGCAAGGCCGGTTCTGCCTCCGCCCACCGTGAGATGTGCTAGAAGCTTCTAGAATATTCTAGAAGCCTCTAGATGTTTGGTGGTGGTGGTAGGGGGAGGCAGAAACAGCCTTACTTAAGTGAAAAATATTCTCAGAGGGATATGAAAAATTCACGCGGTCCAGGGATGTGTATGCTCCCGACAGCATGATGCCTGGGGTATACTCCCAACAGTCTGAGATATACTCCTGGAAGCGTGCTGTTCAATGTTACGTCCTGGCAGCGTGCTGTGCACTCCTGGCAGCGTGCTGTCTCCAGGAGGCCGTTCGAGGTCAGAAGGTCTACAGATCTTAGAAGCGTGTGATGCTTGCGTCAGTGTATTTAACAGTATGCATAAGGATTTCCACATATATGTAGTGAACTGCGCGAAGGCAGCACACATAGATCTTGATGTTGTATACCTATGCCAATTTCGTCGCTGTTGTTGAAATTTGACAAAATATAGGGCTGATGCGCATGAATCATGCGTAACAGATTCGTCAAATACGACAGGTATGACGAATGCCTAGCACATCCTACATTTCGTTGAAAATAGCAAAATAGTATACAGTTTAATTTTGTACGACTCTTAGACTTTTTAGAAACTGTATGTTTTGACGTGTTAGCGCTTTCAGCACTCGTTGACGACTGATTGCTCGACGGCATTGCAAGTTATTATTATAGCCTTTACCAACTTCGATATTGTACACAATGCCCATTATGCTTAGACTGATTTGATGTGTAATCTAATTGTTATGACTTCACCGCGAAAATTAACTAAATGTCCGTCTTGATCGACGAGGTGCAGCTGCAAGTTATCTATAGTCTCGACACTGACTGGCAGGTAAATAATAGGTGATGGAACTTCGATTAAAGCCTGGAGAAACAGCTGGGAAGAATTCGTGTATGATGTGCACCTTATGCTCGTTTATGTATGCCCCAGATGTAATATTACATTCAACGCGTAATTCGTTAACTTTCAATATGGCTACTGGCAAATGTGATTAATATTTGGTGGTAGTATGCGACTTGTGAAACCCAACAATTTTCCAATAGAATCTTCTGGCCGGAAATCAATTGATTGGCTACACTTGACCAATGCAACGAAGGGTGTAATTGTTCGGCTTGAGTTTAATTGTTATGCTTTTTGATGCTAGAGCCTCTCTCAGAGTCTTCTCAATGTCTTCAATTTCGTAGCTGCTTGTAGGCAAAATGATGACTACTTCTCCCACGTAAAACTTGTTATTGCCTCTGTCTGTGTTAGGTATCGAATTAAATGTGAGCAGTTCCACAGATCCAAGAACGTAATTTTTACTTGGCGAGAGTTCAAGTGGTAGAAAATATTGAGCTTGCAGTACAGAAGATGTTCCAGATTAGGTTCAGTGTTAGTGAGTCTTCTATGACTATTCGAACAATACTGATTAAACCGGAATCTCAAGAAATACTTATATAGCATTCAAAAGAAATTTTAGACCAAGATGGCCGCAGTTGTAGGTGTTGTAGTCTTGGTAAAGTTTCTGATTGTACTTGACTCCGTTCACATTCCAGCATTCCATAAGATCCTGAGGTGGCTGTACATCTCCAAAACTATCAAAATATACTACATCGTTGCCTCGTTCTCAATATGCGACCCAATGCGTGCCAGGTCCACTTTCATCGTCGAGATTGACGATAGTTGATTCACGATAATGTGGTCCAGTCGCTGGTAGTGCACTTCGCATGCAAACACCTCGAAAATATGGAATTTTCAAGATCCGTGCATATTTTATCAGATCAGCGTCAGTTAATGCACGATGCGGTAATTTGAAGTTTTTTCTTTCCTCAAGCCTTATCCATATATTTTCAAGTACATACCATAGCCCTGTTTGTTAGGTCGCAGATATAGACCTCTGCCGAGCGCAATAGCTTCCATTGTTGTTATGTCTTTGACTCTCCTCAAGCTGTCGTTTAGCAGTACTAGCATCGTTCACTGCTTTGGCGATACCAGCAGCGCCACTTGCTAATGCACCTGTTGCACTCAAACCAGCAAATATCGGTATAAGGAATGGTAGAAATCCTCCAATTTTGGATGGGACTGGTATCACACGTGGAATGCGGACATTCTTCTTGCCTCCAGCCTTGTTTACAGCTTGATGAGCAGCCTTCAGAGCGCTACGAATGACTGTGTGAGAGTTGTTGCTTGGAATAGCAGAAGTGGAAGCAGCTTTGATAACTTTGGCCAATGAAATAGTTGGCTTCGTTTTCTTCTGCTTCTTTATTTGCCTTTTAAGACCTATTCCAAACTTGGATTTTGCCTTCATGGTGCCTGCTATGGCGAGTTTTTACAGCTAAAACTTATCTACAGCGTTTCTTGCTTCGACGTTTTCTCGATTCTGTGAGCAGGCAATATCGTGCTCTTTCCAAGCTCTATCAAGAGCATTGATTCCAGGATCTCCACTTGCTAGTCGTTTTGATAGTTTAGTACCAGGTCCACAGTACTAATATCCCGGAAGATGCAGCTCTACTGGAAGCTCGAAACAAGAGATCAAGCTAGAACCTCAAAAAGAAGAATTTTTGGATGATAAACTTGATGAGGAAAATATTGATACGAACGACAAGTATATTCAGCTGCTCAAGTAAAATAAGCAACAACGATACTTTGATCATATCTTTGGAATTCGTAAAGATGGTGAAATACAAAACATCGGTGATTATCCCATAGAAATCCACAAAAAATATGTTAGCGTTTTAAATAGTAACGGGAGTTTGTTAAAGTATGCAAAGACTGAAGGTCTGCAAGAACTGCTTTTTAAACTAAACCTAGATATGTCATTGATTCAGCTTGATGATTTGCAAAATTATAAGAAAATTCTCGAAGCTACAAGCGCACATAAACAATGTTACAGTTTCGATCAGCCTATACGTCAGCAAATCAGCAATAAATATAATACCATAATTGTCCCTCTATTTAAGTTGCAACGCCCTGTAAAGTATGGTCGTGGACTCTTACCTGGACATAAAATTGCAAGAAAGCGTACTCTCATGGACTATATTTATTGGGTCGATCCTAACGAACGAGTTGATCGTTTACGTTTACTCATGGCTGAAAGATTAGCTGGTAATAATAGCCACGTAAATAAGATTCATTCCATTATCGAAGAATTGCGAAAAGTTAAAATCATATATTAATTGCTATGACCAACAAATTTAAGATAGTATCAAGATGAGCGTTAAGGCGTTTGAACGTCAATTAAATCGCTCCGAAGGTCGTCGTGGTCCTCCTGGTGTTGGCTATTTACTCACTGTCGATGGTCACTTCGACATTGGAAGCAAAAAATTGTGTAATATAGCAGGACCAGAGCAACCAAACGATGCGTTGAATGTGCTTCAACGTTTAATTCAATCAAAGATTCACGCTGTTTATGCAATCACTAGTGATCTAAGAAAAGCAATTTACGCTATAAAATTAGCTATACAAATCATCAAGGATGAGAATGCGGAGAAACAGAGAAAAATAGATTTGGCTATTAGTGAACTATACGAAATTTTGTTTAAGACTGCTCAGAATAATGACACATCAAAAGGCTAGACTAGTAGAGGAGCTTCATAAACCAGCTCGACGTAATTATCAGCGGCAAAGGTTTATAATACGTGGTGTAGATGATACCTGGCAAGCTGATTTGGTAGAGATGCTACCTTACATACAAGAAAATAGAGGTTACAACTACCTACATCGATGTATTCTCAAAGTATGCCTCGGCCGTACCTTTAAAGTAGAAAACGGGAAACGAAGTTTTAGCAGCAATGAAATCTATTCTAGAGCAAGGTCGATTACGAAAAAAACTTGCATACCGATCGAGGAAAAGAATTTTACAACTCTTCGTTTGAAGGTCTCGTGAAACGTTATGGCATCAATCTCTACTCAACATATAGCAATTTAAAAGCTTCCATCTGTGAGCGCTTCAATCGCACGCTCAAACACAAGATGTGGAAGCAATTTAGTTTACGAGGCAACTATAAATGGGTGATATCTTACCTGATTTACTGGCAGAGTACAACAATAGCATACATCGCACCATCGGTATGAAACCGAAAGATGTCAATAGAGAGAATGGAGCTAAAGTCCTTAAACGTTTCTCTCACCAAAAAAGCAAGAAGAAAGCTAAATTTAAAGTTGGAGATAAGGTGCGAGTGAGTAAAATGAAGCAAGTATTTGAAAAGGGTGATACACCCATCTGGTTGACAGAGATTTTCACCATAAGTCAAGTTGTGCCAACGCATCCAGTGCTGACGTACAAGCTGAAGGACTACCAAGATCAACCTATCGCTGGTGGCGAGAACTGCTCAAAGCCAAATATCCAGATGTTTACCTTGTAGAGAAAGTATTGAAAAAGCGAGTGAATCAGTTGTATGTAAAATGGTTAGGATTTGATGATTCACATAATAGTTGGATAAATAAATCAGATTTGTAAAAGTTATAATAAAAACTTTTTATTCATACTAAAAATTCTCTATTATTTACACACGAAAATTCATAACAATCAATTTTCATTTGATATTTGATAATGCCCCCAAGGAAGAGTATCCGTGCTTCCTGGCATTAAGTACTGCTTGTCATCGTAGAAACTTAATGCTAATTGTGTTTGTCTAACAGTATGCACTCTATGTGACCTTGATTGTACGATACACTGTTGTCGATACTGAGTAGAATGGTTTTTCAAGCACTGAACGTAATCATCAAAATTAATTGTTCTATCAACTATACAGCTTTTTACACCTTTAATCTTCTTTATACGATCTTTTCCGTTTATGCGTACACTATACATTTTACTGCGTAGTCCCACAAACTCAATCATAATTTGTCCACAGCACTCGTCTTTCATTAGACCGACAATTTTCTTATTGACACGAGGCATTGCAAAAATATTTTCAGCTGGATAATCTAAAGTGTCAAAATTCTGAATATCTCGTTTCATGAATGCGTAAATATCTTCACAACCAAATTCATACAAAAAACTATCATAGATATCGTATCTGTATAGAGCAGTTTACACCTATCGCCAAACTCTTGTTTCATATAATTGTAATGGAAGTCGTACAGTAGAGTTTTCGATAAATCCAAAACACAGAGTCCTACATAGATTGGCTTGTTCATTAAAACTTCAGTCTGTTTAAGTTCGATGAGTGTGAGATTCTCACCGAGGATGGTACGGCTATGGAAATCTGGTCTAGAAATGAGAGCCTCTGCGCCATATCTACCTTCCCAATTTTTCACAAGTTTAACATTAACTGTCTTCCGCACGTATTCCATAGTTTTCCCAAACACAGCATTATTCCTCAGTTAATAAAAATTTTTTTAATAATCGTTTCTAGCCTCTTGTCTCATTTTGCTGTTTAAATCAATATACTCTTTCAGCTAAGGTCTTTGCTTGTATCAAAATTCTGTGAATTTTCATCAGATGTAATCCATTCTTGAGAGCTTGTTTCAAATTTCGATAATGAAGAACATAGCGTGACTTTGTATCTAAAGTTGTCAAGAGTTTTTCCAATTTCGAGCCTGGTGGTTTCTTGTGCTCAGGACAGAACGGTAAATAAATCTTTGTGAGGGTCATGTAAGTGCTGTGGATATTCCAAGTCAACTTCAAGGATATAACCTAACTCTGAATCATCTGGCACATTAAAATCGGTATTTTCATCGACCCATTGAAAATCTGCTTAAGGTAATGGTTGTTGAAGAGCCCATCCGTAGAGGTTATTAGCATCAAAATACATGAGATATTTCGATTCCTCTTCCGGATCATATTCAGCCATATACTTATTATTCGCATGGGCGTAACGATTAGAGCATTGACTTATGCCACCTCTGATGCCTCAATAAACATTACCTGATCAATATTAGTAAGTAGTTCAAGCTGTATTTTTGTATATTTAAGCATAGCATCCCATGTCAATCCATGTGTTGTGTAATAATGTGCAGGGTCCAAGCTATACGCTGAATAGCAACTGTTGCGAAAATTCTCAAAAACTTCAGCTAATAGCCATACATCTGTTTTGAGATATAGATCAGAATATTCTCCTAAATTTGATATATTAAATTTTTCCCAAACATTTTTTGCATGCTCATAATCTTTATCAGAAATTTCACTATCATACAAACTGCTGTAAAATTTATCTTTGGATGGAATTTCTGTAATCGACAGCTTTTCCTCACTATCCAAAAAATCGTAGGGAAAAACTTTTCTTTGTAATAATTGTAATTTTTCACCAGTAAAAGATGAATATTGTTGATCTCGATCAAATTCATTCTTAAGTATATTCTTTTCTTCGAGGTATGAAGATAGCTTATCCAAAGATGATGCCATAAAACGAAAAGAGTCGGTAAATCTAAGTTTGATATCACAGCCATTGATATGTATGGTGCAAGAAATAAAGCGTTCTTTATTCAATGGTAAAAGATTTATTTTTCGAGGAAAGCCATTAGCAATATCTCTGATGAGGAAGTAAAATTGTGAAAAATAATTGGAATGATGTGTGAATCTTGATAATTTAAGTTGCATTTTTCATGTGCTGGACCTCGGTATCTGAAATATTCAGGTATATCAGTATTTTTATAGCGACAAATAGTATTTTTGTAGTGAGATATTACCTGCCCGTTAAATGGCAATGATCTTTTACACGATTTTCTTTGAGTGTTTTTTCACAAATGTGGCATGATGTTGCTGCTTGAAAAGCTTGCTCTTGAGCCCATGCCAATGCTTGCATTGGTATAACTTTTTTTAAAATTTCCTTGACTGGCTTCGCTATAGTCTCAAGTTTGTTCATAAACCATTTCGTAGGCTCATTTCCTCTATAGCTATGATAACTAGATAATGAGTCATCATAACTACATTTCATGTAGTAGCCAATGCTAAAGGCTTCATGTTATTGATACGCAGGACTATTATCCTCAAGAGGTTTCAAAACACTTTCAAAGTCTGCATAAATGACAAATGGTACTTTTTCTTTGAAACTGAAATTTTTAAATTCTAGAAATTGTTGTCTTAATGTTGGTAGTTTTATGCAGTACTCGTTAATTTGAATACAATCTTGTTCATGTAGGGTTAATTTATCTTGATTAGCAAAATAATGCAGGCAGCGATGACAAATATATTTACGATGATTTTTTTTTATATTTGGTTTGATACTAAACGGGATAAATTCTTGATCCAAACTTAATGGTATTTGAGTGGTTCATTGTTTACAGCCTCCTGTTCATCAATATCATTTGTATAATAATCTTGTAACAGTAAAAGGTTGATTGTGGATTTTTCTCGTGCTTAGTGAGATAAACTTGTACAACTGTAAATTTCTCATTATGCTTCTTCAAAATATAAATATTGATGGAAATATTATTTAGTTTTTCAAATTTAGGTACTTGTTTTGGTATAACTGGGAACTCTATTCCATCAAAATTCAGCTCATTTTCATATTTTATATATTCTGATACACGTTTAGAATTATGAGCTGGATGCAGTGCTGATAGTATAGCCCATGTAAAACATGCGTCATCGAAATTCTGTACATTAACGCATGCTTTTTTTCGTTTAATAAATTCATGCAAATCTATGGAAGAGCCTGCACGCATTGAATTATATCTATTTATGTGTACACTTAAATTCAAAATATCACGCAGTGTCCATCCAGAGTCTTGTTCCTGAAATTCTTCTATATCTCGTAAAATAAGCTCCTGAACGTTCGTTGTCCACCATAAGACGGCGGCCCCACGCGGTAGGTAAGAGACCAATGATGGATAACTTACCGATAAATACTAAGAGATAAGTCACCGACTAAGTGAGCGCTAGTATTCACATGTAATAACCTACCTAAGAGCAGGTAGATGGCGTGCGCGCATAAAGCATTGGAGAGAGGGACGGCCACGAATATAAAAGGAGACCCACAGCCAGCAGTGATCACTTACGATCTGGCTCTAGCGCGGAGAGCACAAGGAGAACTGTCGTCCTTTCCAAGTGCTCGGTCTCCTTAGTACCTAGTATGCAAACGAGCAGTGTGCTCTCGAACAGTACTAAGGGGATCCTCCCTCTTTCCATTTAGCATAAGACCGGATCTGTATTCTTGAAACAATATATATATATATATTGTAACGGTAGACCCAGCGTACGGTGACACTGGGTTTTGTTCCATTCGTTACCAATGAATTCTCCGTCTCCTACTATTGCTTCGATACATACAAGACGGCGGGCCGCCTCGGCCCTGGGCGCCAGGCACCGGAGTGCCAGGGATCCCGCGATCCCCTTACCTTGAGACGCCGCCTCGTGTCGAAACATCATCTTCGTGCACCTGCTCGGCTAGTCAGTATACGAAATCATTCACAGAGGGAATGAGACAATCACACAAGGTCGTGGGTTTCAGTACGAAATGAATGAACAATGTTAACTTAGATTCGTTCTGTGTTTTACTCAGTAATCTTTAACGTAATTCATGTACAACAGGCGATCTCCGACCGCGCGCTTACAACTACGACATTCCCGTCGATTCACACACATACACACCCTGTGGCTCGCATGCCACCACGCCGATGTTCGAGCGAGTAAGTACCGGCGCACGCCCTGGGCGCGTATCCGGTCGTCTCGAATTCCTAATCACTGCTCCGGCGCCGAACTCGCTCGTGCCCGCCGGTGTAACCTCCTAGCCGCGGCCTAGCCGGACGGTGCAGCTGCCTCGCCCTTCCGGTCGCCTACCGGTGCCGACGACCGTAGCGTCCGTCGCAGCTTGCCCTCACGAGACTATGAATTCGCGTCCCGACGATAACCAATCTCTCCCGACGTACGCGAGTCCCCAGGCGTACCCGCCTTTGCCGCGCCGGTGACGTCGCCCGAACCTCGACGCGAATACTCACTCACTCCATACGATTATATCTAACTTAACGGGGCCGCTGCCCCAACTACCACTTACTTATATTACACTCGGTTATTAAGTTTACTTAATGCTAAATCTTAAACTAATGCGAGTTTAACGCATGACCTAGAACTAGCGAGATGTCGTGACCTTGTGTCGTCGTGTAGGTCAAGGTTGCGTCGCATACGAAAACGTGAACGATAGCGTGTCAGTGGAGTTATGGTCTTTGTCTTCATTCGTGAAACGGTCAGTACAATACGACAGTCGTGTTATAATTGTCAGCGTCGGTGTAATAGCAATAATAGTTGTAGTGATAGCGTCAGTGTAATAGTAGTAGTCATCATGCAAACGATAGCGTCAGTCTCACAGCGGTAATTAGTATAACGATAGCGTCAGTACAATAGTCGTCAGTAGAGTATAAACGGTGGCATCAGAATAATAATGGTCGTCAGTCAGTCATGTGTACAGTAATTATCTTTTTATTCGGTAAAACAGTCGAGGCGTAACGTACGCTAAATCCGCCGAACGGCTGAGCGCTGTTAAGCCGACGAAGCATGCTATAACCGCACTCATGCTCCGCCGCGCTCCCGCCGCCATGTTGGCCACGTGGCGATATAATTATCGCGAGTTCGCGCTACTCCGCAATCGGCACACTTAATCGCGCGAACATCACTCAATATAATTCACACTCTACTCACAGTTAGCAGCAGTCCGTCGCACAATGCCTTTGTTTACGCAAACGTCGCCACGTGGTTCGGGTTTCGGTAGTGATCGGTGATGGCTCATGTCGAAAGGACCAGTCGCTACGGCAGCCAGAACGAAAAAGGGAAGAGGTGATGACCAGCGCTCGCGTCGACCCCTCTCGCCGTCGACGTTAGGTTGGGTCGCTCGCCTACCTACGCTCGCTCTCGTGCGCTCGGGCCTAGCCGATGCCGGCCGAGGCTCCACGAATACGGCCGAACGCGCGCTCGCCGACTCGTGCCGCGGTGTTGCCGTGCTCCGCGCGGCCGCTTGTAACTGGCAGTAGGCTGCCATGTTACAATATATATATATATATATATAAGTTATTTAATTCGTGGTTACATTATTATCATTGCTTTGTTCACCCTTCCCCTCTCGAATATCCCTTGGGATCAGGGGATCCCTGTTCTTAAGTGGGTATCTATCGAGTACGGATTGGTTGTGAGAAGGTAGATCCTCACGCACTGGCCCAAAGCTGCGTGGATTACCTAAGTGTGCGGAGCTCGTGGAGTAGATCTCCCTCCACAACTCCCGGTGCACACGAGCAGCTTCCCTCTGGTGGTTTCTCCATTACAGAGGGTAGGGAAAGCTTATATTCACTCAACTGATAGTGCGGGGTGATTGTAAGTTCAATCTTGCTTCCTCGAGCGCATTCTCGCCTCTTCCCACATCGAGTCTCGAACTCTACACATGGCTTCGCCTCGGCATTGCTTGGCCCGTTTCAACCATTCCTTCAAATCAGATGTTGGTAAGATTATTTCAGCTTTCGTATTAAAATATTTTATATCAGCCACTTTTTCATCAGCTTTTTTTACAACAAATTCAGCTACCAATACAACGTATACTTTGAGTGCCGCTTCTTTCTTTAGAATATTTTTAATTCGAGGTTCGAATAAAGCATCAGCATGTGATAAAAGCACATAAGCTTCTAGAATAATTTTTACAACCTTCGCACAATCTAATGCTGATATTTTGGTCATTCGAGGGAGGATTATCAACTAAATTGAAGTATCAAGCGTCATTCTTTATATAACGTTGGAAGGTATTCTAGTATATTTATAAGTTAATAAGTTTATCTATTCTAGAAAAAATAATTCGTAGAATCGTCTTAAAAATGAGTATCTATACATGACTCATTCTATGTAAAATGTACGATAACGCTAACAATCTTTATACGTTGAAAATAATTCTTAGAACGTGTTTACAACTAAAATAATTATTAGAACGTGTTTACAATTAAAATATTTCTTAGGACTTACTCCAGAAAAATAATTCGCAGAAAATAATTGAATCAACAACTGCAGTCATTTATGTCCCCGACTTTTATTCATAGAATATACGTTGGAAAAAATATGTTGCACTTGAATCATCCTGAAATAATCATACCTTTATATTATTGCTGACAGGATGTAACTTGATAGTTCTTTGAATGTACAACAGTTCGATCGTACACAAATATGTAAAGGTCCCTAAGTATGAATCTATATATGCAGTATAACTATAGTGTATTCTTCGATGAGAATATAAAAGCGCAATGACTTTGTTATTGCAGTAATGCGCTGTGGCGCCGCCATTTTGCACAAAATTGATAATAAAAAATTTTTTTTTATACTTCAATATATATTGAATTAACCCTGTAAATTTCAATACAATCCCTTTTCCCATAATCCCATGAACAATCCACAAAATTACACCTTCTTTTCGGCATCTAGAGTGGTGTTACCTCTTAAAAAAATCGACAGTACATCTACTGACCTCAGACTTTTTTCAACTGTCAAACCGAACACTTCAGTGCGCGTTAAGTGAAAAAATCAAGTGGACATCTTTCTCCTATTAAAGGTAAGATTAGTAGCTTTTATTCGTACACTCTCTCTCTATCTCTCTGTCACGTGGTATTCTTCTCTATATTTTTCATTTGCATAATGAGAAAACTGTATATTCAAACATACTAGTTACTAATATTAAAGTCAAGAAGAGACTTTGGGGAGGCGCTGGTAGGTGAACGCGCGCTTACGAGAGTTCCAGAGAAAAATAAGTTTACACAAACGAGAAAAAGAATTGTATAACGGAAAAGTATAGGAAAAGAAAATAGAAAGAGAAAGGAAGGAGAGCAAGTGAAGGCAAGAAGAAAGGTAGTGGAAAAGAAGCGAGAGAAGAGAAAAAAATTGGGGCGTCGGAAAGAGGTTAGAAAGAGGTAAGATGGCTGACAGCCAACGAAAGGAGGATGGGACCAAGGAAGAAAACGCCAAGAGAGGCAGAAGAATACCCAGAAAAGAGGAAAAAGATAAGGCTAGCGAGCAGGCAGCTCTGATGAAGGACTACCTAGAGAAGGGAAGTTATGATGCCGGAGCGATCTTCGGGAAGAGTAAGAAGGTGATAAGATCTCCGATAAGGGGAAATGAGTCGGGCGATCAGGAGAGAGATAGGCAGAAAATAGAAGTCAACGACGAGGATCTGGGATCAAAAACAAGGGCAAACGAGGAGAGTAAGAGAGAAAAAGAGAAAACTAGAGGGAGCAGAAGCCGGTGAAACGTCAATCGAAAAGCGGAGGGAAAGTGGAAAGCTAGGGGAGGAATCTTCAGTACCGACGGAAGAAGTGTAGCAGAAAGACGACGAGGGCAACAACGGCAAAGACGACGACATGCTCGACGGGGAGGAAGAAGAAGAAGAAGGAGAGGAGGAGTCGACAGAGGGCGACAGTGGTCTGGCAAGAAGAAAGAAGAAGCGGTCAACAAGTATAGATGTAAGGTTTGTCATAGCGCTAGAAAGTAAGATAGGAGAGTTAGAGAGGGTTGTAAGAAAGTTAAACGTGCGACTTACCGACGTGATATGTAAATATGGGGGCGTGGAAAAGGAATTGGAAAAATTGAGAAAAGATAGGGAAAAGGATGAGAATAGATAGAATAAGCAAAGAGAACTCTACGAGAAGGGGAGAGGGAGGGGGGAAATTAGGTTGATTGAGAATGAAAAAGAAATAAGAAAGCTGAGGCTAGAGAACATCAAATTGGAAAAAAAGATAATAGAAGGGAGGAGGGAAACGGAGATGAAGGAGAAGGAGCAGGTATTGGATTTGGAAGAGCTAAAATCTAAATTATAGATGCTGATGCTGAGGGATGAGAAGGGTAAAAAGACAGGGGAGAGGCAAGAAACAGGGGAGAATAGTAACAGAGAAAGCAGAGAGGAGCTTTACACGCAGAATAGTAATGAAAACGAAAGGCAGGTAGAAAACGGGGGAAGTAATTGGCAGAATAGGGATTATTTAAAGGAGATACCGGAAAAGATGGAAGAGCAGAAAATGCAGTGGGAGATGAAGGAAAGGAGAAATAGGAAAAACAATATAATGATGAGAGGGGTAGGAGGCAAGGGTAAAAATATAGAAAAAGAAGTAAGAGAACTAGTAAAAAAATTTGTAGAAGTAGACATTTACATAAATAGAATAAGAGCGGTGGGGGAAGGTCTGGTAATAGAGCTAGAGTTGTTTAAAAATAAGATTGAGGTGATGAAAAGGGAACGGGAATTAAAGGGGAAGGAAATATGGCTAGAGGATGACCTAACACCCAGGGAATAAGAGGTTCGACGATGGCTCGATAAAATAGCAGAGGGAGAGAAGAAGAACGGCTTAGAGGTTAGGACAGGGTATATGAAAGTCAGAGTAGAAGGAGTATGGTACTTTTGGAACGATCTAGAGGGACAATTGAAAAACGAGAAGGTGCTTTTTCGGAAGAAAAAGGGCGGAGAAGGATAAAGAAGGGAAGACTGTGAAAATAATAACGTGAAATATGGCAGGGATAACTAAAGCAAAAGAGGTGTGGGACTTTTTGGAGAGATTTGACATAGTATTATTACAGGAGACATGGTTAGAAAGGGAGAAGGAAGATAAAGTGATAGCGAAATTAAACGAAAATTTTAAATGGGGAACAAAGACGACAGTCAGGGAAAACAATAGAGGAAGAGCAAAAGGAGGAATACTGGTAGGAATAAGGAGAGAAGTAGCGAAAAACATTGAATTAAATGTGTGGGAATATGAGCATTAGAAACATAAATGTTAAAAGTAGCAAAAAAGTGTATGTAATTACGTGCTATAACAATGTAGGGATAAGCAAAATAGAAAAAGAGTTAATGAAGGAAGTGAAAGAGGGAGCGGAGAGAGCGGAGAGAATAGTATTGGCAGGAGACTTCAATGCGAGAATAGGGGAACAGCTAGGTGAAAGTGAATTAGGAGTGGAAAAAAGGCTATCAAAGGACAAAACATTGAACGGAGAAGAAAAGAAACTTTTAGGGATATGTAAGAAGCTTGGATTAACGGTAAGAAACGGAAATGCAAAAGGGGATGAAGAGGGGGAGGTGACTTATGTAGGGGAGGGAGGGGGTTCAGTGTTCGACCTGGTAATGGAAATATAGACAGAAAAGGGAAGTTTGGTAAAAGAAATGGAAATCATGAACCGTATAGAGTCGGATCATCTTCCGGTAGCTTTCTCAATCGAAAAAGGGGGAACGGAGAGGAGGGGAGGAGGGTAAAGGTAGGAGATTCAAATGGAGAGAAAGAAGGGGGGCAGATTATAGGAAGATAATGGAAAAAAGGGAAGGGGCTAAAAGAAGGGGGAGGGAATCAGGAAAGGTGGGATAATCTAAAAAGGGGAAATAGAAAACACAGCAGAATTATTAAATTTAAAGCCGAAGACCGAAGGAGCAGGGGGGCGATCAATAGAAAATAGCTGGAAAATGAAAGAGCAGAAAAAGAAGGTGTTCAAGGCACTAAAGAGGTGGTTAGAAAAGAAAGACGAGGGGGGAAACGAAAAGTTAAGAGAGGAAAGAGCGACGCTAAGGAAACTAAGGGGAGAGAAAAAAAGGCAGTTGGCAGAAATGAGATGGGAAAGAGTAGAAAGGTGTAGAAACGTACAAGATTTTTGAGAGGAAATAAGAGGTTTTAGGCCCAGAAAAGCAAGAAAGGGAGGGTCTATAGAGAAAAAAGAATGGAAAGATCATTTTGAGAAATTACTGGGGGGAGAGGAGAAGAGAGGCAGGAGTAGAGCAACACAAGGAATGATCGGGGAAATACGGAGGGAAGAGGGGGAGGAAATAAAGGACCTTGGGAGGGAAATAACTCCTTGGGAAGTGAAACAAGTACTGGCGGGAATGAAAAACAATAAAGCTCCAGGGGAAGACGGGATAATAGTAGAATTCCTAAAGGGGCTTCGAATTAACTGGATAGTGGAATTAACAGGGACAATGAACAGGATAATGGAAGAAGGGAGATTGGCAAAAAATTGGGAGCTAGCAAGAATTTATCCTATTTTCAAGGAGGGGAAAGAGGAACAGGTAACAAACTATAGGGGGGTATCTCTATTAGATATTGGGTACAAGCTCCTAACAAACATAATAGCAGGGAGGGTAAACGAATGGCTAGAATTAAAAAAGAAGCTAAAGGAAAGTCAAGCGGGATTCAGGGGAAAGAGAGGAACGAGGGATCATCTATTCACTTGGAATAGTATAGTAGGGAACAAAATAAAAAGAAAAGGGGGAAAATTATATGCGGCTTTAATCGACTTCAAAACGGCTTTTGACTCAGTAGACAGAGACATACTAATTAAAAAAGTGGAAAAGATTGGGATAAAGGGGAAAGTTTTAGAGACAATAAAGGGAATATACAGGGAAACGGAAAACGAGGTAATTACAGGGGATGGGATAACGGAGAGCTTCAAAACGTATAAGGGAGTAAGGCAGGGATGCCCGCTAAGCCCGGTCTTATTTAGCATATATGTAGAGGATTTAGAGGAGAGATGGGAAGGAAAGAAAGAGGGAGGAACAGTAATAGGAGGTGTGAAAATATATTGTCTAAAATTTGCAGACGATGTAATCGCACTGGCGGGCACGAGAGAGGGTTTGCAGAGTATGTTAAAGGATTTAGGCAAGTACTGTAATGAAAATAGGTTGACTCTAAACACGAAAAAAAACGAAAATCATGTGCTTTAGAAAGGGGGGGAGGAGAAGTAAAAAGGACAAATGGTATTTGAGGAGAAAGAGTTAGAGGTAGTAAACGAATATAAACATTTGGGGCAATGGATCACGGCGAAAAATTCTTATGGGACGCAGATTAAAAAAATGTCGAGGAAAGCTAGGAAAGTAACAAACATGGTTTGGGGAATTTGGAAAAGGGCTAGGGTGGAAAGTTTAAAAAGGAGGACGTATTTATTAGAGTCGATAGTCAGATCAAGCTGTCTATATGAGGCGGAAATCTGGGAATGGGGAAGGGAAGAAGAAATAAAAAGGGTGCAAGGAAGGTATATGAAAATGGGGATGGGGTTAAACAACGACACACCGGGATACATATGGAGGAGGAAGGCAGGAAAATATAGCATGGAGATAGAAACTAGAAAGAGGGCAAGTAGATATCTAGTACAGGTACTGGACATGGGGAAGGATAGGTGGCCTTAAGTATGCTTGAAGGAAGAACTGAGGGGAATACTGAACGGAAATCCTTCAAGATGGGGAGAAGAATTAGAGAAAGCAATGTCGTAAGTAGGCGAGCAGGAATTAAAAAGGAAGATGTATGAGTATAAAGAAGGGAAAAGTATGGGGGAAATAAGAGAAACGCTAGAAAAAGGAATTAAAGTAAAATTAGAGCAGGAAATACAGAGTGACTGGGACAGAATAGAGAAGTCAAGTTACTGTCATAATTACAGAAAGTGAAAAAAAGAATTAGGAGAAGAAAAATACTGGGAAGAAGGAAGTATAAGTGGGTACTTGAAGGAACAATGGGCAAGGATGTGGTGTGGAAACATTGGAAGGGAAGAAAGTAAAGGTTGCAGGGACAGCAAATGTAGGGTATGCGGGGAAAAGGAGAAAAACTTGGACCATATATGGGCATGTAGGGAAGCGAGAAAGAAAATAGAGGATAAATGGGTAAGGGAAGAGGATGAAAGAAAGCTATCGGGAGAGGAAGATGAGAATATAAAGGAGCTAGAGAAGATATTGGGCGAAAAGCCAATTGAAGGATTATGCATGTATACATATTACTTCGAGAAACTGGCCAGGTCGAGCGCTGAAAAGAAAAAAGGGGAGGTAGGAGAGGAAAAGGAGTAAAGGGGGAATAAGAGGAATAGGAGAAACAATGGAAATACGGTAGAGAGAGCAAATTAGTATTATAATAAAAAAATGTAAATAATCGGTGAGCATTGTAAACCCAAAGAAAGAAAATATTTGTAAAAAAAATATATGTGATGCGAGGGTTATAAAGGAAGGTAAAAATGTAGAAATAAAACAACGAAAATGTAAAAATGTAAATAATTAATTTAAGAGGTAAGAGTGTAAATTTAATTGCAGAATGTAAGAATGTAAATTGAAACGTAAAAAGATGTAAAAATCTATACAGGAAATAAACGATACATACATATATTAAAGACAAGAAATGAATATTATTTAACGTAAAAATTATTACAGTGGAAATAACATTTTTAAAAATTCTATCTCTTATTAAAATTATTATAATACATAAATAAAAAACTGATACAGTGACTAGCAAATTTCAATATGCAGTTTTCTCAATGTACACCATAAGTACGTACAAAATTAAATTTTTTATTCCTTCTTTTATGACAATGCACTGCAATCTGTTATAGGTGTGGATGCCACAATGTTGGATATCTCTATCTCTCTCTCTCACTCATTGTGGTGTGATATATTCATGTGGTGTTATTTATTTTACTATGGTGAGTATTGAGAAAACTATATATTGAAATTTACTAGTCACTGTATTGATTTTTTATTTATGTAATATAATAATTTTGACGAAAGATAGAATTTTAAAAAATGTCATATCTACTGTAATAATTTTCATGCTAAATATTATTAATTTCTTAACTTCGACTGAAAAAAACAAATTTATTCATTGTTTGACGTAAAGAGAAAAAATAAAAATTTAATGTCTGAAAGGCTCTTAAAGAGCACATCTTGTATCATTTTACTGTGGCGCAGACTCTCACTCTTTTACATGCTTTTCTCTTCATTGCTCATTCTACACGTTTCGCATCCACGATTATGTCTTAAATAAATCACTATTTTATTTGTTATAGTAAACATGGATAACAACAACGAGTACGTGTTCATGACGCCACGTTTACGTATTCCCATTGAATGGATGGGTGTTGGACAGCATATGCCAACCATCGCTGCTACAATCATTGCAATGGAGTTTACTTATGAAGTACAGCTTATTATTCATGGTGTATGAGCACGCTTGCGTAAAGTACAAAATATTTACTGGTTCGAAAAAGTGAACCAATAAATATTTTATACTTTATATGAATAAAAATGTAATCATCATGTATTATTCTTGTAATATCTCAGTTATGTAACCTTTTTTAAAATATATGTATTAATTTTAACTGGTTAACTTTTTTATTTAACCTTTCATTTCAGCTAAGGTAAAAAAATTAATTTTGTTTTTTTCAATTACTAAACAATTAACATTGTTAAAAAAATTTTATTGGTTGATTTTCTTTTATTGATGATCATACTGTAAAGTTAATTAACTAAAAAATTAATTTTTTATCAAATTATATTAAATTGAATTGTGAAAAACAGAAATCAATAATATTCATATATAATAGTATATTATGTCCTGAGAAATGTAAAGAACTGGTAAGTCCATAGCGAGTGTGAATTGCCACCCGAGCCGAAGGCGAGGGTTGGTATATTCCAGATAGTCTACACCAGGCGGTACACTGCGGACAGCATACTCCGGGTACCGAGCTATCACTAGAAGGCTGCTCAAGGTCAGAGGCGGCATCTCTACATAGTTGAATGTTTTGGAAGCCTGCAGCGATGCTGACGTCAGCGGCTTGCGAACATGTAGTTGAACCTTCAATCATATATATCTATATGCTACGTATGCATGGTCGAAGAGTTAGGTAAATCTTTCGCAGTCGGGTGACTCGCGCGGTGAGATAGCGTGGATCAGATTGCGTATTATTCAGAGCTCTCTTTTTCACTACAATGCGAAGCTACTACGTATTATCGGGAGCTCTCTCTCTTCTTCTCTCTCTCGTACGCTGCATGTCGTCAATGTGAATCATAAAGTAATTTGCATGGCTAGCGCGTAACGTTTTGGGAGCATGAGAGAAAAATCTCGAACGCACTGAAGTGACAGCAGTCAATAATAAAGCAATAACAGGATATTTAAAGTATAAAGATGCTCGCGAAAAACAGTGGATGCAACTTGATCGCTTTATCTCACCACGCGAGATATCTATATGCTCATCGATTGACGTTTCACTGACGCAAGCATCACACGCTTCTAAAATCTGACCCTCTGATCTCGAACGGCCTCCTGGAGACAGCACGCTGCCAGGAGTTCACATTGAACAGCCCGCTGCCAGGACTTAACCTTGAAAAGCACGCTTCCAGGAGTATATCTCGGACTGCTGGGAGTATACCCTAGGCATCATGCTGTCGGGATCATACACATCCCTGGACCGCGTGAATTTTCCCTATCCCTCTGAGACTTTTTTCACTTAAGTAAGGCCGTTCTGCATAACCCCCCCCCCCCCCCCCCCCCGCAGCACCACCACCAAACATCTAGAGGCTTCTAGAATATTCTAGAATAGCACATTCTCACCTGTACAGGTGAGTTAATTAAAAAGTGGAGACGCTGTATTCAAATGTAAAAGTTGAGTGGTGGGGGGAGGCAGAACCGGCCTTGCTTACCTACTAATAGCTAAGAACTATGATAAATTTTGTGTCACTATTTCACTATACGATTAGAGAACATTTAAATATAATAAGCAAATTATTTAATAAAAAATAGTATAATTTCAGGAGACTGATTAGAGGATATTTCCTACATACGAAAATATAATAAAATCTACTAAAAGTTTAAAACATTAAGAAAATGTAAACAGAAATTAATAAACGCTTTAAAACATTATTAGGTTTTATAAACTATCACTAGAGTTTCAATTCTACACTTTATAAAATGTTATGAATATCTAATAAAAGCTAATAAGTTTTATTATAAATCATATTTTATTATTAAATCATATATGCATGAGAATATTTCCGCTTGGGTTATAATTAAAATATATTTTTTTAACTTTCTAGTACATAAACAAAGTTGATTCAGCTAAAAACTAATTTGCGCCGATTTTTTGCAATTTCTCAAAAATGGTAGTATTATATAAAAACTTCACGTTTGCAAATGGCTCGGTCAATGCTAGAAATACGGTTAAGAAATGGGCTATGAAAAAATGATAACGAATTAGCCCCACACTTCCTTATAGAATTAATTAAAAAATTTGTTAATTAAGAAATAATAATATGTGATAAATAATGATAAATATCGATAGAAATAGAAAAGAAATATAAACAGTCTGCATTTTAATACTTGTATTACTTATTATTATATACTAATATGTATCAATATTTATTTATATTGGGATATTGTTAATATTTTTCAGTATTTATTCGTTTTCGTCAACTATTATACGTTTTTATCTAAGATAACTTCCACTGAGCTGTTTTCATTTACATTTATCAAAATTTGACAATATTAAATAAATGAAATTCAGGTAAATATATATTATATATGTAGAAACAATATAAAGTATAAATATAGTACTTGTATTACTTATTATTATTATATATTAATATTTATCAATATTTATCCATATTTATTAGTTATTGTTAGCCTCGAAGTTATTAGGTTCGAAGCATCACGCCGTACAGTGGGAGATTTTTAAAAAATCGTTCCAAAATTCAACGGCTCTTACTAGAATTGTCCTAGCCAACTGAAACTTTACAGAATACAAGTTTGAGTCATACAAATTAGAGGATAATTATTAAAAAGATCGTCGGATCATGTTTAAGGTGGTTCAAGGTGGTCTATATGGGCATATGAGCCAAATCTGTGTAATTTACTGAACAAATTCGTTAAAAAATAGCATAATACAGGCTATAAAAGTGCTAGCAGGATAATTTTTTTTAAATTGCATCTTGCATTGTATTGTTTTGAGAAAAAATATCGGAAAGGTCATCCGGCCATGTTTAAGGTGGTCTGTATGGTCATAAGGGCCAAATCTGTGTAATTTACTGAAAAAATTCTTTGAAAAATAGTATAAATAAATCATAAATCATAAATAAGGCTAGAAAAGTGCTAGCTGGATAAAACTTTTTTTAAACTTCTTGGTTGTAAAAATGCGAGTTAATTAATTTTTGATAATTTTACATATCGGATTTGGTCGCTTAACTTGACAATTTTGCTCTTGTTGAACCATACTAGAATTATAAATATCCTAGCTAAAAATTTTTTTGCAGATTACAGTAAATATCTGGATATATCTGAACAAAAATTGAAAGAAAAAACAGTTAATAAATGTAAAGAAATGTTGGAATTAAGGCAAAGATAACAATTATTTTCAGCATTAGTCAGTTTTAGAAAAAATTATTTGCAATTTACTTCTGTTTTTAAAAGTTATCTGCAGTTTTCAACTATTATCAACGGTTATTTTGACGTATTATTGTTTTCGCATTATAGACACGATTTTTAAATGTGTAAAAAATTTGTTAATAACTGTTTATAATAGTTATATTCTGAATAAAACTGTTGCATACTGAAGACAACAGTTATTAACAGAAGAAAACTGTTTCAGACTGAAAAAATAAAGTTGTCATTAATCATTAACAGATATTATCTGATATATTCATTATTTCAATCAGTTAAAAAATAGTAACGTTTAAAAAATTGAGTGGGAACTGAAAAAAAAACATAAAAAAGCAGATGAAAACGGAACAAAACTGTAAATAACTGTTCTCTTTGTTTCAATTCCGACATTCGTCTACAGTCGATGACTGTTTACTTCAATTTTCTTCTGTTATTTGCACTTTTTATTTCTGCTAGGGTAAAACTACACGGAGAGAAATTTCGAAGGCTCAACGCTCCATGTTATTGCGGCCGTACATATCTCTATCGATCGAGTGTTTTGCAGTCTATTTTCGTCGTTCCCGAATCCCGAAATTTTCCGAATTCTGGCGATACGAGCATAAGCGTATACCGCTTTGACTTTCGAGCTCCAGTCTGCACGCTATAGTATTCCAAGTTTCGAGGTCTGAGACTGCGAAGCGTCGAGTCCCTGCGGTACGGAGAATCTCTACTCTAGAGTATCTATACTTCGAATTTGAAGCCGAATCATTCGTAATTAGATGGGACAGAGTACAATATTATTCGTGTTCCCGTAGCTTCAAAAGTAACGAACACTGAGCATTCGAAATTTCTCTCCGTGTAGGATATTGCTGTTTAATTTTTAAAAAAAAAGTATTTTTTCTAGCAGCTGTAAAGAAATATTTTAAGTATGTAAACATACAAAAATTTCTTTAAAGTTACATGGATTAGTAAGTATACGAGAAAATATCAAATATTGTCATATGTTGATAAATAAGAATCTATGTAAGTATGTATGTGTACACACACACACACACACAAACACACACACACACACAGCCACGCGTCCTCGGCTGGCGGATAGAGGAACGCTCGCTGTAAGCGCATAGTACTACGAACGTAGTGCTGCAAACAGAGGGTAGGAGAGAAATAAAATATCTCCCGCGGACCAAGCAGCTTATTGAAGATCTGTCACTACCGGAAACAAGGTTTGATCTTAGGGTTATGACTAAGCAGGCACTCGCCGATTGCCGCAGCCCGACTCGACTTCGGCTGCTGAAGGGAAAGGATACGAGACAAACTGGGTTCTGACACTCCCAGGCTGCCGGAAAGTACAGGGGCCCGGGGATGTTTCGCCGACACGCCCTAGCTGCCCTATCATCCGGCGAAAATCCCAATGATCTCAATAGTGCCGGGTGGCGCCCGGAACGGGCCCTATTGTGGTCATAGGGGGGGCCTCGTTACCCTTTCCCGGAGGCTTTCTGAGGAAGACTTGCGCGGGGGCATGAGGCCAGAATTCACACCTGTGAAGCATAGCTTCGCGGAGAGAGCTCAGTGGAAGGTAGGTGACTAAAGTTGGAAGAGGAGGATAAACAAAAATAAAAATGCATAGTACATCAAAGAAATTAAACTTGGGGACTTCGGATACCCCAAAAAGTGTCTTAGAAACTGGGTTCCCTACCCAGAGATCGGACGATAACAGCAGTCTCAGTAGAGAAACGATTGCCATGGAGTGTAGTCCAATAAAGACTATTTCCGAAAGGGCAATACGGACGGAACAAGAGCAGGTAAATCAAGGAGGCAGTAACTCAAACTGGGACTACAACCTTCAAAGAAGAAATGACCAGCTGGAGCGTCTAGGAGAAAAGATCCAGGAACTAAGAGAGTTTATAAGGGACAAAAATAACGTCCATAAAACTATCAAGGACATGGCACGAAGCATTAGTGTCATGTACAAAAGTTTGTGGAGCGCGGAGGATGACCTGCTACAGTGCCAACGTCCAGGAACGGAAGGCAAGGAAACTCAGATAACACCAAGTCTGAAACCGAAAAAGGCGGATAAACCAAGGGAGGCCTTAAATACTCCGCAGGATAGGAGTAACAAAGAGGAGAAAGAGAGTAAAAGACTTAAAGAGGCAACTTGGCAAGAGGTCGTTACAAGAAAGGCAAAAAAAAGGAGAAACAGTTAAGTAAGGAGAACAACAAGGCTCCTGGCGTTAACAACCAGAGTAGGACCAGTAGAGACAAAACACAGCGGGCAAGACCGACCAGACCGGACGCTCTTATCATTAAGGCGCCGGAAGGAAGGAGCTACGTGGACATTTTGTCAACATTGAGAACTGCTCCTTCACTGAATGCCATAGGAGATAGCGTAAACAAAATACGCAAAACGGTGGCGGGAGATCTCCTCATAGAGCTCAAACGCACAAAAGAAGTTAAAACCGCAGACTTCCAAGAAGCGGTTAAAGCAGTACTAGTGGAAGGAACCACAGTAAAAACACTGCAGCAAGAGGAGACCTTTGAAATAAGGGACCTCGACATACTTACTTCAAAAGAGGAGGTACTGGAGGCCTTGCAAAGGGAAATAGGAGAAAGAGATGTGATTGAGATCACTGCCGTAAAATCGCTGAGAAAAGCGTACGGAGATACGCAAATAGCTGTTGTGCAAGTGTCGAAAGAAATAGCGACCAAGTTCACAAAGCTAGAGAAAATTAAAATTGGATGGGTCAACTGTAGGATCCGTACATCGAACCGCAGTAAGGGGCCGCTTAGGTGTTATAAATGCCTTGGTTTCGGCCACGTCGCTATCAAGTGTACTGATCCGCAGGATAGCAGCAAATGCTGCTACAAATGCGGTAAGACGGGGCATAAAGCAAATATCTGCCGTAATGAACCGTGTTGTTTACTGTGTCGAAAAAAAGGCGACAACATGCCGACGAACCATGTCACTGGTAGCTACTTGTGCCCAGCCTATCAAGCAGCGGTTAAAAAAATCAGGAAAGGGTAATGAGAATAGTCCAGCTAAATCTCAACCATTGTGAGACTGCGCAAGACCTGCTCTGTCAGTTTGTACGAGAACACAAGTTCGATGTCGCTCTCGTCAGTGAGCAGTACAAAGATTTGAATGAACCATCCTGGGAATCTGACGCCTCAGGTAAAGCCGCAATCTGGGCTTGCAAAGACTTTACCTTCCAGGGCAAGATGGTAAACAAGGAAAATGGCTTCGTAAGAGCGAAAATAGGCGGCATACATGTATACAGTTGTTACGTCCCGCCTAGCGCATCAATAGAGCAGTTTCAACAACTACTGGACCGGCTGGTGCAAGACGCTACGAATAAAAAACCAGCTATAATAGCAGGAGATTTTAACGCATGGGCGAACGAGTGGGGTAGTAGCAGAACCAATAAACGGGGACGAGTGCTACTGGAGGCATTCACGCTACTAGACTTGGTTTTGCTGAATCAAGGCGACACCCCGTCGTTCAAAAAACGAGATGCAGAGTCATTCATAGACTTGACATTTGTCAGTAACTGCCTCGTAAGGCAGGTAAGCAAATGGATCGTGAGTGATCACTACACAAATAGTGACCACCTAGCTACAATAATGGAGCTAGGCGGACCAAATAGGAAATTCTGTACAAATCCCAGTAGTACAAGAACTGAATGGAAAACCAAGGAGTATGACAAAGAGTTATTCTTGACGATGTTTGACAATATTCAATTGACGGGATCAGCAGACGACAAGGCTGCACAAATGACGGGCCAGCTCAACAAAGCGTGCGACGCGGTAATGCCGAGAAAAGTGTCCAGTCAAAGATGGCTACCAGCATATTGGTGGAATGACAAGATCAAACAAGCGCGCAGCGTTTGCCATCGAGCTAGAAGATTGGAACAACGGGCAAGGAAGAAATTCTACCGAACCGGTAGAGGAATGGATACGGTGGAGAACTACAACGAAAAAATGAAAGAAGCAAAGCGCAACCTTAAAAGGTGTATAAGAGAGAGTAAACAAAGATGTTTAAGAGAGCTGCAAGATGAGGTCAATAAAGACCCTTGGGGCCGACCTTATAAAATTGTCATGAAGAAGATCAAGGGAAGTTACATACCCCCACCAAAGTGCCCAGAGGTACTAAGCAGGGTGGTAACAACACTCTTCCCAAATCAGCCGGACATTCCATGTGCTATGGTAGAAGAAATAGATGTAGATAATATACCCTTAATTACGGAGGAGGAGCTACTATCAGCCTGCAGGAGGGTTGGAAACAATAAGGCTCCAGGACTTGATGGCATACCCAATATTGCATTGAAACATGCCATCCAGGCTCACCCAGCAGAGTTTATAGACTTGTACAACACTTGTCTCACAGAAGGAACGTTTTCACGAAACTGGAAAAAGCAAAGGCTTGTGTTGCTACCAAAGGGTAGCAAATCACCTGGAGAAGGGTCGTCATACAGACCGCTCTGCATGCTCGATACACAGGGCAAAGTATTAGAGCGCATAATCTTCGTTAGGATGGAAGACAAAACCGAGGGGCCAGAGGGGCTTGCGGAACACCAGTATGGTTTCCGTAAGTGCCGCTCAACATTAGACGCTATCGGCTTAGTGGTGAATATAGCACGGACAGCCATAAGCGGGAAAAGATGGAAAGGCGGGACGAAAAAGTACTGCGCGGTGGTTACACTTGACGTTAAAAATGCATTTAACTCTGCAAATTGGTCAAAATTCACGAAGCACTAGTGAGACTACCTCAAGGACACAACTCTCTTATACGAGACCGAGGAGGGCACGGTGAATTATAAGGTTACCGGGGGAGTTCCACAGGGGTCTGTACTGGGCCCATCGTTGTGGAACATTATGTACGATGGCGTATTCAAGCTAAAATTACCAGAAGGAGCAATGATCGTAGGATTTGCAGACGACATAGCTTTGGTGTTGGTAGCAAAAGAGAAAGAAGAGGTAGCTGAGATTGCTAGTGAAGCTATCATTAAAATACAGAAGTGGCTAAATAATGCGAATCTGGAGCTTGCAAGCCATAAAACGGAGGCTATACTAATATCTAGCAGAAAGAAGACGGAGACAATCACCTTGAGAATAGGCGGTCATGAAATTACTTCTAAACCGACTATTAAATATTTAGGTATAACGTTAGACGCAAAGCTGACCTTTAAACAGCACTTGGAAGCAGCAGGAGAGAAAGCCGCAAAAACTACCGCAGTGTTGGCGCGGCTGATGCCAAATGTGGGTGGTCCCACACAGAATCGCAGAACGCTACTGGCAAGCGTTAGTACATCAATCATGTTGTATGGAGCCCCGATATGGGCAGACGCTGTACTGGTGAAGGCATATGGACGAAAGCTCTCCTCAGTGCACAGGCGAAATGCACTTAGGGTCGCGTCTGCTTACCGTACGGTATCGGACGAGGCGGTCTGCGTTATTGCCGGCCTCTCGCCAATAGACCTACTAGCAAGGGAGAGAAAATCAATCGAATAAGAAAAAAAACGAGACAGCGGCAAAACCAAGATATAAATTTGGAATCCCGCTAGGAAAGTAACAATGACGGAGTGGCAAAAGTGATGGGACTCTAGTAGTAAGGGACGGTGGACACACCGCCTCATACCAAGTGTAGAAGACTGAACAAAAAGAAGACATGGGGAAGTAAATTTCTACCCAACGCAGTTTCTGAGTGAACATGGATGCCACCGGGCGTATCTGCATCGATTTAAATTGGAGGATTGCCTGGATTGCCCGACGTGCTTGAATGCAATCGAGGACGCTGAGCATGTATTCAGTGAATGTCAACGCTATGAACAGGCACGAGAAGAACGTGAGTGCTACCTGCAGACCAGAGTAACGCCTGAGTCTATTATGGTAGCCATGATGACTTCGGCCGACGGATGGAGCGCAATAAACAATTTTGTTGCAGACATCCTTAAGAAGGTCCGAAAGGACGAAGAAAAAAGAAGAAGAAGACGTGAGATGCAGCAAGAAACAGACGACCGGACGATGCGGTAAGAAGTAGACGGCAGCGGAAAACGTGATGACGACCACATCAACAGACGAGGGCGGTAGCCCAAAGTTCCCCCGCGAAGCAGTACTCAAACGGTGTTACCGCGGGGGGGGGGGCTTATTGGTGAAAGAGCCAGGTCCAACTTACTTAGGGTCGGTAAGGAGGACGGAGAGGATTCGGTTGCTGTTGGAACTCAAAAGCTAACGGTAAACGAAGGGTTTAGTGGGTGAGAGTCCCACACAGGTGGTACAAGACGGTGCCATATCGTCCATAATGGATTTGCCCTTAACCTCTCACTCTATAAGGAAAAAAAAAAAAAAAAAAAAAACACACACACGCATATATATATATATATATTATGACAGGTTGCTACCCGTACCCACGCGGTATTCGAAGCAGGTTGAGCGAGCGACAACGCAGGCAGCATTGGCTATAAGGATAGCATGCTTGCTTAGAGATCTCGGGGACGCCAGATCGATCCTCGGTTCCGGCGCTCCTTTTGTGTTTTTCGTCGCTCACTTAAGGTCCCACCCCGTTACAATATATATATATATAAATGCGTAAAATAAATATACAATAAAATATAAAATAAAATTTGACTTATTAAACACTGGTACTATACCTGCTTAATAATTAAAAATTAAATACAAAATTAATATTTCTATAGTTATTTGGCCCATTGTAACGGGCGGCGAGACGCGCACTTCGGCGCGAGCAGCTGAAGCGCGGGAACGCCACTAGAGCACTTGCAATTAGGGGGAAATTCGAGTCAGTTAGCTTTTGTCTGCACTCGCGATAAGTTGAGAGATTACGCGCGTAAAAGGTTCCAAGTGTAGAGCAGCAGCAACAGCAGCAGGGAGGCAGCAATAGCACCATCGAGAGCAGCCACAGCAACAAGTGGAGGCAGCAACACCAGCAACTGCAGCACAGTAGCAGCCGCAGTAACTACTACCACTGGTGAATCACCGCAACCGGAGCACTGCAAGGTCGAGCAGGAGACTCCCTGGCCAGAGTACGACGAGGATCGACGCGATAAGAGAAAGTAGAGGTTAATTTCTATTTTATTTATGCGCGATCGACTGGCGAGGCATTTGGCCCCAGTCGTTGATCCGGTAGATTTTGCGGCCTTCTCGCGACGCGAATACGCGCAACACGGACGACGGATTTCTTACTGAATAAACGCCTTTTTAGTAGAATCGGTAGTGTATTCATTTGATTGTCATCCCGATCCCTTTTCCTATTCAAACCGCCGAATACCGCCGCCTCCGCGGGCACTACACAGGAGTATAGTGCATACTGAGCACCGGAGCATCGTCGCAGGTAGGCGACCACACGAGCGAGTACAGCATCACGCAAAAGCAAAGTGCAGGAGAACTTTGCATTTGTACGGGGTACATAGGCAGTTAGCCCCTAGAAACCACCCCGTTACAATATATATATATATATATATATATATATATATATATATTATGACGCATCTTCTGTCAATGCCCCAGAAGATGCGCGCTGCATTCTGGCAGACTTTAACATAAGTTTTATAGGTAGCGAGAAAGAAATCAATCAAGTAATTAAAAGTAATATTAGCTTTAATAAATGTAAGGTAAAATGCTTTGACAGTATTATAATTATAATTGTTGGGCGCCAGCTACTTTGTAGCACGAATACAATCAAGTAATTGTACGTTTAGTTCGCGCGTGGTATCACACAATACTTAGGTGTAACTTACATATTCCGTCCTAGCGTGGCTCGTCGTCTCTCGTCGGTCGCACTAGGCTTCGATGTACAAGAAAACACTATTAGACAAGGACGTCGAGAACAGAGTCTAGGCGCGCTTTAGGTAGTCCTTCTATTTCGATCTGGAGCACAAGCTTCCTCACAAGTATTGATAACAAAGATCCGAGTACGAAGGCGAATATTACTAAACGAGCGGTCGCAACGATATCCGGGAAAAAAAGTGTCGAGTACAAAGACGAATATTACTAGGCAAGTGATCACGGCGATACCCGGGGACAAAGTGTTCGAGGCTATGGGAATTCGGCAGCGGCGTGGTCCGACTGCGTAGTTCCCATAACAGCCGTTGAGACGCTGAGAGGGCCAGTCACGTGACGGGGAAGGGACTATAGGAATGGGAGTGAGAGAGAGCGAGCGAGAGCGGGCATGCTGCTACAGCATGACCTACGACACGTAGTGCGGTGCGCGTGTACCGGTGTGGTTTCCTCTTGGTGCCGTGAAAATACGATAAGTCAGCTGTTCCTGCTGCAAGTGCCGGGAGTTGGCCGTCCCATCTTCTCCTCGACGATCCTGGACACAGTGTGCAAGAATGCTGGTGGAACTTGTGACAGGATAAGTACATACATAGGTTATGATACCTATGTATGTTGACTGTATGCTTCTGACAGTTTCTATATAGTCTATTTTGCTCCTAGGCTGTCTGGTGCTTGCTGTTTCCTTCTCCTGTCAGGACATCCAGTGCAGCAACATTCTTCGATGGTGACTCCTCGAGCGATAGCAGGTAAGTTTAGTTCCTTCTGTGCATCGTAGTGAGTCTGTACTAATGTTGTCTTCTTTACAGGAGCTGTCTAGGAGTCGAGGTAGGACATTCTGTATCGTTGCACTGTGCTAAGTATTTCTCTCTCTCCTGATGATTTACTAATATCTCTTCTTATTTACAGGGGACTAGGTTGGAGTACGACTGGCCTCCCAACAGCTCAACGCCTGCCAGGGCGTTAAAGAAGGAAGGTATAAAAGGGATATGGGTAGAGCGTAGGGTAGTATGTGAGGGGATAGGGTAGCTTAGGCAGATATAACTTAGTTAGGTAAGGTTTAGCATGTGAGGGGTTAGGTGTTGGGGGGTTGTGACGCATTGGCTGCATAGAGCCTGTCTTCAATCTATGCACTTTGTTCGCTAGTCAGGTTTTCTATCTCAGCATGAGCAGGACTGGTGCTTGCACCATCGTATCCTGCTCTGCTATGTAACACACACAAAGTGTGGCGTTACAAACTGCCCCTTCCTAAACCGGACGCGCTACGCGGGGACGGTTTACTGAAGGATTACAAAAAATTCGATTATTATTTTCTAGATAATTATTCCTAATTATGCTTTACATCTATTTCGAATACATAATATAACGTGGTACGCGAACAAGTCGAAATTCTCTTAAAACTATGCCTATTCTATGGTAACGCAATTTGTACAATGTTTGCCTATTCTATCTTAATAATTATTTTCGCATGTACGTGAGAAAGAAAGATTTAATAATACTTTCGACTTATAATACAACTTCTCTAATTTTCCATTGTCGTAGCACTTCATGGTTTTGCTGATGTTCCCATGGCTGGACTCTTTTCTTTCTCTGTCGAATTTTTGGCCCCTCTTCCTTCATTGGAGGTCTTTGGACACAACAATCTTAAGTCTATTGGCATCTGAAATTCTTAAGTCTATTACAAAAATACAAAATCCTATTCGCAACAATTTTTCATAAGAACTAAAATAATGCAAATAGCAAGTGACACCTAATATTGTGTGAAAATTTTCTTAAATGTCTACGACTCGTACACGGAGTATTTTAATACATCTCTCCCCCCGTGCGGCATTTCAGAAAATTTTTAGCTATTCCTGCGTAGATAAAGCGATTTACTTGCTATGTGTGTGACTTATGATTCTAAGTTTATACAGTTTTTACAATAGGTGCTAAGCCAAGAGTTAGTGTTTTGGTTGACTCGAGTAAGATGGGTAGTAGTATCATGGTGCTCGGTATTGGTGTGATATATTATTGCAATAGTCGGTACGGGAGGTATTTGCCGATACGGTACGGGTGGATCATATTTTCCTTTAGACGATAGAGCGATACTTATGCGATATGGGAGGGATTTTTGGTGATACAACGATAATTATGCGATATGGGAGGGATTTTTGGTGATACAACGATAATTATGCGATATGGGAGGGATTTTTGTGGTATGCGATATGGGTGGGTTATTTCCTTTTGGAACGGTAGTGCGATAGTTGTGCGATATGGGAGGGATTTTTGTGGTTTGCGGTATGGGAGGGTTATATTTTCCTTGTGGACGGTAGAACGATAATTATGCGATATGGGAGGGATTTTTGAGGTATGCGGTATGGGTGGGATTTCATCTTTTGGAACGGTAGAGCGGTATGGGGATTTACTGGGGAGACTGTTGACGTTGGGAACCGAGGTAAACTGATGCACCCTGCATCACAATCATGACCGGTTGTATGGCCTCTCCATGAACCCCTTGTTGGCCGTACATTGCATGCGTTGATGCCGGTGGTTGAGTACTGCACGATGATCTAGATTGCCGAGATTCTGGACGTATCCTTAACGCTGTTCCATCCTCTCCCGTCCGTGGAGTTGGGGGAGGTGTGGAACATCTCGAGCACGTTCTGGTATCGGATCCACGCTGGCCACACTTGTAACAAAACCGAGACTTCGGTTTTGTGCAACGCGAGTACCGATGGTCTGTTCCTCCGCAGTTCCAACAGTTGCTCTCCCCCGTTTGGGTCAGGATGGGTGGCTTTCCAATTCGTAGACCCATAAGTGGTGGTATTAGGGTTTGAGTCGCGGCTGCACTCTGGGTTTTGCTAGTTTTCGGGGATTGTATAGGGGAATGCATGGGAACGGGTTTGGCGGTAGTGGACGATCCAGGCCGAGGGATTTTGAGATCCATCAGTGCGGGGATACTTTGTAAGGCTGCAGGGGCTGCTGGTGTTCCACCAGGTATGAACCTAATTGGCCCTGCAGCTATACCTTGTGGGGTTTCTCCCACACGGCCTTCCCGCGCTAATGGACTCACCTCCCTGGTCTGGGTATGAGAGTCCTTGACGAACGTGATCTCGTCGCCTCGGTGGACTCGTATCTGTTCACCCTTTTTACCATTAACTACCTTGACTATGGGGGGTGTGGGATTTACCAGCTTACGGGGTCTGCGAATCGGGTTTAAGTAGGTGGGGGGCTTTGGTTTGGGTATGGGGCAGGGGGGAATCCTTATAGGGGACTGCTTCGGGGATCTAGTATCGCCTTGTCGTTCCCTACGTCTCTGCCTCCCGAGTGAGGTATCCTCTAAAAACGGCGCATGGAAGGCCACGGGATCGTTACAGGGCGAAAAGGGACATAGGCCCTTTTTAGGGGCGGCTCGCGGCCATAAATTGTATCGGCCGCTAATCGGGTCGAAAATATATTCTTCCTGCGGCGACGCTGACCTAGGTGGCGGAGGGGTATCGGCGGTACCGGGGGCTGGATCCTCTTCGAATTCGATGAGCCGTTGTCCTGGGCGTCTAGGTGGGCTGTGGGGTGGCTTTCCCCTGCCCCTTCCTCGGCCGGAGGTCGTAAGGCTTCGAGGTCGCTCTAACTTTCCCCATGCCTTGACCTCTTCGAGTTGGCGGTCGAGCTCCTGCTCCGCCCAGCCGAACCTCCTGGCTCGGATGTTCTTGGCCCTTCCCTTGCCTTGGGTCTCCATCCCTCTCCGCTGCGTGATGAGATGTAGATGTTTTCGAAAAACTATTATTAGTGGGTGGATAATAGGGTTTCAAGTCACATACATGAACTTTTATTCTTTTCTCACTGTCAATGTCCTCAAGCAAATATACGACTGGTGATAACACTTCGATTATTCGACAAGGTCCTGTGAATTTTGGCGCTAATTTAGCAGCAAAGTTATCAGCACCTGATGACAAAACCCGATTTCTCCGAAGGACGAGATCTCCTACTTTTAGCTTGAGATCCCGTCTATTTTTATTATAGTAACGAGCTTGTTTCTCATTGGCTAATTTCAGATTTTTTTGAACAATATCATGGATCATTGACAGTCTCGCAACCCTTTCTGCCCACGTTACAGGATTTGAGGAGTCTGAGGTTTGTGGTGGTGTTTGGGTGAGTAGTTTGGGTTGGCGGGGGTTTCTTCCGAAATTCAAGAACGCGGGGGTCATAAGTGTCGATGCTTGAACCGCCGTGTTCATTGCAAAGGCGAATTCATTGAGGTGGATGTCCCAATTCGAGTGGTCATTTTTCACAAAGATACTCAGCATTTGTTTAATTGTCCTGTTACAACGCTCGACTGGGTTTGCCTGCGCATGATAAGGAGCAATAGTGGTTTGAATTATTCCTAGGTCCACCATATGTGCTGTTACGAGTTTATTCGAGAATTCAGTACCATTATCGGTAATGAAATATTTTGGACATCCCCATCGGAAGATTACTAATTCTTCGAAAGCCTTAATGATGCTTTTTGCTGTTGCTTTACGAAGTGCTTTAATTTCGACGAATTTTGTAAAGAGGTCTTGGAATACTAAGATGTAGCGACATTGTCCTTTACTTTTCGGTAGTGGACCCATTATATCTGCTGCTACATTCGTCCAAGGTCCTTCTATTTTTCGATGACCCATAAGTCCCGTTGGCGATTGTTGGGGAACTTTGCACATTTGGCAATCTGGGCATTGTTTGACATAACGCTCCACATCCTTCCTCATTTTTGGCCAAACATATGACTGTATGAGACGATTGAAGGTTTTAGCGGTCCCCATGTGACCTGATTGAGGAGTGTTATGACATTCGAACAGAGCTCGCTCGCGATCGCGCTCTGGTATTACTAATTTCCAGCTATCTAGGTCTGGTATTATTTTATCTATACGATTGTTTGGGATATGTTTGTACAATAAGTTATTCTGTACTTTCCAATTGGGATATTTGTCTGGTTTCTTCATCACTGCTGCTTTACGCTTAGCATACCAGCTATCCTCTTCGATCATCCCTGAGGCTGCTATACAGCAAATTTCCTCTTCGAACATGCGAGACAGCGCGTCGGGTACTTTATGAAGAGCTCCTTTACGATGCTCTATTTTCATATTATAACCCTGTAGTGCTGTCGCCCATCTGGCTAATCTTCCAGCTGGGTCTTTCAGGTTGTGTAGCCACCTCAGACTACTATGGTCTGTTATGACTGTGAATTCTTCACCTAGCAAACAACCTCTAAATTTTTCGACTGCCCACAGTACTGCTAAGCATTCTTTTTCCGTCACAGTGTAGTTCCTTTCAGCCTTCGTGAGTGATCGACTTGCGTAGGCTATAGGGTGTTCTTCTCCTTCAATTGTCTGTGTTAATACAGCTCCCAAAGCGAAACTACTTGCATCTGTTTGGAGACAGAAAGGCTTAGTATAATCAGGTCGAGCCAGTACTGGGGCTTCGGTCAGAAGAATCAACAATGTTTCAAATGCTTTTTGTTGATCTTCTTCCCATTTCCACGGGGCATTTTTCTTCAGCAACTCAGTTAGGGGGGTTTTTACGAGTGCTAGGTCTTTTATAAATCGGGCATACCATCCGATCATTCCAAGGAATCTTCTGAGCTGCTTTAGATTACGAGGAGGGGGGTAATTGAGAATTGGGGCAATTTTGTCGGGGTCGGTGTTCAATCCTTGGCGATTTATTACATATCCAAGGTATTTAACTTCAGGGCAGCAAAATTCCGATTTTTCTCGATTCAATTCTAGGTTTGCTTCCTTTAGCTTCTGTAACACAATTTTCAAATATTCCAGCTGTTTTCCGATTGTGTCTGTTGCTATGATGATGTCATCCATGTAAACGAATACATGGGGTTGCAACTCCGCCGTAAATAATTTATCCATTGCTGCCTGAAATGTGGCTGGGGCATTTGATAAGCCGTAGGGTAGTCTGCAGAACTGAAATAATCCTTTTCCAGGGACTGCGAAAGCTGTGTATTGTCTGCTGTTTTTGTCCAAGGGTATTTGATGATATGCATGACTCAAGTCTATTTTCGATAGGTATTTACAATTTCGCAGATTTCCTAGCAGCGTATCCATTAATGGTAACGGGTACGCATTCTTCTTTGTCACGCCATTGAGGGCTCTATAATCTATGCAAAATCTTATTCCTCCGTCTGCTTTTGGTACTATTACTGGACAGCTGCTCCAGGCGCTTTCACACGGTTCGATTATCCCTTCAGCTAACATTCTATCAATTTCTGCATGGACTTTTGCTAATAATTTGGGAGAGATAGGGCGCATTCTTTGTTTTATGGGGCGATAATTTAGAAGTTCAATTACATGGGGGGTTAGGTTTGCGTGAGGGCTGGGCTTTTGAGGGGGTATTGTTAAATCGAAAATAACCTGTTCGAGTTTTTTCCTCTGGTTCTTCGATATTTCCGAAATTACTCCACCTATTGCAGCATTTGCTACTATACAGCCTGGGTCTTGATTTTTCGGATAAAATTTCCTTACTATACCGTTATCAGTGTGCCACGTTCGATTTTCTAAGTCGATTTTCAATTTCAATTTTGGCAGCACATCCATTCCTAATACGAAGTCGTAATCCAGGTTTTTCGGTACTCGTATGCGTGTCGTAATTTCGCTATTTTCCAATTTAAAATTTATTTTTACTGAACCAAGGATTTGTTTTATAGCTCCATTAGCCATTACCATATAGCCATCTTCACTGAGTATTTCAGCTCCTAATTCTTTGACAGCTTTTTCACCAATAAATGATCCGACTGCTCCTGGATCTACTAATGCTGGGAACATTTTGCCTGCGATCTCGATATTTAGGTACAGTCTGTTGTCTACTGTGCCAACCGGGCCTGCTGGTATTTCTACGTTCTCATCATATCCAGCATTTATCAATTTACTAGGTGGTTTCGAGTTTTTGACGATTGTTGGCCCGGTCTCCTGCACCTGGGCCTTCGAGTGTTTGGAGGTTAACCTAGCCCTTATGGTCTTCCTCCCTGTGCGTTTCCCGACTCCTTGGAGCTTTTGGGACACGTACGGATCGTGACATTGACTTTGCCACATCGATAACAAATTTTTCCTCTCTTTTGAGGACAATCAGCCGCCCAATGGCTTGTTTCTTTACAAACCCAACATGGGTATTTCTTCTTTACCTCTTCTTCTGTTTTATTAACAGTTTTCCTATCTGCGTCTTGTGTTTTTCTAGGTTGATTTCCTTGTTTTGGATTGGCGATCGACTGATTGTTTTTGTTACTATTATTGTTATTGTTGTCACGTTTATTATTGACATAATTTCCTGCTCCATTCGGTCTCTTACTAGTGTAATTATTCATGGCTGCTACTCGCTGGTCTATTTCTTCGTCTGAAGATTCGTTATCTATAGGATGTATCATTGCAGCTACTCGATTTTTCTTCTCTTTTGGGCTCTTGTAAGCTAATTGGGGACATAGGGACTTTTCGGGGGGTGGTGGGGGACGATACAAACTTTTTCTTGTTTCTCGTATTTCAATCTTATTTCCTATTGCTTCTAATTTTTCAAACGAGTCGAAGTCTACTCTTTCTATTTTTACGTATTTCACATTTAGATTCCTATGTACTCGATCTAGTTGTTTTTCCAGTGGCCATTCGGGTATACAACGACCCATTAATTCTCTCATAATTGTTATATATGACCCGAGTGGCTCTTGAGGTCCTTGTGTTCTATATACAATGTCATCTTCTAATCTAATTTGATAATCTAACTTCCTGTATTTGCGAACCAAGCCTGTTAATAATTCTTCTACTGTATTCCAATTGAATTTTTGGGCTCTAGCCCAATACAGTGCTTCATCTTTTAGCAGTAATGTCACATGCTGCAAAATATCCTTATCTGATATCTTCAATCCATCTCTGCAGTCTCTTAAGCTTCTAATAAATTCTTCTAAATCATCCTCTTGATTCCCTGAGAATGGTTTGACATGCTTCTGTATTAAGTCTGCAGCTCGTTGTTCCCTCTGGTAGGTTGTGTCTATCACTGCATAACTTGAGTTTACTGCAGAATTGTTGGCGTTCGAATTTGGTATTTGCTGGTTCGTATTGTGGGGGTTATTTATCCACGGCAGCATTTGACCTTGTAGCGTTGCAAAATACGGGTTTGGGAATCCCGATAAGAATGGGTTCATGTACTGCCACTGGTACATGTTTGCCAACCAATTATAATTTTGTGGCATGTTATTTCCTAAGTTCGACATGTTGATTTCTTCTCTAGTCGAACTTCCCATTTGCGAGAATTGATTCGCTTGCGGGAAGCTGTTAGGCTGCGATGAATAGTTCGTTTGTGGAAATTGGGTTGTATGTTGAAACTGGTTGTACTGGGGAACTTGATTTGATTGCGGGAATTGATTCAATTGGGGTGGTTGGGTTTGGGTGGTAGGATTCGATGTGGGGTATGGGGTTTGGTTAAATAGGGGTTGGGTAGGGTTATGTTGGTCTTGGCTACTTGTGGTATTTGCCCTGTGTGCTGGGTCATCTGCTAGTTTCGAGTGAGAGTGACGCGATTCTGTATTGGCGGTAGGTAGTCTCGTTCCACTTGACGCTGCGTTGTAATTTCTATCCCTAATTTGCTGATCTATTCCGATATTCTCCTTCGATCGCGGTATTGTTCCAGTTGCGGTAGCACCTTCCCTTAACAATGATATTGGTGGTGCCGTTTTTCCCTCTAGTGTCGCTGGAGTCGATGCAACAGGTACTCTTCCGTCTGGTAGTGACATATCGCGGTTGGTTTGGTCTATCAACGCTGAAAGACTGTCGAAGTTGAATTTGCTAGCACTTGGGTTCGTCGAATTCTCACTCATCTTGTCCGATGCGTCTGTGACTTGTGGACTATTCTCTTTAACTGATTCTATTACGCTTTCGCCTGCCGATGACGTCTCACTCTCCTCAACATCCAAATTCTCTTCTTGTTGCGAAGCTGTGTCTATTTCACTGTCCGAATCCCAGTGAGCTGCTTTCTTCCCGAATTTCTTAATTAATTCGTATCGAATTAAACGGTCAATGCATTCTGCTTTTGTTCCTCTTTGGATTAGATGTCTTTCCTTTAAGTCTTCCTTGAGTTCTGATACCTTCTTCTTTTCTAAATTTTCCTGCAGCTTAAAGCTAAATTCCTCGATCTGGTATCGCGACATTATCTTACGAAATAGGCTTATTGGGGCGTTAGCTCACTCTTGCTCATTTAACGCTGCTTGCTATTATTAGCTCCCTTTCTTTCTCTATTATTATTTAAATTTAATCTACTACCATTTACTAATATAGAGAAAAAAAAAATTCCTTCAAGTAACCAAGCAAAGGAAAAAAAAAACTAAAAAAAAAATTTTATTGACTAATTCTCTTAAAGAAAATTTTTAAACCCAATTCCAAAAAAAAATTTTTATAAACTAATTCAATTAACAACAACAAAAAATAAAATAAGATGTTGTTGCTAAAATACATTAGTGTCGAAAGAAAGAGCACAGCAAAAAAAAAGAATTTTTATTACCAAGCAAGAGCGATGAGAAAAGATACAAAGGTATTAATACTCATTATGTGCCAAAGTCCTTTGTGAGGTGCGAGCAATGATATAATGTGGGGTGGTTAGGGGAAAATAATTTAAAAGCACAATTTAATTTCCAATATTCAATAACCCGAGAGTTAATAAGGCATACGAAAATGTGAGTATTTCAAAGTCCGAATACGAATAGCAGACAAGCATTGTTTACTATATGGGCTTACAGGAATACGAGGGTCTTCGAAGTTAAATTCAAAACAATACGATTCGATTCGAGTGATTTTGTATCAATACAAATACGAGGCAATGCTTGTTGCTAAGTTCGAAATTCAAGGCATGTTATTCGAAATTATTACGAAGGGATTAATTTGTTTATTTACTTATTGGGTATTGGCTAATTATTATGTCCGGGGCATGGGGGGGTCTGTTTGTGTGAGTGTGTATTGTGAGAGGAGGAAGGAAGGTTATATTTGATTTTACAATGTGCAATCGTGTAACGATAGGCGGGCAGGGTGACGAAAAAGAGAAAAAAAAATAAGTAAATCCACACACACAGCAAGAAATAAAATTAAATATTATCTATAATATATCAAAAACCATTAAATGATAATAAATAAGCGATATGTATATGCAGAGAAAAAAAAAATTTTACCTTACTAATAATTTACAACGATAAATATTCATAATTACTATCGGTTTAGACACAACACGAATTTCAGAAAATTCTACTCGAAATATTTGTAGCACAAAGGAAACGAAAGAAGTAAGTAAATACAGTCTACTATATCTATAGATATAGCTTACTCGACTGTGCTCGTGTTGTCTCTCAACCGACGCTACTAATTTCAAAATGGCCGCCGGCGAGGCTGAACAGCCTCGCGACGCGCCGAAAATGTCGAAAAACCGTTTCGCGATGCTTGCGCGCGAGAGAGATGGCATTGAAAAAAAATTTTTCGGCCCCACGTTGGTCGCCAATTTTATGACGCATCTTCTGTCAATGCCCCAGAAGATGCGCGCTGCATTCTGGCAGACTTTAACATAAGTTTTATAGGTAGCGAGAAAGAAATCAATCAAGTAATTAAAAGTAATATTAGCTTTAATAAATGTAAGGTAAAATGCTTTGACAGTATTATAATTATAATTGTTGGGCGCCAGCTACTTTGTAGCACGAATACAATCAAGTAATTGTACGTTTAGTTCGCGCGTGGTATCACACAATACTTAGGTGTAACTTACATATTCCGTCCTAGCGTGGCTCGTCGTCTCTCGTCGGTCGCACTAGGCTTCGATGTACAAGAAAACACTATTAGACAAGGACGTCGAGAACAGAGTCTAGGCGCGCTTTAGGTAGTCCTTCTATTTCGATCTGGAGCACAAGCTTCCTCACAAGTATTGATAACAAAGATCCGAGTACGAAGGCGAATATTACTAAACGAGCGGTCGCAACGATATCCGGGAAAAAAAGTGTCGAGTACAAAGACGAATATTACTAGGCAAGTGATCACGGCGATACCCGGGGACAAAGTGTTCGAGGCTATGGGAATTCGGCAGCGGCGTGGTCCGACTGCGTAGTTCCCATAACAGCCGTTGAGACGCTGAGAGGGCCAGTCACGTGACGGGGAAGGGACTATAGGAATGGGAGTGAGAGAGAGCGAGCGAGAGCGGGCATGCTGCTACAGCATGACCTACGACACGTAGTGCGGTGCGCGTGTACCGGTGTGGTTTCCTCTTGGTGCCGTGAAAATACGATAAGTCAGCTGTTCCTGCTGCAAGTGCCGGGAGTTGGCCGTCCCATCTTCTCCTCGACGATCCTGGACACAGTGTGCAAGAATGCTGGTGGAACTTGTGACAGGATAAGTACATACATAGGTTATGATACCTATGTATGTTGACTGTATGCTTCTGACAGTTTCTATATAGTCTATTTTGCTCCTAGGCTGTCTGGTGCTTGCTGTTTCCTTCTCCTGTCAGGACATCCAGTGCAGCAACATTCTTCGATGGTGACTCCTCGAGCGATAGCAGGTAAGTTTAGTTCCTTCTGTGCATCGTAGTGAGTCTGTACTAATGTTGTCTTCTTTACAGGAGCTGTCTAGGAGTCGAGGTAGGACATTCTGTATCGTTGCACTGTGCTAAGTATTTCTCTCTCTCCTGATGATTTACTAATATCTCTTCTTATTTACAGGGGACTAGGTTGGAGTACGACTGGCCTCCCAACAGCTCAACGCCTGCCAGGGCGTTAAAGAAGGAAGGTATAAAAGGGATATGGGTAGAGCGTAGGGTAGTATGTGAGGGGATAGGGTAGCTTAGGCAGATATAACTTAGTTAGGTAAGGTTTAGCATGTGAGGGGTTAGGTGTTGGGGGGTTGTGACGCATTGGCTGCATAGAGCCTGTCTTCAATCTATGCACTTTGTTCGCTAGTCAGGTTTTCTATCTCAGCATGAGCAGGACTGGTGCTTGCACCATCGTATCCTGCTCTGCTATGTAACACACACAAAGTGTGGCGTTACAATATATATATATATATATATTAATGCGTTAGGATATATATGATTTATCGGAAATTAAACTTATCGCTTTTTCCACTTTTTATGAACATTATCATAAAAGTTTAAAATATTTTAAAAGTGTTAAGTTTAATTCCTAAATTCAATTTAGGAAACAAAATCTATAAATATCTATCATAAATATGGTTATTTTAAACATATTTTAAACACAAGCATAATCAAAATACAAGCGAAGTATCTGCTACTAGTTTTTAATTATTTTCCATTATTTTTAGTAATTTTCTGTTATTTTAGTTATTTTAGTTGTTTTGAGTTATTTTTAGTGATTTTCAGTCATTTTTAGTTATTTTTAGTTATTAGTATTTTATAAAATACATAAAATATTTTTATGAAAAATTTAATTTTTTTAATTATTTCAAAATCCTGACTTTTTGGAGCAATTCTGTGACCACATTTGGTTCAGTTGTATTTAATACATGCAAATATTATAGTTTCTTTTTCTGTGGGCCTATGTAATTGATAATAACTGATAATAACTAATAATAACTAAAAATAATTGAAATTAATTGAAAATATCTGTTAATTTTGTCTAAATATCTACCTTTTTAAATATTTTCTAACAGATAATTTTTGTTATTTTTATTTATTAACAGTTACGTTCAGTTATTTTCAATTACTAACAGTTACATACAAAATGTGTTGTGTTGTGTTGTGTGTTGTGTTACATACAAAAATAATTTTTATTAGGGGCAATACGTTGCTAAAGAGAAATTCTCCTGTACAAAAATAGATAGGATTTTCAATTAAAATAGAACTTAAGTATTGTATTTTTATTTATAATTTTAGTATGGTTAAACGAAAGCGGAATTGTTGAGTTGGTCGGCTAAATAAACGAATAGCACATAGTAACAACGGTGGGAGAAATTGAATTATTCTTGACGATGGTATTAGTATTCCAAAAACTACGTTATATCGACGTGCTCACAAAGTTCTTGATTTTGTAAATAATGATATTACAGTACTGAAATTAGCTATACGGATGTTTGAGAATCAAAATAATGTAGAACAAAGTGTTTATTAGGAAAAAAATAATTTGCGACATACAAAAGAATCAGCTCTTGCATTTTATTTAGAAAATAATTATTCTAACAAGAAATACGAAGCTTTAGTAAAAGATAGTCATTCAATACTATGTGTCATGTATTCAATACTATGAGATGTCCTATGTGTTTAGAGTCCTGTCACAGATTTAATGAATTGAAAAAAGATTTTTCTCCAAACGAAGGTTCTTTAAAACTAGGACTAGGTCTTCTGCATGTTCAAATCAAAGGGTTAAAAGTTGGAATATCTCAAGAGAACATACAAGTATTATTGAAATAAAAGAATGAATCTTACACAGTGAATATTTTTATTTTGATTCATAGCTACTTTCAAAATTATTATTCAGAACCTGTAATACTAGAAATTAAATATTTTCGGTCGTAAGTGTACGTTTAACCTCAAAAAGTGAATCAAATTAGCTTCTTTATGGAACTTGTTTTTGAGAATTAGAACGATTAGAATTAATTTAATACTAACGCATGATTGTTTTTTGGTGTTAGTTAATCTATATATAGTTATTTTACTAACTATATATCGCGAATAAACTGAAAATAAATAATGCACTCATTTTGACTAGCTCTGCACCGAGGGTACTCCCTTAAAAGGAGGTCGTAGCTAAAAACACATTTTATTAGCTGAAACTTTCTAAATAATGCTTGAAATAAAAAAACGAAGCGCAGAGTGAAATTCTTTTTTGTCCAATGAAACAATGTATCAAAATTAAAGGTCGATCAAACTTTTATTTTATTTTTTAATTGTTGAAAACATCTTATTTTACAAAATAATTTTAATTAAATTTAAAGTATCTTTTTCGCAAAACTAAAAGTTAATTCGGATTAATACGGATTCGATGTCATCTTAAGATTTGAATTATTATTAGGAATAGTTTTTACTAATATATTTGAAACAAAATTAAAAGGTATTTATGATATGCATGTATGTATATATAATTTAGTATAAGCATGAATTTGAATTATAAGAGTAATACAATTTCTTACATTTTATTCCTTAAAATAATTAAATATAATTGTTATAATTGCTGTTTGATTTTGAAAACTTTGAGACTCATATAAAAGAAGTGCAGTCAAAAATTAAACTCAACTTTGGCGTTAGAGTTGATCATGTTCTTCAAGAGCATGGAACTACTAATACGGGCAAGTTATCTATATAATGCTTTGATAACCCAAAAAAATTTGCTGAATCTACATGTCTTAACGAGAGATGAGTTTGTAACATAGCAACAATAATATCAATTTATTGATGCAAAAAGTTGTTAAAACTAAATTTTGTTGAAATATTATGCCAAGACACAATAAGATTGTATTTTGATCTATTATAAGAGAGTTTTCGTTACCAATAGCATACTATGCTGAAGATGCTTTAGAATCCAGCCACAAATTGTTTAGGAAATACATGATAGAGCATGCACATCAATGTAGCCGAAAGTTGCGAATTATGGATGTATTTAATCACATGGTATATTTGAGCGATCTCAAATATTTTTTGATAAAATTATTAAAAACATAAAATTACAGTACATACAACTTTTTATAAATAATTTAAGGTGACAAAATATTCCTTTAACCTGAATAATAAATAATTTTTTACTTTACATGAATAATTTCGATTGATTTAAAAGTGTTTACTTATATAACAGAGCATTGCTCGCCCTTAAAGATTTTTTTACCTCTTTTTTAACTGTAGGTGCCCTATTAAAAAATCAAACGCTGATAAAAATGCTTTAACTTTGTCTGCACGATTCCAGGAGATACATGAACGTAATGGGCTGAAATATATTTGACAAACTTTTGAAATCATTAGTTTCAAGATAAATAAGGGAAATTTAAATTAAATGAGTCAAAAATATGTCCAAAAATTTAGGCCTGTTTTGACCATGTATTGTCCTTGAATCGTGTGGACACTGTTAAATAATATTTATCAGTGTTTGTCTTTTCAATGAGGGGCATTAGGTCGACAAGGAAATAAAAAAAATCTTAAAAGGTAGGTGATATAAGTGTAAACATTTTCATATTAATCAAAGTCATTCTTTGCAAAAATAAAAATCATTCATGTATTCTGGTTGTAGGGGTGATTTGTCCCCTTGAAATACATAAATTCGAGTAGATTAAAGATAAATTCAATAAATCATTTACTTATATGCATAATAAATAATTCGCTTAATGACCATTTTTCGTTGAAAGGAACTCACGAAACATCAGTATGAAAATAAAGATGAAAATTGTACCGAGGAGATAGAAGAATATAGTGACTATAGTGAAGAAGATAGCATATATTAAAAATAAGCGTAAAAAGTATCATTTAATAAGAAATAGTAAATCAGACAAGTTTTATATTGTTCAGAAAAAAGCGTTCATTTACCTTTTAATATTTTAAAAAACGGTTCTGTCACGTCAGTTAATTCACAATCAATGGTATACTGTAAATATTTATGTGTTTTATATAATTATTTAATAACATTTAGCGTTTAAATCTAAAATTTTTAGCAAATGAAATATGTTAAAATTTAATTCGATAAATTCTAAAATAAATTCTATCAGGATTTTTTCTCAAAACTATACAATGCAAGATGCAATTTAAAATAAATTATCCTGCTAGCACTTTTATAGCCTGTATTATGCTATTTTTTAACGAATGTTTTCAGTAAATTACACAGATTTGGCTCATATGCCCATATAGACCAACTTGAACCACCTTAAACATGATCCAACGATCTTTTTAATAATTTTACTCTAATTTGTACGACTCAAACTTGTATTCTGTAAAGTTTCAGTCAGCTAGGACAATTCTAGTAAGAGACGTTGAATTTTGGAACGATTTTTTAAAAATCTCCCACTGTGCGCCGCCTCGCTATGCGTTGCGTCTACGCCGCCCGTTCCCTCACACGTTAGCTGATCGGCCGGCCCGTTTCTTGGAACGGTTCGGAATCTCGTCCGAATGAGCTCAGAAAGCCTCTCTTTCCGCGCTTCCGATATTATTCCTTTTTCGTTTCCTTTTTACATATACTCTACACACATCTCGCACACTCGCTCTCCCATACACTCGTACTCTCACGCTCAATACTCAATACTCCCTGTCGCCCGTGATTGCGTCCGAGTAAGCTTACTTATGCCTAAATCGCAGTCAAACGCTCGCTCTGTGTTGATAAACGCTTCAGTAAGGTACTCGCCGTCGGGACCTCTTCGATTCCCCAACGTCTCCCGGGAAGGAGTTCAGTGATGGGTTGAGGACGTCCTCGCCTTCTAGGATCTTCTCCCTCTGCCTTCGGCGTCGTCCTCGACCTTGGGTAACTGGTGGAATAGTCTCCGACGTGTTCTGGCTGCCGTTCCCTTCCTCTGCAACGGTTCTCTCTTTCTCTGACAAACACTCGCTCACACAGCTCGTCTAATTCTCCACACACTATCACTCTCACTCACTATTACGCATTGTTATGCCAAATATTATTACAAGGAATACCCGAAAATACATCCGTGTTAATTAGTAAATAAATGTAGAAGGGCAGATTTAGTCTGATAGTGTTTATTGTAAAACGAGTGACAATCAATTGCATGCACGCTATCCCGAATCCAAACATTTCCTAGATAGTCAAGTAATTAAATGTAATACTAATATTTTAAATTAATTTAAACTAAATTTATTTTCTTGGATTTTTAAGGAAGAAAAATCTTATATACAAATTTTTACTAAATTTTATACAATTTTTTAAAAAATAAATATTTTAAATAATCACATTTAAGAAAGTATAACTCAATATCTAAAATTCATTTTTCAGTATTTACATTTAATTTCAATATACACTAACATGGCGTCCGAGGAGAAAGTGCCTCCGGATCCCGGCTCTGATATATGTTATAAATGTCATCTAAAAACTAAAGTAACATCGGTTGTGTGTTTAATTTGTGAAAGTGTTTACCATTAAAGTGACTTAAAATTAAAAAACGTAAAATGGATAAGTAATGTACTAGTAATCTGTCCTGAACATCAAGACTTGAAGTTAACCTCAAATAAAGATGAGGTGGCACTAGACTCTACTGTAAAATGCATAATACCTCAATTAAACTTTAAACAAGTGGACAAAATAAAGGAAGATTACTTAACCGAAATAGCAAATAACACAGATTACACTAATTTGGATGTATCAAGTGAAACTGAACAAGATAAATTAATACTCGAAAACACATTGTTAAGACAGCTAGTAACTGAACTAAAAGACAAAAATAAGCTATTAAGTGATATAGTGAATAAAACAAAATCTGAACAAAACGTAATAAAGCCAACATACTCCCAAATATTAAATCCAACTAACTCAAAACCAAAAAAGATTCCTAAATTAATTAAAAAAAAGAAAAATCCAGAAGACAATCTAACAAATCTATCTAACAAAAAAGAAACCTGTGCAAACCAAACAAATAAATTCCTTTTGGAAAATAGAAAAAGAAGAAATTCAAAAACCAAAAATGAAAATTGTGGGGCTAAATAACTCTGAAAACATGGATGAAAAAGCATTAGAATCCGACATCAATGGGAGGAATTTCAAGAATCTCTAATCAGAATGTCAAGTGATCCATAAGTTCGCTAACCCCAAAAGTAAGCTAACCAGTATCTTAGTTGAAGTATCAGCAGAAATCTACAACTATATTAAAGAGAACAAGAGCAAAGTTTTCATCGGATACCAAAACTGTAAAGTATACGATGATATCAATGTGAGACCGTGCTACAACTGTGGAAGATTTGGTCATAGTGGTAGCAAATGCAGAAATGACAATGTATGTTATCTAAATTGCTCTGCAATGTATTATGTCTAAGATGCTCTGGATCACACTATACTATAAACTGTAAACAATCAGAAGAGCTATGCTGCATAAATTGCCTGTACAACAATGAAAAATTCAACAGTAATTATAACACTAATCATACGGCTAATGGTAGTGAGAATTGTCAGGTACTAGAAAATAAATTAAAAAAGCTTATGAACAACACGGATTACCCACTGTATCCAACGATACCGAGATACATCGGTAAAATAGATATCGTTCAACAAACCCAAGAATAACAACTACGAGTCGGCTCAGATGGGTAACATCACTACAAGCGTCTACAAGTAACCTAAGCATCAAATAACATGGAGAGTAACTTATATGTTATAGACGAGTTACAAAGTGAGTTTGTACAAAAAGAAATGATTGCAAAAAATGTCAACGCCATCAATCAATGTTTGAAAGTAAAGCAGAAATTATTATTAAACGCTAATTTTGATAGTCTACGAATTCTAATTGATAGCCTTGACATTAAACATTTTGTAATAGTTTGTACGGAGACTCGGGTTCTTGAATTCTACAAATACTTTTCTATTACTGGATACAAAATTTATTATAACAATAGCTCGATAATTCAGTGCGACGGAGTTGTAGTGTATATATCTGATACCCTAACGGAATATAGAGAAGGAATTCAAATTGGAAAACTAAAAATTTTACATACCGTATTTTAAATTGATAAAAATAGCACTTTTCAGATGTCTGCACTATACAGATCGCATGATTTAACAAAATCAGAATTCACATTATGTCTAAAAAAAAGTTCTTGAAAGATAAGCAAAATGTTGATAATCACTTTATCATGGGCGATTCTAATATTGATATATTAAAACCAGAACAGATAGGACAAGAATTCTTGAACAACTTTATGGAAAGAGGTTTTTCGCCAGGTTTTCAAACGATAACTAGACCTTCACATTCAATGGATACGGGTTCATGTATTGATAACATTTTCATAAAAACCTCTATAATCAAAACAAAACCTATAAGTTGCTAAGTAATATAACAGATCACTACCCACTATTTCTATCATTGAAAAAAATTAAAGTTGATAATTGGAAACAAAATATTAGAATAATCGATTACAGTAACCTTAAAAAATTAGCTTCACGTGAAAATTGGAATGAGTTCTTGTCAATGCGTGACCCAAATCCTGCAACAAACTCATTAATAACTAAAATAAAAAACTGTGTTGAATATGCTTCAAAAACTAAGACAGCAAGAAACGGACTTCCGTCATCTTCACGGCGGAAAGATTGGATTACAAAAGCTATCATTACATCATGTAAAACCAAAGAAAAACTTTATAATATCTGGAAAAGGGAACCTAATAACATCGCTGCAGTAAACGAATACAAAACTTATGATAAAATCCTACGTAAAGTTATGAAGGACGCCAAATTAAAGTGTGATCGACTATAAGTTGAGAGAAACTCTGACAATCCTAAAAACCTCTGGGCTTTGATAAATAAAAAACTAGGCAAAAGCAGGAAACCAAATACTCCGATTAGTAAAATATACAATAAAAACAATCAATTAATAACTGATCCAAAGGGTATTGCAGACAATATGAATAAGTATTTTGGTAATGTTGGTCTAGAACTGAGTAAAAAAATCGAAATGCCAATTAATGCAAAGCTAAAACTACCGAAAACAAATTCAAAATCAATTTTCCTCAAACCAGCTAATTGCACTGAAATCGCAAGCATCATAGACAATATGAAGCTGAAGAATGGCGGAGTTGATAATATAAATGCAAAAACTATAAAAATACTTGCTCATTATCTTCCAAAACTACTAGACCATGTATTCAATCTATGCATAGAAACTGCAATCTGGCCAGATTCCTTAAAAAATGCTGAAGTCATATCCATGTACAAAAGTAATGACAAAAGTTATGCTCACAATTATAGGTCAATATCCCTAATTTCCGATTTAGCAAAAATTTTTGAAAAAATAATTTACGACCGACTTTATGATTTCATAGAGTCGTGCAATATCATCTCACAAAATCAGTATTGATTTGTTAAAAATAAGGGAACTAAAGACGCACTGCAAAACATTACAAATACCAAATACAAAAATTTAGATAGAAGCAGACTAATGGCTATAACCTTCCTAGATCTTCCGAAAGCCATCGGCACAGTAAATCATAATATCCTACTACAAAAACTATATCAATATGACATAAGAGGTTGCGCCTATAAATTAATATCAAACTACTTATCCAACAGACAACAAAGAGTTAAAATTAACAATACACCAACTGAATCAATGATTGTAAATACGGGAGTATCACAGGGTACTTGGGCCACTTCTTTTCATATTACACATCAATGGTATGCTAAAGGAAAACATAATTTCATATGCTGATCATACTGCCATAATAATTGAAGATAATACTTGGAAAAACGTTGAACATAAATTAAACGAAGAAATAAAATATATATATCGAGCTGGTTCGCCTTAAACAAACTCTCACTAAATCTGGAGTAATCTACATATATGACCTTTGGTAATGATCAAGATAGTGTCCCGACTAACCTTGAGATAAAACTAGATAACAAAATATTAAAAAGAACGGACAACTGTAAATATCTAGGAATCATTATTTATTATAATATGAAATGGGATGACATATAATACCTCGTTGTTTTTTATAAACTGGCTAAAATCATGAATACAGAGACATTAAGACTAATTTATTTTGCACTTTTTAACAGCATTGTTGGGTACGGCATCATTGCATGGGGGGGGGGGGGGGGGTCTACGCAGGTGCCTTAAATCCAATTGTAAATCCAACAAAAGTCAACTCAACATTACTCAATTATTTGCTAAAGAAGTGTTATGCTACCATTATAACAAACTAAAATCAATATACTCAAACTCAGACAGTGTAACAAGATACAAAAAAATTCAGATTTCGAAATACTACAAAACAATTAGTAATAAGAATAGTTATATCATGGCGATAAAACTTTTTAATAGACTACCAAATACCTTAAAGAATATACATACAAAAAATTTGAAAATAATAATAAGAGATTGGATTGCGACAAATATAACATAAAAAAGAATGGCATACAAAATAGATTGTTAAAATTTGTTAAAATTTCGAAAAATATACTATTTACTGTTGATAAAAAGTAATTTTCAAATGTTTCCCACATACATGAAATCAGCAATTTCAGGAACGAGCGTCCTACATTGCAAGTCCATGAGGACGTACTTACTGAAAAATTGCTGATACATGCACGTGCATGCATATGATGTAGGGAATTATTATTATAATAAGCGTTCCTAATATAGTATACAGAATTTATCATGACTAGTAGAAATAAGAATTTAACAAGGTTGTTTGACACATTTGTTTTGTTACTTTGTTACGTTATTTTATTTATTATACACAAAATATATTTTTAGTATTAAGATACTTTTTTAAGTTTTTTTTGTACCGGACCTACGAACAGGTAACTCTGTTTACTTCTGTTGGTAATTGCGTGAATTGTTATTATCATTATAACTTCTATGTAATTATATTTTCTGGTAATAAATAAATAAATATATGACGAGGGACCTTGTTAACTCGTCATAACCTTCCCAGCATACAATCATTATATTATTTAATGTAAACCAGTTACATTAAATAATATAATGATTGTATATGTTACAGGTGAGCAGGGGAAAGCAGCGAGAGGGAGCACACCGTGACGGTGAGTGGAGGAGAGAGAGCTTCGCGCGCGACACTTAGAACGCGCGCGACAGATTCGTTCGGGCTAGCTAATTAGGTAGACAGCTTTTCGCTAGATCGCGCAATTCTGACTGAAACTTACAATTGTCGATTCGCGCGTGTGTGTGATCGGTGTACTTTGTCACGGGATCACGGCTACCTCTGAGGCCTCTTCGTGCGATATCGCTTTAACTTCGTCCGACCTGCGACTACGCCGACGCGCCCGCAAAGGAGACGTCGGGGATGCTCGAGCATTCCCGAGAACAAGCGAGAACTACCAACCGTAAGTGTCAGCTCTCTGATTTTCTCTCTCTCTCTCACTCTCTCACTAGCTCTCTCCCGATCTCTGGCTACGTTGTTTACCTGCGTCTCGCACACTCGCGCGTGTGCTCATGTACCCTATTTTGAGTGCAGACAATATATTCATTTCTTTTCTAAATGTAACGATTGAGTTCGGAGTCATTTCTGCGGATCCGCTTCCCGTCTTCTTTAAACTACATTCCTTGCCGCCTCCACGGGGACGCGTATCTCTTCATGATACTCGTGCAAGTAAGCTGCAGCTAGCCGTATTCGACCTTGGTCGGTTTGCTGCGAGCCTCGAGGATACCCCGAGGAAACGAGACCTTGTCTCGATTATTTCGAGGTGATTCCCACGACAGCCGTTGCATTGCACGCAGCTAACATCTGCGCGATTGCTGTCGAAAGCATTATCCCGTTATAAATATTTTAAATTGATTAAAACTAATTTATATTAAATTTTATAATATTAATAAATATTTTACTTCAAATATTATATTGATATTTTTATTTTATAATATATTTATATTTTCTATGATATATAAATGGATTGATATTCAATATTAATGCTTGGAGTGAAATAATAATAGTATATTTTAAAAGTACAATCCTCTAAATATTCAGCCATTAGATGTATATGGATTTTGTGTAGGGGAAAACTTCGTTGTACATTTCTCACATAATGTATTGCTCATGGATAATGATCTAAATTTGCATATAAGGAATAATATAATTCAATTGCAGTCGTTAACTCACAACCAATATTTATCTCCACGTTAAAACAAGTTATTCAAATATTTATGGTATAATAGTGGGTATCTTATTAATAAACCGGATGATTTCGAAAATCCTATAGGTTTAAGTTTCGGGTCATATGGAACGCAATGTGAAATCGATGGTTGTAATAATACTGCTATTATTCGGTGTTCTTTTTTAAAGATTTTCATTACTGCTCTACTTATTATCTATAATGTTTTATTATTAAATTATTGTATACAAAATACTATTTTATGCGAATGTATTTTATTTTCTGATTGTAATTAAAGCATAAATGAATAGAGGTTATAGCATTTACAAAAAAAATGTTTAATATGCCAAACAGTTTTTGATAAATATATTAACAACAAAATATTGTTGTTTTTATTTTCTGATGTTATAATTAGATTTACAAACATTTAATCTATTTGACTTTAATTTATTTTGCTTCTTGAAAGCACAATTAAGTAAATTGTTTTTCAAGTCTAATCGAAAATTTAAAAAAAAAATCACTTTTTACCCTTATAATGGATAAGAGAAACAATCTGTGGGAATTGAACTGTAGCATATCATATGAGTGTTTGAAAATAAATATGTATTTCTGAAACATTTCACGCTGAAAGAAAATACATTTTTTTTATTCAGCTGCAAATTAGCAGCTCTAATTCTTCTGAAAATCGTCCGTAAAATATCTAATATCTCTTTGAACGATTTAGCCATTACCATAACATCATCTAAATAAAGGAAGCAAATATCATACAGAAGGTCTCAAAGTATCTTTTCCATCAATCATTCGAAAGCAGCTGGAGCATTACATATTCCAAACGCCATACCGATGATCTGTCATAGACTATTACCAATCGAAAAATCCGCCTTCTCCCTATCTTCCGGACAAATCTTAACCTGCCAATATCCACTTTTAAGACCTAAAGTCGAAAACCAAAATTTATCTGCTAACTTATCTAAAGTTTGGTCGATCCTAGGTAATAGATATGAGTCTTTGATAGTTTTATTATTTAACTTGCGAATATCAACGCAAAATCACTAATTGTAAGTACCACCTTTCGTTTGTTTTAATATTATTGGAGAACACCAAGAACTATAAGATTCTTCTATAACTCCTTGTTTCTGCATTACCCTAATCATTTGATTAATCTCCGCTTATAAATGAAACGGAAGTGAACGAACAGGTTGTTTAATAGGATTCGGATCAGATAATTCACTTTTGTGTTAAACAAGATAACATTTTTCAGCAACATCATCGTCTTGGCAAATATCGTGGAAGTCTCCTATAAGCTGAGCAATTTTTTTTTCTTTTTACGAAGAATCTAGATTCTGAGAATTGTCCTTGAAGACCTTCTCTACAAATTTTGGTAATTGTTGTTTCCACTCCATAATTTGTAACGCCACACTTTTTATAAGTTACGTAGCAGAACACAAGATCCGATGGTACAACCTTCAGTTCTGCTCATGCCGCTTAGAAAACTTTACTACCGAACAGAATGCATAGATTTAAGAATGGTGGGGATGGTTCACTTATACAGCCAGTGCGAGTGAACCATCCCCAACACCTAACCCCTCACATACTAAACCCTACCGAATTATCACTTCTACCTAAGCTATCCTATCCCCTTACATATTATCCTAAGCTATACCCATACCCCACGTATGACTTCTTTGAAGGCGATCCCGGTTGCCCCAGGCAGGCAGTGAGTCGCTGAGAGTGCAGTCCATCGTGCCTACCTAGTATTCCTGTAAACAAACAAACTATTAGTACCTAACCATGAGAGAGATAGATAGATAGATAGATAGGGCTTTATTTACCTTAGTGGCAAAAAAAATAATACATAATACATAATAAAATATACATATACATACACGATTTTCAAAATAAATAAACTCAATAATCAGTCTTTCTATCACAGTTTATCACAGTTTTTTTTGGTATGAACACTAGTAGTCTAAATAAATTGGGATAATAAAATAAAATGCATTGAAGCCCTATAAAATTCACGCTAGTGATCACACCTACGTCTAAGTATCGACTAGTCAAATAATAATACTGATTGTTAAGCCAGAAGCCGCGTTACAAGATCATACGTCAATACTGAACAGGTGCTGACGCACCGCGCGTTTGAAAGCAGCGTACGATGGTAGATTGCGCAGAGAGGGAGGAAGGGAATTCCAGAGTCTGGCTCCCTGAACTTGAAAAGTTACGTTCCCAGCCCTAGGAATTTCTAGTTCCTGAGGCACTTCCCTAGCTTCGTGCCTGCGCTTATGCCTACGAAAAAGGCTGACCAAATAACAGGGCTCTCGCATGCTGATGACTTTATAAAGACGAAGAGCTGTAAAGTACAGCCTGCGAGAGTCCGACCTAAGCCAGCCCAGGTGTCTGCGGTAGGAGGTGATGTGTTCGTCTCTTCTTACTCCGAAAATGTATCTCATACATGCATTACTCAATCTCTGTATCCGTAACCGTTGCTCGTTCGTCGCGTCTGAACACAAAACTGCACAGTAGTCCAGGTGTGGTTGTACAAGTGTCTCGACTAGTCTTTTGCGGAGTGTCTCGTTTGCGCAAGCCCTGATAAACCGCAGACTATAAAGGGCTTTGTTAACCTTCTTTGTTATCGCGTCGATCTACGGCTTCCACGTCAGTTTACTGTCTAAGGTAACACCGAGACTAACAACTTCGTCACTAAACGGAAAAAAAAGTCCCTCCCTCAACTCAACGCCAGGCAAGACAATAGAATTGAGATCGTTGACATTTCTCTTTGAGCCAAAGAAGATGGCTTTGGTCTTGGTTGCATTGAGTTTCGGGCCAGAGCTCTCAGCCCACTCAGCAACTAATTGCGCCGCTCGGGATAGTCGAGCTATAGCGTCCATCAGTTCATCTTTGGTGGTGTTTAGATAAATCTGGAGATCGTCTGCGTAGAAAATGTGTTTAATTGTGCGTTCGTCAAGTAAGTAGCGTACGTCGTTTACATAAAGGCAAAAGAGAAGTGGGCCCATGACAGATCCCTGTGGAACTCCCAGGTTGTTGTTAATAAATCAGAATTCCCGTCATTTTTCGAGATGACCATCTGGGAGCGGCCTTGTAAGTATTATTTGATCCACAAGAGAGCTGCCCCAGAGAAGTCCAGGTGTCGAAGCTTTTGGAGAAGCCTCGAAGGCGAGATGGTATCAAATGCCTTACTGAAATCGAACAGCAGTAAGAGAGTGATCTTTTTATTGTAAACGTCTGTACGTACGTCTTCTGTCAGTTTGATGAGTGCAGTCTGCGTGCTGTGGTGTTCGCGAAAACCGGTCTGGAGGGGATTCAATAATTTATTTTTATTGAGATGCTCCGTGATTTAAGCATGGGCAATCTTCTCGAGAACCTTAGAGAGGAAGCAGAGCAAAGCTATGGAACGGAAATCAGAGACAGCAGAAGGAGCGACTTTCTTTTTAAGTGCAATAAGCTGTGTCCGCTTCCAGGCTCTCGGAAAGATGCCAAGAGCAAAAGAGGAGTTAAAAATTTTGACCAAATAATCTCCAATAGCCGGGAGAGCCTTGGCAATCACCTGCTGGGGAATTCCATCCTCCCCTCTTGCCTGCGAGGAGAAATGTGAAACAGCGAGCACAACATCATTAAAGTTAACCGGTCCAAACTGAAAACCGTCCTCATTTGCAGTCTTAATCATGTCCATTGCGCTATTGATATCTTCAAGAGTAGAGGTAGAGATCCCAGCAAAATGACTGTTCAGCTCTCCGGGTGAGAAACCATGTAGGTTCTCCTCTTTTCCCTTAGGTAGGAGGCCGAGGTTGCGCATCTCTTTCCAGATGTTTTTATTGCTGTCCAGCGCGTCCGAAAGGTGTTGACGCATGTAAGAATCGCGCTCCTCTATAAGACGCATGTCGACCTGCTTACTGAGTCGCAGAAGCTCATCGCGCAGTTCACTATCCTTAATACGTTTGTAACGACCTTGGGTAGCATTCAGCTTGTCAATAAGATGCCTCAACTTAGGTCCAATCCAAGGAGCATACTTTTTATTTGAGCATACATTCTTAATAAGTGCCAATTTATCGATAACTAAGTTTAAGTTGTTGTTTAGGGTAAGCAAAGCTCCCTCCAGATCGGTTTTGCCAGAACTCATGGCTGACCAGTCGCAGCAGAAAAGCATGTCGTTTAACTCAATCGGACAAATGCTGTTGTAATCTCTGTACGAGAACGAAACTCGACCAGGTTTAACCGAAAAAATGCCGATGGTGACATCAAGAATCTGTGCTTTCTGAAACTGGGCAGCCATTCGTTCTTAAAGTCCGTTATTGTATGGTTAGAGTCTGTCATGATTAGGTCAATCCATTTGTGAGATGATGAGGTACGATGAGTTGGGCCGTGCCGGATGATTTGAAGCGAGAGTTCACCGCTGAGACGCCTGATGGTGGCGGCGTCATCGGAGGTTGACGACAGATCAGCATTCAGTTCGCCCATGATGATCTTATGGCTGTACTCAGATGACAGAGCCCGTATTAATGAAAAAAGATCGGATTCCTTTTGCATCTGTATTTTTGGGGGCCTGTAAATTACCCCAACGAGAACAGGAGGGACGCCACCCTGTTGCACACTACAAAATAAATACACAGGAGTGCCTGATTTCCCAGGCCCCTGAGTGTTCGAAGAAGCTAATATTTTAACATTATAATCATTACGTACATACATAGCGACCCCTCCTCCATTCACGTTCCGATCTTACCTGAAAACTGAATAGCCGTCGACCCGAATTAGGTTGTCGACAACAACCGATCCCAGCCATGACTCAGCTACGCCAAAATTATGGTACGATGGATTTTCGGCCAAGAAGAGACGAAGTCGCTCAATACGAGCTCTAAGAGAATTGATGTTAATAAACCCGGCCTTCAGAAAGTCACCGTTACCCCGTCTCTGCGCATCACCTGCCGAAACCAGTCACGCTTTTGTCGACTATTTTATTTGATTAGCCTCCGCTACTGCGACCTTCTCGCTCGCGCCAGATGTTAAGGAGCCCCTCGGGCTTGAAACCTTTAGAGAAGTCGACCTGCATGCTGTTTGAATAGCCTGAAGGTCAGCGGCCGACGTAAAAATATGAGCTCGCTCTCCTCCTTTTCTTCTGGCCAGGAATCTGCCGCCTGCATGCCAGACATACTTGAAGCTCAATCCCTGTGCAATGGGCCTCAAGCTTTTAAACTGAATAAACTTATCGCGGGATAACATCTCATTTAAAAATATTTTGTGTCGTGTCGAGAGAGAGAGAGAGAGAGAGAGAGAGAGAGAGAGAATAAGTGGAAAAATAATCTGTCTACCTTCTTGCGGTATATGCGTGTGAGTCACATGACTACTAGCGGTGTCGAGACTATACGACGCTTTGGAAATTGTACACATTTTGTGAAACAGAATTCCTATTCTGTTCTTTAATCGATTTCACTGCTAAAGCACGAGATAAAGCTACTTTTAAAGAAGTCATACGTTCTAATTGAAGTATTTCTCTGTCTCCTGTATGATAAATACCTATAATAACTTGCGTACAAGCTATCTTATCCCGAAAATCCTTTCCTTTTTCAGTATTAAGATAGTAACTTATATTAGATTCTAAATATTTACCAAAACGCGCCTCTAATTTTACCAATAATGTCTTTATATCTAGTATCCTTGAAATTACTTAATACACTTTTTGTTTTATCGTGTAAAGATGCTGCTAACGCTCTCATCTTCTTTTCACCATTCCAACCGTTACCCCTTGCAATTAAATTAAACCGACTCAAATACTCAGACAAAGGAGTAGTACCGTCATACGTATCTTGTTTCAAATGATAACCTAATCCTCAATTAATGGGAATCACGGGAGTATTTGTATTCTCGACATGTCTTGTATTCGATGCAAAATTACTATCTAACCTATCTCTTTGTATAACAGAATTAGTGATTGATGTTGTGGTACTCATCTGGTTTAATCTTTGCTTGAATTGGGTTAGTTGTTCTTGAAAGGAAACGTGCTATGCTTATAGGTTCTCAATAAGCCGTTGTCGTTCAAGCATCTCAGCGTCATGCACACGAAGCTCTGCTGACAAATTCGTTTCTTGCATACTACAATATTGTAATATTGACTCCAACTCTTGATTGCGTTTGCTTAAAGCATCACGATCAACCCGTAGTACTTCAATTTCATTTTGTGCATCATTGAGTGCCAACAGCATTTCCTTCGAAATATCACGCGGCTGTCGATTGTAAGCCATCAGTCTCTACTAATGTTGAAGGCATCGCTAGTACAGTTGGTTCGGTTTCGATGTTTATCACGGAGACATCAGCTTGCTCTGCCGAGACATTGGCCATCGTGCACACTTCAGTCACCACTGAGCTCGAATCATAACTAGCTGAACTCGACAAGAGTCACGTCAGTAATTATACGAGCAACAGTACCTGTATCTACTTTATCTCTCGTTGCTTCTATTTGTTGTTGTACGGATGATGCCGTAGCCTAATGATCGACTTAACTGGTTTCCGTCAAAAATGTTTGGACGAGCCCCCAAATGTTAAGACCAGCATATGTAATATTAAATAACATAACGTTATGTAATAAGAGAACTTAAATAAGACTATATTTAATAAATCGGACAAAACGTGTATTCTTAACAATCTGCTGACAGATCAAAAGTAAAACTACCTAAACGTCGTTGATCTCGTTACTAGGGGCGATTTTCAATATCGGAATCACGCGACGTACAGCTCAGTTTCAACAATATATATACCGTGTACATTTGGCAACAATCGCCCTTTTCTTAATAAATATACAAAAACTTAGAAATTTTAAAAATTTGGAAAAACGTCGTTGCACGACTCAAAATACGCATCTTACCATTAACTGCATATGCATAAAAACGGATCTTTATATACACAAAAAAGTACGGTACACAACAAGCGGCGAATTACCTTTTGTAGACTCAGATAATGATTTGAGCACTCATGTCCGTTTCGGAGCGCCTATTGCGCTCTCGACCACCACATCATCCTCGCTTAAGAAAATCAACTTGTGAACCAAATAGGCTTCTGAGAAAAGTCGTTTCGCCAGATATGCTGTTCTTCAACTGGCTCGCCAGATAGGCGGTTCTCCAACCGGCTGGACAAATATCCCGTTTTCGAACCAGCTTGTCAGATAGGCTGTACTCGAACCAGCTTGTCACATAGGCCGTTTTCGAATTGACTTGTCAGATAGGCCGTTTTCGAAACGGCTTCACATTTAGGCCGCTATTCTCCTGAGCCATCGAAATACTCAGAGGAATTCTCGATCGTCGAGAAATGTTTTAAGTGATTATCGATCGCCGAGAAATGCTTGATCCTCATCTCACTTTACTGTTTTCGTGTTGTTTAAATGAAAAGAAAGTTGCGTTTCGAAGCACGACTATGTGCGTCTCTTTACAAAAAATTAAAAAGAGAAAGCCGCAGATTATTTTAGAAAAATGTTTATGAAGTTTTACGATCTTCTTCGAAATCAGATTCACCGTTTCATTATGTCAAAGCTCTCGACGTCCTGCCTCAGCTACAGTCTCGCATGACAAATGCTGAGACAACCATCACCGAGCTAAAAGCACAAGTCCAGTTCCTTATGGTGCAGCACATCATTAACCGGAATCCGACACCTGGCTTGACCTCTGCTTAATCGATGATCAGGATCGCCTGCTCTAGCAGTGGAAGACAGACACACCTTTCATAAACGGGCATAACCTCATCACGGCCACTGTCGATATACAGATACCACGCCACGAACCTAAAACATTTACTTACGGAAACTATAAAGGATCTGTGTTGAGAGACTGAGAGCTTATCTCGGAGCACGTGACTGGTCATTGCTCGATATCTCATCATTCGACGACTACATCGCCATACTCAACTCAAACTTGACTAACCCCATCAACTATCTCGCTCCATTACGTATAGTGACTCCTGGACCAAAGCGTCGCCCGTGGTTTACCGCAGCTCTTCGTGACCTCTTGAAAGAACGGAACAGACTCTACAGACGGTTTCGCAGATCACGTCTCCCGCTGGATCTGTATTTTTATAGACTAGCGAAGGATGATGCTTATAGACAGATCTAGGATGCCAGGCTGAACTATTATCATTTACGCCTGTCGTACTTGACTGATGTTGGCGAGATCTGGAGAGAGCTTGAAAGACTTGGAATTATCTCCTCCAAAGAAAAACCATTTTCTAGCTTCTCCATTGAAGACCTCAGTGGAATCTCCAACGATTCGCTGGCTCCTGCTGTGGAGGAATATCTGCAAACTGTGGAGAGTCAATTTCAGGGAGATAACAGAATCGGACGTTTTAGCTGCAATAGCGCACTTTGACTCCCAGGCCAGAGGCAGTGACGGCATCCCTCAGGTTGTCATTTACATAGATCTGTCAGTAATCGCTCTATCTCTATGTCGCATTTTCAACGTATCTTTGAGAGAGTCACGCTCTCCCTCGGACTGGAAAAAGTTACTGGTGAATGCACTGAATAAAGTCAGTTCACCAGCAACTTTAACTGATTATCGTCCGATCTCTCTTCTATGTTTCCTGTCCAAGGCGCTGGAGTGGCTAGTGCACCTCTCGGCCACAGCACACAGTCCGAAAATCAAATTGACTGATGATGTCAGGCTTGGCATAAACAAAAAGAAAGTAACACTTTTCAAGGACAGGTTGAAAATGCGACATAGAGATAGAGCGAGTACCGCCAGTGCTTTCTACTTCTCTTTGATTTTAGCTTCCTTCCGCTTTTCTAATCAGGTCATCCGCTGATTTGCCCCCTACGTCACGTCAGAAAGCAAGCTGTCATTGGTGACAACAATAAGCTCTCCACTTTTTGACCCCCAAAACATGGGAGTACTGCAGGGATATATATTAGGCCGTCTGTTGTTTGCGTTGTACATCAATGACATTAGCTTCTGTTTGAATACTGACGTATCCCACCTCATCTACGAGGATGCCTTGCAAATTTACTGGCAATGCCATTTTGAGGAGCTTGATTCCTGTTCCGTGAGGATGAGTGTGGACGCCGAAAGGATAATGAGCTGGGCTGCACAAAACCATCTAAAACGAAATATTCTAAAAACACAGGTGATCGTCCTGGGTTCCTCCTATTATATAAATACCTTCATTCTATACCTTCATCAACATAGGAGAAGCCCTGGTCGAACATGAATCATCTGTGCAAAGTCTGGGACTGGTGCTTGATTCTAAGCTCACTTGGAAAGAACACGTTACATAACTGTGTAAGCATGTACACTCACTTATGTACAGATTTTAGAAAGTGCACCAGTTTCGAGCTGCGCAAATATCTTGTGCAAGCCCTATTATTTCCAATTATCTCAATATCCGCCGCACTATATATACACACACGCGGGCGCGCGCCTCTAAGAAAAACTACCCTCGACTACATAACATCAGCTTGCGAAACAAAGGTGGGCGCGCTCTGAAAACTAAAAACGATAACAAACAGTTCGACCATTTCCCCTTAACGAGAACGCGAACATTTCCAGCTCACGTGGCGCTCGTTATACCATTGTGCGGTGCCACGGATATATACGATTTAGCACATATTTAGCCGACATAAACTATTTCCGCATATAGCCGCGGCATATTTATTTTGACACCTCATATCTCGGGAACTCATAGCCCACCCATCTTCGTCACAATAGGTCATTACCACTTCAAAAGCCCCAAGCGAAACAATAATTCATCAACCTAGAAAATTCATAAGCACCCTCCATTAACTTTCCTATTGTACTCGCCATATTTCATAATTATTGCAACATGCTTCATTTCACTAACTCATCTATCACTCTCACAAATTTATTTGTATCTTATTCACACCTCAATTTTAATGTACTAGTGACATTTAGCGCGCTACGCGCGCGCGACATTATGATCTATATGAAAAATAGACATCACTTAAATAAATAACCAAAATAATGCAATCAGTAACTATTTTTGAATATTATGGATTATGCTGTTCAAATTAAAAAAATTACAAATATAATTCTTTATAAACAAAGTTCTTAACTTGTAAGTTTTCCCTACAATGATCACCCAAGTAAATTTTAAGTGAGTCCCATGATCGCACTCCAGACATTGCTACATACAATTAACCATGATTAAACACATCTCTACGAAGGTCGATGGCAATTCTCTGAAATGTTTGGCCTTGTGATTTATTAATTGTCATTGCAAAAGCTAATTTTATTGGAAATTGTCTTCTTTTAAAAGAGAAAGGATATTCATTTTCTCAGTATAATGTGATACGATTCAAAAATACAATGTTGTTAGATTTATCGCCTGTTAGAATTTTGCATTTCAGTAAATGATTCGAAAAATCTATTACTCGCAATCGAGTACCATTGCACAATCCTTCATTAATATTTATATTTCTGATGAGCATCACGATGCAATTTTTTCGGAGGCGTAATTCATATGGAGGTATCTGGATGGATTTAAAGTATTTAAATATTCCGGTAAAACAATTTCATCTAATTCTCCGTTATTGCAGTTCTCAGTACTATCAATGCCAGTATATACGTGTTCTGAATCGATGTCCAGAAGATTAGTTACTTTTTTATTAATTGCATGAACGTCAATATTTCTTGCTGATAAAATAGCACACTTACTCATTTCTTCAAAATTGTTTTCCGCGATAAAATTGCCGAATATTATTTGAGCTATATCATTATTAGGCTCCATAATGCAATGTTGTGGAAGAGTTAAATTATCATGCGAATCATTTAAAGTTCCGTCGCCAACTAACAACAAAAAATTAGCAAAATCAACTTCATTGTGTAAAACTCTCATATTAGTAGAAAGATTATATTTTGTGAAATGATTCCATAAGTCGCTATATTTAATAGAAAGACTTAGCGTTTCACTTCTTGTTCCTCTAACTTTAATAGGAAGTAGTTGTCTAAAATCACCACCCAAAATAATAATTTTTCCACCAAAGGTAAATCATTGTTCATGATAGATTGTAATGTTCTATTAACTATTTCTAAGGCATATTTAGGAGCCATTGGGGCTTCATCCCAAATAAAAACTTTTGTTTCTTTTAAAAAAAGAGCTTCTTTAGACTGCATTTTAATACTTGACGAAGAATCATTGTATAACGGAACTGGTAAACCAAATGTTTTATGTACTGTCCTACCATTTGGAAGTAAAGTCGCAGCAATACCTGTGAATGCCATTGAACAAACTCTAATATTTTTAGCTGACAATAAATTGTAGACCGTAGTGTAAATGAAAGTTTTACCAGATCCTCCTGGGCCATTAATGTATATGCAATTATTATTACTGTAATGATTAATTTCAGTAGCTTGTAAAATAGTATCAAGTATCTGTTTTTGTTGTTCATTTAATTGCACATATTGTTGTTGGCCTACTTCTAACATTTGCTGTAATGGAGCATCGCTAGTTTCAGGTAACGTATCCATTTCTATTAATGTTTGCTCCATAGTAGGAAAATCAGATAAAGTTCGACCTTCATTGCATAATAAAGTATTAATATGAGCATAGGCGAGTTGGTAACTAATATCAATAGGATGTGTGCGTGAAAAATCTTCAGACATAGCATTTTTATATTTATTCCATAATTCTTCCGGATGAAGTGGATTACAATGTATCAAAATTCGAATAAATAAGTGACGAAGTCTTTGTGGCATCATCCAAACTGTTGCTTCTTTCATTGCTCTTGCCCACTCTTCATCGTCTTCTATTAATTCTAGAGCTAGACAGGTTGCTGTAAACGTTGGTTGTATAATCCTATCCACTGTTTTTAAATCATCAAAGCTTGTAGCTCCTTTAACGTGTAACAGTAATAAACGTAAATGAAATAACTCTATTTGAGTAGGACTAACTGAATACATACGACCAATGCAATTAAAATATTTTTTTCGCGGAACCCATTTAGAAACTGTTATACCGTCAAGTTTTTCTTTTTTATACGTGAAAAAGGATGGAATATCCTTATAAAAATACTGTCGTGCGTTAATATTTTCCAAATTCAATTTGAAGTAATCAAGCAATATACTACTTGTTTGTGCTAAATTTTGAGATATACCATTTGTATTATTAGAAATTATCACACTATGTAGATTTGGTAAGTGTAATGGTATTCGAATAATAGCATGACTTTTATCTTGTAACGCCTTACTTAATATTCGATAACAGGCTTCGACAGGGCCAACATATCGAGTTTCAATAAAATCTTTGATTTCATCGTGATTAATAACTCCTTCATTATTAGATTCTCCGATAATCACATTAGCTGCATCATGCCCTTTGTAAACATATTTATATAAGTATTTAACTGAGCGAATGCTTGTCACTATTTCTACATTAATATGACAATTAAATATTAGTAATAGTTTCGGACAATGCGGTACAATCCATCTGTTATCAACGACGTGGCCATTTGGTAACTGAAGGGAAACACCATTATTACTTCTGCGATAATTAGGATAACCGTTTTCATCCATATTTGTTTCATCATGGAACTGTTTTGGAAATTTTTTCGAGCATTTATTATCCACCATACACCAGCTACCACATGGTCAATGAGTCATATTTTTCAAAACTATTTCATGCAATTGAGGGTTCTCGTTTATATCTGGGATTTCAGCTGATATGAATTTATCAACAATATTAGGAGTAGTTATTTTATAAGCATGTTTCAGAGTAATTAACAAATGCATGTGCGGCAAACCTCTTTTTTGAAACTCTATAACATAAACATAACATGCAACATCTCCAAAAAAATTTTTTTTTCAACCAAATCAAGTAAACGATCCTTCTTACGATAAAATCCACGAGCTACAATATCAGGTCTATCACATGGTTGTTGACCAGGTAAAAGGTTTTCTTCGATTTCCGGCCATTTCGGATTACATGTCATAGTAATAAAAATGTCAGGTTTACCTTTGTCATTCACTAAAGCCATAGCATCTTGATAACATTGTTGCATATGGCGTGGCGAACCAATAAAAGTAGATGGTAAAATTATAGTTTTTCCTACTTGTCCATTTATATCATTAGCTGAATTTTGTAAGTAATCATGTAATCCTTGATAAGTATCAGCTTTTATTTCTTTTTGGTGGTCTTTACAAAATTGGATCCTGTCTTTTTCAATTTTTACATAGGAGTCAACCACCCATTGCTGAAATAATCTGCGACTCAACAGGAGAGGATTAAATGTTAATGGTCTAATAGCAATCTTATATTTAGTATAAGCCATTCGCGTTACACGTCGATTATTATCATTGTTATTAATGCGAATTCGCTCCAGATTTCGGTGCCAGCCTAATGTTCCATAAGGATAAAAAATAGGATATATCCACGGTTCGCCGTTTGGATCCATTGAACTGACACATTGCAATTCTTTGTTATGTGTGTTTCTGATTGTTACATATGATTCAGGAATTTCTCCATCAGCAGTAGTCGAAAAAATTGCAGCTACCTCGTTTGTTCTTTGAAAATTATATCTACCTCTATCAGTTCCTGGTTTCAAAGAAAATAATAATTGCAATTCCGGTTCTCTTTCACTGGGATTTATTAATAAACGTTGATCTTCTATTTCTTGTTTCATCATTGCATAAGACTTAGCGAATACGTTATTTTCTCTGATAATTTTATCTAAAATAGTAATTGTCGTTTTATCAATGCGCGAGTCTTCACTCATTCTGAAATCTATGGCCTCATTTTGATCAATGAAAAAAAGTTGTCCAAATGCAGGGTTTTCATTTTGAGATGGATATAAAGCTGTATTAATTTGGTAGTATACTTGACCTTGAATTTTAAAACAGTATGGTCCGACACGACGTGATTGAAAACTAACTAAATTAGCATTAAAGGAAGCGAATGACAATGAGTTATTATAATAACGAATGTTTTCAAAAAAGTTATTTGATTTTTCATGCGTACCTTCTAACAATTTTGAAAGCTCATCTGGGAAAGTAGGTGTAGCCGCTAAAGCAACTGTTCCATGACTACAGCAATCATTGAAAGATAGTTCTTTACGTGCTACTTTTTCTGCATTAAAATGTTTTGCATTGCAATGAGTGCATAAAACATTCATCGGACCTAAATAATCTTGTTCGTCTGTAATATTTCATCGTTAATTACATTACGTGCCGCTTGTCGTCTAAGCCGTTGATTTTCAGCTCTTCGATGTCGTACTTGTGATTGATGAATTTCTTCTTCTTCTGCAGTGCGTTGGGGTTTTCTGCGTGGCATCGTAATAAGAACGAAAAACAAACAAAGAGTTCGAATTGTATGTGAAGAAAATTTAAATACAAATGAAGCTTATTTGAGACTAAAAAGTATGTTAAATAAAAGAGAATAAAATATAATTATTAGATTTCATAAGACCGAATATAGCTTTTTCTTGAAAAAAAGTTTTATGACAGTAAGCAATATTACACGTACATAAATTAAATAATATTGGTTATTATTAGTTGTATATTGGTTTTTGGTTTGAGTAATGGTTGTGATTATGATTTGGTTGTAGTAATATTTAGAGTTTGGTATTTCTTTGGGTTATTGGGTTATAGTATGGTTACTGAGTTTGTTTGAATTGGTTAGGTAGAGTTATGGTAAAGTAAAAAATGTCGTTATATTCTGAACGATTAGAAAAAGTTTATTAAATAAATTCTATAAAATATAATACAAAATTTTAGTGACCTCAAAATTATTGAATTCGAAGAAAGAAGATTACACAAAGCACTGTAACGTACTGTATTATTAACCAGTATAAGTAGAAGCTAATAATCATATAATTTCAAAACCTGAAACAAAATAAAAGTATAGCATTAAAAATTTTGCAATACGTAAAGTATAATAAAATCATGTATAAGCAAATCATGTATCAAAAACCGCCTCATACATTAGCAAGCAGATATAAATTTAGTTGGGGGAAACTACGTGCTAATAAATTGGTAGTGGTTTTGTTGAATGTAAAAAATTAACAAAAGAAATAACTGTTGTATTTCTTTTTGTGCATGCATGTTGATATAAGCGGGCCTGATGGGAGGAGGAGAAGGCGCTCGATGGCGCGGGGAAGCCGGCTGAGGCCGGTTGGACCCGCTTAATCCTTCCTGCTACTTGGCTGGGAAAGGGGTAGGCGAAGCGAAGTAATCCCTTCGTGCCGGTTCGCTGATCAGGGAGCGCCCGTTGAGGCGCCCTGGATGAGTCCTTCGTCGGCCGCTGCTGTGCTCGTTTCTGGCTGGGCAGTGAGCGCCCGCTGAGGCGCCCTCGGTGCAGTCGCTGCTGGATTGAATCCCTCGATGGTGCTTCCAGTTGCCTAGAGAGCGGACACTGCTCGGACCTCTCTAGGTCGGCTCTGTGGGAGAGTCTGAACGAGGGAGGGCCGCCCAACCCGGTGAGAACTCACCACAGCTAATGGGGAAAAGGGGAAAGAGAAATTTATCTTTCTTTTATTACGGGCCAGCCCCAATGAAGGAACCGACCACACAAAAATGACTAGAGGACGCGAAGCGCCTTAGTCGTCGAGCGTCAGGTCAACTTGCTCCTCAGCCACTGGCTTCAGAGCCGTCTTCCGTACCGCTAGGAGGAGGGGAGGTACCACGGGAGCGATGCGAACCAGCTTAGGTTTGCCCCGTGGTGGAGGAGCGGTGGATTTGCGCTTGAGCGGAGGAGTTGGCTTCGCCGCTCTCTTGGCTCCGATCTTCCGCGAGACGATCTCGAGCCGGGGTGTGGACGGCTTCAGGAGGTCCCGGAGATCCGGCGAGGGCTGGCGGCTCGGGAGGTCGATCAGCTTTAGGTGCTCTGGCCACTCTGCGCAGAGCGCTCCGTCGTCCAGCGAAGGCGAATCCGCAGCGTCGGTGAGAGCGAGCGGTGAAGCTTGCTGGTGGTCGGTCTGGGTGTCGGCGTCGGCTAGATAGGCTCTGCGTTGTAGTCGCTCCAGGATGGTGATGCGCCGGTTGGCTCTGGCCAGGTAGCCGTGAAGAAGTTCCAGTTCGGTTCGATAAGCCTCTCTCTCTCTCTCTCGTTCATGGGCGTGGAAGTGGAGGAGATGGAGGTGGAAAGGAAAAGGTGAAATAATTACAACAGCAATTATTCGAACAAAAGACGGTTTATTCCTTGATTGACCAGTACTTGCACTTCGCCTAGGTTCGGCTTTCTTGGTCTAAGGACCGTTGGGGAGAAGATACTTGGGCCGTCTCGGCCGGCCTCTTTATATGCCCCTCGCGGTGCTGCATTGCTAGTGGGCAGCGCGCCGGAGGAGCGTGGCCACCTAGGGTCGGCGCACGGTACTAGCGGCGCGGTGTTCGGGGCTTGTCGCGAGAGAGCCTATGGGTGGGTTATTACAATGTACATAAGTTCATCTTGTAATTTCCAGTTAAAAAATACTTTTAAATCCATCAATATATGTATTAGTTATTGTTCTTACAGCAAACTACTTACTGAGAAAACAAAATATCATTAAGAATGACTTCTGAATGAGTGTACATTAAAACTGAAAATTTTGGCCTTTGTCGGCAATTGGTGAAAAATATGATTTCAGCTAATTGAAGTGTTAAAAGAATAAGTCCTATTTCAATTTCTTTGTAAGCTTTTGACGATTCCAAAAAGATATTATATCATATATTTCTGATTCATAGTCTATAAGCTATTGAAAAAATAAAATTCTATGGGAATGAACAATACGCATACCAAAGATTTTACATGACTCCTTTTTTTCAATAGCTTATAGATTATGAATCAGAAGTGTATGATGATATATTTATTTGGACTCGTCAAAAGCTTATAAAGAAATTGAAATTGTACTTATTCTTTCAACACTTTAATTATCTGAAATCATATTCTTCACAACTTGTTGACAATGGACAAAATTTTTAAATGTTATGTACACTTATTCATAAGTTATTTATAATGATCTGATGATTGCCTGGAAAGTATTTATTGTAAAAATAATATCTAATATCAATATTGATGTATAGAAGTGTAATGTGTTAACTAAAAAGAACGATAAAATTATTTGCTTGTAGTGTTTAAAGCAGCTTATGCCTTTAACTAATGTGCATCCGTATGATCTCAAAATACAGTAACATTATGCTGTATGATATAAATGTTTCAAATGTATATTTTAATTGATGTTGAGCACAAAAATACCATGTACTATTATTATTCAGCGTTGAAGGGATTATTTTTTTGTTAATTGTATTACATTTGTTATTCTAATATTTCCTTTTTAACTTATGTACAGTACTAAAATGCTTGAAAAATAATCATCATCTTTGTTTATAATTACCCAATAAATTTTGATTGTGCGACATTTGATATCATATATTTTCCTCTTCCCAAGAACCAAAGATTTATAGCCAAATTGATTGAAAATAACTTTTTAGCTTTTTTGATGTAAGATCTGCAGGACAGCAAATCGAAGCTGAAAATAAAATGTAATGTTTTGTTAAAAATAGTTGTTAAAATATCATTCAGAAAATGGAAAAAATAGAGATTTGATTTATAAAAAATACGTTCTAACCTTAAAACAGCAATTATGAAATATATGAGTCATGAATTAGTGAAAGACAGAGTTTGAAGTATGACGATAAATGAAAGCAATATTCTACTAAAATATTTATGTTTGGTATTGATACTTGATGTGCAATAAATAAAATAAGCAATAACGCAGATTTTCAATGCATTCACATTTCACAGATGCAGTAATGCAATGAGCAGAACGACAACATCAGGCGTGTCTATAGGCGCGAAATGATTAGTACATATCGACATACAATAGATGTCGCCGGCAGTGCGATTGAACTATTTAATATTATTAACATTGCGGTATTATATTTAGAAAAGAAAAAGAAAATGTTTTTATTATTCATCAATTGTTAAAATATAATATAAAATTATTCACTTACCAGTAGTATATCTGAACTCGACAAAAGAATCTAAAGAAATAAATAATTATATTTGAAAAAACACAATTAATCATTGCCTAGCTTTAATTTGTTTTGCACGTACAATCAGCATTTTGTTATCAGTATGCATGGCTTTTATAATTTTTATTATAATTATCCTCAATTCCACGATTTTTGCCGATGAAATAATATCAAAAATTATATCGTATCAGTTTATTGTTACGATCTGAAGCAAGTATGAACAAAAATTAAACTTTTTTCATGAAAAAAAAACTACACACACACATCTACATTCAACCTGGACTGAAAGTGTCGAAGGAGAAGCTGTCTGGTTGACATGCCGAATAAAATACCGGGACTTTGTAGTATCTAGCTGCATGAGCTTAACCCGTTAAGCCCGAGAATGCCCCTTCCGGTACACCGCTCTTTCGGCAATTATAACTCATGCAATTCAACGTATAAAAAATTGAAAGATGCACTATTTTGAAGCTTAAGATCTCTCCTTTCCAATGATGTGCAGAAAAATGCGAGAAAAAGTTGTTAATCATTCAAATATATTGTTTAAATGAAAAAAAACATGATTAAAAAAAAATTTTTTTTTATAAAATCGAGATTTTGGAATGGTTCTCGGTTTGCAATCCACTCGGAACCTTAATAACTGGTGGCATAAATGTCTAAGCTTTCGAAATATATAGTTTTCAGATCGATTTTTCATCTTCGTGTGTTCAAAATGGCGTGTTAATGACTATATTTTTGCCAAGACATCCATGCATTTTTTTCTTGAAAAGTTTGGACTTTTCGAGAAACTCATAAAGAAGAAAAAGTTCTTAGAATGATTCATAGAATACATCTGAATTTTTTCAACAAGTTTCGAGCGTTTTTTTTGATTTTCCAAATTGTCAAATTTTGAAAAATTAAAAAATTGCTCGGAATATTCTGAAAAAATTTAGGTGAATTCTTTGTTCAATTCTAAGACCTTTTTATACTTGATAATTTTCCGTTTTAGTTCATTGTTCTCAAGGGAAAAATTCTCAAATGTCAAAATAATTGCCGAATATGTAAAATCCTATATATCCGCGCTCTGATTGGTGTGTCTGTATACTATTGAAAAAACTCTGGAAAAAGACGGGTTTTTGTGAGGCCATAAGTTGATAAAAATACCAGAAGGTAATATCCAGTTATCATGGGATTTATACGGGATTGAAATCCTGAATAGTCGATCGTGTCCAAGAAGCTTGTCATTCATTCGTAAGTGGCCTGACAATCCAAATTTTGCAACATTCATTCCATTGAATAATTGATTCTTGAAAAATATTGGATTTTTACTTTTTCAAATCATTGAGTAGTAAATCTCATTGTAAACTCCGTTTGCGGCGGAGAGGCGATCGATCTGCGGATGTATATAAATTATATGTCCGGCAATTATTTTGACATTTGAGAATTTTTCCCTTGAGAACAATGAACTAAAACGGAAAATTATCAGGTATAAAAAGGTCTTAGAATCGAGCAAAGAATTCACCTGAATTTTTTCAGAATATTCCGAGCAATTTTTTAATATTTTCAAAATTTGACAATTTGCAAAATCAAAAAAAACGCTCGAAACTTGTTGAAAAAATTCAGATGTATTCTATGAATCATTCTAAGAACTTTTTCTTCTTTATGAGTTTCTCGAAAAGTCCATACTTTTCAAGAAAAAAATTCATGGATGTCTTGGCAAAAATATAGTCATTAACACGCCATTTTGAACACACGAAGATGAAAAATCGATCTGAAAACTATATATTTCGAAAGCTTAGACATTTATGCCACCAGTTATTAAGGTTCCGAGTGGATTGCAGACCGAAAACCATTTGGGAATCTCGATTTTATAAAAAAAAATTTTTTTTAAATCTTGTTTTTTTTCATTTAAACAATATTGTTGAATAATTAACAACATTTTCTCGCATTTTTCTGCACATCGTTGGAAAGGAGAGATCTTAAGCTTCAAAATAGCGTATCTTTCAATTTATTTATACGTTGAATTGTATGAGTTATAATTGCCGAAAGAGCGGTGTACCGGAAGGGGCATTCTCGGGCTTAACGGGTTAAAGTATTCTATTAGGGCTATAAAAATTAAAAAACAGACCTGAAAAGAACTTTATTAATTCACAACAAAAATATAATTTTCATATTAGTGTCATCACAACACTTATTGTAATTGTTACATTAAAAATTTCTGTAATAAATAATGGAAACTTAAGTCTATGAATAAATTATTAAATTACATGCATATTTTAAAATCACATGTCATATTTTAAAATAATAACGTAGAAAATGCTAGTTATAGCTGAATATAATTTTTATATTCGTGTCATAAGACTTAATGATTGTTACATTAATACTTTAAACGACAAAATTTGAATTGATTAATACCTACATCAATAATATCATTTATAGAGTATCACAATGTCAACTACATACTAATTCCACAGTCTCTTATTTTTTAAGCATAATTTTGATATTTTGATGTAAGTACAAATCAATAACCTATTTGTAAAATATCGAAATCGCAAAACAATACATATTCATTATTTGTCGTAATATAGTATTCGAAATTAGCAAGTACATAATAATTGTTTTATGCGCAACACTTTTAACAAAATGTAGAGTACGGTCTTACGATTTATAATATATCAGTCTCATTTACTAAAAAAAAGTAATGTTATGAAATTACATTCATAATGAAAGAAACATTTTTCAAAAAACTTTGAATTGAGAATACTAATAATTGGAATCGAACGATGCAAAATTAAATTCTTAAATAGTCGTTTATGACTCTTCAGGTGCCTTTCTCTTCGCTGCTACAAGCTGTTTTGTGCCTTTACTGAGTTGTTCGATAGACATCCGTTCATGTTGTGGATCTGCCACAATGTTACTGTCATCTTTGCAGTTAACCTTGAGGAATCCATCTGAAAAAAATCATGTTGTATTAATAGAAGTAGTATTTATTTTATAATGAAGAAAAGTGTATTATTAATTTTTTATATTATAAAATAATTCTCAACAATGAAATAGTAAAATATTTTCTTACCTTTATTTAGAAGAGTTCCAGTGACTGTGACGTACACGCCTTTTTCTAAATCCAAATTTCCAAAATTGCTTATTTGGACAGTTAGTTTACTCTTTCCGTCAGTGATTGCGCCACAACCATAGCTCATTGTTTCGAACCTACCCGAAGACCGAGCGAACTTCGTTTTGATATGCCCTTTGATACCTGTAAAATATGAATGAAAAATGAATACCAGAAATTAGAAATTTATATAAGCTAATATCAAAATTTGAGAAAAAATACTATTATAGAATTATAGAAATACAATTTAAAAATATACCGTCAAATTATAGATAAACAAATTGTGTATTAAAAAAGCAGATTTATAAAATATATATAATCTTTAAAAAGTGGTCATAAAAATTTGACACTTACATATCAATCCTTCTGCGCCAAGGATTGACTCAAAATCTACATTGGTTGATTCATTAACGGGTGGAGGAGGTAAATTTAACTGATGTGTCCCAAGGTATGCAACAACAGTGGCATCAGAAATTATAACTTCAAAAGCTATGACATTTAAAGCATATTTCTCGCTATTCATTAAGGCAAATTTAGTAAAGGCTCCATCAATATGAAGAATCTGAAAAACGTATTAATTGTGTTAATATATTGTTAACTTATAAATTATATAAAAATAGAAAATGAAAGAGAGTTCTGTCCCCTTTTACTGAACTTATTTTTGAAAACTAAAGTCATTTCTAAGGGTAGGGAATTTCTCTTGATTGACAACATAAAAAAATCTTACCCGATTGATGGTGATTTCAGATTTGTACTTGTCAATAAGTTTTGTACCCCAAATCAAACACAGTACTCGACGCTCACCACCATTGCTCAAAACAAACTTAAATAGTTGATAGGTTTTTCCATTCTTGCTGGTCACTGTCGCTGGGGCAATAATATTTTCTATGTACCCGATCAACTCTCTGAAAAGAATATTTTAATTAATAGATTCTAAAAATTTGTATGAACAAATATGAAAATTAAATAAATATTGGACTTACGTAGTTGGATCTTTGTCAGTAAGCTGATCAAAGTCAGCATCTGGTGTATACTCAACAGCCATGATGTATGTTGCAAGTGATGCTGAAATAAACGTGCAAAAATGTAATGTTATATAGTACAAAGGCTTGAAAAAAAAAGTTGTAAAGAAAGCTTGTTTATTATATTAATAAATTTGAGACAAAATACGTTTAAATCCATCAATATAGATATTAGTTATAGTTCCTACAGCAAACTACTTCCTAAGAAACCAAAAAATCATTGAGACTGACTTATGAATGAGTGTACATAAAAATTGAAAATTTTGGCCTTTGTCGCCAATTGGTTAGAATTATGATTTCAGCTAATTGAAGTGTTAAAAAAATAAGTCCAATTTCAACTTCTTTTTAAGCCTTTGACGATTCCAAAAAGATATAATATCATATATTTCAGATTCATCGTCTATAAGCTATTGAAAAAATAAAATTCTATAGGAATGAATAGTACGCGTACCAAAGATTTTACATGACTACTTTTTTTTAATAGCTTATAGACTACGAATCAGAAGTATATGATGATATCTATTTGGAATCGTCTAAAGCTTACAAAGAAATGGAAATTGGACTTATTCTTTCAACACTTTAATTAGCTGAAATCATTTTCTTCAGAACTTGTCGACAAAGCCCAAAACTTTAGGTTTTTATGTAATAAGGAAAGCTATGCAATGGGACACTAACAGTTAAAGCTTATTCATTTTTTTTTATATTTTATGCAAATGATGATGTAATTCAAAAAGCTATTCATACTATCAAAATTGTGATTTCATATAACCTCAAAATATAGCATCAGTATAACGCAGAACTACAATCTTAAAAATTCTTAAAAATAATGTCATAAAAGCATAATTCTGCATACTTACATTAATATTGTCTTCTTTCCCAACAAAATCTCGTGTAGATGAAAGCGATGTGTCAGGATTAAGTCGATTGAGCACACAAAGGACAGCTAAGCTAGCTCCCGCTTTCGTGAAAACACGTGTGCAAGTATCAAAAGCGCGGGCTATCATCTAGCTCGCTCGGAATATGGAAAATTTCATATGTTCGCGTTCCAAGTTTCTAAGTTCCATTTCATCATTACACAATAACACAATATTATATTACAATTAATAAACAACAAAATAATTAATATTCATGTCATAATTATTATTAGTAATTAAATACATAATTACTTTTTCATTTATATTTTCTATTATTATCTATTAAAAAAATAAAAAATTCATGTCTAAAATCTAAAATTCAAAATCTTGCGCCTTTATCAAGGTTAACCAATCAAAACACGTTTTAGTCGGCTTCACTTTTATTGTATTTCTTTCATATTTTTTGTACAACAAAATGTACAGTAATAAAATTAATGTAATCTAATCTCTCTCCGTCTCCCCGCCGTATAGTCGGCGGGGATGGACTATTACTATGTATCTGCGATACCCAAATTATTTTTTTTGATAAGGACGGCATTGCCCGTCGAAATGTCGAAAAAGACAAGACTATAAACTTTTCTTTTTTCTACCTACCTCGGGAAAACAGACAGAGACTGCTACAAAGAATCACTGTTAATTCATTGACACGTAGCTTTCTCCAAACAAATCTATTGTTCTTTGTTCGTATGTATCGTTCAAGTATATTAATTTAATAATGCATTTCATATAATTCATTATATGAAATAATTATAATAAATCATTCAATAAAATCAATTTCAATTCATATCACAAATAGACCTCATAACCTCATAAAACCATGAATTTTGTCAAAACATTCTGAGTTTTCGTTAGCGAGTTAAAGGTTTAACAAAAATAATAATTTTCACTTATACAGGATATACAGGGTGAGAGACAAAGAATTAGTATTTTAATATCTTTCAACTAAGCGTTTGTAAAGTTTTAGAAATATCACGGTATACATACACACGCACACATATCCGTACGGACATTTCCTAAAAACACTTAATTCTAACTTCTAACATCTAAAAACATGTTTCTATGAAGTTTTAGCGAAACTGAAAATTTTACTATTACAAAGCTTCCTATAGGAGGAAGCAAAAGTCAAATATCCTGCTTTGTATCGGACCAGCATCTACATATGTTGGTTTTAATTTTTGTATATTACTTTGTATATTACTCCTTTTGGTATATATTACAGTTAACGTCTGCTTGATGGCCATTGTGCTGATGAGTTGGATGTTAACGATGTATCTTGTTGAATATTTCTATAGAAAATACGCTTTCTTTTCTTACTTCTCCCAAATCTTCTCTTCTTATCTATAAACCTGGAACTCTATTTTTTGAGTTTGGACACTTCTTTAAAAAACACTTTTTCGACTTGCTTTGTTAAATTATTACTCTATGCACTATAGACTTTTCTCTTACAAATGCTATATATTTTATGGAATTATTGAATCCTCTCTTAAAAAAGTTATGACCGGATGTTGTGAAGCCTATAAATGAAGTTAGTGTTGAACGATGATTGGTCGACAGATATATCCGGGTTAGATGGCGCCAACATTTAAAATTTAATATTTGAGTTTGAATGGTAAAGAGTTTAATAAAAATAATAAAAAAACGATAGTATTTAGATTGGTATTAAATTTTGAGATTAGTTCGGTGACAATTAATTATTATGCCATAAAATAAATAGGGAATATCTAACCTCAAAAATGGAAAAGCACATAACCTACATTGCATTGGGCGATATATAATTTTTAGATAGATACAAAATTAACCAAATACATACATATGTATTATATTATAGAGTGTGGAAAATGTTAACGTTTGAGTTCTTTTTAGAATGTAAAGAAAGACGTGCGTAAAGATATTAAACGCGCGAAGCGCGGCCGATTTTCCTAGTAATTTCAATAAAACTTAGTAATTGTAGGAAATAATTTTTATCCAAATTGGCAAACAATGTTTCACCCAGCGAATTCAAAAAATTATAGTGTTATTCATAGTCAGTTAGGCGGAGGTGAACTACGACGGTCCTTGCACGGGGATGTGACAGTCGAGCACTCAGACGAAGCCCATTGTGCTATGCCTCCTGTACCTTGTGAAATTACCTTATAATCTTTTATTTATAGCTTTGGCAATTTGGCAAATTGATGCCAAGCTCTTTGACCCCATCATAGGAACCCTCCCCCCCACTCCGTCTGCGTAGTCTCCGCGAAAGCGGGACATTCACACAGTAGGTGAATAGGTAGGTGGTCTCCATTTCGCGTTCACACCACCTGCAACCCCCGGAATCTCTCATTCCCAGGTTACTCAGGTGATATCCCACCTTCCAATGCCCCTTCAGCCAGCCCATGGCTAGCCTAAGCTTGTTCCTACCCCGCCCATCAGAGCCTTAGCCTGTCTTAGACCTTTGACGGTTAGTCCATTTACGGCGAGTGCGCACCTCCTTCTCGAATGTTGACGGCGCCTCTCCCTGCTAACCTGTCTGCTTTTTCGTTACCTACCACGCCGAAGTGCCCTAGTACCCACACTAATCTCACCACGTTGTGTGCGGCTAGTGATTATAGCGCCTATCTGTACGGTAGTACCTTTTCTGAGGAGATAGTGATACTGCCTAGCATCATAAGAGCCGCCCTTCTATCCAGGCAGAAGTTTACAGTTCTTTGCCCCGTGCTGCTTTCCAACAGCTATTTGGCTGCCTCTGTAATGGCCCTGATTTCCGTATAAAAAATCATAGCATGCTGGTCGAGTGAGCACACTATCTATAATGTGTCTTGCTATTCCCAAGCACCTGCCCGTTCTCATTTTTTGAGCCGTCGTTGAATCACACTACACTGTTTTCGAGGAGCTCGTCTGACCCTGTACTTCATTTTTCCCTTTCTGGGATCAGGATTGAGAACGATTTGGAAAAATATATTCTTTCCGCCATTCTGTCGCAACCCCCTTCCCCCATTAGCGGCATTACTTGTTCCAGTAGTGCCGCATCCTTTAAGTACCAACAGTTCATTGATTTCGCTATTCTGCAAAACTTTCCGCACGACTTTGCCCTGATTACCTTGTTTAGTGGGGGAAGTTCTAACAGTGTTTCCGGAGCAGCCGTCGGTTCGTCCGCATGTACCCTGTCCCGTGAAACGGGCCAAGCAATGCCGAGGCGAGGCCGTGTGTATGGTTCGAGACTCGATGTGGGAAGAGGCGAGAATGCGCTCGAGAAAGCAAGATTGAACTTACAGTCACCCCGCACTGTCGGTTGAGTGAATATAAGTTTTCCCTACCCTCTGTAATGAAGAAACCACCAGAGGGAAGCTGCTCGTGTGCACCGGGAGTTGTGGAGGGAGATCTACTCCACGAGCTCCGCACACTTAGGTAATCCACGCAGCTTCGGACCAGTGCGTGAGGATCTACCTTCTCACGACCAATCCGTACTCGATAGATATCCACTTAAGAACAGGGATCCCCTGATCCCAAGGGATATTCGAGAGGGGAAGGGCGAACAAAGCAATGATAGTAAGGTAACAACGAATTAAACAAATTATAGATACATATATATTGTTTCAAGAATACAGATCTGGTCTTATACTAAATGGAAAAGGGGAGGGTCCCCTTAGTACTGTTCGAGAGCACACTGCTCGTTTACATACTAGGTACTAAGGAGGCAGAGCACTTGGAGAGGACGACAGTTCTCCTTGTGCTCTCCGCGCTAGAGCCATATCGTAAGTGATCGCTGCTGGCTGCGGGTCTCCTTTTATATCCGTGGCCGTCCCTCTCTCCAATGCTTTATGCGCGCACGCCATCTACCTGCGCTTAAGTAGGCTATTACATGTGAATACTATCGCTCACTTAGTCGGTAACTTATCTCTTAGTATTTATCGGCAAGTTATCCGTTGGTGGTCTCTTACCTACCACGTGGGGCCGACGTCTCGATGCCCCCCAATAGAAAATTGTTGGAGTCGGCATTTGAGGAAAAACAATTTTTTATTTACACGGGAAAGGCGGGTAAGAGGGCAACAACGGATAACACCTTTATAACTTTACAACGCGCACCTTTACAACGCTTTTACAACTATATAACATTTATTTCGCAACAAGAATATAAAAAAAAAACATAAAAAACTCTTTTTCTTTTTAAAAATTAATGAAAACAAAAAAAACACTTTTTGGTGTTTAAAAAAAAAATATATACAACAATAAATAAAAACTAAAAAAAAATATAAGGCCGGCGGGGTCCTAATTTAGTTCCCCGAATAATTCGGCCTTAACGTAGGCTCTAAATTTGGCCTCTGTCTTCTCCCCCTTCTCTACGGCGGTGTACACGGCGGCCAATATTTCGGCTACGGCGTGCTGTGGTGTCGGTGATGGTGTTGGTGGTGGGGTGAGCGTTGCAGCAGGAGTGATTTGCTCCCTCCTCTGCTTTAGCTGCTGTGCGCCGTCCTCCCTCCAATTCCCGTTCGGCGCCTGCGGCTCGTATGGCTCAAGTGATGGTTGGGTGGGAGCCCTTGTCGCTAACCGCTCAGGCTTCGTTCGCTGGCGGGGAGGTGGCCCTGGCATCGCCTCACTTCTCCTCTTCTTCGCTTGTGATGGTGGGGGCATGGCCTGGATGGATTGCAGTGCTGGTGTATGTGGCAGGCCCAGCTTATCCCAGCCGGCAGCGTCGATGACTGGGTGGTTTACCACGGTTACCACACGTGGTTTCGTTGTTGGCGTCGGGGCGGGTAGCGGTGCTGGGGTTCGTCGCCGGGGGACGATGACGCGGCGCGGTGCCTTGCGTCATCGTCCCCTGCGTGGTCTTTCCCCAGTGGCGCGAAGTCTGGTAAAACCAGCCCTTGACGAAGCGCTTGTTGCCGCCCTGGAAGCGGCTACCGTCGGCTATGCGGATGCTTTGGCACTGGACGTTATGTCGTACAGTCCTTTTGGAATAGACAATACCCGAGGTTTTTTATTTTAATTTTAAAGCGCGAGCGCGAGAGAGAGGGATAGTATTTTAGTTGTGTGCTTACCAGCATTCCGCGAAACCGACTGCCATTAGCGCCTCCGTCACGTGGGTTCCCTGGTGGCAGACGGCGTTAGGCTCCGTCTGGCTGCCGGTGGTGGTCCTCCCGTCTGCTGCTTGCTGGGGCTGCTCTGTCGATCCGTCCATGGCGATGGTTTGGCTACTAATGAGCCCGCGGCTTCGCTTTTTTTCGGGCATAGCCTAAGGAATTTTTTGGGGGCTTGTTGTTGCCACTAGCTTGACTGTCTTAGGTCGTTCGGTCGCGACCTTGTTATGGTTTTTGTCACGTACGCACACTTTTTTGTTTTTCTTCTCTCTCTCAGCTTTCGTGATTTTACTAGTTTGAGTTGTTTATGCTTGACAATTTTGTTCTGACTGACTTCTGAGTTAAATGCAAAATTTATTTTTTAATTTGATTATGTTTTGATTCGTTTTTCGATAATTTTTTGATTTTGTCATTTCTTTTTCGTCAAATTTTTTTTTCTTCTCTCATTTATAAATTGTGCATTCAATTTTCAGAATACGGTTTTAGGTTGTTTATGTGAAATTTTCCACGCTCTTTTTTCGTATTTATTTCTACTAATAAGTATGTATCGATGCCTATTTTTTGTTTGACCTCGAAGAGTCCTTCGAAGATATCGAAAAATGTTGCTATTTTACCGTTTTCGGCATCAGATACATTGAGCGCCTTAATCATAGCGTTATCGCCTATTTTCAGTTCGAAATGTTCCGCGTGCGCGTTCTTTTTCGCCGCGCGACTTAGCGCAATACGGTGCGCTCGCTCGCATGCCAGCGATATTCTTTTTCCTCGTGATATTATGTTATTTTCTGGCGGTATGTACAAATATTTCTACCATATTTGTGTGGGTTTTCGGTCAAAATGTAACTCTAGTGGTGTATAATTCGTGGTTTTGTCATGTGTCCCGTTTATAATATTTTGAATAAGTTTGACGCGACCACCCTTTATGTTTATCGCTAATGAACGTTCTAAAAAATCTATCCAGTTCTCGGTGTACCCGTTCTACAATATTAATTTGCGGGTGTCGAATGGATGAGTACATTATTTTTATGTTTTCATTTTCGAACGCCTTTACGAATTTACTGGAAGTGAACTGCGTGCCGTGATCACACATGATCGCTTTTGGCTTACCGTAGATGTGTATGTAATCTTCCAATAATTTTTTAATTACTACTTGAGTTGTTGCTCTGCGCAAGGGGTAAAATACCACAAATTTACTAAAAACGTCTATTGTTGTTAACAGGTATTTTACTCCTCCTGCAGATGTCGGCAATGGGCCGTAGAAGTCTATTGATAGTAATTCATGTGGCTTTCGCCTCAAGATAGGCTGTGCTAATTCTCTGTATTTTGTAGTTAAATGTTTTGTACGTTGACAATTGCCGCAGGACTTTAAAATTTGCGCTATCTTTCTGCGTAAGCCACTTACATAAAAATGTTCGCTTAAAATTTTGTTTAATTTTCGCCCCCCTATGTGGCCGTATGCTTCGTGGGTTTCGTTGACAAAGCTCTTGAGTACGCTGTCCGGTATGACGATTTTCGATCTGTGTTCCGATTTCTTGTAGAGTACTTTGTTGATTAATTCGTATCTTTTACACATTATTTCATCCTTATTTTCTAACTTACAAACTATTTCTCGCGTGTCAGGATCGCGTCTTTGATTTTTTTCGATTTCTTTACAAATATTTATGAGTTCGCGACTCGGTTTTTGTCGTGCAATGGCCGAAATGATTATTTCTGACTGGCTTTTTTTTCGATTTTTCGCTATCATCCATTCGACTAAGGTAGTCCGCGACGGCGTTTTGTTTTCCTGGTATATGTACTGGGTTGAGTCTAAAGTCCTGGATCGCAAGGTTCCATCTCTGTAATCTTTGATTATTAAATTTGCAAGTTCGCAAAAAGGTCAGAGCTTCGTGATCTGTTCGGACTGTAATCTCAATTGCCCCTCTAAAGAAAGTGTCTAGCTCATTGAGCGACCACACAAGAGGGGGCATTTCCTTTTCTGTTGTAAACTATGAGCATTCACTTCCCTTGAATGTTCTGCCCACAAAACAGACCACTTCTTCTTCCTAGGGTTTCTTTGGGTCTGCGTATCTCAAGAAAACGTTTTTATCAAACAGTGTTTTTATTTTTTCGAATGCTGCTTGATGTACGCTTGTCCAATGAAACGCGACATTTTTTCTCATAAGGTCCAACAATGGGACTAACTAAGCATTCCGAAAAATTTTTTGTAAACTTTGAGTAAACGTTTATAAACCCGATGAAACTTTGCAATTGTTTCAAATTTCGAGGTGGTTTAAAATTATTTATTGTCCGAATCTTAGCTAGGTCTGGTCGTATCCCTTTTACGTAAATGAAGTGTCCGAGAAATTCGATCTCTTCACAAAAAAATGTCTTTTTCTTGAAATTTAACCGTAAGTTATGTTCAATCAACCATTCGTATAATTTATCTAAGTGCTCGATATGTTCGTCGAAATTTTGCGACCGTATCATGAGATCGTCCACGAATAATATTAGAAAATCTTCAAAGTCCCATGTGGCTTCCGCAAGACCTCGAATTAACGCGGATCCGCTAGTTTTTATCCCAAACGGTACAACATTGAATTCGTAAACATGACTGTCGATTTTGAAAGCTGTGTATTTTCGCGACTCTTCCGCGAGTTTGATCTGCCAATAACTTGCTGTAAAATCTGATATGCTTGTTATTTGCTTATCAATGCATCTTTGTAAGACCTCGTCGATACCGGGAGGTCCTTCGAAGTTATCTTAAAGTACCGCGTTAAGCTTCTGCGCGTTTAGGCACGGTCTGATAGATCCGTCTTTTTTTCTAACGATTTGAATCGGATTTATGTACACGCTATTCGAGCGCCTTATAATGTCTAACTCCAACATTCGTCGGAATTCTTTTAGCGCGTCTTGTCTATCCGCTAATGGGATTGAGTACGGTCTACAAAACCACGGCGTTGTGTCGTCTGCACGTACGATATTAATCTGTCTACTTTGTCCATTGAAAACATTATTCGTTGATTTATCGAATCAATTAACATTCCGAGGAGTGTTATTGTATCGTAGCCAATAATGTGTTTGGAAGCATGTTTGTATTTTGATTGTTTGTGTTGGCTCTCGATAAGTCCGATCCCCTTTTAGTCGTGTCATCACTGTCGAAGGACGTTCAACCTAGGGCCATAAAAAGGCTTACGCAAATCGGCGGCATGCCCTGCTGAGACCCAAGCGCAGCCGCGCGCGCCTACCGGCAAGCGCTCGGCAAGTGGACCAGCCGGATTGTTTCGGTGGCCCGAGCGTGCAGGCATGCGCACGCCGCCACCGAGCGCCTTTTTCCTTGCCATTGATTAGCTGGAGGTAAGGGAAGGGGAGACCAGGGAACATTTCCTCGTCAACGGAGTGGGCCCGGAAAAACACTTCATCTGGAGACTCGATCCGAGCAACGATACGACTACTCTACATTCTCAGTACACGTACATTCTGTTCCAATAAATAAGTTTTATTGTGAAATTCGCCAAGTAAGTTTTCGCCTCGAGGACGCCTAAGCTACACCCGATTCCTAAACCACCATCAATTTAGCAAATTTCTAATAAAATACTACGGCCAATTTAACACGGTAAAAATCGTACTCGAATACACAGATGACATTGAAGAACTTGCCAGGATGATCAATAAAGTTTTGCCATCTCTAACCGCTAAACTCAAATCCAAGTGCTACCGACTGAAGAACAAATTACAAAAACATATTAACGACGACACTGGATCGGATACGTCACATTAAGAAGAAGATTAAATCTAACATTATCTGTTCCGGAACTCCCGAAGCATTGGAAACAAACTAGAAGAACTACAAAAATAACGGAAAACCTAGACATATTTGTATATGTTGAGTCATGGCTATCGGTCAAAATATCACCCGAAATTAACGTCTACCACAACGGCTTCAAGACGTTCCGGAAAAATCGACAACACTGAAGAGGAGGCGGTATTTTAGTTTTAATTCGTAATATCCTAGCGTTCGTTGGAATCGACAACATGATTTGTTCCGATAAATGCGTGGAACTAGCTGGTCTGACAATAACAAACGTTAAACCCGCGCTAAATGTTGTAATTTGCTACAGCGCCCATGGTGATAATTTCCCAAAATTCTTGGAATTGTATTTTCAATTACATCGACTCACTACCATCAATCATCTTCATGGACGACTGTAACGCACACCACAAAGACTGGAACTGCCATAATAATGACATGAACGGTGAGAGATTACTCTCAAGCTTTATCAACTCTAATCTAATTCTACATAGCAGGAACACAATCACTCGCACACAATATTATTAAAACACCAGTTCAATCTCAAACTCTAATCTTGATTTAGTATTTTCTTCCTTCAGTATTGAAGATAAAATAAATGTTAAAATTAATAAAGACACCTGGAGCTCTAACCACTTCCCGCTTTTTATAGATTTACAACTATCCAAGAGTATATACCGTAAAAATCTTTCGAAATAAATTCTTCATGAACCGACTGGAATAAGGTATATGTAAACTTAGATGAAAATTATTAAAAGTTATTCTCTACCAAATTGGTTGAATCCTCGGCCAGAGTAAAATATACGTTTTTCACCGCACGAATATCGAACATTATTATTCTTAATACACTTAAGATGAAACATGTAAACATTCATATCCATGGCAATCCCGTATATTGGCGGGACTCAGAGTGTGACAGGATTTAAGGATTAAGAACAGTTGCCTTTAAAAAATACCACCTTACCGAATGTGTTAAGAACTTTATTGAATATAAAATATTAGAGCAGAGGCCAAAAAATTGTTTTAATAAAAGAGAATACAGCATAGAATTCGCTAGTAATATCAACTTATTTTCTAATTATAATTACACTAGCACACAAAGAAAGAAAAGTGGGGAGTACTTTTTACTAGACTCTATGTATCCCTTCGTATTTTGACGCGCTGAATTCGAATTCGGAGTAAAAAGTTTCCTTACGAGTGTATTATACATGATTTTAGTTCATTTTAATGTGTTCAATATGACCTAGGCGTTCATTTTGCTTTCAAGTATAGATTTTGCATTAACTGTACATAAGTGACAGTGATTGCATAAAGAAAATGATAAATTTGTTATACTGATGATTTACTTTTACATTCAATTCAATTAAATACATTTTTTTCATTTATTTTTCGTTGAGTGCTTATGATAGAGATGGAAACATATGTAAGAAATGCTGCTCTTACACTGTACTTCTTCTTTTGTAACGTACGCTTTTTTTTTCAAATGATTTATGTAATGGATTTCTCTTTCTCATTTTGTTGTTCCTTTTTTATGTCTCTCTGTAACATTGAGCAAAAATTCGCCATCATTTTGACATCCCATCATCCCTGATTTGAGTCTTCATTTCACTTATGTCTTGATGAAATCGTTCACCTTGTTCATCACTGTAACCTCCTAGATTTTCAGGATAGTAGTGGAGGTGAGAGTGTAAGAAGTGCCATTTTAAGTTCATCAAACAACCGAAGTTTTTGTAATTTTCTAGTAACTCGTCAACTATATTCTCGTAATGCTCACTTTTCGTATTTACTAAAAAGTTTTGAGAAACATTTTTAAAACTTTGCCAAGCTACTTCATCAATTTTATCCGTGCTTGTAATAAAATTGGTATCTTTAAAAAGCCGACGAATTGGTGGACCACCAAAAATACCCTCTTTCAACTTAGCATCATTTATTGCGGGAAACTTTTCTTGCAAGTACCGAAAACAGTCTTTCTCTTTATCCAAAACTTTTACATATTGCTTCATAAGTCTTAATTTAATATGCATTTAGAAGGTTCTATTAACGGTTTGTGTAGAATGTTCTTTGATCATAAAGTTAGTATCGATAAAGTTAGTTCTCTTTTCTCATTATTTCCGTCCTCCAAAAAGCACGGATTTTTGGAATAACAAGATTATTGGTCTAGAAGCAGAGTAGCAATTTTCAATTTTCAGATCACTACAAACTTGCTATTCTTGCCCTGAGTACTTTATCTTATCCAATAATATATTTAATTTTTGTTGAGTGGGCTATTAGAATTGGTGCAAATGTATTACCGCTATGAATAAGAACGGCTTTAAGACTTCGTTTTGAGTAATCAATAGAGAGTCTCCATTCGTCATCTTCATAAACATTTGGTTTAAATTCGTCCACCAATCCTTTAACATCTAAACAGTATATCAGTGAATTTTCTGTATCGTTTGTAAACAATTTCCTAAACTTCTTCTCTTTATTACGATAAAAATAAGCAGTGGGTTAACGGCTATCGTACTGTCATGCCAAGTACAAGCAAGTATTTTACGATGCAGGGGGCCTATTAACCAAGGGCTCCGCCAGACTGCTCTGTTATCCACCTCGTCGAGCTGCCCTGGTCACAAATATAAGCAAAATAATATATTCATATGTCAACGTTTCTTCAGCAATAAAACTATCCATGAAGGTCGACCCATGTAGTGAGAAAGAAGTAATGGTAGTGAATGAATTTTATGGTAAAGAAAGTTCTGAGGATGATGAATACCTGCCAGCTAGTCAAACAAAAGCTCCTCAAACCTTTACTCAAAAAGGAAGGAGCTGAATATTTTGCGACAGCACTGAAGAGGAAAAACTTGTTAGCAAATGGAACAACTGTTTAGTTTTATCGTAATAGAGAGAAGAAGTTTAGGAAATTTTTTACAAACGATTCCAAAAGTCCACTGGTACACTGTCCAGATGTTAAAAAATGGTTGAAGAACCCGAAAATTTCTGAAAAATAAATGGACCAAAATAAGATTCAGTCACACTTCTGATCACCACCAATCGGAAACCTAATCAAATTGAGCTAAACAAAATTAGTCCTCCTTGGGCTGGCTCAAATCCAGACTGGCTTTCTCATTGTAATGAAAACGAATTTCTTTCCAGAGCCTTTAACTTCACCGAATTCAAAATAGTCGTTAACAGTAAAAAATTCGATCGACCGCGGGAGTCGACAGATTCAATTATTAATCCATCCAAGTACTTCTAATAAAATACAAGCTGATACACTTAGATATTTTTAATGAAATATTCACTACTAATAGCTGCCCACCCTCTTAGAAGAATTCGTTTATTCACTTTCTTAGCAAGCCAGATTAAGTCGGTGTTTGACCTATTGCTCTAACCTCATGCATGTGTAGAATCTTTGAAACCAAACTTAAAAATAAGATTAAATTTTGGATTGAACCAAAAGACATTCTCCAAAAAAGTCAGTCTCGATTCCGAAAAGGACAAAGTACTACCTTAATATTATTATAAATTAAAGATGCTTTTAGCTCCAAAAATTAATTACTTGATGCCTTTCTAGATGTAAGTAAAGCCTTCGACAACGTTATTATCGAAATCCTCTTACAATTTGAAAAACTCGCCCAGATCGGCTGTCCTTCTAAAATCGTGCAATTCATAAAGTTTATAACCCTTGAACGCCAAATATTTACTCAAAATTCTGAACATAAGCCTAGGACCATACACTAAGGGGTGGCTAAGGACGGTGTCTTAAGCCCTCTTCTCTATAATATTTATGTTAGTAAAATCACAGCCAACCTCCCCAAAAGCCTCATAGTGTTCCAATTTGCAGATGACATAGCCGTTTACATTAATAAATTCTCCTTTGACAGAAACAAAATTATCCTAGAAAAATCAATCCTTCATATTCAAAAATATCTTTTCGACCTAGGCTTAGATCTAGCACCATATAAAACCATATTTATGCACTTCAACAAAAACAATATTAAACTAGGCCAAAGCAAAATCATAATTAATAACTTAACAATAAAATCTAGCTAATTAGTACGTTTCTTCAGAATCGTCCTGGACTACAAACTCTCGTTTCAACCTCAAATCAATCATATACATAGAAAATCACTAATATCCCTAAATGTACATCATTCATCAGTGAACAGACATTGACGCTCTTGCGCGCGTTCTGCAGCTATCAGTCGAGCAACACCCACGTCTGTTTCACATTAGAATCTCTCTCTATCTCTTATTAGGCTGACGCACGATGAGCCAACCTTGATGATCGCCTCATCTGCCCGTACACAATCACACCACGCGAACAGATATTTTAAATCGTCGGTGCAATCCGAATGGAATGTTAATTTTGGCAAACAAATGTTCGAAGGGCGAAATCAGCCCAATAGAGTTCTATAATTCATTGCTAAGACATTATTGCTCGAAAAGAGACGATTTTTTTGTCGGGACAGTGGTTTCGCACAACTCATCCATCACTTAGCGGGACAAATTGTTATTCCATTCGCACTAGCAAAGCCACCACATCACAAGACAATGATTCATAAATATACAAAATTTCCAAAAAAATACTGTAAATAGTTACTTTTAGGATTTACCTTGTAATTTTGTAAAGATTTCTTTTTGTAACGGATTTAAGGATTCTATTCTGCCGAAAATTTCCTATCTAAATGTGAAATAAAAAAGATTTTAAAGGTGTTTGACCCCCTTAATCTAACGTCGTTATATCTCTCCAACAAAATCGGTTCCGTTAGGGTATAGAAATTCAAATTGTAAGTGTGTGTGTGTTCTTAATTTAAATAAATAAATATTGTCCAAATTTTATTATATATATGTATAATTTTTTGAGTGCAACGAGACGTCAGTTTCGTGAAAAATATACACAAACGTAAGCGAGCGAAGGGCGATCCCGCACGTCAACAACGCGAGCACAAGCCGAATGCTCATGTACAGCAACACATGCTCGAGCGACGCAAACACAGCCGCGAGTAAAACCGACGATGGGCGCAAATCACCTAACATACACCAGCGAAGAGAGCACGAAAAGCACCACACGAATACATACACAATACTCGGCCCACTCACCTCCAGAGGGCGTTGGTGCCGGCGACTGGGGCTATATAAGCCCAGCCGCGACAGCACAGCGGGCAGTTCGATTAGAGCTCCCGATCCAAGCGTTGCCGTGAGCACACGACACCGCTAGGAGGGCACTAGAGAACTACCGACATCTGGCCGTTTCGTGCGCACACGTAGCGGCGCAGATATCGAAAGTCACCACACCGCTATCTGAATTACCGCTGTGAGCACACAGGGTAATTCAGACCCACCAGGTACCTGGAGGAGCGGTTTCGACAGCACACGTGGCGCAACTACAGGCATTAAACCACCGCCAACCACCGTTCCACCGTTTCTCCATCCCTGTTACCACTTTGAGCACACAGGGTAATAGGAACCAGAAACTGACTGCAGAGACTTGCAGAGTCGTGAGCACACGTCTCTGTCAGACTCTGCACACACACCGTTACATACACTTCCACCGTCCCACCGTTTCTCTGTCCCTGTTACCACTGTGAGCACACAGGGTAATAGGAACCAGAAACTGACGACAGAGACGGAGTGGCCAGAAAGCTACCGTTCGAAATTCAAACTTTCTTTAAGTGAGTTTCGGCCTTTCCCAGCGTAGTGATTACTCCGCTGATACACTAAAGAAATAGTTACTCATTCTAGATGATTTGATATGCGAATCGAGTAACGATATAGTTCTCGATTTGTTTTCTCGTTCTTCTGATTATTTGAACATATCAGTCTTTCTCGTGACACAAAATATATTTCATTAGGCAAAGTCAGAACGTAACATCAGCTTGAATACGAAATTTCTCGTAATATTTAAAAATCAACGCGATAATGCGCAAATCTAACTCTCTCCTCATGTAGCTCGCAGGCACGTGTGTTCCATTCTGTTACAAGAGACACTTAAAGAATGAGACTTAGTAGAATAAATTCCACTACGTAGAAGCTGAGATATAGGCATACACACGCACATACACGTCTATACGGAAATTTTGTAGAAATACTATTTTTGAGATCATATGGCCCCAAAACACATTTGCAACACGTCTTTACGACAACTCCAAAATTTACGTTTTGGAAGGTGTGATAAAAATTAAAGATTCGCATAAACAACGTCTCAAAATACACAAAAAGGTACTGCGAAAATTGACGACAAGCCAATATGTTAGAAATACTATAATAATAAGAAGAAATAAACAGAAGACTGAAAGAAAAAGAAACGAGTCCATTTCTTTGCGTGATTTTTCTGGTGAGCTTACCGTCCTTACGAACAGTCTATATATAAGCTGTCTACTCTACTTTATCCGTTGCACTTGGCATTGCATTACATTTTGTTGTAGCGTAATGCGGTTATGATAACACAATAATACTCCATAACGCATGTTTAATAGTAAATCTACTTTGGATAATTTTTGTTTGTTATTACAATTTTGATACCAGTTTTGTCAATTTCATCTTGTTTGCAAACAATATATAAAACCACAAATGTATATTACATTGTTCTAAGTAAAAGTCATTTAGTTTTGGTTAAAACTATAATAATTTGCTATAATTATCAAAACTATAAATAAACAGTTGTTTTTGTGTAACTGATAATAATAATTGAAATTAATTTTAAACCACCGACCTTGTTAAGGAAGCCACTAAATAAGAATAACTGACTGCGTTAATTCTCAATGAACTAATATTTATTACTACTATTATCATGCAGAAATGTCGCAATAATTAGTGGTCTAATTATTTTTAAATATATATAACAAGTTTGTATATTTTTTCCAGTTTACGAATCTTTCAACGATTACGTTAGCACAGAAATTTTGGATGGAGATAATAAATATGATGCTGGTGAGCATGGACTTCAAGAGGCTGAAAAAGGGGTAATTTTTTCTTCTTTTCCACCAGTTTTACACTTGCATCTAATGCGATTTCAGTATGATCCAATTACAGACTGCTCCGTAAAATTTAATGATAGGTAACATTTATTCTGCATAACATTAAAAAAATTGTATAAATTAACGAGATATCTGAACGTTTTTATATGTCTCTACAGGTTTGAATTTTACGAAAAAATTAGTTTAGGACAATATTTGAAAGCTGGTAAAGAAATGACAAGTGCTGATTATACTTTACATGCTGTTTTGGTTCACAGTGGTGATAATCATGGAGGGCATTATGTTGTATTTATTAACCCTTCTGGAGATGGAAAGGTATTTTATTTACAAATTTATAAGCAGCATTTCATTTTGCCCATATCCTTAATAATGATATTATTTTATTATAAAAAGTATTGTTCCAAGTTTCATTTGCTAATACAATATAATTAGGATTCAAACAATAAATCTTCGATTTTTAAGTATACGATTTCACTAGTCGATTTGTCATCTCTAATGATTTTTTCTTATCTTATAATTGTATATTGTATACATATGCAATAATAATACAGCTGCAATATTTTAATATGTTACTTTGTAACGAGGCGCGAAATAGTTAGGGCTTGCGCATGGTCGAGTCACGTTGCGCAAGCGCAAGGCAAGTTTCGGGACCTCGCGCGGGACTGTAGTCCGACGGCGTGTCAGATAGTCTCCGGCTAGACAACTGCGACCTCGCGACCGTTGAGTTCCCGAGAGTGCGCAGATAGCGAGAACGAAAGAGAGAGAGAGAGAGAGAGAGGGGGAGAGAGAGAGAGAGGAAGAGAGAGAGAGAGAGAGAGAGAGAGAGAGAGAGAGAGAGAGAGAGAGAGAGAGAGAGAGAGAGGGAGAGAGAGAGAGAGAGAGAGAGAGAGAGAGAGAGAGAGAGAGAGAGAGAGAGAGAGAGAGAGAGAGAGAGAGAGAGAGAGAGAGAGAGAGAGAGAGAGAGAGAGAGAGAGAGGGAGAGAGAGATCTCCTGCACAGTGTTGGAGCTCGTCGTTCACGATGCTCGAGTTTATCGACGACACTTGATATCCTGCCAAATTCAGACATAAAAAAATTGCGAATTTTGGTAAATTTATTTTTTTTTTCAATGGCAATTGATAGAGTGCGTTAAGATACACCTACAGTCCAAGTCCCCTGTTTTTGTGATTATCATGCGCGATTGTAGCTGTGATTTTACCGGGAGAATTTGTAAAGGGCGTACAGTATATTGGGAAAAAACACAGGACGACAAGTGCTACCTCTGCCTTGTGCACTATCATCGCTAGGGCAAATATCAGCGTATACGCTGGTCGTACAGCGTTAAGTTTGAGGTTTGAATGTGTATGCGTTGTATTATCAAGAAAAGGCAGCTATTAAATAAAAACTTTTAAATAAATAAATGAATAATTTCGTTCTTAAATAAATAAATGATCAATTTAATGCGCGTATAAACAAAAAATAATTTCGTTTTTAAATAAATAAATACATGAACAGTTAAGTGCGTATATAAACAAAAAATACATGTGCGCGTATAAAAATAATTATGCTTCGAGATGATGTTAAAAGTGATGCCTCTGCTCTCGAGGCTGATTCACCTGAAGAACAGGTTGAACACCAGGTAGCTGTGTCCAGTACTGTTGTAAGGCCGCTTCCCTATTTGCTTGAATTACGACGCACCGAAGTACGTCGTAATTTATCTAAGTGTTACATCGTGGACAATTCTGCAGGCGACGGATTTGAGAGCCAAGGAAAAGCAGTTAAAGACTAGCTTCAAATATCGACTATAAATATGTATGTATAACTATATATATGATACCCCCCCCTCTCTCTCTCTCTCTCTCTCAGAGGATCTCCGGGCTGGAGGCTAGGCTAGGCCCTATAAAACAGCGCTTTAAGGCTGTTGATGTCCTGTCCCAGCTACAGTCTCGCATGACAACTGCCGAGACATCCATCACCGAGCTGAAGGCGCAGGTTCATGAGCTGACATCTGGCCGCCTCAAATCTCAGCCCGAACACAGCAACAGTAATGACGACCAACGTTCTTCTGCCGCCATAGTCCCTCCGAGATCGCCAGCCTTCGTATGGAGCTTGAGGCCATTAAACATCGGCAGAAGACATTAAACAATAATGTTGTCGTACTAACTAGGCTGTACAACACCCAGGAGAGGTCTCTGCATCTTCTTGCCTTCTTCGCATCTCTGCCCTTGACCCCCACTCTCCTTAGGAGGGACATAGCTGCCACTAGGATCATGGGAAGACTTAGTGCAACCACCAACACCAACTCCTCGGCTGCAGACAGTAGACTATCACCGATTGCTGTCACTCTGTCTTCCCATGCCCTTATTCGCTCCACCCTGGCAAATAAATTAGGAAGGATAAGCTGCACTTTTCCGAGCTCAGCACGAACCTTCTGGAGGAAACCAAGGCCCTATCCCCAGACCACCAGGAGCTTATAAATATCAGGGAGCTGCTTACTCCAGAGGTGTATAAGCTCCGCGTCAAGGCCAGACAGGAAGCCTGGAATGCACACGGCTGTAGAACCTACGTGAGGGACGGAATGATCTTCACCCGTGCTGCCGAAGACGGAGGAAAGGCCACAATTATCAACAGCGAAGAGGATCTAGTAAATTTTTTGGTAACTCTGTTGATGGTTCAAGGGACTGTCACTTCAATGCTAACTCCCTTACGGGCCACATTGAGGCGGTGAGGCTCTTCTTGTCTACTCGTCCCTTCTATCGTAATAACTGTAACTGAAACCTGGCCGGATGACAAAGTAAAAACCATACCTTTACTCGACAACTACACACTTATCAGACGAGACAGAAACAGAAACGCTGGAGGTGTCGCCTTCTACATACATCATTCACTTTTAGCTATAGTTCTGAAATCGACCGACGGTCTCTGGTCAGCCAAACCAGGGATGCCAGAGTATCTTTTCTGCAAGATCTCTGCAAAAGGACTTTCCCATGCCCCTTTCATTCAAGGCAATGATTTCATTGAAAAGTACAACTACTCTACAAAGATAATTATGGGTGACTTCAATGCAGACCAACTCTCCCGATCCGAAGATTCCAAGTTCATCAAGGCATTCAACGAGGAGAACTCCCTTTAGTCGGTTCCTTATGGTGCAACAAATCATAAACCGGAATCAGACACCTGGCTTGACCTCTGCTTAATCGACGAGCAGGATCGCCTGCTGTCGCACTGGAAGACTGACACACCCTTAAAACGTTTACTTACCGAAACTATAAAAGAATCTGTGCCGAGAGACTAAGGGTTTATCTCGGCGCATGTGACTGGTCATTGCTCGACACCTCATCACTTGACGTTTGCATCGCCACTCTCTTTGTGAACTTTTGAAAGAACGGAACAGACTCTACAGACGGTTTCGTAGATCACGTCTCCCGCTGGATCTGTATTTTTATAGACTAGCGAGAGACGATGCTCATAGACAGGTCGAGGATGCCAGGCTGAACTATTATCATTAACGCCTGTTGTCCCTGACTGATGTCGACGAGATCTGGAGAGAGCTTGAAAGACTTCCCCCTCTCCGCTCTATATGCTCTCTCGATGCTGCATGTTCTGGCTATTGCCAGGCGGCTATGGCTCTGGCCGCGACTCTGTCCTCCTCTCGTTACCTCTACAAACAACAAAGAAGGAATTATTTTCCGTTGTTGTTGCGACGCAAGTAACGACAGCGAGGCGAGGATTCAGTGCTTGGCCTGACGAGCTAACCTCGTCACACAACGGAATCTGACGTTTTAGCTGCAGTTTGACTCCCAACAGCATTTTCTGATGCACTCTGACTCCCAGGCTAGGAGCAGTGACGGCATCCCACAGGTTTTCATGTACAAAACACTGCCGGTACTCGCTCCATTTCTACGTCGTATTTTCAACCTATCCTTGAGCGAGTCATGCTTCCCCTCGGACTGGTAAAAGTCACTAGTGCATGCACTTAATAAAGTTAGTTCACGAACAACTCTAACTGACTATTGACCGATCTCTCTCCTATGTTTCCTGTCCAAGGCGCTAGATGGGCTGGGCTGCGCATAATCATCTTGAACTAAACGTTCTCAAAACGTAGGCGATCGTCCTAGCCTTTTTTATTATATGAATGCTTTACCTTCTACGGCTAATACATACATTTACGTAGGAGGAGCCAGGGTCCGTATCCTCCAGTCTATATGTCGACTATAGCTTTGTGGTTATGGAAGACATACTTGTCGTGTGGATCATATGTTTTATGGAATTTATCTTGTCGATTACATGTTGTGGTGGAAGATCGACGGAACGCGAACCGTGACAGTAACGACGGTCACATCGCGCGGCAATTTGAAAAACGACTCGAATAAAGGCGGAAAAGAAAGAATTGAAAAAGAGTTGAAAAGAGCTTTAACAAGCTTTAACAACATTTTATTGTCATGAAGGATATAAATTGTTTTCATATAATTTTAAATAAAAAAGGATTCATAATAAATAACACGTGTTCAATAATATTGTATACAAAAATTAAAATTTTTTTTTGTAATACAAAATTATAAATAAAGTTTTATAAATTATTGTTGAGCAACACGCTTCAAACTTATTTCCTATACATATCTTTTGAATATTGTAAATGTATGTAACTTAATTTTTAAAATCTAAAATCTGAATCAGCTTCAGGAGGTGCAACTCTAACCGTGACTGGAATCCTTGCAGCTTGATCATTGTTGACGGGACTGATTCCCTCTGGTAGTTCTAAGCCCTGCATTTTAAATGAAGAACCAAATTGTTCATTTAAAATGCAGGGCTTAGAACTACCAGAGGGAATCAGTCCCGTCAACAATGATCAAGCTGCAAGGATTCCAGTCACGGTTAGAGTTGCACCTCCTGAAGCTGATTCAGATTTTAGATTTTAAAAATTAAGTTACATACATTTACAATATTCAAAAGATATGTATAGGAAATAAGTTTGAAGCGTGTTGCTCAACAATAATTTATAAAACTTTATTTATAATTTTGTATTACAAAAAAAAATTTTAATTTTTGTATACAATATTATTGAACACGTGTTATTTATTATGAATCCTTTTTTATTTAAAATTATATGAAAACAATTTATATCCTTCATGACAATAAAATGTTGTTAAAGCTTGTTAAAGCTCTTTTCAACTCTTTACCCTTTTCAACTTCAACTAAATATAAATAAATATAAATACATTTTTAACGCAACGACTTTTAACTGCAATTTAAACGAACAACTCATAAATTATGTGGAGAAGAAGTTTAATACTAATTGAAACTAGATCGAATATCTATGATATGGAGATGTGAACATCCATGGGATAAATCAATATTCATTGCAATTATCACAAACATATTGATATCCATATTTATTTTTATTTAATAATTAAGAATTACATTTTTAAACAGTTTCATATACAATTTCATTAAAATTAAATAAAATAATTAAATACTTTCTTTTCCGCCTATATTCGAGTCGTTTTTCAAATTGCCGCGCGATGTGACCGACGTTACTGTCACGGTTCGCGTTCCGTCGATCTTCCACCACAACAAGTAATCGACAAGATAAATTTCATAAAACATGACATGACAATTATGTCTTCCATAACCACAAAGCTATAGTCGACATATAGACTGGAGGATACGGACCCTGGGTTGAATATCAGTCGTCTATGCGTAGTCTGGAACTAGTGCTTGATTCTAAGCTCATTTGGAAAGAACACGTTACACAACTGTTTAAGCGGGCAGACTCGCTTATGAACAGATTATACTTTTTTAGAAAGAGCACCAGTTTCGAGCCACGTAAACATCTTGTGCAGGCCCTATTGTTTCCCATCATTGACTATTGCTCATTAGTTTACTGTGACCTGACACAAGAACTGGATAATAAGCTGCAGAGACTGGTAAACACGGGAATTCGTTACTTCTATGGTGTAAGGAGGGACGAGCACATCACCCCCTACAGACGTGAGTTGCAATGGCTGACCACCGCCGGACGTAGGAAGTACTTTATGGCCTGTTTCCTCAGAAAACTTTTTAACACCGCTATTCCATCTTATATCATAGCTTTTTTTGACTTCCACGTCGCACTCCACCCTATGAGGGGTGAGGTGATCCCTCTGGACATCCATACCTTCGCCATAGAGACGTTGATGAACTCATTACCCACTCATCTTCGCGACAATAGATCATTATCACTTTTCAAACGTCAAACAAAGCAATACTTCATCAGTCTAGAAAATACATAAACATTGTACAATCATTTTCATTTCAGAATCTCATCATTCATTCTCTCATATTATCTCTCATAACACTGCTTGTATTTTCATCTGTAAAAATTTTAATAATTTTAATATTCTTTTATTGTATTTCTGGTAATGCTTTTTTTGTACAACAAAATTTAACATAATTATAATGTAACTGTTTTTCTACGCATTCAAAATTAGATATCTGTATTCACACCAAATCTCATTTACTTTCAAACAATTTTTTTAAATTTGAGCTCATTTGGTTTAACCGTTACTTTGAAATCTCGTGGTCAAGCGCCTGCAATTGAGGAAAACATAATTCAGAGAAAATCGGCATTAAAGACAACTTGTAATAATTATACATAATTGCAATAATATTTATCCTGTATCGGGCGTGATGGAGCAGCAACGAGACAGGACGGGCTGCTCGTGATGGAGAAGTAAAATAAAGAGAATAAAAGTGACAAAAAAGGTGAAAAAGTGAAAAAAGGATAGCTAAAGTTGTAAGGAAGAAATGAGAGTGTTATCTTAGCTAGGGAAAGAGATACAGAATTGGTTACTTTTACAGATAGGTTAAAGACAGGAAAAATGGCTGAGGGCGCCAAGAGAGACAAAGACGAAGTGAAAGTAAAGAAGTCAGGAGAGAGCTAGAAAACTGAGAGGAGAAAGAGAACTAGGCCGAGGAAACTGACAACAGAACGAGACGAATCCAAGGAAATGAAGGAGATCCTGGGGCTAGAGAATGGGGGGGGGGGGGAAGAAACAGACCGAGAAAGGAGGAAAAGAACAGAGAGTAGGCGAGCAAGCAGATGAACGATTTTTTGAAAAAGGAAACCTGGGGAAAGGAAACTGTCTTCGCAAAAAGCAGGAAGATGGTGCATTCACCGGCAGGAGAAAGGACAAGAGAAGAAGGAAATACAAAGGAGGATGAAGAAACGATCAAAACAGAGAAGGGGACAACGGAAGAGGAAGACGGAGAAGAGGAAACACAAAGGGGCCTGGAGGAGACGCTCGCAGCGTCGGCCTCGGAGGGGAGGTCCAAGGAAGCAACGCTACCGACTGAGGTTGAAAAGGAGTCAAGGACAGCGGGGAAGAGTGACGGAACGAAAACAGCAGAGGGCAGCACCATAACAGGAGCAGCGGGCGAAGGTACGTCGGCGGAAGGAATTGCGTATTTAGATAAGACAGTACGGGAATTAAGGGTTAGCTTAGATATGAGCGAAGGCGAAAGAAGCGAATTGTTAAAAGAACTGTTAGAGATAGGAAAAAGGATAGACAGGGATAGGGAGGAAAGGGAAGAGTGGAAAAGGGAGATAGAACTGTTGAGGAGAAAAAGCGAGGCAGATAGCAGTAGGATAGAGAGGTTGGAAAATGAGATGAAAGGGATGAGAAAATCACGTGAAATGTATGTAAAAAACGCGGACAGAGAGGAGAGTGAAGAGAACGAGATAAACAACAATAGAGTAAATGAGGGTAAAGAGGCGGAAAGGGGGGAAGTAGAAAAAGTGTCAGGAGAAAGTGAAGGAAGAGAGCTAGTGGCCAAGCGAGCGTACCTAGAAATGGTTCCGGATAAAATGGGAGCAGACGAGTATGAATGGGAAATGATAGAAAGAAAAAGCAGAAATAAAAACATAGTCATAAGGGGAGTAAGAACGATAGAAACCAAATAAAGGAAGAAATCAAAGGTATAATTAAAGAAAAGTTAAGGCTAGAGATATATTTCAGAAAAATAAGAGCAATAGGGGGAGGTCTTGTATTGGAATTGGAGGCGATGGAAAACAAAATAGAGATTATGCGCAGGAATAACTGGTTAAGAGGGATAAATATCTGGCTTGAAGATGACTACACGATGAGAGAAAAAGAAATACAGGACTGGTTAGAAAGGTTAGTAAAAGAAGAGGAGGAAAATGGCTTTGAAACGCAGCTAGGATTCCAAAGAGTAAGAATACAGGGAATTTGGTATGACTGGTGTGAAAAAAAGGGAGAATAGTAGCAGCAGATGAGAAGACTATTCGAGGGGAAAATATGCGGAAAAGGGATTATAACAATGCTATCGTGGAATATAGCGGGGACAGGAAAATAATGGGGACTACAAGAGTACGTACAGGGTGTCTGAAAAGTTCCGGTACGGCATGATAACATCTGAACTAACAATGGTAAAAAAGAATAAAAACACATAGTTGTTAGGATTTTTCCGAGCTTTCCGATGGGGACCTTGAATTTGACCTTAACCATGTTCATTAAGGTCATTTGAAGGCCAAATCGATTTTTTTAAATAGGACCCCCATTTTCGACTCCGGAAATGAAAAGAGAGGAAAATTTTACGTTCAAATATGGTCGAAATATTTAAAAATTTGATCTTCGAAGGTATAGACAAAGACAAATGCAGGTTTGGTACGATAACTCGAAAATCAGAACTCGTAGAAAACAACATTTAAAATGTAATATTCATAATAATTATCCAGCTATTTGATGGAGACCTTGGTTTTGACCTTGACCATGACATACAAGATTATTTGAAGGTCAAATCGATTTTTTCAAATAAAACCCTCCATTTTTGACCCCGAAAATGAAGGGAATGGAAAATTCAGCGTTTATATAGGGTCTTGACCATTTTTAAATTTTGACTTTTGCAGGTCATGAACAAGGTTCATTCCAGGTTCAATTCGATAACCCGAAAACCAGAATTCGTAGAGAAAATTATTTAAGACACAATATTCATGATTATGACCTGCAAGGTCATTTGTAAATTAAATCGTGGATAATTTTGCGTCTTAAATACGTATTCAATTTTAATCTTAACTTAACTTGATGGCTTCATCGAAAATTCTACATCATCAACTCAAATTAATCCGGTATTCAAACAACCCCATTGTTGTTCCTGACATTATAAATTTTTTAGTTATCATTATCTTACTTCTAAACTGCTTTAGTATAATTTTCACCCCGTAGAGTCAAATTACTCCACTTCTACTTTCACTTATTAATTGCTTAAATTTTTTCGATACATATAATAATAATAATAATAGTAACATCTCAATTTTTAAACCTTCCATTAAATGGACAAGACTTGTTTAAATGAATAATGAACATTAATAATTTAAAGAAGGGTTCATAATAAACCATAAAACTATTTTTAAAATTAAATTTTAATTTGACCATCAGAGATATTGTTAATCAAGAATTTCTAAAAAATTTTTCGCTTAATCTTTTCAATCTCAGTCATCTTTCATTCAATTTCAATTTACCAAAGCTCATTTTTTATTTCTTAATATCTCGTGATATGTAGAGATTGACAACATTTTTTCTGGAAAAGAAGTATTTCTCTAATTTTGTCTTGAAAATAGTGTTTTCTCGTTCATTGGTCATTTTTTGTCGAATATTTTTCAGTAGTCGTGATGATGATAGGCTCTCTTCAATGAAACTTTCAGACTTGGCCTTACTCCAATTTCTAAATCTACAATATCGTGGGCTGACATACGGTTTCATGATACAGGAAGTGTAAAAGATCGTCCTCGTTCTGGAAGACCGTCTACTGCAACAAACGAAGAAAAATCACTAGATGTCTTACTATCACTCACAGAGGATCCCCATACTTCAATACGCAAAATGTCTCAACAATATGAAATAAGCAAGTTTTCTATTTAGAAAATATTAAAAACTAACAAATTCCATCCATTTAAGGTTAATCTTGTACAAGAGCTGAATGAAGATGATTTTGATAGGAGAGTTGAGTTTTGCGAAGAAATGATATCTAGGATTGTTGAAGATCCCAATTTTGCCTCCAATATAATCTTTTCAGATGAAGCTACTTTCCAATTAACTGATACTATGAATAGGCATAACTGCAGATATTGGGCTCAGCAAAACCTCACTTAATGTGCGAAGACAAAACCCAATATCCCGTAAAATTAAATGTTTGGGCTGGAATATTGAATAATCAATTGATTGGTCCCTTTTTCATAGAGGGTCATTTAAATGCAGCAAAATATGAGGACATATTACGGACGCAAATCGTTCCTAGAATTATAGAGGTTACGGGAGCCGATTTTGAACACACGTGGTTCCAGCAGGATCGTACAGTAGCTCACTATGGACGCAATGTTCGACATTTGAATACTGTGTTCACTGATTGTTGGATTGGCCGCAGAGGTATTATCGAATGGCCCACCAGATCACCTCATCTGACTCCTCTAGATTTCTTACGGCAAAGGATAATTGATGAAAGCACTTTGATTTCGGCAGAACACATTCAAAATTCTATTCATAGTTTTTATTATCGATTAGGTTACTGTCAAAAAACCAAAGGTCATCACTTTGAACATTTGCTAAACTAATTCTTGCCCTAATTGGTCGGACTGAGTCTTGCCTTAAATGGTTGGACAACACCAAGTCTTGCCTTAACTGGTTGGACAATACCGTGTCTTGCCTTAAATGGTTGGACAACACCATGTCTCACCTTAACTGGTTGAACAACATCAAGTTCTGCTTTAATTGGTCGGATCGAGTCTTGCTTTAACTGGTTGGGCCGAGTCTTACCTTAACTGCTTGGATAATACCAGGTCTGCCTTAATTGATAAAAAATGGGTGGTCCTATTTAAAAAAATTAACCTCCAAATCATCAGGAAGGTCATGGTCAAGGTCGAATTCGAGGTCCTAATCAGACAGTTGGAGAAATATTATGAATATTACATTTTAAATGTTGTTCTCTACGAGTTCTGATTTTCGAGTTATTGTACCAAACCTGCATTTGTCCTTCTCTATACCTTCCAAGGTCAAATTTTAAAATATTTTAGACCATACTTGAACGTAACATTTTCCGCTCTTTTCATTTCCGGGGTCGAAAATAGGGGATCCTATTTAAAAAATTCGATTTGGCCTTCAAATGACCTTGATGAACATGGTCAGGATCAAATTCAAAGTCCCCATCGGAAAGCTGGGAAAAAATCCTAACAACCGTGTGTTTTTATTTTTTTACCATTGTTAGTTCAGATGTTATCATGCCGTTCCGGAACTTTTCAGACACCTGTATACTATTACTATATAATATAAAAATATTACCTATACTATAATACTATAAAAATATATTTTATATATACTATATAGTATAAACTTTTAAGGCTTTTGCACATAAAAAGGATTAAAAGGGATACGAGGAAGAGCAACTTGTTCCATGAAGAATCAAAACAGGCAGCACATGCCCTTTTATATTTATAATTAGACAATACAATTCACCGGAATAATCGATTCACTATCAAAACGACCAATAAAAAAATATTTTTTCCTAATGGGTCATAAGTTGATATTTAATTACTACGAGCGAAGCAAGGGTGAAAAGGTCCCACAAGGAGTAAATTAACTTCTCACATAAGCGTCGAACCGTATTTTTTTCAAACGCACGAGAGGTGAGATTTTCGCACACATCGTTTAGCGCTGCTTGCGAAAAGTCGATCCTCTCGCACGGAGTGTTAAAAGACTGTTTCCACTTTAATTTTAGAGCATTCTGTCTGATACAAAAATGTTAATTCTGAAAAAGGGGTCAAAGATATAGAGAAAATAGAAAAATCCATGTTTATAAACACTTATTTAGCCATTGGATTTGAGGTTACATGCCAAACACGTGGAAATAATGCATTAAAAATCAGTTTTTTCAAATTTTGAGCATGTTCTCCTTTAAAAATGCTAATTCTGATACTGCCATTTGAAAAAACGGGAAAAATACACGAAAAATCGTTATTTAGAAGTTAGCCAAAAATTATTAACATATTCTAAAAAATTATTGAAAAATTAAAATATTTTTCCTGAGCTCAATTTTGATTTAAAAAATCTGAAAAAATTGGGATGTTTTCTTACTCAGAAATACATATTCATGAATTTTTTCAGATTTTTTGAAACTAAGGTCAAAAGATAAAATTTTTTTTCGAAAAGACACGTTTTTTCGAAAAAAAGGCGAGTGCAATTTTGACCCTCTTATCCCGCTATAGCCTTTAATAAGAAGTGTACAGTATTGCGCTCATATGATAATGCTAAAACTCATATACAGTCAGTTATATTAGAAATCCCTGCTTAATTATATCAACATGTAAGAGAGAATAAAAATAGAATTTTTGTGGCTTATCAAAACTGTAAAGTGTACGACTATTGTAATGTTAAACTATGTTTTAACTGTGGAAAATATGGGCATAATGGTTTTAAGTGCACAAATAATGACACATGCTTAAAATGTGCAGGCGATTATAAGACTACAAATTGTACGGGTAATAAATTAAATTGCCATAATTGTATCTGCAACAATAATAAGTATAAAACACAAGATAATATATATAATACTACTATATAAGATAATATATATATAATATGAAAATAATACTGAGTAGATGGCAACAAATAGCCACGCATGCACTATTCTGCATAATAAAATAAGGAACTTCATTGATCTGACTAATTATACGATACAACCTGTAATACCGAGATATGTCGGTATGGCAGAAAATACCTCAAGCAAGGCTATAGTAATGCGAGCATCTGAGATGTCTTCTACATTACTCAAGCCAGTTAACACGCGTATAGCAAATATATTAAGAACTAAGGAAATAATTATGGCGGAAGATTTCAACTTTGAAGATATATACAGCTGAGAACGTGATGCAGAGAACATCAGATCACTCAACAGGAGTATCTCGAAGAAAAAGAAGTTAATGCGAATTACGTATTAACCCATTAAAGCCCCTGGTTGAGATAGCGACAAACAAACTGTGCTATCCTTTGCATATTTGAAAAATCAAATATACGTATGTTTTCTTATGTCATTTACAATTGTTTATAAGAAATTTTTTAAACAAATGACAAAAAAATTCATAATTTTCAAAATTTGAATGCGGGAATTGATTCTGGAGGTAAAATTGAGACGAAAACGTATATAACACTTTTTTGTCAGAGTTCAATTTGTTATCTTTATGTAGAAATAAACTATTGACAAATAAGTGTTTTCATTCTCTTGCATGGTATGTGGAATCATATCAGTATTTTTTACTGATAAATTTTGAGATCTTATACTGTAATTGGATAAGTTTATTTCATTTCGCAAATCCTTCCGTGTTAGAGATCACATTTGAGTGGCGGGCTAATGGTTGAAAACATTCATACATTGGATCTATTCTTTGAAATAATAATTTCGGAAAACTTTTAGATTTTATTTTGTTCTAAATTGTTAACGTCACTGATAATGCCGAGACGGAGAATTAGAGATCTACCAGATTTAGTTGAAGATTCTGATAGTGATGAAGGTCAACATTTTGAATTTCAACATGTGGGCAAGAACGGAATGGTATTGTGAGAAATGTTCTATACCTGTTTGAAAAGTCATAAAGTAGGACACGGCAATGAATAATCAATTCCACCGAACATATTTACAATAATTCATGTGATTATTGATGGATAAATACAATAATTAGCTTCATTCTATACGATTTTTTTTAAACACTCTCAGGAGGCCGGACAGTTTGTTTTTTGCTATTCCAGATAGATTTTGCTTGGGACTTGACATGGTCACTTTTTCTCCCCAAGATGCAATTGTTTATTCCTACATTACACTAACAAATTGAACTCTGACAGAAAAGTGTTAAATAGGTTTTCGTCTCAATTTTACCTCCAGAATCGATTCCCGCATTCAGATTTTGAAAATTATAAATTTTTTTGTCATTTGTTTAAATAATTTGTTATAAACAATTGCAAATGACATAAGAAAAAATACGTATATTTGATTTTTCACTTATGCAAAGGATAGCACAGTTTGTTTGTCGCTATCTCAACCAGTCTTAGCATGGGCTTTATTAATGGGTTAAGAAAACGATTAAATGCGAATTACGAGAAATTAGAGTTATTTATTGAAAGCTTGGTTGTAAAACCAATTATTATAATATGTACGGAAACATGGATCTTACTCATATACTCCTCAATACTATCAATTACAAGGCTGTAAAAGCTATTACAATGATAGTAAAATTAATAAGGCTGATGGAGTCATGTTATATACAAAAGATACACAAAAGAATGTACAGGAAATAACTAAAATAGAAGTAATTAATAGATTGAGTTTTGTGAAATCGGATACTTTTCTACCGACAAGTCAGGCAATCAGAATTTCCGTTATGTACAGGTGCCATCATATATCGAAATTTAAATTTACTTATTTTCTAAGGAAATTTCTGTCAAAACAGGTTAATATAAAAAATCAATGTATTTTTGGTAACTTCAATATTGATATAAGGGATATAAATTATGACAAAAATTGTTTAGCTGAAAAGACCATTTATGAAAAGACAATTACTCAAGAATTTCTGAATAATTTTTTTGAAAATGAATATACTCCACTTTTTGGAGAAATTACAAGACCATCTCAAGTAAAAAATATTGAGTTCGAGTCTTTCAAGTTAAATATTTCGTTCAATGATCATTACGCCCTCTTTATAAGTATTAAGAAATTTAAAATACAAAAAGACTCAATCATGCAATCTACATTAACCATGACAAGTTAATAAATATTACAATAAGAGTTGAGTGTAACTCATTGTTACTAATTAAAAAAATGAACTTAGGCCAATTGAGGCGGCCAGCTAGAAACAACTACTCAATTTTTTTTAATCCAACTAATATACATGAAATTCAAAATATAATTTTTGTGATGAAAAAGGAAAGCTGGTGGGGTAGATAATATTAATACAATAACTATCAAAACTTTATCTAAACATTTATTAAAATCATTAGAGTATATATTTAAGCTAATCATACAGCAATCAATCTGGCTAATTGCACTACAATATAATATATAATTTTCTCATGAACTACAATAGACTATATAATTTTATCATGAAAGACAAAATAATATCTGATAAAAAATTTGGCTTAATAAGAAAGAGAGGAATGTAAGATGCTCTTAATAGTCTTACAAATATTATATAGAGAAATCTAGATAAAACTAAACCGATTATAAGAGTGCTCTTAGATATGGTTAAAGCCTTCGATACTGTAGAACATAGTATACTACTGGACAAATTAGAAAGATACGGTGTAAAAGGAGAAGCATTAAAATTACTGCTTTTTTACATAGATGTACACTCAATTTTGAAGAAAAACTGATTCCAGGTCCAAAAATATTTTTAATTGCTCGAGTAATGATTGAAAACATGGAAAATGGCGATTTTCGATAAAAAATTTCTCAATAAATAAAGGTAGTAATTCTTTGACGTGGCAAAAATCCAACGTGAGAAAATATCTCACTAGGTACTCCGTGCACAACCCATAAGTTCCTCTACCATTTTTTATAAATATTATAGTTGAACGACCAGTAAACATTCCAAGTTACTGAGCAGAAAGGAGGAATATTCCAAAGGGGGAACCTTTAAGTACAACCGTTCGTAGTCACGATCGGGTCTTAAATAATCTATTAACGATTTACAGAAATTGTGTAACCTACAAATAATAATTATGAAGCTACGTAGCTCAGGAAAATAGCATGCAAGATGATTTAAACAAGGTTTAGATCATAGTATACATACGGATATTTGCTTTATTGTCATAAACCTAAGAAAACTACTTAATTTTCTAGTATAAAATTTATTTAAACTTGTTCTAATATTATAATAGGTACTTGAACTTCTTATAGCCTTCTACTTCTATTCGTCTAATATTTCGTCTTCTTTGCTAATATTTCTCTTTATAAATACTGCTCTCATTCAACAATGGCAGTTTCCGTTGCTGCTAAACAATAATTTAATACCTCTCGAGTCTCGCTTCTCATAGCGCACACGCTCTCCACAATATGTCCATTAGCTAATATAATGAAAATTGGCAGAAAAATGGGATTTTTCATGAATGACCAGCTTTATAAATAATGAAAGTCATTTAAACGATTCTTATTAAGAACGGTGGAAATTTGGTTTCGAAAAATGTTGTATAACATCGATTTTACTTATCCCTTATTTTTTGATTGAAAACACGAATATTCAATGATTTGATATTATTTAGAATTGCTTACATCACTTCCTTTATTTAAAATGCTCAGTTTTCGTCGAAAATCGCTATTTTCCATGTTTCCACTTCTAACCCGAGCAGGTAATGGTATTTTATGCAACAAGGAACTAAATTCGTAGATTATTTTCTTTGCTCAGGTGAAGTGAGGGCAGTAATCACTCGAAGAAATAATCGATGTGTTGCATATAGAACTTTATTCAGGACTTAACTGTGCTCTCATCAAACGCACTTTGCTCTCTTGAAAAGTAGGACTGGCATCAATACAAATACAATTTCCAAAATTTTCAAAAGTATCTAGAAATTTAGAATTTTTAGAAGTATCTAGAAATTTAGATTTTTTTAGACATTTTATAAGTTAAATTTTTTTTTATTTTTCTATTAAAAGTTACTTTAGTTCCGCTTTTAAGAGAATAAAGTAGCTTTTATAGTTAAGCCGCTATTAATGGTACCTTATGCAACAAGGGAGTAAAGTTGTTTATTATTCCTGGGGGTGAGGGTTTAAAAATCATCCAAAAGAATAGTCGACTTTACTCTCGTATTGCATAACTGCTTTATTTACGACGAAATTTTGCAGGAATAATAAACTTTATTCCCGCAATGTTACTTTGGTCCCGCTTTTCGGAGAATAAAGTGGCTATTATAGCGCAATTATGAATAAAACTATTTTTGGACCCAGGACCAGTTTTTTCTTCAAACTTAAGTTCAAATATATGATTTAGGTAACAACAGATGACAATATATCGATTTTATACGAAAAGTTAACAAAAATGTCCACTTTTAGTTCTTCGGTGGTTGAAATATTGTATTCCTATATAATTTTCCCATATTCTACATAATTTGAACGCTCCAAAAATTTTATCAGGTTTCATCGTTTCTATGCCTTGCAATTTCAAGTTCACGTGAACAATAGAATCAAGATGTTTATATAGAGAAAAACTTGTTGACATTTTTTGTATACATAGATCGCGGATCTGTAATCAGAGACCTGTTCTCACGTAATTCACTCGCGATTTTTGTTGGTATATTGGCTAGTTTAAAAAGATATTAGGGTTCAAAATCTTTGTTTCTCACCCTGTATACCGTGTAGAAGTGAAAATCATTGTTTGTGTTAAATCTTATAACTCTCTGACTAAAGCTCAGAATGTTTCGAAAACATTAATGGTTTCAAGAGGTTACGAGGTCTATGTTTTATATTCATTTACAATAAATAAGACCCTCTATTTTATAACAACTGTTCTGTATTATAAGTTATTTTTATTTCTTTATTTATTTTCATCCATTGCAGGATAGCAAGTGTCTTCATGTGTACATTTACTGCAGTTTATGAAAAATAGATTTTAGAACATTTAAAATAAAATTATATATACAATTGTTATAATAAACATACCGTATATTAAAACAAAATTTTATAAATAAGGCCAAATAAATTTTCACCACTAAGGGATAGAGTCAGATATAGGACTTTTCACTATATTGTGACGAGAGCGATAGCCCTCGTCTAGCCCAGCATGCTCCTGTAGGCTAAGTTATATATGTGTTTACAGGAGAGACAGCGGAGACGAGCCAGAGGTGAGTATAGTAGGGAGAGAGAGCAACGCGATACGCGACTAAAGAAATAGATACGTTTCGACTAGCTCGCGAGTAAGACCTTTTCGAATATATAATTTTGTCAAGAGCGATTAGAGTAGTATTGTGCGACTTCGTTAAGGATTTTGTGAGACTGACTCGACGACTGCAGCCAGCGTTTCCCGCCTGCTGCACGTGCCATTTTTTGCCTTTTATTGCGGTTACTATTTGTAAGTACCTGCTCGGCCACTCGGTACCAGCCGGCTTACACGCTTTTCAAGCAGCTTATACGCTTGCCACACTGCTGTAAATCTCCTTCTTTTACTGAATAAATTGTGTGTTGTAACGTCAACTGTCGCCTTTACTTATTTTACTTATTTTGCATGCATTATCGCCTTACTTGCCGCTTCGCATATTTCAGCGACCCAGCCGCCTCCACGGGCACGCATTTCACTTCTCGAAGTGCGTGTGAACTGACTCGCCGTCGCCTCTGCGGAACCAGGTGCAGAGATCCCAAACCGCTCGCCTCCGCGAGCAAACGAGTACGCCCGTCGGCTACTCGATTATAACGAGGATCGTCGGTCGCATTGTACGCAGCTGATGACTGCGCGACCGCCGCATAATTAACATCGCGTTCATCCCGTTATAATATATATATTTACAAAATTTTATATTTATTAGAACTATAAATTTAGTTGGAGAAAGCTAAATTCTAATGAATTGGCAGCAATTTTTGATAAGTAATTATCAGTTTATTCTACCTTAACTGCTAATATTTAAATCTTGACATTTTTAAAATTGATTTCACTACATTTATTTGCGTGTATTGATAAGCATGCAGAGAAAAATGTGTAAGCTACAAACATTTGACAATATCTATAATATTGTTGTAGTAAAAATTATTGTTAATGTATAACGGGGTAATGTTTTCGGCAGCAATCGCGCAGACGTTAGCTGCGTGCAATGCAACTGCTATCGTGCATATCACCTCGAAATAATCGAGACAAGGTAACGTTTCCTCGGGGTATACTCGAGGCTCGAAGTGAACCGACCAATGTCGAATTTGGCTAGCTGCAGCTTGCATGCACGAGTATCGTGAAGCGATACGCGTGCCCGCGGGGCGGCAGGTCAGGATTTGAACCTCCCCCCCTCCAGGAGCGGATGTACCTCCCCCAATCATCCCAATTTTTCGAAAATTCATCAATACGGCGAAATTCAGTGAAAAGTTGATGCGCACGGTTTTTGTGGGGTCGCTAATCATGAATCTGAGGTCAGGTTTTGAACCCCCCCCCCCCCAGGAGCGGATGTACCCCCCCCCAATCATCCCATTTATTGGGAAATTCAACAATCCGGCGAAATTCAGTGAAAACTTGATGCGCAGGGGTTTTAGGGGTCGCTAATCATGAATCTGAGGTCAGGTTTTGAACCCCCCCCCCCCTCCAGGAGCGGATGTACCCCCTAATGACCCCAATTTTTCGGAAATTCAACAATACGGCGAAATTCAGTGAAAACTTGATGTGCAGGGTTTTTTTGGGGTTGCTGAACATAAATCTGAGGTCAGGTTTTGAAAATCCCCCCCCCCCCCCTCCAGGAGCGTATGTACCCTCCCAATCATCCCAATCATTCGGAAGTTCAACAATACGGCGAAATTCAGTGAACACTTGATGCGCAGGGTTTTTTAGGGGTCGCTAATCATGAATCTGAGGTCAGGTTTTAACCCCCCCCCCCCCTCCACGAGCGGATGTACCCCCCCATTCATCCCCATGTTTCGGAAATTCAACAATACGGCGAAATTCAGTAAAAACTTGATGTGCAGGGGTTTTTTGGGGTCGCTGATCATAAATCTGAGGTCAGGTTTTGAAAATCCCCCCCCCCCCTCCAGTAGCGTATGTACCCTCCCATTCATCCCCATGTTTCGGAAATTCAACAATTCGGCGAAATTCAGTGAATACTTGATGCGCAGGGTTTTTTTGGGGTCGCTAATCATGAATCTGAGGTCAGGTTTTAACCCCCCCCCTCCAGGAGCGGATGCAACCCCCTCCCCATTCATCCCCATGTTTCGGAAATTCAACAATACGGCGAAATTCAGTGAATACTTGATGCGCAGGGTTTTTTTGGGGTCGCTAATCATGAATCTGAGGTCAAGTTTTAAACCCCCCCCCCCTCCACGAGCGGATGTACCCCCCCATTCATCCCCATGTTTCGGAAACTCAACAATACGGCGAAATTCAGTGAATACTTGATGCGCAGGTTTTTTTTCGGGTCGCTAATCATGAATCTGAGGTCAGGTGTTGAACCCCACCCCCCTCCAGGAGCGGATGCAACCCCCTACCCATTCATCCCCATTATTCGGAAATTCAACAATACGGCGAAATTCAGTGAATACTTGATGCGCAGGGGTTTTTTGGGGTCGCTGATCATAAATCTGAGGTCAGGTTTTAAAAATCCCCCCCCTCCAGGAGCGTATGTACCCTCCCAATCATCCCAATCATTCGGAAGTTCAACAATACGGCGAAATTCAGTGAACACTTGATGCGCAGGGTTTTTTTTGGGGTCGCTAATCATGAATCTGAGGTCAGGTTTTAAACCCCCCCCCCCTCCACGAGCGGATGTACCCCCCTATTCATCCCCACGTTTCGGAAATTCAACAATACGGCGAAATTCAGTGAATACTTGATGCGCAGGGTTTTTTTCGGGTCGCTAATCATGAATCTGAGGTCAGGTGTTGAACCCCCCCCCCCCCGCCCTCCAGAAGCGGATGTAACCCCCAATCTCCCCAATTTTCGGAAATTCAACAATACGGCAAAATTCAGTGAAAACTTGATGCACAGGGGTTGTTCGGGGTCGCTGATCATGAATCTGAGGTCAGGTTTTGAAAATCCCCCCTCCCTCCAGGAGCGGATGCAACCCCTTCCCCATTCATCCCCATTATTCGGAAATTCAACAATACGGCGAAATTCAGTGAAAACTTGATGCGCAGGGGTTGTTCGGGGTCGCTGATCATGAATCTGAGGTCAGGTTTTGAACCCCCCCCCCCTCCAGGAGCGGATGTAACCCCCAATCTCCCCAATTTTCGGAAATTCAACAATACGGCAAAATTCAGTGAATACTTGATGCGCAGGGGTTTTGCGGGGTCGCTGATCATGAATCTGAGGTCAGGTTTTGAACCCCACCCCCCTCCAGGAGCGGATGCAACCCCCTCCCCATTCATCCCCATGTTTCGGAAATTCAACAATACGGCGAAATTCAGTGAGTACTTGATGCGCAGGGTTTTTTTGGGGTCGCTAATCATGAATCTGAGGTCAGGTTTTAAACCCCCCCCTCCACGAGCGGATGTACCCCCCCATTCATCCCCATGTTTCGGATACTCAACAATACGGCGAAATTCAGTGAATACTTGATGCGCAGGTTTTGTTTCGGGTCGCTAATCATGAATCTGAGGTCAGGTGTTGAACCCCACCCCCCTCCAGGAGCGGATGCAACCCCCTACCCATTCATCCCCATTATTCGGAAATTCAACAATACGGCGAAATTCAGTGAATACTTGATGCGCAGGGGTTTTTTGGGGTCGCTGATCATAAATCTGAGGTCAGGTTTTGAAAATCCCCCCCCTCCAGGAGCGTATGTACCCTCCCAATCATCCCAATCATTCGGAAGTTCAACAATACGGCGAAATTCAGTGAACACTTGATGCGCAGGGTTTTTTTGGGGTCGCTAATCATGAATCTGAGGTCAGGTTTTAAACCCCCCCCCCCCCGCCCTCCAGAAGCGGATGTAACCCCCAATCTCCCCAATTTTCGGAAATTCAACAATACGGCAAAATTCAGTGAAAACTTGATGCGCAGGGGTTTTGCGGGGTCGCTGATCATGAATCTGAGGTCAGGTTTTGAACCCCACCCCCCTCCAGGAGCGGATGCAACCCCCTCCCCGTTCATCCCTATTATTCGGAAATTCAACAATACGGCAAAATTCAGTGAAAACTTGATGCGCAGGGGTTGTTCGGGGTCGCTGATCATGAATCTGAGGTCAGGTGTTGAACCCCCCCCCCCCGCCCTCCAGAAGCGGATGTAACCCCCAATCTCCCCAATTTTCGGAAATTCAACAATACGGCAAAATTCAGTGAAAACTTGATGCGCAGGGGTTGTTCGGGGTCGCTGATCATGAATCTGAGGTCAGGTTTTGAAAATCCCCCCCCCCTCCAGGAGCGGATGCAACCCCTTCCCCATTCATCCCCATTATTCGGAAATTCAACAATTCGGCGAAATTCAGTGAATACTTGATGCGCAGGGTTTTTTTGGGGTCGCTAATCATAAATCTGAGGTCAGGTTTTAAACCCCCCCCCCTTCCACGAGCGTATGTACCCCCCATTCATCCCCATGTTTCGGAAATTCAACAATACGGCGAAATTCAGTGAATACTTGATGCGCAGGGTTTTTTCGGGTCGCTAATCATTAATCTGAGGTCAGGTGTTGACCCCCCCCCCCCCCCCCGCCCTCCAGAAGCGGATGTAACCCCCAATCTCCCCAATTTTCGGAAATTCAACAATACGGCGAAATTCAGTGAAAACTTGATGCGCAGGGGTTTTTCGGGGTCGCTGATCATAAATCTGAGGTCAGGTTTTGAAAATCCCCCCCCCCTCCAGGAGCGGATGCAACCCCCTCCCCATTCATCCCCATGTTTCGGAAATTCAACAATACGGCGAAATTCAGTGAGTACTTGATGCGCAGGGTTTTTTTTAGGGTCGCTAATCATGAATCTGAGGTCAGGTTTTAAACCCCCCCCCCCACGAGCGGATGTACCCCACCATTCATCCCCATGTTTCGGAAACTCAACAATACGGCGAAATTCAGTGAATACTTGATGCGCAGGTTTTTTTTCGGGTCGCTAATCATGAATCTGAGGTCAGGTGTTGAACCCCACCCCCCTCCAGGAGCGGATGCAACCCCCTCCCCATTCATCCCCATTATTCGGAAATTCAACAATACGGCGAAATTCAGTGAATACTTGATGCGCAGGGGTTTTTTGGGGTCGCTGATCATAAATCTGAGGTCAGGTTTTGAAACCCCCCCCCCTCCAGGAGCGTATGTACCCTCCCAATCATCCCAATCATTCGGAAGTTCAACAATACGGCGAAATTCAGTGAATACTTGATGCGCAGGGTTTTTTCGGGTCGCTAATCATGAATCTGAGGTCAGGTGTTGAACCCCCCCCCCCGCCCTCCAGAAGCGGATGTAACCCCAATCTCCCCAATTTTCGGAAATTCAACAATACGGCGAAATTCAGTGAAAACTTGATGCGCAGGGGTTTTTCGGGGTCGCTGATCATAAATCTGAGGTCAGGTTTTGAAAATCCCCCCCCCTCCAGGAGCGGATGCAACCCCCTCCCCATTCATCCCCATGTTTCGGAAATTCAACAATACGGCGAAATTCAGTGAGTACTTGATGCGCAGGGTTTTTTTAGGGTCGCTAATCATGAATCTGAGGTCAGGTTTTAAACCCCCCCCCTCCACGAGCGGATGTACCCCACCATTCATCCCCATGTTTCGGAAACTCAACAATACGGCGAAATTCAGTGAATACTTGATGCGCAGGTTTTTTTAGGGTCGCTAATCATGAATCTGAGGTCAGGTTTTAAACCCCCCCCCCCCTCCACGAGCGGATGTACCCCACCATTCATCCCCATGTTTCGGAAACTCAACAATACGGCGAAATTCAGTGAATACTTGATGCGCAGGGGTTTTTTGGGGTCGCTGATCATAAATCTGAGGTCAGGTTTTGAAACCCCCCCCCCCCTCCAGGAGCGTATGTACCCTCCCAATCATCCCAATCATTCGGAAGTTCAACAATACGGCGAAATTCAGTGAACACTTGATGCGCAGGGTTTTTTTGGGGTCGCTAATCATGAATCTGAGGTCAGGTTTTAAACCCCCCCCCCCTCCACGAGCGTATGTACCCCCCATTCATCCCCATGTTTCGGAAATTCAACAATACGGCGAAATTCAGTGAATACTTGATGCGCAGGGTTTTTTTCGGGTCGCTAATCATGAATCTGAGGTCAGGTGTTGAACCCCCCCCCCCCCCCCGCCCTCCAGAAGCGGATGTAACCCCCAATCTCCCCAATTTTCGGAAATTCAACAATACGGCAAAATTCAGTGAAAACTTGATGCACAGGGGTTGTTCGGGGTCGCTGATCATGAATCTGAGGTCAGGTTTTGAAAATCCCCCCCCCCTCCAGGAGCGGATGCAACCCCTTCCCCATTCATCCCCATTATTCGGAAATTCAACAATACGGCGAAATTCAGTGAATACTTGATGCGCAGGGGGTTTTTTGGGGTCGCTAATCATGAATCTGAGGTCAGGTTTTGAACCCCCCCCCCTCCAGGAGCGGATGTAACCCCCAATCTCCCCGATTTTCGGAAATTCAACAATACGGCAAAATTCAGTGAAAACTTGATGCGCAGGGGCTTTGCGGGGTCGCTGATCATGAATCTGAGGTCAGGTTTTGAACCCCACCCCCCTCCAGGAGCGGATGCAACCCCTCCCCATTCATCCCTATTATTCGGAAATTCAACAATACGGCAAAATTCAGTGAAAACTTGATGCGCAGGGGTTGTTCGGGGTCGCTGATCATGAATCTGAGGTCAGGTTTTGAAAATCCCCCCCCCCCCTCCAGGAGCGGATGCAACCCCCAATCTCCCCAATTTTCGGAAATTCAACAATACGGCGAAATTCAGTGAATACTTGATGCGCAGGGTTTTTTTCGGGTCGCTAATCATGAATCTGAGGTCAGGTTTTGAACCCCCCTCCCTCCAGGAGCGGATGTACACCCTAATGACCCCAATTTTTCGGAAATTCAACAATACGGCGAAATTCAGTGAATACTTGATGCGCAGGGGTTTTTCGGGGTCGCTGATCATAAATCTGAGGTCAGGTTTTGAAAATCCCCCCCCTCCAGGAGCGGATGCAACCCCCTCCCCATTCATCCCCATGTTTCGGAAATTCAACAATACGGCAAAATTCAGTGAAAACTTGATGCGCAGGGGTTGTTCGGGGTCGCTGATCATGAATCTGAGGTCAGGTTTTGAAAATCCCCCCCCCTCCAGGAGCGGATGCAACCCCCTCCCCATTCATCCCCATTATTCGGAAATTCAACAATACGGCGAAATTCAGTGAACACTTGATGCGCAGGGTTTTTTTGGGGTCGCTAATCATGAATCTGAGGTCAGGTTTTAAACCCCCCCCCCCTCCACGAGCGGATGTACCCCCCCATTCATCCCCATGTTTCGGAAATTCAACAATATGCGAAATTCAGTGAATACTTGATGCGCAGGGTTTTTTTGGGGTCGCTAATCATGAATCTGAGGTCAGGTTTTAAACCCCCCCCCCTCCACGAGCGGATGTACCCCCCCATTCATCCCCATGTTTCGGAAATTCAACAATATGCGAAATTCAGTGAATACTTGATGCGCAGGGTTTTTTTCGGGTCGCTAATCATGAATCTGAGATCAGGTGTTGAACCCCCCCCCCCCGCCCTCCAGAAGCGGAAGTAACCCCCAATCACCCCAATTTTCGGAAATTCAACAATACGGCGAAATTCAGTGAACACTTGATGCGCAGGGTTTTTTTGGGGTCGCTAATCATGAATCTGAGGTCAGGTTTTAAACCCCCCCCCCTCCACGAGCGGATGTACCCCCCCATTCATCCCAATCATTCGGAAGTTCAACAATACGGCGAAATTCAGTGAATACTTGATGCGCAGGGGGTTTTTTGGGGTCGCTAATCATGAATCTGAGGTCAGGTTTTGAACCCCCCCCCTCCAGGAGCGGATGTAACCCCCAATCTCCCCGATTTTCGGAAATTCAACAATACGGCAAAATTCAGTGAAAACTTGATGCGCAGGGGCTTTGCGGGGTCGCTGATCATGAATCTGAGGTCAGGTTTTGAACCCCACCCCCCCGCCCTCCAGAAGCGGAAGTAACCCCCAATCTCCCCAATTTTCGGAAATTCAACAATACGGCATAGATCAGTGAAAACTTGATGCGCAGGGGTTTTGCGGGGTCGCTGATCATGAATCTGAGGTCAGGTTTTGAAAATCCCCCCCCCCCCCTCCAGGAGCGGATGCAACCCCCTCCCCATTCATCCCCATTATTCGGAAATTCAACAATACGGCGAAATTCAGTGAATACTTGATGCGCAGGGGTTTTTGGGGTCGCTAATCATGAATCTGAGGTCAGGTTTGAACCCCACCCCCTCCAGGAGCGGATGTACACCCTAATGACCCCAATTTTTCGGAAATTCAACAATACGGCGAAATTTAGTAAAAACTTGATGTGCAGGGGTTTTTTGGGGTCGCTGATCATAAATCTGAGGTCAGGTTTTGAAAATCCCCCCCCCCTCCAGGAGCGTATGTACCCTCCCAATCATCCCAATCATTCGGAAGTTCAACAATACGGCGAAATTGAGTGAACACTTGATGCGCAGGGTTTTTTGGGGTCGCTAATCATGAATCTAAGGTCAGGTTTTAAACCCCCCCCTCCACGAGCGGATGTACCCCCCCATTCATCCCCATGTTTCGGAAGTTCAACAATACGGCGAAATTCAGTGAACACTTGATGCGCAGGGTTTTTTTGGGGTCGCTAATCATGAATCTGAGGTCAGGTTTTAAACCCCCCCCCTCCACGAGCGAATGTACCCCCCCATTCATCCCCATGTTTCGGAAATTCAACAATATGCGAAATTCAGTGAATACTTGATGCGCAGGGTTTTTTTCGGGTCGCTAATCATGAATCTGAGGTCAGGTGTTGAACCCCCCCCCCCCCCGCCCTCCAGAAGCGGAAGTAACCCCCAATCTCCCCAATTTTCGGAAATTCAACAATACGGCAAAATTCAGTGAAAACTTGATGCGCAGGGGTTTTGCGGGGTCGCTGATCATGAATCTGAGGTCAGGTTTTGAAAATCCCCCCCCCCCCTCCAGGAGCGGATGCAACCCCCTCCCCATTCATCCCCATTATTCGGAAATTCAACAATACGGCGAAATTCAGTGAATACTTGATGCGCAGGGGTTTTTTGGGGTCGCTAATCATGAATCTGAGGTCAGGTTTTGAACCCCCCCCCCCTCCAGGAGCGGATGTACACCCTAATGACCCCAATTTTTCGGAAATTCAACAATACGGCGAAATTCAGTGAATACTTGATGCGCAGGGTTTTTCGGGGTCGCTGATCATAAATCTGAGGTCAGGTTTTGAAAATCCCCCCCCTCCAGGAGCGGATGCAACCCCCTCCCCATTCATCCCCATGTTTCGGAAATTCAACAATACGGCAAAATTCAGTGAAAACTTGATGCGCAGGGGTTGTTCGGGGTCGCTGATCATGAATCTGAGGTCAGGTTTTGAAAATCCCCCCCCCTCCAGGAGCGGATGCAACCCCCTCCCCATTCATCCCCATTATTCGGAAATTCAACAATACGGCGAAATTCAGTGAACACTTGATGCGCAGGGTTTTTTTGGGGTCGCTAATCATGAATCTGAGGTCAGGTTTTAAACCCCCCCCCCCCCTCCACGAACGGATGTACCCCCCCATTCATCCCCATGTTTCGGAAATTCAACAATATGCGAAATTCAGTGAATACTTGATGCGCAGGGTTTTTTTGGGGTCGCTAATCATGAATCTGAGGTCAGGTTTTAAACCCCCCCCCCCTCCACGAGCGGATGTACCCCCCCATTCATCCCCATGTTTCGGAAATTCAACAATATGCGAAATTCAGTGAATACTTGATGCGCAGGGTTTTTTTCGGGTCGCTAATCATGAATCTGAGGTCAGGTGTTGAACCCCCCCCCCCCCCCCCGCCCTCCAGAAGCGGAAGTAACCCCCAATCACCCCAATTTTCGGAAATTCAACAATACGGCAAAATTCAGTGAAAACTTGATGCGCAGGGGTTTTGCGGGGTCGCTGATCATGAATCTGAGGTCAGGTTTTAAACCCCCCCCCCTCCACGAGCGGATGTACCCCCCCATTCATCCCCATGTTTCGGAAATTCAACAATATGCGAAATTCAGTGAATACTTGATGCTCAGGGTTTTTTTCGGGTCGCTAATCATGAATCTGAGGTCAGGTGTTGAACCCCCCCCCCCCCCGCCCTCCAGAAGCGGAAGTAACCCCCAATCTCCCCAATTTTCGGAAATTCAACAATACGGCAAAATTCAGTGAAAACTTGATGCGCAGGGGTTTTGCGGGGTCGCTGATCATGAATCGGAGGTCAGGTTTTGAACCCCCCCCCCCTCCAGGAGCGGATGTACACCCTAATGACCCCAATTTTTCGGAAATTCAACAATACGGCGAAATTTAGTAAAAACTTGATGTGCAGGGGTTTTTTGGGGTCGCTGATCATAAATCTGAGGTCAGGCTTTGAACCCCCCCCCCCTCCAGGAGCGGATGTACACCCTAATGACCCCCATTATTCGGAAATTCAACAATACGGCGAAATTCAGTGAACACTTGATGCGCAGGGTTTTTTTGGGGTCGCTAATCATGAATCTGAGGTCAGGTTTTAAACCCCCATCCCCCCCCACCCTCCACGAGCGGATGTACCCCCCCATTCATCCCCATGTTTCGGAAATTCAACAATATGCGAAATTCAGTGAATACTTGATGCGCAGGGTTTTTTTCGGGTCGCTAATCATGAATCTGAGGTCAGGTGTTGAACCCCCCCCCCCCCCGCCCTCCAGAAGCGGAAGTAACCCCCAATCTCCCCAATTTTCGGAAATTCAACAATACGGCGAAATTCAGTGAAAACTTGATGCGCAGGGGTTTTGCGGGGTCGCTGATCATGAATCTGAGGTCAGGTTTTGAACCCCACCCCCCTCCAGGAGCGGATGCAACCCCCTCCCCATTCATCCCTATTATTCGGAAATTCAACAATACGGCAAAATTCAGTGAAAACTTGATGCGCAGGGGTTTACATTAAATAATATAATAATTGTATGCGGGGAGAGTCATAACGAGTTAACAACGTTCCTCGTCATAAATGTTACAAAACAACATCAGAAATTGATACATAATAATATAAAATTGATCAATTTTTTACTATATTTATTTTTAATATGATTATTTAGTGGTGTAAATTTGATGATGACGTGGTTTCACGATGTTCCAAACAAGAAGCAATAGAGCATAATTATGGTGGTCAAGATGAAGATATTTCGATGACTGTAAAACATTGTACAAATGCATATATGTTGGTGTATATTCGAAATTCAGAACTAGAACACATTTTACAAGAAGTACGTGAAGAAGATATTCCTCAGGAGGTCAGTTTTGTAACTTATTATTTCTTAATATTATTAATCTGCAAACGACTTGGCTGAATATTGCCAATTTAATTACATATTTTTTATCAAACACGAAATCATAATAATTACAGCTTATGGATTTTAATTAATGAACGTAATCGAAGCCCAAAGCTTTCATAATTTAAGGCGCGTTTAAAATATTATGAGCAAATCAAACAAATGAAACACACACACTCTAGAACTTTTGACATTTAACAAGAGTTGAAATTAAGTTCAAATAAATATCGAGTGTTCCTGCACAAATGGAAATTCAAATCGTACGTTTTTATTGAATCTCCATATGCTACTATAGATTTTTTTTCGGTACCGAAAGATTACATATAATACACTTTAAAGTATAAAGTATGAAAATTGACGCATGATTATAGAAACTCAGTGTTTTACATCTTTTAAAAGATTATATATATGGGTGGTTCTCTGTGAAATCGAGCGGTCAAAAAATCGATCACGCCATAACTCTGGGAATATGTTTATGATATAGTTTCTGACATTCTTGAATTTTTTCAGAATTTTAAATTGCTTACCTATTGAGTTACAGGGGGTCAAAGTTATGACTTCTTTCAAAATCACGTGAAACACTCTTGCTTTTTTAAATATTTTTTGTTGATCCGTCATGCCTGGTATTGAATTGAAACTATTGGATTTATTTATATTTTTGTTTGTTAATGATTATATGTGTTTCATCATTCAATGCCATAATGCATTAAATACTACTCCACAGCTGAAATAGAACGTATGTTTTTATTTTTTAAATTTGAATTTCTTACAAACAAACACAGTAAAGTTTGAAATAATATTCTTTATCAAAAAATTCTAAGAAGACTTATTGCTTCTTAGAATTTTGGACGTTAAATAAAAATGTTTGTTTAGTTATCTTTCAGAGAACTTGTGTAAAGTCTCTTCAGATATACTACACTGGCTGAAAAAGAAAATATAAGAAACGAACATATATATATATATATATATATATATATATATATATATATATATATATGATATAAAATAGTTTATTGTTCTCTACATTTAAATACACCTGAAATAAAACTTAATTTTTATTTAACCCGCGAGTCACTTCTTTTTTTTTGCATCGCAACGCATCGCATAGGAATTGTGGACGTTACACACGTTTGGTTAGTTCTTGGGTCAAAGTAATATGATATGGATGGAAACAATGGAGTCTTGTAATTCATCTCACTGATTCTCTCGGGATGCCAGATCGTATTTGTATTTGTCGAATTGAAATATAAAGATCTAAATGACTCACAGCAAGCACTACCATGACTTGTGGATTATTTCGCTCGATCGTTGTTACTCTACAAAGTTGTCGTGATCTTTGAGGTTCTCGCTTCTCTCGCTGTTGAAGTCTCTGGATCGTACTTCGAGATGGTTGGTCATTTCTGTTTGGAAAACGCCTTCGATATAATTGTGCTGCTACATTATAATTTCTTTGACACTCTCCCAAACCCAATAAAACATTAACAATTTTGCTTCTACTACAGTCCGGCATATTTTCCTAGATTATAAATATTAAAGAACATGAATAAATTACTCATATCACATATTTTTAATTATTAAATTAGTATTCGAAGTTGATAAATGTCTAAAAACTGGACAATTGTAAATAATGTGTTTAAACAATATTAACTACTTAAAAATATATATAATAATCCAAGCGAGCCATGATAGCCCGTTAGTTTCAATTCATAAATAGGTACTTATGACAAATTTAAATAAAATTTTGAAATATATACGAATAAATTTGATTGATTTACAATTTATTGCTCTTTAATAACAACTCTACCATACATAATACAATTAAAATTTTTGAAAGCCTTTTTGGGCCTACTATAAAAATTCCAATAAAAAATCGAACACTAATAAAATATTAATAATAAAAATAAATCTTTTAGTTTTTCGTCCACGCGGTTCTTGAACAATGCCTGGAAAAAACGGACTACAATCTTTTTCACATACTTCTGAAACCAATAGCTTTGGTACTAATAATGGAAATTTCATTTTAATGACCAGAAGATATTTTAAAAATAAAACAAGTCAAAGTTTTACTTTTCTTTTAATTATTTTTATTCATTTGATTTTTAATAATAATTTCGTACTTAATAAGTAAATAATCACTAACTTAAGATGTAGGTAAAGTTAAGTTATTTAAGTGTAAAAAATTTCAAATCAATCTGAGTTATGTATGAAAATTTTTAAGTAGCATGTATGTAGAAGCTTCTACTAGTAGAAAAAAACAGAATTCTAATCTATCCAACCAAGTCCTCGTCGTGGGTCCTGGAGATCAACTTTTATAATGATGATGAGACGCAGGAAATGTTACGCTATATGATAAAAATCTTTTCTTCTATATTAAATTGACAATTTCGTTTAAAAGGCAAAATTTTACGCACTTTCAAAATCCTGAGTCCAAAAAGTGGGTACTGTATGAAAAAAAAAAAATGACCTTGAGACAGCGTTTTACTTTGGCACGTAGCTTCCTCCAAACTAATCTATTGTTCCTTGTTCGTATGCATCGTTCAAGTATATTAATTTAATAATACATTTCTTTTTCTCCGGATCTTCTTAATAAAATGAATTACAATTTGTATCATAATAAGACCTCAAAACCTCATAAAACCATGAATTTTGTCAAAATATTCTGAGTTTTCGTTAGCGAGTTATCAAAAATAATAATTTTCAGTTATACAGGGTATACAGGGTGAGAGACAAAGAATTTGTATTTTAATATCTTTTTAACTAATCGTTTTCATAAACTGCGAAAAGAATTTAGCCGAGATAATCAAAAGATCTATCATTTCCCAAAATTTCAAGTGCAATAAGGCCTTTCTACGCCCGTAATCAAGACTCAAAAAAAACTCATTTTTATCAGTTTTCGATTTATTACTAAAAAAATAAGTTGTCAAATCACTTGAAATTTTAATGGTATATAGTTTAACACATAACCCATCAACATATTTTCTTTCGTAAGGTTGTGATGTTTAGTTTCAGAGATATGAATTTTTAAAAAAAAATTACCTTTTTTATTTTATCTGCCGAACGGAGCAGTCAATCCCGAGGACTAAACGGGAAAATATAGGTCATTTTATTATCTTTTAAATACATTTTATCTAAATTGTTTGTAACGATGGATTGATTAAAAAAAAAGAAAAATAATGTTTTTTGAAAATCAAAAAATAGCTATAAAAAAAATAATTGAAAACATTACAAAATAAATGTTTTTCTCGAATTCAGAATCCAAAAATAGATAAGCATGTCAAATTCGATTGATATTGACTGTGTAGATTCAGAAATATCACGGTATACATACACACACACAATATTTATTTGACGAGATCAGCAGACGACAAGGCTGCACAAATGTCGGGCCAGCTCACCACAGCGTGTGACGCGGTAATGCCGAGAAAAGTGTCCAGTCAAGGATGGTTATCAGCATATTGGTAAAATTACAAGATCAAACAAGCGCGCAGCGTTTGCCATCGAGCTAGAAGATTGGAACAACGGGCAAGGAGGAAATTCTACCGAACCGGTAGAGGAATGGATGCGGTGGAGAACTGCAGCCAAAAAATGAAGGAAGCTAAGCGCAACCTTAAAAGGTGTATAAGAGAGAGTAAACAAAGATGTCTAAGAGAGCTGCAAGATGAGGTCAATGAAGACCCTTGGGCCGACCTTATGAAATTGTCATGAAGAAGATCGAGGGAAGTTATATACCCCCACCAAAGTGCCCAGAGGTACTAAGCAGGGTAGAAACAATGCTCTTCCCAAATCAGCCGGACATTCGATGTGCTATGGTAGAAGAAATAGATTTAGATAATATACCCTTAATTACGGAGGAGGAGCTACTATCAGCCTGCCGGAGGGTTGGAAACAACAAGGCTCCAGAACTTGATGGCATACCCAATATTGCATTGAAACATGCCATCCAGGCTCATCCAGCAGAGTTTATAGACTTGTACGAACGTTTCTATTAAACTGGAAAAAGCAAAGGCTTGTGTTGCTATCAAAGGGTAGCAAGCCACCTGGAGAAGGTCGTCATACAGACCGCTCTGTATGCTCGATACGCAGGGCAAAGTATTAGAGCACACAGGTGGTACCAGTCGGAGCCATATCGTCCATAATGGATTTGCCCTTAACTTATCACTCTATAAAGAAAAAAAAGAAAGAAAAAAACACACACATCCATACGGACATTTTCTAAAAACACGTAATTCGAACTTCTAACATCTAACAACATGTTTCTACGAAGTTTTAGCGAAACTGAACATTCAGGCTCCTTCAGGTATATTCCGTACAAATTATCACTTGAAATTATCAAAACTCTAATGCTATTTTATACCAGTTTTGCCCCGTCAATTTAATTAGTGACTTTTTGTATAAACTACCCTGTAACACAGTTCGGGTGTCCGCTGAGCAGGCTCCGAATCTCAGGTCTACGTGCATGTATATGACCATATCACACATAATATTGAATGCGTTATTTAGAAAAATCCATCTTCTGTCTATATCAGTATTATTGCCGATTCTCTTTTGGAATTATTCGGAAGTCTGTTTGATGGTGGACTATATGAGTACTAATTTTTTTTATTGTGATCTATTATGTTGCTAATGAAATCTAAATTTATAAAATTGTGAAATAAGTGTAGTTCCAAATTTTTAGCGTCACGCGACATATTGTTACAATTAGAATGCAATTTGGATTGCAAAATTTGAGACATTTTTAATTAAATTAGAGATTTCTAAATTTTTTCTGTCTATAGTAGTAACAGAGATAAGTGGGTAGAGGGATTGGCCATGCTCGGATTTTTCAGTCTTTTTAATTCGGTTATAGTAGTACCAAACTTTGGTGCCGAGTTGAATTGACGACCCTTTCCGTGGACGGTATACAAAAAAACTGAAGCTAAACAAGAAGAAGAACGTGAACAAAGATGAGTAGACTCTACTCATCTCGAACAAGAATTCATTCTCATATTGTAGAACGAAGCCGAAAAGTGTCCTCCGGTGATATCAACATACTAACGCATGTCGTTCTCTCCATCTCTTTCTATTATAATACTGTAAGACCATTATTGTTTGTAACGAACGCAATTATAGCATCGTTTTTGCTATACCTGTATACCTGCAATTCCCACTAAGACTATTTGTTGCGGTTTTTGACGGAATATTCAACAAGTCTAAGTATTTATTTAAATGTATTTATAAATATAAAAATGTATCAATAACAATTTAAGCTGTTCTTCAATAAAACCTTTGAAAATTCAAATGTGAATTTTCAAGTGGCAAAAATCTATTCTTTTAACCACATTAACAGAAACTTTAAAAGTTTTTCTCATCAAAAAAAATTTTATCATGTTTACTATTCTCATAATTACCAAAAACTTACATACTTTTTTTATTTAACTTTTGTCGTTGGAGATAACAAAAATGTCAAGAATATGAAAAATGTTATCATTAATAATTATTTATGAGCTCTAACTAGAGCCTCTATTATTGAACTATACGTTTGAGTCATTTTTCATTAATATTAGCTCATATTTTTTAAAAAATATCATCATTAATACGCAATTTTGATGATGTAAATAGAATTGATATAATTAAAAATTTCATAATTAAAATTCTGTTATATTTATTTTTAAATTCTCTATTAAAAAGCAGTTGAAAAAGTTATTTATATTTATTTTTAAATAAATAAAATAATCGGATTTTCTGCCAAAGCCTGTAATAAAAGGGATTAGTGGGACTGCGGCAGGTACGCGTGTACGGCGGCGCGGGCGGCGCGTTCACCGCCTTGGGATTGAGTGCAGATAGTCTGTACCATGATGCTCTAGGTATAAATGTGCATACGTCCAAAACAGTAGTACATCTACAGCCTAAAATAAACACAGAAAGAGTTGGATATACTTGTGCATCACTAACAGTGTAAATCATTTATTTTCTGACTTAGCTCTAGCTTATCCTGGCCCATACCTCCAGTTAATATTGATAACACTTGGAAGTCTACTTGACAGTCATCTGAACTTGAGGTATTAATTATTTTTATTGCGGTCCATTATGCAGCAAGTATAAAATTTAATTATTTTATTTTGTTTTTAATGTGTTTAACAGAAAAACAATCTCAAAATAAAAAGAGAAGCGTTAGTATAGAGCCCTTCAGCGCATATTTTTAGTTAAAAATGTGCTACTAATCGATTGTAAATATTGTGTCAGATGAATATGTGAAAGTAAAGGGCAAGTTGGTATATCGGGATCTCAGCGTTATACAAAATTCAAGTGCATCTCAAAATCATCCAATTTTTTAAATTCAAATTACTACACGGAGAAAAATTTTGAACTGCCAGCGTTTGATACTTTCGAAACTACGGGAACACGAATAATACTGTACTCTGTCCCATCGAATTTTGAATGATTAGGCTTGCCTAATTTCTAGGGAAGCTGCTCGTGTGCACCGGGAGTTGTGGAGGGGAATCTACTTCACGAGCTCCTGTAATGTAATCACCGATTCCATTACGCATCCAAAACCCTACTATTACTATACATATCATATCTACACACACACACACACACACACACTTACTTACTAGTACGTCATCGCAGCACATAAGAAGTGGATGTGCAAAATCTACTCATACGTACAAGCGGCACCTAAGAAGAAAAGAACGAGAAAGAGAAAGAGACTCACTTGTAAGAGCAAGCGGCACATAAGAAGTGTATGTGCAAAAATCTACTCATACGTACAAGCGGCACCTAAGAAGACAAGAACGAGAAAGAGAGAGAGATTCACTTATAAGAGCAAGCGGCACATAAGAAATGTACGTGCAAAAACCAGGAGAGAGAAAAATCTACTCATACGTACGAGCGGCACCTTCACGAAAATAGGCTATATTCCAACGAACCAAGTAATAAATTCAAAGGGGTCAAAAGAGCGCTAGGAGATATTTTAGATTCAATGAGAGCTTCATAAGAGCCGCGTATTCGTATTTTTAAACACGAGAACAACGTGGCCGTTTCCACGTAATACGACGGCAAACCACCGCGGGGAGATAAGCATAACTATGAGAAAAAAACTAGCGAGGAGAGAAACCGAAGCGCAATATTCGGCAATCTGGAAATCCATTGGAAACACGTGTACGATCTCCAGTAGGGAAAAAGAGACCGCGGGAGAGTTCTAAAAGAGACAAATTCTCAAGTGGTAGTCATAAACTATGATGTTTATGACTTGACCTGCCACGATCCCCTTCATGTTGAGAGAGGAAAATAGCAAGGTGACCCAATATGGAAATCCCTAGCCCGAGAAAAACAAGGGGTATGCGAGTATATAAAGCCCGGGAGCAAAGGGTAATCGTCGCCAGATCAGTCAGTAATCTCTCGCAGAACGTTGCTCTGCTAGTCGCCAGATCAGTCAGTAATCTCTCGCAGAACGTTACTCTGCTTGTCGCCAGATCAGTCAGTAATCTCTCGCAGAACGTTACTCTGCTTGTCGCCAGACCACTCATATAAAAATCAGCATCACGCAGTATACGCTACTTGTACGTTGCGAAAATAAGAGTATCGGACTTAGTCGCTCAGTCGAGCGAGTGCATCCATCGGCATCTTTTCCGAAGACCACCCCTGCTGAAAAGAAGAAGCAACAGAGGCAGTTGACTCCCTACGATCTACACTACGCACATCAAAAGGACGAGCCGTCACCTCTAGTGCATCTAGCCACCGCTGTAACCTGAACCACCGAGCCTAGGCTGGAAGGCGCCAAGGATTGACAGCTGCAGACACTCAAGAATCTCTTCACACATATATACAAACAGCCACGCACACTCACACATTAAGGTACTTTTCTCTTTTCATAGAAATAAACGTGTGTCGATTTTAAAAGAAATAATGTATAGTTTAAGTGACTTCGTATCCGGCTCCCTTCCCCGGTAGGCAGTGACCGCGTCCGCGGTAGCCAAAAGGGATTTCCTATCATACATTCATTTAATCATTTAAATTATTATAACTTTCACGTATCGTGAAGTTCGACTATTAAATCAGGTAGGAATTCATGTAAATGTATTAATGTGTTAGATTTTGGTAATTTAAATTTATCATCTGGACGTAACACATCAATATATTTTTATAATATAAAAATGGTGCATAGCGGCCGGGAAACGCGGAAACGAAGTCACTTGCCATGAATTCCCTACCATGTCGCGTGATGAGTATGTGAATACAAACCGAAAAACAAATTTTTCGTTTGAAACTAACGATTCGCTTCTAACACAACTAAAAGACAAAGAGTGTGAATTAAAAACTGCAATTGAAAAAAATAGTCCTGAAGTAACAAAATTAATTAACGAAGTAAGTGACTTAACTAAAGAAGTTAACAAATCATCCCAAAAATTTAACCTTGACTTAGATAGGAAACAAGAACTTCCGAAAAATAAAATTGAATTTTATAAATATCGTTCGTGCACTAACCAAGATCCCTTTAAAGATAACAGTGATAAAGATTTTCCTATAATCGAAGTGGATGAGGACCTTAATGATACAATAAAAAAACTACCTCGGAAAGTAACACTCAAACCCCCTGTCTTTAATCTAAATCGCGATAAAAAAAGTGAAAATTTTTCGGACCACATCGATACTAGTACACCTATAGTACATAGACCTCTTCCCAAAGAAAATTTAACGACTATTTTTGAGAACTTAGAAATACGCGACGAAACGCCTATTTATAAACCAGCGATCGAGAAAATTAAACAACAATTAAGCATTGAAATACAACCGGAAGTATTAGACGCATTTTTTGAAAACGAGGATAACGCGACCGAAATTAATAAAACTTTAAACAATCAAGGATTCGGGTTTTTCCAAGCGATTAAACTCGTGAGAGATAGACTCAGCACCTTCGCAGCGGGAGCAGCAATATCCTATCCACAGGATATAAAAATAGAAATATCTCCAAGTGACAGCAATTCGACCGACGAGAAAAGCGAACTCTACCTCTCCTTTGATAAAAGCCTAAACGTGCCAAAAATCGAATCATCGCGCAATACATCTATTATAAATAAAAAACCAATCAAAATGGCAGAAACAATTCAAGTTCGCGGAATGTCCATAACCAACGTATTGGATTTAATTCCGCGATTTAATGGACAAAATGTATCGCTATCACTTTTTCTCGATGGGTGTAGAGAAGCTAAAGAATTGATACCCAGTACACTCGAAGGAGAATTAGCCAAATTTATCCGAATGCGCCTATATGGAGATGCACTAAATAGCACTCGCGGGCAGACTTTTGCATCGGTAAACGAAGTTATGGAATTTTTTGAAAATATTTACGGTTCGGCAAAAACTTATCATGATTGGTCTGGCGACCTAGCGAAAATGAAACAGAAAAGTAATGAATCAGTGATTGTATTTCTAAATAGAATTCGGGAAATCGAAAAAGAAATTACAGCCGCAGCTCAGCGGGAGGGCCGAATAAGTAATAAACAAACATTTCAAAGTGACCTCGAAAAAGATTGCATCAAATTCTTTAAAAGGGGACTACGCTGGGAGATCCGAGGGCGCATGGGTACGCCTACTACGTTAAAAGAGGCTCGAGAACAAGCCATTGAGATAGAACGCGAATATGCGGGTTGCGCGATCGACGACGATGAGTTGCCGGACGCAAAATTTAAAAGTAGAGACACGCGAAAAGTGCATTTAGTCGATTTTGACCAAAGTTTAATAAAATGTGGTTTTTGTGGAAAAGTCGGGCACGTGACACTTAACTGCCGACAGTTCGCTCTACAGCATCTACAGCGACAAAACGACTCACGCGACCATCAACGAGACCGAGGACCCCCACCGCGCAATAATCAAAATTTTCGAAGTGACAATCGGCCAAATAATACGAACTTCGGAGGATGGAACGCTGATAATAGACGACGTGTAGAATTTTTACCGAATCGTAACAATGAGTACAATCGCGATAGTCGTAATAATAATTACAATCAAAGGAGTTTTGAAAATCGGAGACAACCTGACAGTGAAAATAATTCAAGATCTAACAATTATAACAATTATAATCGCAACAATCCTTCGAATAATCAAAGCTCATTCGTACCTACATGTTATTATTGCGGAAAAAGAGGCCACACGCAACGCGAGTGTGTTAGACTACAGCGAGAGACGCGCGCGGGAAATACAGCGCAGGGAAACGCCGAGTCTCTCTCTCAGGAGGGCGCACGGAGAGAGATGACAGCTGGCACGCGCCCGAACGATTCCAACGAGAGGGATACTCCCACATCCGTACCGAAACAATAAATTTGAGTCGCGCAAGCACGGTGCCCACTATAAGAGTAGACATCGGAGAGTTTAACAAGCCATTAGAATTTATGCTTGACACCGGAGCTTCTGTTAGTTTAGTGCGTAAATCGGAGGTATCGCCCTATACTAACATAAAAACAGACGAAATTATAAGATTAAAAGGCATAACAACACAACATATTTCAACTCTTGGCAAAGTGACGGTAGATTTTAATAATGTGTTAACAGATTTTCATTTAGTTGACGATGATTTTCCCATAGCGGAAGCTGGCATATTAGGTAATGATTTCTTTCGTAAAAACGAAGCAACGATTAATTATTTTGAAAATTATATTGAAGTTAATGGACAAATAATTCCTTTTGAAAAGTATCCTACGGAAACAGAACCGATAGATACGAAACGAGAAAAGAGAGAAAAAAATGAATCTAAAAATACCCGAATCAGAAGCGATCTGAGGGAAGAAGGGGAAACAGATCATGAATATAATGATTCTTATGTTAATGATAAACGAAATACTTTTGATCAAGGAAATGATAAATTAATTGAGGAAAATAATGAATTAATTGAAGAAAGTTGTGAATCTATTGAGGAAAAAGATAATGAAAAATATTATGAAAGTATTTATGTTAATCGAAATCCGGAAAATATTTATGTACATTTCGACACTAATGATCGTGACGTTATAGAAAATGACGAGTTTAACATTCGAGAAATAAAAGACGAATCAAGTGAGAATATATATACAACTGAATATGTTGAGAATTTATTTAAAGAAATTGAGCGTTTAAAGAAGCTTTTGCAAGCCAACATTTCTCGAGGCAACGAGAGTGAGCATACAAATTATGTGAATATTGAGAAAAATGTCGTTATGAATAAAATTGATTCCAGTGCGGAATATGATGAGATGAAAAATGAAGTTAATGTTGTTGAAGTTATTAATGATGAAATGATTAATGATGATGTTGATACGAAAAATGTATTTGTTGATGAGAATACGGAGAATATATTTGAGGAGAATAAAAATAACGATAATTACGAGATAGTTGCTAATAATGCTACTGATTATGAACTCGACGAAGGACTTGAGAATTGTTTGCTAGAAGAAGGATCTGTAAATGCTGAAACCTTTGAAAATTTATACGGGGATAAACAAGAACGTAAAACGAATAATTGTCATTTTGTTAAAAATTATATTGAGAATAGTCAAATGGATGACTTATGTTACAATTATATGGAAATTTCAGATAAAGATTATTTTGTCAACGGAATGCCAGATAACGCAATTCCCATCTTTCAAGTCACGGAAGCTGACAATGCCGAAACGCCAAGAATAGATCGTTTGAAACCATTACTAAGATATGCTCATTTAGAAACCGAATTGCGACAGCCAATCGAGCGCCTTATAGAAGAATATGCCGATTGCTTTCATTTAAAAGGGGAAAAGTTGGGGACTACTCATTTTATTAAACATAGAATATTAACCGTTAGCGATGTGCCTATCTGTACTAAGCCTTACCGATTTCCTCACGCTCTTAAAGAAGAACTCGATCGTCAAATAAAAGAAATGCTTGATGGAGGTGTAATCCAGCCTTCTAATTCTAATTACTCTTCACCTGTATTTTTAGTGGCAAAATCTCCGGATAGTAAAGGTAATAAACGATATCGAGTAGTTGTTGATTTTCGCAAATTAAACGATATAACTATAAAAGATAAATATCCATTGCCAAATATATTAGATATAATCGATCAAGTAGGCGGAGCTGAATATTTTTCTGTATTTGATCTCGCTCAAGGATTCTTTCAAATTCCCTTACACGAAGCCGATAGACATAAAACAGCTTTTTGTTCTTCGAACGGTTTATACGAATTCACTAAAATGCCAATGGGTCTTTCAAACTCACCTGCTACCTTTCAACGTTGTGTTGATAAGATTTTTAAAGATATGCAAGGCAAAGAAATCTTCTTATTTTTGGATGATGCGGTTATCTATGGAAAAACTATTGAGGAACATAATATTAAATTCGAGAAATTTTTGAAACGATTACGCGAAGCTAATTTAAAATTACAGCCAGATAAATGTGAATTTTTAAAGAAAGAAGTTATTTATTTGGGACATTTGTTAAGTAAAGAAGGCGTTAAACCGGATCCAAAAAAATTAGAAGCTGTACGAAATTTTCCATTACCTCGAACTCAGAAAAATATTCGTGAATTTTTGGGATTAGCCGGATATTATCGTCGATTTGTACACAATTTTTCGGGAATTGCGAAACCATTAAGTAACTTATTAAAGAAAGACGTGCAACTTATATGGAATGAGCAGACACAAGAAGCATTCGATATATTAAAAGAAAAACTTTGTAGCCAACCAGTTTTGCAAATTGCAGATTTTTCCAAGCCGTTCATAGTAACGTGCGATGCTAGTTTACACGCTATTGGAGGTATTTTAAGTCAAGGGGAAATAGGTAAAGACAGACCAATAGGGTACGTATCTCGAGTACTTTCCGACACTGAAAGCCGATATGATTCATACTCACGAGAAGCCTTGGCAATATTATATTCTGTGTCACAATTTAGACCATATTTACTTGGCAGACATTTCACGATTGTTACTGATTGCAAACCTTTAATTTGGTTCAAAAATTCAACAGATTTAACATCGAAAGTAAGTAGATGGAGAATTAAATTAAATGCATACGACTACGATATCGTCTATAAATGTGGAAAGGCTAACGTGAACGCAGATGCACTCTCGAGGAACCCCGCCGAGCGGTCCGGAGAGGGGCAGACGGAAGAACCCGTACTAGCAATAGAGACACGAGCCAGAGCCGGAAAAATACAAATTCCCAATTATCGAGAAAAAAGACCAAAACGCGCTAATAATTCACGTAATAAAAACCAAAACAACAATCAAAATGAAAATGATAACACGGAAAATGTCGAGGTTACCGAAGAACGGAACAATGATGTAACAAATTTGCATAATAATCAATTAGAAATACCCGTAGAGTCAACGGAGGATAATAATGCTGAGCCTATTATAAATAGAGAAAGAAGATTTGGAAAACTATTTGTTGAATGTAAAGAACAATTATTTATGCGAAAAGACAATTATATATATTTTATAACTTCGGATGGTACGCCATGTGACGAAGGGGCTCGACAGCTATATACGCGTAACGAATTGCCTAGATTCTCTGGTTTAGAAGCAGGAGAAATTAAAATCACGAATCGAAGTAATAAATTACACTTTGCCATTGTTACAAGAGGGACACAATCCTTAAGTACTACTGAAATTCTAAATAATATGATTGCCGCGTTTAAAGTTTTGAAATCACTCATCATAAAAGAGAATATACGCTCTATTAGCATGGCTAAGAGCAAAGATATTGAAAACGTATTATGGGACGACATATTAGTCAAATTAAGACAAATATTAAAGGGAGTACCAGTGAAAATCATAATTTGTTTGAATTTAATAAAGTACATTGCTGAAAAAGATAGAGTCCGAATTATGGAAGAGTTACATAATACAGCTATAGGAGGTCATAAAGGAGTAACTAAAACTTATAAACGGATTAAACAAAGATATTATTGGGAAAACATTAAAGAAGATGTACAAAATTTTATACGTAAATGTCTCACATGTCAGTTAAAAAAATTAATTCGAGTCAAGACCAAACAACCTATGCAAATTACTGACACACCTCAATCACCGATGGAAAAGATTAGTCTCGATATAGTTGGACCCTTTCCTGAATCTAAAAATGGTTATAATAATATACTAACAATTCAATGCAATTTTTCGAAATATTGCTTAGCAATACCTATAAAAGATTCCACAGCGGAGTCAGTAGCAGACGCATTAATAAAACGTTTTATTTGTATTTTTGGAGCACCTCTTACAATCCTCACAGACCAAGGTAGTAATTTTATGTCAAGTTTAATGAGAAGAGTGGCCAAGAAATTTCGCATCAAACAAGTAAAAACTACTGCCTATCATCCGCAATCTAACGGTTCTTTAGAAAGATCACATCATTCGCTAACCGAATATATTAAAACGGCCTTAGATAACGAAACTTGGGACGAATGTTTGGAATTAGCTACATTTTGTTACAACACGGTGCCACATGAAGGGCATCAGTTTACACCCTATGAGTTAGTTTTTGGACGACTAGCACGTGTTCCTTCAAACGAGCCACTTGAGCCCGAAGATTTGATCCCCACTTATAACGATTATGTAATTAATCTTAGTAAAAGATTAAATGAACTTCAGAGAATTGCACGGGAAAAATTAATAGAGTCAAAAATTCGATCAAAATATTATTATGATAAAAAAATTAATCCAAAGGAATTTAAAATAGGAGATACAGTTTGGTTGTTAAAAGGAGGAAAGCAGTATAAACTAGCCGATCAATATGAAGGACCATACACTGTTGTAGATGTATTTAACAATCAGCGAAATATAAAAATTAGAATGAAAAATAAGAAAATTAAAACTGTTAATGCTAATAGACTTAGAGTTTCATATATAGAACCTGAACAAGTATAAAAACAAAAAGAGAAAACACGTGTGTCCTAAAGTAGAAATGGTCATGGGAAATAAAATAATACAAAATCTTTTTAACTCAAAACGGAAAATATTCACATACTTCTCGCTATAAGAGAAGAATGTTGAAATTCCATGTTCAACATTCTTTTTTTTCAGGTGGGGTGGAATTTTATATAAAAAGCAACAACCCACACGAAAGATAAAGAGTAAAAAGACATAAAGAGAAAAGTAGCTTGAATAAAATTACACATCGGTAATAAAAAAATTATCAATATACTAACAGAAATTCTATGTTACAGCCGACTCAACACAGGTCATATACACATGTCACATATTCTTGAAAAAATTTTTTTGCTTCTTTCATTTTATATCGATATTAATAATAAATTTAAATAAAATTATATGTAATCTAGTATGTAAAAACTGAATGTATGATCGTAAACAAAGAAAATTATATAAACAAAAAAATTGTAACAACGAAAAGTACCTTATAAATCATATTGTAAATAGATAATGATGTGCGGAGAATTGTAATACCCATCATTGTTTATAAGAAATACATACAATAATACACGTATACAAATCTTTAGCGAACGTCGAGTTTCACTCGTCCGTTCTTTTTCGGGCCGGGAGGTGTAATGTAATCACCGATTCCATTACGCATCCAAAACCCTACTATTACTATACATATCATATCTACACACACACACACACACACACACTTACTTACTAGTACGTCATCGCAGCACATAAGAAGTGGATGTGCAAAATCTACTCATACGTACAAGCGGCACCTAAGAAGAAAAGAACGAGAAAGAGAAAGAGACTCACTTGTAAGAGCAAGCGGCACATAAGAAGTGTATGTGCAAAAATCTACTCATACGTACAAGCGGCACCTAAGAAGACAAGAACGAGAAAGAGAGAGAGATTCACTTATAAGAGCAAGCGGCACATAAGAAATGTACGTGCAAAAACCAGGAGAGAGAAAAATCTACTCATACGTACGAGCGGCACCTTCACGAAAATAGGCTATATTCCAACGAACCAAGTAATAAATTCAAAGGGGTCAAAAGAGCGCTAGGAGATATTTTAGATTCAATGAGAGCTTCATAAGAGCCGCGTATTCGTATTTTTAAACACGAGAACAACGTGGCCGTTTCCACGTAATACGACGGCAAACCACCGCGGGGAGATAAGCATAACTATGAGAAAAAAACTAGCGAGGAGAGAAACCGAAGCGCAATATTCGGCAATCTGGAAATCCATTGGAAACACGTGTACGATCTCCAGTAGGGAAAAAGAGACCGCGGGAGAGTTCTAAAAGAGACAAATTCTCAAGTGGTAGTCATAAACTATGATGTTTATGACTTGACCTGCCACGATCCCCTTCATGTTGAGAGAGGAAAATAGCAAGGTGACCCAATATGGAAATCCCTAGCCCGAGAAAAACAAGGGGTATGCGAGTATATAAAGCCCGGGAGCAAAGGGTAATCGTCGCCAGATCAGTCAGTAATCTCTCGCAGAACGTTGCTCTGCTAGTCGCCAGATCAGTCAGTAATCTCTCGCAGAACGTTACTCTGCTTGTCGCCAGATCAGTCAGTAATCTCTCGCAGAACGTTACTCTGCTTGTCGCCAGACCACTCATATAAAAATCAGCATCACGCAGTATACGCTACTTGTACGTTGCGAAAATAAGAGTATCGGACTTAGTCGCTCAGTCGAGCGAGTGCATCCATCGGCATCTTTTCCGAAGACCACCCCCTGCTGAAAAGAAGAAGCAACAGAGGCAGTTGACTCCCTACGATCTACACTACGCACATCAAAAGGACGAGCCGTCACCTCTAGTGCATCTAGCCACCGCTGTAACCTGAACCACCGAGCCTAGGCTGGAAGGCGCCAAGGATTGACAGCTGCAGACACTCAAGAATCTCTTCACACATATATACAAACAGCCACGCACACTCACACATTAAGGTACTTTTCTCTTTTCATAGAAATAAACGTGTGTCGATTTTAAAAGAAATAATGTATAGTTTAAGTGACTTCGTATCCGGCTCCCTTCCCCGGTAGGCAGTGACCGCGTCCGCGGTAGCCAAAAGGGATTTCCTATCATACATTCATTTAATCATTTAAATTATTATAACTTTCACGTATCGTGAAGTTCGACTATTAAATCAGGTAGGAATTCATGTAAATGTATTAATGTGTTAGATTTTGGTAATTTAAATTTATCATCTGGACGTAACACTCCGCACACTTAGGTAATCCACGCAGGTTCGGACCAGTGTGTGAGGATCTACCTTCTCACGACCAATCCGTACTCGATAGGTACCCACTTAAGAACAGGGAACTACTTTTCTGATCCCAAGGGATATTCGAGGGGGGAAGGGTAAACAAAACAATGATTATAATGCAACAAAGAATTAAATAAATAAATGTATATTGTCTCAAGAATACAAATTTGGTCTTATGCTAATTGGAAAGGGGGAGGGTCCCCTCAGTACTGTTCAAGAGCACACTGCTCGTTTGCATACTAAGTACTATCGAGACAGAGCAGTTGGAGAGGACGACAGTTCTCCTTGTGCTCTCAGCGTTAGAGCCAGATCGTAAGTAATCGCTGCTGGCTGCGGGTCTCCTTAGGAGAAATAATTTTTTATTTATAAGGAAGAGGCGGGTAAGAGGGCAACAATGGATAATACGCTGTTACAAACTATATAACATTTATTTCGCAATAACAAAAAAAACATAAAAAACTCTTTTCTTTTTATAATAACGAAAACTAAAAAACAACTTTTGGTATAAAAAATATAAACAAAATAAATAACAACTAAAAAAAAATAAGGATGGCAAGGTCCTAATTTAGGTTACCGAATAATTCGGCCTCGACGAAGGCTCTAAACTCTGCCTCTGCCTTCTCCCCCTCCTCTGACGCGGCGTACACGGCAGCCAATATCTCGGCTATTGGGTGCCGTGTTGTTGGTGATGGTGTTGGTGGTGGGGTGAGCGTTGCAGCAGGAGTGAGTTTCTCCCTCTTCTGCTTTAACAGCCCTGCGCCGTCCTCCCTCCAGTTCCCGCTCGGCGCTTGCGGCTCGTACGGCTCAGGTGGTGGTTGGGTGGGGGCGCTCGTTGCTAGCCGCTCGCGTCGCGTTCGCTGGCGGGGAGGTGGTCCTGGCATCGGCTCATCGGCGTCGATGACTGGGAGGTTTACCACGGTTACAACACGTGGTTTCGTTATTGGCGTCGGGGCGGGTAGCGGTGCTGGGGTTCGTCGCCGGGGGACGATGGTCCTCTTGGCTGTTGATGGGTCCGGCAGCGTGCCTTGTGTCATCGTCCCCTGTGTGGTCTTTCCCCAGTGGCGCGGGGTCTGATAAAACCAGCTCTTGACAAACCGCTTGTCCCCGCCCTGGAAGCGGCTACCGTCGGCTATGCGGATGCTTTGGCACTGGACGTTATGTCGCACAAGCCTTTTGGAATAGACAATACCCGAGGTTTTTTATTTTGATTTTAATACGCGAACACGAGAGAGAGGGGTAGTACGTTAGTTGTGTGCTTACCAGCATTCCGCGAAGCCGACTGCTAGTAGCGGCTTCGTCACGTGTGTTACCTGGTCGCAGACGGCGTTAGGCTCCGTCTGGCTCTCGGTGGTGGTGCTCTCGACTGCTGCTTGCTGGGGCTGCTCTGCCTCTCCACCTCCATGGAGATGGCTGCTAATGAGCCCGCGGCTGCGCTTTTTTTCGGGCCTAGCCTGAGGAATTTTTTGGGGGCTTGTTGTTGCCGCTGGCTTGACTGTCTTAGGTCGTTCGGTCGCGACCTTCTTATGGTTTTTGTCACGTACGCACTCTTTTTTTTTCTTCTCTCTCTCTCGGCTTTCGTGATTTTACTAGTTTGAGTTCTTTATGCTTGACAATTTTGTTTTGACTTACTTCTGAGTTAAATGCAAAATTTATTTTTTAATTTAATTTTACTTTTGATTCGTTTTTTCGATAATTTTTTTATTTTGTCATTTATTTCTCGTCAATTTTTTTTCTTATTTATAAATGGTGCATTCAATCTTCAAAAAACGGTTTTAGGTTGTTTATGTGAAATTTTCCACGCTCTTTTTCGTATCTGTTTCTACTAGTAAGTATGTATCGATGCCTATTTTTTGATTGACCTCGAAGGGTCCTTCGAAGATATCGAAAAATTTTGCTATTTTACCGTTTTCGGCAGCGGATACATTGAGCGCCTTATCGCCTATTTTCAGTTCGAAATGTTCCGCGTGCGCGTTCTTTTTCGCCGCGCGACTTAGCGCAATACGGTGCGCTTGCTCGCATGCCAGCGATATTCTTTTTTCTCGTGATATTATGTTATTTTCTGGCGGTATGTACAAATATTTCTCCCATATTCGTGTGGGTTTTTGGTCAAAATGTAACTCTAGTGGTGTAAAATTCGTGGTTTCGTGATGTATCTCGTTTATAATCCAGATAAACTACCGGGCAATAGTATGAAGGGCTCTGTTAACCTTGCAGCTAACAGTATCCAACTGTGGTTTCCATGTAAGTTTAGAGTCCATGATGACACCAAGGTTCTTTACTACATCGACAAAGGGGACGATAACACCATCCTGGACCTCAACACCCTGCAGGTTCAGCCTCTGAAGCTGATTTATGCTGTGTTCGGTATCGAAAATGATTGCCTGTGTTTTCTTTGTGTAGAGAACATTGTCATACATTGTTATGGGGTATACATTCGATCAACGAATAATTCGTTGAAGGACTGGATCGCCTTCCCTCGATGCAGCGGAGAATTCTTCTCCGCCCGCGAAACACCTCTGTTACATGCAGCTGTTTCAGCTGCTACATTTCTGTCGGGTCTACGCGCCGCCTGGCGCGTGCACGGCTGCTCAACTGCGTTAGATAAATAACGTCCGCAGAGGTGGCATTATTCTCTGGAAGGAGCAAGAATCTGTAGTGAACGAGCAAGGTTTAGAAATGACGACAAATCACGTAAAATGATAAGAGTATGGTTATATATTTGACAGTCGCGGAGTAAACGTGAATTTACAATTGAATAAATAATAACATGCGACTCACCAATAACTTTTCGACTCGGCGCTACGCGGAATAATCGCATTCGCACGCGTGTATTGCCGTGAAGGTCGTGCGCACCGGATCACCCTCGCATGGGCCATTCTTACTCATACAAACACTCTCTCTCATGCACTGCGCGCTCACAAACCTTCACTCTCGTCGATGACGTCCTTCATCCAGCATAATCCGCTAGACTGCCTCGCTCGATATCCGGGCTGCCACACGCGGTGTCCTCGTCACAATCACACACAGCACACGATTCCCGAAAATAATGTTTCCGTATTCACGGTCAAGAGCTATCTATCGCAAACCTCAAGGGCTAGCCCGCGCGCTCGCTCCCTCTCTCTCGCTCGTTTGTATGTAAAATTGTATGTAAATTTAATGCTGTGATACCTGACTGTGATTGACTTGAAAAATAATTAAAAATATATAGTATTTAGTATCAATTTGTAGAGAATTTCATAAGCATATTAAATGTAATAAAATTTAATTCATTCAAATCTTCATTTAAATTTAATAACTAATTAAAAGAAATGCTTAAGAATTCCTATTTAAATTAGAGCGCGCGCGTCAAAGCGGAATTTTCGGAAACTACAGTCATGAAGGAGAAGGCGTAGGCGGACCGAAGGGCCTGACTTGACCTCCGGAGGAAAGACGCGAAAATTCGGCAGAAGTGAGGGAAATTTGGATATAACGGCTTTCCTCACTGACTAACTTCTTGTAGGTATACTTCTTTTCATTTTTTCTCATCTCTATATTTTTTTAACAAACAAAGCATCCAGCTATTACACGCAAGTGTAGGCTAAAGGTGTAAACTTAAATTTAATAAAACTCAGTTTTTGATTGTTTATAATATATTGAGAATATTTGCATATGCATGTCTAGAGGTAAATAATTTTGTAAAGGAAAAGTTCCAGATAATTTATTTTCAAATTCAAAATTTTAGCTCAATTTATGAAGTTTGAAAAAAGAACCAATATAGACAATGAATGGGACGAATGGATAGACATAGCCATGTTGAATTATAAAACATGCATTCAAGAATCAACTAAACATACGTCTTTTGAAGTTGTCTTTTGTAGATTAGCTAGATTACCATCCAGTAACCCATTAAGAGAAGATTTATTACTCACTTATAAAGGTTATATTATGGACCTAATAACTAGATTAATTTGTATTCAGAAATTAGTTTATGATAATTTTGTAGATTGTAAGTTTAGATAAATAAATATTATGATAGAAAAATTAATTTACAGCATTTTAAAGTAGGTGACTACGTATTTCTTTTGGCAGAACATAAACCAGGGTATTTTTATAATCCATCCTGAAAAATAAAGAATCGCTTTAACCAGCGACTTGTTTTTTACATATAATCCTTTCAAATAGAAAATCGCTTTAATTAGCGACTTGTTCTCTCAATCCCTCATATACATTATAAATGAGTATCAAGAATAATTCAATTAATATCGCGCAAAAAAATAGAAGAGCTGGGAGGAAAATAGCCTTATTGAAAATTGGGATTAAGAGCAAAAACTCCACTCTCGGACAGCACGATCCTGCTCGTACAGAGCCCAACAACGCCGCTTACGAGTTAAAATTAGCAAAAGTAGAGAAAAATGTATCATTTGAATTACCATCTAACTCTAATTTCTTTGAATCCTTTAACTTAGAAAATATACAGAATATATCCAGTTCCTCAATCAACTCAATCGCCGAAAATGAGACTATAAAACCTAATATCCAATCGCCTGTAAAAGAAAAAAGTGACGTAATTGCCGAAAATTTAACTAAAATTGAGATACGTCATACAAGCGAATAAACAAATAGAGCCACTATCAAGACAATCGCTTGCAGAATCGGCAGAAGAAGCCGCGTGAGAAGCGGAAGAATTACGATATAAATTCGCGGATCAATAAAAAATTCGATTAAGTCCCTGCGAGAAAAAGGAAGTTTTAGACGACTATTTCCTAAGTCCGGAGAACGTTGACGAATTAGGAGAAAGATTAGAAAGGGAGAACAATTTTCTAGCATATACGACTACGTCTGCCAACGGATCTTGTATTTTTGGGGATAACCGCATTTAAGAATAGTCCCAACGAAACTCGGAACATCACGGAAATTAACGAACAATTCTCTACGCCGACTGGGAATATAATCAATCCCTTACAAATAATTGCTCCAAAGTCGCGTATAAAATTCGACGAAAACATAGACGAAGAGAGCAATAGTAGTGAAAACAAAAGTGATAATAAAAAAATGGTGCCCCAAATAAAGGGAATATCATTGTAGAAAACACAAATATATCGGTAACGCAGTTGGTCGACGGTTGTACTAAGGCGCGAGATATTCTCCCCGAAGGGAACGAAGAAGACTGTGCGCGTCTTATTCAAATGCGTCTTTTTGGTGATGCATTAGCATGGGCAAGGAGGCAAAAATTTAAAACTATCGATGAGATTATAGAATTTTTCAAGAGCAATTTGAGATCATCAAAAAAGTTTCGGGAGAATTAGCAAAAATTAAACAGCGCCCGACAGAAAGTGTAGTAGGATACTCGAATCGTCTTTGAGAAATCAAAAAAGAAATTAAGAAAGCCGCGGTTCGTGAAGGAAGAACAACAGACAAAGACAATTTTAACGTTGAATTAGAAAAGGATCGTATTAGATTTTTCATTCGTGGACTTAGATGGGAAATAAAAACAAGAATGGGTGAGATGAAAACGCTTGAAGCTGCGCGCGGGAAAGCTATAGAAATCGAGAGACTTTATTTACGCGGAGGACAGTGATGAAAATTCAAAGCGAGAAGAAGTACGATTCAAATCAAGGGAGACTAGAAGAGTAAATGTCGTAGAAGCCACTCCAGAGATAATGTGCAATTTTTGTAATGAAGCAGGACATGTTGTGATGAACTGTTTAAAACTTTGTTTACAATTAAATAATAATTACCCTTTGCAGCCAAATTAGAATCCGAATAATGCTCGTCCTCCTACTTTTAATGGAAATAATCATAATCGGGATAATAGCCGATCATATTACAATAGAAACAATAATTCACATTACAATTATTTTTCTCGCAATTCAGGACCCGCACCAACTAATAATACTCGTTTCGAAAGACCACGCGAGGAAAATAATTATTACCCGAATAACGAAGCGATTTCGAACAATTATGTAAGATATAACAATAATCAAAATCTGAATAATTCCATTTCAAATTCAACAATGAATTTTTTTTGTCTTTACTGTCTAAAACCTGGGCATTATAAGCATAATTGTTATATATTGATGAGGGATATGCAAGAAGGAAACTTGCCGACAAAAAATGGACGCGGCAATCCTCGCGCGGGCGAAGAGGCTGCCACTTCGAGTGCTCGCCCGATCTCCGAGACTCAGGGAGCAAATACATCCTCTACGACAACAATCAACTTAAACGAAAAGAATTGTGCTCCCAACGTCGAGATTGATATTAAAGAGTTGACGAGTCCTGCAATTTTTATGTTAGACACCAACCGGTCTTCGCCAAATCTATTAACAATTTCACATGTCCCGATTTATTTACCAATTAACTCGCAAGAAATAACTTTGTTAAGAGGAATAACTTCAGCATCAATAAAAACCTTAGGGATTATAACAGTTAATAATGACGGTTTAAACATTTACTTCCACATAGTCAGTGACGAATTTCCGATTAAAGAAGCAGGAATGTTGGGCAGCGATTTCTTTCAACAAACAAGTGCAAACATTTGTTATGAGAGGAATTGTTTTGAATTAGCAAATATAGAATATTCGTTTACTAGCGATATACAGAATCTTCAAAATGATGAATATAATGATGAACGATGGAATTCAAGAATAATGCAAGCAAGAGAGTCGTATCGGAGAGGCTCTCTGAGGGAAACAGTACAATCGATTTTCGAAGAGAACGTGCCAAGTCTCTAGAAAATAGTAATTTTTATAATACAAATCTTAATTTAACAACAGAAAATTAAGCTATTTTCGAAAAGTATCCAAGTATGAGTAGATTTGTGCAAAAGGATGAAGCATGCGCTCCATGGCGAGGCGAGATCGTGAACTGCGCATATGTACAAGAGGTGCCGTCGGCAAGCGTTGATACTATACTGAATCTAGAGAGCCGGCGAGAGACTATAGTTGAGGAGTCTCTATTGGAAGGAGAGACTGATTATTTTGATGATTTCGAGAAATATAATGATGACCTTGTTGTAAGTTCCCTAGGAGTGAACGAGACAAAAGATATAATGGATAATATAGAAATAATTCAAAGCGATAAATATGACACCGAAAGAGTATATGTGTGCCAGAATGAAAACGACGATGCCTATCCGACGAAGAGATTAACAGATGAGTTTATATGAAAAAGTAGAAGATTTGAGGATTTATATGAATATACGCCCGACTGCCGAGAGAGCAGCATGTGCGAGTTAAGTGCTAATGAGAATTATGAAGATTATAGTGCAAGTGATTATTATGAACATGATGAACAAGATAAAAATAAAAATCTGGAATTTAGTGCGCCAATGCCTTCATGCCACAGAGGTCAAGCGCAGATTGCCAAGGATGATTATGAAAGCACGCCAGCCTACGAAAATGCGAGAGTGAAAACACTGCGACGCATTCAGGGGCACTTGATGTTTGCGTATATCTTGATGATATCATTATTTACGCGAAAACCGTAGAAGAGCATAACGAAAAATTCGCGAAATTATTAAAAAGATTAAAAGCCGCCAATTTTAAATTATCACCCGATAAATGTGATTTCCACCGCACAGAAGTAAGTTTCTTAGGACATTTAATAAGCAATCAAGGAATCTGCCCCAATTCTAAGAAGTTAGAAGCCGTGAGAAAATTTCCGCGACCAAAAACTGTTAACAATAGCCGACAATTTTTGGAATTTATCGACGGATTTTCAACAATAGCTAAACAATTATGCAATATTCTAAAAAAAATGTATCCTTTAAGTGGAATGAGAAAGCACAAGATGCTTTTAATATACTACGAGAGAAATTATGTAAAGAGCTTGTATGATTTTTTTCCGACTTCTCAAAATTTTTTATACTCACCATCGACGCCAGTCTGACTTGCAAGATCGCCCGATTGCATATTCTTCGCGAGTGTTGAATGACGCAGAAACTCGCTACGATACGTATTCAAGAGAAGTCTTGGCTATGGTTTTTGGCATTCGCCATTTCAGACACTATTTATTAGGCCCTAAATTTGTCGTTTTAAATTTAGTTCCCGGTTTAAAGCAATCAAAATCATTTATCTTGAAAAAGCAAATGAAAAGCGAGCGCACAAAAATTATTGAGGAGGCTCATTGTTCTGCCATAGGCGGACATAAAGGCGTAAATAAAACCTATAAGCGCGTAAAGCAAAATTTCTATTTGGAAAATATGAAGATTGATATACAGCTGTATATTCCTAGACGTTTGCCGTGTCAATTAAAGACATTAGTCCGAATTAAAACTAAAAATCGCATGGTCATAACGGATACACCTGTTCAAGCCTTTGAAATGGTTGCTTTAGACATAGTGACGCATTCCCGCGAACAGAAGATGGACACGATAATATATTAACAATACAGTGTTATCTAACTAAATATTCTTTTGCGATTGCTCTTAAAGACGCAACGGCGCGATCAGTCGCTGACGAAACGCTTTATTTGCACTTTTGGCGCTCCTATCGCGATTTTGACTGATCCAGGTACAAATTTCTCAAGCAGTCTAATAAAACGAGTAGCAAAAAGATTCAGAATCACACAATTCAAGACAACGTCTTTTCATCCACAATCAAACGGCTCTCTTGAGAGAAGTCACCATGTATTGAACGAATATTTTAAACAATTTATCTCGCAAGACGAACAGTGGGTTAAGTGGCTAAAGATGGCTGCTTTTTCGTATAATACGTCCTTATACGAAGCAACACAACGCACTCCGTACGAGTTAGTCTTCGGGAGATTGGCTCGCTCCCCGTTGAGCGATCCACTTGAAATAGAGGACAGGCGAAAAAATTCATAAGCTAAAAGACTAGTATGAAGGTCCATATTTAGTCGTAGATATAGTGCGTAATGGTAATATTAAGATACAACTAAAATCTAATAAGTATAAGGTGGTGCATATGAATCGCGTACGTATATCATATATTGAATCAGAAAAGGCTTAAATCTCAATTAATTAGATAATATATGTAATGTCCAATATAATTTAAGTATAAATTATGGTCTTATTTCATTCTATTCAAATTAATATAATGTATAATTACCGTACTATCGTTAATCGATAAAACAAATGAGATAAAAATGTTCAGAAAAAAAGGGAAAGTAGTAGAAAGATAATTGTTAAAATTTATAATTAAAGAGACTAAAAGTAAGAAGAAAATATAATCAAAAGATAAATTCGCCTCAAGATACACTGTGATCGGTAAGAATGTACCAAGGAACTTGGTAGCACCTTCGTAGCAATACTAGACATAAACGCTAGCGCTCTGATGGCAATTATATGTACATCATACATATGTCGATTATAGGCATAGGCAAGTGAGAATCAGTATTTAGCAAAATCTTGTCTATACAACAAAAATTGTGATATAACTACCATAATCCGAGAAAATCTAAAAATCTACCGCACAGGGGAAACAAAAATATGTAAATAATTCTCAAAAATGTGGGAAAATCTTTGTTGTGTTTTACAAATGTCTATATACTACTATTTTTAATGATAAGCAGAGCCATTTCAGTAATTTCATGACGATTAAAATAACAATAATCATAACATCAATTCTATCATTGTGCGATTAAACTTACTCTTTCTTTTCTTTTACTTCTCTATCACAAATTAACAAGTATATTAAGATACGTTCTTCATAGTACAAAGTATATCAATATACTTGGCAACGAGATAATATCACATTATTATTAAACATACATTAAATACAAAACCAATAGCAATCGACAAATTCAATAATTAATTAGATAGATATGAACAAGGAACAACGAGGTAAGGCGAAGTAAACATAAAAATGTAATTAAACTCGAATATTGACAAGTAAAATCAGTTAGGAAATCAATAATAATAGTAGATTCAGGTAAAACAACAAGGATAAAAAAGAAAAAAATATAATAACAAAGAAGAATTAGAGACACAAGAGCAAGCGAAGACCACCGATACGCACGCATACATTGCGGTGCTACAGCGGAGGCTCAAAGCGAAGCAAGGCACACCGATATGCACGAACACATTGCGACTATGCGGCTGGAGACTAAGCAGACAAAAATCGAGCCGCTACACAATATAACGAACACAGCAGATGCAAGTAGAGAGAAAAACAAGAAGCCTACTGTGCATTATGGACCGCGCATACCCGAAAGTGATGCACGTGCAATGAAGGAGAAGCCGCGGAGAGCGCAACGCTATCGGCAAGGGACACATAAGTCACGCGCGCTGGAAGCTCGACGAGTCGCCAAAGAGGACATGGTGCGAGTCGGCTAAAATGCATATAGGAAGCTTCTATGAGCCTGCAGATAAGAAAAAGTAAATCAGAGGCGAGTTGACAGAAGAAGAGCAGAAGGGGACTCGATGTACTAGAGAAGAGGATTTTTACAAAAAATTGAACTCTTGTATTTCGCTACCTGTCCTTGTGTCCTTTTCAAAATTTCAAATAAAGATATTTGAAATCCCACAATCTTACAGTAGAAGTGCGCTGGTTGGGTTTGAGCAGGTCAGAAGCAGAACCAAACACAAGATAAGTGAAATATACACACAAAGGCCGTGCACCTAAATATTCTATTTCCACCACTAAATATTCTATTTCTTTCTTTCTCTTATCACGATTCGTTGCATGGGAAAACAATCTTCCAAAATTCTAACATAATATTAGTCCGCGATACCATCGTAACAATAGGAGTGATTTCCTACTTAACTGACTATTAAGGGAAGATTAATTTGCATTATAAATCTCACTACTGGATTTAGACTAAAACTATATAAAGATCAATGGTGGTTTTAAAATACTTCCCGGCGGCAACTGGAGACTGTTCTTGCTTAGATCGCGAAGGTAGTCAGGCACCGATGGCGCTAATTTGCGTTTTAAAGCTTTGTCGTCATCTGTGCTTATAAAGCAAATCAACCCGTAGAGTTACTGTCCGGTGACAATTCTCATATGTTTAAGACATAACACCTGTAAGAGGGTGTTCTATAGTTTTTCATTTTTTGTATGTAGGAATATGTATGTATTAGTGCCGCGGTAGTGGCTGTTTTCGTCTCTGTTTTAGTATGTTGATTTTATTGCTTTATCCATGTGGCTAGCCCTATTATTCTTTGTTGGCTTCCTTGACTTTCTTTGTTGAGTCTGTTATTGTTTTCTTTTTTATTAATTTTAATGCGTGTTTTTAATGATTTTTTTTTATTTGTAGTGCAACGTACACATTCTGTCGTGCGTGTTATCAATACAAGTGTTGGTGCCATCTGTACTCATTACCACTTTTTTCGGCGTTGCCATGGAGACGCAATAGTGGGGCTGCGCGATGAGACACCGCGCGCTTCGTGGGCGTTACCTAACGCTCTCTGTTTAACGATCCGCTTCGAGCGGCGATCGAGAGAGCACACTTCCTTCCCGACACTCAAACCAAACACATGTCCACAGATTAACACGTGCATACTGCTTACAGAACCACGTGTTGGAGATTCGAGCAAAGTAAGTTTTACTGTTTTACTAATCTACTCGTGTATATGGCACGGGAATAGCCGACAGGCGAAACCGTGCGCGATTTATCGATCACATACACGAGCAAACTAACCTACTATCAGCCGCTGAAAGAAGAGAGCGGGAGTAGCTTGCAAAGGCGAAACCGCGTGCATTATTGCCTAGTCACGGCTCGCAGCTGATAACACCCTTCAAAATTTTTCTCCTTTCCTTGTGCATGCATTCGTACCTCGCGACATTGGGAATAGTCGCGTGCGAAACCACTCTCGAAGATGGCTTCATGAAGGAATGTGAATGCAACGACTCGCGAAGATGGCTGAAGCCATCTTCGCGAGTCGTTGCATTCACATTCCTTCTTTTACAATTACGCAGACATGGGAATAACCACGTGCGAAACCATGGAGAGTTTTCTCATCCGGCACCATTGTAAGGGAATACGATACACACCCAATAGAATATAACAAAACTTCTTTGTTACAGGAATGAAAGCCTTTGTGAATTCTTAATAATTAATTTACTCTTTACTTCTATCAACATAACATTTGTTCATTCAATTTTGTATCTCAGAATAATAATTTGCTTAGCTTCACACATTCAACTGTAAATATAATTGACAATATATGTTTATAATACACAGAAAAAAAAATTGAACTCTTGTATTTCGCTACCTGTGCTTGTGTCCTTTTCAAAATTTGAAATCCCACAATCTTACAGTAGAAGTGCGCTGGTTGGGTTTGAGCAGGTTGAGTTGGGTTTGCGGTGTTTCTTTCCTCCTTAATTCGAATCATTATTTAATTGTTTGGACTTTTTCGTCGCTTATTCGATTTCTATTGCGGTCTTCAGCTTGCTATCTCCGGCCCGCACAGGGTTCGCGAAACGCCCTCTTCGTATTTCGTCCGTCGGCTCTTTGTACGGTGATACTTCCTGTAAGAGTTACATTTTCTGTCAGCGTCTTCTTGCTTGCCGGTTTCTTAGACCGTCCTTAGTCCCATTCCAGTTGCTATCCGCTCCTCATCGACTTATTTTGCTTCCGTCCATTCCGCGTATTGAATTGACAGAAAGACGGCGTCTCGCTGTCCGTTTCGAGTCACATAGTTTTGGTTTTGAGCGATGTTAATGTTCCGATGCTACCTTTGATATCCGCTTCTTTTCCTCGGGGACTAAATTTCCTTGGCTTAGTATTAACCCATTAAGGCCTATGCCTAAACCAGCAAGGTAACAATAAAACTAACTATTAAATCACCTGCTTTTTTGAAATAAAGTACCCTTGTTTTTTTGTTTTTTGAAATTCATTGTTTAACAATATTTGTTTAAACAAATAAAAATTTAATTTGCCAAATTGACAAACTAATAATGCTAATCGATTCTGGAGGAAAAAACAAGAAGAAAACGTACAGTAAGTTTTTTTTCGATTGGAGGCTTAGTTCTTTTGCAATAACGCTATAAAAAATTCACATCGGATTTTTCAAGGAAAAGTGGCTTTAGCCCATGCTTAGGATATTGCGTTTAGATGAAAACAAACTATTGGATCACCTGCTTTTGTGAAAAAATAGTACCCGTGTTTTTTGTTTTTCGAAATTCATTGTTTTTACAGTATGGTTTTTTGATTCGAGGCTTAGTTTTTTTATAATGTAGTTATATAAAATATTAGTTTCAGTTTTGCTTGTTATCTTTTTAACTATCTAGATTTTTTACATATTTTTAAATATTTTAGGAGAAGTTTTCGTTTTGCAGTCACGTTTATAGCATTTTCGCAGTATACCATCAATTATTATATGGCTTTCAGCTGGTGAATCTTCGGCAGTATCAAATGATTGTGATGTACTCTCTGTACATAGCCGTGCTTTCTGTATTTAAGGAAATTTTTTACAAATGTAGTTTTTCCTGAACCTGAAGGCCCACAGCATAGAGCTGTAAATGGATGTTTCCACCTTGTGTCCATTTTAAACAATGATGCTTACAAGATTTACAAGTACGTAATATACTTTTGGTTTAAAAGCATAATTATAGTGGGGGCGGCGGCGGCGCTATGTCTAGCAGCTTATAACTCGCGGGTTGGAAGCTTATAACCGTGGGTTGAAAGCTTATAATCGCGGGTTGAAAGCGCATTACCGCAGGTTGAAAGCTTATCAGTGGGCTTAAAAGCTTATGGTAGTCGGTAAAAAACAATGAATAAATAAATAAATAAATTAGTAAAAATCAAATTTGTTGAATAAATACAGTATTTTATTTACTATTTATTATTGTAAATGTATACAATTTATATACATGCATTATTTGTATAAATACTATCAAATTCTATTTGTAAAGTGTTCTCTATTTTCTCTGTTGTGTATGATTTTAGCCATTTATAATTCATTAATTTTTTCGTACTATAGTTAAGAGTTATACCTTTTACCTTGCAAACTTCTATCTCACTCCCGTTAGGTTTTTTTACAATATATGCATAAAATTTAGGACCTCCAGAAACGAAACCTTTTATGGCGTGCATCTAACGTATCCCAACTCCTTAATTTTTTATCACGATTTATACGGTAACACCTCGGGCATCTGTGCCCAAAGCATCCGGGAAATTGAAATGCGTACTTTGCATCATCTGTTTCTAAATATCCATCTACAATTATCCCTTCCCGAATTTTAAATTTACGTCCGTTGAACGCGTATTTAATTTGTGCATTTCTTAAATACTGTTCCCACGAAAGCCATTTTATCGCTTTTTTTGATTGATTATTACTTAGTCGATATCCATGAGGAGATAAAATACCTATAGAGGACGGTTGTAAAAACTTTTTCCGGAAAACTTTCATACACGATGATACTATGGTGACACATTATAAGAAAGGATCTGTGTCGCCTGTTTTTATAAGTAATTCCCGAAATTTCAAACTCGCTTTACTTAAGATGTTAACATCTGATGTATAGTACGCTATAACTTCTTTTTGAAAGTTGAATTAATATCCTGAGTTAAAAGTCACTTCATGCCATTTTGAAAATTTAACTCTGTTCTCGCTGGACATTGTATCTGGTGAATAATAATGTGAATCAGATAATGGACCAACGTATGATTGATTTTGTACTTTGTTAAATAAATGCGGGAAAATCTCTTTAGTCAAATTCGGTATTCCAAAAGCTTTTAGGGGAGTACATTGAGAGGCATTGGTATATAATTGAAACTATCTAAAAACGAAGTTCGACCAATTTTCATGCTCATTATTTTTGTACCGTTCATTATAGTTGACGGGGGATCGTATAATTTTTCGTTTACTATGTATTTTAAAATAAATTGTGCATCAAATCCTTTTGCGTTATGCGCGATACATATTATACGAAAGAAGTTCGAGGTTTCCCGAATCGTAAAATCTACAAACTCCTTAACAGGATTATTCTGAAAAATAAATTGTCGGATGTATCGCAATTTTCATTTAAATCATTATTATCTAGATAATCAGTACAAACCTGCTGCGCAACACATAACGTAGGGACGTGCGTAAAGTCTCTATCGCTTACTGCAACAGGCTTGTCCTGTCTAGTTTCAAAATCATAGAAAACAAATAATATTTTTTTCTCTCTTTTTCGATCATTACCTATTGCAGATTTCTTTTTTATTTCCCGCAGTGGAGGTATGTAACAAAAATGATTGTATTCTTTATAGCATCTGCAAATGTTACAATATAAATAGCCGCAACGATGTTCTCGATTTTTTTCTCTATCTCTAACATTCATTAAACAATTTTTACAAATAAAAACGCTTTCACAAACGCTCAGTTTCCTGTGTTTTGTAGAGACATATGATCCTTCTTTCTTATGGTGGTCGTAACAATTCTGGATTTCAAAAGTTCGCAAACAATCATTTCAATTTATACGTAAGCTACTTTCACACACAGGTTTTCTCAAGATTTGCATTTGAAAGAACATCTATGCTCTCGTTCATTTTTATACGACTTATTACACGGGATACAAAACCCCTGACTACCACATGCTTTGAGAATATTTAATATAGGTTGAAAATGGTTTCTCTTACTATAGTACAATATTCCTAAAGTATATGAAATCTCACCTTTCAATGCTAACACTTCTGATGTCCCATCAAAAATAGGTTTCTCACTTTTTCCAAGAGTGCGAAATTTATATACTACTATAGCTATTGATTCTAAAGCCAGATAATTTTGAAACAATCTTATTTCACAAATCCCACATCCATTAGTAGGTATACAAACTTGAGCTTTTTGTACGAGCTCTTCTGCTATGCGTTTCTGTAACAAGCCTCTTGGTCGGCTAATGCTATCCCATTTCTTCTGCAGGGCCCCAACGCGAATATCACCTATTTATGCATATACGCGCGCTACAACCACATATCTCGAGAAACATGAATTATCGTTGTTTAATATATTTAAAATGGATCTTTTAAAAATATTTTCATGCGTTAATTTTTTTCGCGCTCCACCTGCCAATGGACGTACAATACATGCACTTAAATTCATTGGCTCCCGAACATCAAATCCAGCATTACTCTGGGTGATTTTATGAATGAGTTTTAATAAATGTGAAAAATTATACTTGTCGACTGGCGTAAACGACATAAAAATATTACCTCGCGATAATAATGGATTTTCTAACGTATATCCTATAATACCGTTACCAGCGCATCCATTTGTGAGATAAGTATTTATATCTCGCAAAGCCCCTTGCAATTGTAGAATAGGATTATCGTTAGAATTTTTAGGAAATCTAAATAAAATCTGCGTTTTGCCTGCATTTTGCACATCTGCGAATGCCTCGCAAGGATATTAAACCGGTCGCCCGGTGGTCTTACTTCTTCAAAACCCTCTTCGTCGTTGTCTTCGCTGGATTCTTCGTCACCTCCCATGCCGAATCCGACTTGAACAACAGCTTGCTGTTATAAAAATGTAATATTCTCTAAATTTTTATTTTATCTATAATTTTTGAGTTTTTCAAGTATTTTAAATGATTTTATTGTTGCTCGCTTTGTATATGTTAACAGAAGAGCTGAATATATAATTTAAAAAGAACAATAATGTAAAAATCCATGTTTATAGAAGCATTCAAAATAAAGTTTAATATAAGTCAATTTTTTGTATGATAATTAAAATAAGGAAAAGATAAAGTATGGAATAGAATAAATTAAATTTATATGGCAAATTTCATATTTATCTTTTTTTCTAAACAGGATACAACCACAATGTCTTAAAATGAAAAACAATTCTTTGATATAAAAATCATAAATAAAACAGATTTATCGTTCTCTCTGGCTAATTTAATTTAAATAGTTTTCTGCTTCTTCAGTATTAAATGATCCTATATCCGGAATGTGTAGAATAGGCATGTTATCTAATAGAATGAATTAGAGGTTAGATGATTGCTATTTACGAATCTTAACGTATCTCTCTAAATTAAGTAAATAAATAAAAATTACCTACATTGTATACTACTTCGCACTGAAGCATGGATTCAGGTGTCTCGAACCCTTGCCCCTTTTCAATCAAGTTGCACCTCTTCGACCACTGGAGTTTCCTGTTGCATTCTTGAGTATTTTGTCGAATATTCTTCAGGCTGGTTAGCATCCTCCTCATCCGAGGAAAGGAATACGCCTGAAAAATTAAACGTTTTATTTAAGGCTTGTTTGATTTAAGCGACTTATTTATTGTAAATATTCAAATGAAAGTAATAGAATACGTACATATACACTCGTCGCCTGTATGTCCATAAACTGTAGGCTTATATTTTTTAGCTAGTGGCAATGCATTTTCTTTGTCAAGTATAAGATCGCTTGTCACATTAATTTTTCTTTTGTTTGACTTATATACTGTCTTGAGCTCTGTAAATAAAATAATTTATTATATAAATATTTATTTAATTAATTTATAATAATGATTTAACTATATAATTCATAATAATTATTGAAGTATTTATTGAACTATATGTGTAAATATCATACTGTCTTGGGAGTGCGAGTTATCCGAGGTAGTAGGACCGCTTGTTCTAGCTACCGGTTCATCGTTTTCGGTCTTTGGAGATTCTTCATTTTTTCTAATTGCAGGATCCGCCTGCTCTGCTTTTAACAAAGCGATCAGAAGTAATCGATCCGTTTTTCTTGTTTCATATTCGAACACTAGATTATAAAATGCATGTGAAAATTCTGTTCAACATACGAAAATCTAGGCAAATAGTTTTACTTACATTTTTTGTCTAATCCTTCAAGTATTTCGAATTCAACTCGGTTTTCAAACCGACGTCTCTCGATGATGGCCTCTTTTACTAATTTAATAACCTTCACGTTTTTAAAAATATCCATTTTATACGCACTTAATAAAAATCCATAAGGAATGATCCTTATAATGGCACTTAATTTAACAAGCAATGATTGCTTTGAAGCATCCTTTGACACTTAAAACTGATCTGCGTTTCTATACCCACACAACAATTTCAAAGATTGAATTGTTTCACACACGCACGACATTTTTTACTGTTTGATTTAGTATTTTACTTGAACTGATACCACTATGAACTTCGAACGTGTACTAATAAAGGCAGGTATTTATTCGAAAAATTGCAGGAGTGTATTCTGCATAGTTGCAATTTACCCTACTAGTCTACAATGAAATCAAAGACATTTCAAGTAAACGAACAATCGCTCGGTAGCTCTTTCATTCGCTGTCGGTCGTTGCCCTAAGTATTACCTAAAATATTATATTTTAATCAACGGTGGTAAATATTACATATTCTAAAGGTATTGTATCCTTTTCTCAAGCATTGCAGACATGTATTCAAGATAACTAAACCGGTTATTCCGATTATATATATATATATATATGAGTGTGTGTGTGTGTGTGTGTATACATAATACACATAGAAATACATGCATAGATAAGAAAAATCATAATTTTATATCTATTATACGTATGCATTAGTATAATAGCAGACGATCTTACCCACACAAACGCATACGCTCGAAAATGACATGCTGACAGTGCAAAAGTTAGTCAGTCGCCGACCTGCCTATAAGCTATAGAGTGGGATCACAGACGACATATACTCACACAGCGCATACACACATATATACGCTGACTACGCTTTCTACGCCTTGGTGAGTAGCTACTACTGACGTCGATGCGACTCCTCGACGGTGAGAGTTCGCGCGTGCAGAAGTGCATACGCCGCACTTCTGCAGCGTGTGAATCTCAGGCAGCGGCGTTCCCTGCTGACGACGCTTTCGGAGCGTCGTCAGCAGCAGCCATCGGAGATGCCACTGGAGAGCCTACGGGTCATCAGTGACAGCTCCGAGAATGCGCGGGCGTCCGTCCTCGGCGCCCAAAAAAACAGGGTTGTTCGGCGAAGCCATGACTGCGGTGCTGCTGTGTACATGAATAAATGTGGATAGCATGAATAAATTTGGAAGCGAATTCAAAAAGTGCGTAATAGCGTCGAAGAGCGCTAGAGCGCTTTCCGCACTATCGAAAGAAAAAAAATATTCTGAATGTCCGGGATGCCAGTGCGTGTAAGCACGAATTAACGCATTGTTAACGTATTGGATTTATAAATCAAAGGATCTCCTCAGCTCTGTGCAGTTGATATTGTGAGAATTCGTGTGTGTGTGTGTATGTGTTGTGTGTTGTGAGGCGCAGTGTTGTCGGCGACACCGCCTGCTGCCTTACAATTTTGTTTTTTAGAGAGAGAGCTCCATTCTTACACAGTTCTTAACTCTAAATGGTTATAAAAATATGCGTACATAAAGTGCAGCTTCCCTTGCTGAGGATGAGCTGCTTATATAAAAATAACGTTAAACCAAACCCGGGCAGGCGGTAGTATGACAGCTGCTTAGAGACAACTGCCACCGTTTCGAAACTGTTTTATGAAACGTGTAATTATTTATATACAAATAATGAAGGACAGCCGCTGCTGTTTACATATTCGTAAAAGGTAGTACACAATTGATACATATGTTATAAATTAAATAGCTGTCCATGATAAGGATGCTAGCTAATTAGAAAAATACAAATGCTAAGGAAAGTAAAAACATAAAAATATGGATAATGATTATGCTTCAATACAAAACTAGTATAAATATTGTAACATGGCATCCCGCTACCAGTTACAAGAGGCAGCGCGGCGCGCGGCAACGACTCGGCACGAGTCGGCGAGTGCTTGTTCGGTCGTCTTCGGGGCGCCTCGGCCGACATCGACTAGGCTCGAGCACACGGGAGCGAGAGTAGGGAAGGTAAGCGACCCAACCTAACGTCGACCGCGAGCAGGATCAACGCGAGCGCTACTTGATACCTCGCTCCTTTTAGCGTCGGACCACCAGCAGCGCAACAAGTCCGTTTGGCCACCGCTCCTACCGCTACCTTCCGCCTTCGACCACCGTACTATCTGGGCGATCCTTCCCGTTGTAAGGGAGTGCTGTGCGACAGACTACTGCGTTACTGTGAGTAAGGTGTAACTTTCTTCATTGTTAGTGTGCCAATTGCGGAGTAGCGCGAACTCGCGATATTTAACTCGCCACGTGGCCAATATGGCGGCAAGAGTGCGGCGAAGCATGAGTGCGGCTATAGCATGCTTCGTTGATTTAACAGCGCTGAGTCGTTCGGCGTATTAAATGAACATTACGCCTCTACCGATTTACTGCATACTGTAACTACTGTACACTGACTGACGCTACCGTTTACACCATGATTATCGTTGTTACACTGATGCTACCGTTTATAACACGATTATCGTTATTGCACTAACGCTACCGTTTTTCACACTATGACTGTAGACCCGACAAGATTTTACACACATAACTATCGTGAAAGTGACTTTCAAGCTATCGCTCTCGTTTTCATGACAATGACAAAGACCACCGGTACACTGACAAGCTATCGTCCACGCTTTCGTATACAACACAACCATAGCCTACACGACGGACACACGGACACGCCTAACACTAGTTTTAGCCCGCGCGTTAATTCACATTAGATTAAGATTTAGTATTAGATTAAATTAAAAACCGAATGTAATATAAGTATATGGTAATTAGGACAGCGGTCCCGTTAAGTTAAGCATAGGGGTATGAAGTGAGTGAATGGTCGCGTCGAAGTTCGGGCGAAGTCACCGGCGCGGCAACGGCGGGTACGCCTGGGGACCTGCGTACGTCGGGAGAGGATGGTTATCGGCGGGGCGGGAATTCATGGTCTCGTGAGGGCAGACTGCGACGGACGCGACGATATTCGGCACCGGTAGACGATCGGAAGGGTGAGGCAGCTGTACCCTCGGCGTCGGGTAAGCCGTCCGGCGGCGTCTCGACGAACACGCCGCGGCTAGGAGGTTACACCGGCGGGCACGAGCGAGTTCGGCGCCGGATCAGTGAGCAGAATTTCGAGATGACCGGATACGCGCTCAGGGCGTGCGTCGGTATTTTCCTCGCTCGAACCTCGGCGCGGTGACATGCGAGTCACAGTGTGGGTATATGTGTGCGATTAACGGGAATGTCGTAGTTTAGTAAGGCGCGCGACTGGAGATCGCCAGAATGTAAATGAATAACGACGAACGATTGTTAACTGAAATACAGAGATAGTCGAAGCTAAACCCTGATCATTCATTCTGTACTATTACCCACGACCTTGATTGATTGTCTCATTTTTCATGTGTGTTAATTCGTATACTGGCTAGCCGAGCAGGTGGACGAAGTGATATATAGAGAGAGAGAGAGCAGTATAGCAAGTACAAAGCATTGACCACGCTTGATAGCAATGTGGGTCTGGAGGTTACTCCTTCTGTTGCGACCAGCAGCCCCACTCACGCGCTATTTCGAGCTGAAGCATGCCTTTTTGGTGATTAATTAGGTCACCCAACGGCTTACCCGCGCGATAGCGTATGAAGCACCGTATTGCAATTATAATTCTTGCAAGCGCGCCTATTAACAACCAAGAGATGTAATTAGAGAGTGACGCGTAAGAGCTCAGACTCTTTAGTTCAAACGCGGTATGCTTTCTTTTGCGCGAGCCGAGCCGTGAGCACTTCCGGCAGAATGTGTGGCTTCGCTGGCGATAGCTTGCTGTAGATCCGCGGTGGTGCCCGCCGTCTTGTTGATTCGCGAAATTATGTTGATACATTAAATTGTGATGACCCAAAAGCCGAAGAATTCAAACGTATTGTCAAAGTGTGAGATGCCGTGAGGCGTGCAGTGGTCGTGTGTGCGGCGCATCCTTCCCGGAGCTCGAAGACACCAGCGCACGAAATCTGCGCTGGCTGCCGTGCGGAGTAAACCCACGTATTGCACGTAGGCGAATCACTGCTGCGCAGTCGTAGCCAGAAGGTGTCCTTGAGCTGTTTATCCGTATGTCGCAGGCTTTGGGGTTATCGATTTCGCGCCCGGCTGCGACTTTTATCTCGCAGGCTGCGTTATCGCGGATTTCACGTATCAGTTCAGGATCAACTGCTATTAATATTCCGAGGAGCTCGCGCAATGTAGGGACACTTTCGCTCGGAATCGGCATATATGCATGGTTTATTGTGCTTATAGCGAAATACGTGTGAACCGGCCAAATCTACGCGGCAATCGACGGTAGATTCAATATGTTCTGAATCGCGGGTACCGGAGAAGCTTTAAAAAGATTAAACTTTTCTATGTCGATGAGGGTAATGACTATATGGTAGACCAAGTATCTGAGCGGCTGATAGTGTCCGGGGGCATCATCGCAGGGTGGATCAAGCCCTTCACCGCGAATATTATCGCGTCGGTGATGACTTCGGTGTCACTTTTGAATTGGGCTATACTGATTTTTGGACTGTAGGTGTATCTTAACGCACTCAATCAATTGCCATTGAAAAAAAATAAATTGACCAAAATTCACGATTTTTTTATGTCTGAATTTCGCAGGATATCAAGTGTCGTCGATAAGCTCGAGCATCGTGAAGACCGAGCTCGAGCACTGTACACGAAGTCTCTTTCTTTCTTTCTTATCGCTTCTTTCCAATTTACAATTTAAAAATTTCTTAAATAGTTATGAAAAATTAATTTCACATAACTATCACACTATTATAGAGTCTTAAGTTTCGTGTTGTAGAAGTGTTGATGTGGCCTGAATATTATCGGCTATATAGTCTGCAACAGATGCCAATAGAACAAGCAGAGAGCTTATTTAAAGTGCCGGCAGATAAGTCTTTAATTTGGCGTACAAATTATTCGACGATGCCAAAGTTGAAGCCTGGACGTAGACCGAAGTACGTTGTGATATATTTAGGCGCATCAAGATGGACAATTCTGCAGTCGACGGGTTTGAGAGCCAAGGGAAGGCAGTTGAAGTCTACTTTCACATATCGGGATTAAAGGTATATTTTCCAATAATATTATATAAACATGTATTATTATATAGATATATAAACCTCCAACTCTCTCTCTATCTCTCTCTCTCTCTCTCTCTCATGGCAGTCTCTCCTCCCGCGCGCTGAAGGACCCCTCTTCCCCCCACAGTGGTGCGTGAGCACAACCAGCGGCGGCGGCGGCTGGTTTGTTTTGACTCACCACTGTGGGGGGATTACTACTGACGACGCTTTCAGAGCGTCACCAGCAGCAGCTATCGGAGATGCCATCGGAGAGCCTACGGCTCATCCTTGACAATATATAGTTTACCTTGCTATCAGATTTGTTAGAAATTTAATTGCTCTAAATTTATTGAGATTTTTATACCTATAAGTAAAATCTTATCCGAGGGTAATACTGAAGATAAAACAATAAAATCAATATTATTATAGAATTTATTTGATTGTAAGAAAATTAGCTTATGAGTGGAAAAGAGGAAGAAACAAAACGCGTAACAAGGAGCATTGCGAGTAAAGATACAAAATTAAAAAAATACATAGACAAATTTGAGCAATTTAAAGGTTTAGATCAAAAAGTAAGGCCATCGGAATCGGATACATCGGAAACATTTAATTCGGCAATTTCGCTTGACAATTCATTAAACTCAGACGTTTTAGATGAAACTAGAGATAGATTGAGATGATAAAAATCAAAATAGAAATACGTTAGATAATAGTGCTGCATTAATAAACAGCGAATCAAAAATGACGGCAGCCACTTTACCACTTAAAGATGCACTCAAAGTGATTCCAGAATTGGACGGGATATTCCTGTAAGCTATTTTATAGGAGGATGTAAAGAAGCCAAAGAGATGATAAATGGTGTATCGGTTAAAAATCTGGTAAAATTAATTAGAAGTAAAATAACTGACAAAGCTAAAAAGGCAGTTTATGGACAAAGTTTTGATACATTAGAAGATTTAGGAGATTATTTAAAGAGCGTTTTCGAACAAACATAATCTGTTCATCAATTACAGGGAAAACTTGGTAATGAGTATCAAAGAGAATGACACTGTTATAAAATTTGCGTATATGTTATCACGGTGCTAACTGTGCAGCTCCGCGACGGAGACGAGTCAGCGATGAGAGCTGGCCGAGCTGCACTATGATGCATAGCATGCGCTTGCATCGTAGGCGGTAGCCCAGTGCTAGAGCTCCTGGCTCGTAATCTCGGGGTCCCGGGTTTGAGCCCACCCACCATCTACTCTTTTTCGCTTTCCGACTCGTCTCCTTTGTATGTGACAATGTTAAGAGAATTTGGTAAAAGAATTTTAGATGCGGAAAAATTAATAAGTGGTGCATTTAATGACGATTTTAAGAAAGGAGTTGAAGCGAATGCATGGAATGTTTTAAGCGCGGTTTATCATCAAAAATAGAAAGACTTTTAGAAAAAACTGATGGTTTAGCTGATATTGTAAAAAAATGTGATAACAGCAGAGCGTAATTATGAAGCTCAAAAATCTTTAAGAATAGAGTCATATGTAAAGAACAAAGAGACGAAAAAATGTATGTGAAATTAGTAATAGAGTAAGACATGAAACAAGAGCATGTCGAATTCCAAAATTAAATTCAGGCAATTGTTTATGTAAACAACATAGACATATAGCTAGAAGTTGTCCTCAAAATCAAGTATAATTTAGAGGAAAATGTCAAATTTGTGATAGAATCGATCATATTGCAAAGCAATGTAGGAACTTAAATCAAAATCAGCGTAATTTAGAAAAAAGTCAAATCTGTGATGTGACTGGACCTACAGCAAAAGCTTGCAAATGTCAGATTTCAATTATGGTTTATCAAATTAGTAATAGACTAACTTATTTGCCAAACGTGCAATTATAAGGGATATAGGGCATCGAATTGCAAGGTGAATGCTAACAGATATAGCACATTTTGTAGACGAGTAGGACATTTAGACATAGAATGTAAAAGTAAGCAACATAAATCGCAAAATAGTCAGGGAAACGACAGTAGTTTCCTAAAACAGAGCACGAGGCAGAAAACCGAGTCAAAGAAGCCTCTAGAACAGGAAGAGAGCGAGTTTTTGAAGGAATTTGCAATATAAAATTAGAGGATAGAAATTCTTAATACTATATATAAATTACAAAAATCAATTTAATTAAGATTTCACATTTATGATAGATTCTGGAGCACAAAAGATTATTATTAAAATCAATTAAGTACCAGAATACATTAAAATTCATCCTACAAAAAATATCGTATTAAAAAGTATATCAGAAAATACTATTGATTCTTTAGAATTTGTAGAGTTTGAAATTTTTAATAAGTTAACAAAATTTTATGTTGTAGATGATAATTTTCAAATAACATACAGTGGAATATTAGGTTGTCAATTTCTTTTAGAAAATAGTAGTATTATGGATTTTTATTCAATTTCTTATCTAATAATAAAAATTTTCAAGAGGTATTTATTTAAATTTAGATTCAAACTTGAATTCAGATCCTGATCCATATTCAGATGTGATTTCAGTTACTAATACAGAAACAAATTTAAGTTCAAATTTAAGAGAAAGATTGGATTTATTACTTAGAGATTCAGATTCGGATTCGTTAAAAACCAGATATGATTCTTATGATGGCTATAAAATCCTCTATTATATTAAGGAGCATTTTCGTCAGTCAAATTAAGACTTTTTTTCAGTCACCATCAATGGTTCGTATCTTTCACCAATAGTTAACTTATTTAGTGACTTTTTTATAAGAAAAAAACTAAAACCTTGTGCTCATCCTCGTAGATGTTGTCCCGTCGACCTCAGGGTTGTCCTAACACCTGGACATCATCCACGAGGTCTGTGTATATAAGACGGAGGTTCGAGCATACAAGACGGAGGTCCCTGTATACAAGACGAAGGTCCCTGTATACAAGACGGAGGTCCGTTTATTCAAGACGGAGGTCCTTGAATACAAGACAGAGGTCCCTGTATACAAGACGGAGATCCGTTTATTCAAGACGGAGGTCCGTGTATTCAAGATGGAAATCCATGTATATAAGACGGAGTTTCCTGTATTCCAGACAGAGATCTTATTTGCCTACTCCTAGCCATATCCGTTTTATTAGACTCCACCTGCTTACAGTTCAATAACAAATATTATAAGCAAATACTGGGCGCACCCATAGGCTTTTCCACTAGTCCTTGGTTTGCGGACCTGATGTTAGAAAAACTAGAAACCTCTTGCCTTAATTCAATTACTGATAATACATTATATTTCCGCTATGTCGACGACTGTTTTCTAATCTTAAATAAAAACCACATAGAACAAACACTTAACATCTTCAATAATTATAACAGACACCTACCTAATTCACTCATGAGACGGAAAAAAAGAATAGCATCAACTTCTTAGACATGACCATAATCAGACGAGACAATAAACAAACCGGTATCAAAAAGACACAGCATCAAAACGATACATCAATTTCCATTCACACCATCCCACTTCACAAAAAATAGCCATTATTTATAATTTAGTAGACAAGGCGATCAAACTGTCAGACAAGATGTTCCACCTCTCGAGTGTGAAAAAGATTAAACTTTTCCTTTCGGCGAATAACTATCCATTGGACTTTATAAACAAATATATAAAAAAAAAACCCAGACCCTACAACACAACCAATATAACTCCATAGTTTTCCCTACAACAAATATACCAACCCTAAAATTAAAAGCATATTACAAAAAAAAACGGGATTTCAGTAACGAAGAAATAAATTGAACAAGTATATCAAACTAGGTAAGGACCAACTAGATGCCAACGACACACACAACGTAATTTACAAAATAGACTGTAATGACTGTGCTACGTACATAGGAATGACAACAAGAGAATTAAAACATAGAAAACGAGAATACGCACAATCCATAAAAAACAAAGATGAAAAATCTCCTCAAGCAATCCACAACATAGGCACAGGCCACACCTTTAGTATAGCAGATACGCATATACTAGACAAAACACGCAACTGTTACACACTACGATTCACTGAAATGCTAAACACACACCTACACAATCACACAATCAATAGAGCACAAGATACAAACTTCCTCCTCAACACATACAAAGACTCAATTAATATTATCAAATCACACTCCAATAATAAAAAATACCACAATAATACAATATATATGAATCCGAGACAGGGCGAAAGTGCTGCGATGGGAGTAGGCAAATAGGAGACCGAGGAGGTGGCGCACAGCCACTACTGGTAAACACATAGACACGGTTGCTACGCAATGGGAGGTCGCCCTCCTGGTTGCTGGCTACGGGCCTTGCCTCTATCCAGAGCAGCAAATCCCGGGGGCGAGTGGGCGCGTTAAGAGAGACCCCCCCCCCTGGATGCGCTCACTTGCCTACTAGTACACAAAACCGTGCTGCCTTCTTGATTATCCTGACACGCTGATATCCACTTGCCGTTCTCTCGCCTTTTTCGCGTAACACTACCCACCTACAACCTCACACACCACACACTACATACAATCACACACTCTCCCCATCTCACAATAGCATTAAATCCTTCAGTACCATATCTCGTGTCAGCTCAGCAACATCAGAGCTGACAAGAAATCCTTCTCTGGAAAACTCATTTTAATAATTTGGACTATACACAACTTTTAACAATTGGCAAGCATAGCTTTTATTATCAGACACACATAACGTAAGTTTTTTTAAAAATCAAATTATTGTACAACAGTGATTTTGTAAATAGTTTTTTATCAATAAATTTTAGTGGCCTTGAAGAGGGAGGATTAAGCCTACGAAATGTCGGCCGAGCAAACAACTAACTATTCGTAGTGATTATTTCTACACCTCAATGAAAGATTGAATAATCTTTTATTTCATTTATAACTAATCTTGTGCCATTGCAAAGACCTTCGCTTATATTTAAATTTCTTAATAGCATTACTATAGCGTCTTTTTTCAATTTAACCTTATGCTGAGGTAAACCATTAGGTGTTAACAAATTTAAAAATTCTATAGGTATTTCATTTTTCATTGTTAGTTTCTTCTGCTGAATTGTTTCCTATGTAAATTCGTTCAGGTCCACTTATTAATGACAAAATCATGTTATTAATTTCTAATACGTCACTATTTTTTGGCGCCAAAATGATTTTATCATAATGGTCACGCTTATTTTTATCGATCTTAGTTCCATATATTTCTTTAATTATGTCCCCATTTATTAACATTTCTGTGGGTAAGTAAATAATTTCATTTTATTCTTCATATTTGTTTTAAAATATTCCATCACCTATTTTCGAAAGCCATTTTTTAAATTCTGCATCTGAGTCCATTAAACGTTTATTTTCTTTCAGAGTGACTGATATAAATGCGGGCCATATATAACTTTTTTTAAGCAGTTTTCAACAATTATTGTCCTATTACAGTGTTTGACAATTGGTAATGTTTGTCGAAAATCACCTAAAACAATAATGACTTTTCCAACTAAATTTTTGTCGTTATCGCATATATCTCTAAACATACGATCACCGGCTTCAAAAGCGTGTTTAGATGTCATTATTATTTCATCCCAAATTACTAGTTGCACTAGCTTCATTTTCTGACCATAGTTACTATTTACCGTGATATTGCACGTACTTTGTTCATTAATGTTAAATGGTAACTTGAAGGTTGTATATACAGTTTTCCCATCTTCTAATAGATTTAGCCGCTATTGCAGTCCAAACAACGGTCAAGAATTTTACTTTATTCATTTGAAATCTCCGTCTCCTATGCTCGTTTCAATTCATTCAAGGCGGCGGGCCACCTCGGCCCTGGATAAACAATCTTTATTCGTTATTAATCTACATTCCGGCGACCTCCAGTTGCGTAATTTGCCAAACTACGACGTTCCGTCGATTTCACTCACACTCACACTGTGACTAGCATGTCACCGCGCCGAGGCTCGAGCGAGGGAATGCTGACGCACGCCCTGAGCACATATCCGGTCGTCTCGAAATCCTAATCACTGGTCCGGCGCCGAAACCGCTCGTGCCCGCCGGTGTAATCCCCTAGCCACGACGTGTTCGTCAACACGCCGCCGGACGGCTTACCCGACGCGGACGGGAACAGCTGCCTCGCTCTTCCGATCGTCTACCGGTGCCGACGATCGTAGCGTCCGTCGCAGTCTGCCGTCACGAGACCATGGTTTCACGCCCCAACTATAATCATTCTCTCCCGACGTACGCAAGTTCCCAGGCGTGCCCGCCTTTGCCGTGCTGGTGACTTCGCCTGAACTTCGACGCGACCACTCACACACTGTATACCGCTATACTTAACTTAACGAAACCGCTGTTCCGACTAACATACTTAAATTACATTCGGTTTTTAATCTATTCTATTCTAATACTAAGTCTTAAACTAATATAAAATAATGCACAGGTTAGAGCTAGCGATAGTCGTGACCGTGTGCCGGTCGTATAGGTCATGGTTGTGTTGTATACGAGAGCGAGGACGATAGCTTGTTAATGTACGTTTGGTTTTTATCATTGTCGTGAAACGAGAGCGATAGCTTGAAAGTCACTTTCACGATAGTTATGCCTTTCAGGGTAAAAACGATAACCCGTGTGTAAAATCTTGTCGAGTCTAAAGTCATAGTGTGAAAACGGTAGCGTCAGTGTAGTAACAGTTAACGGTAGTGTAAACGATAGTGAGAGCGATAGCTTGTCGGTAACAATTGTCGTCAAGAGTGTTCGTCAGTTAGTGAACAGTAATTACGGTATACAGTAAATTCGGCATGAGGCTTGATTTTCATTTAACACGTCGAACGACTTAGCGTTGTTAAATCAACGAAGCATGCTACCGCTGCACTCATGCTTCGCCACACTCCGCCGCCATATTGGCCACGTAGCGTATTACATATCGCGAGGTCGCGCTACTCCGCTCCACACTAACAATCAAGAAAGTTACACCTTACTCACAGTAACGCAGTAGTCTGTCGCACAGTACTCCCATACAACGGGAAGGATCCCCCAGAAAGTCCGGTGGTCGAAGGCGGAAGGTAGCGGTAGAAGCGGTGGCCAAACGGACCTGTTGCTCTGCTAATGATCCGACGCAAAAAGGGACGAGGTATCGAGCAGCGCTCGCGTCGATCCCGCTTGCGGTCAACGTTAGGTTGGGTCGCTCACCTTCCCTACTCTCACTCCCGCGTGCTCGAGCCTAGTCGATGTCGGCCGAGGCGCTACGAAGACGTCCGTACGCGCACTCGCCGACTCGTGCCGAGTCGTTGCCGCGCGCCGCGCGGCCGCTTGTAACTGGCAGCGGGATGCCATGTTACAGTATTTAAGATATAACTCTTACCAGTCCCCCCTGGACCATCAATAAATATGTGTTTATCAATTGATTTGTTATTAACTGCATTAATTACCTTGTTATAAATTCTATATTGTGCAACCGTCAAAGTTTAAATTCTTTTTTATAATTTTTCGGGGCTTTTATCATTTTGTACATCAGTTTCAATATCATTATCATTTGCAAAAGCATTTGCTTCATTTGTTTGAGATAAATTAAAATCATTTGTTGAAAAACCATGACTAACTAAAATATTATTTATTACTTTTAGAGCATACTGAGTGCCTTCTATATCATCCATTGATGGAGGATAAAATTGATTTTTATGTTTTTCAAACAATTTGCTTGCATTTACTGGATTATGGAATACGCATATGTAACTAAATAATTGCCACATTTTTAATGGAAATTTATAATTGCTTCTTCAGACGATGCTTCTTCCAAACATGTATCCCTTTCTTCTTCAGTTTCTATTAAATTTCTTGCTTTACAAAAGTCGTAATAGCTTGAATATATAACATTATTATACGTCTTTATACTTTCATATGATGTAGCTCCTTTGATATGTAACAATAATAATCTTAAATAAAAACGTTCTCTTTGTTTCGAACTCACTAAATACATTCTACTTAAAATTGGTTTGTTAAACTTTTTTCGTTTAATCCACTGATTTTTTTGTTGAAATATGTAATGTTGAGATAATTCCGTATATAAATACTGGTGTGCCTCTTCATCATGTTTGTTAAGTTCAAACCAAGCTGTTAGTTCAGTGCCTAAATTTTTCTTCAAAGCTTCTAATTCACAATTTTTTTTGTAATAAACTTTATGTTCATTTTCATCGTCAAATGGCATTCGATAAATACAACGTGAAAAGTCGTTTATCGTAAATTGTTTAAGAATTTCATATAATCTCTGTTTATCCGGTATTTCCGCAGAAATTAGGTTGTCTACCAAATCATTGATATTCAATTCATCGTTTTCATGTAAGAAAATTAACATATATATATGCATCAACCCTCTCTTTTGGAATTAAACAACATACGAATAAGCAATATATTTACCAAAAATATGTTTTTTATCTATGTCTTCTATTAGTTCTTTTATTTTTCATTAAATATTTTTACAATGATATCCGGTCTATCAATGGATTGCTCACATTTTTCAATATTATCAACGATTTCTTTCCATTTTGGAGTACACGTCATTGTAAGGAACAAGTATGGTTTACCATATGTTTGCACAAGTACCATTGAATCGATAAAATTTTGATGTATCGCTCGAGAACTTGCTGTAAAACTTGATGATAAAATAAACATTTTACCAATTTTTACATCATCATTTAATTGATTTTTAATAAAAAATGATACTATAATACTATTATATACATGTAATGACGGTGATCCGTATGCGAAAGACGGAGGTCAGTATGCGAGAGATGGTGACCCATATGCAAAAACGGATGTCCGTGTGCATTTTATTTATTTAATAAATCGTATATTAGTTATATTATTACAATTTCATAATTTCTAAGTTATGAAATTTTATATTTAGCTTTGCTATTTTACGTAATATAATGATAAGTGGATAGTTTCAATGTATACATTCATTTGTTTACATCTTCAAGTACAGGAGTGATTTGCGAGTTTCGGTATATTTTGATTAGTATGTATGGAGCTGTGTCAAAGAAAACATCACTAGTTAGTATCGAGCTTAAAGTTTAATAGTGTATAAATTGTGAAAAATTTCTGTAATGAATATTCCAAATATTTGGTAAGTAATTTATTATCTTTTCAATTTAAGTAAAACACTAATTACTTTTCGTAGACATACTTTAAATTGAGAGCTGGCATGAGCCTCTGTCAACAGTGACAGGTGAGGTTATGGATGTGTAGCAGACTCAATGAATGACTACAATGCTTTATCTATGTGACAAAAAAAGATAAATATTATTAACTGAGCTAAGTGTAATAAGTACAGTGTACTTAAATTTCTAATTTTTGTGTTTTTTTAGATTTCAGCTCATGCAACAACAAAAGAGCGGTTCAACCCAAGCCAACCGTAACTCTCACCCTATGGGCTTGAGTGAGATAGAGCTGGGTGAGCTCCAATTCGGCCTGCAGGGCTGCGTAGGATGGTCTCGGAATACGAGATTTTTAGATTTTAGATTTAATTGTTTTTATTGCTGTACATTATGTTTACATATACAATTATAGTATAATTATAAAGAAAATAAAGATAAAAATTTTGTGAAAGGGTGCTAGTGCGTATGAAGAGTGTGAAATGGAATGAGATGAAATGAGATGAGAGTGAATGTGTGTATGTTTGAGTGATGTCTATATATTTTCCAGATTCAAGAAGTAATTTTTAGCTGCTATTTTAAAGTGTGATATGGATAGTGTATTGCGAAGTTAAGATGGAAGGCTATTCCAGAGATAGGAGGCGCTGATGAAAAATGTAATAGACCTGAGCGCGACGTGGAAATCAAAATAGGCTAATATAAGTAGGTATTGAGGTGTTGAAAATTTTTCTTAGAAAACAGGCCATGAAGTATTTTCTACGTCGGGCGGTGGTAAGCCATTGCAGCTCACGCCTATAAGGGGAGATATGCTCGTCACTCCTTACACCGTAGATATAACGGATCCCCGCATTGATAAGCCTCTGCAGTTTTAAGTCAAGTTCCTGAGTCAGGTCGCAGTAAGCAAGTGATCAATAGTCAATGAGGGGAAACAGGAGTGCATGCATTAAATTTTTGCGCAATCTGAGGCTAGTGCTTTTCCGAAAAAAATAGATCCGATATATTAAAGAGTAAGCACGTTTACAAATTTGTGCAATGTGCTCTTTCGACGTAAGCTTGGAGTCAAGCACAAGCTCCAGGTTGCGCACCGATGATTCAAAGTTGATCTGAGCTCCCGCTATATTTATGTAGGTGTTAACAGTAGAAGGTAGAGCGTTTATATAGTAGGAGAATCCAAGGATAATAGCCTTGGCTTTAGTTACATTCAGTTTAAGTCTATTCAAGGTATTCAGAGATTTGATTGTGCACCAGCCACTCCAGCGCCTTCGATAAGAAACAAAGTAGAGAGATCGGACGGTAGTCTGTTGCAGTTGTTGAAGAGTTGACCTTGTTTAACCCTTTACCGTTCAAATGACCGGAATTTTACCGTCAACTTCAAACTCAGGCTCGTGCCTTTCAATTATAACCCGTGAGGAAAAATTATTGGGATACATATTCTTGTGTAGAAAAATCTAATTTGTCGAATGGAATCGTCAAATTAATCAATAAATGACCGAAAATTGGTCAGTTTTTTATTTTTAAGGTATTTTTTTAACTATGTTCACGATACTTAAGAACTTTCTAACCCATCTGGATGCGGGTCTCGAAGGTTGTACTTCAAAAATATACTATGAAATATTTTGATTTGTATGGTTAACCAATCCAAAATGACACCCTAATGCCCGAAATTTTTGCAAAATCACAGAAATACGTACTTTTGAAGTCTAGTCCAAGTTTTAGCGGGCAAAATGGCTATTTTGAGTTTTGTGATAACGGATTGGATAGAGATTAACAAGCTTAGCTCACACAATTGATTTTCAAGATGGCGGCCGTGATGAGTCAGCTAAAATAACGTATTTCCACAGCTTTATAGCCATTGTATAATTTTCAAACCTCTTTATTCAATATTATAATGAACTATTAGAATCATTAGATCTATATTCATTATTAGATTATCAAAATTTAAAAGGTAAATAAAAAATACTACCGTATTCTACGTCAAATTTTGAATCGAAATACTTCTATTCATTTTTTAGCTAGAACCCGCCGTTCTCGAGTAAAAATGATAAAAGTATCAGAAATCGAAAAACGCTCTCAAGGATGTGGAATGTGTTTACAAGGGCAATCACGCATTCTTTGCCTCTGATTTATTCGTAATTATCAGAGTTGCCCGATTCTTACCACGAGGAGGTGAACGCTTTTGAGAATCATATTTTATATATATATTTTGTAAATTTTGTATTTTTTTTCGTATATTTTTATATATATTTTTTTTAAATTTTTAATATTTTTTTTATATTTTCTATTTCTTAGTTTTTTATCTTCCATCCATTTGAGGATAAGCCGTCTTGAAGCATGTACCAAAATAATACATAGAACATGTACTGCAAAATTTCCGTTTACGAATTTTACAACCCTGATAGCCGCACAGCTTTCGAAGCAATAGTTTAGTTTCATGGAGTGATGATCCTGAATTCTTGCAAGACCTGCTTGCAAGTAATTTTTACCTACTCCCATAGCAAAATCTTTGGTACTCTATTTCACCCTCTCACCCTGATTAGCAGTATTATATACAGTCACAGCATTAATTAAGGAAGTTTGAATAAGTCGGATACATATTATCAACGTACATTTCTTAGATCATATTATCGGTTCTATTTTATTGCAACGTTGATCATATAGATCAACTCCAGCCATGAATTTATTATAAATCAAAAACGCTCATAGAAAGATAAGTTCTATCTTGTCTTTTAGACCTATTTGGCAACGTAGAACAGGGATTAGTGGTGTTGCTCCAGCTACAGTTGATAAAATAGAGAGTAGTTCGAGTCCATTACGGTTAAGGAGTTCAAACCACTATTCTGATCATGTTTCATCTCATATTTTCCTTGATCATCTTTCTTTTGAATACTATTTTGGATACCGACTCTATTTTCTCTAACTGTACCTGTAACATATAACCCATATTTTTTCAAATGAATGAGTAAATCTGGGCTCGTAAACGAAGTATCAAAATAAATGAGTAGTCGATTTCTGTTACGAAGAGACACGGTATTGAAAACTACTTACAGCATATTGACAACCACACGACTACCTAAAACACATTTTGATAATACCCCATCCGTATCAGAATTTTTCCCACAGTAAATTTCAAAATAAAAAATGTAGCCAGTGGCACTGCAGAGAGCTCACAACTTGATTCCGAACCTCACGAGCTTACCTTTTATAAACTGTTTCAAAGCTGTTCGTCCATAAAACTTTAGCATCATTTCGTCTATTGACAATGCCGTTGAAGAAATGCATTAACGCAACAAATTTTTTCTAAATATATCTGTCATTTTTCTGACGCGATAGATCCTATCAGTATTGTTTCTCTCTTCAGACTTATGAAATTTAATTTTTGACTCGATCTGTTCAAATGTTCTACGTGCCATTGCCGATACTATCGGTTCAGCTCTCAAATGTGGGTCTATAGACCAATAATCTCTCTGAGATAGTCTTTTATTGTATGTGGTAAATATAATAATACCAATGAATACATCAAGTTCAGTCCTTGACATTACACAACCATTTATTTTTGTGCATTCAATGATGTAATCCTTCAGTTCGAGAGTTCAGAAGCATTCAAATAAATTTGTTGGAGTACCTTTCAATATGCTTTCATTATCTGACTTTCTGAGAAATATCTCATTTGTTAAAGTCCTATTATGCTTATGTTCTCCATCGAACCACTTGTACTAGTGATCATTCTCTAATTTCTTTTGCAAACTGCTGAAACTCTTGTAAATATCATTGTAAGAATGGACAATAAACGTGGATATAGAATCGTGTACTTGCCCCGAGTCTGAAATGCCTTCTGAAGAATCTTCAGAATTTCCATTCATTGAAATATCTGAATCAGATTCACCAGAATCATCAGTATTTGGTATAATATTAACATTGATTAATTCTTCACGTTTGTCATACTCAATGGCCCCTTTAGGAGATGGGTTCAAATGACTGGGTCTTTCTGAATCTATAGAATTGCTATTCCCTTATCTACAATTTGATTTTCATTCAGGAATTGTGCCTTATGTACAAATCTAGTTGCAATGTTTTTAGATAACCAAATTATGCGAATTCAAGCAGTTATCAAAACCAATGTAATCAAAAGCTATCTAAATGATTTCATGACCAAATATTTTCCAGTGATCGACTTTCACAAACGTAAAAAAGATTGCGATTCGGAAAAAAATTGTATCACGATTACGCCGATAAGATTACCTTTCAGGGACTGTGCGATATATACAAACTTTTTTGAGGATAAACTTATAAAACTAACATTGTCATTATAGCTACTAAAATAATTTCGTGACCAGATGTTCTCCAATCACGACAATCAGATGGTTCGCGAATATAATATAAAATTTATATGAAAACTACGGTCTTCAATAACATCTACCTTCTTGCAGTGAAAATCGGAAAACTGTAATCAAGAACGCGTGATAGCAAAGTTTGGAAATGAATTGTCGATTTCTGATACTTAGATAATTTTTTACTCGACAACGGCGGCTCTAATCGAGAAAATGAATGAAAGTATTTTGATTTAAAATTCCACGTATAATACCGTAGTATTTTTATTTTACCGAAATCACTATTTTTGAGTTTCCGGTCATCCATATTGGATCCGCCATTTTGAATTTTGATAATCAAATAATGATTATAGATTTAATACTGAAAGTTCATTATAATATTAAATAAAGAGGTTTGAAAATTATACAGTGGCTATAAAGCTGTGGAAATACGTTATTTTTGCTGACTCATCACGGCCGCCATCTTGAAAATCAATTGTGTGAGCTAAGCTTGTTAATCTCTATCCAATCCGTTATCACAAAACTCAAAATAGCCATTTTGCCCGCTACGTATTTCTGTGATTTTGCAAAAATTTCGGGCATTTGGGTGTCATTGTGAAGAGCGACTGGCGCCCTTATTTGTATAATAGAACTAATGAATATTGTAAAATAAATGTATAGTATTACTACGTTAATCATCGAATATTGTTTCTTGCCCTCGAATCCCTTTTATCCCACAGATCAAACCACACTTATGCATGTACGGGAAAAAGCATGTCATAATATATATATATATATTATGACGCATATTCCGCCAATGCCTCGGAATATGCGCGCTGCATTCTGGCAGACTTTAACATACGTTTTTATAGGTGGCGAGAAAAGAAATCAATTAAGTGATTAAAAGTAAAATGATTTAATAAATGGCGTCTTTGATATATTTACACTAGTTACAATATACTATAATTACATGAGTTGGGCGCCAGCTACTTTTGTAGCACGAATACAATTGAATAAATACAAGATTTGCTTCGCGCGCGGTATCACACAATAATCAAGTGCAACTTACAATTCGGATGCTGTCCCCTTCCGAAGGTGGCTTGTGGGCTCTCGGGATATCACACCAGGCTTCGATATAAACTATACACGAGATGCTGTCGAGGGTGTCGCAGACGAAGTGAATCGGAACGTTATTTCCGAGCAGAGTCCTGAATACGAAGTTTTCACAATTATCCGGAAACAAAGAGTCGAGTGCGAAGTACTGGTTAGACGAATACTAATTAGGCGAGTGATCTCAACGCTAACCGGGAACAAAGTGATCGAGGCTATGGGAATTCGGCAGCGGCGTAGTCCGACTGCGTAGTTCCCATAACAGCCGTCGAGACGCTGAGAGGGCCAGTCACGTGACGGGGAAGGGACTGTAGGTATGGGAGTGAGAGAGAGCGAATGAGAGCGGGCATGCTGCTACAGCATGACCTACGACACGTAGTGCGGTGCGCGTGTACCGGTGCGGTTTCCTCTTGGTGCCGTGGAAATACGACCAGTCAGCTGTTCCTGCTGCGAGTGCCGTGAGTTGGCCGTCCCATCTTCTCCTCGACGTTCCTGGACACAGTGTGCAAGGATGCTGGTGGAACTTGTGATCGGATAAGTACATACATAGGTTATGATACCTATGTATGTTGACTGTATGCCTCTGACAGTTTCTATGTAGTCTATTTTGCTTCTAGGCTGTCTGGTGTCTGCTGTTCCCTTCTCCTGTCAGGACATCCAGTGAAGCAACATACTTCGATGGTGACTCCTTGAGCGATAGCAGGTACGTTTAATTCCTTCTGTGGATCGTAGTGAGTCTGTACTAATGTTCTCTTCTTTACAGGAGCTGCCTAGGAGTCGAGGTAAGACATTCTGTGTCGTTGCACTGCACTAAGTATTTCTCTCTCTTTTGGTGAGTGACTAATATCTCTTCCTATTTACAGGGGACTAGGTTGGAGTATGACTGGCCTCCCAACATCTCAACGCCTGCCAGGGCATTGAAGAAGGAAGGTATAAGGGGGATATGGGTAGAGCGTAGGGTAGTATGTGAGGGGATAGGGTAGCTTAGGCAGATATATCTTAGTTAGGTAGGATTTAGCATGTGAGGGGTTAGGTGTTGGGGGGGTTGTAACGCATTGGCTGCATAGAGCCTTTCCTCAATCTATGCACTCTGTTCGCTAGTTAGGTTTTCTATCTCAGCATGAGCAGGACTGGTGCTTGCACCATTGCATCCTGCTGTGCTATGTAACACACACAAAGTGTGGCGTTACAATATACATCCTGATAAAATATATATTATCAACGTGACAACGACAGTACATGCGTTCAAGACTCACCACATCTTTAAAAATAAATAAAATTTAAATTCAGTACTCTAACTCTACTAATCGTGCCTAAATCTATCGCTAGGATTTTTTGCACCGATTAACACCGGTTTGATTATCTCTCTCTATTATATATATATATCTACAGTTAGAACCGATTCATACGAGAGGGGTCTGGTACTCTATTTCTTGAGTCTGAACAAATGCTATAAATATAGATAGATAGGTAGATAGATTAAAGCTTTATTTTCACAGTAGAAAAAATAAAATATACGTATACATACAAGTTAGTCAGTCGAATAGTCAGTATTCACATAGCTGATTACCACAACAGTCAGATCACAGTTCATACATTGTCTGTATATGTCAACACATACATTGCACGTATATGTCAACTTGTATACTTCATGTTTCCTTATATCAACATTACATTTACTCTATCGCGTCATTCATAAATCATAGTCCATAGAAACTATACAATACAAAGAATCAGGTACATAATTAGCATCACAATATCACAGTTTGTCTGGCGACTGATATCCACTCATCGCCCGCTTAAACCCAGCCAGAGAAGGTAAAGTTCGCATATCCTGCGGAAAGGAGTTCCACAGACGCGTAAGGTACGGCGGCTGCCCCATGCAATAAGCTTTATAAACTGACACCGCCGCAAAGTACGCCCTTCGTTCCTTAGTATACAACCAGCCCAGTTTCTTCCTATAGAAAGTAATATGCTCGCGCCTCCTAGCACCACATATATAGAGTACACATGCATTTTGCAATCTTTGTAGTCGTGTCTGGAGCTCTCTGGACATATCAAGGTACACTACACAGCAGCTGCACTGCAGCACTGCCAGCTGCTTACGTAACGCCTGAGTGGCACAAGATCAAAAAGACCTTGATCCATAGAGGGCTCTGTTAACCTTTCTGCTAACTGCATCAACCTGCGGTTTCCATGTTAATTTAGAATCCATGACCACACCAAGGTTAGTTACTCTGTCGACGAATAGAACCAAGATGCCGTCCGCACCTCAATACCAGGCAAGTTCAACTTTTGCAGTTGATTAATATTGTGGTCCGACCCAAACATTATAGTTTTAGTCTTGCTAGTATTAAGGGGACAAACCACCTTTGAATCTTCAAAAAATCGAATTTTTTTTATTCCTTATTCTTATAGGAAATTTTCCGTAGAATACGATTCTGAAGTCAAATTTTTCAAAAAAAAATTTGTTGGTAAAGTTTTAAGCAAAATTTGTATACCACCTTTTTTACTGAATATCAATAAAATTTGTTTTTTTTTCGATTTTATATTTCTCTTATATTTTTTCTTTTTTAAGACCAAGTGTGAAATAAATTTTGTTAAATAATATAAAAATAAGCCATTTTTACCATTACATAGATATATGTTATTGTTTATAATGATTTATAACACAGTTGTTTATATATAATTTTATTCGATTTTAAAACATATTATGAATGTTCAAACACTGACAATTTTATGTAAACGTGATATTGGAACTCGCTTGCAGGTGAGATCGAAAGAGTTGCCGAACTACCTTCACGTAGCTCAAATTCTACTATGTTCACAAAGCTTATTGGTATGTGTTGATAAACACAGCTGATATTTACATGCTGATTATTGGTATATAAACACCGCTGATATTTACATACTGATATTGCTAAAAAAAATGTTAAATTATACGATATTTGTTTGTTTTAAAGGTGACAATTTTAAACAAATCCGTTTTTAAAATTCATTTGTGTATTTTTTTTTTCTTGACAATTTCTGTTTGTGTGTGTGTGTAGTGCAGCAAAATTTGTGCAAAATGTCTTCGAGGGATAAGAAGGGAAGACTTCAAAGTACTCATCCTGACAGTAAGTATTCTCGAGGGAGACCTAAGAAGAAACCAAGAGAATTTTTGACGAAGAATGAAAATCAATCAAACAGACCAAGACCCTCTACCAGTGCAAAAAACTTAAAAGTGCAACAGTGGTCAAAGACTCTATTAGTGATACAAGAAATAGAATTATTGACATCAGTATTCTATTCCCTGCACTTCAGGACATTTTAGCATGCAATAAGTGCAACGGTAAAGTGACATTTAGTGAATCTGGTGTACAAGGCTTCGGGTTCAAAGTTGATATTGTGTGTGTAAAGTGTAAGCAGATTGCTTCAATCAATTTAAGTGAAGAAGTTGGACCAAGACTGGCTTGCTGGTTGTCAAGATTGGTGTATATATAGCTGTGACCTGTTTCAATGATGGACGCACAGGATTTCTGAATATTATAAGTTTAACGATGCCAGACTCTTTCATGCAGAAAGAAAAACATTATACAGTACCGTAGAGGCCCGGACTATCAGATGAAGAACATGAGAAGGAATCCTAGATGAATCATATGCAGCAGGAGCCCACTAAGGTATTTATTATAAATCTTGATTTTAAGTAATGATTATATTTTTATTGCTACTAATTTGTATTTATTATACAAATTAGTACATCAATTATACAAATTAGTACATCAATTATACAAATTAGTACACAAATACAATCTAGTTCCTAAATTATATTTATTCCCTTTAAAATGTAAATTTTTTATTTTATTCTTTGCAGAGCTGGCATGAGCCGTCTCTGTCAAAAGTGACAGGTGATGTTATGGATGTGTAGCAGACTCAATAAATGACTACAATGCTTTGTCTATGTGACCAAAAAAAGATAAGTATTATTAACTGAGTTAAGTGTGATAAGTGCAGTGTACTTAAATTTCTAATTTTTGTGTTTTTTTCTGATTTCAGCTCATGCAACAACAAAAGAGCAGTTCAACCCAAGCCAACAGTGGAATATTGGTGCCAACTGGAGGATACGCTTATCCAATGCATTAGAAAGAGGTGATAAGATCCTGAACATATTAGGTAAGTATTATTTATAGCTAATATAATTGAAATCTTAATTGTTAAATATCTCATAATATTGTTTTTCTGAATTTTCGCATACTGTCCGTAGGATTCCAAGGAAACGCATGGTTGATTCAACACCAATAAAAGTGATAAAATTATTGCAAAATAGGTGTAATATTGCAATTATTTAAACAAAAATATACTTCTATTAGCTCAAATAAATTTCCTCCGTTTATACTGAATGTACACGTATAAAGAGTATCTCCACAAAATTTTAGTCCAATCCAACCATGGGTACACTTTGAATCTTACGGACACTGAAAAAAGTCATCGAAACTAGTCTGCTTTGCCAGGGAGGCATATCAAGTTGAAATATAATAAAAATTTAGATATTTAATGTTTATTGTAAGTACTTTTATAGGAAAAGACTCTTTTTCAATTATATTTTAAAATTAAAATCTAATATCTAATTTTTTGTTTCAGATTTTAAAGGTGGTTTGTCCCCTTAATAAGCAAATCATTATCAGAGCCCCACCCCGACACAGCTCGCTCCACAGCCGACAGACGATCTATACCGACACGAAGATTGTCTCTCGTACATTGAGTGTAGGTTTATAAATCGTCCAGAAAAGATTCCACTGGATAATGAAGCATTGTACAAACCCACAATATGGCCAAGAACTGGTAGAGACTTTGCGATGCCGCTTTGGGATATCCCATCCTTACTCTTTGCTTGCAACGAGAAATGAGCGACTGCCAGCACAACATCCGAGAAAGTAACTAAACAAAAAGTAAAGCCACACTCGCTGGCCTCCATTAAGATAGCACCCAGATCTGTCTCACGCCTGAGCTCGGATATGGTTACACCAGCGAAGTGAGTGTTCAACTAATCCGGGATAAAATCGTGTGAGTCATTCTTGGCTTTCGAAATAAGATCAAGATTACAAAATTCACTCCATATGTTTTTATTATTATCTAGTGCATCGAAAATTCTGTATAAAATTCTGTATTTGTATAAAAGTCTCTCGCGCATGGGCAGTACGTTCTTCAACTTCAGCCAGGAAAGACTGATATTTCTTCCACAGGTCGACTCGTCGTTGTGTGTCCCGTCGAGCTTGTTTGTGTCGTCTTTTTATTGCATCTCTTTGGTCATATAGATCTTCAAGTTCGGCGTCTACCCAAAGAAGAAGAGGGCTTTTCTTCGGTTTAAATTCTTTCAATACAAGCTGCAGTTGAGCAAGCTGGTCGATAGCACTCATGATGTTTTGACTAAGATATTCGAGTCGAGTGTCAATTCAGCTGTCTGGACAATTCACTGCCGACCATTCAGAAGAAGCAAGGAGGGATAGAAGTTCCCCCGTGTTAATCGACTTGAAATCCCTGTATGTAAAACTATTGAGAGTAGGGGGTTCTATAGTTTAAAAGTTAATCTCAACATCAATAATATTGCGCTTGATTGGGAACGTTGCCAGCGAATTGTTTGCATTCAGCACTACATTCTCATCGTCAGTAAAGTTTATATCAATCCACGTGTGCGAATCTCTGACATGGTGCGTCGCACCATGATTCATTAATTTTAAATTCATTTCACAAGCGAGTTCACGGATAAACTCAGCATCATGTGAGGTCGATAACATGTTAGCGTTTAGATTTCCCATCACTATTCTGCAATCGTATTCTAAGGAATAGTTACGCAAATTATTACTAAAGTCTGAAATTTCGAGAGAGATATCTGGTGGACGGTAGATTACGGCAATGAATATCGGCGGCATGGTACCCTGTTGAACGCTACACATTAAGTATTCCGGAATACCTGGTTTTCCTTCAACCTGTGCAGGTGATAAACACAGTAGTGCAGCTTTGTAGTTATTCCGGACATACACAGTCACTCCACCACCACGCTTATTTCTATCCTGCCTCATAATTTAAAACCCATCTATCCGAACGAATACGTCATCGACATCATGCTCGAATCGCGTTTCAGCCCGAAAATGTGATAGAAGAATCGATCAATATCCAGGAATTGATGGAACATACCTATATGTGCATAAAAGGGAGGTAGCATTAAGGATTCCCACTCTTAACCCGTCACACTCTGCTCCTGTCACACTTTTCTGATTCAGTCCCAGATCATTACCTAGTCATTTTTTCTTAGTCACTGTCTGAGACTCTGCACTCGCTGCGGCTGCAACTTTCGCATTACCGCTATGTACTGTTGTCAAGTTATGCAGACCTTTACACAGTTATCGCATGCAAGTCTGCTGCAGGTTTAAACGAATGCGTCAATTCTCCATCCCGCATTTTAACCACGAAACGAACGCCTCTATGCCAAACGTATTTAAAACCAAGATTGCGAGCTAAACTTTTGAGACTATTAAATTGCCCGAATAAATCTTTACTTAACATTTCATTTATCAAGATTTTACTTTCTATCAGGTTATTACTCGTTTCCAAAGGCAAATGCGAGACGTTTATGTGCCGCATATTAAGACAAGTTATTCTATGCTTCCCTCGCATTATGTCCTTCAAAATAGGGCCGCTCAAAAGACGAATCACCCATAATGGTAATGGGCGCTTACAGTTATCGTTTAATTTCGAATTTTCACGGAGGAACCTAGTAGATACTATGCTATCTCTTGTAATGGACGGCAGAATAGTGCTGAGAACTGCGTGGGCCACGTTTCCACGCTCTTGCTCAGAAAATGTTAAAAATAATAATTTCCGTAGTAGTCTCACCACTGATCAACCGATACGTTGAAGAGGGTCGTTCGCCAGCCGAGTGATCACGATCCCTCCCATAACAATTACGACTTCTTGTGCGACATCAACTTTTACAGACCTTAAAATCGTCTGTATTAGTTGGCGTAGAAGCGCCCACTCTACCATTCGCTTCAACAGACTCGATGTTTCTAAGCCGAACGAAAACTCGTGATACATCGGCCTCACAATTATTATTATCATTTTTGTTTTTGTTATATGGATTATTATTGTTATTATTATTATTCTTATCACTACCGTTGCCGTTACTAAAATGACTAGGACTACGATCATCATATCCAGATCGACAAAAGTTTCAACTTTAAGCATTACTCGCGTATACTCATCGAGATTTTCTTTAAAAATTTTATTCTCCTGTGAGAGCATAAAGCGATCATCTTGCAGTTCATCCAACTTAGAATTCTGCTTAACAATTTTCTCTTTAAGTGAAGAAATCCTATTCACCAGTCTATCAATCATCGCCGATGCCGCTGGAACAGGGTCTAATCTCTGGCTGCTGGCATCAAGCCTCCCCACAAGAAGAGTTTTGAGATCATATATTGCTCTCCCCAGGAGATCAAACTGGTTGGAAAATAGGTCAAGCATAGAAGATGGAAGTGAACAATAATGAAGCGCACTCATATCCACCGGTGAACTAATCTTAGTTCACTATCTAGTACCAATTTCGCTAATATCGACTGCCGGCGTCGAAGCAGAAAAATGTTCCCTACAGGAAATATTGACGTTTGTAATATTATGAAATCAGAGAAGTAATAGGTTCGATTCCCGGTGAAGTCACTAGATTTTTTTTCGAGTTGTTTTCAACAGGAAACGTACTCAAGACACCGGCTGTTTCAAGGTAGGTTTTTCTCCGGAATTTTCTTTCACTCTGATCCCTGATTTTCTCTGCCTCATGACGTAAGCTGGGCAAATGCGAAACAGTGGTAGGGACACTTTGTAGGTAAGGTAGAAACGCAGGTAGCCAACCCGATGCATTAAGCAGGGAGCGCCGGCCTTATCGACGAGGAGTTGGTCTTTGAAATACGAGACCTTATCCGGGGCAATTACACTGAGAGACGGAGTCGATTCTCCTGCGGGGACAGAGAGTGTTGGTTTAACCAGCAAGGTGCGCGTCTGAAACATATTCTCACCGGAGAAGGAGGTTTCCCTACCTTATGTTCTTTCCTCCTCAGGGAGGAAAGAACATAAGGTAGGGAAATTACAAGGAAGGGGAATAAGGAAATAGGATCGAGCAAAACTTCCAAACAGAGATGGTGGAAGGATTTGACACCTGGGCCGGAAGACTGCGCCGGAGATGAAAGACAAAAAAATATTATGAAATTGTTACATAATTTTAATAAAACTGAGTAATTGTTAACATTGCTCTATATAAATCGCCAGTTACTCGTGCACATACATAGCGCAGTCGGTAAGCTCCAAATTTGAAATTCGTTATTGCGGTAGTATAAGTATTCCTTTAATTATTTTTTTTACGGAATATTTTTTTACAAAAGAGCGAATTTACGAAAATAGCCCATTACATGATATTGTAATGTCCCACGTTTATAATGCGTATATGTATGGCGCCTGTGCGATAGTATTCATGTGCACGCACAGACGACGATACCGAGACCGATTGCGACATAGTAAAATCGATTGCCGAAAATCGGAGCGGTGCTTGACCTGCGAGTCAGCACTGCTCGCGCGCGGTTGATTGCAAAACCGGGATGCGCGTGTCCTCGTGGTGGCGGATGCTGATTGGTCGCGTAGTGCCTTTTCAGTGGAATCAGGCCAACTGCTTGCATCGTCACTGAGGAATTAAAAACCACGGAGCCGATCCACGCAGCGCCTTTTTACGTAAACTCTTCCTACTAACAACTAAACCTAGCGATTGAATACGAGTGCTGTATTCTTGCTCGCATCGCTTATTGAGTGCTTAGAAACCACTCAAACTCTGTGAGTAAAGTACAGTATAACTCTTCGTCACTAAACATGAGACGGAGTTAGTACAGTCATAGTGAAGGACCGCCGTGTGAATCTCCGGCGAAAGCTAGTGAAGATACCTTCATCTGTGCAGTAGACCAACTTTATTAAATATTGCCACGAAACTTCGTGTAAATATAAGTCCAATCAACATCCGCCGTACCGACGAAGGAATTTATTAACATCCAGCGTGCGGTCGATAAGATATTAATTGTAAGTCGCCTAGTATAATCATCTAGAAAAATAATATTCTAACAACATCTTAGTTAAGTCAAGTGAACATCTAAACCTGTAACATAACAACTATGTGTGAAATCAAGTGCTCCGTTCCTAAGCCAATAAAACAATCCATAACGATCTAAATAAATCTTGTGTTCAATTATTCTAAAATAATAAAAATCAATAATACATCAAAAACCCTAATAAACCCGAGTACCGGACTAAGCAGAACAATCGCTGTCAAGGTAAGAGACACTGGGACAACAGTAGCAGAAGCGGACAGGCAAGCGTCCGCGCGTAAGTAAAAGCGGACTCGACATCGTCCGCGTAAATGTACAGAGCGGACAGACTACCGTCCGCATACGAGAGAGTGTCCAAGCAAGTCCCACCGCCGTGGCAATCACGCGCGTCCCCCAGCCTCTTTAGGTTATTAGATTATTAGATTCATATCTCTATTCATATCCCAGCCTCTTTAGGTTATTAGATTATTAGATTCATATCTCTAGTAACATAAGGCTCACGAGCCGACGGTTAGTTTCTACTAAATTAAATAATTATTTGTACGAACTGCGCAGCCCGCATTTAACCCTAAATACAGTCTTTACAATATCAGTAATTTGTGAATAACTTTTTAACAAAGCAGTTTTTCACAAAACCAGTTTCATTACCGCATTTTACTTGAAAGTTCCTATAAAAATCATACACGAGAAGTAGAAAAATAGTGTTTGTAATGACAATGTGCATAACTTAGCAAATACATTTTTTTCAAAGACAAATGATTGCAGAAGAATATTCTGCGTGCAATTTTCATTAAGAAAACCTAATAAAAACATCAATTTCTTTTCAAGATTTCACTTAGGCTTGACTCTTGACTTCTTGTTTAGGATGACACGTATAATATATATAGTCATGCTGGCTTTAACTATTTGCCTGCTCTGGCCTCAGCAATCGGTGAACGATCGTCGTATATGGATAATTATAGAAAATTTGAAAAAAAAAAAATATATATATATATATATATATATATATATATATATATATATATATATATATATATATATATATATAGAGGGATAAGGGTGCCTGTAATGCGAACTTTATTATGTATGATTTTAACAATAAATGAATAAATAAATATTTTATCTGTAAAGTTATTCCTACGGAATATTTTACGCAGAAGAATTACTTTTTATTGACAAAAAGTAATCGTTAATATGTAATTTTTTTTTAATCATAGAATATAGTATTTTTCCATATTATGAGCCGTTTTAAGAACGACATATATGAAATTTAGTACAATGTACTAAAAAAGTACAAGTTGCTGAGATATTACTTTAATTTCTAGCTCGTTGAACGACTTCAAGAAGAAAAGAGACTAGAACAGATCAAACGGAAAGAAAGGAATGAAGCATATTTATTTATGACAGTAAATGTTTTGTTTGAAGACAGCTTTAATGGACATCAAGGAAATGATCTGTACGACCAAGAAAAAGCACTATATAGGGTGTTTAGGGTGCGTAAGCAGGCTACACTCTTAGAATTTCTTGAAATACTCAGCGAGAATTTGGTAAGTAAACTTATTTCTCATCCAATTAATATTTTTTTATATGGGAAGAAGCGTGTATTTGCAAAACTTAATTAATGTGAAAGGAGCGTAAATTAGGTGATCTACGCATTGCTTGCATTTTTGCCTATTTTGATTGATATTTAATTACTCATTAAAAATATTTTTCTTTCGAAAAATGTGCTCACCTAATTAATAAAAGTATCGTTAAAGTCATTATGTATGTTTTTATCATCGAATCTGTAAGTTAAACCTTAATTTTGGTAAAAGTAAGAGTTTGATCACAGTTTGGGTTTTGGCGCTCATATGACTAATGAAGATAGCTTTTTATAGAAACAATGTATCTATATAAGTTTTAGAGTTGGCCTAGCTAGCCTATTATGATCGCTTTAAATAACTTAATAACATGATAATATACCAAAGAGTCTCTACACGAAAAGCTGCTTGACGGCGTAAATCGTAAAGGGCACGTACGGGACGTATACCGGCGAAAATAGCAGGCGTACATGAAATTGCATTAAAATTGTTGTGCTAGTGAGTGAGACTTAATAACTGCTGCAACTGTACGACAGCGTACGTCAGTTGACCATTGTGGCAACATTTTAGGAACAATAATTGGTGGCACGGTCGACGGCCGTCGAAAGTTCAAAACAGTTACTAGTCGAGTGGTATAGCGAGGGTCGAAGCAAGTGGTATGTACATGCCCTGAACCGTTAGCTAGGATATATAGTGTCTATATATACACTGCCGTCCGTTTAGAGAGGGAATTTTCGACTGCAAGTGCGAGAGAGACGACCATACATATATAGAAAGTAATATCAATTTTGGAGTTCATTATATGTAAAGTCTTACTCTCGCAGGTTTTCGATATTTTGTCTTTAAGCACGAATTAATGAGTAAATGTTAATAACAACGATTGCGTCAGTTGATAGACTGACGAATGATTAGAATATTCAGATCAGAAAGAAGTTCTGCTACCTGTTCAATTTGTCGACAATGCAACAGCAATGCTTCAGAATGAAATCAAATTTTTCGTCGTTAGTGACGGCCATTTATATAGATACCAGCAAGAATCGTTGAAGATATCAGAAAAAAACGAGTAATTGAGCCGTATAAGAAAATACAGATAGAAGTGTGTGAATATATAAAAAAATTATGTGAATTTCAATGATACGTGCTCTACTCGTTATTTTGAGCCGGTAAATCAAAACTTCTCTAACTTGAATGCGACAGATATCTGTCCACAAACAAGTAGTGGGAATCAGAACAGCATATATCGAATACCACCGTGCGGGCTAAATTTATTATTTACTGGTGATCCCTACCAAATCAGACGCAAATCAACAGACAGTCTAAGTCCTCTGTAAACAACTACTTACATACGTCTGCAACGGTAAAAGAAAAATGTAGCCCACTGACATTGGCGACAAAATCCAAAAATGGAATTGGAAATACGTAGTTCAACCAAAGGAAAACTTAGAAGAGTTTAGTTTAGTGCGTTGACAGCCACTACGGCAATCTCTTTTGGTATGTTCCAATCTCTGATGCCTTTGAAGAACTGAATGTCAGTGATCACGTCCATGCTTGGCTGACTGGGTATAACAACAGCGTGTGCGTGTGTCAAACAACAAAATGAGAGAGAGAGAGACTGACTGTTAGAAATCGATCGTTGAGTGTATATATATATGCGGTGCACAGAGTAGCGACATCTGTGAGGTAAACTTTTTAACTGCTGAAATCTATGATCACTTGACGTGAAGCATCAATTTCCAAAATATTAGGTGTTGCATCCGCGAGCATTTTCTAAAATGCAAATTCCGCTAAAACTCGATCAGCCTTGCGTCTGTTGCTTTGCTTGTTCCCGTAGACTAGATCATGCTGACGACATGCCTCGTCCAGTGGATTGATGCCGACTTTACCACGCTCGATACGTTCCGCTAGTTTTGTACCTGGACTACAGAACCTGTAGCCGGGTACGTGCATTTCAAACGGTAGCAGATTCATCAACTCATCCAAAGCACTGTTTTTCTCACTCACTCGTTCTTGCTCTATTTCTTCTTCTTTGACTTCTTGGTCGGTGACTTTGGATTCTTCTCACGGCTGAACTTGCCGCTCATTCATCTCCATGATGTAACTTCTGCAGCGTTTGCGTTAACTTTTTTTTTAACTACCTTGAGTGGTCGTTGTTTCTTGTTTTCGCTTCTGTACTTGCACTTGCTGTGCTATACGCTTGTCGTTGTCGTCGTCGTCATCGTCGTCGTTGCGTCTATCTGTAACAACGACGTTTGCACGACTGGTGGTAGCAACAGCAGAGTTGCGACGTGGAGTTCCAAATTGACGAGCAATATTATCTAGTATATCATTTTGCGATGGCTCGAGACCTCTGGCACCACACCTAGCGGTAGCGGTGTAGAATTACCGATTGGGTTAACACCTGTTGTATCGTTTACTATGTTTTTCCAAACACGCTTGTTATCGATGTATTTGGGCGGTACAAAGGATTCGCGAAGAGCAACGGCAAATTGTCTATGTCCAGGTGGTGGTCAACATTTTCTACTTGTCACAGCATCGTTTATTAGGTCGACAATGTTAGCATGGTTTATATGCACACCACCTATTGTCACGTCACCATTTGCATTCCAGGCGATATTATCACTTACTCGTAAGTTACGCAATACTTTGCCAGCATTACGTCTGTATTTTGTAGGGTCACTCTCTATAATACTCGCATCGATCCGGTCTTCTTCTTCAACTCGTCCTGGATTCTCGACATCAGCAACTTCATAATCATCATCATCATAATTTTCGTCCTCACTATTGGTTTTCATTTGACGCTGCTCCTTATTAACCGTTTTTCTTACCTTATTGTAGCTATCGGCATCCTTGAAATGAAGATAACGTTGCAGTACGGAACGATATTGACTCCATTTTTCGTGCTTACTTTTGCAGGTAGACGAATTCAGTATGTTAAGTATATGAATAGGAGATTTGGTGTGATCAAGGAAGAGGAGGGGCAGAAGTAAAATTCAAGAAATCACAAAAAGTCTTAATATAGATGAAATATATAGTTTTTATTTGAAAAAAATTTTAATGTACATAAACAGTTCTTCTAATTTTTTTACAAGTACTGACGTAGTTATTTTACCAGCTCTTTCGATTCTCAATCTAAGCCGTTCTTGATCGCGACCTATTTGCTCCGATTTATCCACGACGAGCTATTTTGTACGCATAGATTCACGTATGCATTAGATGAATTGTGGTTAAATTTTTGTTTTGAAAGCGTACATGCTTTTCCATACTGAATTTTTATCAGAATATTTTTTTTGTCCTGTTAAGTCGTAGTAATTTAATGCCGTTATTTTTAATCCCCTTATAATTAAGGATATTTGTAGCTTGTTAGCCTGTTCAGTAAAATTATTAAACAATTTTGTATCCTTAGCTAGAGCACTGGATACCCGAAAAGGTAAACAAATTTGAAAATCCTAAGATGGCCACTATCTTCTCACTGTAGCGTGTCTTGACAGGTTTGAGGGCTGTCACCGTGTAGTAGCAGTCAAGCTCCAATTCAGAAACCTTCTTCGTAGGAAGGTATCATGCACTAGCGATCTTATTCAGAGCCTCTAAGTCCATCTGAGAAAACACCATCATATAATTTAATATATAAATTTAAAGAATTCTTTAATAATAATAAAAATAATGATAAACATACGTACTTTTTACGGAGAGAACGATAAAGAAATAACAAAATGGTGGTAGTACTTCGTCTTTTCCCAGTAGAACTTATTATACTCGTCGAACTAGAACGGCATCTTATATACACCTCGCAGATCTTTCCACCTCTACTGCGACAACCACCACCACCATCACCTCCTCCATTCCAAGAATGATGATGTCAGCATCACTGAAAACGTTTAATCAGGTTAGGATAACTATTCTCCAACCACCTTAGTAATGCTGGGGATACACAACCAATAATATTCTCACCTTTTACCACCACCATCTGTAAGTGCCAGCTCGTCGTCCAATCACCGCAATGAAGGTAGGACTGTAGCCCCATGACTTTTATCTAATTCCACGAATTTTCGTTTGGCGTATACTGGCTTGCATGTCTTTGTCTCATTTTGCGTCATTACGTCATGAAATATCATTCGACGTATAGCGGAATTCATTGAAACTATTTCCGTTTGTGGTGAAATAATCAACTCTCGAATCGAAATTAATTTGTTGACTGTTGGCATAATTCAGACGGATTCCTTTAACTTTGCACACACACTCCCCTCCACCGTCCGGTTTTTAACATTTCTACGCATAAAACTTTGGACCGCCGGACGAAAAGGTTGATATGTAAGCACCGGACCCTTGTCTGCTAGTTCATCCATCAAAGTACCCAGTGTTTTGCCTATCGGTAAATTGTACCCCCCCTCTTTGACCCGTGCAAACGTAGAAAACTGAATCGGTGTCGTAGTAAAGGGCTCGAGGACCCAAGGCATGTAGATATTCAAACAATTTGGGATGTGTTTGTGTCGTTGTAAATGCTGCAAGAACTGCACTACTTACTGGCGATGATTTCAACGAAGATGTCAGAGCTTCATCTCTGTAGCACCAATTCACGTAGAGTGTGTCGTCATTGACGGGTAGTATACCGATAACCTTTATCTCCGCACTGGTGAGTAAAGTCATTAAAGTCTCTACATTCTTCACCACCACTGTTTTTGTCAAATCTTCGCGTTGACCGAACTTTCCCACAGAGAATTCAGACTCAATTTTGCAACAGATCATCCTTATTTAATTATATGCCCTCATCAGATTCTAAGTCTCTGACGTATTGCTTCTTCTCCTCTTCTGTCTCACAGCCTGGTGGGGATCCCGATGCCATGACTTTTTGGGTAAAAAACTCATTGATATATTCGGCAAAAAAAATCCACCTTCTCGTTCTCCTTGCTGATAGTGCTGTCATTTCGTACTGCCAAATTTCATGAATAGTCTTGACCACATACGCTAATGTGACAGCAACTTTCACTTTCTTCGATACCCAGGTTCCTCGCAATATTCGTTCTTCAGGGCTTTCATGTGAACAGTTATCCTGTATTAGTTTTTCGCAGCATGTCCGGCATAGAGGAAATATCAATTTACCATGCTTTTTTATACGTAGCACCCAATGATATAAATTTTGCGGTGGTAGTATATCACACGCAATCAGCCCATTCACTTGTGAAACATCGTTATTTGTACCTGTCAGTTGTTTACATTCATTCTGACCGACATAAATTTTTGGGTGCCCAATGGGATACTTGCCTGGCTTACAAATGAACGGATAAAGGGAGCACACATCGGCATAATTAATCTTCTCCTCACCCTGGTAATCATGCACTTTCACTGTGTTGCCCGTGCGTCCGCCGAAAAATGCATCTCGAGGATTGAGTGGTTTTCGCTTCACCACATTTTCCCGATGAAACTGCACTAGTTCTTCATTTTACGAGATCTCACTATTAAACTGGCACTCCGACTGCTAAATTAACTGATTATTTGCTATTCTTAACCTATCACTTGTAGCTATTGTCCTCTCGTATTTAGCGTCCATTGTTTCACCACTCATCAAATCTGCATCTCTGTTTATCCTATAGCATCGATGACAACCATGCCAAAAATAGCCGTGGAACTGTAACACTATACTACGATGCTCTTATTATCTCGTGGTGCAATAAAGCCATCAACCAGGATGTCCTCGGGCAACCTCTTTTCACTGCTGCATCCTGCATGCTCGATGTCACGATGGAGAATCCGCTTCTCCATCCACGAGAGCCACTGGATAGCAATTTCAGATTGATTATCCGTGAATCTGTAACAATGAGATAGCACTATGCCTACTTGGTTTTTCTTCAAAAAAGTTTTTCTAAAAACCCTCATACAAGTAGAGGCTATAGTTGTACACTCGGTAAATGGATCGACATTGTATTTTGCAAACATTTTGCGAAAAGCTTAACGAGATTCAAAATAGGCTGACAATGATTCTCACATTCGTAGTACATAATTCGTAATACGTGAACAACATTGCCATGAGTTTTACTCACGTATTGTGTACCGTCATATACAGGCGAAGTTCCTTGTGCAAATGTCGAAAAATTATACACCACAATAGCCGTGGCGAAAGTAGCAAACTAATTTTGAAACTTGCGCAAATCCATGAGTCCACAGCCTTCATCGGGCACTCTGACGTTTGCCAAATTAGCAAGTTCAATAGCAGCATTCTTTTGGCACTTCCTTCCTTGACTTTTTCGTATTAGGTCCCAGTAAGCCTGAAGTTGCCCCGTGCGTATTTGACCTCGAACAGCGTAAGCATACGCGGCGGCTAAGATCCTCGGCAGACCTAGATTGTCAATGTTGCTTTTGGTTAGTATTGATTGTTTTTTACCGACAATTCGGTTAGACGCACTCGTCCACGACCCACAACACTTTTAACAAGGGCACAATTTACCGTTAACCTCTCGTTTACATAAAATTCATTTGCACTTTGCACTGCACTGTACAATAAGGTCCAAAGATCTTTTACGAGAAATTCTTGCACAAATCTGAATGACAACCAGAGAGGTCAATGATTGAATTGTTCTGATAAAATGGTTACGCCAATATAGTCTGTCGGTGCACCTCTCTCACAAAGAAAATGATGGAGATCTTGCACGCAGTGCTTGAACCAGGCGTAAATGTTTGCATCTGCAGGAGGCCGTGGTATGATTCCTCGAATTTCTCGTCCTTCGTAGCCAAAGCGACGGTAGAGACCCGTTGACTCGCTTTCAATGGCGAATAGAGGCCGTTCTTCTCCTCCTTCCGTTCTGTAAATAAATACCTGTAAGGTTCACAAATTTGTAAATATTACTTAAATTGTAAATTAAACAAATGTTACATCAAATTTCCAGTCTTACCTTCTCCTTCTTCTTCTTCTTCGTCAGCTGTCGGTATCGCTGTTACTTCTGCTACTACTACTTGTACTGCTACTTCTACTGCTCCTGTTGCTACAGCTACTGTTACTACTGTTGCCACTGCTACTGCTACTGCTACTGCTACTGCTACTGCTACTTCTACTGTTACTGCTACTGCTACTGCATTGTCTACGGTTTTTGCCTTCTCTATTGATGGTATCATCACAAATTGGAGTGCGGAACGTGCAACAATTAAATTTAAAAAATATATAAATAATCATAATATTTCACCACTCACCATTGCATATATCATCTTGATGATTTGCAGATGTTTCTAGATTTACTTTTGAAACTAAGTATTGAGATGGTTAAAATTTACGAATAAAAAAATTGATCTTTAATTTTAATTGTCTCAATACTCACGACTAGATACCGATGGTTGCTGCTCTCGATGATCTGGATCGACTGTCCCCCCTGTGTTTCTCGATTCTAAAACTTCAGTATTGAGCCAATCAAAAAAATTTCCAATTAAAAAAATTAATCTTTTTGTTTTTCAATCAACACAATACTCACGACTAAATGTCGATGGTTGTTGTTGTAGTTCTTGCTGTTCATCGTATGTCCTGATGAAGGCGCCCCTCTCAGTATCTCGAACCATCTGGTTTATTACTGGAAATAATAATTCGTGTACAAAGTCTCAGGCTAAGTTCTTGCTGATACAGGAAAGAAAGGCACAGCAGAGTTGAAGTAGCATAGACTTCTGAGAATGATAACGTTTTCTTTTTGTCGACGACATTGTGAAGAGGACGACAACAATGGCACTGATACCGATGAAACTTGAGAGATATCAAATAGTCTCATGTTCAGTTTTTGCGTATACTGCTGACTGAGAGGACGACAAGGAGACGTTATTACTCATACATATATTTTTCAGAGTTTTAGCTACAGACTTCTTGGAATAACAATAAGTTAAGTTCTTTTAAAGTGCAACTTAGTGAAAGTGTGTATTGTCATCCGGATAAAAAATTCTCTTGGGGTAGGAATAAGAAGAGGCCAAGAGAATTTTATGCAGTCAGAAGCAGCGTTACTCAAGTGGAGAAGAAACCAAGACTTTCAACATCTGCAAAAGAACTCAGCAAATCAACAGTTCCAGATACTTTTCTTCTACAAGAAATAGATTAATTAACGTCTGTATTCTTGAAAAAACCCGGAGTTGTACTTTCGAAAATTATAAAAAGATATAATACATCAACATTGATCGATTTGTCGGTATATTATAGGACTTTATTTAGGTTTCGTTATCAATACAGACGCGAATTACAAACATATCCGATGCCGGGGGGAAGGGCAGAGTCAGCAGTGCGGCTGCCCTCGGAGGTGTCTTCAGCACCTGTATGAAGGTCGGTCGTGGCGACGCTCCTGACCGGATCTCATTGGCTGCTGACTCCTGCCTCCAGGGGCAGGCTTGGATGTGGTCCTAGTTCACTCTTCTCGGCGTGCTCCTCCATTTTTTTCAAACATAATTGCCTTAGTTAATTTGCTATCGCTTTACGTGGTGGTATCTACCGCTTGAGTTCATCCACGTAAACTTTCGTCAGCCGTCTAGAACTATCATCCCCTTGGCCCAGTATGTATACAATCAGGAATTTTACCTCGACGATATCATACGGGCCTTCCCAGTGCGACGTTAATTTTCTCGACCTGCTCTTCGCCGCATTAGACAAAACGTGGGTCTTACGCATAACCGAATCCCCCAACTGAAAACGCACGTCCTTCCTTCCCTTATTGTATATTCTCTCCTGCTTCTCTGTCGCTGTTGTGAATTTAGTCACGAGATCTCTCAGCGCATCTAATCGCCTCACTCTCTCAGCCTATTCCTCTGGCTCTCTTACTCAACTGGCTCCTCTTTCTCGACCTCCCGGCGTAAACTTAACACGGGACGAGGATGTCGACCGTAATCAAAAAAGCCAGGGAAACTCGAGTAGATGCCTGCACCGCTGTATTAATAGCGTGTCGGAACTCCGGAAAATGCACGTCTCAATCGCGATGGTCATCCTTGACATAAGTGGCGATCATCGTTTTTAGCGTACTATTAGAGTGCTCTACGGAGTTTGCCTGCAAATGATATAGCGGAGTTGTGATGTGCTTTTCTCCATAGACTTCTAACTTCTTTTTGAGTATCTTATTATCAAACTCCTGGAAGTTGTCGGAGAGAAAATATTCAGGAGTTTCCCGACTAAATGAAATAATCTCCTCAAACGCTCTGGCAACAGATTTTCCATCCGCTTTCCGCAAAGGTTTCCATTCAATCCAGCGCGTGAACAAATCCTGGAACACGGCTAGATACTTGAACCTATTCTCGCTCGGCGGAAACTCCATAAGATCGGCTGCGACGATGGCCCATGGCCTCTCGAAAACTGGCCGTCCCGTGAGTCCCTTCGCACTACTGTTTAGTACCTTGTACTTTTGACACTCTTCATACTCTTGCACAAAGCGATATACATCGCGATATACGCCTCGCCAGTAGTACTCTCGAGCCACGCAGTCGTAATTTTGTTTCAATTCCCAAGTGATCCGAGGATGGTGGGCAATGTGCATCTTTTATCTCTCTCTCTCTCTCCCTCTCCCTCTCTCCCTCTCTCCCTCTCTCCCTCTCTCCCTCTCTCCCTCTCTCCCTCTCTCCCTCTCTCCCTCTCTCCCTCTCTCCCTCTAGTCAGGCTTTTGACACTGTGTGTCACGTCAAAGTACTCAGTAAGCTAACATCACTCGGCTTCTCTAAGCAGGTTATCCGCTGGCTCGCATCATACTTCACAGGCAGAGAGCAGGCTGTCATTGGTGACAACGGTGAACTATCCACCTTTCGCTCACTCAACACCGGAGTGCCGCAGGGATCAATCTTGGGTTCTGCTTTTCTCACTATACATCAATGACATCAGCTACTGCCTTGACCCTGATATCTTTCATCTCATATACGCGGATGACCTGCAGGTTTACAGCCAATGCCGACTTGAGGAGCTCGATTCCTTGTCCGCGAGGATGAGTGCTAACGCCGATAGGATTTTAGGCTAGGCTGCACAAAACCGTCTTAAGCTCAATGTCCGGAAAACACAGGCGATCGTCCTAGGTTCCCCCTATTACATAAACGCTTTACCGTCGCTTGCTAACACCTACAATAACATAGAGGGAGCCCGAGTTGATTACCAATCACATGTGCGTAGTCTAGGGTTGGTGCTTGACTCTAAGCTCTCTTGGAAGGAACACGTTACATAACTGTGTAAACGTGCACACTCGCTAATGTATCGACTCAATTTCTTTAGGAAAAGCACTGATCTGAAGCTGCGCAAACATCTCGTGCAAGCACTCCTGTTTCCTATCATAGACTACTGTTCACTGGTGTACTGCGACTTGACTCAGGAACTAGATATTAAACTACAGCGACTGGTAAACATAAGAATTCGTTACATCTATGGTGTAAGAAGGGACAAGCACATCTCCCCTTACAGGCGCGAGCTGCAATGGCTCACCACCGCCGGGCGTAGGAAGTACTTCATGGCCTGCTTCTTAAGAAAGCTCTTCAATAACGCGGCACCATCTTACATCCTGGCGTACTTTGACTTCCACGTCGCACTCAGGCCTGTGAGGGGGGGAGGTGATCCCCTTAGACGTACCCCCCTTCGCTACCGAGACACTGAGGAAATCATTTCACATCAGCGCCTCATATCTATGGAATTCTCTATCATCTCACCTCAGAAACACCACATCAATATCACTTTTCAAACTGCTAGCAAAGAAACATTTCCTGGAGCAAGAAGAAAATCAATATCGCTGGCCTAATCTCATGCAATCAACTCATCACACTCACACCTAACTCTCTCACACTCATTACATTCCACTATAGTCACTTCATTCATTCCATCTCATCTCACACCCATTAATTCCATCTCAAGATATATAACTTATGTATGTATTGTACAATATAATGTATGGAAAAAAATAAATTAAATCTAAAATTAAAAATCTCTCTCTGTCTCTTCCTCTGGTACCACTAATCGCCACGACTCTTCTCTATGCGTGACTGGATCGAGCAGCGGGTCGTTAAGCCAACGATATAGCATGCCATCCTCCATTTTCCAGCCCTGATACTTCTGCGGAAAATTTTCTACCAGCTCACGCAGCTTGAGATATTCCGGATCGACAATCTCATCGAAAGCGGCGACGTCGTCTCCGTCGTCTTCACCGCTTCCGGAAAGAGCATTCGGAAATTGATGTAATTCACCTTTGTGGTAAATCACATCAAACTTCCATTGATGCAACTCAATCGCCCATTTCGCAAGAAGGCCAATCGGATCTTCAAGGTTTCTCAACCACTGCACCTTAAACGGCTTTTCGAAATCAGGCCGGGCAAGTACTCATGCCACCGTAAGCGCATGTCGAAGCGCCTCGAACGTCTCTTGCTGCTCCTCTCCCCACTCCCATTTTTTATCTTTGCAAAGTAGTAGGGTTAGCGGAACTTTGAGATCGGCTTCGCGTTCTATAAAACGATAATACGAACTCAACTAGCCCAGAAAACGCCTCAGCTGCTTCAAATTTTTCGGTGCAGGATAGTCTCGTACGGGATTTATTCTGTCTGGATCGGACCTGAGCCCATCATTATCCAACAGAAAACCCAGATACGAAATCTGCGAGCAACAAAACTCACACTTCTCTCTAGTAAGTCGCTCAGGACAAACTCGAGCCACCTCAAATGCTCTTCGAATGTCTCTATCGCGATAACCAGGTCATCCAGGTACAAAAATACAGCTGGCTCGCACGCTGGGCCGAACAGAGCGTCGACCAGGCGCTGCTGGGTGCGGGGAGCGTTGCAAAGCCCAAACGGCATGCGCTTGAATTATCACAATCCAGACCCAGGCACAGAAAATGCCGTGTATTTTCTACTTTCTTTCGACAGCGGCACCTGATAATACGCCTGCTTCAAGTCGATTTTCGTGAGAAACTGAGCGCTGCGCAGCTTGTCGGTCTAGTCCATATTAGGGATCGGGTGCTGATCCCTCTTTATGACTCGATTTAGATATCTGTAATCGACACAAAACCGCCAGGTTTCGTCTGATTTGCGGATCATCACCGGAGCTCTCGTGTAATCACTCACCGATCTCTCGATTATCCCCTCATTAAATAATCGCTCTATTTCCTCTACTGCTGCTCGCTGCTTTGCAGAAGACTCTTGCCGAGGCCGGTATCGTATCGGCGTAAAATTTATGAATTCGATATGGTGCTCAGTCAAATGAGTAGCCCCTAACGAAGAGCCTTGATTTTTCCGAATCCTCTCTACCAACTTCTCACGCGCTAACGTTCCTCGTCGATGACCGTCGACAGTCCAGCACACTCCACGTATATAATAGCCTCCCCTCCGCTAGCTCCACTAGCGAATGGTTGCCATTCGCCTTCCTCTACGCGCCATAAGCCTCTTCCCAGGTGCACGTCGCCGTCAAACTTCTGGCAAAAATCCATACCGAGGATCATTTGCTGTTCGAGTGAAGACACGACCTTGAAGTTTACGGCTTTCACCTCTCCTCCAATATCCATCACCTCAAATTCTCCACGTACCCAGCTGATACGCCCGGTTGCGGTATGTAGCAGAGTACTACTCTTTTTCAATCGATATCGGAATTTTCCCGCAATCTCCGTACCGATCAATGACAACGTAGCGCCAGGATCTAGCAAGGCTTGGTAATCCTGTCCGTCTAGTCGCACTGTCAGGAAATTACGATTTTCCGTATTTACTCTAGCGACAGCCTCTTCCGTGTCGCTTGAAATCTCTTCTTCTAGCTGAGCTAGCCTTTCGAAAGGAGCAACGCCCGCACAACCAGGCCCCTCGCTCTCGTCTCACTCATCGGCCACGGATTCTAATAGGTCCCATCTTCTCCGGGATATTCCCCCACCACTCCCCTCCAAGAGTGTCTCTACCGTCTGTCCGATTTCCTTTAACTCCTTAAAACGCAACGACTCTCGGTCGTCGCCGTTTTCTAGCAAAAAGACTTCTGGAGGAGATGGCGAGAATGTCCTTTCTGCCGACAGGTATATCAGATCACCTCTAGATATTCAGAGGCTCTGTGTCTCACACGGTGGCACATAAAACACGCTACTAAAAATCCTCCATCCTCACGTTGGTGCAGCTGAGGGACGGCGAAACCGCCCCCGTACCTCCTGTCTTGGTAGCGCGTGGCAGCGAACACCTGCTGCTCCTTTTATTTTCCACCCTAGCAGCGGATGGCACCGCTCTTCCTTTTTTCTTCTCCGGGGCTAGCATACTTACGCTAGCTGCTTCATCAGGCCCCGAGAAAGGGGGTGAATTTGCCGTTTTCTTGGCCTTCTTACCTTGCTTCGGGGTCTCCTTTTTCTCGACAGTCGTCTTAACAGTTGCTTTAACTGCTGCCACCCTTGACTCCCGCACCACTAAATGCCGCGCCGGAAACGTGCATCTTCTCAGCTGGCAAAGTTGGTGCCTAGCGGCTGTCAAGGTCTCTCTGCTTCTCCCACCGACAGCCATACTTCTCTAAATCTTCCAAGCTATCAATCGGCTTATCACCGATGGACTTCCTATACTCCGGGAGTATATTGCTATACGCAATTTGCAATTGCTCTCGCTTCGTTGGAGGCTAGTGAAAGCGCGATACGATGTACTCGAACTTACTGAGATACGTCGCGATCTTCTTACTCTTATGCTGCGTTCTCCGCCGCAAATCCTTCATTAAATCCTCTCTGTTGTACTCGGTAATGTATCGATGCCTAAATGCGCGACTGAATTCTTCCCACGAACGAATTCTGTCTCGCTTGGCTCGGTACCATCTCCTCATCACCTTTTAGAATGCAAGGCAACACACTCAGCCACTCGGTGTCAGTACCTTTACCGCCCTTTCTACAGTCACTCAATCGCTCTAAAAACTCCTCTGGGTCCTCGTTTCGGCCCACACCCGACAATTGGAAACCCCAGTCCTTCAAACGCTTTGTAATATCTCTTGAATTATCAAAACCTCCTTTCTCCCTCTTCGTGCGACCTTGTAGGCTCGACGCATGGTCCGAGCCATGCTCGAAATCGACGTCGCTACTGAGGAGGCTTATACTTCCTCGCGAACTCGACGCTCTCCGTTGATTCACAGATTTCTTCTCGCGCTCCTCACAGCCTTCGTTGGCTCTGTTACTTCGATGGCCTCGAGAGAACCGAGAACTGGCAGAATTATAAGAGCTTCCACTCAAGAGGTCCTGTCTGCTCTCCACTCTCGATGGCCCATCATAGCTTCTCTCTGGTTTTCCCTTCTTAACTACCGGAGGTTGCTCAGGGCTCGATATCCTCGCGATGGTTCGGCGGAGAATTGGTTGTCTCCGCTCGTCCTCTCATCGAGCCGAGTCAGCCTGAGGCGTCGATTGGCAAAGCCGCTGAGCCTCTGCCTGCGCAGCCTCGCAAATCAAGTGCATTCGGTATTGCTGTTCTCTCTCAGTAGCCTCCTCCTCCTTGTCTACTCTCATTTTCTCGAGTGTCTGATTAAACACTTGCTCTCCCTCTTGCGTGAGCTCGTCCTCATAAGTAGTATAGGGGCTGGTATGGAGAGACTGGGCGTGGTCTAGAGTGACGTCACCAGTCCCGTGGCTGGCGACAGTTGTTTATGTAAACAGAAGCCTACGTTTATATCAACAATGGCTAATAAGGTTCATAAACAGGATTTACGACCGCTACTGTCATAAAGAGTCTTTCATCGATGGGTGCCTTTTGTTTATTTATAAATAATTATAAATAATTTTTAAACAAAAACTATATCACGCATACGATGCCAGCCCTCCCCCCTTTTACCCAAGCAGACTCGAGCGCGACTCTCTCTCTCTCTCTTTCGCTGTCTACTCCATACCGGCCCCGAGCTCGAACGGACGTGCGCGACTCTCGCTATACCAGCCCCCTATACTAGCCCCCCTCTCCTTTTACACTCTAGTAGCCCGTGAGCTCTGGCGCGGTGGCTCCCGCCGCTGCTGTACCCGCTTCTCTCTCTCTCCCCTCTCTACGCCATACTCGCACGCGTCCGCCAAAGCTGCCGTCTACCTGTCGTATACCTGCAGTTTGTCTTTTATTGCCCTTGCGCCGGCTTTGATCCTTTCTGCGCTGTAAAGAAAGAAATTGTTCCACGTATATAATTTATGTGGTGGCCCGGAAAAGGGCCAATTGTTTTTGAAATATGTATTATCGCAATTAGCGTTTCAGCTTGCTGTAGCCGTCTTTTTCGGGGCACGAAAAGGTGTTTGTGGAAAAGGATTTTTGATTCTGTGACGAGGACATAAAAAGAGAAATTCTAGCATAATATTTATTTATTAAAAAACGCGTACGAGTCGAATGACTCAGCTTACAAGGTGATGAAATTATAAAATGACACACAAGTGCGCACACACACACACAAACATAGTTATATAGCCGCATACACACACACTCTAAATTTTTACGCAACCGATACACGTGTGGGCCCTCCTCGCATTAATCCAGGCACTAACTCTTTTGGTGGAGCAGGCATTCGGTGAAAGTTATAAGGTACGCTGCGGTTCCGGTGTATTGTCGAGCATACCTCTGACGGTGTTGTCGTTACCGTCGTTGTCGTCGTCTGTTGATGATTGTGAAGGCGAAGGCGATATCGGCGAATCCATATTCAGGGTGCACGGGCAGGGCTGTCCGTTGCACTTCCAGCAGCGAAAGAGAAGGCACCTCCAACACTGCTACCACAAGTCGTGCTCCAAACTGTTGGCGATGCACACTCTACACTTCACGTTTATCGGCACAAACTGACCCGCCAGAGAAGTCTTTAGCTCGGCTTCTTGCTGTTTTTGCTGCAACGGCGCTGACACGTGCAGCATTCTCTACTGGTAGCGCTCGAGCTGGCCGTTCAACTTCTCTATTGCACATTTTTTAGCTTCGATATTAGCGAGAAGCGTATCGCGTTGAGCTGCTAATTTTTTCAATTCTGCCGTGATGGTGGCCACGTTTATGCTCTCTGTAGGGATCGAGAGCGGACTGATCGGTGCAAGCCGTATCATAAACGTAAGCCGTTGGGAACAAATTTCTGTATGTAGTTAAAGAGTGACCGCACTTCTCCACTCTTTGCCTTTTAACGACATTCTTTGTCTTAAGAATGCGAGACCGTTGGTAACGCTATACTAGGACTGGATTATTTGTATACACTTGGCTCCAGCATGGTGGGCTTATCAGGAAAAATCGAAGACGGGTGAGAGCGAAAGAAAGGTTCTCAATGTCTCGCGAATCAGCTCCAGAAGTATCGTATGTTCATGGACTCGGACTTTGTTTTATTACCGCCAATCGATTCGTTTTCAAAATTAAGCAGAGAACGAATCATCGGATCTCCGCTAGACATTTGAGATCAAGTGTAAACTGTTTACATACAGAGACTACATGTGCCCGGTAAGAGAGATTTAAAAGGGTCAGCCATAGTCATAAAAAACTGTTTGATCCGTTTCACCGGATCTAGCGGTGGCGATACCCATTCTCTGAGAAGTTCGCTATCCGCTTAAGGTTTATGACTGCTATGTGCCTAGAGCGCAAACAACGAGTACGGTATTGGATTTATTTCTTTCGATCACTGCTGGCAGCCTAGATTTCTCAGCTATGACTGTAATATGCGCTGTTTTAAAACAAATCCCTCTCTTTAACGTTTTTTCTGCTCTGCAATCGTCTTATTCGATGAAATCACTCCTAAGAAAGGCATGATATTTTCATATCAACCCTGAGCCGTCTATAAAACTCCTCCGTACGCTAGCGCAGTCATCAGTCTCTCGAAATGCGTGTCATTGAGAGAACCAGCTTACCACGTGTTGTAGAAAAGTCCAGTGCTACAATCGAAGTTCGCGATGCAATCCTGCGCATAGCCAACGTGTTCAAGACTCGCCACTTACCTGTGCAGAGGAAGTGTATTCACGAGTGGTATGTGCGCGTTCATCGGATGTGCGATGAGAGGCTGCGACTTGAGTTGCGCTGTTTGTTAAAGCATTGCGCTTACCGCTTGATAGCCGATTTTTATCAGAGATACTTTAAACATTCTAGTGCTGTGATAAAAATCGTCGGCAATTTCTTGGTGGAACGCGGTGCTCGCGATGTGTACTGTCTGAGGCATATCATCGAGGAACATGGTAAGTGTTTACAATAGTACTTTAATTTTGTCCTTCTTGTAGCTCAAATTACTCTACAGGAGGACGCTGACTAGGGCGACAGCGACGCATCGGTGTTTGTTGTGTCGTCACCTCCTTCACCACAGCGAACCACATCATCCGAGGAGGAGGAGTATATAAAAGTTCCTATGGAGTAGCCCGTGGAGCATGATGCTGAGAGCGAGGTGGAGGACAGCGATCACGGCGATTATCGGGCTGGCGTCTGCGAGCAGGCTGTCTACAGTGCGGGCGCTCTGGCACTGCTGAGAGGGAGCGAGCAAACGATGGAGGCTGCGATGATTCTGCTCTCGTTCTGCTACGAGCCAGCTCCCGAGTTTGGTCCTACGTGAGCCGAGGTTTTCGAGGGCTTTGCGATTCGGGATGAGAGCGCTGAGGAAGATGCGATGAATCTGTATGCACACTTCGATCAATACAGCTCGTTCGACCGTCGTATTAATAAAAGTAAGAGAAATTTTTAACTTTTAAATTTTCTTAAAAAATTATTATTACTAACAATAATAATTTTTTAAGTTATCAGAATTCGTTTGAATGAAGGCATGTAGCCCTATCCGGATACAGATCCAGAAAATAACGCGGCTATGATTTTTTAAGCTGCTACGCTACGAATCGTGAATAACGGTAGTGAACAGGAAGTACGTTGGTTAAACAACTTGCTTGAAAAATCAGAAGACGAGTTATTTTCTATGACTGCGTTAGAAATGGCCGAGTTGTTCAGCGACATCGTTCGATGCTACAACGGCCGTGCGGAAGAGTGAAGGTTCGTTTCTTTTCAGTCGACGGCGATAATGTCAGTAGTAGCAGTGAGGAAGAGGGCCCATCATCGCTGGAAATATCAACGGACTCTTTAACAGCGCTGAGCCCTACATTGTCGCTTCTGCAGGAGGTCGGGTTCTACGATGCGGGTCACCCGATCATCGATAACAAGAGGCACCAAGAAGACAATGAAGAGGCACCGAGGCAGACGAGGACAAGAAGAGGCACCATCGCCAGACAATAGCATTGTAAGCGGTTCTGCTGCAGCTTCTAACTCGGATCAGGAGGAGGAAGAGGAGGAGGAGGATGAAGCTCGTGGCGATGAGCGTTATCGTCGCTTCGAAATTATCGCGAATACAGTGCATTGCGAACAGAAATTGAAACAGAAAAAAAAAATACAGACGCTCGTCGTCTGACGCTACGACTTAAAACACCCCCGCATGGGACCAACATGCTTAGCTGGGTTGAGTTAGCAATACGCCACATTTACGAGTATTTGCTAACTCTAATAAAAAATGGGAGCGATCGCGTCGGTGTTTCAATCTCTATCGAATATTTCGCAAACGGGTAAGCTGGGCTCTCGTATCGTCTCGACAGCTCGCTGACTGGCGATGATTTATGGTCTGTGGTGTCTGGACTCGTTCAGAGTAACGCAAATTTTCGAGTCGTCGAGTCATTTTCCGTTTGTTTGACCGTCGTAGAAATGCCTGTAGGTGCAGGTGGCTCTCGACGGAAAAACTTGACCGTCGACAGCGTTTCTCAACGGTCCATCATTCTGATCGGCAATCATGATAATCTTTGTTTGCCGAGAGCGCTCGTCGTAGGCGAGGCGAAAATCGCGCTTCAGACAAACGATACCCCGGCGATGCGAGCCGAGTGGAACGTCATCCGCGAAATTGTGCCAAGATGCTGGTGTTCTCGTACCTCGTGAAGGTTGCGACATACGAGAGCTTCGTCAATTCAGGCATTATTTTACTACTCGTGGTACAGCTTTAGTTGCTTACGAAAAAGACACGATGGGTAGCGGAGAAGCACCATTTTTTGATGGGCGCTGCGATGCCTGTACAACCGTAATATTTTTGCTCTACTCCGAGCTTCATTACGACGTTATCGTCAATATCTTTGGAGCTGCGAAAGCAAAATTTTTCTGTACTTTTTGCAATCACGGCTAGAGTAATATCGAGGATGATAACTGTAGGCAGCTGTATTCGCGCTGCTTCGTCTCGCCACCCTGTAGCGGGATCGAAGCTCTGCAAAAATACGCATCATGCAATTGCAGTTTTTTCGGCGATGTATGTTTTCGCAATCATTCGGTTGCGGGATCATACAAAGCGAAGCACAAGCGATTGTGCGATGTGCTGCAGATTTGTTTTACTTGCTGTAAAAGCGTGAACCGGCTTCGCGGTAAGCACGAGTGCGGCAAAAATTGGTGTCGACATTGCAAGTCGACACACGGTTATTATCAACACTGTTTTATACAGCCGAAAAAAAATGATGCTTGAGTGAGAAAATATCTTTATGTTTTCTACGATCTGGAAACTATGTAAGAAGCATCGTTTCGTGGCGATGAAAGCATAAAGGCGCACGTCCCGAATGTCTGCGTTGCACAGCAAGCCTGCACGGAGTGCATAAGTTCTGACGACATTTCAGAATGGTGTTCCTCGTGCGGCGTGCGTGAGCATGTATTTACCGAAGATCCCGTTGGTCAGCTGATATAGCTTGTTGTACGCGACAAAACGGACTTTGAAAATATAATATGCATCACGCACAACGCATGAGGGTACGATGCTCAATTCATTTTACGACGACTTATCGTACGTAAAATAAATTGCGCACCAAGCATCATACTGAATGGTCAGAAAATACTGTGCATACGGTATGGACGCACAAAGTTCATCGATAGCCTCAGCTATCTTCAAATGAAGTTGGCCGCGTTGCCTGCTACATTTGATTTAGGTGAGACTACGAAAAAAGGCTCTTTACCGCACCTTTTTAACACCTCGGCTAACGCCGAATACCGCGGGCCCATACCGGATGCGCACTATTATTCGCGCGATACTATGTCGTCGAGCGAGCGCGAACAGTTCTTGCTGTGGCACAGCGAGATGCGTGCAGCGAACGGAGTATTCGATTTCAGCAAGGAAATCGTCGACTACTACCATATGCATGTGATGATTCTGCGCCGCGCGTGTGTGGCTTTCAGAAAAATTTTTCTCGAGGTCGGAGACACGGACTCGTTTGTAGTGGCTACTACAATCGCGTCCGCGTGCTCTCATCTCTATAGAAAAAATTTCTTAAAGCCACAGACTATAGGAATAGTCCCCAGGGGCGGGTATCGACGCGCCGTCAAGTACTCCCAAAAAGCCGTCGAGTGGCTGCTGCAGTGCGAGCGAAAGATCGGTCGCCAAATTGTGCATGCAGGCAAAGCGCGCAAATATCGGCTTCCCGAGTGATTTTTGGTCGACGGATTCTCACCATCTACCAATCCAGCAGAAAATCCCATTGTTTTTTAATACCAAGGCTGCATACGCATGGATGCCCTGAATGTTTCTAAAACAATCGAAACAAGTTGAATGCCTGGGGTCGTACTTTCGACGCGTTGCTCAAGAGTACACGCGCTAAAATCGTGCAGATCCAACAGCTCGGTTACGAGACGCGCGAGATTTGGGAGTGCGAGTTTGACAGAGTCAAGCGTGAAAACTCCGAAATCGCCAAATACGTGTCGGAGCATCCGTTCATCAGCAAAATAACGCTTAATCCTCGTGATGCGTTCTACGGCGGACGGACCGAAAATTTCGTCGCAGTTTACGATGCTAAGCCAGGCCAGCGTATTCTGTATACAGATATATGCTCGCTGTATCCTTACGTTTGTAAAGGCAGATTTCCGCTCGGTCATTCAAAGGTTTACGTTGGTGAGGAATCTGATGAGCTGACGGGTGACAATCTCAACAATTTTTTCTGACACAGTGCGAACTTCTGTTCGCACTGTGTCAAACACGCTGCGAAGAGTTGCAGCAGAGTGATTGTTGCCACCCGGATGCGAGTCAGCGAGAGTTCAGTGGAACCTGGGTGGCGGATGAGCTACGAAAAGCCATCCAACTCGGCTATACTATAACTGAAATATTTGTCATATGGCAGTATAGTATGACCGAGTACGATCCGCTCACAGGTGAAGGAGGACTTTTGGCTGGCTACATAGACACTTTCTTGCGATTAAAGCTGGAAGTATCGGGGTTTCCAACTTGGTGCGTTGACGAGGAATCGAAAGCGCGTTACGTTCGTGAGTATCGCGAAAATGAGGGGATATCGCTCGATCTGGAAAAAATCGCGAAAAACCCTGGCCTGCGCACTGTTGCAAAGGTCTGTCTGAACTCGTTCTGGAGTAAGTTCGGACAGAGCGATAATTTAAAACAAACTGTGATCGTCAAGGAGCGCGAAGACCTCCTTAAACTTCTAACGTCCGAGTATAAAGAGATCTTGAGTCTCCTGCTGGTCAACGAGGAGGTGATGTACGCGAGCTGGCAGTACATCGACGACGCTGTGGAGTCTACTACATATACGAACATATTTATAGCAGCCTACACGACAACTCTGGCCCGCTTGAAACTATTTTTGTATTTGGAGAAGTTCGTATTGTGCATATTCGTATGCAACGACAACGCACAAGAATACAGGCCCCCGTTGGGTTCGTTGCTCGGCGATATGACCAACGAGCTCGACGAAGGGACTTATATTACGAGTTTCTTCTCGGGTGATCCGAAATTTTACGGCTACAGAACCGTGAATTGGAGAACTAAGGAGGTATCCGAAAAATGTAAAGTCAAGGGTATCTCGCTCAATTTCTCAAATTCTTTGAGAATAAATTATCCTAGCTTTAAGAGTATTATTGAAAATTATTTTAAGTCTGATAAAGAGAATGAATGCATTAATCCTAAGTTTAAATCCATTAAAAGATTACCAGATCACACTATCGTCACGCGAGAAGAGGTCAAATCGTGCAGCATAGTTCTAAAAAAGCGTAGGTATGTTACTTCCTGGTTATCGCTCCCGTACGGTTACAAAAGTTAAGTATAGTATGTAAGTTGTTTGTGAATAAATAAAAGTAAATTTAAGAAACTCGTTTTTGTATTAGTGTTTAAGTCATATAAATTGTTCTGCGTTATATTTAATATATTTATAATAACAAAAAAGTATTTGAAACTTTTTCTTGTTATTATAACATCCTTCTCTCTCCTTTGCCTCTCTCTATCCGTACGCTTATAGGCGAGCCGTACATGCACACGTATAGATGGCGCATCCACGGATGCTATTCGTGGCCGCTAACATACGCTTGTAAGCGGCCCGCGTGAGTATACGCGTATAAGAGGCCCGCGCCCGCGCCCGCCGCCGCCGCCGCCCCCCGTGGTAAAGGAGTAATATTAATAAAAAGCGCTATTCGGGAAGAGAATATTTTTTACCAGGGAAAGTCTCAGCGCGACATAAGTTTAAATTCAAAGTATTTTGTTATATTTAAAAATCTTCGTGACAGCGCAGATTCGGCAGCTTGCGCGACAAATTTATCCGGGAAATCCGAGGTTTCTGCAGGAGGCTTACATAGACGCTACGCGCGGACCTCACTCGTATCTTTTTCTCGATCTAACTCAAGCCGCCGCGGACAAGTATAGGCTTCGCACGTACATATTTCCAAGCAACTATATTCAGTACGCCTACATGCCGAAATTCGGTAAAAAGTGAAAATACAAAACAGGTGTGCAGAGCTCTCGGCATAGACAGTAGGCGAGAAGCTATGGCGCCAACAACATCGAAGAAGAAGCAGACTGGCTGTTGTACACCCGTCGTGGCTGCGCTCGACACCCAGCATTTCAACAGAAAACGAGTAGCTCAACGCACTGCTCCTTTATGCACAGCTGACAAGAGACTCGTGCGTTGCATATGCAAGTGCGCTTTGAATATCTTGCAAGGTGTGATCAAAATCAAAGACTCGCATAAACGACGACTCAAAAAACACAAAAACGTGCTGAGAAAATTGACTATTTACAATAATAAGAAATCTGTCAGCGATTGGTAGAAGAAGAAACGAGTTCTCGTACATGACGTTGGTGCTTTTTTGTCACTTCTACTTGCACCTAGTATCGGGGCTCTTGTCTCGAAGTTATTTAATTCAAACTCAGCAGCAGCAGCAGCGGAAGACTAAAATGGATCGTGCGAGAAAAATGATTATCGTACCCGAAGATATGTTTTCGCGCATGCAAAACGTTCAGCCAGCACCACCGCCAAACGAGTCGTGTGAAAACTCTGTTCAAACATGCGGCAAAAATCTCCCGAGACTCGATTCCAAGATGCACACCATTCTACATTCCAATAAATTTAAAGATGAGCGTGAAAAATGTCAAAACTATTTACAAGTACTGCGGCGATATCTGTTTTTCAAAGATTCCGAACGTCACGCTGAACACGATTACGAGCGCGACGTCGACGAAATAGAGGCCGCATCGGCACCAATGACTGAAGAAATTAAACTCGACAGCGTGCCTAAGAGTCACGCTCAAAAAACGCGCCTTCTTCTAAAACACTGGAAAACCGTCGCCGGGAATCGTCTTAAGTGGGATAGCACTGGCAGAGTCAGTATAGACGGCCGGCCCATACAAGATTCCAACATTATAGAACTGATTAGCGACGTTGTCGCACGTAGGAAAAAAACACTGGATCAGTCTGAAGTGCCCATCGGCCGTTTACCTTTTGCCAAATTCATGAAGACAGTCGACATACCGATAAACCTGATTAGAAACCCGGAAATAGGTAAAATGAAAATTGGTAAAAATTTGACAGAGCCGAATAATACAGCGAAACGACGACTGCCTAGTAAAGAGAGTATAGACGCGTCGATGGAAATACACAACTCTAGCAGCAGCAGCGAATCACCGGCATCACCTGCTTTGACGAGAAATAGAGCAAAGAACAAGTGGCTACGTCTCGCAAACTTTTACGCATGGCGTCGTCGTCGTACGAGCAGCAATATTACGATGTCTCGCATGAGGCTGGTTACGCGGGTGCGCGCAATCTCGTGCGTGTAAATCGAAAAGGCAAATTATTTAGCGCTGACACGCGGGAGAAAGAAAGTATATACGAGCGGCTTAGTAATAAAGACGCCTATACTCTTTACAGACCGCTTAAATTTCCGCGATTAAGTTACAACGTGAGTAATATTGACGATGTATGGGAGTGCGATTTGCTTCAATTAACCACGATCAAAGAGCACAACGATGGATACTGTTACCTACTCGTAGTGGTGGATGTATTGAGTAAACACGCGTGGGTGGAGCCTCTACGCGATAAAACTACAGCTAACGTCACTGCAGCCTTCGAACTCGAGCGCAGCAACGGTTGCGTCCCTATACTCTTACAATCCCACAAGGGTAAGGAGTTTGTAGGCTCGACGTTTGAGGCACTTTTGAAAAAACGCGACATCAAATTCCGTACAGTTCGAAACCCCGATATCAAAGCGACTGTTGTGGAAAGACTAAACCATACTATACGCGAAAGAATGTGGCGATACTTTTCGCACAATAACACCCAACGTTACATCGACGTGGTGCAGAAAATCATTGAGGCTTACAGTCATACAGAACACAGCGGTACAAAGATGCGCCCCTGTGACGTGAGCATCTACGATGCTGCGAAAGCGCGCGAAAATTTAGCGAAAAGAGCTCGTCTGCAATGGACTTACAAGAATTGCGCAAAGGTGGCGTACGGTGTAATCAATAAATACAAGCCCGGATCTTACGTATGCATTAGTCGCACGAAAAATATTTTCGAGAAGGGATACGAAAAAAATTTTAGCGAGGAAGTTTTCAAGATTAAGCGCATATCCAAAAGACAGCAGTTATCAACGTTTATCCTGGAAGATTTGAACGGCGAGGAGATTGACGGCTTTTTCTATCTCGAGGAGCTCGCAAGGGTTGGCACGAAACGCATGTCGGCCGCTGCTAAGGAATTCAAAATAGAACGCGTAATTCGTACAAAGGGTCGCGTCTCGAAGAAGCAACTATTCGTCAAGTGGGCTGGCTATCCGGACAAATTCAATTCGTGGATCAAAGCCTCGGAAGTATAAAAAATTTAAAAATGGATCAGAACGATTTTTACCTAGTTCTGCCTAGCAACAGCAGTATGGTGTACTACAACGAAAAAGCTACAAGTTGTTTTACAACGCAGCTCTCGCGCGGGTTTTAGATTCAGCGGGTATTGGTTCGTTGCGCTCGTCGAAATTCACGTGCAGAGCACTGTCACGCACATTCAAGAATCGGATGCCTTTTATACATTTGAACAGTCGGAAAAGGCAAAGCAGTATACGTACTTTCTTCCGCACGATATTTACGACAACATCGAGCAACTAGCCAACGAAATAAATAAATCAGCCGCCTTTCATGATCATCTGCGTCTTGAAGCTGCACCCTTTCAAAAGGGCTACTACAAGCTAAAGAGCAAGTGTGCCTGCGATGATCAGCATCAGACAAGGTTTAGCGAAAAAATTTGCCGTATTTTCGGTTTCGAAGATTCCGAGACTCGGTGAAAAAACGGCACCTTTGTCACATCGTCAATGGGCAGTGTAGTCGCGCTAGGAAACAGACCAGCATCGCTTTCCCGAGCTATTCCCGATCAGCTCTACTTGTACACGGATGTATGCGAGCCACATACTGTAGGCGACACTCAAGCTGCTCTACTGCGTATAGTTTCCGTGGATAGTGCAAAGTACAAATTCGGCAGTAATATCGTGAGACATTTTGCAGCTGCTCATTATATTCCGCTTTTAAATACACTGTCATGACGGCAACATGTGCCGTCGCACTGAAAGTCTGCTCGACATCTCACTCTCTCTCGTCATCTCGAATCTTAAACTACAACAACAATACTTTTGTATTTCATCCAATCCCTCCCTACAAAATGGTGGATTTCTCGCCTCCCAGGCAGTATAGCCATGCAGGGCCGATGATTCTCCTCAGTTATGTCTCTCGTCGAATAGATTAAATAGCGATTCCTCGAATAAGAGCGCTAGTAGAAACCTTTCAAACACGGCTTCGAATAATGCCGTAAATAATCGTATGAACCCCTCGAACCCCTCGACATCTTCGAATCCCCCGAACCCATCGAACCCCTCGAACCCCACGCCTAACCCTACATCAGTGAACAGTGGAACACAAGCGCCCAACCCTTATATGGGACTGAATTATTATAATACTCCGTGGATGACACCACAGGGGCAAACAATGAACACACCCACCCCCCAAAAATATACAATGACACCACAAAATAGACAACCTCAGAACATGAGGTTGTGTAACACAAATCCCGTTTAATTGTTACGGGCCACCAAGGATGAACCCAATGGCTTAGCCACCAGCAATGATGAATCCTTATTGGATGAATCCATACCAGTTCGGTCCATTACCCTATAATAACTACTCGAATCCTTGGAATATACAACCGCAAATTCAACAAGAAAACACAACATTACATCCGACCACAAATAACAGAATCTTTGGGAATGATACAACATGCCAACGAGAAACAAGAGTATTAAACCTCCTACAGAAGATAATGATAACATATTCAGGCAAACCAGAAGACGATCTGGACGAGGGATCCATCTGTAGAATGAGGGAATGCCGAGATGTACAGAAAATCTCGGATCATGACATACTCCAGTACTTGAATCTGCAGTTGAAAGGTTAAGCACTGTGTTGGGCAAGATCACAGCGTCAGGAGTGGTCATCGGTTGATTAAAATCGAAGATGAAATAATAGCTAGAACACAAGGACCAAGCGAACCAATAGGAACATATATCGCTAAATTAAGGAACTTAATGGACAAATGCGAACCGCCATGGCCGCTGGAGGCACAATTAAATAGGGTATATAGAAACTTACATCCCTCATACTCAAAATTCGAGAGGGAAGAATTCGAAACATTTGAACTCTCACTAGGCAAGAAAATAGAAAAGAGAAAGGAGAGAATCTAAAGCTATAAACCCCCATCACCTCCAGAAAAGACACTCTGCCCACAACTTGCCTCTCGCCAATCGAGTTCAAAGAAGAATCGAATAGCAGCAGTCAAAATAGCACAACAATACGTATCTTCAGATGAAGAAAAAGCGATAGGAGTCGCAGCCACATATAACGTACAAGTTCAACCGAAGAAAGATTGGAACAACAGAAGGAGTAAAGGCAGAGACTCAAACGACAACAAACAACCCCAAACACCCCACAACAACATACAACAGAACGCAAACAGAAACACGCAAAGAACAGTGAATAAGGAGAAGAGTAAAGAAGGACCTGACTCGAAAAGTCGTTATCTGTGCTGGATCTGCACAGAGACGGGACACTGGGCAGCGGAATGCCCCAAGAAAAATGGAAACATCTGTTACAAGTGCGACTACAGAGGAAGAACGATTCGCAACTGCCCAAGATGCAATCGAAAATCGGGAAACGGACAAGGAGGCAAAATCAAGGGGCTGGATTGACTTCCATCGAAAATAAGGCCCATTCGAAACTATCAAGGTCCTCAAAAGGTACACAACTACAAACCCCTATAACACCTAAACCTATCGCAACACATAACATCACACAACTCTAGTTAACACCTCTGTAAACACAATGCCGAAACACCTATCGAAACACATACGAAAAAACGAACCCCTATCCCAATGCGACCCCCCCCCCCCCGCACTCCCGTCGTCAGTGAAAACATAGACTAGACAAACATTAACACTAGTTGAAACAGGATATGGTGACCACATTCCCTTTCCAGCTGGCCCTGTTGGAACGTGTGACAATCGACTATACTTAAACATCGAAATTACTGAGAAAATATTCCCCGCTTCGGTAGACCCAGAAGCAGTAGCATCATTTACCGAAGAAAAAGCAGTAAAACAACTAAGTGCTGAAATAATTCCGGAAAAAGGTCACATGCTGATGCCGAATGGTGAAGTAGAGGACATCTTAGGATCAATAAAAATAGTATTCAAGTTGGAAGGAAAAGAAATACACACCTATATTAAAGTACCAAGAATAGTAGATTATGGCTTCATCTTGGGTATGTATATCCTTCCTAAGCTCAACATGACCATCAATCTCGCCGAAAGAACATGGCACACCGACACGGAAATAATTCGAAAATTCTATCCGAAAGATCAAGATCCTGGAAGACTATTAGCCTCAGCAGCAATACGAGGTGTAATAGACCTAGAACCGAAACAGAGGCAACAGTTGGAAAAACTTGTCACCACCCTCACTCATACCCCCAAAGATTACGTCCCCGGCCCAGCCAAAATAATTCCCCACGAAATCGAAGTGTCAGGTCACCGTCCAATTTAACAAAGGATGAGACCTATATCGCCTAAACTATTGCAACTCGTATACAAAGAAATAGATCGAATGTTAAAAGAGAAGATAATCGAGCCTTCGATGAGCGGATGGAGTAGTTGCCCGGTAATAGTACCCAAACGGAATGATGAAATTAGGTTTTGCATAGATTATAGAGATGTCAATGCAGTGACTAAGAAAAATGCATACCCACTGCCACAAATGGATATGCTACTCAAAAATTTAAGGAACTTTAAATCTCTATCGAAAATAGATCTTGGTCAAGCGTACCACCAGATACCGCTCGCTGAAAACAGCAAAGCTATCACCGCTCTCGCAATCCCGGGGAGAGGATTATTCCAGTTCACGAGACTACCGTACGGCCTTATCAACGCACCAGCTAGTTTTCAGTCCACAATGGACAGGTTATTCGGTGCAAAATATCAGCCAAATATATTTGTGTATATGGATGACATTATTATAGCAACGGAAACGTTTAACGAACATGTAAAATACCTGAAAATAGTACTGAAAACATTACGGAACGCGATTTTACAAATCAACCCGGAAAAATCGGAATTCTGTTGCCCAGAAGTCAAATACTTAGGTTATGTAATTGATAAAAACGGATTGCATGCTGATCCAGACAAGGTAGCACCCATACTAACATATCCCCCTCCCCGAAACTTGAAAGAACTTCGAAGATTTTTAGGAATGATCGGTTGGTACGCGCGCTTTATTAAAAACCTCGCGGAAATTAAAATTCCCATCGCGTACGCGAGTCGCACCCTAACCAAGGCGCATCGCAACTACACAGTAACCGAAAAGAATTTACGATCATCACTGACCACGGTAGTCTAACTTGGCTACACAACTTGAAAGACCCAGCCGGCAGATTAGCCAGATGGGCAACCGCACTTCAAGGTTACAATATGCACATTGTACACCGAAAAGGTACTCAACGGAGTTAGTCGATACGGATAACTGGTATAACGACCGAATACGGGTCGTTAGCGAAAAATCAGAAAAATATCCGAATTGGAAAGTAGAAGGCACCCGCCTCTACAAACATAGCCCCAACCCTCTTATCGAAAACTCGATTTCCGACTTAGATAGTTGGAAACTCATGGTACCAGAGTCGGATCGCGAACGCGCTCTGTTCGAATGCCCCAACACGCCTCACTCTGGGCATATGGGAGTCGAGAAAACGCTACATCGACTATTACAAACCTATTACAGGCCCAAAATGAAAAAGGACGTGATTAAGTACGTAAAACGTTGCCCCGAATGCCAGCTGTATAAAGTGCCTCAGAAGTCACCAGCTGGACTCATGGGACAACGTAAACTCGAAGGTCCTTGGACCAATGTAGCAGCTGATGTAATGGGACCACTACCCCCGAGTAAAGGTCAACATCGCTACATAGTCGTATTTCAAGATCTTTTCACGAAATACATCGAAGTAAGACCTCTAAGGAAAGCTACAGCTAAAAGTATTGTTACAGCTTTTGAAGAGCTGATAGTCTTTCGATGAGGCTGTTCTAAATACTTTATCACTGATTATGGTACTGAATTTTCGACTAAATTGCTGTCCTCGAAAATGGAAGGATACAAAATCATCCAAACAACAATAGCACCGTACCATGCGCAAGCTAACCCGGTAGAGCGATGTAACCGCTCATTGAAGCAGATCTCGATTTTCCTTAAAGATCATCGAAACTGGGATATTCATTTGAATGAACTTACGTTTGCCATTAATACCGCAGTACACGCGTCGACTTAATTGAGTCCAGCATTTCTGAACTACTGTAGAAACCCTCGAAAACTTGCAACTCCACCCCAATCAGACATACACAACTCAGACACAACACACACTGTAGCGTGGGCGGAGAGACTCGAACGCCTCGCACTCATACACGACATAGTGAAAAAGAATATCGAAGCAACCAACCAACGACAAGCCTGATATTACAATAAGAACCGAAGAGACGTTCGGTTTAAAGTCAATGACTTAGTTCGTCGAAAAAATCACGTGCTGTCGTCTGGTACAGATAATTTTGCCGAAAAACTGGCTCCGAAATACACGGGTCCTTGTAAGATAGTCCAAGTACGATCACCTGTCGTGTGTGAGGTCAAAGATATGGCTAATCAAAAGAAAGCAAAAGTACACGTTTGCGATCTGAAGCTATTCGAACCTCCTTCTAAACCAAGGGTACAATTCACAGGTAAGGAAGATGTCGCTCTGTATGAAGGGGAGAGTAGAGAATACGAGAGGAGAAGAAGAGCGTCGACCTGGAGCGCAACCAACACTACCACCAGCCGCTCCCCAAGTCGACCGAGGCCGCGGTACCATCTCCGCAGCAGAGCGCAAGAAGATCTTGGCGCACCAGAGGCCAGGCCTCCGTCATTCCACCCGATCCCAGAGCAGCGAACGAGGAAGGCAGAACACCACCCCGCAAGGCATCGGAAGAGGACGGACGCGCGCTGAATGGGCCATACGGCGCCCTGGGAAAGGTGATCCCCGCCCAACTCCACCGAGGGCCGCTTCCGAGATTGAAGAAAAGGAGAACACCACCCAAGGAGTACTTGTCACCCGCCGCCATTCATGGTCCTCGACGTCCTCCACCTCGTCGTACGCGGCTCCGCCATCGCCGGATCGCCGCCGTGACAAAGAGCTCCCAAGGACCCCAAAATGGTCCTCGACGCGCCCCCGACGTAGAATATCTCGACGACCCTGTGGGAGGGCGCTATTACCCTGTAGACCGGTCGAACGGAGCCATTTCGAAAGCGGCGTACGGGACCATAGGGCCATGCCCCTTCTCCCCTTGCAACCACCCAATCCAGCTCAGGCAACCCCCCTGGGAGCCGTCCTCCGACAGAAGATGGAGGAGAAAAGAGAAGATGGAAAGGGAAGCAAGGCGCAAGAGAGAGTACGAGGAACGAAACCGTCCGATCCGCTTCTCCCGCGTCCGATCCCAAAAGAGCGTGCTCTCTCTGACACCACTCCCAAATCGCGCTGGCCCAGACCTCCAAAACCTCAACCACCAGCAATCATTAAAATGATAAGAGCCCCCTCGGGTGCACCAGTTAGACTGCACCGAGGGGATGAGATAACATTCACCCGGACGACCTCGACGCAGACAGCAGAGCAGAGGAAAAGTGAGGGCGGCAGAAAGCCAACGAGCTCACGCCCGTTGAGTATACATGCGGGGCCCATAGGGTTTAGAGTTGGAAGTAAAATTCCAATGGCCACCGCAGGCACCTCGATGATCCTAGCCCTTATGGATCTGAAGCTTGAACCACCGCCCGGTTCGGGAGCAAAGAGCGTCGCCCGGGCGAATCCCTCTCCACCGGCGAAAATACTGCCACTCCTCCAAACGCCCATGCATCCATCTCCTCGAGCACCATCACCACCTCAAGAGGGATGTTGGAATTGTGGAGGAGGGCATCGCTATGCTCAGTGCAGCGCCGAGAGGAAGAGGTTCTGTTTCAGATATGGCAGGAGAGGCGTGGACACAAAAACATGTTCTGAGTGTTCCACGGCCCACAGTGTGACGGAATGAAAATATTGGTGACAAAATAAAATATCCCCTGCTAGGAGCGACCGATCGGGATGATTTTTTTTTAAAATGTAGCTCATACTATACAGATTTAGGGAAAAATATACAATTTTTATGAGCCAGCGTTGCTGACTAAGCCAAATTGTTGATATCAGCAATTTTTCGATTAATTCCATACTTTACACTTCTATTGCGGTTCGAAAAATTGCTAATATCAACAATTTGGCTTAGTCAGCAACGCTGGCTCATAAAAATTGTATATTTTTCCCTAAATCTGTATAGTATAAGCTATATTTTAAAAAAAAAATCATCCCGATCGGTCGCTCCTAGCAGGGGATATTTTATTTTGTCACCAATATTTTCATTCCGTCACACTTTGCGGCCCCGCCAAGGAAAACACTCCTCCCGACGCCCACGAGCGGGGTAGCCTCATCACCCCTGCCTCCCATACCCAATATTACCCCACCACCCCCAAGACCTACTCCACCCACTCCACAACCATCACCAACTTCACCTCTACCCGTGACCCCTGAAACAGTGGCTCCCCCCATGCCTAATATCGGGTCACAGGTGTAACCGGTAGTCATCATGATGGCAGAAGCCACGATGTTTTTAGGAGACAGCCCTGGGTCGGCCGGCACCCCTCTGCCCCCAGAACTTACTCCTATCGTTCACGCACGTACCGCTCACGCTATCGCTCACACACATACCGTTAATTATATCGCACACACACGTACCGTTTACCCTATCGCTCACGCTCTCATACCGTTGATCCTATCGCTCACGCACGTACCGCTCACCCTATCGCTCACACACACATACCGTTAAGTATATCGCACACACCTCGTACCGTTCACCCTATCGTTCACACGCACTCATACCGTTAATTCTATCGCCCACACAAACATACCGTTCACCCTATCGCTCACGCACTCATACCGTTAATCCTATCGCTCATGCACGTATCGCTCACCCTATCGCTCACACACACATACCGTTGATTATATCGCACACACACGGACCATTCACCCTATCGCTCACACACACATACCGTTAATTATATCGCACACACACGCACCGTTAATCCTATCGCACACCCACACATACCATTTACCCTATCGCTCACATACGCTTTTATAGTCAGTTCTATCGCACACACACCTATCGTTTGTACTATCACTCCCCACGCTTTTATCGTTAACTCTACCGCACACACACGAATACTTAACTTATTAAGCACACCATAACCTTCGAAAAACTCGCAAGCACAAGCAATGTATATAAAATTCGCTAAATTGCCTTTTGTAAATAACCCTCGATATTCGTGATGTAAATAGTAACTCGTAACTAAGCCTGGAATCTCACATAGAGTAAGTAGTGTCATAAAAAAGGGGGTGAGATGACCCACAAAGAAAACGCTTCTAAGGAGATCACTGATCATAGACACGACAGTAACTGTACTTCGAGCGTCGAGAGTATATTTCCGTCGAATTTTTTATTTCTTTTGTTATCACCGATTATATTCATTGCGTGCGACTTTTCGCCACCTCTCGTACCTTCCATGCGCACCGAATCCAACCACCAACCAGATGTTGAAGGACGACTTAAGCAGAAGGATAACCACCACCAAACGATACAGCTCCGAGAGAAACCGCTTCGTAACTTTGTAATAAATAATATTGTGAACGGGATATACGTCTCTTTGTAAATAATCTAAATAATGTGTAAAGCAGGGTTAGTTGCGAGGATAGGTAGAATTAGCTAGTTATAAGTCGTATGCGTACCCAACAGATCACAGATAAAAAGACGAAGAGTTTTCGATTAAACGTCGTATCGTTTAATCGAAAACTCTTCGTCTTTTTATCGTAATGCGCCAAATAGTTAGGGATTCTTGCGAATAAAACATAGTAAATTATAAAGCGTTAGCTAGGTTACGCATACAATAAAGTTAATAATCGAATATCTCGTATCTCTCGACGAGGTAAACCCGGAATCGCTCCGGCGCGTTTCGGTATAGGAGGGGGGAGTTTGTAACATGCCAGTAGCTGACATGTATGTAGTCAGAGCAGCTGGCGTAGCTGCTCCTGACTAATTTAGAAAACTAGGTAAAAATATGGAAGCACAGATTGAAGAATAGGCTCTGTGCAGCCTTGAAAGCGACCAAACCACCCTAGCTACGCTAACCCCTCACATACTAATCCCTACTGCGTGGATAAGATGCAAGTCCCTGCGTTGAAGGTGAAGAGAAAGACGAACAGTTGAAGAGCCAAATTCCTGAAACATAAATACAATTGGAAACTACTCTCACACACACAGAGCATAACCCACACCCTTCCCAAACCTTTGGCATACATAGACCTCACCCATATCCGGAACACCCCTTGTCGAGAGCAGCACCTAGGGAGAAAAAGATAATAAACACCAAGTCAACAGTATGGATATATGAAAAGAGACTTACCTTGACGTAGTCTCCCTGAATCCTGAATGCGGTCTACACCAAGAACGCTGCCACTCGCTGAAGAGGTCCAGCACCACCAAACCGGGAGGAAGCTGGTCGACGAAGTGCCCATAAGCTGCACCTGTCAAAGAAGAGAAAAGATTACTGCCAGGTACCTCTCTGAGATACCTGAAACGAGCCAGACACTACCTGACATCAGCTTCGCCAGCAATTGTAGGAGTTATTGGAAGCAACACCAACTGCAGCGGCGTCCTAACCTCCAATGACACCGGCAGGAAGAAGAGGAAAAGCAGCATGTCAACACCGACCTCGAAGTCACTCGTGTAAGCAACCATGCTCCAGGCCTCGTCCTTGTCTCTGCTCCCGTCCTCTTGGTCCTGGACATACCCTCACGTCACGAGCACTATAACCCTCACTCGCACCATAATCACACATACACATACACACTACACTGTCGTCACCTGTATGTACGATTTCACGCGAGACTAGCGCCACTATACTTACACACATATGCGCGGTTATACGCAAAAAGTCGTATCACGCGTGCGCAGCGCTCGGCAATGGGCCTCGCCAGTGTAGCCAAAAGGGACAGAATAGACAGATCGGACAGGTTTCAGTGGAAGAGCGCTGTTCGCTTGTGCGAAATGTGAGACGAATCTAAAACCGTTACTCTATGGCCTATATGTTTGCTTTATATATTCAGGCTTAGTATTGGAAAATAAGGTGAAAAACGGGTCTAACACTGTTACACTAAGGCCAATTTATTTATATGATGTAGACGTTACTATTAGAAAGTGACTGGAAAAAAAGTCTTAATTTTACTATTGGGAAAAGAGGTGAACCGTCTGAATGAAGCTCCTTAATATAATAGAAGAGAGAAGATGTTGATATAATAGTTGTGCGAAACTTCGGCATCAATCTTTTATGCAAAATTTTAAAATTTTAATAGTGATACAAACGGTTTCTTGCAACGTAAGCACATATATCTTCTATTTACGGGCATGAAAAATGAAAATGATTTAAATGGACATTATCAGCTTTTTGAAAAAATAAGTGAACAAAGTGAGTTATAGCAGTGAAAATGCTAAATCAATCACCAATTCTCAATTAGACAACCGATTAAGTGAACAAAATGAAGTTTCTAGGGAAGCTAATCAGCAAGATTATTGCTGTAATAGTGAAATCGAAAAACCAAGGGATTCCAGTGTGCGTAATGAAGATGTAATTAAGATAAATAAAAATTGGTTTTTAGAAATATTACGAATTATTTGCCAAAAAAGAAAACAAAAATATTCCCACAGTTTTTTAAAGAAACTAATGTTAATACACGACAATTTTTACAAAATAAGAGAATTTAAGTGAACCTGTTGTAAAATCCACTGCAAAATGTTTAAATATATCCGAAAGAAGTGTTGTTAGAATTTGTACTGAATATGAAAATAACAATGGTGCTTGTCACGAACCTAACTATGATAATTCTGGACGAAAAAAACTCATTTTAGATCTTTTTCACCAAGGAATTTCACGACAGAAAATTTTTGATACTTACGCGAAGACTACTCGAAGAAGAATATGGTAAGAGGTGTTGATGACTTTCCATCTGTTTCAGAATATGTATTACCTGAAACTTTAAGAAATATGAATTTTAGTGATTATTGGAAAAATAACTGTTGTAAAATAAAGTTGATAGTAATGATCGTGTACAAAATTATGATTATTACAGAAATAGCATTCAAGAAGCCGGAGAATTTTGCGGTGGTTTTGTGACACCATCGGCATCGGGCAAGAGAGTTATCATTTTACATATAGGAAGCGAAGATGGATTTCTGGATGGTGGTCTTGATTGTTTTATTGGAAATAAATCTTCATCAGACTATCATGATGAAATGAATGCAGAGCATTATCAGGAATGGTTTAGATAAGTGTTATTACTTTTACCATCAAAATCAGTAATAGTAATCGATCAAGCACCATATCACACTATGCTTGATCCTGAATTTCGCAATCCAACAACAGCATGGAGGAAATGTGAAATAATTGCTTGATTAATTAAAAGAAATATTTCGCTACCGAATGTCGGTACTAACCATACTCGTCGACATGTGATAACACAAGGCTGTTTACCCTTTTAAATTGTAATGTTTTAACTTATTTTACACTGTTTTTTGCTTGAAGAGGTCCTCTCCATAGGACGAAACGTCGCCAAGGTTTATAATAAACATGGCTTTATTTGTTTAATTATTATCCAAGGACTACCTCCCACTATTGTGTTCATACTTTCTTTGTGATCATGGAGAGGTATAATAACAATAATATAATTAAATAAACATAATAAACAACTAGTAAAAATTAAGAATACAATTTTTCGTACATTTCATTTATTCAATATCTATATCAAACGCGTAAATTTTTTACGCATAGAGACAAAAGTCTTTCATGTAACGCTGTAATGTGAGCACGCTTCAAATTTCAACTCCGTCGGTGTACAGCAAGCTCCTACTGTTTTAGAAAAACTAGATTTACGTTCAGCTGCTTAAACACATAAATTCATCATCAGTAGCCTAAACTTTAAATCGCTGTTACTTAAAAGTTTATAATTTTTATTCAATAATTCTTATGTCCTTAAATTACTTAATTTTTTTACAATTTGTTTAGCTTTGTCCGAGCTTACTATGGCTTTTCATTGCTGAGTTTTTTTTCATTTAATGAGCATTACGAATTAATGTTTGTACATTTAATAAAAATGTTTGCACCTACGTGTTGTTGCATCTTTAAATTACACCCTCGATTTTTTTCAATCACTTACGATCATTCTTAACTATTTAAATTTTTAGTAAACGCAACCTATACCCTGTTATTGCTGAATAGTTCAGCTTCAAAGAACAGTTAGTCCCTATAGTAACCGATTTTTTTCCTCAAAGATATTCAACAAAAAAGTCAGAGGACTATCTTTTTTAACCCATAGTAGCGTATAATCAATTATCCTGACTAAGATATATTAATATTTTTAAATATTCCTGGTTCAGAAGAAGTTATATCAGTGAAAAACCAGAAGAATTTGATAATCCTTTTGATTACAGACTTGGAGATTCTTGCAATTCACACTGCGATATAGAAGGATGCACCAATGTTGTTATAATACGTTGTGCACTATTGTAAACATTTTATACCATAAAACGTGCATAACCGTAGAAAATTAGAATAAATATTGTATACTTGTTATAAGAAATGGCTGTAATTATATAATCTATAAAACGATATGCATTACAAATATGCTTTGAAAAAATTCAAATAAAAGCTTTTATCACGACGATTATTATGATATTTATCATTAATAATTATTTCAAAATAACGTATACAATAAATATTTATTAACAAATGTGGGACGAGTATCAATTTATGAATCTAGATCATTTTATCATACGTGTTTTGGACGACATTTTCTCTTACAGAGGGAAGATATATTATTTTAGAGCGATATAATTATTTTATGTTAGGGATGGTTTACCCCCTTAGGGGTAATATTTACGAATGAATCGGAAGACTTTATTGTTTTATTATGAATGTTAACACATTTTTTCGAATTTTTTTTTAGACGTTTAAAACTTTTTTATTATTAAATTATGCTAAAAAATATGTTTTCGACCCCTAAAAGATAGGGGATGCCACCTTTACTCTTGATCATCATAAATTAATTGTTGTTATTGTAAGAAATAACGTCGAATTTGTTTTGTTAGAAAATATTTGTTTTAAGGCGAGATATTTAGAAAAAAACGCTTTTGAGAGTTAACTTTAGAGGTTATTTTCACTCCCTAAATACGCTTATGAGCCGATAAGCAAAAATACGTGTCCCTTATTTATACAAGTACTACAACATATCAATCAATTTAATGGGGTCTTCGGGTATCTTCCTTGTTATTATGATCCTAGGTTTTGCAGATCCTAGAAATTCTGATGTAAATTCAGTTATACAGACGCAAGAAACAGTAGCTGGTGCACAGTTTACGAGGATTTTAAAATTGAAATCACCATTTGATTTATACTTTCCATAATTTCTTTTATTAGTTGTACGTCTTTGTTTCAAGCATACAACATTCACGGATATATACAATATATTGATTGTAACATGGCAGTGAACTGCCATGTTACAAATCGTTTTGGGATCGCCAGAATGTAAAGTAATAACGAAGAAAGATTGTTAATTGAAATACAGAGATAGTCAAAGTTAACATTGACCATCCATTCTGTACTGATACCCACGACCTTGTGTGATTGTCTCATTTTCCATGTGTATTAATTCGTATACTGGCTAGCCGAGCAGATGAACGAAGTGATGTTTCGACACGAGGCGGCGTCTCAAGGTAACGGGATCGCGGGATCCCTGGCACTCCGGTGCCTGGCGCCCAGGGCCGAGGCGGCCCGCCGCCTCGTATGTATTGAAGCGAAAGTAGGAGACGGAGGATTTTATCGGTAACGCCACTGGACAAAAAAAAAACCCAGCGTTACCATACGCTGGGTCCACCGTTACAACTGGCGCCCAACTTAGTGGTAGTACGATTGAATGAATGTGTTAACGCGAATTAGGCCGAATTAATTTTTTTACGTAGGAATTAGGTAATTTAAAATCGAGTAATTGATAAAGATATAGATAAATTAAATTACGTTATAAGTTAGCATTAAGTAAACTAGAACGACACAACAATGCTATCAACAACAGACAGAAAATTACAAAAGACGAAAAGTCGACAAACATTTACTGACTAAGAACGTATACACAAACAAGGCGTACAAGGTTACATAGACTACCGAGACTTACCGAATAACACGAAATACACAAACCGACAACACGGACCGGCTAGGCACATAACATATCAGCAGTCAACTTGACCGACCATTCGACCTATCGAAACCAATAACAAGGTCACAAGTCTGGGAAACACATAGTGCGACGATATTTTTTTTTCTCCGTCCTCTTGTCCTCGTGCTTACTCTCCCTACTATTATCGGGGAACAATACGACCAAATCCAGACCTGCGAACAGGGAATTTTATTTCCCTCTTCAGGATTGGCAGCTTCACAGTGAATTATTTTACATAATTGACACATGTGGAGTTTGTCAATGTGCATGAATTTTGTATTTTGTATTATTATAATATATAAGTTTATGTAACTCTGGTAAATAAATAAATAAATAAATAAAATCGCACATTTTGGTCAGACGTAAGCGAGCAGTCAAGGAAGCAGCACACCGTCTAGTACATTGATTGTAAAGTGAGTGCAACGGCTTAGGTGGTCAACACCAACAAGGTAAGTCGAATATTTTCGACGACGATAAGAGTTAAGTATTAGTTTCAAACCCAGTGGCAGTGTGTGTAGTGACGCGGTTACTTATTAATTCTAGTGACAAATTATATTAATCAGGAAAGCGACGATATTATTTGTTTTTTTTTCTTTATTTTTCTCTACCCATAAAAATTATATTAATGAGGAAAGCGACGATATTATTTTTTTTTCTTTTTTCTCTACCCATAAAAATAATATTAATCAGGAAAGCGACGATATTATTTAATAATTTTTTTTTCTCTACCCATTAACATCAGAGAGCACCATTAGCTTTGTCATACATGCTCGACGCACAGTACTGATGCCTGCGAAGGGAATTAAGACGAAACGTGACGTGACGACCGTACAAATTTATCTAGAAACTTCCAATAGCTCATACGGAAAAACACCATTACTCCCACATAAAAATACTAAGAACAAACTTTGTGTTATAGATTTTATATATATAAACCCAATTAACAACTCTGAAACACATAACAACACACGCACCCAATACCTGACTTAAATTATTAAACATTAATTTGACGAACTTACCAACATAACTTATCAATAACAAACTACTTATACATTTGTCCAACTACCAACTGACGCTACTAATACACAACATACATTTGACCAGCTACCGATTTACTACCGTTAACACACAACATATACGTGAACAGCTATCGATCTACTACCGTTCATACACAACATACACTTGAACAGCTACCGATTTACTATCATTTATACACAACATACACTTGAACAGCTATCGATTTACTACCGTTCATACACAACATACAGCTATCGATTTATTACCGTTCATACACAACATACAGCTATCGATTTACTACTGTTCATACACAACATACAGCTATAGATTTACTACCGTTCATACACAACATACAGCTATCGATTTACTACCGTTCATACACAACATACAGCTATCGATTTGCTACCGTTCATACACAACATACAGCTATCGATTTAGTACCGTTCATACACAACATACACTTGAACAGCTATCGAGTTACTACCGTTAATACACAATATACAACTGACCAGCTATCGATTACTACCGATTTTTATACAGCACACAGTTGACCAGCTATCGATTTACTACCGACGTTTACACAACATACACTTGACCAACTACCGACTTACTATCGCTTAGACACATTATACAGGTAATCAAGTATCGACTTACATACAACATAGATACAACACTCAAAACAAATACTATAACACTTTACCACTAGTTATCGAACACTAGACCACCTAAAGTGGGTGGATCACTACACACAAGCACAATGACTGACCCAGGGGATCGCGAAGAGCAAATAAATAATTGGATATTCGGATTATCACCGGCGAGTTAAGAAAAGAGTTACCAGCAAAGGGTTTGAACATAGTAGGGGAAGTTCAGGAACTTAGACCACGTTCACCGGACGAGTTAAGAAAAGAATTACAAGCAAGGGGTTTGAACATAGTAGGGGAAGTTCAGGAACTTAGACCACGATTAACGGACGCTATACATAGAAGAGGGAATTGACGTGTCAACCGTAGGCGCAACAGCAACCCCACTTATGACATTACCAAACACCGATAACACACACGTAAACTCGGAAAGGACGATCCTATCGGCTACACCAAGCACACAAGCAAATACTCAAAACACGAATATGTTTCAGAACCAACCACCCAGCGTACCCAATACACTATCAGAACTTCCAAACAATCCCAATATCCGACAGATATCGAATAACCAATTACCGGAACAAACAGATTTTAGTAATAGAAGTAACCGGAGCGAACTACATCCTCACACAGGACAAGCCGTTAGCACCCCCATCAGTAACGATCTGAGAGGCACATTCCGGAACACTTTTAGTCAAAGTACAGACCCACGGGATAGGTTAAAATTCAACGAAACGTACAATTCAAATAATAGGAGTCAGGTACGGTTCAGTTTGGACACTTTTTCCGCGAACGGGAACTTCAAAAATCAGCAAGACATGCCCTGCTTAAATTTCGACGACAGGCAACAAAATAATGGGGTAAGACAAGCGAGACTCGACCTCGACAATTTTCAGGACGACACTAACTATATCGAGGAACACACACGTGACAGAATTAATAATAATTACGGGTAAAATAGACGGCAATCGGATGATAGAAGTCGACAATGGACCACAAATAACGCTTTTGAATTTATGAGAAAATGGCGTTTACGATTTTCGGAGAGACGCGAAGAAGACGCAGAGGAATTTTTGGGACGGTTACGCGAAGGGAAGCGGCTTATGGAAATACCGGATGTCGAACTATTCGACGTGCAAAAATGGAGAACTTTTAATGAATTTATCGTAGATTGGAGGAGGCGTTTCTTGGACGCGAATTTTGAGTAACGTAGAATCCAACGAGACAGAAATTTTCGCAGACTATTTATCGGATATCGAATTATCTCTGACGGAGACAATTATCGAAGATGAACTCGAATCATTGTATACCATACCGACGAAAAAGAAACATAATTTACTTTTTCTGATAATACAAACACTGAGCACAGACGTATTAGCGCTAGTGGACTCCGGGGCATCAAAAACATTCATAGGCCAGAAATTATACAAACTTGCTAAACAACAAGGTTTCCAATTATTAAATAATATTCGGGGGACGGTAACAACAGCGGTGGAATCACCGGAATCCATTAAAGGCGGAATGATTCTAACAATTAGAATAAAAGAAGTAACAAGAGAATTAACAGTACGCGTACTGTACAAATTAGATTATGATCTAATTCTCGGATTAGACGCGTTGATGAAATTCGGAATAAAAATAGATTTCGCAAATATAACTTGGAAATTTGAAAACGACCAATCAAATCGATTTACTTTCGAAACCCTTCCGACAGATAATCTAACGAACAATAGAACTCGAAATTGTGGACTTAGAGACCTAGACACTGACCAAGAAAGAAAATTACACGACTTCCTCACACGCGTGTTACCACCACATACGGATAAAATCGGGCTCACGACTTTAATCACATACAAAATAGACGTCAACGGGCACCCACCTATCAAACAACGCAATTACCCGTTATCAAAAGTTCTCGCGAAAATATTACATGACGAGGTAGACGACATGCTAAAGTAAGATATAATTGAACCATCACATAGTGAATGGGCCTCACCCATACCATTAGTTAAAAAAGGTAACGGGAAAAGACGACTATGCTTAGACCTCCGGAAGGTAAATAAAGTTTCAAAAAAAGACGCCTACCCTATACCGCTTATGGACTCAATACTTGATAATTTAAGACGAGCACGTTATATTTCGACGATAGACTTGAAACAAGCATACTACCAAATACTACTAGACGAAGACAGAGGAGAAATGACCGCGTTTATAGTACCGGGACGCGGACTTTTCCATTTTAAACGACTATGTTTTGGACTCTCGGGCGCGCCAGCCACCTTTCAAAAACTGCAAGACAAAATCCTGGGCCATGCCTTACAAGCTTACGTATTTTATTATTTAGACGACATTCTAATCGTGACCGAGGATTTTGACGATTTTCTACGTTACTTAAAGACAGTTTTAAACAAACTTAAGGGGGCGAACTTAACGTTAAATAGAGACAAATGCGAATTTTGTTGCGCCGCGGTAAAATACCTGGGATTTATCATTAACGAAGACGGCATGAAAACAGACACGGAAAAAATTGAGCCTATTAAAACCTATCCACCACCACGTACCCTAAAGCAAGTTAGGCGATTTATCGGAATGGCATCTTGGTATAGATGTTTCATAAAAGACTTCGCGACAATTATCGAACCAATAACAAGACTGTTACACAAAAAACAACGCTGGGAATGGGGAGAAGAGCAAACTACCTCTTTCGAAACTATAAAAAATTTACTAACATCAGACCCTATATTAATCAGACCGGACCTAGACAGACCTTTCTCCATCCACACAGACGCTAGCTTAGTTGGACTAGGCGTGGTACTTACACAGACAAATGGCGATACGGAACACGTGTTAGCCTATGCTAGCAGATCACTATCGAGCGCAGAGAAAACTATACGACCACAGAATTAGAGTGTCTCGCGGTGATATGGGCGTGCGAAAAATTCCGACGATACGTGGAGGGGTCAAAATTTACGATTATTACCGATCATAGCAGCTTATTGTGGCTACAAAATCTAAAAAACCCCACGGCAGGCTAGCTAGATGGGCCATGCTACTATTAGAACTAGATTTAGAAAATATCCACAGAAAAGGTACACTTCATCAAGTACCGGACGCACTGTCGCGAATGTTCAAAAACCAACAAGAAATAGCTTCAACCCTCAATGATACACTAAACGACCGGTACGAAAGACGCCTAAGTGACGTAACAAATACACCCAACAAATTTACTGACTGGACAATACGCGGCGACAGACTCTTCCGTAAACTCCCGAACCCCGTAGTCGACGCAATAAAAGAAGACGGGTCGGAATGGAAATTAGTACTCAGACATAACGAACAGGAAAAAGCACTAACCTTAGCTCACGAATCAACCCAAACCGGCCACATTGGCATCGATAAGACATACGCACGACTAATTCAGGAATATTTGTGGCCGGGAATATTTAAAGACGTAGTACATTATATTAATAACTGCGAAACTTGTCAAAAGTCTAAAGTTGATCAAACGATGGCACCAGGGTACCTAGGCAAGCGAATAATCGAGCACCCTTGGGAGGTGGTAGCTACGGACATAATGGGCCCATTTCCAACCAGTAAGTCTGTAATGGCTTACCTCCTGGTTATACAGGACCTGTTCTCAAAATGGATTGAGGTTAAGACCCTCCGCAAAGCTACCGGGAAAGCAATCAAAAACGCAATAGTAGACTTAGTAATTCACAGATGGGGCACACCGCGTGTACTATTAACCGACAACGGAACAGAATTTGTTAACAACGTAATTTCAGAACTTACGAAAGAGCTAAAAATACATCATTCTAAAACACCCCCCTACAGACCACAAGCAAACCCAGTAGAAAGAGTAAATAGAGTATTGAGAACAATGATCTGCGCATTTATCGGGCAGGATCACAAAGACTGGGATAAACATATTAATGATTTCCGATTCGCATTTAACGCTGCAAAGCACACTTCGACTGGGGTGACACCAGCCTTCCTAAATTTCGGACGCGAACCGTTGCCATTGCACTCTCTTCATAAAGAACTGGACTGTGATTATGACACCGACAACGCTAATGTAACGACATGGACAAGACGAATGACTAGATTACAGGCAATCCACGACTGGATCGTATTGAACATCGAGATGGCACACGAGAGGCAAGCCAAGCATTAAAATATCAAACACTGCGATCTCGTGTTCAAGGTAGGCGAGGAAGTCTGGTTGAAAAATAGGGTGTTGTCAAAGGTTGAGAAAAATCTATCTGCCAAACTGACTGACAAGTATAAAGGACCGTTCAAAATTTCTAAAATAATTTCTCCATTAATTTACGAAATAACCTCTGATGATGACAAAATTCTCCCACGCATACATATTATAGACATAAAGAAATATAGATCCAGACATAATACTAACAAACCAGACTGACGTTACTAACACTAAGCTGAATACTGGACACAAAGCACTAACTAATGCTTAACTTTCAGATTCCTGCTATCGTTCACCTTATCGCTCATCGCTACCGCGACTATCGCTGCTTTCAATCACACACACGCTTCACCTTCTTTCATTCACACTAAAATACCATCCATCCACAATACAGCAGACACACACGCAAACACACACAACCCCAATTATCGCTACCGCACGACCACCCTCTCGACTACCACCGACGCAAAGACATGGCACGACAGACGTACGTTGATGAGGACGTCCTCCTGGGGGATACGTCTGATTTGGAGGAGGTGGACTTCGATTACACCACTATTGATAGTGATGAGTCGACAGCGAGTCCTCCTCGGCGTGCTTCGCCGCCACTCCACGCCTCACGGAGGAGGGGGAGTCCATGGATTGGGATGCCCCATCCACTGACGAGGAACCCCCCCCCCCCCCCCTTCATCGTCCGCATACAAAACCACGAGCACAGGCGACCCCGACACCACCGGACAGACGAGACAGACGAACGTGACTTCCGACCGTGACGTTCTCTGGGCCTACGAGCCCTTGGACCCGCACATGAGCCGGATCCAGCGACTCCTGCACGACGACCCCGAAATCCTGGAAGCTATCCAGGAAACGTACAACAGGGTCGTCGAGCTGGTGCGCACCGAGTCCATCACCATCAGCGGCAGCCCCAGTTCGGGTAGGGGACTATACGGGGTGGAGGATAGTAGTGGATCGTCAGGTGTTCGTGACGGCACCTCGACCAGGATGCTGGGCCTGCGAGAGCCAAAGCCACCGGGCTCCCCGATGCCCAGACCGCGCGCACCACCAATACCGGTATTGCTACCGGTGCGGTCTGGGCAATGTCACCATCAAAGAGTGCCCCATCCATGGCGAGGAATGGCGGGCCAAAGAGCCACACGAAACAACACGGGACAGGACGGAACGCAAAACCGACCAGTACTACCATCACTACATTAGACGGACCACGTACTTAACCACAATTACCGACCCTGACAGACACACTGATTACCGTACACTAACGATATCGTATACCGCACACCTAACCTAGCTATCGTATACAACCACACCTCACAAACACATTATTATGCTTTGTTATCGTTGTTAAAAAAATAAAGTTTTGTTAAAAGAAAATATATATCTGAGTTAATAAATTAAGTTATATTACCGACAACACCCAAATCCGTTTTTCCATCATAAATTTTAATATAGCCTAACAAAATTCGAGGAGGAGGGAAAGTACCCGCATCACCACCACGAGGTCAGCAAGACGACGATAAACGTTCACAGGAGACCACCTGAAAGGACGACCTAGCGACGCAGTAGCGGAACCACCTTACGCCACCATCAGTCCAGGGTATCGATAGTGCCACCCGTGCACCGCGGGGAGAAGAGAGTTGTAACATGGCAGTTCACTGCCAGTTACAAGCGGCCGCGCAGAGCACGGCAGCGCCTCGGCACCAGTCGGCGAGCGCGCGTTCGGCCGTATTCGTGGAGCCTCGGCCGGCATCGGCTAGGCCCGAGCGCGCGAGAGCGAGAGTAAGTAGGTGAGCGACCCAAACTAATGTCGACGGCGAGCGGGATCGACGCGAGCGCTGTTCGTCATCTCTTCCCCTTTTCGTGTCCGACTGCCGTAGCAACAGGTACACTTTTGACCACTGACTCTCCGCTACTTCTTTTGTTGAGCATCGGACCTTCTGAGCGGCGTTTGAGATTATAAGGGAGTGCTGTGCGACGGACTGCTGCGTACCCGTGAGTAGAGTGAATATTGTATTAAGTGATGCTTACGGGAAATAGTGTGCCGATTGCGGAGTAGCGCGAACTCGCGATACTTAACACGCCACGTGGCCAATATGGCGGCAGGAGTGCAGCGAAGCATGAGTGCGGCTATAGCATGCTTCGTCGACTTAACAGCGCTGAGTCGTTCGGCGTATTAAACGGACATTACGCCCTACTGATTTACCGCATACTGTAGCTACTGTACACATGACTGACACGACAATTATTACACTGACGCTATCGTTTACACTATGACTACAATTATTACACTGACGCTATCGTTTACACTATGGCTATCGTTATCACACAGAGAGAGAAATACAGAGATAGTCAAAGTTAACATTGACGATTCAATCCGTAGTGATACCCACGACCTTGTGTGATTGTCTAATTTTCCATGTGTATTAATTCGTATACTGGCTAGCCGAGCAGGTGAACGAAGTGATGTTTCGACACGAGGCGGCGTCTCAAGGTAAGGGGATCGCGGGATCCCTGGCACTCCGGTGTCTGGCGCCCAGGGCCGAGGCGGCCCGCCGCCTCGTATGTATTGAAGCGAGAGTAGGAGACGGAGGATTTTATCGGTAACGTCACTGGACAAAAAAAAACAGCGTTACCATACGCTGGGTCCACCGTTACATGATATACAAGCCGAAAATAAACCGTTTGTTATCGTTGGGTCCGATAGGAATTAATAAAGAGATAGAAATATCTTACAGTACAGAACAGTTGCTCTGGAATAAATAATCTATAATATAATATAAAAATTAATTATCAATGAATTTTCTCAAAACATTCTTCGCTTTAGTCAGAGACAGTTATAAGGTTTAACGAAAATAATGATTTTCAGTTAAAGTTATACAGGTTATATATACATCTTATAAACGTGATGGGGATGCAATAAATATAACACAATAAATGTAACACAATAATTCGGATTACTTTGTCCTTTCATATGCGTAAAATTTATATAGTGCATTAAATATAAAACACTGTAATGGTCTAATTTTATACCAGGATAGGGAAAACAGGATCCAAGGTGCAATAATAAGTTTATGTATTTCAAGTGTATATATATATTGTAACGAGGTTCAATTCCTCGCTATGCCGGTAATCGGAGCAGAAATCAGAGTGATGGAATAAGGCAGCATTGGCTAAATGGATGGAGCGTGCGCCTAGAGATCTCAGGAGCGCCGGATCGATGCTCAGTCCCGGCGTCACCTTTTGTGTTTTCCTCCTCTCGAAGACAGTCTCACCCCGTTACAATATATACCGGGTGTCTGAATAGTTCCGGAACGGCATGATAATATCTGAACTGACAATTGTAAAAAAAATAAAAACAAATGGTTGTTAGGATTTTTTCCCAGCTTTCCGATGAGGACCTTGAATTTGACCTTGATCATGTTTATCAAAGTCATTTGAAGGTCAAATCGATTTTTTTAAATAGGACCTCCCATTTTCGACTCCGGAAACGAAAAGAGCGGAAAATTTTACGTTCAAATATAGTCTAAAATATTTTAAAATTTGACCTTGGAAGGTATGGACAAGGACGAATACATTTTTTCTGGAAAAGAAGTATTTCTCTAATTTTGTCTTGAAAATAGTGTTTTCTCGTTCATTGGTCAATTATTCGTCGAATATTTTTTAGGAATTAATTTGTCATTTTCCGCAGTCGTGCATATTTATTATCTGCACATAAACATTCAACGACTTAATGAAAGAGAAAGAATTTCACTTTTGGTGATGATAGGCTGGGGTGAACTTAGACGATCTTAGGAAGATGCCAAAACTCTTTTCAATGAAACTTACAGACTTGGCCTTGCTCCAATTTCGAAATCTATAGTATCGAGGGCTGGCAGACGGTTTCATGATACAGGAAGTGTAAAAGATCATCCTCGTTCTGAAAGACCGTCTACTGCAACAAACGAAGAAAAATCACTAGATGTCTTATTGTCACTTACAGAGGATCCCCATACTTCAATATGCAACATGTCTCAACAATATGAAATAAGCAAGTTTTCTATTCAGAAAATATTAAAAACTAACAAATTCCATCCATTTAAGGTTAATCTTATGCAAGAGCTGAATGAAGATGATTTTTATAGGAGAGTTGAGTTTTGCAAAGAAATGATGTCTAGGATTGTTGAAGATCCCAATTTTGCCTCCAATATAGTCTTTTCAGATAAAGCTACTTTCCAATTAACTGGTACTATGAATAGGAATAACTGCAGATGTTGGGCTCAGCAAAATCCTCACTGGATGCGCGAAGACAAAACCCAATATTCCGAAAAATTAAATGTTTGGGCTGGAATATTGAATAATCAATTGATTGGTCCCTTTTTCATCGAGGGTAATTTAAATGCAGCAAAATATGAGGACATGTTACGGACGCAAATCGTTCCTAGAATTATAGAGGTTACAGGAGCCAATTTTGAACGCACGTGGTTCCAGCAGGACGGTGCAGCAGCTCACTATGGATGCAATGTTCGACAGTATTTGAACACTGTATTCATTGACCGCTGGATTGGCCGCAGAGGTATTATCGAATGGCTCGCTAGATCACCTGATCTGACTCCTCTAGATTTCTTCCTCTTGGGATACTTAAAAGATCGTGTTTATAAAATTAAGCCACAAAATTTAGATGAATTACGGCAAAGGATAATTGATAAAAGCACTTTGATTTCGGCAGAACACATTCAAAATTCTATTCATAGTTTTTATTATCGATTAGGTTACTGTCCAGAAACCGAAGGTCATCAGTTTAAACATTTGCTAAACTAATTCTTGCCCTAATTGGTCGGACTGAGTCTTGCCTTAAATGGTTGGGCAACACCAAGTCTTGCCTTAAATGGTTGGACAATACAAAATCTTGCCTTAACTGGTTGGATAACACAAAGTCTTGCCTTAAATGGTTGGACAACACCACGTTCTGCTTTAATTGGTCGGATCGAGTCTTGCCTTAACTAGTTGGGCCGAGTCTTACCTTAATTTGTTGGATAACACCAAGTCTTGCCTTAAGTAGTTGGACAACACTAAGTCTTGCCTTAATTGGTTGGACAGATTCTTGCCACAATTGGTTTGAAAAACCAAGACCTGCCTTGATTGATTAAACCGCGTCTAACCTTAACTGATTGGGCCGAGTCTTATCTTAACTGCTTGGATAACACCAGGTCTGCCTTAATTAATAAAAAATGGGTAGTCCTATTTAAAAAAATTAACCTTCAAATCATCAGGAAAGTCATGGTCAAGGTCGAATTCGAGGTCCTAATCAGATAGTTGGAGAAATATTATGAATATTAAGTTTTAAATGTTGTTCTCTACGAATTCTGGTTTTCATATTATCGTACCAAACCTTAATTGTCCTTGTCCATATCTTCCATGGTCAAATTTTAAAATATTTTAGACCATATTTGAACGTAAAATTTTCCGCTCTTTTCATTTCCGGGGTCGAAAATGGGGGTTCCTATTTAAAAATATCGATTTAACCTTCAAATGACCTTGATGAACATGGGCAAGGTCAAATTCAAGGTCCCCATCGGAAAGCTGGGAAAAAATCCTAACAACCATGTGTTTTTATTTTTTTTTACAATTGTTAGTTTAGATGTTATCATGCCGTTCCGGAACTTTTCAGACACTCTGTATATTCTCTTTATTAGATTTCTAAATATGTTGGTAATCGGCTTCGTTATTATGGTCATAGGCAGCCTTATATGTCCATACTAAGAAGGAGAGAGAGAAAAAAGAAAATAGTTCTCTCTCTAGCGCGCTCAGCGCAGACTATCGATTTTAATTTACCGCGAGCAGCAGATCAATTCACTGCGGACCGTTCCATAGTCCCGTTAAATTAATTTATTAATTAAAAAGAAATAAATTTGTTGAAACTCCCTCTAGAGTACGAGATCTTACAGAGAGATGTCGATTTTTCACTTTTTATGAAAATATTTTATGTCATAATTTTTTATATTTCATACATCATACTCATATATTTCATAACCCACACTCACTCACATACTCCTTCTTTCACTTCACTACGTCATTCACGGTCTAATTTGGCTTTTAATCTTACTGCAATATTACCTTTTTTTTATTTAAATACCTTCTCGCATTTATTTACATTCCATATAAATTCTAAAAATAACTTTTTTCTGAATTGGAAACGTTATTGCTTGAACAAGTACTTCATCTTCAATGTTATACCGAGTAAAGAAACGTTCTTTTTCATCATTATATTTCTCATTGCGCTTCTTCCCTTTCTTTTTTATTCTTTATTTTGCTAATAATATTTTTTCTTCATGCGACATGTCTTTTGAATGCACTTCGGTTCTTATCCAAGATTTTACTACTCTGGCTGCTTTTATATTGAAATGCAATTTAAGAGGAGTAAATTCAGTTCATTTATTATTGTTTGAATAACATTTACATACGTAGTCCATCCAGTATGTTTATCACTGACAAATGTTCTAAATAAACTGCCAAGCTCTCTACTCTCTCGACAACATTTCCTTGCGGATGACGTATAGAAGAATAGCTAGCTGTATATCTTCTTCTAATTTTTGTTTGCACTTTTTCGAAGTAAATTGCGTTCCATGGTCACACATTATTCCTTTTGGTTTTCCAAAATTTGTTATGTAGTGATGAAATATTTTGTATAACACTGTTGCCATATTAGCTTTTTTTATTGGATTTAAATTACAAAATCCTACGAAGTACGTAGTGGTCCATGAAAATTCACTGATAATAAATTACCTGGTTTTTCTGGCATAATTGTTTGTCTTTTAGCTGTATTAGGTCGTGTAGAAATTTTATTTCTTTGCCACGTATCACTTTTTGATATATGTACGCTATTTTATATCTAAACTAACTTATGTACATATCTTCCACTATCATTTTTTGTAATTTTCACGTTCCCATATGTCCATAAAATTCGTGCAATATAAATTCGGTCACAGCTTTGATCGAAACATTTCTTCTTATAACATAAATTATTTTTTTTCTTTTATTTGCTGTATTTATATCAACGGGGAGAGGTAGAGGGGCAGAGAGGGAGAGAGGGAGAGAGGGTGAGAGAGGGAGAGGGAGAGAGGGAGAGAGGGAGAGAGGGAGAGAAGGAGAGAGGGAGAGAGAGCGGTTATTTTATATTACATATAATTTAATGTTTGATGCAGATGCATAAAATCTAATTGTCGCGTATTGTAACACAAAATAATGTTGGAGACTTGAGCGTAAGGATCTCCGACCTCGTATGCACATTTGGTGCGTAAAACTCTATTTTACGCAATTGTATCAAAAAGCTATTAATGATAATTTATTCATAGTTTATTTAATAATGACTAAAATTCATTCTTTCATGAATTTTTGACATATGATGAAATTATTTTTATTCTGAATAATTTATTTCAAACTCACATATGAACATGCAATATTATCATTACGTATGTTTATTTTTGGAGGGGGGGGGGCTAGTATTTTGTCTAGTTCTGTTATTCTTTGTTGAACTATAATTTTCATTTCATTTTCTTCCAGAAATATTCTATTGGGCAAATCCGTATATGGCCATTTAGTTTAAGATCCAATCAAACATGCAGACCAACTTTAATTGAATCTGAGACAGATCTTCAGAAACCTATAACTGATTGCGCTGAAAGTGGTAACCCCTGGAATATTTTTGTTGAACTAGCATCTCCTGATTCAGGATTAACATCATTACCAGCTTTTGACAAGGATACAGATGTATTATTATTTTTCAAGTTATATGACCCCAAAAAAAGAAGAATACATTATTGTGGTCATCATTACATGCCTGTAACGGCTAAAGTTCGTAAGTATTATTGTTATTATTCTATCAGGCTTGCACGCATAATTATAAACACGATCCTACTTTTTCTGTTATCCAACGTTAAATTTATTACAAAAAATAACGGGATGCTTCTCGCGGATAATCTTCGAAAAACACAGCCCAAACTGCTATCTTACGATGTGGCAAAGGTTCCTCGATGCCAGCAGCAAAGTCCGTTGAACAACACTACACTTTCCTAATGCCATTGTTGCTAACTCGTGTTCGCATGTGTGACTCTACTTACCCACACTTGTGGGGGGGCTATATTCAGTTACTCCGTTGCAACGAACTATTTCCACGCCCGTGGAGGTAGCGATATTCGCGGGAAGAATGGAGGGTCCACGAGAGTAAACCAGCATAGAAAAATAAACCAGATATAATAAACTAATGAAACTAATATACTATACGAAAATCTTGACTTTACGTAGTTATGCGCTTATTTTGTATACATGTATCACGTAGTCTTATCAGGATCTGTCGCATCTGTATAATACATATGTTTCTTTATAGAATCAAATGTTACTTTATATTTGCACTATTCAATTATACGGACCATATACTATTAAGACTGTAACAACTCAGGTATTTTTAGTTACAAAGCATCATTTCAATTACAATTTATACATACTAGATGACTTCAAGCGCGCTACGCGTACCTTTAATTATGCCGTAATTCTGTCGTAAAAAATATCAATCTTATTGTTATTTACATTATAAAAATACAATTCATATAATATAAATAATATAATCTAAATATAAATTTTAATTATTTTTTGGATTGGACATACGATTTTGTTTATTTTATATCATTATTATTACAGAGTACCGTATAACAAGGCGCGAAAATAGGTAGATTTGTAAATCGTATAAACGCGAAGTTGCGCAAGCGCGAGGTAAGATTCGGGGCTCCGCGCGCCTATGTGGTCCGACGCACAGTGGGGCCAGATGCCTTAAAATGGTACAAATTCTTGATTAGATAGGCTATGTACGGAAAATAATTTTCGGTAAAAAGGATCCCTGCGTAATTTCTTTAAAGATAGGATACCGTTTTTTACCCCCGAGGACAGGAAAAAAAATGATATGACGCAAAGTTAAAGATTATTACAATAATCATTTTAAACTTTTTGAAAATCATTCAGACTTGGAGATTGTGGTTTATTCTTTAGAAAAATAACTGAAAATAGACTATGTTATAGTTTTTCGATGCTTTTATGGATTCCTGATAAGTTTACCAACTTTTTAACACAGAAATATGATTGTATGAGCGATTCTCTACAAATTCAGAAAAAAGATTATTTGTCATCATAAGCTCTAGTTAAAATATTCCTAATAGTGTTCCTTTGAGTTCCTGGTATTTTCGTATTTTTGAATTACTATATGTCAAGGTTTTTAGGTAGCCAATGATAAAAAAAATGGTCCATTTTTAGGTTCTTTATGTTTTTGCACGAATGAATTGAACTTTTGAACCTTTGACATATTTGATTGAATTTTTGAAAATACTTTAATATAAATATATTGTAACGGGGCGTTTGTGCCGATGCGACGGCTCTAACGCTGCGCCGGAGGCTCAACTCCGGCGTGAAGATTCTCTTCGACCCGTTCAACGGAGAGAAACTCTCCTTGATGCGACGGCGATTACCTGCGCCGTCGCTCGTGCAGCCTACTGCTGCCGTGCCGCCGTGGCACTCTACTCGGCCAGTCAGTTGTCCTGCAAATCGCGAAACGCGCGATTTGCCCGCGTAGGCTATCGGGGTCCTCGGGAATATAAGGATGTTAGGAGCAAACGAAATGTAAACACTTAGATACAAGCGAACGTTTGTTTATTCAAGTTCGGATTACACGAGCTAACATCACGTTATATACGCACGACGCGAGAAGGCAGATTGCGCACGCCGATAATGACTCGCTCGCGGCGAGTTCGATCGCTATAATAATTGAAGCGCGACGAATGATGATTGTACTTACAATCTCGCAAAGTGCCGCTCCTGCGTGGTGCGGCGCGCGCAAAATGGCGGGAGCGTCCTCCCTCGGGTACACTGAGTGGTCTGCGAGTCGGTGGCGTACCGACTGGTTCGTCGCTGGCTCGCTGGATGACTCCGCTCGCGTACTCGCCTTCGCTCGCTGCTCCACGGATACACACGCGCACGGTGGAGGCACAGTAGGTCGCGTTCGCGCGGTATCACAAAGGTCTTTTATCCCAATCACGTGTTGCTACTCTCGCGGCCGGAATCTATCTCCTCGCCGATCGCGCTCGCGACCTGAGGTGTCGCGAGCGCCTGCGCGCCGAACCGCGGCGACCCTGCGCATGACATGCGCGCGCGATTCAAATCGCTGGATCGCTTACAACCCCCCCCCCTAAAATCGGCCAATCGTCCCGATGCCGATTCTATACACGGCGTCGACGCGTATCGTTCGTGGGGATGGGTGTAGGCTTCGGGTCTCGTATTGAATACGCGTAGGTATTCTCCTTTATCTTTTTATTAACAACTTTCGGGGCACGCCTGCGCGGACGTCGGCGCATTGCCCGCTGCCCTTGTACGCCTAACCGTGTACACCGCTTTGCGTGGGCGTCCTCGCTTCTTCGCGGGTTTGGGGTCGGGAGGGATTACGCGGCTCGCTTTACGCGTGTCTACGCCGACGTCTATCGTCGACGCATGCTGTCCGCTGACAGCGTCTCGCTCGCGTGGAGTAGCGTCGCGTACTACTCCGTCGTCGCTCGCATCCCTCGGTGGTTGAGCGCTGTCGTCTTCTTCTTCGCCTTCTTCACCTTCCTGACGCGACGTGAGGAAGGGCTTCAGTTGCGTGGCGGCGACCAGGTCCACTTCTTGCCCCAGTTCGTCGACTAAGCGGTAGGTGTTGGTCCCTCGCTCCTCTATAATCTTATATGGGCCAACATAAGGCGGCGCTAGCTTTGCAGAGCGTTGCTCAGCGCCGGAGGATAACACGTGATTCCTCTTCATCACGAGGTCTCCTACCTTATACGGCGCGTGCCTATGGCGTTTGTCGTAGCGCAGCGCTTGGGCCTTCTGCGCCTCCCTACTGCTTTCGTACGCTCCGTCACGCAGGCGTTGCAGGTCGGCCATTCGATCCTGCCAGTCGTTCAGCGCCTGCTCTTGTAGCGCCTCCTCGGCGGCGAGCTCTTGCTCGCGTCGCGCCGCGAGGGGCGGCCTTGGCTGATTTCCATACATCAGCAAGGCTGGACTTCGACCCGTGGACGCGTGTGGTACGGTGTTGTATCCAAACACGATCTCGTTCAGCTTATCGTCCCATTCTGTGTGCTTCTCCTCGATAAGCGGATCATTACCGTGAGCGTACGGTTCACCCTCTCGACGGGGTTGGCCTGAGGGTGATACGGCGGCGTGACTTCGTGCCGTACACCGCGCCTCGCGAGGTATTCGTCAACGGCCTGATTCTTGAACTCAGTCCCGTTGTCGAAGAGGAATACCTCTGGCGCGCCATAGCGCAAGAATATGCGCTCCTGCAGGTACTTGAGGATCGTCTTGGCGTTCGCTTTCTTGATAGCGACACACTCTATCCATCAAGTGAAGAGATCCTCGAATACTAGGATGTATTCGTTGCCATGGACGCTCTTGGGCTTCGGACCCATGATGTCGGCGGCGACGACTTGCCACGGGCGCGTGATTATGCGCCGCCCCATCAGTCCAGTCGGAGGGCGTTGTTCGACTTTGTAACGTGGCGGTTACCCGGCTAGAATTGATTTCTAGTGGGCAACTCCCGAGCGCCAACGTTTACAAATAACTACCGATTCGGCCGAATTTCTCTATGATGGGCGCCAGGCCGGCAGGTAGCTTCGTCTCCCGACAATCGTCACACGCCGCGGCTGAAACACTTTCTCCCAGAGGAGATTCCGTCGTCGACAAAAATACGGAGTACTCGGGCGTACTCAAACTCTGCGTACCACGGTATAGGAAATCGGGTTGAAGAATGACACAATCACTGATTTAAAAGTAATGAATAATGAACAGTATTTATTATTAGACTGACCACGAAATAAATTACACGAAACGCAATGCTACGACGAATGCTCTGTCGCATTCTCGTATCAAATATGGCTGCCGCACGCCCCGATCAAGTCGCACCGCTTCACTCGCGCAATCACACCAACGACCGTCAACGCGAGACCTGGCCACAATCGACTACAAAATTTACAATACAGATTTGTAACGAACCTTCAATTATCTCTAAATCTGTTGTCCGCTCTTCAACTCGCCTCACAACCGGTGTTCTTCTATCTGGATTCCACGTGGCACGCTTAAATAAAACTCCTTGAGACTGGCTCCTTGAGCGAGATGCTACTCGGTTGCTAGTCCGGAACAAAGTGAACGAGTCACGCGCCGCGAGCCTTCCTTGTCGCGAAGGGCTTGTCCGCGAACCACTATTTGACGAGTCATTGACAGGCGTCAATTAGTCACTCAAGCGCGCGACTTTTGAACCGCGATTCATTCACGCCGCACTCATACTTTCTTACAATTGCTTAAAACTAAGGCCGGCCGCAACAATGATGCCGGTGCGGAGTAGGCTTCTTTAGCCCCTCCACTCGCTATTACACATTCAGGTCGCACGTGGACCTCCACCAGTATCCAATCATATCTTCCAAATGCGCATCCACAGGTGCGTTAAAATAGGCCGTGAGTGCGCGCGCACCCGCTGGCTACAGCTGCTGCTCGCAGCGAGGCTTCCCCCTCTCCGCACCGCTGGCTCGGTCGTTGCTGCACGCTTTGGCTGTTTGTTAGGCGGCTATGGTTCTGGCCGCGACTCTTTCCTCCCCTCGTTACTTCTACAAACAACACAGGAGGAATTATTTTCCAGTTGTTGTTGCGACTCAAGTAACGAGAGCGAGGCGAGGAGTCAGTGCGTGTCCTGACGAGCGAACCTCGTCACAACTTTGCACTGCTGACAGACGAAGCATTGTCGAACGTACCTCTCGACATCGGCGTACATTCCGGGCCAATAATATAACGCAGCGACGCGGGCGTAGGTCTTTTCGCGCCCTAAATGACCGGCTGTGGAGGCGTCGTGGCTCTCCTGCAGGATTCCCTCTTTCTTATCGTGAGGAACTACCAGCTTCCAGGCGTCGTCATGCTGCATCGCCGGCGGCAGTTCCTCGTCTGGGCGATAATAGTACAGATTACCCCCAATGTACTTAAACGAGGGATGGTTGGCGGGGTTCTTCTGTACTCCGCGGACCTTCTTCAGGTACCACTCGTCGCTAGTGCCCTCTGTCCACCCCAGGGCACTGATTGGCGCTTCCTCGTTCTCGTACATGCGAGAAAGCGCGTCGGGAACGGCGTTTAGCGCGCCTTTCCGGTGTTCGACGGTGTACTGGTGGCCTTGCATTTCTAACGCCCATCTTGCTAGGCGACCGGTCGGATTATGCAAGTTGCAAGGCCACCGCAGGCTACTGTGGTTCGTGACTACTTTAAACTCGTAGCCTTCGATGTACGGACGGAACTTCCGTATCGCCCAGATAACAGCTAGGCACTCGCGTTCGGTGACACTATAATTACGCTCAGCCTGCGTCATCGTGCGGCTGGCGAACTCGAGCACGCGTTCCTCGCCGTTCACTATTTGATAAAGAACGGCGCCGAGTCCTGTGTCACTGGCGTCAGTCTGTAGCACGAACTGCGCCTCTCGATCCGGGCGATGGAGGACAGGCGCCGACGCCATAAGCGCCTTGACCTGTTCAAAGGCCAACTGCTGCTCCTCCTTCCACTCATATCTGCGACCCTTCTTGGTCAGCTGGTGGAGTGGTTCGGCGATCGTGGCGAATTCTTGGAGGAATTTACGATACCACGACGCCATGCCCAGAAATCGCCGTAGCTGTTTTAAGTTCTTCGGCGCTGGATACGCCATAATAGGCGCTATCTTCGCCGGGTCTGGCCTATATCCGTCATGATTAACCAGGACGCCGAGATATTTCACTTCTTCGCTGCAGAAGACGCTTTTCTCCCGGTTAATCGTCAACCCTGCCTCGTTGATGCGCGCCAGCACGCGGCCCAAGTACTCGACGTGCTCTTCAAACGTCTCCGTTGCGACGATAACATCGTCTAGGTAGGAGTAGGCGTAGGGTTGTAGTTCAGGGCCGATGACTTCGTCAATCATGCGCTGGAACGTAGCGCCTGCGTATGCCCACCCGAATGGCATACGCTTGAATTGAAACAGTCCAAGCCCCGGCACCGTGAACGCTGTCAGCGGCCTGGCTTCAGGCTTCAGCGGGATTTGGTGATAGGCGCTGCTGAGATCTAGCGTAGAGATATACCTCGCCTTCCAGAGTTTGCGAAGGATATCGTCCATGTTGGGCAGTAGATACGCGTCTGATCTCGACAGCGCATTGACTCGTCGGAAGTCGACGCAAAAGCGGTATTGGCCGTTCGCTTTGCGCACCATCACCACTGGGCTTGACCAGCCACTGTGTGAGTACTCGATCACACCGGCCTCGAGTAACTCGCGCACCTGTCGGTGCATCTCCTCTTCTATTTTCAGGGAAACCGGAAAATACTTCTGCTTGACCGGCCTCGCGGATCCTACGTCGATCCCGTGCTCGATCAAGTGGGTGCAGCCGATCTTCTTGTTGGATTTCGGGATCATTTGATTGAGGAGTTGCCGAATGCGCGCGTGTTCTGCCTCGCCGACACGCGCTAATCCAACTGCGGCTATATCCAAGAATCCCGAAGCGCTGATCGATGCGACTTGTAAAGGGACTATCTTGCGCTCCTTCTTGAGATATAGCAAGTTCTCGTTAGGGTCGTGGATCGCGTTGAACAACCGACCGAAGTTCGTGCCCACGAGGCACTCGTTCAACGCGTCGGGCATAATAGCCACGGTGACTTCGCGTCGCACTCCCGCGACGTCGACCGGGAGATCCACGTACCCGACGATCGGCGACGTCTGGCCGTTGGCGCACTGAGCCTTTCGCCCGTTGCACGGCCGCATCGAGCAACCACAGGCGCTGGCAATCTGGAGCCCCAGTGAACCCATCACTGTCAGGGCCGCGCCCGTGTCGTAGAGTGCTCGCACTCTAAATCCCCCGATGCCTAATTGCACCCACCACCGCGACTCGTCGTCATTAGGCGGTGTCTCTGGAGGCTTAGGAGGCGTCTCTAAGATGGCGATCATCTGATCGAAGTCATTGGGTGAGGTCGCGCGCGGTATAGGGTCTTCGCGCGCCGCTTCTAGAGGGGTAGCGACCTCACCTACGCCCCGGTCCTCCCGTTTCCCTGGCCGTTAGGGCAATTAGCAGCGAAATGCCCTAACTGCTGGCAATTAAAGCACTGCGCCTCCGGATACCCGACCGGAGGGTTGCTTGTTCTCGGCTGCTGCTGCTGCTGCGGCGGCTGATACTGCTGCCGCTGCTGTCGTGGGTATCGCTGCTGTTGTTGTGGCGGACGCTGTTGTTGCTGTTGCAGTTGCGGTTGCTGCTGTGGCGGCTGATTACCTCCATTCTGCTGGGGGTAGCCGCGTTTCTGTCCGCCGCCGTGTCCGCCGCGCCGTCCCCGGAAAGCATGGCCGCCTCCTCGGTTCGGCGCTTGACCTTGCTGGCCGTCCCCTTGGCGTCCTCCTCCATTCTGTGCGGGGTTGCTTTTCTTCCCCGCGCCGAAGTTTTTCGTGACGTTGGCCAGCTTGCTGTCGATCAGCTTCCCTATCGCAGCAAGGAATAGGGGCTCTTCGGCTGGCGCCGTCTCCACTGCGGCGATCTTCGCTGCTGGCGCCGAACTCTTCCCCTTATACGCCAGTTCGGGGAGCATGGAGGACGCGGGCGCTGGGGGCGCCCGATACGAGGTTTCGCACTCGATGGCGGCCTCGATACCTGCGGCGGCGTCAAGGAGTTCCTCGACCGTTTTAAACTCCGGCCGCTTAAGAACTCGCTTGATCGACGGGAGCATGTTATGATATAACATGTCCAACTGCTGGCTTATGTCGAGCCGAGGAGTCATACGCCGCAGGATCCCCTGCAGGCTGTTAATGTATTCCCGCACCGGCTCGTCTGGGCCTTGTGTACGGGCGTGGGCCTCCGCCTGGAGCCGCTGCTGGTAACCCTGCGTCTTGCCATACTAGCGTTTCAAGCACTCCTTGAAATCGGCCCAGCTGTTCCAGTCGCCTTGGTCTGTAAGGCGATTCTGCAGCCATTCATAGGCGTTTCCCTCGAGTACTTCTTGCAGCGCGGCTAACATCTCATCGTCGGTGAGGTTATCGAGCCTGCGCCGGCCTTCCATCCTCTGGATAAAGTGCTCGACACTTACGGAGCCATCGCCCTTGAATTTTATGCCCCATTTATTTACTGTACTACCGACGGACCGATTGGCCCGACGGTTCATCGAGCCATCGCTGGCGCTCACGCCACTGGGCTCGAGGTTGCGAGGGCCGCTACCCCCCCCCCCCAGCGCCAGCGTATGGTGGAAACGATTGTGCCGTGTGATTGGGCATTACTTGTTCACTACGGCGTGCGCTCGAGGCGACATCCTCTGCGAAGCTACTGTGCGTCAGCTGCTGGATGTCGATGTGGTCCTGGAAATTTACCTGCGTCTCTCGTCGCGGATTGACGCTTCTCCCCAGGTCCATTCTGGTGCTCGACGCCATCGTTCCTGGCCATTGGTGAAGGAGCATTTCGATCCTCTGCGTGAGTGCTCTGATCGCCTCAGAGTTCTCCTTCACCTGCGCCCTCAGCTCCGCGTCGTACGTCGGCTGAGTCGCTTGCCTTGCCATGTTCGCTTGGCATTGTGGCGCAGTATTCCATCCTTGCGCCCTCATTCCTGGATTCGCAAGTGGCGCGTTGAATCCCGGGAACTCGGCTCTCCCCGTCAGTCCGCTCCACGACGTCTGTATTGGCGCTGAATGCGACGCCGTCGCGTGCGTGCCGAATACAGTGTTTGCCTGTCCCGCAAACTGCGCCTGTGCAGGCGGTGGCTCATACCGTATCGTCGGTATGCTCTGCTGCCTGAATGTGGAGGAGGCTGGGGCGCGAAAGTGGCTTCTCTGCCCTGTCGCATTTTGCGGCGCTTTCGCGTGCGCCGTGCTAGTCGTGGTTGTTGTGGTCGTCGTTGAGGTTACTGGCATTATAACGGCTTCGCCGTTGTCGGTGAGTGGCATTTGCACCTCTAACTGTGCCTCTACCTGCGCCTCTACCTGCGCCTCTACTTCATATTCGACGGCCGAGGCGTCGTGTTGCTGTCGCATGTCCGTTGTGGCCTGCAGCAGCAGCTTCAATGGGTGAGGCGCTGACGTGTCGTAGTCCGGATCCGCCAGCGTTCGTGACGACACGTTTTCTGCCGTCATATCAAGGTAGGATGTCCTGCGTCCTTCTCGCTTTATCCTCACTGCCATTGGGTCTTCTCCGACGCTTTGCTCGAAGTCTGCTTCGGAGTAGTCTCCGAAGAGCCATTTCTGCAGTCGGTAGACCTTTTCTAACCGTCTACCGTCTTTGTGCAGCTCCAGGTGTTCTAGCGCCTCCTGGAGTTCTTCTCCGTCAATCCCTACACACGAATTCTCGACGGCTTTCTCTAATTCGGGATTCATCGCGGTATATATGCCTCGCGAGTGGTCTCAATACAATCCGTGTGCGAGCAGCAGCAGTATTCTCTCACACGCCGAGATAGCTGAAGTTCGCGTATCCGTGCTTCAACGTAAGCTTGCGGATGCGCGAACTTTTCGCACTCACACTTCACTCCTATCGGCGGATCGACTTGCGGTGCGTCTTTAGACGTGAAAGGGTGGGTCGCGCCGGCGCGAGTGTCTTTTCCGGCGATTGCTTGAGCGAAAATCACCGTGTACCGAAAATCGCGGTTCGCGTTCTCTCACACACTCGCGCTCACACACGTCGCTCTTCTTCTTCTGCGGGAAATACTGCTCTCGGTCTCGAGACCGTATGTGCACGCACTGCGTGCTGCTGCCCTCGCTGCGCTTTACTTAATTTCTATGCGCGCGTTGACAGCTGTGCGAAAGTTTGAGTTTACTATCCTCGTCAGACGCCTACTAAGTCCCAACGTGGACGTGACGAGGGTGAGTCTCTCGCGGTCAACCCGACACAGAAAAAAAACGATTTTCTTGTCTCGGAGAGCGTGTCTACTATTGCTGTCAGCTCGCAATGCAGCCGCTCCGAGACAATCCGAATTAACTTCGGACAGCACGATCCGCGCCGCTACTCTCCGGCAGGGGTACGCGGCGCTAACCGCACTGTCAACTTTCGCACTGCTCGTCCGAATGTACAATATATTTTCTCAGTGCAAACAGCGGTCTCACTGTTTGCACTGGTCGCCGCTGCCTTCTCGCTCCTTCGAGCTTTCGCTGCTCGCGCTGCTACGTCTTAAACCGTCGCGATACGCGGCGTTTACTTCGACGGCGCGCGCTAAACCGACTCTTGTATATTCAGGACGTCGGTCCGTGTCCTTTGATTGCGCCTCTTGCGGCGATTCTAAATTTCTTCTTTCAAAATTTTAGGCGCAATCCTCCCGAAATTACACCACGATATTGGGCGCCAGTTGTAACGGGGCGTTTGTGCCGATGCGACGGCTCCAACGCTGCGCCGGAGGCTCGACTCCGGCGTGAAGATTCTCTTCGACCCGTTCAACGGAGAGAAACTCTCCTTGATGCGACGGCGATTACCTGCGCCGTCGCTCGTGCAGCCTACTGCTGCTGTGCCGCCGTGGCACTTTGCTCGGCCAGTCAGTTGTCCTGCAAATCGCGAAACGCGCGATTTGCCCGCGTAGGCTATCGGGGTCCTCGGGAATATAAGGATGTTAGGAGCAAACGAAATGTAAACACTTAGATACAAGCGAACGTTTGTTTATTCAAGTTCGGATTACACGAGCTAACATCACGTTATATACGCACGACGCGAGAAGGCAGATTGCGCACGCCGATAATGACTCGCTCGCGGCGAGTTCGATCGCTATAATAATTGAAGCGCGACGAATGATGATTGTACTTACAATCTCGCAAAGTGCCGCTCTTGCGTGGTGCGGCGCGCGCAAAATGGCGGGAGCGTCCTCCCTCGGGTACACTGAGTGGTCTGCGAGTCGGTGGCATACCGACTGGTGCGTCGCTGGCTCGCTGGATGACTCCGCTCGCGTACTCGCCTTCGCTCGCTGCTCCACGGATACACACGCGCACGGTGGAGGCACAGTAGGTCGCATTCGCGCGGTATCACAAAGGTCTTTTATCTCAAGCACGTGTTGCTACTCTCGCGGCCGGAATCTATCTCCTCGCCGATCGCGCTCGCGACCTGAGGTGTCGCGAGCGCCGCGCGCAGCGCCTGCGCGCCGAACCGCGGCGACCCTGCGCATGACATGCGCGCGCGATTCAAATCGCTGGATCGCTTACAATATATATATTTATTTATTTATTTATTTATTTATTTATTGACCTTATAATTTATTTATATATTTATATATTCATTTATTTATTTATTTGTTTATTTATTTATTTATGTGCTGACTAATTGACTACTTTCTATCGTTTATTAACTTATTTATTTATTTATTTGCTCATTGTTTGACATTATATATTGACTATTTATTGACTATTTATTATTCGTTTATTTATTTGTTTATTTGTTTATTTATTTATTTATTTCGTGTATTAATTTATATATATATATATATATATATATATATATCTGTTGGCTATCTTATTATATAACGTATTTGTCAAACTCTTTATCCTTGTGCCGTATCTATTTATTTATTTATTGATAAATTGTTTGTGATTTACATCTCTCAAAATGGTTCGTGATTCCTGTGAGAAATGTAAAAAGATCCTGCGTACAGGTGCAGTAATGCGTCACTGCAAGGAATGTACGGCAACATTCCACAGTACTTGCATGAATTGGCACTTGATAGAGTCAAATTATATCTGTCAAGCATGCAGTTCAAAGAGCAGGTTTAAGAATAAAGTTAGGGGTGTTAAAAAGGATAAAGAGATTGCTACTCTAAAGGCCAAAGTTAATAATACTGTTAATAATACTGTCAATAATAATAATACTGTTAATAGAAATAATACTGTTGGTAATAATGATAATAATGGTAATAATACTGTGTTGGACAAACTTAAAGATACTGATAATGCGGCGGGTCATACTGGAGACAATACTGAGAGAGAAATTAATGTGGGGGTGATTAATAGTAATAATAATGATAATACTGTCAATAATACTGTTTATTGTAAAACTAATACTGTGCATAACGATACTACGAACTTGGAGGCGTCGATTAGGAATGACATGGCGGCGTCAACACCGAATAATTGCACCAATAAGATTTTCGGTGATAAGAAGCGCTCTACATTGAATTCTTCGGTCGAGTTGAGTGCGCTTCGTTATTGTACACTGCCGGCATCTATGCTCTCTCTGTTCAGGAACCAGTTCGACCTTCTGGAGAGTTCGGTTAGCGATCTTCGGTCGCTTTTTGTGAGTAGGCTCGATGCTGTCGCCCGGATATCGAACACTGCCCCGGCGGGGCAGGGGGAGTTTGAAGGTCTGCTGGGTCGGGTTTCCTCGCTAGAGAGCGTAATTGAGAAGCAAAATGCTATGCTTTTGGAGGCGCAAAAAGACCGCGCTCTACTCGTGCAGGAAAATCTAATTCTGCAAAATAAATTGACCGAGCTCTCCGGTCTCATGCTAAATGTGCAGTCGCTGGTTTCTGGTCAGCGGGCTGGGCGTGGTGCTACTGGTAGTCCTGAGACGGTAAAGACTGACTGTAATGAGTCTCAGGTCCTCGTTTCACTCAGAGACATCGAGACTCCAGCTCCGGCTGACAGAACCATAGATTTAGGTTTAGAAATAACTAGATGTAAGATCAGCAATAAGGACGAGAACAACAACGCGGAAAACAATGTAATGAAAGCCTGTGATGTTGAGCATGCCTCCGAAGGGTTTCAGACGCAACGTAGGCGTCGTCGATCCCGTGGTCTCCACCCCGGAAGGGCTACTGCTTCGGGACTGAGTGGGGGCACTTCCCGTGAGGAGGGGACGCGTCGCGGTGGGGATTTGGCTGAAGTGATTATTTCTAATGTTTGTGATGGATCTGATGCCATGCGCTCAGACGTAGTACTTGCCATCCTCGCTGCGATTGACCCATCCTTTACGAAAGATGACATTGTGTCGGTGCGTCTTCTCGGGCCAGGAGCTGGGCCTGACAATGGGGGGACTCGTTCGGGTGCAGCGCAACGCCGTTCGCCGTGGGTGGTCCAACTCTCTCACCGCGATACGTTAAACAAGATCATGCGTTTGAAGGGCAGACTAACAGCGTTCAACACAAGGCATATTGACGTAACTCTACTTACTGAGGAAACGCGTGAAAGCATGGTTCAGAGTAAGATATTTATTAATGAATATCTAAGTAAAGAGGTTTTTGTTCGTTATAACAATCTTAAACAGATTGCGCGCGGTTTAGACTTTAAATACGTTTGGCATAGATGCGGGCGATTCCTTACTAAGTGGAGAGACGGCAGTAAAGCGCATGAGTTTTCTTCAGCGGAGGACCTACATGCGTTGGCAGCTTCTTATAAGAAGAATAGCTGCAGTGAGAATGAGGACGACGGGTGTGTGGTCGAGGCTGGTGCGGTGGCCGAGCTGAGTGTGGGTCCCGGCGCGGGTCCTACAGCTGTGACAGCTGGCCGCGCCTGACTAGGCCAGGATAATGATAGAGTGGCGGATGGGGATGTGCTGAGAGCGGGTTTCCTGAATGCAACCTCGCTCTATGCACACATGGGGATGTTCCGTCAGTACCTGGAGGGTGCTCGGCCCTTGTATCACCTGTTTGGCGTGGCGGAGACGCGTTTCGGTCACGAGGTCGACGATGTGTTCGCTCAGGTCGAGGGTTTTTCTGTCCTGCGTCAGGATAGGAATAAGCGTGGAGGTGGTGTAGCCCTGTACATCCGGAATGACTTCAAAGCTTCTTTATTATGTTCGTCGCCCTCACAGGTGGAGGGGAAGCCAGGCATTCCGGAATATTTAATGTGTAGCGTGCAGCAGGGTTCCTCGCCAGCGGTGTTCGTTGCCTTGATCTACCGTCCACCGGGAATTCGCGTCTCGGGCCACTCTGATCTGGTCAACGACCTTCGCAAACATTCCGTGGATTTCACGTTTAGAATTATCATGGGTGACCTGAATGCTAACATGTTGTCGACCTCACAGGACGCAGAATTTTTCCGTGAGCTCGCTTGCGAGCTAAACTTCAAATTAGCAGATCACGGCGCGACGCATCATGTAGGGGATTCTCACACGTGGATTGATGTGATCTTTACGGACGACGACAATGTAGTGCTGAATGCGGGTAATTCACTGGCGACTTTCCCAAGCAGACACAATATTATAGACGTTGAGATTGACTTTCGTACAGAAAAACCTCCGGCTCTCAACGGTTTTGTTTATAGGGATTATAAATCGATCAAAACGGAGGAACTTCTAATCCTTTTAGCTGCTTGTGATTGGTCGCCGGTCAGTTGTCCGAGCAGTGGAGCAGACCTTCGGCTGGAACACCTCAGCCAGAACATCATGAACGTCATTGATCAACTCGCCCCTCTGAAAGAGTTTAAGCCGAGGAAACGAGGGCATCCTCCTTGGGTGGACGAGGACATTAAAGACTTGTACAGAAGACGAGACGCTATACACAAACGATACAAACGTACGAAACGGACGGACCTGTGGACGGAGTATCAGTCTCTAGCAGACGATGCTGAGGAACGTACTGCCCGAGCGCGGGATGCCTTCATTAACGACAGAGTTTTCGACGCCCTCAGTAGTAATAAGAACGTTTGGAATGAGCTTCGCAATCTCGGTCTTGTCCCAAGGGCCAAGAACGACCTGCATGGTTTTACCCCAAACGAGTTGAATAATCATTTTGCCGGGGTTTCCGTCTCCGACCTTGAGTGCGAGGCAGACTTGGATGATGTCGTGTCGATGGCTGGCGAGGGTGGCTTCTCCTTTCGTGAGGTCACCTTCGCTGACGTCGTGCTCGCGGTCGCTCATTTCTCATCTCAAGCAAGGGGCGAGGATGGAATACCTCAAAACATCGTTGCAAAATCGTTACCGATAATTGGCCATCATCTTGTAGCGCTATTTAACTCTTTATTATCGAGCGGGGTCTTTCCGGCGGCCTGGAAGAGAGCGCACTTGGTGCCACTCAAAAAGACGGCAGTTCCATCGTCCGTCTCGGACTTTCGTTCAATTGCCCTTTTGTGCTTTCTTTCTAAGGTACTGGAGAAGTTGGCGCATGATCAGATTGTAGAGTTTCTGGGGGCGCTGGAGACTCTGGATCCTTTCCAGACTGGTTTCCGAAGGCATAACTCAACACAGACAGCACTACTGAAACTAACGGAGGACATAAGGGCGGGTATAGACAGTAGCGGGCGCCTTATGACGATCTTGCTGTTATTTGACTTCAGTAAGGCATTTGATACGATTTCTCCTTCCAAATTGCTTCGTAAGCTGATCAGAATGGGCTTCTCTAGGTCGGTAGTTCTGTGGGTCAGATCTTTTGTGACTGGACGTAACCAGAGAGTGGTTACAAATAATAACGGTGATTCTGATTGGCTAAAGACCAATCTTGGCGTCCCGCAGGGCTCGATACTGGGGCCTCTTCTGTTCAGCTTGTATATAAATGATATACAGGAAGTCTTTTCAAAGTTTAAGGGTATGGAGGGGAAATTGACTGATAGTGTTGCGCATTTGCTTTACGCGGACGATCTGCAAGCCTACACTCAGGTCACGAGGGACGATCTGTGTGGGGGTGTGGGGCGAATGTCGGCTGTGGCGCATGCTGTGTCGGCTTGGGCGTCCGAGAATGCCTTGAGACTCAACACTGGCAAGACCAAGGCAATAATTTTTGGTTCGGAGCATAGTATTAACTACTTGCAAAATTTGGACTTGCCTGGTGTTGAGATTCAAAATGGTGTTTTCGTGCCCTTTGTCGAGGAGGTGACCAATCTTGGAGTGATAATGGACTCCAGGCTTACATGGAAACCGCAGGTAGATGCAGTTAGCCGAAAGGTTAACAGAGCCCTTTATGGCCTGAGATCTTTTCGATCCGGTACCTCGGAAGTACTGCGGAAGCAGCTGGCAGGCGCTCTCGCTATCTCTCACTTGGACTATTGTTCCGTAGTGTATCTTGATGTGACGGGTGAGCAGCAGACTAGACTGCAACGATTGCAGAATTCATGTGTGAGATATGTAACGGGCGCTGGGAGGGCCGAGCACATTACTCCTTACAGGGGGACACTGGGCTGGTTGGATGTTAAAAACAGACGTGCCTATTTCGCGGCGGTCTTGATATACAAGGCACTTAATATGGGTCAGCCGCCGTACATTTCGGCCCTTTTCGAGAAGAACCAGTGCAGGACCTCTGGTAGGGTGCCCAGGGATTTGGCGGTTCCGGGAGCGAGGACCGACGCGGGTCTGAACTCCTTTCGAGTTTATGGGGCGCGCCTGTGGAACTCCATTCCGCAGGAGATCCGCACTTTGGCCTCGCTATCGAGGTTTAAGGTGGCGTTGCGTTGCCACCTATTAAATAATAATTAACTGTGATATTTTAATAAGACTGAAAACGCCCTGATATTAGTATGTAGTACTCCGCGTTGTTGTTCAATTGACGCGATAGGATAAGATTTATGCGAAATTGTATTTAACTATTTTGTCTTGACAAATAAATTTCTATTCTATTCTATTCTATTCTATATATATATATATATTGGCGCCCAAAAGTTTGGAAAAAATTAGAAAGAAAAAGCAGTTTAATTTAAAGATTGTACAGCGAATTTAAACGCTCATATATAAAAGATTTTAGTGCGACGAAAAGTGTACAGGCGCGTACACGCATAGTGACGAGACACTTCGCTCGGCGCGTCGTGTTATTGTTTATATTGGCGCCCAGTTCGTTTGGGATTATAAACGGAATAATTTAAATAATAGCCGATAGTGCTACAGAAACGCGAGATGATACGCAATAACAATACAGCGGCTGAAAGTCGAGAATAACAGCGAGCGCCGACATACGCGCTTTGTTTACATCGACAGCGTCAACCGCTGCCGGGCTGGAGTACTCGCGCCGTATACACGCCAAAGTATACACTGTTGTAGCTCGGTTCGGCGAACTGTTGCGTATGCCGCTGAGTTTCTCGGTTGTTTTTCTTCTTCGTTATTTTGTAAAATCGAAACGTATCTCAACGTGTGTATAACACACAGTATACTTATGTCAATACGTGTATGCGTTTGTCTTGGCACTCGGGTTATAACGAGTGATTAAAGAGAGTTTGCTCGCTTTCTTTTTGAATCAACGATTAGTTGAAATTATTAAAAAATAAAGAGCGAAACGAGTATACGGTGCATTTATTATATTGTTATAAATTGCGTTACGCTAGGATACGGAATTTGAATTTCCCCTAGCGCGCGAAAGCAGTGTAATCACCAGAGTAGGAGTATACACGCGTATATATATAGCTGCGGCCAAGCTATATGGGCATTTCCATAAATAGTGTTAGAACGTGATTGCGGCGAATTCGCGAGATGGATGTCATTAGCCTAATCATACAGGGCCACGACGACGAATAATTGTCAGCGGAGAGACAAAGATTATAAACATTTAAAAGTTTAAACAAAAAATGTTTTTATCTGAGTTTTTTTTATCTAAAAATATTTTTTTTTCTCGTTTCTTTTTCTCTCTAGCTAACAAGCCGTCAGGTTCTCTGTTGTAGACTTTTTTTTTGTTATTGTTCATTCTTTTCTTAAATAAAAAATAATAGCTCCAAGCTAAGGCGCAGACTGTGTAGCAACGAAAGAGAGAATATCACGTTGGTTTAACGAGCCGTGAGGAATAGACCTCTCAGTTCGGCGTGGAACGCAAAATTAGGCGCAATATTTAAATAATAGCTAATAATTAGCTCTGATAATAGAACAAAGAACTTAGAGAGTAACGTGGAAATAGCCAAGTGGGAAGTTTGCAACTCCTCCTGCCTTTACGTATTTCGGTTAAGAAAATCGAACGACGGATATTCCTTCTAAAAACATGCCAGTCGCCTCATAATTTACATTTACAGATTCAAGACGAAATAGAGCCAAGATGGCAGAAGGTGGCAGATATTTTGAAGAACAAATTCATGCGCAAATTGATAAATGGGCGATGTCGCTACCGGCCGCTGAATTATATACAAAATTAGAATTAAGAACGGGATCATCACATCTCGAGAACGTATGTAGCTAGCCGATTTTGCGGTAACTATACGGCAGAAGATTTTTTAGAAACGAGCGATCCAGAATTTATAGCATCATCAAGAAGAGACACAGATTTACATAGAATGATACAAAGAGACAGATCATTGTCAGAAACAGTAAAGTTGGCTATAATAGAGCGGGATCGCGCGGGTCGAGTCATCATGTTCGATTGGAATTCGACCTTCCTGGATAATTTCAACGATAATTTCGAATGCAAGAACACTGCCGATAAGACCAGAGCCGCGGAACGCAGGAGCGAATATAGAGAGGCTGAATTTTATATTGCAGACACCTCATGATCGACGAAATCAAACGTCAACATCTACAACAGCGACAACAACGACGAATACGACTGCCAGTGTTGACGACAGATTTAATTTTCCACCTATCAGCGGCATGGTTACAACAAGGGCTGTAACAAGCACGATTACTACATCGGCAACACAGGCGGATACGCAAGTCACATATTCGTCGAACTACCAACAAAATCCACGAGACAATCAAACAGGATTGTATGAGCAACTATTGCGAGATCGCGTGGCTGACTTAGCAGAAAAAGAGACACTCAGAAAACAAATTGAATACCTCGAATCGTTAATATTGGAATTAACGGAAGCAAGTGCGAGAGAGGAGCCAACTGCACGACTGCAGGTCCCTGCTGCAAATAGGAGAGCAGTCCGTTTCGAGGATACCTCCTGAGCCTGATGCTCATAGTACGCGAAATGCCATAAACAACCCGTGGATAATTGATCTAGATGTTCAAGCAGTTAGACAACAATCAGAAAACCCCTTCAGGGGGCAACAGATTTCCCAACCTTACCATCAATTTAGGGAGAGGGGCAGATTACCTGGTGGTAATAATAATACTAACCCTTTCTTGGGTCAAGAAACGACGGATTATATGACCAGCTCTGATTTGGTGTCGACAGCTAAGACATACGTGGGTTAGCTGGACAGATTTCTGTAAAGCTGCAAGGCGAAGCTATGGTACGGATCAAGATGTACAGATGCAACTGTTGGCAGAAGCCCAAGCGAGGACGCAGGGCAAAAAGGAGCCCGTGCGAGAACATATCTTTGCTATATTAGAGATCCTCAGTAGATTAGATGAACCGCCGCCGCTAGAAGCTCAACTCAAGATGATCTACGATAATATGCTCGCTAATATTAGAATGTAAGTCCCGCGAAGTGAAATAGTAAGCCTCGATGCCTTAATTACGAAAGCGAGAGCCGCAGAAAAACGTATTCACGATCGAGACAATTATAAACCGCCGCCGCCACCTGATAGATGTTTATTGCCGCAATTGGCCTATAAAGAGGTGGTCGAAGTAAAGTAGAAAAGCGCTTCGCAGACTTCTCCCGGCCTAGCGAAAGTTAATGAGCTTACAGCCCTATGCAGTTTGGTCGTGACCGCAGTTAAGGAAGCAATCGCGCAACTGGGTATTACACCGCAGGCTAAGCCTTCAGGCAATCAGCCGAAGAAGGCGAATGGCTCCGGCGGAAATGGCAAGTCTAATACCAAACCGAAGCCGAAGGGAACCGCGTCAATAAATACGCCAACTCAGGCGGATGATGCGAAACCTCCGACTCGCACACCGGCCAGCGACCATAATCAGCACCAGGAGGCTAGAGGGAAACTGCCAGATCCAGTGAAGTGCTACGGTTGCAGCTGGCCTGGTTATATCACAAAGACGTGCCCAGAATGCTCGAAGAAATCGGGAAAAGAGGCAGGGAGGAAGTAAAGCAGGCTGTTATTCCTCCCGATGCTCCGAAGGCCTCGAATCTTCTTGCGGAACCGCCAGCAGCTAATAATATTAATACAGCTGAACGACGAGGATGATGCGTCCAAGATTGATTGTAGTCGGTGGTGGCTACAAATCGGAATTGGTGGTTTTCGCCTTCGAGCTCTGTGTGACTCAGGAGCGGCACGCACAGCAATTGGGTCAATCGGTATCCAGATTGCTTCCGCATGTGGTCAATCGATCACTCCGTATAAAGGCCCCGGTGCGAAACTCGCGAACGAGTCAACTCGTGCCGATATATAGCTACGTGCATACTTGGCACGGATTTCCCGCGTGCATTTAACGCAGTGCTCAAGCCCAGAGAAAACAGCCTTCGCATAGAGGGTGAGTCAGAGCCCATTCCATTAGAATTGTCGGCTCTGACGGAGGGAGTGGCGAACGCGCTTGCCACCGTCGGCTTAGCGGATGTTACGCAAATTCAACGAAATCATTTAGAAGAAGTTTTAGATCGTTGGCTCCCCAGTAACGAGAAACCTCTCGGTTGCACAACGCTTATTAAGCACGCCATCGAGGTGGGGAGTGCGTGGCCCATCAAGCAACGATACTACCCGGTTTCCCGAAAAATCGAAGAAGAAATGCACGCTCAAGTCTATAAGATGTTAGAGGCAGGAATAATACGCCGTGCTAAGGACAGCGAATGGTCAAGCTCCGTCGTGATGGTGCGTAAGGCCAATGGTACCTACAGATTCTGCGTAGATTATCGCAAACTCAACGCTGTTTCAAAGGCCAGTGCGTACCCGCTTCCATATATGGACTGGATCCTCAATAAGCTGCAGAACACTAAATATATATCGACAATCGATCTCAGCAGCGCGTATCACCAGATCCCGATGCGCGAAGAGGACATGCACTTGATTACTTTCACCGTGCCTGGCTTAGGACTGCTCGAATTTACTCGAATGCCGTATGGCGTAGTCGGAGGTCTAAGCACGTTTCAACAACTCAGTGACAAAATTATTGGGCCTGAATTGGAACCTCATGCCTTCTCGTATTTAGATGATATTATTATTACAACCAGCACATTTGAAGAGCACCTACACTGGCTAGAAGTGGTCTTGAAGCGGATACGCGAGGCTGGATTGACCATCAACCGTGAGAAGAGCAAATTCTGCTGTATCGAGGTCAAATATCTGGGTGTCGTAGTAAATCGCGATGGTTATGGCCCTGACCCGGATAAAATAGCTCCGATAATGAACTATCCGGCTCCTAAGATCTTAAAGCAATTACGCCGTTTCCTAGGTATGGCTTCTTGGTACCGGAAATTCTTGGACAAGTTCGCGACTATCGCTGAGCCATTGGTTCAGTTAACTAGAAAGGATTTAAAGTATCGCTGGGAGCCGCAGCAAGTTGCTTTCGGGCAGGTAAAGGCGTTGCTCGCCTCTGCTCCGGTCTTGCACAGTCCGGCGTTTGACCAGCCATTCACGATACAGACCGATGCAAGTGACACTGGGATTCGAGTAGTGCTCACTCAGAGTATTGACGTTGAAGTGCGCGTACTCAACTTTGCGAGCCGTACTCTTACGAAAGCCGAAAGGATCTACTCCGTCACTGAGCGCGAATGCCTCGCTGTGGTGTGGGCCATTCAACGCTTTAGAGCCAGTAGTCTCAAGTGGCTTTGTAACCTGCGAAATCCGAACGGCCATTTTTCTTGGTGGGCCTTGGAGCTGCAAGCTTATGATTTCGAAATCGTGCACAGGAAGGGCTCAATGCACTGTGTACCAGATGCCCTATCCCGTATGTACGAGGACGAAGAGAGCGAAACGCAGATAGCTTCATTAGATGATAAAGAAGAGAATTCTCAAGATGCTTGGTATAATCAAATGAAAGCTCAGGTGTTACAGGACCAGACTGTATCATCTGCGCGCTGATCCACTTTTAGAGGACCGTGAAGAATGGAAATTTGTGCTGCCGTCCGAGAAGATTAAAGAAGTGCTGCGCAAGATATTTTTATTGGAAGAACATGCACAAAGATATTAGTAAATATCTACGAGAGTGCACCGTGTGTCAACAGATGAAAGTAGAGCAGATGCTTCCTGCTGGTTTGATGGGCAAGCGCAAGGTCGCGGGTCCGTGGGAAGTAGTCGCTGGTGACATTATGGGACCGTTTCCCCGCTCTACACACGGCTACACGCACATCCTCATTTTCATGGATAGTTTTACCCGTAGGATCGAGATCATTCCAATTCGGAAGGCAGACAGAGCGACCATTCGCAGGGAGCTAAAGGAATGGATTTTTTACGTTTCGGAGTGCCAGAGGTTTTTCTATCCGATAATGGCACCGAGTTCAGAAATAAACTGCTGGGCAAGTTTCTTACTGAGCATGGCGTAGAGCACAATACCAGCCCACCGTATCATGCACAGGCCAACCCTGCAGAGCGAGTGAACCGCACGGTCAAAACGATGATCACGTCGTTTATCGAAGAAGAGCACAAGACGTGGGATAAACGACTATCTCAAATTGCATTTGCGTATAATACCGCCACGCAAGAGTCTACGGGGGTCAGCCCAGCATTTTTGAATATGGGAAGACATCTTAGCCCACCACATAATACTAGAAGAGCTGAAGACATCGTCAGCAGACAGGATTTAGAAATAGAAGCTCTTAAGCAGTGGGAAGAACGCATGCATAAACTGCTCGACCTACAGCTTAGAATGGCTGAAAGAGCGCAACGCGCTACTGAGCGACAAGCCAAGTATTATAATGCGAGGCGCCGTCAGGTCGAATTCAAAGTAAATGACCTTGTTTGGAAGCGGAATCGCATTTTGTCATCCACTATCCAGGGAATAAATGCAAAATTGGCCCCAAAATTTAATGGTCCATATAAGATTATTGAGAAGCTGGGACAAGACGTTTATTTGTTAGAAGATGATCAAGGCGAGACGTTTGGGAAAATCCACGTAGTCGACCTCAAACTATATAAGAAGAACGAAGATGAACCCGCCTCAGATCAAGAAGACGAGAACGAGCAAGAAGAACGTGCGGGTAAAGGGGTAGAAGAGACAAGCGAGCCGCAAGAAAATCAAGTTATAACCGCAATCGCGCCGCGTAAACGAGGTAGGCCGCGCAAAACGCGAGTTATTGTGAATCATGCCGCGATTCAAATCACGCGAGCGAGAAAAATAATACATCCGTCACCAATTCCCGAAATACCGCGGATATAGTTTGACGTGCCCGCGCCCAAACGCGGACGTCCGAAGGGCTCCAAAAATAAAAGCGCGCCGCGAGTTAGCCTATCCCTGCGTACTACAAGGTCAGCGAGAACGCGAACGTAGCTTTCTCGATATTTTCTCGAATTAAACAGATTAGACCTTCTTCTTAGTATTAACCTTACATCCTTCTACATCCTTCTCTAATACGAGAACATTTTTTTTTTATTCTTTTGTTGCCACTAATTTTTTTTTTAATTTTTTTTTCACTATCGAATACATGCTGGTGAGATGAGTTTGATGGAGAGCTGGTACGCCTTTCGGCTACTCAGCGTCTGGAAGGGGGGTGTGACGAGAGCGATAGCCCTCGTCTAACCCAGCATGCTCCTGTAGATTAAGTTCTACGTGTGTTTACAGGAGGGACAGCGGAGACGAGCCACAGGTGAGTAGAGTAGGGAGAGAGAGAGAGCAACGCGATACGCGACTAGAGTGAGAGATACGTTTCGACTAGCTCACGAGCGAGACCTTTGAAGAATATATTTTGTCAAGCGCTCTAATAGCGATTTTGTGTGAATTCGCGGAGGATTTTCGTGGAACCGACTCGACGACTGCTGCCTGCGTTTCCCGCCTGCTGCACGTGCCAGTTACTGCCTTTTGTTGCGGCTACAATTGTGTAAGTACCTGCTCTCCTTCTCTTGCCTGCTCACTCACCAATGCTTTCGCGCTCTCGCTGACCTCGCTCGAGCTCATCACGCGTACACGCTTTTCACGCAGCTTACACGCTTGCCATGCTGCTGTAAATATCCGTCTTTTCACTGAATAAACTGAGTGTTGTAACTTCAACTATCGCTTTTACTTATTTTATACATTTTGCATGCGTTATCGCCTTTCTTGCCACTTCGCGTATTTCAGTAACCCAGCCGCCTCCGCGGGCACGCATTTCGCTTCTCGAAGTGCATGCGACCTGACTAGCCGTCGCTTCTGCGGGACCTGGTGCAGAGATCCCAAACCGCTCGCCTCCGCGAGCAAACGAGTACGCCCGTCGGCTACTCGATTATAACGAGGATCATCGGTTGCATTGCACGCAGCTGAGAACTGCGCGACCGCAACGTAATTAACATCGCCTTCATCCCGTTATAATATTTATTTTAGTTACTTTTCTAAAGAATAAACGACAATCTCCAAGTCTGAATGATTTTCAAAAAGTTAAAAATGATTATTGTAATAATCTTCAACTTCGCGTCATATCATTTCTTTTCCTATCTTCAAGGAAATCACACAGGAATAATTTTTACCGAAAGAAAAATTATTTTCCGTGTATAGCCTATCTAATCAAGAATTTGTACCATTTTAAAGCATTTGGCCCCACTGTGCGACGGGGCGACAGAGAGCTTCCGGCTTTGTATGAGAGCACATTGCGAGCGAGCGAATACAGTGTATGTTCAGTAGCTACCGATTGTTTGTCAGAGAGTGCGAGTGAGCGCGAGAAGAAGACTTCTCGTCAAGCCTACCAGGCGAGGAGACGTCGGCGCTTTCCAGCGAACCTACAGCACCAAAGACGTAGAGTATGTACGAGCCTGTTATGTGTGTGTGGTGTGCGCCTACCAAGAACGGCGACTTACAATTAAGTAAGGCTGTGGCCCTAGTGCGGGTACTGCGATATCGCTGTCGAGGCAGCGGCCGCATCTTCGCGACTTGGTGTAGCGGCACCGAGTTTGCCTTCTCGTCCGCATGCGCACGCGTTGCGTAATACTCTTTACGCCGAGTCGATTTGGATGCGACTCGGCGCTTAGTATAACTGTGTAGAATCACTTTACCGCACAATATACCAGTTCATTGTTCAGTCTAATAATCCCGTTGTTGAGTCATTTGTCGGTTTTATTCTCCCTCCCATCCCCATTGTCCTTTCCGCGAAAACCGCCGCCTCCGCGGGCGTTGCAACAAGTCGTTGCATCGCTGGTACTGAGTAGCCGAGCCTGCTGCAAAGATAGAGCAGCAGCGGCTCCGAGAGCCACACGAGCGAACCAAAAAGCTGACAACGCAAAGCATCGCCGCTTCGCGTTGTTTACGGGAGTTACCGCCGACGAGAGAGTAGCTTTATCGCATCAAAGGACTAGCGGCCTAGCTTGCACTTCGAATAGTTATATACATTTTTCTTATATTCAAATAAATTATCTCACAATGAATTGGATGCAGTAGTAAATGTATTGTAAATACCACATCATGAGTGGTATTAATTACATGATATTTATCATAATTATATAATATATATTAAATTAGACAATTAAACATCAATGAATCAATATTCAAAGTATTAAAGTCATTATATTACAAAAAATATAAATATTTAGTACACAAAAAACTATATGTAATTATGTAATGGATGAATGGATCAGAAGTGCGTAATGGGTGCATGAACAGTATGCTCAGTACCAGTCAGTCGATATTTTGTCACCTAAGTCTGACTCTGATACGACGCTCCGGGCAGTCGACAGAGATACCAGAAATTAAGTCGCGAAGTCGATCTCAATAAAATATATAAATAAAAGAATACATTTTTAATGAAGCTGTAATAGTAAGTTACTTCTTTACAAAATACCCTGCACATGTGTGGACGATTGTTCCTGACAACACCAGCAGCAGAGCAGAGAGCTAAATCTACCAAAAAGTAAGTAATTTAATTACTTAATTAATAGTAATAAATAAACAACTAGTACATTTTCCAGAGGCATTTTGAAACTAATTAAAAAACTATCTACATCATCAGTTTTTATTTAAGTTTATACATGGTAGACAATTGAGGCTCTAGAGCCCATAATATATTATATTTTCTCTTCAGCGGGTATAACATGTTAGATATTATACCCATTTTTATTGGAATATGAAATTGGAATATTTGATCGATATAATGAATATTTAAGCCCTGTGAAGCTAATGCAACATAAATATTAATATATGAATTCGTTTAAATAGTGACATTATTATTGTTATACATATCTTTTACTATACCAAGATAGCCAGTGACAACCACCGTTGAACTACGGAAGTAAAAAATCTCTTAAGATGTTGTATAAGATATATAATATCAAAAGCAATATCTTGCATATAATTGATATTACAGTGTTACAAGCCGTGTAGAGAGCGATGCAGGGGAGATGCAGAGGCGCCTGATATGAAAATCAAAAGTATATCAGTTAAGATAACAACAAGTCCATAATTTGTTTGAATGTGCAAAAACAAATTTACATATAAACTTTCAGTTCACTAGTTATAATAGTTTTTAAAACAGAGCCAAAACAAGATTTTGAGTGTTTTATTTATTTCACGATTACTTATTTTACAAATTTGTTATGTACATATATAATGTTATTTCATAAATTTGCTTTCATAAATTCGCTTTTAATTAAATGTTGTCTAAAAAATCATCATTTAGGAATACTATTCCACAATATGAACAAGTAGATAAAGTAAATAATAGTTTTTCTAAATAGAGATAGAAAGATAAAATTTATTTGTTCATTTTCAATTAACTAGATATCTTTATTCTGATACAATGGTATGATTTTCTGTTATTTGTTAATTGATTTAAAATATTCTATAATTGTAAAAAATAAATTTCGCAATAGTTATTATTGAATAATTTTTCGGCAGATGCCTTAGTAATCAATGTAGCGATTCAATATAATTGTTATATGCTGTTTGATTCGTTCGGCTCTATTGTCTTTTTTAGTGTTAACAATGGGTAGAAAGCAGCAATGACAGCAGATTATTCGACGCAGAGGGGAAAAAACTGGCAAGTACCAAGAAGGCACGCGTTACCAGGAGAAAAGCTCGAGACGAACTACAGGATGATGCATATGCAGCAGGTGAAAATTAAATGTTGTAAGTACTTCCTTCTTATATTATTAATATTTTCATTTGATACTTTTAAGTATTTTTTTTTAATTTATTCTTATCACTTTTCAGCAAATCTTGGACTATCTAAGTGGGTTTCCGCAGCTTTCTCATAAATATGACAGTTGAGGTTATGATGGACAGGAGACACAAAATGCTTTGTGACTATGTCGAAAAAAAAGATAAGAGTTTTGAAAAAGTTTTATGAATAAACATGCTTTTAAATGAAATGGGCTAATTTAAACTTTTTGTGTTCTACATGCATTTACACCCCAACAGGAGTTTGTAAGTGTTATATTTTGATGAATATTAATGATTGGAGCAATAAAAGAATTATATGAATAAGTATTATTGTAATTATGTATAAGTATTGTATAAAGTCAAAACTTTAATGCTAATTTTTTAATTATTATATATATATATATATATATATATATATATATATATATATATATATATATATATATATATATATACAGGGTGATTCAAAAAGACCGGGACACCTGCGTAACTCCAAAAAAACGTTTTTTACAATAAAATGCTTCAAATAAAAGTTGTAGGGTTTAAAAAGATGCACCTAACGGTGACCTTGCGTTTAGTCTTGAGGTCGAATTTCAGGGTCATTAGTAAGTCAATTTAATTTCTTCGAATGAAAGCCCCATTTTTTGATGATACGAGTAGAAAAAACATGAAGTTCTACAACCCATAAACTATCGAAGAACTTCGGCAGAGAATTTTAGATGTAGCTGCATCGATTCCAGCAGATATGATTCAAAATGCCGTAGATAGTTTTTATGATAGACTAGCTCACTGTCAAACAGTTAATGGTGCACATTTCGAGCACTTGTTGTAATAATGATTTTTTTGTGTTGGACTTACGAAACTTACTTATTTTGCTATATTCGATGTCACAATTAAATTAGTTCTACGTTCGACAATATGCGATTGTAAAAATGTTTTTGTTAAGAAATTAATAAAATTCTTTAAAAGTTCGAACTGTATTTTGTTTTATTATTTCAAAACCTAAAGTACACATTGAAAAATAAGTTGCGACGTAATGATGTGAGGGCGCAGATACGCATTCACAGCGCAAGATAATGTTGAAAACAATCGTATGACCTTTGGGGTCACTCTGCCCCCACAATATAGGGGTATATTTGAACGTAGAATTTTATGCTCTTTCTAATCCCTCTGTCAAAAAATAGGGTTTCCATTTAAAAAAACTAAGTTGACCTTCAAATGACCGTGAAATTCGACCTCTAGGTCAAACGCGAGGGTACCGTTAGGTGCATCTTTTTACACCCTACAACTTTTATTTGAAGCATTTTTTTGTAAAAAACTTTTTTTTGGAGTTACGCAGGTGTCCCGGTTTTTTTGAATCACCCTGTATATATATATATAATTGGCATATAAAAAAGTTGAGAAAATTTTGCAAAAAATAGTATATATGTTTTTTATGAAAAATGCTTCGCTGAGGAGTTATGAATTAATTGACATATTTGACTCCATTTTGGAAAAAAGTAATTTAAAAATCTGCAAAAATTCAGGTATATTAGAAACTATTTCTATATCATATTTAGCGTGGTTTTCAGAAAGAAAGCTTCTCGGGTTTTCCAAAAACCTTTACAGTCTCCGGAATTCCTCGGGCCTGATAGGAGGTTTGGAGGGCACGCAAGCTACCGCCATCAGCAGCCATAAAATGGCTTATCAAGCGGCCCAAATATCTAGGCCCATAAAAAGGCTTACGACCCGATGCTCGGAGAGGGAAGCATCCCTGCGTCTATCTGCGCGTCTGTTTTCAGCCTCCTAGTAGTCAGCTGGGAGGAGAGGAATGGGAACACCCGAGAAGCCGACTGGATCTGTAGTTATTTAGCATAGAGAGACGATAGGGTCACGGTTCTCTCCAAAGCCCGCGTTTACTCCTACAATCAAATAAATATGAAGTCTAACGAGCTCTGTATGTTCTATCATTTTGCTCCACCCTCTATACCGCTTCACTCTCCCAAATATATTATGGGTATTTCTCTGTTAGATCGAGCTACAAAAATGTTTTCCATCTGCAAACCACGCTAAATATGTTTTAGAAATAGTTTTCAATATACCTGAATTTTTACAGATTTTTAAATTACTTTTTTAACTTGTTTATATGTCAATTAAACCTTAAAATCTTGATTCTGATAATGAGAGTTCGATCCGTACTCCGTCTACCACAAAATTTATGGTAATACCTTTTTATAGTGCAAAAGTTCCAGCATAGGTCCCAGAGTGACAGAGGGCCTGTATCATTGGCTAGAAATGAAGATAACCATTAATTCATGCTAAAACATTACAATTGATATTTAAAGCCTACATTAAAGCGTGTTGTTGCTCGAAATGACAGAAACAATTCACATTGACACAAACAAAACTACCATGTATTACTTACTGAAAGTTCATGTTACACTAGGTAAGTTATAAAAACGCATATTTGTCTATAATAATGGTTAAAATTACTCGGATAATGGTAAAAAAAATCGTATAGCTACATTTTTCTATCACAAATATACCTACATAACCTGGAAAAGCGCAGATGACTTGAATTTCTTGCAAAAATATATTATAAAGAATCTCATTTACCATAAAAAAAAAACATAAAAAATTAGTGCTTTTAAGAGTATGTCAAAATATTTTCAACCCTATTAGGGCGTACATTGTCCTGGAATAGTGTCTGCAGTGCTTTTCGGTGTTTGATTTTTCATTAGGGTACATTAGGATTAAATAGACCAAAAAAATTCTCAAATGAAGATAAAGTTGTGTTACGTATGTTTACAAAATTTCAAATCAATCTAACTTATCTGTAAAAATTAAAAATAATTATTTTTTCGAGTTTTGAAGGTCGTGTGTCTCCTTAACAGTCATGTTCATCCATTAAAAAGACTGAAAGAGTAGGGATCGTCTATCCTGCTCGCTGCCTCAGTTATATGGAGAGGATAAAGAAATAACAAATATTAATTAATGTATAAAATATGTATATATTCACTTCGAAACATAAGACATGATACTAATATAGTATAACACCCTATTGTAAGAGGAGAGAGGGTATAGCCCTGCCGAGGTACTGTATGGTAGGCACGCAATGCTCGCAGCGCCATCTAGTCAGTGACATACCGGCGTTGACAAATTATCCGTTGCTGCTCTCTTACCAACCAAGTATGACCATCGTCTGAACACACACGCTGGCGCCAATATACGATTCAAAGCTTCCAAAACCTTGCCTTTAAGATTCAAGAAGGCTCATAGAATTGTTTCCAGAAAAATTAATAAATTTATTACAAAAGCAAATATTGAAGATCGAGAAAATTTGCAGAAAAGCGGTCTCGAATTCGTAACCAAAGTGAAGCAATTGATTAATGAAATAGGTGCTGAAAATACATTTCATTCTTATCAAAGTGGTTACCAATTAGAAATGCACTCTGGTCGAACATTAGCAATTGAAGGAGAGAAACAGATTCAATGTTTAGAACAATCGATTTCGTCTATAACTCACAGCTACACAGTACAACCAACAATTTGACAGAATTTCCTGACGTCATCGAAGGTCTTGACTTTCTTACGGTGACGTACCTGTTCCCGTGGTGACATGGGATTTTTCAAATGGTTCGCAATGTATCAGAAATTGATAATGTAGGCGGCAATATTCTCACCTTTACCTTGAGTACGATGTAAGAGTTAATGCAGAGATAAAACATAATCTTAAAGCAGTAGGGGCCAAAAATCACTGAAAATACTAAAAAACACAATTTTATGCGCCTAGCGTTTTTATCTTATCTTTTATGATAAAAGCAACAGCGCCATCGTATTCTACGTGAAAAAATACATCGAAAACATATCTTACATATTGGAAATTGACGTTTGACTATCCTTGAATGCTACAGCATTAAATACGTAGGAGCGGAAAAATCATGTTTTTCGAAAAGTGAAACGGGTTAAACACTTGCTAAATCGCATGTTATTGCTGAATTCATCGTTTTTGGGTAAATGCAAGTGATTACCGAAACGGGAGCCGGTATTCAAGCACTTTAGGAAACAAGCGCCACCCGAATATATATATATAGATTTATCCTTTTCTCAATGACTTTTCTCAGAATTCAGCGACCCAAAAAACATAAAGATCCACCCACGGCATTCATGTTGTTTGAGTTTATCATTTTGTGATCCTATGTAATCAATGATCTTCACCTAGATTCATAAACGTATTTAGACATGTTTGGTATAAAAGTGGGTATTTAAATGAAAATCCTCCTACGTTCAAAAATCCTGCCATATTGTTTTCACCCGATAAACAGTTTTTTTTGCCGATAAAAAAACATGTGTCTCTTATTTTTCGATGAGCAATAACATCCAAATTTGGGCAAAATTGGAGGCGAGGGGTGAGGTGGTTTCCTTGTAAGTATTGTAACATGGCATCCCGCAGCCAGTTACAAGCTGCCGCGCGGCCAGCGACCCAATCTAACGTCGACCGCGAGCGGGATCGACGCGAGCGCTACTCGATACCTCGCCCCTTTTTGCGTCAGACCACCAGCAGAGCAACAGGTCCGTTTGGCCACCGCTCCTACCGCTACCTTCCGCCTTCGACCACCGGACTACCTGGGCGATCCTTCCCGTTGTAAGGAAGTGCTGTGCGACAGACTACTGTGTTACTGTGAGTAAGGTGTAACTTTCTTGATTGTTAGGGTACCGATTGCGAAGTAGCGCGAACTCGCGATATGTAATACGCCACGTGGTCAATATGGCGGCGGAGTGCGGCGAAGCATGAGTGCGGCGGTAGCATGCTTCGTCGATTTAACAGCGCTGAGTCGTTCGGCGTGTTAAATGAACATCAAGCCTCATGCCGAATTTACCGCACACCGTAATTACTGTACACTGACTGACGAACACTCTTGACGACAATTTTTACCGACAAGCTATCGTTCTCACGATCGTTTACACGCCAGTTAACTGTACACTAACTGACGAATACTCTTGACGACAATTGTTACCGACAAGCTATCGCTCTCACTATCGTTTACACTACCGTTAACTGATACTACACTGACTCTACCGTTTTTACACTATGACTTTAGACTCGACAAGATTTTACACACAGGTTATCGTTTTCACTCTGGAAGGCATAACTATCGTGAAAGTGACTTTCAAGCTATCGCTCTCGTTTCACGACAATGACAAAAACCAAACGTACATTAACAAGCTATCGTACTCGCTCTCGTATACAACACAACCATGACCTACACGACCGGCACACGGTCACGACTATCGCTAGCTCTAACCTGCGCGTTATTTTATATTAGTTTAAGACTTAGTATTAGAATAGAATATATTAAAAACCAAACGTAATTTAAGTATGTTAGTCGGAACAGCGATTCCGTTAAGTTAAGTATAGTGGTACATACAGTGTGTGAGTGGGCGCGTCGAAGCTCGGCGAAGTGACCGTCGCGGCAACGGCGGGCACGCCTGGGGACCTGCGTACGTCGGCAGAGAATGGTTATCGTCGGGGCGGGAAACCATAGTCTCGTGAGGGCAGAGTGCGACGGACGCTACGATCGTCGGCACCGGTGGACGATCGGAAGGGCGTGGCAGCTGTTACGTCCGCGTCGGGTAAGCCGTCCGGCGGCGTGTTGACGAATACGCCGCAGCTAGGAGGTTACACCGGCGGGCACGAGCGGTTTCTGCGCCGGATCAGTTGAATACGATTTCGAGACGACCAGATACGTGCTCAGGGCGTGCGTCGGTATTTCCTCGCTCGAAACTCGGCGCGGTGACATGCGAGTCACAGTGTGAGTGTGAGTGAGCTCGACGGGAATGTCGTAGCTTGGTAAAGCGCGCGACTGGCGGTCACCGGGATGTAGATTAATAATGAATAAAGATTGTTAACAGAAATACAGAGATAGTCAACGCTAACACGTGATCATTTATTTTGTACTAGTACCCACGACCTTTGTGATTGTCTCATTTTCATGTGTGTTTGTTTGAATACTGATTAACCGAGCAGGTGGACGAAGTGGTGTTCCGACACGGGGCGGCGTCGCAAGGTAAGGGGGTCGCGGGATACCTGGCACTCCGGTGCCTGGCGCCCAGGGCCGAGGCGGCCCGTCGCCTCGTATACATTGAAACGAGCATAGGGGACGGAGTATTTCGTCGGGAACACCGATGAGAAAAACCCAGCGTTAGGGTGTAAAACGACCTTCGTACAGAAGTATGTTAAATATATGTTAAATATATAGTTCGTACAGAAGAATGTGAAATAATGATGACTATAGTCAGCGTGCATGCAGAAAGACCCTAAGGCAAAATTCAACCTTGAACGCGATCAAAATAAACATTTGTATGTGCGAAAGTTCGTTTCTATATAGGGTTGGATACGCAGATTTTTTTCTCATAGGACGAAATATCGAGCGGGATTTTTGCTTACTTTTTGGAATTCTCGGGATCAGGATATTTAACGCTATAAATAGCGCTTCATTGACGTAGAAAGGCTAGTAGAATAGCAACAATGGATCTAGATACGATATACGCGATCCTCGCGGCTCTCGTGACCGACACTCCGGCGGCCGAATACGACCCAGGTGAGACGCCAGCATCTTCGACGAGCTATACACTGATACCAGTACACTCAGTAAATGCTACTATAATGCTCGCATAATCCATAACACACCACAGTCTACCTTTCCGTATTCCTCCACTACAATTCTTACTAAAACAGAGATGTAGAATTCGTTTGATACAAGTTTTTACAAAATTAAAAACGCTAGAATTACCATAGTCTAAAATTATAATTAGCATCTCGTAAAAATATGTAAAAGATTTTAATAGATAAAATAATAGTTGTTCTGTTTAACTTGTAAGGAAATAAAACGTCACATTTTGAGGATGTTATGGTTGCTTGCAGAAATGTCGTATTGCAAGCAAAAATTGACATTATACTAAATCAAAATAAGCCGTATCAGGGGTTGATATCCGTAGGGACGTTATACGTATGATAGCTATCATAAACCAGGGTCACAATAACATCAAAAGTGGTAGCCACTAGAAATTCGCTAGTGCAAGGTAGAACGGCATATGAATTCTCCCATCGATGGTATTTGCCATTACTGAAAGAAGGCTCTGCTTAATTATAGCGATGAGCGATAAACACGTCCATCGATATGTTATTTAAAATATTGTTTAATTCTATACTATTTTTTAAGCTGAAGGATGGCTTTGGGACATGCCCATTAAGTAAAATACATAGACTTTTTATAAAATGATAAGTGGAAATATTTAAGGACGAAACTATTACATAGGATTTTTAACTTTGTGTATTTTCAATGCAGTTTACAAAATCAATTGCAATGGTTGTGAGGCTACCTATATTGGTATGACTACTAGGTCTCTTAAACATAGTTCTAGAGAACAGGCATATTGCATTAAGTCCGAAGATGAGAGATCTTTTGCAATTTATCACATAAACACATGCCAGAATTTCAAAATATTGTATATTACGTGCATAGGGAGGAAAATCTTAGACAGACCATATCTCGTATAAACTGATAAACACGAGATATGGCACCTGGCGCTCGGGAGATTAGTTTGAAAAGATAATGCTTCCGAATATAAACATTAACTAAAATGTTGAATTGCAATAACATGGGTTTTTATTGCTATTAGTGACCGTCTATATGATTCCACAAGAACGAGCGGTTAGATTAAGCTTACATTTTAATAGGATGCTTTGAAAATCTGTAGTTTTGGTACGCAAGATAGAAATTAAAAATCCCTCCATTCATACCAAAAATATATGTGTAAAATGCAAACTTCTTAAATTTAAGTGCATAATTACATAAAATAGTATCACACAGTGTAAATGCGTGCTAAAATCGATTTGGCCCTGTGCAAGTGACGGTAATATCACTTTATATTAGTAGAAAATGATTTTACAGTTATAATTTATTTTTTTAAACTGACAAAGAATTTTAACTTACAGGTTTTAAAAGTGTTTTGTCCCTTCAAGCGTTGAATAATAAACAACGATTTTATTATATGAGAGTCGAACATGGGACAAAATGTAAAAGATTATAAATGAAATTATAAAGATTACAGATGATTGAGATATAATAAATCTAATATGGCATATAAACAAATAATAATAAATATAATGTCTGATCCATGCAACCACGTACTCCACATATAAATAAATCACTTCCATCAATCCTTCTGAATATTTACTAATAGTCAATTATTTCTGGTATAAGCTCGTTTGGCGATGAAAACAAAAGAAAAATTATATTTGAGCAACTATCGATCATTAAGTTCAAAAGTGTGTCAATAGGAAATTATAAGCGAGCCTGAAGAATGAATTATTAGTTCTTGTGATTGATCTTTGTGATTGATGTTCAGAAATTGTTATTGTTATATATAGCATCTGAAGTGAATATTTGTTATTAATTCTTTGTATTTATGAATAAATTAATCATGATAAATTCTATGTTAATTCCAGTTAGTCAAAAATCCTTAGTTGTATACATCCTTAATTTATTCAGGCCAATTGTCATCAGTCTTTCGTAATTTAGAATAACAAATAACTTTAAACTAAAAAATTATTTTATTTTATTTGTATATCATTTGCTATTTTAAAATATTCGAAAATAGTTTTTATATAGTATTGCTAAAATAATTATTATATTCTTATAACTTTTTAGAGGAACTTATCCCAATATTAAATGAACGAGCTGGCTATTCTGGAAGTACTAATTTAATTTTATATGAAGAGATAAAACCAAATATGGTTGAAAAAATAGAAAATCTGGCTGAACCTCTTGAAAAAGTTCTAGAAGAACTAATGGATGGTGATATTATCGTATTTCAACGAGATGAGAAAGAGAACGATCTTTACGAACTACCAACATGTAGAGACTACTTCAGGTATTTATAAAAATAGTACAAAGTAAATCGTCTACCAATTCACTGGCTCGTAACTTGTTCCAAATCAGTTTATTGTCCCAATAAGAGTAATATATTGTTTAGATATAATAGTATAGTATGTACTTTAGGAACAAAATATCTGGATAGTCTATATATGACACACAGGCTATCCAACTTTTTGCCGTAGTGCATATGCTATTTTTTCTTACACCAGAACCAAATGCACATTTTTTCTAGTCGCCGGAAAGAAATATGATACTTTTGATGCAAGTTTAAGAAAAACCGCTCCCAATTCTTTGGCATGTAGGTTCCTTTAACCTTATGTATTACTGCAAGACAAGCGTGACTGTGCCCTTGAAAAAGCTCTTTCTTCGCAATTTCCTATAAAATGTAAATCAATTTTTTTTTAATAAAGTTACTTTTGTTAATTAGTAACATAATTTTAATATGCACATTCATGCATCCAGTGGCATCAAAAATAAATAAATACGTGGGCATATTGAAGAAAGACGACCAGCGACGATTTTCAAATCTAATTATTAATATTCTTAATTCTCTTACCTCATATCCTGCACGAGATCGACAAGTATAAAATATTATTCTTCTTTCAGTTTGCAGACATGCAAAGAGAAATAGAAAGACTGTATAATTAAGTCGATCTAAACAATACAAATTTTTTCCAAATATTAATTTTTTATTGTTTTCTTGTTTCTTAGATTGTTTCTCATTTTGACGCATTTTGAAACCACTTTGATGATGCACTATTTTTATTGAAACTATAAATAAGATTATGTGCATTATGTTTTTAAAGTATGACGAAATGTTTGTGCAAACGTATTTACATCACAAATAAATTTTAAAAAAAGTAAGTATTTATTTGGTTAGCTGTTACTCTATATTCTTAAATACATATTTTAAGGACGTAATATGTACCATTTGCAAGTGTTACGTTTGTGTAGAAAAAAATAAATCACACATATCGAACATTATTTTTTAACAAAGGGCTTCTCCGCTCGTGATACAATTTTTAAATTTGAATATTATTGCGCCTATATGCGTGCGATCGATTGCGTGGGATCGATGAGATCATTATATGTTAGCGCATGCATAAATTAAGAGAGCAAGTGGAGCGCCATTGAAGCGTTTCCGCGTTGACAGACTTGATTCGACCACCATCCGAAGTTAATCAATCATTTTGTCGGGAAATTGATTGTACTTACGTTGCGATCTTTGTTGTACGTTGCGTTGAGTACTCGTGGTTTGCAAGACAAGGAAGCACTCGGTGTTGTCCTTGCTGCGTTTGTGCGGCGATCCTTGACTAGGCAGTGGTTTTGTGCGTGTAATTGGTTTATTTCACTCAGGAAGTGATTGCGATCCTGACGTGAGGATTACTGCGCACCGTCTCACCTAGTTCCTTGTAAATAAAGAAGCTATTAGTACCTTGTCAGAAGAGAGAGAAAACAAGTGAGAGAATACGATGGAACGATATTACTCATCATGACCCCCGGAGCAGTTACTACAAAGAAGAGGTTATTAGTACCGACTCATTACGACAAAGTATTGAAGTGAGACGTACCTTCTAGAGACCCAGGAGACATCATCGAAGGAGACTGCTGGTCTCAGGATGTCCTGGCAAGGGAGGAGCAACATCTACACCACCATAGCCTAGAACAAACACAAACACTGCACATAAATATTAGTGTCTAGAGAAAAACACAAACACTACACATAAACACTGGTGTACCGTTGAGACTGATTACAGATATTGATATGCTGCTATTTATGGAACGTGGAATCAGAGGAGGTTTAAGCCAATGTTCTCATAGATACGCTAAAGCTTATCATAAATATATGAAAGATCATTATAAATGTAATAAAGATAATGTATATCTTATATGTTTAGACGTAAATAATTTATATGGTTATGCTATGACACAGTCATTACCATATGATGCATTTGAATGGGTTGATGATTTTGAAAATATAAATTTTCAAAGCATCGATGATAATGCACCGGAAGGATATATTTTCGAAGTAGATCTCAAGTATCTAAAGGAGATTAGCTACTCTACTGAATAAAAAGAATTATATTATACATTCTCGTGCTCTAAATCAGGCAATAATAAATGGACTAGAGCGTGTTAAAATTCATAAAGTGTTGAAATTAAAACAATCCCAATGTCTGAAGCCCTACATCGATTTAAATAGTTCAATGAGGGCTAAAGCAAAAAATGAGTTCGATAAAAATCTCTTTAAGCTAATGAATAATGCTGTCTATGGTAAGACTATGGAAAATGTACGTAAACATGTTGACGTAAAACTTATAACAAGGTGGGAAGGGCGATTTGGTGTGGAAGCTCTCATCTCAAAACCAAATTTTCACAGTAGTGCAATATTTAATGAAAATTTAGTCGCTATTGAAATGCAAAAGACTAGTGTATACGTTAATAAACCTATATATACTGGTTTGTCGGTGTTACATATTTCAAAGACTGTTATGTATGGTTTTCATTATAATTATATGCTAAAAGAGTATGAAAATAATGGTAAGTTACTGTACACAGATACCGATAGTTTAATTCATGTAGTTACATTTAACGATTTGATCGTTACATGTAACAAAGACACATAGAAACTCAGCCGCGCACACACCGACACAGGGCCGACCACAACAAACAAAAAGGCGAACCTGCATGAACGGAAAGGCGTAATCCTCTGGATACAGAGTGTAAAGAACACAATATTGCATACTCGAAGAACCGCGAAGATTTAAACGCTCGTAACGTTGCAGATCGAGTGTTGACTGAGAAAGCTTGGCAACGTGTTAAAGCTTCAGACTCTAGTTTAGGTGAATAGGCTGCAGCATACGCTGTTACTAATAACATGAAAGTTAAGTCAAAATTTGGAAAGGGCTTAAAGAGAAAACAGTGTGATAAGAGAAAAAAAAGTTGACCTTGAAAACATTGATTAAAACTACTTCGAAAGCTGTGATACCTAGCAATAACTGATGGGTTACCATTAAAACTGCTTTTCAAGCAGCTCGCACTATTATGAAAAAAAACTGGTGGTAAACGTAATGTAAGCTTACCAGGAATACTACCTGATCCAAAAGTATGTGGCTCATTGGGGGATCATTCCATTGTTTGCAGGACTAAGCGCAGTTGCAGGACTAAGCGCAGTTGCAGGACTAAGCGCAGTTGGTTCATTAGCAGGTGGTGCTGCTGGAATAGCACAAGCTGTTAACAGAGCAAATGCTGCTAAACAACAACCAGAAGAACAGCAATGACATAATAAAAAAATGGAAGCAGATGCTCTTGGTAAAGGTTTATATTTGAAACTGCATCAGAAAGGTTATGGAATACTCACAAAGAAACAGGCAGTGAAGAAAAAAAAAGTTCGAAAAGTCAAAAAAAAAAACTTTGTTAAACTAAAGCTTCCTATACGTCTATTGACAGACTATGATTTACACAAATTTGCTGAAAAGCTACAAACATCAAACTTCCGAGGAGTATTTATGAGAAATGCATTACCAGCTGGTGGACCTCTGCTTAGAGAGAGAGAGAGAGTGAGAGAGGACATCTTTGTCCTAAGTTTTTAATTGATTTACTAGATTATCCTGATAATTATCACCTATATAAGATGTTATAAAGCAATAGATTATTAGTTGTGTTTAAACGTTCAAGATAATCGAATCTCTGACTCTCAGTTTATCAGATACTTTATCAGTACTTAACCCGTTAAGCCCGATAATGCCGCTCCCGGTACACCGCTTTTTCGGCAATTATAACTCATGCAATTCAACGTATAAAAAATTGAAAGATATACTATTTTGAAGCTTAAGATCTCTCCTTTCCAATGATGTGCAGAAAAATGCGATAAAAAGTTGTTAATTATTCAAAAATATTGTTTAAATGAAAAAAACATGATTTAAAAAAAATTCGTGAGAGAGAGAGAGAGAGAGAGGCTGCTGTAAGTGAAAACAAGAATTCGTGTGGGAGAGAGAGAGAAACGTCTTCTGCTGTGTAAGCATAGTTCGTGAAAGCGCCGGCAGGATGCTTGCGAGTGAGAAACAGAGTCCGAGAGAGAAAGAGAGATGCGACCTTCCTTGCGCGCCCGGATTTCGCGAGAGCAGCTTTGAGCAAGCGCGAGAGTAGGAGGAAGCGTACGAGTGGGAGGTAGCGGGCGGCCTTGGCGGAGCGCGAGAGTAGGAGGTAGTGGATGACCTCGGACGCACACGAGAGTAGGAGGTAGCGGGTGGCCTCGGATGCGCGCGTACAAGATTCGTAAACTAGTGGGATTGACCTTGATCTCTGCCTATAAAATCGACTGCAGATCATCCATGCTGTCAGATCTGAGTTTTTTTGTGCTTTTTGTGTATAGTGTATAGTGATGACTCATTGTCAACCAGTGTAAGAAATAATTTGATTACTTTTATTATGAATTTTGTGAAAATTCTTTTAAAAATAATGTTTTTTTCTAATGTATTTATAGATTTACAATGATGGAAATGATTGTGGATATACAATGCTTTAATTATGGAGACGCTACCATTATCAAAGAACTGGCCACAGTGGACGTGGAGGGCCTCTTAATACCGAGAGTGTATGTCTTTCAACCACCTTGTCCATTGGAACAATTGTCACCACGAGAAGCTAGGGTAAAAAGCTGGCTGCAGCGTAAATATCATGGTCTTGAATGGGAGAAGGGAACCAGACCTTTTAACGACTTACAAGCTGTTTTTAAAGATCTCAGAACAATTGGAGGAGATGGCGTTAAAATCAAGTTTAATGTAAAGGGTTTAACAAAAAAAAATTTAGAGCAATATTTAGATAATGTTTCTAATTTAGAAGTTCTGGATTATCCATCGCTGCATTCACCAGGATTTCGACGACCCGAAGTATGTGTGTATCATCGTGAAGAATGGGAAAAAAACTGTGCTTTGCAGAATGTTATAGCATTGTGTGCTTGGGTATTGAGAGAATATATAAGCTGGATACGGTTAATAAATACAAATAATTAACTTGCCTGTTGTTAGGTGATTGTAAGTCACCTAGCAATATTCATTCAAATTCTGCGTGAGTTGACCTCGCGAACGCTGCTATACAGATACGGGAGAGATTTCACTCATTAAATCTTTCCTGGCTGTCAATTTGACTTCTCTCTCTCCCTCTCTCTCTGAGATTGTAACACGGACTTGTATATAATTAACTCTCTTACCTTGTATCGTTCTGTTGCTTCTCGAGAATCTATCCCTCTGTTTACTTCTCTGGTCTAAGGAAATTTTCTTTTTGGGTTGTTTTAAAATAAGAATAAATATTGGTATGGTTTTGGAACACTTTGATTCTTATTTTGGTCCTCCTTTTATGAACAATTAGAATTTGTGTGGTTGTATCCGACCAAAAGAGACAAGTCGTCGCCGCGAGTGAGTTCAATGAATAAGCGCGTTTACAAAAGAATAAAATAACCAAATTGAACAAGAAGAAAATAAAGAAAATTATTGAAAAAAAATATTAGTTCGCTCAGCAGCTTGGCTCGAGTCGGAGTGCCGTGAGGTAGGGTGGCTTGGGGACGCTCGGAAGTGTTTCCGGATCTCCCACGCTTTCGTAAGTTTTTCCTCCTCTTAACTACGTCACTGTTCTTGTCACTGTTACTCGGTACTTATTGCACTCATTAGGTCTTACGGGGCCTAGCAACTGCACAAGCGCCCAAACTGCAGCGCAGCTTTGCACGCGCGGTTTCGAGCAGCGGAGGCGAAATTGTTTAGGTCAGCGAGAGATTCTTGGCTACCTTATACTTTTGCGGCCTTGAGTCTCGCTGTACCTTTTATGTGTAAAATTTCCTAATTTTATATTCGAAATAATATATATTCTTCGAATATAATTACAGGAAAGTTGATATATCCTCCTCCCCTAGAAAACGTTTGTCGTCCCCGACAAAGTTCGCAGGTCCTGCGGGTGGTATGGTCCAGTGGTGGTCCATAACGAGTAAGGTTCAATGATGTCAATATATCACTTAATGAAAAGAAAATTTAAAGCCTCAAATCTAGAACAAGGGTGAGCATGTTAAAGGGATGGTTTGTTATGGTGCATTTTAGTTTTGTAGGTATGGAGCAAGTTTATTTTTATGACACGTAAGCGTAATGGTTCAACCAATCGTTTGTTTAGTTTGCGGGATGTACCGTCATACCCTACACAAGGTCCATATGTTTTTTATCTTGGTAGTTTATGCGTTTTTCCTCTTTTATGTTTATACATGTGCTTTACGTTCATTTGTTCCTCGCTCGAGTTGGCACGGTGTGTCCCGCACTGATCTATGTGATGTTTATCATGTGGGCGGCATGTGTCCTTTCGAATGAATTTCATTCTCTTGTTTGCACGATGGGATTTGTTGGGTAGGTCATCTCTTTCATGACTTTGATTTGAGTATTTTTTTTAGTGTTAAATAATAAAAAAAAATCATTGAAATCGATTTTGGCAGTCACTACTTATTGTTATCGAATTATTTGGTCCGTGGTCCAGGGTCCTTTACAATATATCTTAGTTTCTATTTTATTAGTATGGTTAGTTTTCTTTACTTAATGTATTACTTATTTTGTATTTTGTAAATTGTATATATATTGAAATTTTTAAGTATTTTCATTTGTTAGTATTTACTTCTATTTGTTAGTTCTTACTTCTCCATGACTGATGAGGCTTAACATCTCAAAGCGGTCCAGTAGGTCTTCATCCCCGGCGTCTACCCTGTCTTCTTTTGTTGGTATCAATGGTTCATCGAGCATCAGGTTACCGTCAATGCTCTGGTCCAGTAATGGGATTGGATCGATTGACCATCCCTCCTGTCTCGTCCTCTCGGTCCCTTCATGGTCTTTTAAATTTTTACTGTACACTATGATGTCATCCAAGTATACTAACATTTCAATATTTTGTAGTCCTCTGAGAACCTTTCCCATGAGTCGTTGAAAAGTCGCCGTAGCGTTCTTCAATCCTTCAGGCATTCTTGTGTACTCATAGTGTCCATTTATCGTTGTGAATGCTGTTTTATAACAATCTTCAGGACCCATCGGTATTTGTTGGAAACCACTGGCCAAGTCAAATATTGAAAAATAGGTTGCTCCTCCCAATTGATCCATTATGTCCGCAATGTTTGGTAACGGGTATGCATCTCTGATAGTTTTCTTATTTAGTTCTCTGAAATCGATCACCATGCGCCATCTTGGGTTGCCATGACTATCTAATTTCTTGGGCACTATCCATATAGGTGAATTACAGGGAGAATTGGATTCTCTTATAATTTTGTCTTTGAGCTTTTTGGCTACGTTTTCTCTTACAACTTGTTTGTGTTGAGGATGATGTCTGTGTTGCTTAGTGTTTACAGGTACATTAATTTCTAAATGAATATGATGCTCGATCATGCCGATGCACGGGAGCCTGTCTCCTAGCAATAAGAATCGATCCAGAAAATCTTCAATTATATGGTCCACAATTTCTAATTCTTCTTTATTCAAATGATTTCTTCTGATTGATGCCTTCACTCGTTCTAATTTTTTTATTTGATCAACAATTGCATCTCCATCAAAATCGCTGTCTGTTTCTTGTATAAAGTCTGATCCGGTGTCGAAAGGTATTAATTCTTTTGGATCTACTTCCTTTCTGGGAATGTAGCATTTCTTCAAGTCACTTTTGATTAAGTTAATTTGAACTACTTGTCTAGTTCTAGCTTTTATCGCGTATTTTACTTTGTCCGTTGTAACATTTTTCTTGTTTTCCGTGTTTTGTTCCATTGACTTAATCTCGTCATCAGTTTTTGTTTCCACTTTTAGTACTTCATTTGCTTGTTTGCATTTATATCCTCTCTTTAGAATTATGTTCTTCTTCATGTTCTATGAACGGTATGGGATGCATGACATCACCACACACCACGAGAGCATTCCTATGGTAAGAGATTACAGCTTCTTCCTTTTTTAGGTAATTCCTTTCCAGCATGCCATCTTGCTTTATGGGAAAATCGTCCTGTATTATCTGAAATTTTACTGGGGTTCCTCTTATGTCTAGGTACACTGATCGTGCTGTCCACACGGTCTGATCCGTGATGTCTCCTAATTCTCTGGCATCTTCAATGCTTATTGGTAGATCGTCGTGCAAAGCTCCGATTTTTATTAGATTCACGGTTGCACCATTATCTATCATGAAATCTAAGTATGGTCGTTGTGTTCGTTCGGGTATCCTTATTTTTACAGTTGTTGCCTCTCCATCTTCCCAATTATAGTTTTCAGGTCCCTTACAGTTCGTGGAACACATCCTTGCGATCTCTCGGACCTTGTTAGTATCGCCATCACTGGGGCTTTTGCTTGATTTTCGTGCAGGCTCCTTTGATTAGAACCTCGATTCTGGTTGTACTCTTGCATTTGTCTTTGCTAACTTGCTTGGTCCATGTTCCTGGGTGTCTGCTGATCGCTTTCTCTCGAATAATTCTGGTTTTGGCTCGCCATCTTGGGTTCGTGACGAGCCTGTTAGTAGTTTAAATTATCCCTATTATTTTGATTGTCGTATCTGGGATCTTCGTAATTACGCCAGCTACTGTTATTCCGTCTGTCGAGTCGATTCTGCGTATTTTCATACCTTCCGATTTGAGAATTGAATATTTGTTGACTCTCTCTGTAGGTTTGATTATTCCTCTCACGCCAACTGTTACTTTCTTATCGGTTGTCGTTGTAGTTCTGATTTTGAAGAAATTCATTTCCATAATTAGTGTTATGATAACGATTTGCATAATTTGGATTTCTATAATTGTTCTCCCGGTAATGGTTTTGTTGATAAATATTTGTTTGTCGGCGGTTCCCGGAATATTATCACGTAGTACATTTTGCGATCGATCTTCCACATAGGCAATGTATTCAGGCTCTTCATATTCATAACGTTCTTCCATATAACCTATGTAGTGAGGTTCTCTATGCTGACTATTTCTGTATTGATCTTCGTCATCGTATCTTCTATTATTCCTATAATTCATTCCAGTTCGTGGTTCACAATATAGTCTAGGGTTATTGTAGCCATGATTTCTGCCACGATATGTTCTGGAGTCTGGAATTATTTTCGCTTCCATTCTCGTTTCTAAACGTACAGCTTCTTCGTAGGCTTCACGCAGTGTTGCCGGTTTGCTATAGTCCACTTTTTCTGCTAAATTAACAGGTAGACCTTTTATGAATATGTCTACTGCGAGCGATTTCAATGGGTCCATCATCTCTTTCTTATAACTATTTCCTTTTTCTTCTTGGAGTGCTGTTTTTGCACTGCCAAGCAAGACGTTGATTTCACCATAGAAATCACCGACGGTGTCATGTTCTCTCATTCGAACATTTTGAATTTTGTTATTGCAATAACTCAAGTTTCTCCCTGGTCCGAATCTTTGTTTCAGATGTATTATCAGTTCTTCCACTGTGGTAATTTGTTTATTAATTAAATTCTTCTTCGCTGGTCCGGTGATTTTGTGCAAGGCATTCTGTAAAAACTGCGGTTGTATATCCTCACTCACTAGAGACGCTGCGTTTCTTAAATTCTGTATGACTTCTCTTGCCATCAAAAGTGGGAGGCGGGACGCGGGCCTCGGGTCGCCGATAAGGCAGACTGCGGGCGCTGACCTCGAGGCGGGAAGGGGGCCGATACGGCAGAATCTTACTTATAAATATAAAAATAGTAAATAATGACAGTGCAATAGATCGCTCATTTTTTCAGGTCGGTATTGCAGAAAAACGCGGGCAGCGGGACGCCGGCCTCGGGGCTTGAGCCGCGGGCCCAGAGATCGATAAGGCAGATCGATAATACTGATCTGGCCGCGGACAGTGGAGGGAAGCCGATAAGACAGAACTACCATACCGACGGTGGGAGCGGCTATGTTACCGGTGTCCGTAACGTAGGAATGCCAAATCGTATGGTAAGTGGCACAGAAGCCGTATAGCCCTACTACTGCCACTCCATAGCCAGAATTTTCCCAGACGAATTTGCATATAATATAATGAAGAAACCTGGATACACTGCAAGGATTGCAGGAGAAGTAGTACACCTTATAAAATGTATTACAAAAACAGTAAAAATTTTGCACCTAGAAGAGTGTTATACTCAATTACCCGTATTAACAGGTAATAAAATTTGGTTTCTAATGCCAAAAACTCATATTTTAATAAAAAAAGACCGCTGCCAATTCATTGGAACGTAGCCTCCTCCAACTTATTCATAATTTGAATTCATAATTCCAATAAATAAAGTACTGTTTTAATCGATAGTAGTATGTTAATACCTTTTTTAAATGTTTTCTTTATGCAAACTTAGACAAATTCGTAGTCAAATGTTATTTTTATTACAATTTTATATTATTACAAACAAAATTAGTACATTTCATGTTCATTTTCTCGAAAAAGATTGCCTACTAGTCTAAATTTTTTCGCATACGTTCAAATATAATCGAGGTTAGGTTCGATTCAGGTATTAAAATAAAAGACGATATTTATAAAACGCATTTCTAACATGTTTTTCATAAAGCTGAACATTTTACTATTACAAAGATTCTTTTAGCAGGAAGCAAAACTGTATAGAAAAATCAAATTTTAGAGATTATCTTATAACTCACGGACCAATCAACAAAATCATTTAAAATTTTAATAGTAATTATTTTTTGCTATGATAAATCACCAAATTCTTATTTAAGCAAGCTACTGTTTAGTTTTGAAGATATAAAGAATCAATAAAATTAGTTTAAAAATTTAATCAACTATATCTTACAAACTATAAAGTAAAGATAAACATTAAAGCTTTTTTACGCCCATAATCGAGGAACAAAAAAAACTGATTCCTTTGAGTTTTCGATTTATTTGTAAATAAATAGTTAGTCAAATAACTTGAAATTATAATGATACATTGACACGTGACCCATCAACATGATTTTTTTCGTGAGGTTATGATGTATAGTTTCAGAGATATGAATTTTAAAAAAAATCACCTTTTTCATTTTTGTTGCAAAACGGTGCGGTCGATACCGAGGACTAAACGAGAAAATGTAAGTAATTTTATACTCTTTCAAATGCATTATAGCTGAATTGTTTGTAATAATGGAATGATTGAAAAAAAGCCAAATAGTGTTTTTCAAAAATCCAAAAATGGCCATAAAACGAAAATTAGTTGGCAAAGTAAAAAATTACTGCATTTTCCAAATTCAGAATCAAAAAATAGATATACACGTGATTCGTACTCCAAATATCTCAAAATGGATTTCTAACCTGTTTTTGACAAAGTAAAGAATTTTACTATTACAAAACTTCTTCTGGAGGAAGCAAAAGGAATGCAAGTTGATTGTGATTTCATAATATCGGCATATTATAAAATATCTGGTGAATGGATAACATGTTTACCAACACCTACTAAAATAAAAGCACCAAATGTATTAAAACTAAATACAAAAATTAATTAGACCTAGAAAGATTTTTATAAATTACATGAACAATTAATATTGTCAATGTATAAAACATCATTATTAAATATTTAGCCAAAGAAGTTACTGGAGACACTATATCAGTAAATATCTGCACAGAAAATACACTGAAAAATATAGCTAACAGTACTTGGCAATTAATAATCAAAAATCTAACTGCATGGGGATCATTCTCGTCAGTAATTATAATGATTCTATTTTAAGATGATAAAACTATTACTCGTTTATTGTAATTTGATTAGAAGGTGAATAATCACTAAGAGTAGACATTAAGGTGTTTTTTGGCCGACGTTTCGGAGGCTTAATCCTGCCTTATAGCCTAGATATAAGAGGATTAAGCCTCCGAAACATTGGCCAAAAAACACCTTAATGTCTACTTGTATTGATTATTCACCTTCTGGTCAAATGTAATGAAAGATATAATTATTAGAGACTGTACACTGCATGCAATTTATGGATGGTCCATAGAGTTGATTCAAGCATTTTTTGGTTCAATTACACATTTATTAACATGATTACAAAAGAATTATGTTGGAGAAACATTCGAAAAGAAGAAGATATCAAAAACTACAATTTATGAAGATACAGAACTACAGGAAGTTATGGTCATAACTAGACCTATATCACCTCGTCCCATTTCGAATAGACCACTAAGCCCAAATAGACCAACTCTTTCAATTTTTAAGAAGAATGATGTTTTTCACTAAATTCAGACTAGTAATAATAGAATAATATTTAAATTTCTTAAATGTATCTACTTTGAAATAGTCGTGCCCAAGATTTTGGTCCTGAGGGGTTACATCCCATGATGTAATTTTCTTAATGTATCATAATAGCTAATTAAACTAAATCTATTTCAATTCTGTTTAAATTAAATTTAGAGTACAAGTAAAATAAATTTTGTCATCGGTTAGGAGTAAGGATAGATTCATGAATAAAGGATAAGAAAATACATCACTTAGTCAACGGAATTAGCAAAAGAGTTTTAATTTTTATAAATAATAACTAATTGCAATTAAGGGGACAAACCACCTTTAAATCTTCAAAAAATCGATTTTTTTTTTATTTTATACTTTTATAGGAAATTTTTCGTAAAATACGATTCTGAAGTCAAATTTTTCAAAAAAAAAATTTGTTGGTAAAGTTTTAAGCAAAATTTGTATACCACCTTTTTTACTTAATATCAATTTTTTTTTTCGATTTTATATTTCTGTTATATTTTTTCTTTTTTAAGACCAAGTGTGAAATAAATTTTGTTAAATAATATAAAAAGTAGCCATTTTTACCATTATATATATATATATATATATATATATATATATATATATATATGTGTTATTGTTTATAATGATTTATAACACAGTTGTTTATATATAATTTTATTCGATTTTAAAACATATTATGAATGTTCAAACACTGACAATTTTATGTAAACGTGTTATGACGGTCATAATACGTTTGAATGGAATAGGAATTGATTCGAAACTTGACGCTCGACGCGCCACCACTTTATCGGCGGATATTGGAACTCGCTTGCAGGTGAGATCGAAAGAGTTTTCGAACTACCTTCACGTAGCTCAAATTCGACTATGTTCACACAGCTTATTGGTATGTGTTGATAAACACAGCTGATATTTACATGCTGATTATTGGTATATAAACACAGCTGATATATACATACTGATATTGCTAAAAAAAATTTTAAATTATACGATATTTGTTTGTTTTAAAGGTGGCAATTTTAAACAAATCCGTTTTTAAAATTCATTTGTGTATTTTATTTTTTTCTTGACAATTTGTGTGTGTGTGTGTGTGTGCAGTGCAGCAAAATTTGTGCAAAATGTCTTCGAGGGATAAGAAGGGAAGACTTCAAAGTACTCATCCTGACAGTAAGTATTCTCGAGGGAGACCTAAGAAGAGGCCAAGAGAATATTTGACGAAGAATGAAAATCAATCAAAAAGACCAAGACTCTCTACCAGTGCAAAAAAACTTGAAAGTGCAACAGTGGTCAAAGACTCTATTAGTGATACAAGAAATAGAATTATTGACATCAATGTTCTATTCCCTGCACTTCAGGACATTTTAGCATGCAATAAGTGCAACGGTAAAGTGACATTTAGTGAGTCCGGTGTACAAGGCTTCAGGTTCAAAGTTGATATTGTGTGTGTAAAGTATAAGCAGATTGCTTCAATCAATTAAGTGAAAAAGTTGGACCAAGAGTGGCTTGCTGGTTCTCAAGATTGCTGCATAGAATCCTAGAGGAATCATATGCAGCAGGAGCCCACTAAGGTATTTATTATAAATGTATTTATTATAAATCTTGATTTTAACTAATGATTATATTTTTATTGCCACTAATTTGTATTTATTATTTAATTTATTTAATAAAATAAATAAATAAATATAATTTAGTTCCTAAATTATATTTATTTCCTCTAAAATGTACATTTTTATTTTATTCTTTGCAGAGCTGGCATGAGCCGTCTCTGTCAAAAGTGACAGGTGAGGTTATGGATGTGTAGCAGACTCAATAAATGACTACAATGCTTTGTCTATGTGACAAAAAAAAGATAAGTATTATTAACTGAGTTAAGTGTGATAAGTGCAGTGTACTTAAATTTCTAATTTTTGTGTTTTTTTCTGATTTCAGCTCATGCAACAACAAAAGAGCGGTTCAACCCAAGCCAACCGTGGAATATTGGTACCAACTGGAGGATACGTTTATCTAATGCATTAGAAAGAGGAGATAAGATCCTGAACATATTAGATAAGTATTAATTATAGCTAATATAATTCAAATCTTAATTGTTAAATATCTCATAATATTGTTTTTCTGAATTTTAGCTCACTGTCCGTAGGATTGCAAGGGAACACATGGTTGGATTGGGCTCAAATTTTGTAGAAATACTTGTTAGAGGAGTACTTTCAGTATGAGCGGAGGGATTTTAAATTGAACGAGTAGAATTGATTCAACACCAATAAAAGTGATAAAATTATTGCAAAATAGGTGTAATATTGCAATTATTTAAACAAAAATATACTTCTACTAGCTCAAATAAAAAATCCTCCATTTATACTGAAAGTACACGTATAAAGAGTATCTCCACAAAATTTTAGCCCAATCCAACCATGCGTACACTTTGAATCTTACGGACAGTGAACAAAGTCATCGAAACTAGTCTGCTTTGCCAGGGAGACATATCAAGTTGAAATATAATAAAAATTTAGATATTTAATGTTTATTGTAAGTACTTTTATAGGAAAAGACTCTTTTTCAATTATATTTTAAAATTAAAATCTAATATCGAATTTTTTGTTTCAGATTTTAAAGGTGGTTTGTCCACTTAATTCTAATTGACTGCCATGTTTTGGACCCCCAGGTGTTACGTCTTACGACGTAAGCTTTTCTGGTTTTTCTTCATAGATGTTTATAATTTCTTTCATCTCCGTTGCATATATCGATTTTTCCATTTTTTCTATCCATTTTTGTTTTTTCATATCTTTGCTTGTTTGTTCTATTTCTATCCATATTTGTTCTTATCTGATTTTTTCCATTTAGCCTTGAAACATACAAGGTTGATCCGCTAAATAAATCGCGAAATCGCGTTTGTGTCTGGACTATAAGCGTGGTGGGAGAAGATAGGATGCCCTTGAGATGAGTTTAAGATCAGCGGTCACCCACACTGAGGGAAGGTGAGCGCTGATCGGTTTTTTAAGGGAAGAGGGTATCTGTGCGTGAAGCGGAGACCTGATAGCTCAGTACCGAGTAGGGTACCCTTGGAAAATAAATCAGTGATTTTAATATAACAACAATAGAATATAGATATTAGATAAATGATGTATTTATTTGAACACTATCTTTTCATATACAAAGTGGTAGGGGAACCACGTCATACATGTGACTCATGTATGAGAGAGCCCCTGAATTGTGATAGCCTGTTCAGTCCGGAGAGCGGAACGGATTAGCAATCGAGAAAATCTGAGTGATTGCTGCGGCTTGCGCTAGTCTTATATACTACTCGCTGTCCCATCTACTCTGTGTATAGACGCTTTGTTTATATTGTATATGTTTTCTTGATGCGTGCGTAGTCTTTCGCACCGTGCTGCCGTGTCAGTGCTTCCCATAATAAAATTTTGAAGCCTGCTCGAAATTTTATTTTCCCCTTTAAAACCAAGGACGAGGGAAGGATTAGAGCGCATTACAAGATTTGTCCAAAAAACAATGTATTTTTCGAAAGTATATAAAAAAAAAAAACTAAAGAGAACGAACGAGATACCCACCGCTGAACTTTTGGAGAAGCAGTAATTTTAGCTTCCGCGAACTTTGCGAAGAGTTTTGATATAATGTCAATTTGGATCTGTTAGAACCTCGACTTATGATTAGAATATTCACACATTTATTCTTTATTTCTTTTTCTTAATTGCGTCTATATATTTTATTAATGAAAATCTTACTGCTTCAAAACAAGGCTTTAAATTATTTATATGGAACTTGCCTCTTTCTTTTCCATTTGTTACATTAATTAATAAATAAGTGTCTATCCCGACATTTTTTCGAATTTCGTATAGGCCTTCATATATATAAAAAAATTTCGCGGTTTTTCCTGCTGCCGCATCTGATACATTTAATTCTTTTACTAGTACTTTATCGCCGATTTTAAATACATAGGATTCCGAATTCGCATTATTTTTAGCCGTTCGTTCTGTTGTGATTTTATATAATCGTTTGTATGCTAGTGAGAGTTGATACTCCATTGATCTTCCATTAATTACTTAATAACTACGCTAGTTGTGGCTCTACGGAGGGAGTAAAATACTACGGATTTACTGAATGCATCGATCGGCCATAGAAATCTATAGATAATAATTCTCTAGGCTTTTGCGATAAGATCGGTTGTGGAAGTTCTCTGTATTTTCGAGTTGAATATTTCGTTTTTTGATGATTGTCGCAAGTTTTCAGCGTAAGCCAGGCGCGAAAAAATGATCTGATAACATTTTATTTACTTTTCGCCGCCCTTTATGTTGATACTCGGTGTGGACTTCATTTACAAAAGTTTTTAAGACATTCAGCGGTATTATGATTTTAGATCTATCTTTCGCTTTTTTATATACAATGTTTTCGATTATCTCGTAACATGCGGAGGTCTTTTTTTCGTTATTTTTTCGATATTTTTACAAATATTTTTTAATTTGTGATTTGATTTTGATTTGAACAATTTTGAACAATAGCAGCTATAATTATTTATGTTTTATTCTCTTCTTTTGTTTGGCCATTCCTATCCATACGACTTCGTAAGTAAATAGTCCGCTACAGCGTTTTGTTTACCAGGTATATATTCTGGGTTCAAATTATAGTCCTGGATGGCGATGTTCTATCGTTGCAATCGTTGATTGTTAAATTTACATGTGCATAAAAATGTGAGGGCCTCGTGGTCCGTTCGGACTATAATTTCGACTGCTTTCCTTAAGAAAGTATCTAGGTCGTTAAAATCTTTAATAGTACGAATTTTTTCCGGATCTGGACGTATTTTTGTAGCAAAAATAAAATGGCCCAAAAATTCTATTTCTTTACAAACGAATTTTGATTTTTTTTAAATTAATCTCAAATTATGTTTTATTAATCTCTGATATAGTGTATGTAGATGCAGTTTTCATCAAAATTCTGTGACTGAATCATAAGGTCATCCACAAATAGAACGAAAAATTTGTCTCAGTCCCATGTGGTTTCCGCAAGCCCACGTATAAGCGCTGGTTCGCTTGTCTTTATGCCGAATGGGACGACTTTAAATATATATGTGAATCTATTTTGAAAGCCGTATATTTACGTGACTTTTCAGCTAATTTTATTTGCCAATAATTAGATGTGAAATTCGATATAATAGTTATTGGTTTATCAATACATTTTGAAGAACCTTGCCGATTCCGGGAGGGAAAACCCTCAAAGTGGTTTTCGAGAACTTTATTAAGCTTTCGTGCATCAAGGCACGGTCTCACCGATCCATCGCGTTTTCTTACTATTTTAATCGGGTTTATATATAGGCTATTTGAGCGTCGAATTATATCTAATTGTAACATACGTTTTATCTCATCTGTTGCTTCCTTTCTGTCTGCGAGAAGTATAGGATAAGGTTTACAGAACCAAGGTGTTGTATCTGTCAATATTAGTTCGTGTTCGTAGGTAGTCAGTAATCCCGTTTTTTTTTAAATACTTCTTTTCTTTTTATAAGATATTTCTTAGTTTTTATTTTTGTGTCTCGTCGAAAGTGTCACAAGTGTTATAATTCAACATATTATAATTTTGATAATAAAATTCTTCAGATATAGCTGTAACTTCACTGCCCGTGTCCACGAGTGCATCTACAGTGATATTTTCTAGTGAGATTCTTATTTCTGGCCTATGAGAAATTTCAATTTCGCGACCATCCGGATTGATATTGTGTAATAATTCATCACGCGGATTTTCCATAACGAACGCGATCTTAGTAGTTGTGTCTTTCTTCCGTTGAGTTGGGAGTGCATCCATAGCAGGTACAATTACTTGACGTGTCGTCACTGTCAAAATCGGCAAGCATTTCTAGAGAGACATTGATTGTTTTGATTCTGTGATTAGTGACGGTGAGCCTAATTTCTCTTTCAAAATGTTCCGCGATTTTTCTTACGAGCTCGTAAGCACCTATCGCCATGTTTAGCTCCCTGGCTAATACAAACATATAAGTAGCGTGATTTACTCTGCTTCTCTGCCCGGAGATATATTGACCGAACTCTACTTTTCTGGCGTTAGCTTTTTGAATATTTTTATTCCAGAATCTTTCTTTAAACTGTTCATAAGATTCAGTATAATTCCTGACCTCGCCTTGCCCAAGGTAATACCAATTAAGAGCATCTTCTGCGAGTGCTTGCGATAGATATGGCGAGCGCTTCGATACGGGCATTCGTATCATCTACGCCCCCTTCATTTTTATTTTTCCTTAATTTCATACACGGAGAGGCAACATCTTCCTCTTCGTCGCCTTCCAATTCGTCTATACGACCCTCAAGTGCGTTCTGTTTTTTATCCAATGTTATCAATTAACGGCTTTTTGCCACTCTAAATTTTTATCCACTATTATTATCCAGGAGATCCTCATAAATGTTGGTAATCTTTTTTGATGTTGCTTCGTAATCTTTCTGCGTTTCCCCTAAATCCTTCCAACAGTCAAGCACGTTCTCATGACAACGTTGCACGTTAATTTGAGCTATTTTCATTTGTTAGACATTTTTCGTCTCATTATTCAGAAGTATTTCAATTATTTTCTTTAGCTCTATAATTTGCTTTTTTCGTTGTTCATCGCGCTTAAGAACCGACCCTACTAGGTTGTCCAGATAAGTTAACCGATTGTGAATCTGTTGCTCCGCGAACGAGCCATTATTTTCGGGTATCATTAAAAGATTGAAAATTTAAAGAAAAAGAAAAAAAAATTTGACGTGTCATGTTGCCATTTCAGCCTCTTATTAAACATCCTCTTTCTTCTAGGAATTCTTTTCGTTGATAGTAATCCTCTCTGATTCTTTTAATGTCTTTCACTTTCTTTTCTAGCTCTCTCCAGAATTTTCTTAATATTGATCCTTCTTCTGCGACTTTCAGTTTTTCTTTGTATTTTAGCGCTCTTTTACCTACACAAAATGATAAATTATACCTTCTTGTTTCTAGCATCAATAGGTATATCAGTGTATTATTCAACTTCATTGTCCATTTTATATATTTTTCTTCTATTCTGTCTACCTGTCTGTATTGTTTCCATCTTCATATCTCTACTTCATACATTACTACTGATTTCATTAGGTAGTCGAAGAGTTCCATTCTCAGCTCCATTCTTCTTTAAATATGTATGCGCGGTAGGGAGTGAAGTCGCGCACGAGTTATATAAACCAGTTATAAGAGCCATATTAGTCTTGTTGTCGACCACTTTCCATATGCCGTATCGATCGCCTCAGATTCCGAGACCTGCAACAATAAGAAGTTTATACTTTCGAACAATGACACGTACAGCGGAGCACGCACCGAGCACGCATGGAGAACAATAGAAGAAGGATCAAATAAACAAAATTACAGACCTTTAAAAAGGCTCGTGCATCGGCAACGAGCCAATCTCTGTCGGGTTACCAAGCTGTGAGGACGTATCAATAAAAGTTATAAAACCAATACCTAATTTCTTTACTTACCTGTGAATATACGTGCGCACTGCGATACGTACACTTAACTGGCGCTGCGGACAGGATACTGCGAGGCTGCTGAATCGAGATTCTCCTCCAATACCGTGACGGAAATCATCAGAGAAGAGGCGGCTGGTGTTTTAACCCCTTCGTCGCAGTACTCTTGAGACGTCAAGTTTGAAACCCACCCTTAAGCAGGGATTCCCCTGGAATCATCAAAGAAGAGAGTAAGTCTTTGAAAATTCCTTATTCTCCTATTTTTACCCTATCCTTAAATACGACTGATTTAAAAGTAAAATGGCACAAGCCGCAAATCAAATCTCAGTGGAGCAATTTAAATTGAGATTAGCTATATGGCGCGACGCGATACCAATTTATGAAGGAGGAACAAAACTTCTCTCTCACTTTCTCCAAACATGTGATAAATTTGTTGAAAATTTAGTCACTGCAGAAGAAGCATTAAATACAGCGTTGTATGCGTTGATTAAATCAAGAATTCGCGGAGAAGCTTTAAATTTAATAGTCGCGAATAATCCAGCGACATGGACTGATTGTAAAAATCTCTTAATAAATAGATATAGTGATCCCAGCTCGGAGGACCTACTATTTAGCAAACTTAGCTCTTGTTTTCAATTATCAAATCAAAATTATGAAAAGTATGCGGATGAAATAAAACAACGTTTAAATAAACTAAAAGAGCATATTCACTTAAATAACCAAGATCGTAACTTAATAAATATGAAGATTGAATTTTATGAAAATGTTGCAAAGAATACATTCATAAACGGAATAAAAGAACCGTATCACACACATCTTACACATTTCGAGTTAAAAGATATCGAAGCCTGTCTGATAAAATGCAGGAAACTTGACAATCATGAGCAACAAGCTGCATGTTTAAATTTCGCGAGACAACGCGAAAATAAACCAAAACCCAATAATTCAAAAAGCACAAATCCGTTTACGAATCAGAAGAATAATAGTCCATTCAATATTTTTGGAGCGAATAAAAGTTCGTTTTCATTTGCCCCTAGACCTGCAACTGCACAAAATAATTTCGTACCGACATTCGCGAATAATTTCGGGCGACCTACTCAGCAGAATCAACCGACACCGATGTCGATTAATACTAGAAACACAAATCGATCAAATAATAATCAAAATAATCGGTCAAATAACTTTGCCCCTCAAAATAAATTCTTTAGGAGTACTGGACCACCGAATTTCATTTCCGAGGAGTTGCATTATCAGGAAGAACAGCAACCGAAGGAAGACGTTTATAACGAAGAGCAAGACGATATTAATATGAATGATGACCATTACGAAAATCAAGAGAATTCGGAAAATGAAAATTTTCAGCAGGATTCCGACCCAACCGGAGAAACATAGTAAATTTAAATAACATAGGCAGTTCGCCTGAACTACCACACATAATAACTACGAATCCATCGCTTAAAATATTAATAGATTCGGGAGCATCGTCATCGATTATTAACCCTAAAGTAGCCTACGATCTATTCTCGAATTATATTTTTCCACATAAATTCGAAATTAAATCCGTGCATAAAGCAACCCAAGGAACACATGCACTTACTTTTCCAATTTTACAAGAGTTAGGTGACAGTACACCAATTACATTTTTAATCGCTCCTTGGCATTCTACATATGATTGTCTAATAGGTCACAGAGATCTACAAAATTTAAAAGCAAATATTAATTATAGAACTCAAATATTTAGCACACCGAAGTTTGAAATAAATTATTTAAACAACATACCAGATAAATGTAAAATAGTTATACTGAGCAACCATGAGGAAGCAAAAGTGCAAATTCGAACGGAACACATGAATGAGGAAGAAAAAGGGAAAATTATAGCTTTATGTCAGAAATTTAGAGACTGTTTCTATAATGAGAGTGAAAAATTAACAGCCACAAATGCAATCACACATAAAATAAGAACAAAAGATGAAAATCCGATTTATGTCAAAAGTTATAAATATCCATATCATCTGAAGGAAGTTATTCAAGATCAAGTGAGAAAATTATTAAATGACGAAATTATTCAATCAAGCAATTCACCTTATCCGTCACCCGTTTGGATAGTACCTAAAAAGCAAGATGCAAGTGGAAAGAAGAAATGGAGAATGGTTATTGACTATCGAAAATTAAATGATAAAACAATTGAGGATAAATATCCATTGCCAAGAATGGATGATATTTTAGAAAATTTGGGAAGATGTACATATTTTACAACATTGGATTTAGCACAGGGATTCCATCAGATACCAGTCGATCGAAACTCAGTGGAGAAGACAGCATTCACAGTAGAAAATGGACACTATGAATACTGTCGTATGCCATTTGGTTTGAAAAACGCACCAGCTACATTTCAGCGATTGATGGACAAAATTCTCAGAAAATATTTACACAAATTTTGTTTTGTATATATGGACGATATAGTCATATTTTCAAAATCTCTTCAGGAGCACCTACAACATCTAAAATTAGTATTTGAAGAACTTCGAGAATACGGTTTAAAAGTGCAATTAGATAAAAGTGAGTTTTTAAGGAAAGAAGTACCTTTTGTAGGACATATAATAACACCAGGGGGAATTAAGCCAAACCCGGATAAAATCAAAGCCATTGTAAAGTATCCCATACCAAGGACACAAAAAGAAATTAAAGCATTTCTAGGATTAACAGGATTTTATAGGAAATTCATAAAAAACTATGCTAAAATATCAAAACCACTGACGAAAGCACTTAAAAAAGACGAAAAAATAAATATAGAAGATAGAAAATATATAGAAGCATTCAATAGACTTAAGGAATTGATCGTCAATGCACCAATACTAGTTTATCCAGATTTTACAAAAATGTTTACTGTCACAACTGATGCGGCAAATGTCGCTATAGGAGCTGTTTTATCACAAGATAAACACCTCATATCATGTTTTTCACGAACTCTGAATTCAGCTGAGCAAAATTATTCGACTATCGAAAAAGAACTACTAGCCATAGTCGAGGCATGTCGACATTTCAGACCATATATATATACGGGAGAAAATTGACAATTGAAACGGATCATAAACCACTAACCTGGCTTTGGTCTTTGAAAACACCAAACTCACGTTTGATTAGATGGAAAATCAAATTAGAAGAATATGATTACGAGATTAAATACAAGAAGGGAAACGAAAATTATGTAGCTGACGCCTTAAGCAGAATAGAAATAAATAATCAAGAAGAAAATGATGACTCACTTTCAATGGTTCCCCAAACCTCAGATATAACAGCAAGCCGAATGGAGGAAGTGGATGAAGACTCCAGTGATGACCTAGAAACAGCTCACACTGCTATAGAAGATCCAGTATTTGCATTACCTATAACAGACAAAAATATTCATGCATTTAATTATAGTATCATAATAAAATCAGGAAGAGACTACAATGTAAAAATTACTAAAGATAAGCTCAGGGTTCAGTATATAGTAAAGATTAACAAGGATGAAGCCGAGACACAATTATTAAAATTCCTAAATGAGAACATAAAGCCGGACAAACAATACGGAGTTTATTTTACAAACGATGATTTGGAAATGATCGCTTACAGAGTATTGCTAAAACATTTTAATGAAAAACTAAAATTAATTAAAACCAACACTTATACACCCGTAATAGACAAAAATAATTTTTTAAAGAAACTTGAAGAATATCATAATAGAACTCATAATGGAATTCAGGAAACAATAGCCCATTTTAAGAAAGAATTGTATACACTAAATATGGATAGACTCGTACAAAATTATATTAATCAATGCGAGTTATGCTTGGAACACAAATATGAGAGGAAACCTTATGAAACAGGAAAATATGGACCTATTATCGCTAATAGACCCCTACAGCACATACATATGGACATTTTTCATGTTGGAAAAGAAAAGTTTTTAACAATTATCGATATATTTTCGAAATATGCCCAAGCCTATCACCTATCAGATGGGAATGCTATAACGATATTAAACAAATTGAGGCATTTTGCATCACATCATAATTTCCCAGATAAAATTACTACAGATAATGGAAGTGAATTTAACTCAACTGTATTTAAAGAATTTTGTCGAATACACAAAATTGAATATCATCAAACTACAATCAATAGACACACGTCAAATGGGCCAATAGAGAGACTACATTCAACTTTAAGGGAGAAATTAAGTATTTTAGTTGATAAAAATCCTCGAGAAACAATAAGGGATCATATGACAACAGCAATCCTAATATATAATCAAAGTATTCATTCGTCAACGAATTTCGCACCGTTTACTTTAGTGTATGGACCGTATGAAGAACTGCATAAACATGTCATCGAACCTGGAGTTGATATAACCGAAGAATATAATGAAATACGAAAAAATGAAATTTTACCGTTCTACGATGAATTATATAAAAGACAGAAAGAAAAACAAAAATTACCAAATGAATCTGGAAATGAGTTGAAAAATAAGGAAGTATATGTTAAGACCCATCAGCAACAACGAAATAAAATCGCACCTCGCTATCAAAAATTATTAATAAAGAAACAACAAGGCCCTTCATTGGAATGTTATATGCACGGACAACCACGTCGTTACAATCTAAGGAGTGCTAAGAGATTAAGAAAAACTTCTTCTTTGCAGGAAAATGATGAGGGCCCTGGGAATGACAGTGATCATAGCCATTTCGATGATACTCGTAAAAAACGAGGAAATTAACCCTGATGCGACGCACTTTGATTATCAGCAAGGAGTTGGAAGAATTATAGAAAATTATCATTATATACATTTCTTCATAAACACATCGTCACTTAAACACACTTATAGCAGAATTCTGACCGACTACACCATACTGTCTTCAAGAAAGGAACTCAAAAATTCGAGTCTATTAATGGAAGCAAAATTATTATGTCAGGAAATCTATCAGGACTTGCAAGAAATAGCACCATTCAGCGGAAGAAGAAAGAGAGGCTTAATAAATGGAGTAGGAAAAGTGATCAAATATATATTCGGAAATCCAGATTCAGATGACTTAGAAAAAATTAATAATTATTTGGAAAATTTTGAAAAACAACAAAATGAAGATATTTCAGTTCTGAATAAAACAATAAGTTGTATGAATCAAATTAGTAGAACGATAAATAGCAATACTGAAATAATTAATAAAAATTTACGAAATTTTATGAAAACCGTTAACGATCAAAATACGCGATTTGAATTAATCGAAACAGTTGTAACTCTTATTGTACAAGAGCAACATTTTTTAAATTTACTGGGAAGGATAAAAAGGTCATTTGTTTTCAACAATGAAAAATTCAATTTGGAAATATTAACTCACGAACAAATACTAAGCATAAAAAAACATCTATTAGAACTTTATTCCCAAAAAGAGTTAATAACACATTACCATAATTTATTAGATTTTCGATTTGCTCAGGGATCAGTCGTAACTATCCATGATTCCATAATTTATACTATAAAAATTCCCATCCTTAATTCCATCGAATTCTCCCTTTTTCAAAGACTTGCTATAATTAACCATAATAATCAAACAGAAATTATAACTATACCATGGAAGTTAGATGGCTCAATAATAAAATTATTTTCAAGAAGATGTCAATTGATTTATCAGGGCGACTACATATGTTATCAAGTCCTCGCAGAAGACGCAAAGGCAATAAAAATTTCAACAAATTCACCTCTAGCATTGGCATATCCACTCCAAAACAATTTGACACTAGTATCCAGTAATTATCAAATAAAGGTTGAGAGTAACAAAAACAAGGTCACATTTTTCGGACCAAAAATCTTTGGAGGAAACAATTTGCTGATACAAGGACACAGAGTGGACGATAATCTGGGAGAATTAAAGATACCGGAAGTTCAATCATTAATCATCGAGGGTCGTCAACGGAGATTCGAACCGTTAAAAATACATGCAGTACCTACAATGGAGACACTAGAATTTACAAAATTCGGAATCGAATTCCATACGTCAATAACGTCATTTATAATAGTATTACTAATTTTAATAATTGGAATAATTTTCATTATTTATAAATATAAATGTAGAAGCAAGAGTCCAAAAAAGAATATGAAACATACCGAAATAAAAAAGACGAGGACGTCATTCAACTTGGGCGTGGAGGAGTTATATAAACCAGTTATAAGAGCCAGATTAGTCTTGTTGTCGACCACTTTCCATATGCCGTATCGATCGCCTCAGATTCCGAGACCTGCAACAATAAGAAGTTTATACTTTCGAACAATGACACGTACAGCGGAGCACGCACCGAGCACGCATGGAGAACAATAGAAGAAGGATCAAATAAACAAAATTACAGACCTTTAAAAAGGCTCGTGCATCGGCAACGAGCCAATCTCTGTCGGGTTACCAAGCTGTGAGGACGTATCAATAAAAGTTATAAAACCAATACCTAATTTCTTTACTTACCTGTGAATATACGTGCGCACTGCGATACGTACACTTAACTCACGCGGGCGCCCGCCGCTTGACTGCTCTCGCCACCGCGCCTGCTTCCCCTCCGGCAGCCTGGTCGGGCGACACGCTCATTGGCCACGTTTATCCAACTTTGAGCTTTATTATCTCCGTAACTACACGAAGAAAAATTTCGCATTCGATACTTTTGAAACTACGGGAACACGAATAATATTGTACTCTGTTCCATCTAATTACGAATGATTAGGACGCGAAAATAGGAGAGTGGGGACGCGACGCTTCGCAGTTTTAGACCTCGAAACTTGGAATGCTAGCGTGCCGACTGTCGGCTGTTCCATGCGGCTGTGTTTCGTGTATACACTACACAAGCGAACCTCTCTCCTCTTTCTAGTATTTCGCGTTATTCGAAGTTGGAAGTCTCAGAGCTCGACAGTCGAAGCGGTAGACGCTTATGCTCGTATAGCCAGAATGCCGTAACTTTCAGAATCGGGGAATGACGAAAATAGACTGTAAAACATTCGAATTCAAAGTGTCAATACTCCGTATATTATACAATTCACAGAGTACAAGTTACGGTATACTATAATCCTACAATAGACATACATGCGATCTATAGAGATCTGTACAACCGAAATAATATAGAAAGGCTGAACCTTCGAAATTTTTCTCCGTGTACCCAACGAATCGAAAAATTACAAAGTTACGTCATTCTTATAGAATTTTCTCCTCTACTCGCTGATGCATACCATATGCGGTGAAAATGTAACATCCTGTATATCGACGCCTGAGAGGAATAATAATCTTTGAGCCCGATTTGAAAACCCCGGAGCCCGGTTTGATAACACTCTATCTCGGAGCCCGATTCAAGAACCCACTATCTCGGGAGCGTATTTCATTTCTCAAAATTTGTAATGGCGGCCCTGCAAGATTTAAAACCCAATACAGTAAAGTACAATTTAAAGTACAGTTTAAAGTAAACATAGTAATTCACAGTTTTTCGGGAATGCGCGCTCGTTTATTAGCACAAGGGAGTGCATGGACAAGGGGTGAAATAAATTTTTTAATTTTATCCCATATGCAAGAAAAGTTGTAATATCGTCTTCCTAACAATGGGGCGAAATCTATTTTAAAAAATATAATAACTTTCAAATTATTACATAAATTCTTAGAATATTTTCAAAATATAAAACATTTTAATTATATCAAGGGGCGCGGCAGCGCCACGAAGGCAAGTAACAGCGATGCCTTCGGTATCGGTGCCTTCGTTCAGCGGGTGCCTTATTGCTGGTATTTGCCTGATTTTTACCTTTAAAAGATTTTTATTAATTTTTTTATATTGTATTATAGAAAAATTAAGATTTTTCTTTTGCGCAAAGAGAATCGTAGTTTACAGAACAAAAATCATTGATACTGTAAGGTTCTGATTTACTATGCTGAACCGCGCAGTAATTCTATATACAAATAATTATTTATTTGAGTATAGGTGAACTAGCCTTGACTCGAGAGTCTTCTGTTACTATTAAGTAGGTTATGATTCTAATAAACTGTCTCTTTATGGTACTTCTTTGTTATGACTTTATTTAGACGAAGGCCCAATGCTTTCATACAGATGTTACACAGATGTTTTAATCTAATCTTTATGTTTGTTCTTAATGTTACGTATTTACTTATTTCTATATTGGTTCGACTTACAATCCCGTTCGGACACTACTAGTAGATTGCACGGTCGATGACTGGGCGGTGTTTAGTATTATCCTACACGGATGGTTCCGTGGCGTGTTGAGAGTAAGTTCCTTAACTAAGCTGCCGAAGCTAACGCCAGATAGGTTGACGGTCCTTAAGCCTCGTACTGTACCAACTCACGTCCAGAGTATGAAGAATTCCACCGGTTAGCTTCCACGGAGTTTGAGTGGTTTCTAAGCACCCAATAGACGACGCGAAGGACTAAACGGCACTCGTATTCACACACCAGGTCCAGCAGGTACAACACTCGTTGTCCTTGTTAAAAGAGACTTCACTAAAGGCAATATGAGGACTGAGTGCGGGGCTTATAAGGCTTGGCGGATGATCTCAACGTTAGGGTAATAACCAATCACCGATCGCCACCGAAAGTGTCTTACAATATAGGTTGGTGATGGTGCAGAATAAGTAGGTTTTGGGATTGCTGACTCGGGGGTCAGTTGGTTTAATTAGTGGGACGCGTTTGATGTCGTAAACGCGGTTGCGGAAATGCTTACATTGTGATTATCGTCGTATACCTGCGCCTGTACACGTACACGCCGTCATACATCGTTCTGTATACAGTATATTCATACATATAATTATCTTTTATGAACATGGGACGTTACACCTCCCCCCCCAGAGTATTGCTGTCCCCAGCAATGGGTGCTGGTGCAAAAAGAAAAAAAAACGTGCGATGTTCATTCACAATATGTTGTTACATAAGTATGTTGTTTAAGAACTTTTCATAAAGTTAATAATATAATGCTGACATATGCATTATCTCGGAAGATTAATAAGTGATGAAAAAGAAATTTTCGGTATTTTGATCTCTAATCCTAGTTGTAAAATTTTTGTTTTGATCCGATCATAATTGCGATTTTTCGTACTGTATTTACAGGATAACAATGTAAATATAAACAATTTGTCTAACTTTTATTACATTATTAGTTCGGAGACTCTTAATTGCAAAATTACAAAAAGGTTTGGTTCGAATCCGACCATAATTTTTTTTTTTTTTTTTTTTAATGTTATTACTGTTTTTTTTTTTTTTTCTCATAGGTTGATAGAGTATCCTTAACTAACAATTTAGGTACAAAAATAACAATTTTCGTACTGTAATTTTTCGAGTTACAGGCCTATAAACATTTGATTGTTGCTACTCATTTTTGGGTGTATTTTGACTTCCTAAGGTGCGGTCGAGTGCTAAAAGTCCGAAATTATTATTATTTTGTTAGGTAATGCCAATTGTTGCTAAATTGTTTATTCCGCATGTTTAGTATTTGTATAATATGAACCCTGATGTGGTCTTATTGTAAGTCCGCTAGATTGGAAAGTGCATGTGTGTAGGTATAAGCCTGTATGCAAGTATAACTGGTCTTATGTATACTTATATATATACTCTTACCCGTCTTTATGTACACCCCCATAACATCACGTGCTGGTCATTTCAGCAGCACGCGTGCTTGTCCAAATATCGGTCCCTTTTTTTATAAAAAAAGCCCATTCAGCACTACTTTTATAACAAATTATTGCACAGTATGCTTTCTAATAATGTCCCAAGCAGCTTTCTATACTTTTTTTCCCGTATTTCCAGAATTTTTAACTTCTCAGTCTCTATGCTGGTCATTTCAGCAGCACGCGTGCTTGTCCAACCATCGGGGCGGCAAGGATCGTCGGCACGTGCAGGGCATATGCCGAGCATTTGCTGAAGCACGTGCTGCACGCCGAGAGCGGCGCTAAACGCGCAAAGTATCGCCAGCATGTTTAGGGGGCACTGATATATATACTCGCATGTCCATACGTTATGTTCATTTATATATATACTCGCTACATATATATAAGTATAGTATTGACTGCGAGTGTGACGTACTGCATTCCTGGGTGGGTCGCATTCCTGGATGGGTCTTTTTGATTCTTCAAGTATCCGCTCGGTGGCAAGAGTTTCCGCGCTTTGGCGCGAACTCGTGCTTTCGTCACGCCTACATATACGCGCGTGCTGTGTAAGTTTCGGCGCGAGCTGACAACACGTGAGCGCGAGTGCATTGGCTTCGGATGGTAGTAGCCGCAATGCTAAGTTCGCTGACAATAGATAGAGATAGACAATAGGCCGAAAATGAACTGCTTATTTTCTTGTTTTGTTTGCCTAATCTTAAGTATTTGTTGTTACGTTTTCTAAGATAATAAATTTTATTTAAAATTTATCTTTAAGTGAAAAAAAATTTCTTTCAAAAATAGAGTTTTATTCCAGTAATTACATTGAACCCACGATCCTATGCTGCTTCCTTTTGCGTAAAAATTAATTACTACCAAGATCATTTAGTCGAAAGAAGGAGAATAATTTGGAAATCGGTAAGTTTAAAATACCGTGTCTTGAATTTGTAGTGGTCTTGTCTGGTCTACTCAGCGATAAAATTTCTCTAACTTATCTTTATGCTTTACTATAAGTTTTCCATTAGATGATTCTACTATGACATTACTATTGTCTTTAATTTCTTTTACAAAAAATTTTCCATTATAAAATTTATCTAATTTCCCATATCTGGGTTCCTTTAATACTCTCACTTCGTCTCCGACAGAAATCTGTAAAGGTCTTGCCTTTTTATCATAGTACTCCTTGTTCTTATGTTTTGATTGTATGAGATTATTCCTGGCTACTGTTTGTGCATCTCTCAAACATTCAGTTAGTTCTTGTATGTAATCGTTGTAAGTTTCTAATTCGAATTCGTTCGGCAAACGATTGGGTGTACGGGCTGGTTTGCCGTATACTAATTCATGAGGAGTGTAACCCGTTGATGTATGTACGGATGTATTATACTCATGAATAGCAAAGGGAATTACTTTATCCCAATCTTGTTTGCTTGATGATTTATTTCTTAGAAAGTCTGCTAAGACAGCGTGACTTCTTTCTAAGGATCCATTAGACTGTGGATGCTATGCAGTCGTAGTATTTAATTTAAAATTATAAATTTCGGATAACTGTGACAATAGATTGTTTTGAAAACTGCGTCCTCGGTCGCTTAGAATTATTCTAGGTACTCCAAAATGTACAAAAAGGTGTCGGGTCAAAGCGTCTGCGATTGTAACTGCTTTGATGTTGGGCACTGGTACTGCTATACAAAATTTTGAAAACTGACACTGCATAGTTAGTATATGCACGTTACCTTGCGTAGATTTGCATAAAGGTCCAACTGTATCTATGGCTACTTTATAGAAAACTTCACTTGGTGTATCCGTTATTACCATTGGTTCTCTTGTCTTTACTCTAACCAGCTTTTGTTCTTGGCAGATTTCACATTTGCGTACGAAATCATGTATATCTTCTTTCATTCCTTTCCAATAGTATCGTTCTCTTATTCTTCTATAGGTTTTTCCCATACCACGATGTCCTCCAAACAAACTATTATGGTAATCGTTCAGAACTACTAACTTGTATTCAGGAGCTAGTATCTTACACTCACCGTAACATATCGTTACTGCTATTTGTAAATTTTTCAGTTTTTCCTTAATTTTATTTAATAATACCCCTCGTGGAAGAGTGTCAGTTAGCTCTCCGCTTCTAGCTAATCTAAAAGACTTTAACTTTTTATTCTTAATTTCGTTTGCTAATGTACTTAAACATTTCGATAAATTATCTGGTGTAATTTCGTCTTTTTCTTTATCCGAAATAACTAAACTGAAAATGAATCTTTTTCTATTTTGGGTAACTATTACATCACCGATGGTTATCTTGGCCTTCGATAATTCATCGCGATAAATAGCTTCTACGTCAATAAGTAATTTGTTAGTTCCATATGATAAACTTAAATCTTTTGAAATAAAATGTACTATATTATCTTTTAGATATGTTATACATTCTCTAGTTTTTAAAAATTTTAATGATTCACTCGAGTTCACATCTGAATCTACATAGTCGAAAAATATAGATGTTGGTGTGTTTCCTAATCTTGGAGCTGTACTGTCTTCCTTCGGTTTACTATTTATATAAGAAGTATTATGGTTGTTGGTAAGTGTTCCGCTTGTGGGTGTTATTATTGTTTTTGTCGTTTTAGGTGGATTATTTTGTTTTTTGGGTTTAGATAATTTTTTTCTTAATTCTTCGTTAATCTCATCCTCCGATTCTTCTTCACTATCCTCTTGTTCTATTGTGGAAAGGTGATGCCAATTGGTGTTTTCGGCCATCTCTTCAGTCCAAGCAGTAGAAGATGCTCTAGGTTGTTTTATGGGTGACTTGAAACGAATCGGATTAGACTGACTATCTGCGTATTCTAGCATCCATTCTCTCACAGTGCTGCTGGGGACTACTGCCTGTGAAGCTTCTCCTAGTAACGTAGGTGGTTCTGAACTCGCTTTCTCTCCTTGTTGTAAGGGTGATGAGCTTTCAATATCTTTCATGAGGTCCCAGTTCTCAGTTGGAGTTTCATGATAGAGCTCTAAGAAATTATCCCAGCACATCGAGAGTGGTTGGTTATTTGTAGTCTCGCTTGGGTTTCTATTAGGATTAATCTCTTTTTCCCTTGCACTTTTGTTTAATTCAATGCTAGATAATTCTTGTAGTTCTGAATTATCCATGAGTTGACCTGGCATTGATCGTCTCATAGTAGATTGTAATTTTGGATTTATTAACTCTTTGTCATCACTTGATGATGAAGAATCTCTAAATTTTGTTTCAATTTCCGGACTAGTTTGTCTAGAATTAGTATTCTTTTTGTTGTTGGGATTTTTACTCTTGTTCTTGTTGGGTTTATTCAATATTATTTCATCAAATTCACTTTCACCTGGATCTTCGTTTGACTTGGCCATAGTAGAATCAGTTTCCTCTTCTGACTCTGTATCTTGATTCAACAGGCTAGGAAGCAAAGATTTGTTGCTTAGTGGTATTGGTGGAGCATCGGAAGATTCCGCAATACTACTCTCAATTGAGTTGGTTATTTCTGAATTATCTGTTTCACTCATTGATGGTGGTTCGGAAACTATGGGTTCTGCAAAAACTACTGTTTTCTTTTCTGTAGTGGCTGGTTCGTTCTTCCTCATTCTAAGTCTCTTCGCGATTGTACTTGCTTCTAGGTCGGCTTGCCCTCCCTCCATACCTAAAGGGATAGTGGGGTTATCAAGCTTGATTCCTTCCTTACGACCCGGTTTCTTTCGATGTTTAACTCCTTCTTTAGAGGTTTCGTTTTCGCTTTGTAGTTGAGTACGATTCTGTCTGGCTAAAGAAGTTTTAGTCGGCTTAGGTAGGATAGGCAGTACTCGTACCTCCCCCCCCCTGTTCTTGTTCATCTTCTTTAATTAGTTGGTCTCTATCAACTGGATTGCGGGAAAGGGCGTCTGCGTTAACATTTAGACGACCAGGTTTATACTTGAAAGTATAGTAATAACCTCGTAATCTCATTCTCCAACGATTTAACCTACTGACTGGATCTTTTAATGATTCAATCCATGTCAATGGTTCGTGATCTCCGTAGACGGTGAAATGTTTACCGTAAAGGTAGTGGCTAAAATACTCTATGGCATTTACTACGGCTAAACATTCTTTTTCTGTGGTAGAATAATTTCGTTCGCATTTGTTGAGAGATCTGGACATATAGGCGATTGGATGTTCTTGTCCTGGTTCACCTTGACTTAGGACTGCACCTATAGCTCCATCACTTGCATCCGTAGTTAGAATGAAAGGCTTACTCTCATCCACTGTTGTTAGTACAGGGGCTTCACAAAGTGCTTCTTTTAAGATCTTAAAACTTTGTTCTTGTTCTAATTCCCACTTCCATTTTACGTTTTTGGCTAATAGGGCGTTGATGGGCCCTGCTTTCTCTGAGAAGTTTTCGATAAACCTTCTGTAATAGCCAGCTAATCCTAAGAACTGTCGAATTTCAGTTTGGTTAGTTGGCCGCGGGTAGTTTTTAACGGCTTCTAACTTCTTAGGGTCCGGTCTTACTCCATTACTGTCGATGATATGACCTAAATAATTAATTTCTGGTACAAGGAATTGGCATTTATCCATTTGTAGTCTTAAGCCTACCGCTGACAACCTTTCAAACAATTTAGCGATTTTCTCCTCATGTTCTTCGAGAGAATTTGCATAAATCACTATATCATCTAAAAAGACATACATTTCTGATCCTTGTAGACCTGTTAGGACGCAATCCATGAGCCTTTGGAAGGTTGCAGGCGCGTTGGTAAGGCCGAAGGGCATACATAGGTATTCAAAATGGCCGTATTTAGTGTTAAAGGCAGTTTTCTCAACATCCCCAGGGTCAATCTCTATTTGATGGAAGCCCATGGCGAGGTCAAAAACTGAGAAATATTTTGCTCTTCCAATCTGCTCAAGGATTTCCATGATGTTAGGTAGTGGATATGCGTCCTTGATGGTTTTCGCGTTTAACTTTCGGTAGTCGATTACCAACCTGTACTTTTTCTTTCCGTCTGGTCCTGGTTTCTTAGGTACGATTCGAATAGGAACAAGATGGGCTCTTTGAATGCCTGATTATACCGGCTTCCAAAAGTTTTTGTATTTGGTTAAAAAGCTCGTCATCTAGTCCTGTTGGTCCTCTCTTGTACTTAACTTTGACGGGTTCTTCATCGGTTGTCCTAATCTTATGCTTAACACATGATGTTCTTGGTGGCGGATCTCCTGGCAAATAAAACAGATGAGAATATTCTTTTACTATTTTCTTAATCTGCGTTCTTTCTGGTCTAGTGTGATAGTTGGTTAATCCCCACAAGGGATGCCATTTGTAAGGTTCTGATTTACTATGCTGAACCGCGCAGTAATTCTATATACAAATAATTATTTATTTGAGTATAGGTGAACTAGCCTTGACTCGAGAGTCTTCTGTTACTATTAAGTAGGTTATGATTCTAATAAACTGTCTCTTTATGGTACTTCTTTGTTATGACTTTATTTAGACGAAGGCCCAATGCTTTGATACAGATGTTACACAGATGTTTTAATCTAATCTTTATGTTTGTTCTTAATGTTACGTATTTACTTATTTCTATATTGGTTCGACTTACAATCCCGTTCGGACACTACTAGTAGATTGCACGGTCGATGACTGGGCGGTGTTTAGTATTATCCTACACGGATGGTTCCGTGGCGTGTTGAGAGTAAGTTCCTTAACTAAGCTGCCGAAGCTAACGCCAGATAGGTTGACGGTCCTTAAGCCTCGTACTGTACCAACTCACGTCCAGAGTATGAAGAATTCCACCGGTTAGCTTCCACGGAGTTTGAGTGGTTTCTAAGCACCCAATAGACGACGCGAAGGACTAAACGGCACTCGTATTCACACACCAGGTCCAGCAGGTACAACACTCGTTGTCCTTGTAAAAAGAGACTTCACTAAAGGCAATATGAGGACTGAGTGCGGGGCTTATAAGGCTTGGCGGATGATCTCAACGTTAGGGTAATAACCAATCACCGATCGCCACCGAAAGTGTCTTACAATATAGGTTGGTTAAAACTTTTTCCAGGATTGTTTTTACGCGGTCTTCTTCGTCTTTTGGTGGTTCCCCTTCTAACGGAAACTCGTAGTCATCCTCCAAGTCATCGTAAAAGTCAAATGCTTCCAATGGTTGTGGAGTAATTTCTATTTCGACTGGGTCAGGTAGAGTATTAGTGGCCATTACATAACAGTAGCCTTTGTTATTTTTAACGGCGGCTTCTCCTATAAAAACTCCTGGGACGGTATTTATTCGTCTTAAGTAGGCTTGGCCCTTAGCTGAATGTTTAGTTGCGGGAATTCTTATAGGAACTTTTGCTCTGGCCGGTAACTTAAATACAGTTTTACCATTGGATTTAAAACCTTTAGAATTAAAATTCCAATTTACTGTATCTATAGATTCCGGTTCTATCTCGCGTTCGGCATATGGAAATTCAAACTCAGGTTCAATCTGAACTCTTTTTACTTCCGTGTTTTGATATGCTTCCTCTGGATGTTTATCTTCACTAGTTTCTGGTATTAGTTTATGAACGAAGGGAACGGGTGTTATCGGATGACTTTCCGTTACTAGTACTCCCTCTTCAAACATGATGTTTACTTTTTCTACAAGTAGAAAAGGGTTACCCAATATAAGTTCCTCTGATAGTGGCGTGCTAGATGGTAACACGTGGAATAAATGGTCCTTTCCTAAGATTTTTAATTTTACAGTTCCTAGAGTCCTTACCTCCTGTGGAGAAATACCTAGTATAGAGATCACGTCATTTTGGTCTACTATAGCATTAGGACCCAATGCATTTTCTTTTACTGCATTGATTTGGGCTCCGGTATCCACTACACATAAGGCTTCTGGAACTGCCAATTGTTCTATTTTTAATTTTATTGTGGGCGAGGATTCGACTCTTGACGTGAGTCGAATAACTTGGGCTGGTTTCCCGACTTGGCTGTGGGGCCGGGACTGGTTGAACGCTGTGGAGTCGTCCCGCTCACTGGTGCGTTCTTCCAGTGAGCGTTGTCCCAGTTTAAATGATTTTTATTTCCACTGCGAAACGGGATTGGCGACTTCGGCTTTTCTCCGTAATAGTCTTGATTTCGGTTAATTGCGGATTCTTGATGGTGACATGGTTCCTGCATTGGGACTGGACTGTGCGTACACGTTGGTGGATTTTGATGTTGGTAGCCTCCATTTTGAGGTGGGTACCAATATCCGGCTCTCTGTTGATTTTGAAAGTATATATAACATGCAGCACAGTTACAGGGTCTGTAATCCAGATATAATGGTGCCTCTGGTGGTATAACATGTCTTTGTACTGGTGGTCTTACTGGCACCATAGTATTTTCGGTATATTCCCTCTGGAGTATACTTGGATGTTTGATAGGCTCGGGTACTGGTTTTTTGTAACTCAGCTGTGGTGGTGCGTGTATCTTGCCTCCTTCAAAAGTCATTTTTGGGAAATAGGTGTCATCCCGGTCTATTGAATAAGAAATCTCATCTCTATTATGCGTAGAATCATGAAAATTCACTCTTCTTTGCCCTCCTCTATCTCCTTCCTCATTATTCAATGTTCTTACTTGATGTATACTTTCATATATTTCTCCTGAACCATGGGGTGAATCCCGTGAACCATGTGGACTTCGATCTTGTGTATGGCTTACTTGATGAATACGTGGATTGGAGTAATGATTATTATACATGGTTACTTTACCCCGTTCATATTTCGATGCTAACGCGAACGCGTCATCCAGTTTTTCTGGTGCTAACTCGATAATTCGGGTTCTCCAACCATCTGGTAATCCATTAATAAATGATTCTAAGGCGATGATTTCGATCTGAGGTTTTAAATGATCTCGCTGTACGTTATTCCCCAGTACTTCCAACGCGGCGTTAATTGCGGCATTAACTAGCGCGTTTATTCGACCGTAAAACTGTCGAATATTCTCTCCCTGCCTCATGGAAGATGATTGAATTTCGTGTAAGTAATAACTATATGTGCGGGGCGGTGCAAAGCAGTCTTTTAAATGCGATTTTAAATCATTCCAAGTTTTAAATGTGCTACCTTCCAAGGCTTGTCTGGCTTTACCCCTTAATTTTGATATAACGATTCTTAAAAAGTGTGCTTCTGAATCTGTAGAAATCATGGTAAAGCAGTTATCAACATCTTGTATGAATTCTTTTAGATTCATGTTCGTTCCATCGTAATCTGCAAGATGTTGAGTTGCTCTTTCCACTGCCCGAAAATTATTTGACTCTAATATACTACGTGAAAATTCTAATAATTGTTCTTCTCTTTCTGCCTCTTTAAATCTATAAAATTGATCTAAAGCATTGATTCTTTGTTCTAAGTTGGGTAATCTTAAGATTTCTTCTCTAGTTTGATTAAACGCCATTATGATTTATTTCGTCTAAAAAAATACTGACCCTAATCTTCTTCTTAATAATGAAAATTCTAAACGAGACAGTTGGTACTTTAGTAACAATGGCTTAGTTCCCCACAAGGGATGCCATTTGTAAGGTTCTGATTTACTATGCTGAACCGCGCAGTAATTCTATATACAAATAATTATTTATTTGAGTATAGGTGAACTAGCCTTGACTCGAGAGTCTTCTGTTACTATTAAGTAGGTTATGATTCTAATAAACTGTCTCTTTATGGTACTTCTTTGTTATGACTTTATTTAGACGAAGGCCCAATGCTTTGATACAGATGTTACACAGATGTTTTAATCTAATCTTTATGTTTGTTCTTAATGTTACGTATTTACTTATTTCTATATTGGTTCGACTTACAATCCCGTTCGGACACTACTAGTAGATTGCACGGTCGATGACTGGGCGGTGTTTAGTATTATCCTACACGGATGGTTCCGTGGCGTGTTGAGAGTAAGTTCCTTAACTAAGCTGCCGAAGCTAACGCCAGATAGGTTGACGGTCCTTAAGCCTCGTACTGTACCAACTCACGTCCAGAGTATGAAGAATTCCACCGGTTAGCTTCCACGGAGTTTGAGTGGTTTCTAAGCACCCAATAGACGACGCGAAGGACTAAACGGAACTCGTATTCACACACCAGGTCCAGCAGGTACAACACTCGTTGTCCTTGTTAAAAGAGACTTCACTAAAGGCAATATGAGGACTGAGTGCGGGGCTTATAAGGCTTGGCGGATGATCTCAACGTTAGGGTAATAACCAATCACCGATCGCCACCGAAAGTGTCTTACAATATAGGTTGGTGATGGTGCAGAATAAGTAGGTTTTGGGATTGCTGACTCGGGGGTCAGTTGGTTTAATTAGTGGGACGCGTTTGATGTCGTAAACGCGGTTGCGGAAATGCTTACATTGTGATTATCGTCGTATACCTGCGCCTGTACACGTACACGCCGTCATACATCATTCTGTATACAGTATATTCATACATATAATTATCTTTTATGAACATGGGACGTTACAATACTATAATTTAGGAGTTTATAAAATTTTAGTTCAGTGTTCATCGACATCCCAATAAGCAAACATATGATTTAACCATTTTTTTTGATAATACATTTGCAATGTGCAGATATGTTATTAACTATTTTATTTCTTATTATTTTTAAATTTTGTCTGCCTGTACGTGATACATGCGCGTAGATCCAAATGAAATTCGAAAATCGATTTCATTCCTTGTCCATCAACATCAAAAAACGAATTCTTAAACGAGCGTACGATTCGTGAGAAAGCGCGATTTACTATTTTTTAGCGCGTAGGGGTGGTTTAGGGGATGAAATTCGAAAATAGATTTCACCAACTCCATCGTGTTATCAAACGAACGCGCGATTCCCGAAAAAGCGTGAAATACTATTTTTTAGCACGTAGGGGTGGTTTTAGGGGATGAAATACAAAAATGTATTTCACCCCTTATCCATCCACTCCATCGTGTTAATAAACGAGCGCGCAATTCCCGAAAAACTGCGAATTGCTATGTTTACTCTGTATTGGTTTTTAAATCTTGCAGGGCCGCCATTACAAATTTTGAGAAATGAAATACGCTCCCGAGATAGTGGGTTTTTGAATCGGGCTCCGAGATAGGGGGTTCTGATATCGGGCTCGGAGAAAGAGAGTTACTGAAGCGAGCCCGGAGATAGGGGGTAATTCCTCTCAGGCGTCGACATACACCATAGAAAACACTGCCCGAATTGAGAGTTATATTACAAAAAAATTGAATATCTATCTGTACATAAAATTTCCCATTCTTTCAGAATTTGCAGTAAAAAATTCATTTTTCCTAGAGTACACAGCTTCGACCTTGAACTGACCAACAATTGTATATAATTTAATAATTAATTCATCTAATTCTGGCATATAAACTTAGATATTATTTAGTTAAAAATTAACAACTGATAAATTATTATATGTTGTTAATTATTTTATTTTACGGTTGCATTCACTGAATTTTCAGCTGTAATAAAATAACATTTTTTTTACTATTAAATTCTTAATTCATATGTACGTTATACAAATCTTTAACTCGGAAAAAATTGTTGTTAGCTTATGTAGAATTATTCGTAATTGTTCCATGATCTTCTACATAATATTAAAATTGTATATTTCACCATTTCGTAAATATCCTCTGTTTCAAGTAAAAATTGGTATCATCAATCGAGTAAGTGTTGGCAGAAGTTTTTCATATATTGCAGTTAATTTTTCATCAGTAAAGCAGGCGTATTCTTAGTGCAAAACGATTTTACTTTTTAAAATTGCATCTATGACAATGGTTGAATTTTTATTTACTCATGGTAGACTGTTATATCTGAAGTGAAAATTATACAATCTACACGATTTTATGTGTAAACAGTATATATATATATATATTTAGGATGAAAAAGAATAGACATACATAAAACCTGACAGTGAAAATTTCATTTGGTTATACTTACGAAATATATCAATCAACAAACTAAACAAAAACTCACCTATCTATTTAGCTCTCGGGTGGTGTGGAAATAATAGAAAAAGACAAATGGCTCACACAATTACTTTTTCATTTAATAACGTTGAATTTTTATTTGAACTATTGTATTATAACAATTACAAAATATTTCCAATATAAAGATTAGGGTGGAGGGGGTTGTGGAGGGGTGATAGAGGGGAGTGGAGGGGTGGAGAGGCCAAATGCCATCAAATCATGCCTACAACTATATAATATAGGAAGATATATATATATATATATATATATATATATAGATATATAAGCTACATGAATTTAGTAAAAAGTAGGCCGTGTGAATTAAGTTAAAAATTCTATTTGTCTATAGATTATTATCAACCTTTATCCCGGGTGCATGCAAGTTTCAATTTCCGCCACTTGGTGTCGCTCCAGGTATTTAAGTTTCGACTTGGTCCATATAGTTATTTGAGATAGAATCTAGAAACAAGGAACTGAAATTGCTAGTCGTAACACGCTTGAATAAAATTTTAAGCAATTGCACTCTTAGACATGTTTAATAATTAATTAAAATTATATGTACGCAATAAGATATAAATCAATACAAAAGGTTAAAAATATTTTTTTAATTTATCTGAAATATATTTTATACGCCATAAACTAGCAAAACTGATCAATTCAATATTTAGACATGCATAATAAACTAGACAATGATTCATAGAAAATACGATATTTACAAAAAACAGTATAAATTTACTTTTGGGATTGATCTTGTAATTTTGCGAGAAATTTTTTCTTCTTATAACGGGTTTCATCGTATTCTGCCGAAAATTGCCTATCAAAAAGTAAAATTAAAAAAAAATGTTTTCTTGAAATTTTAAAGGTCTTTGTCCCTCTTACGACTTATATTTTTTCGTGAAATACTCGTGATATTAAGTCCGAACGATCTAACGCCGATTCTTGAGGTAATAATTTTTTTTGTATTTCTCTTCAATTGGAATGACAAGTCATTGTTAAAAAAATATCTGGTTTTCGATCGATTTGTAATTGTGTCATACCGTCTAAATAATTTTTTTATATGGCTATAGGACTTCCTATATAAGATGATGGTAATATTATCATTTTTCCAATTTTTGCATTTTCAATATTTGTTCGGTTGAAAACATAATCCATCAATCCCTTATACATTTCAGTATATAACCGGCAATAATATAACCGGCTGGCCTCAATTCTCATCCAAACATCAACAATAAATTTTTTTGATAAATTCTTTAAATTTAATAAAGGATTAAATTCACTATGAATGCTTAATTTATACGAATAATATTGTAATGTGGATATGTTGGTCCTTACACCATCTATTTTTGAATTTGTCATATGCGGTTTCCATCCAGGTTCATCAAAAGGAAAACTTAAAGAATATATCATTGGATCAAGATGTTTACTGAATATGTTGATTCTTTGTGGGCTGCCCACCTTAGGATAAATACAAATATCACGATCTACAGCAGTTTCACCATCGTTGCCTACATGTACAACAGCTACTTTATTACACGTAGCAAAATATGACTTATTTTTAGTACAATCGTCTCGTGTTGATAACATTACTATTTCATGAGGTGAGGTATTATTCCTTTCCGTCATAATGTTCTCTTCTTCTTCTACTTTATGCATCATTTTGTAAGCTTTGGCATAAAAATTAATTATATATATATATATATATATATATATACATATATATATATATATATATATATATATACATATATATATATATATATATATATATATATATATATATAGTCTGTTGGTGTTATCTCGATTTTATCACCTTTACATTGATTTAGTCGATGTTTATCCTCAATATCATTGTCTATTATATATAATTCCATATTTTCGATTTGACTTGTAAGTTTGTCGAATGTCGAGGTGAAATTATTTACTTCAAATTAATCCGCAGTGAATAATTTCACCTCAACACCTTCCAAAATAAGAATATATTATGTGGACTACGGTACTCCTGTGCTCGCTTTGCTCACCAATCCCCACGTCTGTATAAGAAGTAAAGCTAAAAAATTGATGTTAAACTTAGTTTTTGGAATGAAAATCTTTTTACATTTCTCCCTTGCTTTATCTCTTACAATTTTCCTTAAAAATACTTATAACTACCCTCTTCGCATATTTACATTTTTACATTTTGAACATTTCGCAATTACCTTAACTTAATCTCTCTGGCTATTTACAATACCCCTCATGTCACAGCTTTCCCGTTTTCTATATACTATTGCAACGAGACGTCAGTCTCGTGCAAAACATACACAAAACGACCACACACATGAGCGAGCGAAGGGCGAACCCGCACGTAAACAACGCGAGCACAAGCCGAATGCTCATGTACAGCAACACGTGCTCGAGCGACGCGAATGCACCCGCGGGTAAAACCGACGACGGGCGCAAATCGCCGTACACACACTAGCGAAGAGAACATTAAAAGCACCACTCGAATACACACACAATACACGACCCACTAAGTACCTGGAGGAGCGCCTTCGTGAGGACACGTGGCGCAACTACAGGCACTAAACTACTGCCAACCACCGTCCCATCGTTTCTCCGTCCCTGTTACCACTGTGAGCACACAGGGTAATAGGAACTAGAAACTGACTGCAGAGACCTGCAGAGTCGTGAGCACACGTCTCTGCCGGACTCTGCACACACCGCTACACACACCTCCACCGTTCCGCCGTTCCACTTACCGCTGTGCGCGCACAGGGTAAGAGGAACTGCGAAAAGCAATCACAGTATCGGGTTGAGTCGTGCGCACACGTCTCAATCAGATCCTGCGAAATAAGACATGGCACGCCGCCACACACACCTCCACCGTTCCACCCTTTCACTTGCCGCTGGGCGCACACAGGGCAAAGGAAACCGAGAGAAACAGCCGCAGTACCAGATTGATTCGTGCGCACACGTCTCAATCAGATCCTGTGGGACACAGTCAACACACACCGACATCACTCCGACGTTACTCCGTTCCGCCTGCCACTGTGCGTACACAGGGTAGGAGGAAGCCAGGAACCGGCACGGAGGCCGCACAAGATCGTGCACACACGTTCTTGCGAGCACTCCGTGATATCAGTCACACTTCTGGGTGTTCCGTCATTCCTACTGTCGCTGTACGCATACAGAACAGAGGAATAACCGAACCACCGTACTCCAGACCGAGCGTACACGGTTTCTATGTAAGCGATAGAGTGTTTGTAAGTTAGCGACATCGTACCGTTACCGCACCGTACCGGATAGATATTAAGTACCGCACCGTACCGGATAGATATTAAGTACCGCACCGTACCGGATAGATATTAAGTACCGCCTAGATACCAGATAGATATTAAGGATTAATTGTAAGAGACAAGTCTTTTTAAACAGCGTATTCTTGTTTGGTTTTGTTACAGGTGGCGAATGACAGCACACCATATTGATAAACCAAATGAATAAACCAAAACCAAACGGAGTTATTTTTAACCTAACTTCCCTCTCCGAATCCTGGTCCCGACTGACAAAATCCGGCGCGAGGGAAACGCAACCGTTACACTATTTTTCCTTTCATCCTTTCTTCTCTTTCCCTTTCTCGCATATTGCTCTAGCTTCCTCCACAAATCTCCTACTATATCTGCACAGCCCCTCCTTCAATTCCCTTTTTAAAGCCCTGCCTAAACTTCTCATGATTTCCTCCTTCTCCCTCGACAACCCTAATCCCTCTATTTCCTCAACCCATTCCCTCTTCATTTTCTCTTTTCCTTTTTTGCATACCCATATATGATCAATACTTCCCTCCTTTTCTTTGCAAAATCCTACATTTGCTGTCCTTAAACTCCTACCAAAATCCTAAATATTTGAATTCCTTAACTATTTCTAGTTCCTCCCTCTATATTTCCATTTCTCCCATTTTTTTCTTCTCCCCCCTTTTCGAAATATCATTATTTTTGTCTTTTGAGTGTTTACCTCCATCCCATTTTTCTCGCTATATTTCTCCAAACTATTTAGCATCTCTTGCAGCCCTTCCCCCGAATCTGAAACCATCGCTACATCATCCGCGAATTTTAGACAATAAATCTTTTCTTTCCCTACAACCGTACCTCCCCGTCTTCCTCTTATCCATTGATCCTCCAAGTCCTCCAAATAAATATTAAAGGCCTCAACGGACACCCCTACCTCACCCCCTTGCTAGTTCTGAACTTGCCCGATATTCCCTCTTCCGATATCACCTCGTTTTCTGTGTTTCTATATATTCCCCTTATCATCTCCCTATCGCTCTTACTTTCTTTATATAAACTACATCATTCAATTTTTCTTTAATTATTCCTTTAATTTCCTCCTTTATTCTTGCCCCTACAGTTCTTACTCCCCTTATAAATAAACATTTGTTCCTACTTCTCGCTGCCATTTCCCACTCCAACTCTTCCTCGCTTAATTTATCTGGCATAACTTTTAAATATTCTCTCTGAATTTTCTCTAAGCCTCCCTGCCTATTAACATTGCTTCCTACTTCGCTGTTATCCCTATCCAGCTCTCCATCCTCTTTTTCTTTCCCCTTCCCCCTTACCCTTTTCTTTGCGTTAATTCTCTATCTTCGTTATTAACATTCTATCTTTCATATCTACTCTCCTTTCCCAATTTATTTACATTTCCCTTTCTCTCTTTTTCTCTCTTCACCAACCCCTCGCAACCATCTCTAGCTCTTTTATTCTGTTCGTATCCTCAATTCTTTCTTTTTTTTAATATCTCTATGTCTCTCCTCAAACCCTCATTGATTATTCTCCCTACCCTTACTTTCTCCCTTATCTCATCCAACTCTTTTTCCCACAGCCCTTTCTCTCTATCTAACCTATCTAACTTACTTTCTAGATCCTTAACTATCCTATGTACTACCACAAAATCTTCCATTGACGATACTGCCTCTGTCCTTCTTGCGCCCTCTGCTGGTTTGTTCCCTGATTCTTCTTCCTTGCTATCCCCTTCCGGTAACTCCTCCTCTATCGATAACGTCGCTAGCCCCTTCATCTCCACCGTCGTTGTCCCTGTTGCCGCCTTTCCTGTTGCTGCTGCCTATTCAGATTCTGCCCTCCTCTTTCTTCTCTCCATCTTTTCTCATTCCTTTCGCCTCTTTCTTATCCGCCATTTTTTCTGTCGATCCTAACCTCTTCCCTCCTGCCTTTTTTCTATCCTCTCTCCTCACATCAATCCTTCTTCTTTCTAAAAATCCTCACTCCTCCTCACTTCTCCTTTAATTCTCTATCTTTTCCTGCCTCTTCCTAATTTCTGGTCACCTGTTTCACTATCCAATTCACATTATAACCGGAGCCTCTACTCTAGCGTCCTTTCTCCACTAACCATGGCGGCCATCCTGTTAAACTTAGTTTATATTACTTTCGATTGGTAGCGAATGGGACTATTTATTTCTCCACGATTTACTTCTCGACGATTCAAGTATCTTTACCCAAAGAAATTCGATAAATATAACTTCAGGTTATTAGCGCCAAGTTTGTTTCTTTATTTTCTAACTAATGAATACATTCATTTAACGCAGTTTAATATTCTCTGTTTTGTCGTTAAGTAATCTTGGGAGTAAACTCTGTTTTTGTGACTTATTTTGTCGTAAAACTTTGATGGAATTGTGTTTAATTTTGTGTTTTTTCTAATGTTTTTTACCCTTTCTGGTGGACGAAGAGAGGGTACCGTGTGGATGTGTAGACAACATTTAACTTGTTTTGGTGGCCCTGAAATGGGTCGATTGGTTTTCTTGCTTAGTGTTAGTCTCACTGGGGCTTAGAGGGCCTCGTTAGCTCTTTATGACATGGTTGTTTACGGAGGGCCTTCAACCCATTCACCCGGCTAATGCTGCGGCTTCTCAAGGCTAGGCTCGAAGTAAATGCCTGCGTCGTCTTGATGTTGTTTTACCCGTACGAACGTAGCTTAGCTTGCGTTTTGCGGCTGCGAGGCATCGCGGGTCTCGTAACTCCGGGTATGGTACGATTTTCTTTGGCAGCCGTGTATCAAGAGATTCAGCTAGGGGGGATCTTCTGGGCACCTGTAGTAACACTGGCCTCATGGCCTTCCATTCGGTCGGCAAGGCCTTAACTCCCTCCAGACGGCCTTGGCTGGGATGGAGTTCTAGGACGTCGTCATCTGACATATCTACAAGCGGTAGTGGAGCCTCGAACACCTGGATCGTGAGTGTTGGTTGGTAGTCAGTCAGTACGGCCTTCCGCAGCGGCCGTTTGATGTAAGTGACGGATCTTTCCTCCAACTACCTCTGCGTTATGGGGATATGGAGGGGAAACGGTGACCTTCGAGGTGTTGGGCTCGGGACGACGATTGGTGGAGCGGCGGTTTGGTTAGTTAGAACCTCAATCCGGGGCCAGCTGCTTACTCGTCTTCCTCTTCTGTGTGTTCCTTAGCTGTTTCTGGCGTATGCAACGGCAGCCGATAACGATAAGCTCTCCCGTAGTATAGGCGACACGTGTTGACGCTTTCGTTCAATTTTTTAAGGGAGTAATATAATAGATAGTATAATATAATAAAGGAAAATAATATAATAGAGGATAGATAATTGAAAGTCGATAATACACTAAATTGAATATAACTTATTATAAGAATGAACTGACTTATTATAAGTTGAATTAGTTATTATAAGTTAAATATGTGGAAAGGATTTATCTATCTGCACCTTCCGGTGTTCGGTGGTCAACTGATCCATTATTGCTTAGCGATGGCTATTTATACCAGAAGAGGAAGGTCCCGGTGTAGTAGAGGGAGGCCCGCATACATAAGACGGTGGTCTGAGTGTACAAAATGGAGGTCCGAAATGTGCACAATAATATGACAGTTACATTAAAGGGCTTAATATAATAGTGGATTGATAATTTAATGTCGATAATACGTAAAGTTGAATATGTGGAAAGGATAAACCATTTCGAATTTGAGCAAATTCAAGGAGAGTGGAACTAAATAACCTATACGCTTTCATCAGTCACATTCTGTCCCCAGTCGCTGCGAAGAATTTTCATTTGAGTGTTGATTACCGTACAGTTTAACAGTCATATCTTGTATTGTGTAATATCTTATAAGTACTTTTATTTATTTAGATAAAAGTTCAACTCTTATTGATAATTATAAAAGTTCTATCGATTAAAACTTTCTTTGTAATGGGTGAACGAACTAATTCAGATCGCGAGGATATTAATAGCAAACGGATAAAATTATCCGCAAACATAACTTTTAAACAACTGGAAGAAAAATTGTCAAGGTAATTATTTTATATTATCCTTATATATGAATCAAGTATATTTTAATTCATTTAAATAAATTTTGCTCAAATAGGGCAGACTGTCTAATAAATAAATAAAAATATTTTATGATTTTTGGTATAATTTTGTATTTATTTTAACGTATTTTAGTATGAAGTATTTTTCAATTTTCATTTTTATATAATGATTTATTAAGTTATATACCTTAATAAATGTACTTTATATTTTGTTTCAGCTTTTCAGTTACAGCTAGAATCACTAGTAAAAGTAATATTATAACATATAGTTCAGGAAAGTTATTTAATATCGATTTTATGGATCAGAACAACGAATTTAAATGCACAATTTTTAACGACGTGGTGTCATTGTTTTACGACAAATTAGAAGTAACTCATAATATTAAATTAAAAGTCAATTATATAAATATTATAAATAATATGTTTTAATTGTTATTAGGTAGGTAATGTTTATACATTTAGAAACTTCAACGTTTATAATAACAAGTACAAAATGATACTAACATTGATACAGAAGTAATTAATTTGAAGGAAGAGACTAACATCCTTTTAAATAAGTTTAACATAATTGATTTTATTACATTTTCATCATGCAATAAGGATGACATCATAGGTAAAATATATTTTTTTTTGTTTTACTGAAAATTATTGTTTAAGATGTTACGCTTATAATAATATTCTTTGTAGATATTGTTGGTATTATTACTCAAATTGGTGATATAGAAAAGTTGAATATTAATAGCGGATCATCTCTCATTAAAAGAGATATCATAATTAAAGATAATATAGAAAATGAAGTAAGTAATCTATTATACCATATTTAAAATAATTCGTTAGACAATATAACTGGTTTTAGTGGCAATGAGTTATTGGGTTATAATTTAATTATAATTTGAATTATTTAATTTTGATAAGTTCCATGTTTACTAAATAATTACATTATTATTATTATTATTATTATTTACACATTAAAAATTTTTCAGGTAACAGCGGTTGTTATGTGACAACTTTCCTACAATTATATTCGAACAATTATTTCGAATATAAAATCGGGAAAGTTTTACACATAAAAGGTACAGCGAGACTCAAGGCCACGAAAGTATCAGGTAGCCAATAATCTCGCTGACCTAAACAACTTCCCCTGCACTGCGCAAGACCGCACGTGCGAAGCCACGCTGCAGCTTGAACTCTTGCACCATTGCCAGGTCCTGTAAGGCCTAATGAGTGCGACAAGTGCAGACGCAGTGACGTCAGCATGGGGAAGTAGAGCTTGGAGACGCGTGGGAGGTCCGGAAACACTTCCGAGTGTCCCCAATCTACGCTACCACCGGTCACTCCGACTCGAGCCAAGCTGCCGTGCGGACGAGTATTTTTCATTCAGTTTTGCTTATTTGATTTACTGTTTTTTTTCATTTCATTTATTAGTTTATCAGTTTGTACATTCAAGTTTAGTTTGTCTTATTTTATTGAAGCACCAATAAACGAGCTCTCAATTAGAACATTTAAGCGTATTTACAATTAATTTTATAAGTCAAAGTCCAAAATTCCAAACGAGTTCGAAAGGGGATCCTGACCACAGCACAGGAAGAGTATTGGCTGAGCAGCAGAAGTGACCCTTGTTTTCTTTTTTTTTTTATCTGCCACCACGAGAAGGTAAGAGTCTGAATCATATTTAAGTCCGCATTTCTATTTAGAAAAAAATCAAGTTGACAGCCAGGAGATAATTCAGGAGTGGAATCTCACCCGTAGCTGTATATTGCGTGCGCGAGATCAACTCACGCAGAATTCAGATAAAGATTGTTGGGTGACTCACAATCAGCTAACATTGGTTTTTTGGAACGACAAAGCAACAAATTTTCTCGGGAAAATTAATGATATTATAATAATAAGGAAGGGAAAAGTCACAGAATATAAAAATATTAAAAAATTATCATTTCTTCGCAACTCATCATTTACGATTAATAATTATTCAAATAATGCTGTCGTTAGGTAATTTTTGTATTAATAGTTATTTACGATTTTTAAAATATAATTTAATAAATATATTTTTATTTCAGTTTGCAAAGGTACTTAAAAACTAATATGTCTGAAGAATAAATGATTGTGTAAAATTATCATTTATAAATGTATATATATATGTACTTACATCTAAACTGAATAAAAATTGAGTGAATGAGAACTTTAATAAAAATATTGATTTGTGTATAACTACCTCTATTAAATATTTATTCTATTCCATTTTGTTTTAAGATTTTTAAATTTGTAACCAGTTAAATGAAAAACACTATAATATTTATTTACATAAGTGACTCTATTGTTTATTCATGGGTTATAATTAGTTATAATACATGTAATGCCGGTGATCCGTATGCGAAAGACGGAGGTTTAATATCAACAAATGAATGAAGATTGTGGAGATTGTCCAGGAATCAATGTCCCTACTAATTATGTAGCTGGACACAATTCGTTCACAGAAATACATTCAGAAGACTCTAATTTAGACAGTGCTAATTTAATTCACGGTAGCTTGCCGAATTCAATGAAATTGTGGTTGATTATTGGCAAAGACGACAATAACATGTTGCTTAATCCAGCTATCCAGCGATATACTATTTTTACAAAATCAACGGAAAAAATATTTAAATTCTTTTCTTGATGGTTGTTCCATGCCGATTAATCATAGGAATCTTATGGTATCTCCGTCTTATTTGAAAAAAATAGTCTCAATTTCGAGATACTATTATAACGTCCAGGTGATTTGGTCTACGCTGGATGTTCGTTTTTCATCAAGTAATTAACATTGAATTTAATTATTCTGAAGCAGTCAATGTAGGCAGTTCATTATGGAATTTAACGAATAATTTATTTTGTTCCTGTATAATAAAAAATTTCTCATGTCCTGGAAATGCTGTGACTAAATTATCACGCAATCTGCAGGTAGAACCCCATCTATCTGTAAAAAAGGTAAAAAAACATTTTTGCGATGTCGCGAATTGTGGTGCATATTTTGATAATGCAAAATCATTTAGTCTACACCAGTTGGAGCACAAATCCACAGTTTTTCAATGTGAATAGTGCGACAAGCTTCTTTCTAAGAAAGAGTCTTTGCGAAAACACGTTGACAGGATTCATAGAAAAAAGTCATTAATATGTTCAAACTGCAATATTCCACAAACAACTAATTTAAACCGAGCGAGCGTTAGTCATGTTGCTAATAGTTATATAAATAATTAACCCCCATTTCTGGTTTTATATTTTAACTGAGTTGCAAAGGAGAGAGGAAAGTAGTAGGGGATGACAAACGGGGAGGCATTGGTAAAAATAATAATAGAAACCATTATCAGTTGCCTTCTGAGACAGCTGATATTAGAAACCCTTATCTGCTACCTCTTGAACCGATGGCGACAGCAACAATATATTTTTATAATTTAGTGAGACATTACTTATGATAATAAAATTTCATTGGTTTTAGATACACAATTATACATACAATAAAATAGAATATTAAATGATTCTGTAAGTTGATCCTTTATAAAATAACAAAAATCGATAACTTGAACTATTTTTTGAACTTTTAAATTAATAGTTGACAACGCACTTTTGTTGTGTCTTTGAAAGAATAGTGGGTTTTATTATCAAAAATAGTCTTCATAAATTTTGGTAAATCATTATACTTATTAAGTTATATACTAAATAAATATTATGTAAGGATTTTTTTGAATTTTTTTTTCAGTTAAATACATAGAGTAATATACGAATTTAGTAAGTTAAAATGAAATAGAAAAGACAATTACATTACTTATTTTAGTTTAAATTAAAATAGTAAATTTATTTCAATAACTTCAATTTTCTATTTGGTTATATATGATTTTTAATAAAAAATGGTACTATAATACTATTAAATACATGTAATGACGCTGATCCGTATGAGAAAGACAAGATGTTCATATATACAAGAACGGAGGTCCGTGTGCGGAAGGCGGACGTCAATGTGCAAAGACGGAGTCGTGTGCGAAAGGCCAAGAACCATTTGCAAACACGGAGGTCTGTATGCGAAAGACGGATTTCCATATGCGAAACGAAAGTCCGTGTGCAAAGATGGAGGTTCATGTATGAGAGACGGAGGCCCATATGCAAAAACAGAGGTCCGTGTGCATTTTGTTTATTCAATAAATCGTATATTATTAGTTATATTATTGTAATTTCATAAGTTTTAAGTTATGACATTTTATATTTAACTTTACTATGCTATTTAACAAGAATGATACATGGATAGTTTCAATGTATGCAATCAGTTGTTTACATCTTCAAGTACAGGAATGAGTATACACCTCAAAGTTTTTCACTGTCATCATACTAAAGAAGAGTAATGTCATTTACGACGTCAGCAGATGCTACAAACGAATTTGCGAGAAATGTGAAAAGACATTCAATCCCAAAGGTTTTGGCCGTCAGATTTTAAATTGAAAGGGAAAAAATAAAGCATAATTAACAGTACATAATGAAAAAATGTTTATGTTTCCTGATTATTATATCCTACACACAAAACTATCTACATATACACAGGCCAACACACACATATGTACATCTGTTATATGGGGATTTCCACAGAAGTTTTAATGTTAGTCAAAATAAGTTTTTTTTTTTTAATTTGCGAGCACATTATTATCCTTCGGTACATATGTTCATGTACCTACAAACAATGCTAATCCAGCCGCGTAATTCATTTATAGTCAACGGCACAAAGGTGAGAGGGTTAACAATAAAAGACCTTTGCGCGTTCCGCGTAAATACCTAGATGAAGGACACGCTGTGTTGACTGTCGAACGGTCTGCGCCTGTATTATTGTATGATATCTGATACCTATACTTTTCGTAAGCTGTTGTTTTTGAAATAATCTTACGAATGTATCTCAATGAATTTGGAGTAAGAATTTGCTTATTTTAAGTAAATAGTCATTATACTCCCGCAGTTTACGAACTCGATGTTTTGTTTATAATTTTGCTCAGTATACTTAGAATTGATATATTTGTGATCTTCATAAAATTTGAAATTTATATTCTTGAACACATTTTTAGTGCTCTCAGATATTTATTTATCATTTTCTAAATCGCTAGAAAATTTCATTTTTTTAACGTATTTTTTGTTTTTTTCATTTTTTTTTATTATTAATAAATCAAGAAATGTCTAACTATTTTTGAATTCGAAATAGGTTTTCGTAAAATAGTAGAAGGTACATTGTAAGTGCCATCTTAATCTGTTGCCGTTCACGAAAAATTATTAATTAACAAAAATTGTGACATATCAATCTATTCTATGAATATATTATTACATAAATATATTATAATTGGGCAATTTAATATTGATGAGACTAAATCAATGCATCATCCAAGTTTCAGATTGATCGCGTAAGTCAGTCTTGAGATATTGCTGGAAAACCCTTTAATTCTATTAATAGCAAAAAATACACTTTGAATTTCGAATGAAGTTAAGGCTCTAAAACTTAAAATATAGATTCCTTATTAACGCGAATATATTTTTCGTAAGTTAAAACAGCCAAGAAAACGATTACCACCATAATTAGACCTCCAAGTATGATATTGTTCGTGTGCTACTTAAAAAACTGTTTTTTTTACACGAGTTACGTTTCAAAAATTAATCTTCCAATTGCTCCCATATCAAGGGTATTTATAGCACATGAATCTACCTTCGGTACAAATGTTCATTTTGATATGAACCATGAACCTACCGAAATATTTTAAGATTTAAAAAGATGGCGCGCATTTTTATAAGATAACTTTTTGAAAATAAAAAAAACGCAAAAATGCACTTACACACATACAGCGCTAGACCATTTTTTTTTCAAGAATCGCACACGAATTTCCTTTTAGGTGAAGTTGTATAATAATAAAAGCTCACTATTTAACGTGAAAGAAAATCGATATCTGTCACGGCGTCCGAGAAAACCTGTTAAAAATAGACAAGTTTACTCAACTTACACAACAAATGTACAGATTTCAGTCTATTTAGCTATTGAGAATCACTTTAAATTAGCCCCTACGAGGTAGCAACTTTATAGACATCTATATTTCATACTATTACATGAACTTAAGGTTTATTCGACGTAATATTGTAATTGTAAATAAGATTTTTATCCACTTACACTGTAGTTTAAAAGTTCTGTGGAAATCCCCATATATAACAATTTAGCATTTCAATCACAATAAGTACTCAAGAATATAAATTGCATTATTTATAATTGCCTTTAAAATTCGAATTAAATTTTATTATATAATTATTTTTATTATTTCTTTTATTATTATTTATTATTTTTCTTTAATAAATCAATTATTTAAAGAATAAAGAAATAGACAACTTAAACCGAGCAAGCGTTAGCGAGCGAGGTAAACTGGCTAGTTATGTTATGAGGGGCAAAGAAAGTAGAATGCGTCGCTCAATCAGTATCCTCTACAACACATAGCTACACAATTCAGCCATTTATAGCTGAAGGAAAGTTGCAATCACCGCTATTTATAGTATTGAAACAAACAGGTGGAAATTTTGGACCACGCGTTATACAAAATCTACTCAAACCAACAAATGTATACGTTGAAGCATCTAGCTCTGGAAAGTTATCTAAAGAAGTATTCCAAATTTGGCTACAAGAAATATTTTTACCGCGTAACGGCAACTCTCCAGTTAGTTTATTGGATTCTTGGAGTGAGCAATGTGCAAGTACAGTAAGAGAAGTTACACCTCCACACTTTAATCTGAAGTTGAAAACAATACCACAAGGTACAACTGCCATGATTCAGCTTTTAGATGTATACGGCTTCCGTATTTGGAAGAACTTCGTTAGAAAATTATCAGATATAATAATTTTACTCGGCTATAATGTAAATTTACACGAAAGAAATAATATTATACGAATGCAATCCCTAACGCATAACCAGCTTTCTGCGCCAAGTTTCAAGATGCATTTGTATCAATTGTATAAAAATGGCGTCGGGGGGCACTCGGCCTCCTGATGCTCCGCTAAAAAAATATTACAAATGTCATCCTAGTACTAAAGTAGGATCGGTAGTGTGCATTGTGTGTGGTGAATTTTTCCATACAAACGAATTTGTAGCAAAATATAATGCTGGAGTTCCTGTAAAGTTCCTGAATAATTCGTTTATTATTTGTCAAGAACATTCTAACCTGGCTTTGACTTCGAAGCTGCCATATGGTAAGCTGTCAGCAGAAACAGCTGAGTTCATTGCCCAGCTGAAAAGTGTTGACAGAGAAGCGACAAAACAAGAATTGCTCTCGGAAATCGAGGAAATCGGTTTAAATAAAACAAAAGGACTAAATGATACTATTTTTGAAGATTTAAATGAAGTTGAAACACTAAAAGTGGAGAACAGCCTTCTTAAACAACTACTGAGAGAAGTGCAAGATAAAAATAAGTTATTAAACGACTTGTTAACAAAAGAAAAAGCAAGCAATAACAGTGCTAATTTTATCAAAAAAGTGTCATACGCTGATAGTGTCAAACAAATACCTGCTAAACCTAGAGACAAAAAAGTTCCAAAACTAATTATAAAGAAAACAGATAAAAATGACAATACTAACATAAGTAAAACAGTGTATAATTGCATTACAAAGGACAAAACAATACAAACAAAAAAGTTACAAATAAAAACAATGATCTGTTAATAATAAACTACATGAATCTAGAAAGTGTGCAAAAGATTAAAAGTGCTCTAACAGACAAATTAAAAAACAGTTGCAAAAGTTGAAACAGAACAAATTAAAAAACCAATAATAAAAGTGATAGGAATAGACAATGTGTTTAAAAACAAAGAAGAACTCGAAAATGATATGAACCAAAGAAACTTTAGCAACATGGAAGATAAATGTAAAGTTCTACATAGTTTCAATAGTGCAAAAAATACAATTGGTGCTATTATTGAGGTGACATCTAACATATATAAAACAATAAAAGAAAACAGAAGTAAAATGTTCATCGCATATCAAAACTGTAAAGTATTTGATATCATAAATACAAGTCCATGCAACAAATGCGCGAGATTCGGACACGGTGGCAAGAATTGCGAAAATAACGCAACGTGTCACAAATGCGCTGGCGATCATATAGCGTCAGAGTGCAAAAGTGACCAGCTCAAATGTCCAAATTGTGATTTTCGCAATGATAAAAACAAGACCAAATATAATACAAATCATAGTGCCATAGAGAGCCAAATGTGCGAAATTCTCAAATTTAAAATAAAAAAATTCATCGAATTCACTGACTATCCCCTGCAACCTACTTACCAGAGATACTTCGGGAAAGTAGAAAACAGCTTTGATAGAAACACAACAGCGAGACAGACGGTAAAGAAGGTAACTACAACTGTACACTCACGTGTGCAGAGGATCAATCAAAACAATATATCAGACACCGAAAGTGCACTGCATAAGTAATTTATATAAACAATGGAAGAATTTGAAAGTAGTGAAATTAGACTAGATAGTATCAAAGAATTAGATAAAAATCTAGAGAATAAAGAATTTTTACTATGCGTAAATATTAGAAGCTTAAATCAAAATTTCAATAAATTAGTTATTTTTCTTAACAGTCTCCAAACAAAACCAAGTATTATTGTCTGTACTGAGACGTGGAATTTAAAATACCATGATATGTTCCATCTAGATGAATACAAAAGCTATTATAATAACAGCCATATAAATCAAAATGATGGAGTTGTAATTTATATTCATGAAAGTATTAATGAAGCAACTGAAATCTTACAAATAAATAATTTAAAAATTTTAAGTACAAAAATCACCTTACAAAACAATGATGAAATTACCATCTCATCTCTGTATAGAAGTCACACTCTCACGAAATCAGAATTTGTCTTAGATATAAAAGCTCTACTAGAAGGTAACAAATCAAACAAAAATAACATTATAGTAGGTGATTTTAATGTTGACATAAATAGTAGCGAAACAATAGACCAAGAATTTTTGCAGATTATGCTAGAAAATGGCTACTATCCTGGAATTAAAGATATTACTAGACCCGCTATTACGATTGTAATAGGGGAAGTTGTATTGATAATTTCTACATAAAGTCTAACAACATTGAACACAAAACATATGCTTTGACAATACCTTTTAATGATCACTACCCTATTTTCATGACCATCAACAGTAGTAAAAATAAAAATAAAAATACAGACAGTACGCACATAAATTATCAAAAGCTACACAGAATTGCAAGCTTGCAGAAATGGTCTGACGTAGCTGAAACAGAAGACCCAAATAAAGCTATAGATAGGCTAATACAAATGATACAAAAATGCATGAAAGATGCAGAGTGCAGCACTAAAAAACGTAAACAAGGAACATGAGACCTAGAAAATCATGGATAACTAGTGCAATAATGACTTCATGCAACAAAAAAGAACAGCTATATAAAATTTGGAAGCAAGATCCAACGAATACAGGAAAAAGAAAAAATTATCAAGATTATGTGAAATCATTAAATCAAGTTATTAATAAAGTCAAGGAAAATTATGACAAAAAAAACCATAGATGCTAGTCAAGGTGATCAAAAGAAACTATAGAAGATTATTAATAATAAACTAGGTAAAAGCAATAAAAAAAATGAGATTGTCAAATACATAAAAAATGATGATTCTAAAATAACTGACTCAGATTTAATAGCAGAACATATGACTGATTTTTTCACCAACGTAGGTAAAAAATTGAGTGAACAGATTGAGTCAAACGAAGCAATTCCTTTACCACCAGCCAATAATAAAAATAACTTTATCTTTCCAACTAATAATATCGAAGTTCATAAAACTATAAAAAGCTTAAAAAACAAAAATGGAGGCATAGATGGCATAAATGCAGCTTGTCTAAAAAAAATTGCAGAATATATCAGCGACCCAATAGCGACTATTATAAACAGTTGCATTGAGAAAGGAACCTGGCCAGATGAACTTAAAAAAGCAGAAATCATACCAATTCACAAGGCAAAAGAAAAATTTCTCATACATAACTACAGACCACTTTCCTTAATCTCTAATATAGCAAAAATTTTTGAAAAAATTCTGCACAACCGTCTAATAAGTTTTATTAACAAGCACAAAATTATCTCCGACAAACAATTCGGTTTTAGAAAAGGAAAGAGTACAAAAGATGCGTTGAACTTAATCACTAATCTGATTTACAATCAGCTGGACAACAGTAAACCAATTGCAGTCACTTTTCTTGATTTAGCCAAGGCCTTCGATATAGTAAACCATCAAATATTGTTAAAGAAGCTATACAATATAGGAATCAGAGGTAATGCACATCAACTTCTAACAAGTTACCTAACAAATCGAAAGCAAAGAGTAAAAGTCAACAATAAAGCAAGTTCATATAAAACAGTTAATACCGGAGTCCCGCAAGGAACGATTCTAGGACCTCTACTTTTCATCATTTATATAAATGATATGTTAGAAGTATTACCAGAAAACTCGATTATATTGTATGCTGATGACACGGCTGTGATAGTAGAAGGTAATAATTGGACGGAAGTTGAAACAAAAATTAATGCATTTCTAAGTATAGTTTCAAACTGGCTTGTTTACAATAAGTTGTCACTCAATACAGATAAAACAATTTACCTAGAATTTGGAAATAATTGCAATAGTACACCAAAAACAATGAACATAACGATAAAAGGTAAAAATATAGAAAGAGTGAATAGCACAAGGTATCTGGGTGTTATTTTTGACAGTAACATGAAATGGGAAGAACATGTGATGAGCGTTTACAACAAGAACAAATTCTTTATTTTTGTGTTTTACAAATTATCAAGAATCATGACAACTGACACCTTAAGAATGCTCTACTATGCATTTTTCCATGGTACATTGTCCTATGAAATTATTGCATGGGGAGGAGCTTATATAAGCTGCACAAGAACTCTGCAAAATCTACAAAACAGGATACTCAAGATAATAAACAAAAATACTTTCATTGTTGACAAACAACCCCTTAATATCGATCAGCTGTTTACTTGTGAGTCTCTCCTGTATCATTATGAATATTTAATGGAGAAATTTAGCAACTCTAGCTCAGTAACAAGAAACAAGAACATAATTCTACCAAAAACTAATAAAAGAGTGAGTAATAAAAACAGCCTCATAAGGGCAATTTATTACTTCAATAGATTGCCTAATGAATATAAAACGATAGTTATGATTCACAGCAGGAAATCAAAACTCAAAAAATGGCTGAAGGAAAGCTATTAACGACGCACACAATAAATAACAGAATAAATTGTAAAAACATTAAACATCTACTAGAAGAACACATACATAGGAGAAGTCTAGATAGCATGCTGAGTGAGAAGGATCTCTCTACATCGGAAGTCCATGAGGGGGTGTCTATTATCACAGACAGTATGGTGCTAGACTTAAGAACATACTTTTGTACAAATGGTTTATGCCAACTACAACACAAGCGCTCTCATCGCCGGATATCGGAATACAACTGGAAAAAAATGCAAAAGAAGGAAATTAACTTAATAAAAATAAAAAATCTAGCAACTAAACTAATTGGAAGTTTAACATCACCAGGAAAAAAGGAACAAACAAAAGTATTTGGATGTGTGTACTGTCTGAACCCGAAATTGAAGGGATTTAGACATACGCACTTTGTCAGGAGTAAGCAAGTTATTAAGAAAAACAACTTTGCAAAAACCCCGTATGTACAGATTGAAGAAGTTTTCACTCAAATCGATCAAAAGGCTACCAAAAATACGGAAAAAGATTTAGCCAAAAAATGTCCAGAACCACCCGGGAAAACTTTACTACAAAAAAATGAAGTAAGAATATCGTATGGTGACATTAACTACCTCGGAAATAACAAAGCTTTACTCTATTTTGACAGAGGAATACGAGGAACACAAACTGTCACTAACTCAATGCTTCCAATTTCCAAACATCCGAAATACAAGGATCTGATTGTATTGGACGGAATTGTTTTTAGTGCTGACTGAAAATGTGACTCCTCTCATCAACATCGAGAAATGTTTCCGCATTATTGAGTTACGTGCGCGGTAGGCCTAACATGTCCAGCTAAAATGAACAGTTACGAAAAAGAAGCATACAAGAGGAAAAAGAACGCACCAACTGAAACTTTTACTAAAGCTAGTTCAATGTTGATCAGATATTGGCGATAGAAGAGCACAAGAATTGACTATGCGTGTGATCTTACTATTTCTGATTCTAACCTGGTAACGATGTTACCAGGTACTGAGTCGGGATGGCGGATTACACACATACTTGTAGTTTTAATGTTTTTTCTTCAGTTTTTAAGTTTTAGATATAAGTATTTTTTGTTAATTTTAATTTTTAGTTTATATCGAGCCAGACCAGCGAACAGGGATTTCCCCTCTGCTGGCTTACTCTTTTGTAACGTAATTAATGTGCAATATTAATGTAATCATACTTGTATTGTACATATACTCTGGTAAATAAATAAATAAATAAATAAATAAATTTAAGTACGGATGGTATAAAAGTGGTTATGCAGTGACAAAACCTATAAATTTTGTGAATCCAATTGCATTCTGTTTTAAAGTCAAAGAGGAACTGATTTGTAACATGTGTGGAAACGTAGCAATAATGATGTGCATGGTGTAAAAAACAACTATATCTTAAACATTTTTTCATAGTTTCAATTGTATCATTCATGGGATAAACACTTACATAAAATATGAAATTATTTTAATAAAATTAAAATTATAATAAAATATAAATTTTAATTGTCTGCACACTGTCTAGAATACAATACATACTATACAGTTTCAAATATGTGATATTTCTTTATAATATAGAATAGATTTTTTTAAATATATTGGTACATAAGTAAAATTTAAATCTGCCTTTTCGAATGTCTAAACATCAGGCAATTATGCTTTTTATGCGATTAAAAAAAATTGCAAGGCATTTATTATTACAAAATTTACACAATATATTTTATTTATGAAATAAAAATTCTTATTGTTAGAATAGCTGACAATCAGAAATTCTAGAAACTTCAGCGACTGCCACGATCTTCTTGAATAGCCGTTGCCAGTCGTTAAAAAAGAATTTGAATCTTAAAGTCTTTACTGAAAATATTCATCGAAAAACCAAAAACGTATTGAATAGATATTGGGTTTTTGATGTAAAACATTGGAATCTTCATTTACATAAATAATGAGAGATTCTATTTAAAAAATAAATGTTGACATTGCAATGATCTTCAAATTTGATCTCAAGGTCAAAATGCCGAGCACCACTCAATAACTACTTCTAAACTCGACAAGCTTGATAGAGAATATTTTTTTAATACGATCGAAACCAGAGAATGGCGTGAATACATCCAAATTGGACAAAATACATAGTAATATTTGGAAGGGTGGTTTCTACTAATTACGTGAGTTTTAGAGTAAAAGCAAAAACACGTATCGAGTACTTTTTCAGCCTCTTTCAGATAGTGTAATCAAACAAATTATTAATTGTCTCCTTGTATTTAAGATTGATGCATGCATAATACCAAAAATACCTATTTTTATCATTTCGAGGGCGCTTTTCACCCCTTTCATTTAAGCTTTTGCACAAATAAAAAAAACACGTTTCCAATATTTTTCTATACTCTATCTATTAGCAAAGTTTCATCAAAACGGCGACAGACACCAACCTGCCCCCCTTGCAAGAGTGGTGTCCTCCTACCGTACGGTATCAGATGACGCGGTGTGCATTATAGCAGGTATGCCACCGATTGACTTATTAGCGATGGAGAGGAAATACATATACAATGCAAGAAGAAGTGAAACTAGCGAGACTCAGGAGGAAGTCTGGGACACCTCGAGACAGATCACAAGACGGCAGTACCGCGGGACTGAGCATAAAAGATGGAGAATGGTGCTTTTATTAAGGATCGGTAAAGGCACACGGGGTGTACCGGAAGGCGGTCAAGGTCAAACCTGACATTGACTGATTAGGTTTAGTCGTTAAGAATCCGACATCCTACTGTTATTGGGGATGGGGCTGCCATGACGACTCCATATGAGATAGACTTGCACGTCCATATATTTTTGTATAAATGATAATCGTTTTCCTTGTATCATATTACATCTATTTTACATTCAACATATATAATAATTCAGATTATTTTATTATTCAGAGATCTGTCATTCCGAATGGAAGTAACATTTTGCGATAAAACTGTACCAAATGATCCTGGTTTTATTATGGAACTTTCACAAAAAATTACTTATGAACAGATGGCAAAAGCTATTTCGCAACGGCTTGGGACTGATCCATACTTATTACAATTTTTCAAATGTCAAAAGTAAGTAAAATACAATTCTTTATATACTTATTATTCAAATCTGTTATATGTAAATGACTATGTAGTCAGCTACTCGAATTTGTTACAGAAGACTATAAGTCACAAAAAATAGGCACCATAGGTATCTTTTCAGCTAAATTCATACAATTTATTTTATTACAGCGTATCTAAGTTCTCTTGCGAGTCTTATACGGCATTTTCATTGCTCGATACCATACAGTGGTACCGGCAAGTGAGATTATCTATAGTCGAGGTTCATATGCACGACATCACAATGTAGTGCTTTACTTCACTGACAGATTGATACATTACGCTCTGTAATATCTATTACTGTTTTGATGGGTTATTGAGTTATTACATTACCATTTTACTACGATATTTTCTTGACATTATTAGAGAGAGAAAGTGAGATTCTTCATTATATGGTTAGGAAATTAAGGCCCACGATAGCCAGGTACAAGTTTCAATCGTTTACAAGTTTAGGGTGTGCAATATAAAATGAATAAAATGAATAATCAATCAATTAAGAGACAAAACAATATCCAATAAACAGCGCTAATATCAAGGATTATGATAATCATTGTCTAAACATAACAACCGTGGGCTACATTTGCGCCGAATGTTCGCAAAAGATAAGAATATAAATTAATTTTAAACGAGGGTGCTTATAGAATGCTCGCAAATTATGAGGTAACGCATTCCACAGATACTTAGTTTCTATTTGGAAGAAGTATCTAAAGTATCCCGTGTCAAAGCACTAAATATCGATGTCGAGTTTGCAGCAACGGCTACTTCCGGCTTTATATTTCGGGATAAAGTTAATATTATTGACGAGGTAACTTGGTATAGTAGGGCACAAGATTATTGCTAGAAGCAGAATTGCGAGTAGGTCACGTTTCAAAATCTTGAGTTTCCTGTAGGTGGGTATTATATGCACGAAATTTTGTACACCCTTATCAAAACGAATTGTCTCGTTCTTATACCGGCCCAGTTTTGTAACCAGCTCGTAAGATCAGTCCAGAAAAATACTAGCGCAGTAGTCGGGGAGCAAAGATCCCCCCCCCCCCCCCCCCCCCGATTAGGCTGTAAAACTACGCGTAACAACAGCGTTACATTGCAATAGCTATATACTACGCAGGTTCTAGACCCCCCTCTCCTCACTACTTCAACCTCAGCCCACCTGTGCAGGTGAGAATAGGCCCCGCCTACATCGAATCTTCTAGAAGCTTAACGACAGATGAATCGTAACATCATCATTACACCTGTAAGACTCAGTAGGTAAAACAGAAGACCAGGTGTGCATCTGCGGAAGGGGCTAGCACCAGGACTTAGTTACTGGGAGCGAGTTGTATACTTCGGGTAGTCTCTTCCTTACACGAGGAGTTGCTTGATGAAAGGGGACGCTATATTCCTGACGGCATACTCATACTGTACCCAGGAGACCGCTCAATGTCAAAAGCAGCAGCAGCGCAGTAAAGTCAGCTGCCAGCGAGCATACAGTGCTGCCGTGGTCAATTGTGCGGATCAGGTTACACCTGCTTATTGTTCTTATATCTACATATTCTTACCTATAACGAGCACGACAGCATCTTCTTTTATTACAACACGAAGCTACTGCGTATATTATCGTAAGTACTCTCTCTCACTCTCTCTCTCCCTCTCTCTCTCTATCTTTCACTCTCTTTTACTCTCTTTTATCCACGCAGCAGGTATATAATATGCACGGCTAGCGCGCAACATGTGGAAGATGCTGGCATCATGTCTGGGCTGATAGGAGGCTGTTTTTCGTTTTGCTCATGTTTATACATTTATATTCGTACGTTTATCCAGCACGGTAACATATAGGCATGTTCTTCGAATACAATACGAAGCTGCTACGTCTCATCAAGTTCGCCCCCTTTCTCTCTCTCTCCCTCTCCCCCTCCCTCTCCCCCTCCCCCTCGCCCTCCCTCTCTCTCTCTACCTCTCTCTCTCTCTCTCTGTAAGTACAATCAACTGTCATACACTGCACGTCTCTGTTTTTGTACTGCTTTCTGCCGCTTTTTGCCTTCGGGCATTTTCATTTGCAGTTTGTTGCACGCTCCTTAATGCAACCTTCAAGCTGATGTAAAATTCACTGGAGGCTGCATTAGCTTTTACCACTATTCTGCACCTCAAATTTCATCACTGCAACATAACCTGCAAATCTCCTGGCGCCGTTTTTCTCTGCTTGGCTTGATTTCTATCTCTTCGGATATACACGTGGTAACACCTCTTGAGTCGACGGAACAACAGCTCCAGCTCCATCAAACACAGGTCGGTACGCTCCACTCTACTTACTCTCCACTACCACCATCTGGAGACGAGTTCTACAAGCTCTTTTACCTGCTCTACCTTATCTCTCTTACTTTATCAACTGCCAGTAAGTTGCCGGTAAAAATGAGCAATAGCGTGGAGAAGCTCACAGAGCAATATCAAACCATCTGCCATACCTGTGATAAAGCCATCCAGACAAAAGACCCTAAAAAATGCGAAATATGCAATTTCTACTTCCACACAAGGTGCATTTCCTTTCGGTCTGTGATGGTGAGAGCTGTTGCAACGTTTGCGTGCTCAGCCTGTGCTGAAGCACAAATAAGAAGGAGAATTGAGTCTTCTCTCAATGGCAGTAGCACAACATCTAAGGGCGCCAAGAAGAAGACTCAGTCTGCACCACCTTCCACTAATCCCTCGCGCAGTCAATCGCCGATGCGCAATATAGAGTCATCGTCATCGACATCGACAATGGAGTCCACCCTCCAAAACATCTTTGCGGCTCTGAGGGAGATCAGTGCCAAGCAGGATAGCGCAGCGGAGGCTCAGAGACTCCTAACGGAGAGGATCTCTGGGCTTGAAGCGAGGTTAGGCCCCCTCGAACAGCGCCTGCAAGCCCTCGATGCACTGCCTCAGCTCCAAACTCGCATGGCAGATGCTGAGTCAACCATCACCGAGCTGAGGGCAGAGTTACAACATCTTTCATCAGGGCACGCCTCCCTGCTCGCAGCGAATAGCAGCAACATCTCTCCAGCCGCTGATCCCCTCGAGATCACAAATCTACGAAGGGAACTAGCGGCCATCAAGAATCGCCAGGAGCAGAGCAACAACACCGCGGTGGTCATCACAGGACTGAACTACACCAAAGAGAGCTCACTCAACCTCCTGGCTTTTACAGTGCTTTCTGCCCTTGATCCCGCCCTCATTAAGAGGGATATCGTCGCCACCAGGATCATGGGAAGACTTAACGCTGTCAACAACACCTCGACAGCTGACAGCAGACTTCCACCTATCGCTGTCACACTGTCTTCCCATGCCCTTGTACGCTCCACCTTGGCGGCGAAAATAAAGAAGGGCAAGCTCCACACATCAGAGCTTAATGCCAATCTACTGGAGGAAGCCAAGGCCTTAGCCCCAGACCATCAGGGTCTCATTAACATCAATGAGCTGCTTCCCCCAGAGATACATAAACTTCGTGTTAGGGCCAGGCTGGAGGCCAGGAGGAGACAAGGGTGCAGATCCTATGTGAGGGACGGGAGAATCTTCATCCGCACTGCTGAAGATAAGGAGCGAGCTACCATCATCACCAGCGATGAAGAACTGTCTAATTTTTTAGCCAGGAGACCCCTTATCAACAGCAGCAGCAACTAAAAACGACACATCTCATTCCACCTACACCACCATCATCTTCATTGTCGCTCACCTCATCTTCATCCGTTTCCAAGGCAACTCTGTCCGACGGTCTAAGGGTCTGCCATTTCAATGCAAACTCCCTAACGGGTCACATTGAGGCGGTAAGGCTCTTTTTGTCCACTCGTCCCCTTTATCACGTGATAGCTGTAACTGAGACATGGCTGGACGACAAGGTACAAACAATACCTCTACTCGACAACTACATACTTCTCAGACGGGACCGAAACAGAAACGGTGGTGGTGTGGCCCTCTACATACATCTATCACTAACGGCTACTGTTCTGACATCATCTGACGGTGACTGGTTGGGTAAGCCAGGGAAGCCAGAGTATCTCTTCTGCGAGATCTCCGCAAAAGAGGTCTCCCCTATCTTTGTGGGAGTTGTGTATCGTCCACCCCATGCACCATTCATTCAAGGTAATGATTTCATTGAAAAGCTCACGACACACATGCACAATTACTCCACAAAGATAATTATGGGGGATTTCAATGCGGACCAACTCTCTAGATCTGAAGATGCCAAATTCATCAAGGCCTTCGTAGAGGAGAACTCTCTTCAGTCGGTTCCTTATGGTGCAACACATCATAAACAGGAATCTGACACCTGGCTTGACCTCTGCTTAATAGACGAGCAGGATCGCCTGCTGTCGCACTGGAAAACTGACACACCTTTCATAAACGGACACGACCTGATCACGGCCACTCTAGACGTACAGATACCACGCTACGACCCGAAAACTTTTACATACAGAAACTACAGAGCAATCTGTGCCGAGAGACTTAAGGCCTACCTCGGTGCATGTGACTGGTCATCGCTCGCCACCTCATCACTCGACGATTGCATCAACACCCTCAACACCAACCTGACTAACGCCATTACTCATCTCGCTCCATTACGGACAGTGACACCCGGACCGAAGCGTCACCCGTGGTTTACCACGGCTCTTCGTGACCTCTTGAAAGAACGGAACAGACTCTACAGACGGTTTCGCAGGTCACGTCTCCCGCAAGACCTGTATTTTTACAGGATAGCGAGGGATGAAGCTCATAGGCAGGTCGAGGACGCCAGGCTGAACTACTATCACACACGCCTGTCCTCCTTGACCGATGCCGGTGAGATCTGGAGAGAACTTGAGAGACTTGGAATCACCACCTCCAAAGTAAAACCTCCCTCTCGTTTCTCCAGTGAAGACCTCAACGCATATTTCAGCAGTATTTCCAACGACCGACAGGCCCCCAATGTGGAGGAATACATGCAGACCCTGGAGAGTCTGAACATCCCCGAACACTTCTATTTCAGAGAGATAACGGAATCGGACGTCTTATCTGCAGTGATGCACTTTGACTCCCAGGCCAGGGGTAGTGACGGCATCCCACAGGTTGTCATTCTCAAAGCACTGCCGGTACTCGCTCCATTCTTATGTCGTATTTTCAACCTTTCTTTGAGCGAGTCAAGCTTCCCCTCCGACTGGAAAAAGTCACTGGTGCATGCACTGAGTAAAGTCAGCTCACCAACAGCCTTAACTGACTATTGTCCGATCTCTCTTCTTTGTTTCCTGTCCAAGGCGCTGGAGTGGCTAGTGCACAGACAAACCTCGGAGTATCTTGAGTCAAGACTTTTCCTCGACAACTTACAAACTGGTTTTCGCACTGGCCACAGCACACAGTCCGGCTTAATTAAGCTGACTGATGATGTCAGGCTTGGA